>CM060412.1:110264686-111514686 GCA_030545235.1 Helianthus tuberosus | reverse complement strand
AAGACGATGACCCGGTCAATTACATGAAGGTCATAGACTCAAGTTTGGATGATGCTCTCTGACGGTGCAACATGGGATGCAAAACATCCCACTTGGGTAACATATGACTGGCTTTGGGTCTAGCCAAGGACCCTCATAAACGTGGCGCACCACGGAGGCATTCCGCGGAACTATTCTTAATTTAGTTTAGATTAAATTTTTATGTTTTCTAGTTTAGTATTAATTTTCAGGAATAAAACACACTCGGGATGGTGAAGGATACCAAGGGAAACTTGAACCAGTGCCCCATGCACAAAAAACAGAGCCCCCCGCAAATTTTTCTTAATTACAGCAAGTTCGGCACAGGCTGTGTCCAGCCAACACGGCCCCGTGCTGAACCGTCTGCAGAGGATAGCCCAGTTCAGGTAACTGGACACGGGGCGTGTTCGCTGAACACGCCCCCTTGCCCAGGCTTTTGTTTCTTTTTAATGATTTCTGTTACTGGCAACCTGAACACGGGGCCGTGCCCGGACACCACGGGCCCGTGTCCAGATGCCCAGTAACATAAAAATTTGTTTTTAAACACACTTTTACACATTCAATCAACCTAAAAAACTTATTTTTGGGACACATTGAGGACAATGTGTAATTTAAGTGTGGGAGGGATGCTAAAACCTTGAATTTTGCAAGTCCTAATTACAAGCCTTACACAAAACTCTATTGGAACCTCTAAACACCCCAAATTTTTTCAAAATCTTTTCATATTTTTACTTGTCTTGGTTTAATTTGGGAATTACAAGTTCTAAAAAGGTTATATTTTTACAAATTTACAACCGATAGCGTCGTGATAAAAAGAACCAACATAAGAAAATTATGAAACGACATGACAAATCTAGTTAAAATTTGATTATATATACTTGATCACATAAAAACACATTCCCATAAAAAGTGATTTTTGAGCCTTTATTGAGCATATAAATACACATCTATAAACTAAATGCTCATTTTTCGTTTCTTGTGTGAATAGCCGCTTGGTTCTTACGACTCTAGAACTTGACATGACGATACATTCCCGGTCCTTACCAACTTAAACCCAAATAAGTAAATGATGGAGGCATTAGGACTAACTTTTTTTTTTCTTTCAACACCATTATTTTTTTACCACCTACCCAAAATCCCCCTAGTTAACCCCTTTTGAGCCTAAACCTTTTCATTTCTTAACCCAAATCAAACACCCTTTTTACCCACCAAAACCCTTTTTCATTTTAAACCCTTTTATTATAGTAACAAAGCTCGGTTTTCTTGTGACTTCCTTATCAAAAAAAAAAAAAATCATAAAGAAGAAAAGAAAAATGAAGTTAGCAATAAACAAACAAAGCTCATCAAAAGAAGACTTGTTTGAATAATGCTTCATTGAAATGAAAAGTCACAAAAACAAAATATTTTACGAAAACCGACGCTTTTTACGCTTTTTGTCCTTTTCTACTAACTACTAACCCAACCACCTACCTTTAACCAAAGCCTAACCCTTCCCCCAAAAGTCCTCTTGATATTTACAAAGGTTTATAGTTAAAAAGGAGGATGATTGATTTCTTGGCAAGCTTATGGTAGGAGTAAGTTCCATGCCGCTCTCGAGTGCTTCACAAAAATACACCTTCAGCCGAGTGTTGAGTGATCCCCCGTGAGGTATGAGAACTTGTATATAAATGGAATTTTAAAGAGGCATGTTATGCCCTAATAAATAATTTATCTTATGTAATGTTCTAAATAAATCATGATGAATAGGATTGTAAATAAAATAAAAATAAAACTTAATAAAGAATCTTGGAATCCCGACACTCTATGATAAGCCCAAAAACCTTCTCTTCTACCCATTCCATTTGGGAGTGTAAGCCACAATGTAAAGAGTTTTGCTTGAGGACAAACAAAAATTCAAGTGTGGGGATATTTGATGTGTGCAAAAGGCAACATATAAATTACATCAAATGTGGCATAAAACTAACCCTTTTTAGTACTAATGTTGGGAAAAAAGTGTGTTTTTGTCTTCCTTTTGTATTTTCAGGATTAAATGAGCTCAAATGAACAAACGAAGCAAAAATGCAGCCAAATCTAACAATAATACAAGAAAAGGAATAAACGTGGCATGCCCGACCCCTCGACAACATCTCCCCAAGTAAAAACAAGAGAACAGAAGGCTGAACACGCCCCGTGCTCAGTGAGCACAGGGGCGTGCCCAAGTGTCTGCAGAAAAGACAAAGTTGTAGAAGCTTCTATCACCCACCACGGGGGCGTGCCCAGTGGACACGGGGCCGTGGTCAACGCAAAGATTCGCAGAATCTAGGCAAATCTTGATTGTACAGATACGCTTCTGCACATGGGGTCGTGCCCAGTGGACACGGGGGCGTGGTCAACTAATGCAGACAAACTGCATTTAATGAAGAAAGAGAAGATGGGTGGATACTGGGCCGTGCCCAATGGACACGGGGTCGTGTCCGGGCTTCTGTGCAGGCTATAAATAGGGGTGCTTGGCTCACTTGCAAACCATCCCTTGGCAAACCACCTCTCTCACACTTCACCCACCACCACCACCACCATCACAACCCACATCCACCACCATCATCCATCATCCATCATCCATCATAGAGTGTGTGAGTAGTCTCGGGATCCAAGATTGATTGTAAGAGTTCTTGACAATCAAAGGCCATGTTTGCCTAAGTCTCTTACATCACTTGGTTAAGACAAGTGTTTAGCGTAATACTTTTTATTTTTAATCTTTTTGCACTTTTTATTTGGTTATGTATTAATGACTTTAATAACTAGTTTCTTATGTTGAAGGTGAATCTTCCTTATCATTTGTCCGTGGTGTCTTGGCGTTATTTTACTGTCTATATAAAAAAAAAGATTTACACCATTCATATCTCCACAGTCTATATGTAGATATGTTGGCTACCTGGTTGGGGGTTAAGGGAATGGTTTGGTAAGAGTCTTGCCTTGTTCAGTGTATAGATCCTGCAAGGACCTGGGTCAATTTTAGTAGGACCTCCTTCAATACCCACCGATATTGGATGGTGGGGGTCCGAACTCATTGATCCCCTCATATGTAAACTACTATTAAAACTTTAACCCGGCTATTTAGGATTGTATCCTTGCTGACTCAAACTACTTAGCCGAGGGTAACGTCACCTTAAAAAGAGGGGCCTACCACAATATGCATTAATAACTTAATTAATTATCTTCCAATAATCCAACCCTTTAAGATTGTATCCTTGCTGACTCAAACTACTGGGTTGAGGGTAACGTCACCTTCAAAAGAGGGGCCTACTACTATAACTAAGATAATCTCTTAAAAAGTGCAAAAGTGCGAAAATAATCAAAGGTTACACTAAAGGCGAGTCGGATCCAAGTGATTCATCTTGTCTATCTGCTTTATTTTTACTTTTATTTTCAGCATTTTTAGTTAGTTTTATTTTCTTGTTTAAAAAAACCTTTTTCTAAACTTTTGATTTGATTAGACGTTGATGATAAACCGGTACTAAAAGCTCTTGTGTCCTTGGACGACCTCGGTATCTTACCAACGCTATACTACGCTCACGATGGGTGCACTTGCCCATATGTGTGTTTAGTGTTAGTAAAATATCGTGTTTTATAAGTTTAAAACTTGATTAAAGTGTAAAAAGGGCTAAAAATATACATTAAAAACTATACGAGCTGACACACATCAGGCAGCATTTCCAAAAATTTCCATTTTTAAAAAATTATCAACAAAATTTCCCCCCATCCCCACACTTAGGATACATTGTCCCCAATGTATGTGAGAAGAAGGATTTTAACCATTCAAGCGCCATTTCTATTCCAAGATTCACCCCCAACACCCGTTAACCAACACAAAAATTAACATTCCCAACACAGTTATTATTATTATTATTTTTTTAACACCACCAAAGATGAAACACACCAAAATAAATAAAATAATCAAAACAAAGTACAAATAGTTCACAACCACACATATAGTATCAGACCATGCAGAAATAAAAGATGAGAGAACAAGCACATGGACTTGATTAACGCGCAGGTATGATCATAGAGTGCCTGACGGACCACCCGGTTGGTAGTCATTTGGGCCATACTGACGATCATATGGTGGAAGTGGCACCTCATCCCCAAAGTACTCCGGCATCATAGCTTTGACCTCCTTGAGTGTGCCTTCAGGATCGACCTGGTTAGTTGAATGCCCAGGTTGCTGCAAAGGAGTCCATCTAGATGAATGTGTTTTAGGAACGGGGTATGGGGCTTTGCCTCCTTGATAAGGAGGAAGCTGTTCCCATGGAACTGGTCCTGGGTTGGGTACAAATGTTCTGCCAGCATACCACTCTTCCTATTTCCTTCTCTTTTCTGCATCTATATGGCGGGCATTGATATCCTCTTGAATCATCCAAGCCTGAGCAAGTGCATGCTGATCATGTCTCTCTATCAAATCCTTCATCATTCTCCTCTGTGACTCTTGATGTCGGGTATCTCTATCCCACATCATCTGCACATGTTTTCCCAGCTGTTGTATTCGGGTGGCCTCCTCTTCACTACCAACACCTCAATCTCTTTCTTATACTATCCCGTCTTCCTATCAATCTCATCACCATCACTTTCTTCACTCTCTCCCTCTTCCTCTTCTACATCCTCCATCTCTTCTTCTATCTCATCAACCGGTGGCACATCGTCTCTTCGACCCTTTAAACTTTGCCCAGTTACCCTATCCTTCAAAACATGATGTGTATCAGTAAGGGTGTATCTCCAATCCTTCTTATCTAAGCCGTTCAAGGATAAGAATCAATGAGTTTTGTGTACATGATAAATATTGTTACCAAGACATCCTTGAACTCTCATCAAATGTGTGATTAACCGGCAGTGAGGGATGAAACACCTGTCATAACTGTTTCTGCTTTCCCAAACATTGCTCATAATCAGGTGCCTTAAAGAAAGTCTCTCAATTCCCGCCACTAATGCACATAAAACCCTTAACTCATACAATCTCACCTTCCCTTTATCTCCTAGGCGAAGTATCACATTATGCCCAACAATAACCGCACATAATTTGGGGAGAATATTCATCTCTCTCCTAACCCACTCCGTTGTCCCCGGTCGAAACAACAAATCCATCATATTCTGGTCAATCTCCTCACCATGATTCTGCTTGTAGATTTCCCTATCGGGTGGGTAATAGTACGTACCTTCCTCCTTTGTATCAAAATTAGCCACCTGTCGAATGGTATCAAATGACATCTCCATTGTCTTCCTTCCAACCTTCCCCGTAAGAGTTGTTGTACGTGGAGGATTATCCCCATCATCTTTTTCTAAAGTGGCCATCCATTGCAAAATGGCGTCTCTTGGGATATTATTATCCCCTTCTTCATCCCTATAAACCAAACATGCCTCCCAACCGAGCCTTTCAAAACACTCTTCCACCTTCAACGGTCTAAAATCTTCAACTTTAATAGCTTTCTCAACCACCAAAACATTATCTAAATTTGATACTTTTTCCTTCAGCTTCTTGTGATATAAATCTTTTTGACACACCCCTTTTAAATCACACAACCAGTTCTTCCTCATCCACTTCGGTTCGGGAACTTGTACCGATTCAGATTCGGTTCTTTGAGTACCCCTTTTTTGTCTTTTACTAGTCGGAGGCGAGGAAGATGATGCTTTATCCTTTCCTTTCTTTGAAACTGTTATTCTCATGATGTTCCTACAATGATACAATTCAAAGTTACAAATGTGGATAATCAAAATAATCAAAAAATGATTTAATTCTTTCCCCCACAATTGCTTACAAGTGTAATCACTCCCTTGAATTACCATAATTTTATCCCAAATGAGAATCATATCAATAAACAATCACAAGTGTGGATTTTAACAATTACCATTCATATAATCTTTCATAACCATCCCCACACTTATTTCACACTAACTTATCTTGCGTTTCACAAATACCCATATTACAATTAGCCTTTGGAAAATGAATTTAAACCCACTTAAAGGTGTCAATTTCACTTAACTAATGCAAAACGAGTTTTAACAAATAACTTGGATGATAACATAATCACAACATTGCTATCTTCATCCTCCAACACAATTTCTATGCCCACTTATTCATTCAACGTTCTCACTTTTCATACCAATAACAATTCATTAAAAAAAACCAATTTTCAATTGTGTAAAGTATCCCAAACATATAACTCATCTCATTCCACATTAACATAATGGTGCTTACCCACAAATATCCCCATCCTTTTTCAAGTCATATCTCAAATTCATATCATTATGCAATAAACCCATCAAATATTGCTAATTTAACTCATCATATATCAAAATCCACATATATTCAAACATTCAAGTTCAAAATCTAGTGAATAGTAACATAATCTGTAATAATGTAGCAAAAGAGGTTGAAAGCATACCTTAGATGATGAATTAACAAGGTCTAGACAAGAAAAAAAATCTTTAAACTTGAACTCTAGCAAGAAACCCACAATTTTTCAGACCAAATGTGTTGAAAAATCTCCCTAACCATCTTGAATTTTGAGAGAATAATCAGTGGAATGTGATCTCCTCGAAAAATTAATAAGGTTAGACTCAAAAATCACTCCATTTGGTGGAAAATTGAGTGAGTTATGAGTGTTTGAAGGGTTAGGGTTCTTGAGGGTTTTAGGGAAGAAGATGAAGAAAGATGAAAGAGAATGACGTTTCTAATGAATTTTGGCTGAGATTTTGTTTGAAAAATTAAACTCTTAGATTTAATTATGTTGCAAACGGGTCGGATTGGATTTAGAAACTGAATTGCATTTTAAAAAGAAAGTGGATCGGGTCATGCGGGTTGGGTATTGGCTGGATTGTGAATCGATTTGGGCTGGTTCACTACCCAACGTCTGGGACGTAAGACCACCGCCTGGACGGTGCTGAACAATGGATGTGAGTAGCTGTTTCACTACCCAGCGTCTTGGACGCTGTGGCCACCGTTTTGGACGGTTCTTAGCCTCAAAGTGAGGGAAGTTGCTGCTGTTCAACGTCTGGGATACATGATCACCGTCTCGGACAAAACTAGGAACCTTTTGCTTTTGTTTTTGTTTTTGTTTTTTTTTCAATATGACAAGACACAGCACATGTGTGCATTTAACTCTCATTGGAATTATAATTCAAAGACAACAGCATATTCATTTAATTATGTTTCACCATTTCATTTTTTAGAGAAAGATAAAAGCTTAAAATAATTATTTATTATATTTAAACCTACAATTTACATTGACTTCAACTATATCATTTATTATTAAATTTGTTATTATTATTATATTTCAAATTTAAAACGTCAATTTTTTTTTGTTTTATAAACTGAAAAATTCGTTTAAACAAAACCTACCACCCCCAAATGATCGTGTATTGTCCCGAATACACACCGAACGTGTCACATACCTGGAATTCTTGTGACCAAGGCGTTGCTCCGTTACTTACACCCAATCAAAGGTTAGTTTGAGACGAGATAAACGATAAAATAAAGTAAAAATAAAAATTAACTATTAATATACAAAAACATTTTTTTGACCCTCAAGCGGTCTCATAAGTCGGAATGCTTACCAAAAAGCTTACCGATTCTTTTTGTACCTCATGAACTTCATTCCCTTCCAAGAACGGTTTCAACCTGTGCCCGTTCACCATTTGCTTGGTCTCATCCTTCGGATCTTCAATGCTAACATCACCAAACTTCCCAACCCGTGTAATCACGTACGAGCCTATCCACTTATTTCTAAGCTTCCCAGGAAAGAATTTTAATTTCGAGTTGTATAACCATACCTTTTGTCCAACCTCAAATTCTTTCTTCTGAATCTTGGCGTCATGCATAATCTTCATTTTCTCCTTATACTTGGAAGCACACTCATATGCCTCTTCCCTCAACTCTTCCAACTCACAAAGTTTTAGTTTCCTCTCTCTACCTGCATCATCATACTTAAGATTAACATTTTAATTGCCCAAAACGCCCGGTGAACAAGTTCAACCGGTAGATGACATCCTTTCCCAAAAACTAAACGGTACGGGGTGGTGCTAATAGTAGTTTTATAAACCGTTCGGTAAGCCCATAAAGCATCGTTCAACTTGATTGACCAATCCTTACGGTCCGCCCTTACGGTTTTTTGCAGAATTTCTTTAATTTGCCTATTGGAAACCTCCACTTGCCCACTAGTTTGGGGATGATAGGGAGTCGCAATTCTATGGTCAACACTAGGGCTGCCCAAATTGCTCGACGATCGCTCGAAAAATGCTCGTTCGATTCCCGTTCAGTTTGTAAATGAGCCACTCGGATCGGTTCGATTCAAATTCAATCCAAGCATGAGCAAAGGTCCGCTCGCTCGTCGATCGCTCGGTTTCGCTCGAATTATTTTTATCAATTATATTTATATATATATATATATATTATAGATTATAGATTTTAAAGATTAAAAGACTAAAAAATATACTAGCCAAAAAAAATTAAAATCCCAAAATATAGACTACCCCAACTTATAGGTTATATGTTGATTTGAAGTTGAATTTTGTGGATGGAGATGATCAAGCTTAAAGAAGAAGTTTATGGCTTTTGAACTAAATGACAATTTGTATTTCGCACTTTATTTTGTGCTTCTTGATATTGTTAAGAGCATTTTTAGAATCATGATTTTAGTTATGTATTGCTTTTGTTAGTAATTTGCCAAAGTTAAATTTTTGAAATGAGATCCTCCATCACTTATGATGACTCGAGGAACCCCAAACCTTGAAATAATGTTTGATTGGACAAAACTACAAACGGTATGGTCATTCGTTTTGGTGGTGATTGCTTCGACCCATTTGGATACATAATCCACGGCCACCAAAATGTATATGTTGCCATATGAATTGGGGAAAGGCCACATGAAATCGATTCCCCAAACGTAAAAAACATCCACTACAAGGATCAGTTGCATGGGCATCTCATCCCTCTTAGAAATACTCCCTAATTGTTGGCAATTTTTACAATTTTTGGCAAATTCAAAAGCATCTTTAAATACTGTAGGCCAAAATAAACCACTAGAAAGCACTTTGTGCCCCGTCTTTTGGCCACTAAAACGACCTCCACATGCAAGTGAATGCACATGCATCAACACACTTCGGATTTCCACATCCGGATCATCTGATCAGCTCCCACTTTAAACAAGTCCGGTTTATCCCAAATGTAATGCTTAACCTGTGAGATGAAATGAATCCTCTTCTTCCTCCTCGACCAATGCTCTGGCATTGTACCTGTTGCCAAATAATTCACAATGTCAGTAAACCAAGGTAAAATGGAAATAGCTAAAATGTGCTCATCAGGAAAAGTCTCATTAATCTCCATAGATGATGAACCATCTTCAACCATCAATCGAGACAAGTGGTCGGCTACCACATTCTCGCTCCCTTTCTTGTCCCGGATCTCCAAATCGAACTCTTGTAATAAGAGTACCCATCGGATCAACCGCGGCTTAGCATCTTTTTTTCTCCATGAGGTACCTTACCGCACTGTGGTCAGAATAAATAATAACTTTACTATCCCATATGTAAGCCCGGAATTTATCCAATGCATAAACCACCGCAAGTAGCTCTTTCTCGATTGTTGTATAGTTAAGTTGTGCATCCGAGAGAGTCTTACTTGCGTAGTAAATGGCAACCGGCTTTTTGTCTACCCGTTGACCCAACACGGCCCCAACCGCATAGTCGCTTGCATCACATATAACTTCAAATGGTAATGACTAATTTGGTGATTGCAAGATTGGGGCCTCAACCAATTTCTGTTTCAACACATTAAAGGCATTTTCACATTGTTTGTCAAAATTAAAGTCTTGGTCTTTTAACAAAAGATTACATAGGGGTTTTGTAATATCACTAAACCCTTTTATAAACCTCCTATAAAACCCCGCATGACCCAAAAACAATCGAACGCCCTTAACACTCGTGGGATATGGCAAGGTAGATATGACTTGTACCTTTGCTCGATCCACCTCTATCCCACGACTCAAGACGACATGCCCCAACACAATTCCTTCTTGAACCATAAAATGGCTCTTTTCCCAACTCAAAACCAAATTCTTTTCAACACATCTTTTTAAAACTTTTTCGAGTTGGTCAAGGCATGCGTCAAACGATGACCCAAATATCGAGAAATCATGCATGAAGATTTCCAAAGACTCCCCCACCATATCTGAAAAGATACTCATCATACACCTTTGAAAGGTGGCAGGGGAATTACAAAGTCCAAAAGGCATTCGCCTAAATGCGAAGGTACTGTATGGACAAGTAAATGTAGTCTTTGCTTGGTCTTCCAAGTGAATGGAAATTTGATTGTAACCTGAATAACCATCCAGAAAACAATAAAATTTTTATCCGGCCAATTTCTCGACAATTTGATCAATAAGAGGTAAAGGGAAATGAACTTTGGAAGTAGCAGCATTTAACTTCCTATAATCAATACAAATACGCCACCCGGTTACCGGCCGAGTGGCTACCTCTTCACCTGCGTCATTTTTGACGACTTGAATACCCGCCTTTTTGGGAACTGTTTGTGTCGGGCTCACCCACTGGCTATCCGAGATAGGGTAAATGATACCCACATCCAGCCACTTTAGAACTTCCTTCTTCACCACCTCTCGCATATTTGGATTTAACCGTCTTTCTGTGTCTCGTGCAGGAGTTACTGCATCATCCGTGATGATCTTGTGCATCACTACCGAGGGACTAATTCCCTTCTAGTCCGCTATGGTCCACCCAATAGCCGCCCTATTGGTGACCAAAACCGCCATCAACTTCTCCTCTTGCTCCCTAGTTAAATTGGATGCAATGATAACCGGGAGTGTACTACCCTCACCCACATAAGCATACTTAAGATATTTGGGTAGTGCCTTCAATTCTACAACCGGAGGTTCTTCCAATGACGGCTTTAGTTTTGTGTCAATGGTTTCCGGGAGGCTTTCCACTTGATGTGTCCAAATGGGCCTTCCTTCCCTAGCCGCCAATACCTCCAATTCTTTCACCTCTTCATCCATGCTCCGATTTGTTTCCCTTTGTAACCTGTCAAACATGAAACACTCCTCTATTGTGCTTTCCTCTTCGACATTAATGTCACATAGAGGTATGCACTCGTCAACAATGTCTGCCATATAGCATTCATCGCCGACTAGAGGATCCGTCAATCCTGAAAAGACATTTAACCGCAACCGACGGTTACCAAAAGTCATGTCGACCGTACCCGATTTGCAATTTATTTGAGCATTCGATGTTGCCAAAAATGGTCGACCTAGAATAACCGTTGGTTGCTTGGTTCGGTCCAAAGAAACATAATCAAGTACAAGAAAGTCCACCGGATAGTAAAAGTCCTCGACCTTGACTATTACATCCGTGACTATCCCGCGGGGTAGTTTAGGAGTCAAATCGGCTAACACCATGGTGGAGTTTGACATTTGAAGTGAACCAAAATCATATTGGTCATATAAACTACCATGCAAGATACTCACACTTGCTCCAAGATCCAAAAGTGCCCGAGTCATTTTAAATTCACCAACTTGTATTGAAATTATGGGCGCCCCTGGATCTTGAAGTTTTGGTGGAAGTGCACCCGAAAGGATAGAACTCACATTTTCGGTTAAATTAAGTTTCTTAGGAAACTTGTGAGTCCGCTTTTGGGTGCATAATTCTTTCAAATACTTAGCATATGAAGGTACTTGTTTAATGCATCTAAGAGTGGTAAATTGATTTTAACTTGTTTAAAAATTTCCCACATCTCTTCCTGTTATGGGCCTCTTTATTTACCACTTTCTTAGATGGTCCCAATAAAGCTTCGGGATAAGGGGCAGTATTAACCTCCACACCCTTGTCCTTAGCTTTTGGGACTGGGACGGTCACAACAGGTGTATTTTTATTAATTTTTACATCATTTTTATTTTGATGTTGACCCGTTTGACCGTCACTACCTTCATCATCACTAGCATCCTCCACCACCCCTTCAATAAACTTGGGTGGTGGTGGCTCGATTCCACTATCTATGACTCGACCACTACGTAAAGAAATTTTATTTATTGGTACCTCACGTGTGATTTTCGAGTTCGACCCTTGATGCTTAGGGTTCACTGTGGTGTCACTTGGAAGTCCTCCTCCGCTTCCACGAATCTGAGCCATTTCTTGTGCAAGTTGCCCTACTTGCTTCTCCAATGCCTTGTGGGATTTATCTCTTACTTCAAACTCTTTCTTCATTTCGGATTTGATCTCTTGATTTGAAGTAGTGAGGGCATGCATAGCATTCATGAGTGCATCAAGCTTAGAATTTATCGAGTCATCACCACCCGTTTGAGAGTTTGAAACACCACCTCCAGTTCTACCTTGGTTGTAGCCACGTTGGTAATTGTTTTCACGGTTTTGGTATCCTTGGCTACCCCCTTGATTGTAGTTCCTTTGATAACCCCCTTGGTTACCACCTTGCTGATTATGATAAGAAGAACCACCTTGTCCACCTTGATTTCCGGATTGAAAGTTTGGATTCATTTGATTCGAAGCATTACCATATCGGAAATTTGGATGATTTCTCAAACTCGGATGGTAAGTGTTGGAGTTCATATCATACTGTTTTCGATTCCCATACACTTGATTTACCTCTTCGGGGTATTCTCCCGTACCCATTTGACATTGATCGGTCCGATGACCAATCTCCCCACAATCCTCACATACCGCGAATTGCACCGCGTTTACCTCTTTTTTCTTCATTCGAGCTAATTCCCATTATAGAGTAGTAATCCGATCCTTAGAGTTAGAGTAGAGATCGGGAAGTGATCGGGAGATGGGATGTTTTTTAGCTCTATCGGCCGATTCCTTTGATTTTGACCGCTTGCTCATCTGCTCCAAAAAATCCCAATCATCATCTTCATGATTACTCAACAACGTTCCATTGCTTGTTGACTCTAGATGATTCTATGTTTCGTCATCCAATCCTCTCACAAAGCATTTAACCAACTCCCACTTTTCGATTTGATGATGTGGGCACTTTCGAATCAATTCCTTATACCTTGTGAAAGCTTCATGCAATGGTTCACTTGAGAGTTGGCGGAAAGACCTAATTTCATCTCTAGCATCATCGGTCTTTTCCATCGAGTAATACTCGTCAAGGAAGACTTGTTGCATCTCGCCCCATGTACGAATACTATTTGCCAAAAGTGTAAGAAACCATTGTTTCACCTTATCTTTTAGCGAAAACTGAAATAGTCGAAGCTTGACCTCTTTCAGTGCAAAATCATGCCCCCCCCAATAGTGTTACATATGGACGAAAACTCCGCCAAATGAGTGTATGGTTCATCGTTAGACCTCCCATTAAAATGGGGAAGAATATTGATGTAGTGGGGCTTGCAATCGAACATCCTTCTTTCACAAACTATCGGAGAGTCATTGTCGGTGACCACCGGCCTAAAACGATCATTTACTCCTCGTGGAGGTTGTTGACGAAGAGGTGGACCGTTAACTTCTTGATCAACCGGTCTTCGATTATCCCTTCGATCACCTCCTCTATTACCTCCTCGGTTTCTACCTTGATTACCTCTTCCCACGAAATGAGGAATCCAGTTAGGGTTAACATTGTTGTTATTATTGTTGTTGTAGAACCCATTATTCCGGATCCTTTGATTGTTGTTTTGTGGTTGACGGTTGTTCCCGTAACCGTCATTTCTCACATTCCCGTACCCGTAGTTATCGTTCCCCATAAAATTGGCATTTTGGTAGCCAAACTCATCATCTTCAAAACCTCTATAATTGTAGATGTTTCCCCGATTCACATAACCCCATTCGTCGTCATCTACCCGTTCATTATAATTACCCCCGTCATCCGAGTATTCCTAGTGAATACTCACATGCTCCGGCGAATGGTATCCGGGAACACTAAACAGCTCATCATCGGGGATAGCATTTCTCAAGTCATCAATATTAAAGAACGGGTCTTCATTCGCAGGATTGCCACGATCTCGATTGCCTCTACAGTCGGAATTAACATTCCGGTCATCAAGGTTGTTGGGTAAGGAGTTATGTCGGTGAAGGTTTTGTTGTTGGGGTGTTCTTTGGGTGTTGTTGGTGTTTTGGGTTCGGAAAGGTGGTGTGGGTGGTCTAGAGTTGTTATTACCACCCGGTTGCTCTTGAGGTATAGGTTGGACATTTTGGGCGGGATTGAAGTTTCCTCGAGTTTGGAATTGGTTTTGATTGAGGTTTGGGTAATTGAGGTTTTGATTGGAGTTCTGGTTTGCCATTGAATCGGTTTCAATGGATGGTGTAAATTGTGGTGTTTGGGTGGTTTGGTTAGAAACAAGGGTTGCTTCTAACCGGCTTGCTAGGTTTCTTCTTGCTACTCTTTCAATCTCCGGTTCGTATAATAATGGTGAAGTCCTCCCGGAATTCCGTGTACGCATGCACTACCTGTAATCTGCACAAGTAACACAACCCGCGTAACAAGGAAAAAGACAAGGTGCAAAAAGAAGCTAAACAAATTAAACAGTTAATCACACAAATTCAAACAATAATCCAAACACAAAGCGTACACACTCCCCGGCAACGGCGCCAAAATTTGATCGGAGTGTCGCGCTCCGGTCAAAGATAATATTTATAAGCCCGAATTACCCTTAACAATGTGTTAGTGGTAGTAAGGGGTCGAACCACGAAGAGTTTGTGGTTTGTGAATGGACTTGATTGATTTTAAAGGTTTGTCACAATTATGAAGCTTACTAGATTGTTTTTATGAATTTTGTTTGTTAAGAAAATGGGTCAGAATGAACTGACAATTTGGTTTTAATTACTAGCTAACAAGAACTTAAACAAATGCACGGAATTGTAATTGATGGTTTAAAACAAGATACATAAACACGAATCACACTCGGGTTTCGGATTAATAGGTATCTAGAGTTATTTAACATGAATGGTTTGATTATTTTATGAACACAAATGATTTCTTGAGTTTGTAAATTGAAAAACCTAATTGTAGACATCAACAATCATCTAACATACGCAAATGGTGCAAGAAAACCTTCACAATATGAATTAAAGACAATTGTATGTTTTATAAATCAAGAACAATGAACAAACCCTAGCACGAATCAAAACTCATAGTAGTAATCATCTCTCCATGTCAATGATGCAAGAAAATCTTAACAATTTTGAGTTCAAAACAATACTAACAATCAATCCGCATAATTTCAATCAAAAGATTACAAAATGTTTATATCAAACCAAAGCATGAAAAAGCAAACCCTAGAAAACTCACAACCTTTCACCTGAGGATGATCTTGAAGAAATTAGCCACTCATGGTTGATGATTAATCTTCAAAGCTTGATGGAATATGATAATGGATCAAATGGAACCTTCAAAAATCTCTCAAAATCGCCTGTGGAGGTCTAGAATAGAGTGTGTGTAGCTTGTTGGTCGAAAATGGGTTCAAACTAATCAAAAGGAGTTTCCCCAATTTCACGCTGGGACCTGCGTCTGGGACGCCGGTCTCTGAAGTCTTTGTCCGGTTTGCGCCGTTTAGCTCTGTTTTTCGCTCCCGTTCTTCCTAACTTCATTCCCAAGCTCCGTTAAGCTTTCAAAATACACCTTAAACATGTCAAGGCCTGCAAAATACAAACCATCTCAAAATAGTGTATTCTAAAACTCAATTTCACACAAATCGGTAAGATTAAACATGTTAAGCTTTGGAAATTTACCAACCCATCAAAGCCGCACCGTTCAAAGCTCTTTATAGTCGTAAGTGTCGCTCTCCGCTATGTTGGGCGGAAGCTGGAGATAAACAGTTAATCTGTCCCGAGTTAGTCCAAGAGATGACCGATAAAATCTTTCAGATCCGAGATCATATCAAGGCGGTTCATGATCGAAAAAAGAGCTACGTCAACCGAAGACGAAAGCTGTTAGCTTTCCTGGTAGGAGATAAAGTCTTGTTAAAAGTCAAGCCTTGGAAGGGTGTAGCAAGATTTGAGAATTGTGGAAAGTTAAATCCACGATATATTGGGCCATTTAAGATCTTTGAAAAGATCGGTACGGTTGCCTATAAATTAGAGCTACCAGAGGAACCTAATGGCGTACATGATATATTCCACGTGTTGAACCTCAAGAAGAGTCCAACACAAGAAACAATTATCATCCCCGTGGATGAGGTACATATCGACGACAAGCTCCGATTCAAAGAGGAACCTAATGATGTCACACCCCCAAAATACCACATGCGGAGACACCGCAGGACGTGAGACGTACCAGGATCCAGCCACCAATCACATTGAACTATAACAAAATATTAAATAAAAGTTCCATTTATTGCATAATGCAGTTTCAAATCATAACTTAAAACCAATACGTTGGGCGGAAGCATAATGTAAATCGTCATTGAAATGTTTCAAAAACTAATGTACGAAACCAATGAACATGTTGTATCTCTAGACTCGACCCATGACCACTCCAGCACTCCCAGATAGCAAGTTCCATGTCCATGAATCTAACGACCTGCAAGCATGCAGACAAGTGTGTCAGACGACGCTGGTGAGTTCAAAGTTTGTTATCGCGTTTAGTTACCAAGTATAAGTTTAAAGCTTTTCAGAAATACAATGTTGTCAATAACTCGATTACCGCAAGATGGCTCCAGATTATTTGCCCTTCCCCAATGCTCTATCAAACATTGGTCGAGTGGTTAGGGTAATTAGTTCACGCCCATCCTCCCCGGTATGGTGTGAGGGTGCCAAACCTAATAGCGCTATCAACTAATAACCCCGTTGCCTCCCCGGCAACTAATTCGGTATATGATGGGACATAGGTGATAGATATGAGTGTATTAACCAACATCCCAAGTTTAATATTCCAGTTAAACCCATTAACCCAGTATTCCTCCCTGGAATACCTACCAGATGTCCCTCCTTGGGACGTATGCTTGAAAAAGAGCAGTGAACTCACCTTAGATTTGCTCGGTATACTAAGTTACCCGTTCCAGTTAGTCAACCAAACCCTACCGTGGTTACCAATGAATCAGTTTCGTAATCAACTAAGTCACGTATTTTCACAGTTTACATTAGCCACAAGGATCACCATCTCACATAGCAATTATTCAATCGCATACAAGTCCACATCCCATGTGTATGACCCATAATAACATAACCAGGTGAGTTTGCTACTTACACAAATCAATTCAGATTTCTCATTCCTAATCAGTGCTATTATCTTGCAACATATGGAATTCATAAACACAAATTGTTTCCCTGTTCCGTCCACTTATTCTTCACAGCGAAGAACCCTCACGACGAAGAATGATTCTTTGTCAAGAATGAAGGTGACGAAGAAACTTAATGGTTCGTCAAAAACTGGTCAACGAAGAACCAAGTTCTTCGTCGAATTGCATCCTTCGTGGTGGGGAGTCCTTCGTCGCTGCCCTATCAGACGGTTACCATTCCCTAAATCTTGTAACAGTTAACAAATTATTGGCATGCTTATTGGATCAATCAACATCTTTTTATAACAGTTACATTCATCCATGAAATTAACTTCATAAACAACAATTAATCTGATCATTCATCATCTAAAACATCCTGACCGAATCATTAACACAATGATTATGACTTTAACATGCAACCCTAATTTCTTATGTAGAATCAAAACAGTAACAACTTGTTTATATCCGCAAACTATCAAAGGCTCACATAAAACAATCCTAGATCATCATCCCCTCGTAATTCCCTTCTAACAGTTAGTTATCACGAGTTTGTTCATCATTAGTTTCTATAACATATGATCCTACTATCTCTCATCAAAAATCCAGATGACTAGAATATCAAAGCCGGTGTGCTTGCCCAACACAAGTTTCCTAAAGTTGCCATATAATGAGGTCAACACTCGTTCCTTGAGGTAGCGAATATCTTCTGACCTGCCAAGGTTGCTTCTCCATGCCCCGCATGGGTTCGACTTGATAATCCTCTTCCTTCAGTTCTCCAGTTTGAATAGGGCGAGTTGGATCAGGTAAGCTAGAGTCGATAGTGAGCTGCAGGGCTCGTGCACGTTCAAGTTGCATAATTGAAATCATCCAAAAGTTCCATCCAGCGATGCCATTAATTGATTTAGCTCTTTCGAAACCTGGGTACACGGGAGGCCCTTGTGATCGGTCTAGGTAATGCATTTGGTATCGTCTAAGTAATGCCTCCAACTCAAATCCAACGACCATGGTTTCCACCGCAGGTTGTGACTCATGCAGTTCCTCCTGTAAATCCATTACGTAAACCCATTACGTATATCATCACCTTCTCGTGTTGCATCGGCGCGTAGCTGGGACTGTGATTCGAGTTATCATGGTATACCACTAGATCACCCGCACCCTTGGGTAAAGACGATGCTCAGTACATTGCAGAGTTGGGATTCGAGAGCTGAAAAGGCATCCTCCTGTTTTGGCTTCCATGAACACAACGCCCTGCTGTGTTAAAGAGATTAAAGCTGCGCAATCTTCGAAAATTCTGTGATTAATCTGCGATAATATCAAGCGGGTCCAAGAAATTGCTGTATCCTTGAAGAAATCTTTGGTGTCGATCAGTTTCTAACAAAATGTATCTCAGCGAGATCCACGTGCATTCCCACTCTGTTGGCTGCATGATCAAAATGTATCTCTCGAATGTGACATTTAACAAGACTTCGCCCGTAATGGCTCCTCCCACAGAAGCGCTGAGATAGGATACATATGCCACCCATGGTTTTCTTTTCACCTGGCCATGATTCAGAACGTTGTCAACAAATACGGTCGATCCATGTGATCCCTGAAGCTGCTGGTGTGTTGATCAACTCAATGATCATGGTGTACAAAGTTGAAATGGCTGCATTGCTTTCGACATGCTGTTCTAAGAGGATTCTCCTCTTGGACTTCCATCTGATAATAGTTCGTTCACTAGCCAATCCTCGAATGGAAGCTTGTTCCTCGCAACTGGTCGACGGGTTGACAATACGTGGTCGAGGCAAACGGTTCTTGACTGTCACCTTGTTGAGTTTTTGATAGTCAGTACACATATAAAAAGGCATCTCTTTATGGGTACAGGGAGGACTCCTTAAAGCGAAAACTCCTGTCCGACAGTTCCTGTAGTTGGTTAAACAGCTCCTGCAACCCTCCTGGTGCAGGACGGTAAAGAGTACGAGTAGTTAGAACTGTCTCTGGCGTGAGGTCAAACTGAGTTCCTACCTAATAGTTGTAGAGATGATCCTGGAAGTTCCTCGGGTGGCACATGGAGGGTAATCACGAACAACTGGTGGATCCTCAATCCTCTTTTTCCTAATCTACGCTAATAACAATTGCTAACATAGCGGGGTAATCCCTCCGTAGACACTCCTGGCTTTCATTGCTGAAATGACGCTAACCGTTGTGCCATTCTGACGCGTTAGAACAGATAACAATCCTCCACGAAGGAGAGAGATACGTAGGATCGTCTCCTCACATGGTACATCTTTCAAGAACAATTGAAGAAAGGTCGATGTCGAACACTTATCCCACAAGGTCGAGTTTGCATCCCAACGATCATATGAGGTTTCCATTGTCTTGCCATCAGCCGATTCCATGACAGGTTGGGTTTCAAGAAGCATCAGGGTTATAGAGAGCAGAGACGAAGTGATTCGTGACCAAGAACGTGTATGCCACCATGTTATTACAATCCTGGCGTCGCCCACGCCAAATCATAAATGCCCCTCCATAAGCATCATTTCCCGTGTGGTTGTACTCGTTGCGAGGATTTCCAGTATGACCGTTGTTTCCTTGGTTGTTGTCATTTTGATTTAGCGACAGCCACTCCATGTCGTAGGTACCTTCATTTCTATACTGTTGGTTGCCATTTCAAGTTCCTTGGTGTTGCCGTAACTGTTGCCTCCAATGCTGTTGTTTGAAATGGAGCTCTACGATCTTTCATCAACAGGGTCCATCTTTTCATATTTCGAGCCACGTTCTAAAGCGCTACTCACTGTGCTGGCAGTTACCCACTCCACGTTTAGTCAATTGTCATTGCTTATGTCCCGATTGATTCGTAAGAGTTGACTCCCATGAGTCGCTGACAAGGATTAAGGATTCGATTGAAGCCAATTCGCTGGTGCTCGTCACCGGTAATCAGGGTCGTCAAAGTACTGAGGTCGGTAAAGTACTACGCTCATCCTCCGGTCCATCAATGTTGTAAGTTGTTTGAGTGATACATGGTATGTTACGAGAGTGTTGCAGAAGTGATCGCACTTCGGGATCCAAGGCGTCAAGACGTTAAGTTCCAGCAAACGAAGAAGGTGAGAAAGACATGGACCAATCATTGTCGTTGCAACATCCAACTCGGGGATGTTCGTACAAACACCTAACATTCTACACAGTCTGCTAGGCGTTCAAATGGGTGTTCAGGTAATACTCGATAGCGTCGAGATTCGAAAGGATCCAAAGAGGAATGGAAAGTTCATGTTTGGGTAGGGGACAATCACTGCTATGACCCCTATAGGTTTGTTATGTTTCACATCGATCAAATAATGGAACGGAACCCCTTTTTCACTTGTTAAGCCTCACTGGGACTCGCATGCACCCCACATTATTATGTGTGCACCCACAATAATATTGTGATTTGCATGCTCATCTCAGCTCCTCTTAACTCATGTCAAATGGTTCCTCAAACTCGAGTAGCAACCAAAGAGCATCACGAAACCTAAGTCATGAGTGTTTAGGGAAATACCACCCTATCAGTTACATAACGCATGCAATTAATACATGAATTCATACTGTTGTGCTAAACGTGCAATCACATGCAATATCATATGTAAGTGTTCACTAGTTATGTAGTACAATGAGTATACAAGAGACGAACCTTGCTATCTGGAGCTGAGTGGCATGGTCGTATTCATGTTCTCGAATCTGTTCGGTTATAGTCTGGTTTTACAAAAACATTTTCCCCCTTTTTAAAACCAAGTTCACTATAACCAATGGCTCTGATACCAATCTGTCACACTCCCAAAATCCACAAGTGGAGTATCACCGCAGGAGGCGTGGCTGACCAGGATCTAGCCACCAATCACGTTGAACTCGTAATTATATTTAAATAAAACTTTCATTTATTATTGATAGAAGTATTACAAACATTATTTAACATTCAGCGGAAGCATAATACATTAATTAAGAAATTCATAAACAAAGTGTGTGAAAGCCATTAGATTCGTCTCGCGTTTCCATGTATCTCGACCCATGACCACTCCAGCCTCCCAGACAGCAAGTTCCAACAATATGCACCTAAAGGCCTGCAAGGCATGTAACAACGAATCAACGACAAAGTTGAGCGAGTTCATAGTTGGTTATCTGTTTTAAAGTTGTTCCAAAAATCATAAGTTCATTCGAAAACCAGTTGTTTATCAGTTCCCTGTTTCCCAAACCATAACCAGTGGGGGCTACCCCGTGTTATCCACTAGACCTGTTACCATATCGACTACTGACTGAAGTAAGTTGGTGCCCTAGCTTCAATGTCTATCATCATTGACGTGCCCATATCCATTAGTTCACGCCCGTCCTCTGCGGCACGATGTGAGGCTTGTCAAACCTAAATAGCGCTATCTAACTAATGACCCGCTCGCCATTGGCCCGGCGATTAAGTCGATATAAAAGTGAGGGACTTCATGAGAGAGTTGTTGGTCTAGTATTAGCGTTGTCACCCTTCACTAAAGAGGATGTAGTACGTGTCCCTAAACCAGGAGATCACACAGGTTCCACGTTGTCACCCTTCAATAAAGAGGATGTAGTACGTGTCCCTAAACCAGGAGATCACGCAGTTTCCGATTTAATCCTTTACCCATTCCCAACCACCGGGAATCCCATGCCTTATAGATAGTGTGAACTCACCTTGGTTTGCTCGGTAAGATTAGATACATTACCAGTTCCCAGTTGGTCTACCAAACCCTATCGTGGTTACCAAGAGTAATCAGTTTCGTAAACATATAGATTACATACCCAATGCATACATTACACCATTAGCACACTAGCAATGCATGTAATATAATACTAATCATGACAATTAAATATGCGCCTAACAGTTCATAACCATCACATAACAAGCATTCGATTTGTCATACACTTACATCACCTAGTTACCATCTTGCATACTATGTCCATACTCTCATGATAACTTTAGTCATCCCGTACACGTATCGGTTCGTAAAACAGTTTCACAATTTCAATTGGCATCATGGTATGGCACACCATAAAGTTAATCACATATTAAAGTTACACTAACTATTTTATATAGCTATCATAACAAGATGCGGCCCATCTAATTTCGGTCTTGCATGTTATAGTTGTACGTTACCAAAAATCAATAGCATGCAATTTATGTGTGGTGGTACTACATATATATTTGTGCGATTCAGGGAAGTGTGCAGGTAGCACCTCCCATGTGCTACTGACCCCCTACAATCCTCATCATAACTCCCATTATTACCCCCACTTATCTCATTCACATGGTTAGAAGATTGAGTAGTTATCCATCTCTCACACAAATCCAAGCAATAACCTTATCCTAGCATATGGACTCAAATCATATAATGAATATTCATCATGATATACACAACAATTAATGCAACAATTAATTATACCCCACTATTTTTTTTTGAACGGCCAACAAAATTTTTTATTCAATCAACTAGCAAGATGCTAGACACCAAATATACATCGATTGGTACCCCACAGAGTCACCAATAACCTTATCCTAGCATATGGACTCAAATCATATTCCACATAAATAACCTTATCCTAGCATATGGACTCAAATCAATAGCATGCAATCCAACACATATTCCACGTTTCAACCTTGATCCACATATGCGAGTAAACAAGTAATCATACCACCTAATCACAATAAAGCTATATACACATACCTGTTATGAATGTTTCGCAGGGGGGGGGGGTTCATCGACTCCAAGAATGACACTAGGGTTTCTTTGTTGTGTATATTAATTAATTCCTATCATAACCATGCGTATATTAATTAAATAGGTCTTGGGGCGGTTTAGGCCTTGACCGAGCTGGGCTTAAACTCATGCAAGTGGGCTGCCGTCACACTAAGTAATGCTGCCAACTAATGGGACTTGGTGGCAGTTTGGGCCTTTACTCTATTCGGTTCCCATAAGCTAAAAGGGTATGCTATAAGGGTTTGGTTTGTCCTCCACATTGGGCTTAACAGAATGTGTAGGGTGTGTGGGCCGAGATGGGAGGGGCCTGTGGCCAAACAGTGTGTGTAAACAGCTCAAGTAAGTTGCGGCCCAGCTGAATTAGTTCAAGATCCTAAACAACTAACCAACACCTATGACCTAAACATATAATCATAACATATGACTGAATATACACATGTAATCCGAACATTTATCAATTAACAGGTAGCAACCTCACAACCATCTAATCATGCTCGTTCATGTAATCTTATAAACACAATCAAGGTAAAGCTTCATATATAACACATCACCTATACATGCGTACCACAGTTTCCCCAATGAGTCTCTCAAAACTTGTTCATACATAAAATCGTACCTATATCATATCATTGTACAACAAGTTGTTATTATTGTTATATTTATATAAAGTAAACATAACTCCCATTTATGAGAAAAGTTAGCGCGGACGAGTATTGAGTTTAACTGGACTAGACAAAATAATAATAATAAGGAAACAGTGGTAGTCTGAAAGTGCGGGTTGTCACATCAAGGTAACGATTTACTAACCGAAAGGAATAAGATGATAGTCAAGAAGGTCTTCGAGAGTGAGAGGATTGCCGCCGGGTTCTAATAGGAGCATAAGAGTGATTAGGGTTTAATTATGTTTCACAGGTTACGCAAGTCTTAAACAAACACAATAACAGTTGGGCCCATTCTGGGCTATGGGTTGAGAGCCCCTTTTTGGCGAAGGACCTACTTGATGAAGAACCTTCTTCGTCGAGATTGATGGTAACGAAGAATCATTCTTTGTCTAGCAAAGGTTGTGGCGAAGAATCTTCTTCGTTATCTTGGGTTTCCATTACACATTAAACATTAAACATTACACATTTAACAACCAAGCATCATAATACTTTAATCATTCAAATAAACTACACATGACACCACGTAAGACAAATTGTAAAAACAGGATTGTGAAACAAGTGATGCGTAGAGGAAAGACCTTGAAATTTCGGGTTGTTACATCATCCCCAACTTGAAAGAAATTTCGTCCCAAAATTTGATAAGTAATCCAAAGCAGCAAGGTATTAGATCAGGATGACTGTGGATTTTCCGCGGTTGCCACATCATCCCCAACTTGAAAGGGAATTTCGTCCCGAAATTCGCCAGTTGCATCAGGATTAGATTGGTCAGTTGGGAAAAGTTGAGGATACTTGAGCTTCATTTGATCTTCGCATTCCCATGTGAACTCCGGTCCACGTCGTGAGTTCCAATGAATTCTCACGATCGGGATTCGACTATGCTTACGGACCTTGACTTCCCGGTCCATAATTTCGATGGGTTCTTCGACAAACTGCAATTTGTCATCGATTTTCAGTTCTTGGAGTGGTACCACAAGTGTTTCATTGGACAAACACTTCTTTAGTTGTGAAACATGGAAGACATTATGAATGTTACCCAACTCAGCAGGTAACTCGAGCTTGTAGGCCACTTTACCGATCTTTTCCATAATTTTGAATGGCCCGACATAACGCGGGTTAAGCTTGCCGCGTTTCCCAAACCGTACCACACCCTTCCAGGGTGAGACTTTCAACATGACACGATCGCCTATAGCGAACTCCAAGGGTTTCCTGCGCTTATCGACGTAGCTTTTCTGACGGTCGCGTGCTACCGCCTTATGATTTCTGATCTGGACAAACTTCTCTGAAGTTTCCAGTACAAGTTCCAGACCTGTGATCTGGCTGTCACCCACCTCAGCCCAACAGAGAGGAGAACGGCATTTCCGTCCGTACCATGCTTCGAACGGAGCTGCCTGGATGTTGGAATGGAAGCTGTTGTTATAAGAAAACTCTATCAAAGGCAAGTGTTTCTCCCAAACCTTGCCAAAATCGATCACGTATCCTCGCAGCATGTCTTCAAGTGTCTGGATTGTTCGTTCACTTTGACCATCCGTCTGTGGGTGATAAGCAGTACTCATGTCGAGACGTGAGCCGAATGATTTGTGCATCGACTGCTACAAATCTGAAATGAAACGCGGGTCATGATCAGAAATAATAGAGGTTGGCACCCCGTGCCTAGAAACCACCTCCTTCAGATAGACAGGAGTAAGTTTCCTTAATTGCTAGGAAATGCACTGATTTCGTAAGACGGTCGACGATCACCCTAATGGTTTCATTCCCATTTTGAGTTCTAGGTAGACCAGTGACAAAATCCATGGCAATCTATTCCCACTTCCACATGGGTATATCTGGTTGCTGAAGTAAACCAGACGGTTTTTGATATTCCACCTTAACTTTCGCGCAGGTCAAACATTTACTTACATACGTCGCGATGTGGGCTTTCATCTTTGGCCACCAATACAAAACTTTTAGATCCTGATACATCTTATCAGAACCTGGGAGAACAGAGTAGCGGGATTTGTGTGCTTTGTCCATCACAATCTCTCTAAGGTTGCCATACCAAGGAACCCATATCCGTTCCATAAAATAACGAATACCGTCAGATCTTTTAACCAGTTTCTTTTCCAAGCCTCGCATATACTCAGCTTTAATGTTTTCCTCTTTCAGTGCTTTAGTTTGAGCTGAACGGATCTGGTCAGGGAGGTTTGAGTGAATAGTGAGTTGTAAGGCTTGTACACGCTTAGGTTTTGCCTCCTTTCGACTAAGGGAATCAGCTACAACATTAGTTTTGCCTGGATAATACTTGATGGCACAATCGTAATCATTTAAGAGTTCCATCCAGCGACCCTGTCGCATGTTTAACTCTTTTTGGTCGAAGATGTGCTGGAGACTCCTATGGTCGGTATAAATAGTGCATTTGGTACCGTACAGGTAATGCCTCCAGATTTTTAATGCAAAAATTACAGCCCCTAACTCTAAGTCGTGTAATTCTTCTCATGGACCTTTAACTGTCGAGAAGCGTAAGCTATCACCTTCTCGCGTTGCATCAGCACGCAACCGAGACCCTGAATGGAAGCATCACAGTCCACTACGAAATCTTCGGTACCCTCGGGTAAGGAGAAGATTGGTGCACAGCAGAGTTTTTGTTTCAATAACTGGAAAGGATCTTCTTGTTTCGTTCCCCATGAGTATACAACGCCTTTCAGTGTTAGTGCGGTGAGAGGTTGAGCGATCTTTGAGAAGTCTTTAATAAATCTGCGATAGTACCTGTTATGGGTCATTTTCTGAGCGTATATATCCTGACTAATATCCTGCTTTTGATTGTTTCTTATGATCAGGATACTGGACCGGGATATTGGTAACATCCTGGGCAATATCCTGGTGTTAACTAAGTTGACCACGTGCAGGTAAGAAGTTGTAGGTCACTAACGGTCAGATGGACTTCTTCTCCTAGAGACTCGGGCAAACCAGTTATTTGAGAGACGTTGGACCCGAAAGACGAGGTCTACAACGTTCAAGTGGGGAATATCCGCCGGATCCCGGTTTAATAGGGTAGTTTGTTATATTTCTTTTACTATAAATAGACAGGGCGGATCAGATTAAGGCACGCAACTTTACACACACACTCTTTCGCACACTTTACTCTCTAGCTGGTAGCAAACACTATACACCAACACTTGTACTCAAATTACATTGTAACACCTAGTTGATCCGCATCACATCCTGCACTGTATCCTGATATTTGAAGTAATAGAAGAACAAGGCAGCTGCGATTGTTAGCTCCCGAGGTTTTGTGCCGGCGATCTAGATTGATCAAGGTCTTTCCTCGTACATCACGTGTCAACCTTTACATTTTCGCTCATCGTTTGATCATAGATACAGCTCTATATCCTGAGCCGTATCCTGAAACTGTTTTTACAATTAATTTGGTTAACATATTTCGACACTCATTTCTAGCACACTACCTCACTTAACTAATTTGATCACTTAATTGTTTCGGTAATTTTTGACCAAAACAATTTGGCGCCCACCGTGGGGCAAGTGGTGCTATTTTTGCTAAAAACTTTAGTAAAATCATTACTTGGTTTTCTATTGTCAAAACTTTTTGCTACATTGTTTTCAATGGCCTCGAGATCAAACATGAGCTCTTCTACCATGTCTGCTACAACCTCTGCAACAATTGGTTCAGTGCTTCCACCTCCCCCTCCACGAATGCAAACTTCTTCACACGGAACTGAAAGTCATGTGGCTCGGGATGTTATCCCCGCTCCCAGTACCTAGGGATCTGGTCCTGTTTTGGCTTCTAATGATGAAATTCTGAATTTGTTTGGTAGTGTACAGGAACAGATGAGGCAGCAGCAGGAAACTAATCGGATGCTGATGAGAGAGATACAACTCTTGAAATCCGGCCCAAGTAGACCTGCTGAAGAAACTATCATTCCTTTGCAGCCTAGAGCTTTAAACTTCAGTTCTGCAGTTTACACTGAAGATAACCAGGGGAATATCGTGCCAAGCCATTCTCAGAATCATACTCCTGAGATACCCTCCTCGGCCAGGATGTCAACTGTGAGGAGCTCAGGATATGCTTCAGGATATGGCCAGAATCCTCAGACCGGTAACATGTCAAATAATAATACTCTTGCTACTAACAATAATGGGTCTTTGCAGGATGCAGGTATGACGTCAACATTTACTAGGGAGCTTCAAAAATTGAAGGACATGATATCCAGTGTACCTGGAGTGGTCCAGCCAATTCCGGAAGTATCCCAAGACAGCCACAGGATATCCCGCTTTGCATATCCTATCTGTGATGCTGAAATCCCAAAGAGATTTCAAACCCCCAACATGAAGTTGTATGATGGGACTACGGATCCTGAAGAGAATATTGCCCAGTATAGGGAAAGAATGGAGATTAACCCTATCCCTCCGGAGCTCAAGGAAGCATGCTTGTGCAAGGGTTTCGGATCTACCCTGACAGGATCACCCTTAAAATGGCTGTTAAATGTTCCTCCTCACTCAATTACTTCGTTTGCTCATTTGGTTAATTTATTTAATAGTCAGTTTTCTTGCAGCCGGAGTTTTGAGAAACTAACCAGTGATCTTTACAGGATAACTCAAGGACCTCAGAGGTTCATTAGAATGTAAGAAATAAGAGGTAAAATCATTCTTTGATTGTATTATTCCTGCAAGAGGTTCATTAGATGGTGAGATTGTTTTACAAGTTATCATTAGAAAATTTATTTTTGGGTAGAGAATGTGCAGGTTATTTGAATGATAGAGAGTCAGGTTCCGATACCTGAGGACTGTGTGATTTCAACATGCCAGACTGCGATCCCAGTATATTGAAAGGGGGAGTCTGAAGACATCTGAGTAGAGATTGTTCGTGAGGAGTTTGTTGATGATAGAGAAAAGAGAAGATAAAGATGAAGGATACTTACAGCGTCAAACATTTCAAAGAAAAGAAGCCCAAAGGCTGATAAAGACTGAAAGTGCGAAGACTCGACACTGAAGACTCCGTCAACATCCGAGGGGGAGTTTGTTGGTGCATCCGTCTGTCGTCTTTGTCTTGTATCGAGTCTTGTATAGAATTGTTTAGATTAGGGCACGAAATGTTGATTTCCCACGAAATAGACATGACATTTTCGTGGGGAATTAGAAAATAGCACTTTCGTGGGGAATCAGAAACACTATAAATAGGAGAGTCATCATGTCATTTGGGGGGGAATCAGAATATTGTAACGAAGTGCTGCCGGTATTTCTCGTGCTTGTAAACGTCATTCAATCAATAGAAAAAATAGTTTAAAGTGTATTGCTTGCTGAATTGAACTCGGTTTCTTAGTTTCCGCCTCCGAAACTGAGATAAACTCTTTTGATCGACTCATTCGGGTCCCAAATCGATCCTACAATGCCAATCACTAAAATAAAATATTTTAATGATTACATAAATTTTTGGATGTCCGGATATATTCAGAACGTAAGATATGCGCGGAAATGCAAACTTATGCACTTTTTGACGCTTTTAGTCCCTGTTGATCAAATAAGTTTATTTTTGCGCACCAAACACCTCAAAGCCTATCTCTAAGCTATGTAAAGGATATTTAGGGCATGTTTAACTTATGATCATATTCCGGAATGTTCGTTACAGTACGAATAGGCATACTTTTGCAGTTTGTCGAAATTAGTCCCTATAAGCGAATAAACTTGATTTCGACACACCAAACCCTCCACAATTTATTTCTAAGTTATGTAAAGGTTATTTAAGGTATGTTAAGCCTATTTCACTGATACGGAGTGTTTGTCGTGTTAAACTGATTACGTTTATGCATCAGTTCGCGTATAACTTTCCAGAAAGCGATTTAGAGCTCGAAATTGAACAAGAATTGATATGTGCAAACGATACACATATTTATACAAATACCAAGATTGAAACACAATATTTCATTGATTTGGTATTTGTTTGATGGCCGTGGAGGCACATATGTCACAATCTCCCCTACTTCAGGAAATTTCGTCCCGAAATTTATTTAGAGGAAACTTGTGAGAGCTCG
This sequence comes from Helianthus tuberosus, assembly GCA_030545235.1. Taxonomy (NCBI): domain Eukaryota; kingdom Viridiplantae; phylum Streptophyta; class Magnoliopsida; order Asterales; family Asteraceae; genus Helianthus; species Helianthus tuberosus. The sequence continues at coordinate 111,485,047 of CM060412.1, read as the reverse complement.
AAACATGAAGTCGAAAAGATAAGACAACACTGGTTAGGGTTCTGAACTTCTAGTAACTTTAACTAACATCATGCTTACAATGTAAGAGGGATACTTATATACAAGTATATGAAGCGCCATTGGTGCGTCCACCGTACCTCCATTACATTGTTCACGTTTCGTTATTATTGCCACTATAGGTTCTTACACATGATAAATTTCACTGGGGTTCTTGTGCACTGAATTTCATAATTATGTACGCGTCCATAATTACGTAATTCCTTGCATAGTCCGCACAGTGCATTTTATAACGTGTAGGGGAAAACCAAATGAACAAACCTGTGATGAGTGTGACTAGACCATCTTAGGGTCCTTTTAATTAAATCGATAAACGATTTAAATAGACTACCAAGGAGTCTTTTCAGCTTATATCATCACATGTCATTTTTAACCAGATTTTGAATCAATCTTTTGACTTAGACCACTCAAGGGGTCCCTTTGAATTTTGGAATAGTACTATATAATCCAAGGGTCTTAACTATTACGTAGAAGCCCATTAAGGATTTAGGGTAGTACCTTTTTGAATATCCTACTATGAATCCCTCATATGAAGATATGGAAGATTCTACGAGGATTTGGATAACGAATATCCAGATTACTCAAAAATACAAAATGCATAAAAGAAAACACATGAACACATAATCACAAATTGTTTATCTTGATCTTTAATTTGTTATCATTTTGTTAATTTTGTTTTGTTAATTGTGCACACGTATTTAAAGCACACAAGGTATCCAATCCGTGGATTTTGATTGGCACTTTAAATATTTCCAAGAATCTAACTATAAAGATAGGAAGATCTAAAAAAAGAAAATTCGATTTCGATTATAAGGAATCGAAACGTTCGAATTAAGGCATACAAGGAATCCAATGAAGGACTTCTAATTTGAACGATAATCATCCACAAGGATCTAATTGTGAAGGTAAGAAGATCCCATATGGATTTTGTGATTTGAAAAGCAGGAGTCATTTCAAAACCTTGCACTAGACGTAGTCGAAACATGAGGTAAAAATGCTCATGAAGTTGAGGTGCTAGATATGCCAAGGCGACATATGAAGCAGAGTTTGAAGGTTAAGTCAATGTATGGGGAATATGTTTTTGAAAACTATGCATGGGGTTCTTTTTTTGAAATGTGTTTAATGTTTTTGAAACCTTACATAATACTTTTGAAATCATAAAGTAGGTATATTAGATAAGTATATTTATAAAATGCTTTAAAATCATGCGAGATGAATTTTGAAATTATGTATAAGGTTTTTGAAAACATGAATGATGCTTCTGAAATCATGCACTTGATATATTACGTAAATATACTATGTTAAAAATGTTTTCAAACTATATGGAATGTTTTGAAATCATAAAGGTTGTTTTGAAAACTTATGCTATGCATGTTGTTATGAAAATCAGAATGTAATGGGTATGAGATTGAGGAATACCCTTAGTTATCAAACCAATGATTTAAAGGCACAGATGTGCAAAAAGCAGGATTACTCATAATGTTACTTTATTTCTTGTACTTCATTTCTTAGAATGAAACGAGGACTTTAGAATTTTCAAGGAAATCATGAGCAAACACAAGGATGGGAGAATCACAAGAGTAGTTTGTAAAGAACATAGTTCCTTGATGTAGATATCATAGGGAAATGCCATACACATATGTAACTACACCTGTACATCAGAATTGTGAACAACAATTTATTTATAAACAAAACAGATTGTTTCAGGTTTCAACAAAAGATACAAGAGTAGAAGATTTAAATTATTTAAAGCAGCAGCTTCTTCTAATCAGCCAAATGCTCATCCGTGGGTTGGATTTGCATTGACAATATTTGGGCATTTATTCATGAAATGACCCATCTCGCCACAGTTGTAGCATGATCCAGGTGGAAGCGAGCTTGAGCAGGGTTGGCTTGGAGTTGAGTAGCAGCAAGATTTGCAGCAGCTTTGTTTTGGATAGCAAAGCGGCACACGTCAACCAAATGTCCCCATCGTCCACAGTGGGTACATTTGAAACATGGTGTTTGATCTGGATGATGATGGTTGCATCGGTTGCACAAGGAAGCAGTTACTAAGTACGGCTTCTTGGCTGGTGGTGATGCCACCTGGCTAGGTTCTGCTTGATTTGGTGTAATGACTTGAGGATTCTTTGAGGCTTTACGTTTCCTTGACCTTTTTGAAGGCTTGGCTTCTGCTTCTTTCGATGCTTCTTGGGTGGCTTCATTATTGAGACGAGACATGGCGACACCTAAATCCATAGACTTCAGGATTACTTTGCCTATTCGCTGGGCAAATTTGGCACTTTGCTCGGACATTTTAGTGTCGCTGCGATGAAGAGACATTCTAGAAGAAATGAAAGACATATGAGGAAATAAGTGAAATGCCATTGGAAAAATCAAAACGGAATGACAACGCATAAAAATTGCGATCATTTGTTTGTTACCTAAGGCAAACAAATGAGACGGTGACTAACCAAAGTAATCGGGTCATTTTAATGTATCGCGAAGACATGCTTTAGCCTATAAGTGGACACTCACCTCAAGAGTTCCCAGGTAAGAGTGACTGGTCCGATTATGTGGATTTGTACGAACACTCTAGCCTTAGACAGAAAACTCAGAGTACAGGTATCCACTCTTCCAGATTGCACGTGTTCACACTATAAGACCCAAACTTTGACGAGATTTTGAAAATTCGGATGGCACTAAGCCAAAAACAAATCATCCGAAATGGCGGGTGATTATTTTCAAAATCATTTTGAAAGCTTAGAGGGTTCAAAACCTAGTAATCAATCATCATAGAACAGATGATTGGTTTTCGAAGCGGATTCAAAATTTATGTTCTGGTTGTGGTTGTCACCTAAGGATAAGTGACGGTATTGTTTTAAGATCTAAACACAAGGATCTTGTGTTAGGGTCCTAGGAAGGTTATAGACTAGGTCAAAGCATTACTAATAACCTAATTCCCTTAAACCTGGCTCTGATACAAACTTTTCTGTCACACCCCGACCACGTAAAACAACAAATCATGGCGGAATCGTCGGGGAGTGTTGTAACAGAATCATTGTTTCATAACACATGGAAATTTAAATGTTGTTTTATTGATTAAAAGAAATTACAATGTCTTAACAACAAGGAAGCATAACATAATTAACTAGTCTTGCATCTTTTATTGTCACTAAGGCCCGAGTCTGCCTATGTGTAACTTGATCAATCCTATGCATCATTTCCTGAAACACATGTGAAAATAGGTACGTCAGCATAAAAATGCCTGTGAGATACATAGGTTTTATTGATTTAGGATTCATGACTTATAAGTTTAGAAAAAGTTGTTTAACAAAAGTCAGTCATGATCCTTGTAAAATGTTTTTGTTTTATAAATCATATAGAAATCGATAAGGAAACAGATGATATAAAAGAAATATGTATGGTTAATTAAATAACCAAGTAAAATGAATTTGTATAAAATGTGTTGTTTGTAAAACAATGTTTTGTAAAGATATGTTAATTTGTGTAAAAAGTAATATGTCAAAATTGAAATGATTTAAATAACGCTACGATATGTAATATCATACAAGCACTTATATATAGGAAGTACCAGCGGCGTATCCACCATGCTTGTATCATATTACACACGCCTCGTTACTTAAATCACTTACCCAAACAAACCACCAATGTAAAAATGTTCATGTATAACTAAATGTAATGTTTTAAACAAATGTTGAAGTGTTATTGTGTAAACAAATGTAATGTAGAGTGAATAAAAAGCCTTTATTGATTAAAAGCATTTACTCGACCCTATAAGAAAGAAATGTACAAAACAATGCAATTGATAAATTATAATCAAAATTTATCTTTTGTAAAATAATGCATGCTTTACTGATACAAACATCTATGCGATGTTGTGAAAATGCATACATTCAAGCCTTGAGACTGTGGCGATAAACCCTTAAACGAATTAAAGGTTTATCTGAGTTATGTGTATCGAATTTGGTCATTCCTTTCATCCAAACATACCTAGGATGTCAGGAACGGGAGTTGTCAATTCCTATGGTACCACTACCTACTAACGAACGGCGTAGCTAATGTTTTTGAATGTATTTTTGAGCCATTTAAACAAACCAAATGTCATACCAAAATGTAAGCATGTTTTATGAAAATAATGTACTAAGTATGCAACAAATGGACATACATAGCATGAAATGAAATGTAAAACAATGTACTAAGTATGCAACAGATGGACATACATAGCATGAAATGAAATGTAAAACAATGTACTAAGTATGCAATAAATGGACATACATAGCATGAAATGAAATGTAAAATAATGTACTAAGTATGCACTAAATGGACATACATAGCATGGAATGTAATGTAAAGCGATGTACTAAGTATGCACTAAATGAACATACATAGCATGGAATGTAATGTAAAACGATGTACTAAGTATGCACTAAATGGACATACATAGCAAAAACATAATGAAATCATGTACTAATAGTGTACTAATGAACATAGCAAGTATATGATATGAAAACATGGAAAGCATGAAAGTAACAAGTAGGCACATGTGTTTCACCCCAAAATGTTTGAAAAACAGTAAAAGAGGGGACTATGTACTCACTTGAGGGTGCTTAGAAGTCTTGAACAACAACCAAGCAAAGCTAGAGGGATCACGGAAATCAAACGACACCTAATATAGATAACTATGTAAATAGACAGACCTAAATCGGAAGATCAGATAGAATGAGGTTTCGTAAACCAAATGAGTATAGGAACTCATGTAATATGGTTTAACAAAGCCTACATTATAAAACGAAACCTATCCTAAGTGCTTACGACCCATTTAGGTAGCTTACGCTACTTTAACGCGTCGTTTGCGTGAAACGCGTTCGGACCGCCTAATTAGTCCTATGACAAGTATTATATGCCTTATCATGTCTAATAATGTTACCTAATCAGTTTAGATGTGAAAATTTAGGTTACATATGCTTAAAGTGAATTTATGCGTAAAAAGGGCATTTTGGTCATTTTCCTAAGGCATAACAATTACCTATCATACAACTAACTAAACGAAGTGACCATAAGGTATAACCTTGGAAGGTTATTCCCTATACAACTATGGTCACCTAATGTGTTTGGTCGGATCCTAATGATCGACCAAACGGGTCGGGTTCGAAAGTATAAGCGGTTGTTTAGACCGCTTACCTTACGACCCTACATAAGCACTAAACCTAAAGTGACGAGCTAAACATGTTAAAACATGTTTAACGAGGTTTGAAAACAGGTTTGGTATCAAAACAAACGGTTTTGATACCTAAAAGTAGTTTGCTTACAAAATACGCAAGAATACGTATTTTGGCCGAAACTACGACTCGCCACTATGCCTAGATAACGTGATAATCAGTAGGTATAGTCATAAGAGACTAAAACCATCGTGATTACGCTCATGTTATGAAGTTCAAACAAACTTCGTGTTGACCATAAACTGGTCAAAGCAGAAAGTCAAACAAAGTTTGACTTTCACGCTAAAAACGCGTAAAAGAACGAAAGAGGACTTACAAAAGGTCCAAGAATGGAAGTTTTTGTGACAACCCTCAAAACCCCATGTATTCCGTACAATTCATTTATGATAATTAAAGTGTTTGACGACTGTGGGGAATTACTTAACTGCTTTCTGATATCTGTGTTATATTTACATGTGCATGTTGACACACTAGTAGTGTACAGAAAAGTCATTAAATAGTCTGTTATGACTTCATGAGTGTTAAGAATAAAAAACGTTGCAAAAATATATAAGTGGGACGCTTTACGGATTAATTAAGCGGTTTAATGGAACAGGATCGAACCGAACAACCGGACTTTACCCGGAACATAAAAATATTGTTATTAACATTGTTTTTCTTTTTCTGAGCCAGTTAGGGTCCCTGAATACCCTAACACCCGCTATAACGCACAACACGTTAGTAACCGAGTTAACCTCCACACTTAACTAACTAAGGCTTAACTATTTAGTTGGATTTGAACCAAGACCCCCCCCCCCCCCCCTAACCAAACCGTCCCCAAGAGGGACACCTCATGTCCTCCACATGATTATTTTAATCACTAGTGTCTAATATCAAGAAGACACATAAACCTTTGGTTAAAGAACTTGTAATTGTCTATAAGATCTAGAGTTTACATATCATTCTCTTTATCACATTTCACCACTCAAAAACACTCTCTCTCTCTCTAAAGAAGCTTCGGCCGAACACAACCATCTTCACCACACCACCTTCGATTTTTATCTTCACATTCCAAGTCCATACAAGCGTTAAGGATCACATACGAGGAAGCTTGGTTCATTCGGAACGCGAAGGACCTCACCCTATTGCTTTTATCCACTCGATTTTCGACTAGAATCTTCCCTAGCCTCGAGCTAGTAGTAAGTTGCTCTAAACGCCTTCTTGATCTTGTCTAGAGTGGTTAATAAGAGTTTCGTTGGTTAAAAATCACTAACATATAAGATCAAAGTCTAAAAGTTTGCTAAAGTGATGTACAAGGTGGTTAATGGATGAATATTAGTGTAAATCATGTAGATCTTGTGTGATTATGATTATTTGTTGATTATTTGATGATTTGCTGATTAATATTAATGTGTCATGTTGTTGTGGTCACTAAACTTGTTAACGGAATCGATCGAACACGATTTAGAAGGTTAAACACTTAAAATCAGAATCTGTCCAACTTTTACAGCCAACTTCAGTTGGCTGTAAACAGGTCTTAAACTCAACGAAAAATCGATATTTTGAATCTAAAATATGTTATTATGAAATACGGTTCTAATGGCACCGGAATCGTAATTTTTGGACTTCGTTTACTATTTTTAATGTGTCGATTTGTAACAACAGCTTAAGCTGAATTTTTACAGCAATAAATGGGTGTCATACTTTCAGTCATAACCTGAGTTTTGTGATCAATCGGACCATGAAAATTTTACTGTAGATGAAAACTGAAGTATTTGTAATTACCCCACTGAAATTTCGCAAATCGGACTTACGATGAATTTTTAAAAAATTGTTTCGTGGACTGTGGTCAGAAATACATAAATCTGAGTTCAGTCCCGAATATGAATTTTGATAAAATATTGGTAATGAACCGGACCCCGATATTTTTACACAATAAAATATGGAATGTTTATGAAATTCTATAAAAATTTGGGAATTTTTGGAATAATCTAACTATTTTATTTAAATGTCCGAAAACAGCCGGTTTTGAGTATTAATGCTGAATTGACATAAGTTGTGACTTGCGTGTCTAAATGTCGAGTATGTTATCTGTGAATGATTTAGCATGTTATATATGTTATGTGCATTATCGAATGTTTGATTTTGAGTGGGGAATGGATGGGAAACTTAGATGGGCATAAACCGTTACAATGATGTATGTTGTGTGATAGATACGTGTAGGAACTTTGTGTTCTATTTGAAAGCCACTAAATGACTAACTGGTAAATCATACTTGGACGTGATTGACCGACCTTGAGTGTTAGCTATATTGAGAATCTAACCGAGCAAACCGATGTGAGTTCACACACTTTCTAAGGCATGGGATTCCCGGTGGTTTGGGAATGGGTTAAAGAATTAAAACTAAATCTACATATCCTCCTTGGGTAGGATATGTACGGCCATCCTCCATAGAGTGGATGCCATTATTAAACCTATGAATTCTCCTGGTGCAGAATACGTACGTTCGTCCTCCTGGTGCAGGACAACAACCTTTAAACTAGCTAGACAAAACTCTATCATGAAGTCCCTCAAATTATATCGACTTAATCGCCGAGGCCAATGGCGAGAGGGTCATTAGTTAATAGCGCTATTAGGTTTAACAAACCTCACACCGTGCCGGTAGGACGGGCGTGCACTAATGGACTATGGCAGATTGTCAGTGATGATAGACACTGATATAGGGCACAACTTATTTGCGTAGCAGTCGATATCATACCGTCTAGTAGTTCAAACGGGGAAAACCCCCACTGATCATGGTTATGGATTGGGTAAAGAAAAAGGGAAATGGTTAAACATACTTTCAACTACGGGGTAACCCCCACGGCAAATAAGCCAACGAAAGTCAAACCACGTTTTTCAGAAACAACTTAAAACTAAACTACCAAACGTGAACTCACTCAACTTTGTTGTTGACTCGTTGTTACATGCCTTACAGGTCGTTAAATGCTTGGAGCTTGCACGAGGAAGGAGTCGTTGTGGTGTACGGACTGTTATGTTCCGTGCTTATTATTTTAATCCTCATAAACTTATTAAACTTGCGTTTTGAACTTTAACTTATAAACTATGGACTTATGATTTTGGATTTACTTTTATGCTTCCGCTGTTTTAAACTAAACATGGTTAACTAGCTTTGGTCACCAATCGTATTGTGGTTGGTCTTATTTACTTAATTATGATGTTCAATATGATTGGTGGTTCGATCCTGGTCATGTCACGCCTCCAAGCAGTGATACCCCGCATGGTGGATTTTGGGGGTGTGACAGATTGGTATCAGAGCCATTGGTTATAGTGAACTTGGTTTTAAAAAGGGAAATGTTTTTGATAAAACCAGACTATAACCGGTACAGTGCTCAACGATCCACAACGACGCTTCGCTCCACGTGCAAGACTCGACACCATAAGTGGTATGATTTATGTTATATTGTTGGTTAGATAGTTCTCACTGTGCATTAGATAACGTGATACTTGCTATTTGAACCTTGTGTGCTTACTCTTTTCTGTCACTCCACACTTACGCACTTGCGACACCTTTCTTACGTGTGTCCCCTCGACGTGAAGATCATGAGTGGACGTCTCGACATGACCCAGGGTCAGCTGACGACCTTGATCAACGAACGGATTGCTGAAGCCTTAGCGACCCAAACAGGGAGCCAACCCATGCACCCTCAAATACGCATGGGCACCTTCAAGGCGTTCCTAGAATGCAAACCTCCCACTTTCGACGGCACTGAAGGGACAATCGGCCTTCTACATTGGATCCGGAGAATTGAATATACATTCGAAGAGAGTGAAAGCCCTGCCAGCAAACGAGTAGAGTACGCTACTGGCATGTTGCAAGGGAAAGCGTATTCTTGGTGGAACGCACAAGTTCAGATGCTCGGGTTGGCAGACGCGAATGCCATCCTCTGGAACGACTTCAAGGATTGGGTTAAGGAAGAGTTCTGCCACCTGGATGACATTCTGAAACTTGAGATAGAATATTATGGTTTGAAGATGGAAGGATCAGAGATTGAGGCATATACAAAGAGGTCCAACGACTTGGCAGCCTTATGCCCTAACATGTCACAACCCATATCTAGGCGAATCAAGCTATACCTCAGAGGCTTAGTCCCGGAAATCCAAGGGTCTGTAAGTGCGGCCAACCTTCCCACAATCCAGCAAGTCATTCGTTTGGCACACCAGCTCACCAATCAGGCGGTGGGAGAGGGCAAGCTGCCCAAGCGTATTAACGCTACTACTACTGATGCTCCCAGCAATGACAAGCGCAAGTGGGATGGTTCCACTCCAGATCGGTCTCAGTCCCAGCGGCAAAAGACAGATGAGCACAGGAGCCCCAGTCAGTAGTTTTCTGGAAATCAAGGTCAGGGTGGATACGGGGGAAATCACCCTAAGTGCAAACGATGTAGTTTGCACCACAGCTGGCCGTGCAACAAGGACCGTTGTCAGAGATGTAACAAGTTTGGACACGAAGCCAAAGATTGCCGGAGAACGCGTCCTGCAAATCAGAATCGTCAACAACAACAAGCTCCACAGAATCACCAGCAGCAACAACAGGGCAATAGGGGATGCTTTCAGTGTGGCGCTGAAGGCCACTTTAAGAGAAACTGCCCCCAGCTGAACCAAAACCAGAACAATAACCAAGGAAATGGGAACCACAATGGGAATAACAATGGAGGCAACAATGGAGGCGCCAATGGGGGAAACAACAATGGCAATGGGGCAAGAGGTCGTGCTTTCGTGATTGGTCAGGGTGACGCAAGGAACGATCCCAACGTTGTGATGGGTAAGTTTCTTCTAGATGACTTCTTTGTTACTGTTTTATTCGATTCGGGTGCCGATACTAGTTATGTGTCCTTTAAAGTTAGCCAAATGCTTAAGCGCACTCCAATACTCCTGAACACCAAACACATGGTAGAACTAGCTAACGGTAAAAGTCTTGAAGCCACACACGTAGTTAAAGGTTGTAACCTCATCTTAGCTGGTCAGACTTTCCCTATCGATCTTGTTCCTATCACCCTTGGTAGTTTCGACGTCGTTATTGGGATGGATTGGCTATCTCATCATCAAGCGGACATTGTTTGCAAGGAGAAAATCATCCGCATTCCTCGTTCTGGTGAAGAACCTCTCATGATTCGTGGCGACAAGAGTGGTGCTATCGAAGGCATCATCTCTTTCCTTAAGGCCCAGAAGTGTTTGCGAAAGAGCCACACTGCCATTTTGGCACTCGTTACTGACACATCAACGGAAGAGAAGAGAATTGAAGACATCCCTATTGTGCGCGATTTTCCCGAGGTATTTCCTGAGGAATTACCTGGTCTTCCGCCTCACCGCCAAGTTGAATTTCAAATCGAGCTAGCTCCTGGAGCAGCGCCAGTAGCTCGAGCACCATATCGTCTAGCTCCATCAGAACTCGAAGAACTATCCACACAACTACAAGAACTCTTGGAAAAGGGTTTTATACGTCCTAGCTCTTCGCCCTGGGGAGCTCCAGTCTTGTTCGTGAAGAAGAAAGACGGTACCTTCAGGATGTGTATTGACTATCGCGAACTTAACAAGGTGACTGTGAAGAATCGTTATCCTCTTCCACGTATTGACGACTTGTTCGACTAGTTGCAAGGGTCGAGCTATTACTCTAAGATTGATTTGAGATCGGGATACCATCAGCTGCGAGTCCGAGATGAGGACGTCTCCAAAACAGCATTCAGAACTCATTACGACCATTACGAGTTTCTGGTTATGCCATTCGGGCTGACGAATGCACCAGCGGTCTTCATGGATCTCATGAACCGAGTGTGCAAGCCTTACCTGGATAAGTTCGTTATTGTGTTCATCGACGATATCCTGATCTATTCTAAGAGTCAGGAGGAACACGAGCAGCATCTACGACTTATGCTGGAACTTCTTCGAAAAGAGCAGTTGTATGCCAAATTTTCGAAATGTGACTTCTGGCTTCGCGAAGTCCACTTTCTAGGCCATGTGGTAAACAAGGATGGGATTCATGTTGATCCATCCAAGGTTGACTCAATCAAGAACTGGCCTGCACCCCGCACACCAAAAGAAATCCGCCAATTCTCGGGTTTGGCAGGATATTACAGAATATTTATCAAAGACTTCTCCAAGATTGCGCAACCTCTCACTTCACTGACTCAGAAGGGTGTCATCTATCGTTGGGGAGATGCACAAGAGTCCGCATTTCAACATCTAAAAGATAGACTTTGTAGCGCGCCTATCCTCTCATTGCCAAAAGGCACCGATGATTTCCTGGTTTATTGCGACGCTTCCATCCAAGGACTTGGTTGCGTATTGATGCAACGTGACAAGGTCATTGCCTACGCATCGCGCCAACTTAAAGTTCACGAAAGGAACTACACTACTCACGATCTGGAGCTGGGAGCAGTTGTATTCGCGCTTAAGATATGGAGACATTACCTGTACGGTACCAAGTGCACCATTTACACCGATCACAGGAGTCTCGAGCATATCTTCAAGCAAAAGGAGTTAAACATGCGACAACGCCGATGGGTCGAACTCTTGAATGATTACGAATGCGCTATCAAGTATCATCCGGGCAAAGCCAATGTTGTGGCCGACGCCCTCAGTCGAAAGGATACTATACCTAGGCGTGTACGTGCTCTACAGCTTACCATCCAATCTAACCTTCCCTCTCAGATTCGTGATGCTCAGGTCGAAGCATTGAAGGTAGAGAACATCAGGGCTGAATCCCTACGAGGATCGAGGCAGCGGCTAGAACAAAAGGAAGACGGCGCTTACTATGTAAACGGACGCATCTGGGTTCCATTTTATGGAAACTTACGCGAGCTTGTGATGGACGAAGCGCACAAGTCTCGTTATTCGGTACATCCTGGATCGGATAAAATGTACCATGACCTCAAGACTACGTATTGGTGGCCTGGCATGAAAGCCCACGTAGCAACCTACGTCAGCAAGTGCTTGACTTGTGCGAGAGTCAAGTCTGAATATCAGAAACCATCAGGCCTACTTCAACAACCGGAGATCCCGAAATGGAAATGGGAGCAAATTTCCATGGATTTCGTTACTGGCCTGCCCAGATCTCAACGCGGAAACGATACCATTTGGGTGATCGTAGATCGACTAACCAAGTCTGCACATTTTCTGGCTATCGAAGAAACGGACAAGTTTTCTACTCTTGCAGACATTTACCTAAAGGAAGTGGTATTAAGGCACGGAGTGCCAACCTCCATCATTTCTGATCGTGACGCGCGTTTTACTTCTGAACTGTGGCAAGCAATGCACAAGTCCTTTGGCTCACGTTTAGATATGAGCACCGCTTATCACCCGCACACGGATGGGCAATCTGAACGCACCATCCAAACCCTTGAAGACATGCTTAGGGCATGTGTAATCGATTTTGGTAATGGCTGGGAGAAGCACCTCCCGCTAGTGGAGTTCTCATATAACAACAACTACCACACCAGCATCCAAGCCGCTCCGTTTGAGGCATTGTACGGACGCAAATGCCGATCACCTCTCTGTTGGGCAGAAGTTGGTGACAGTCAAATCACTGGCCCAGAACTTGTGGTAGACACCACCGAGAAAATTGCTCAGATACGACAGCGAATGGCGGCAGCTCGTGACCGTCAGAAAAGCTATGCTGATAAAGGAAGAAAACCACTCGAGCTCCAGGTTGGGGATCGAGTGCTACTCAAAGTCTCACCTTGGAAAGGTGTAGTCCGCTTTGACAAACGAGGAAAACTCAACCCGCATTATGTCGGACCATTCGAAGTCACCGAGAAAATTGGCAAGGTCGCCTACAGGTTGAACCTACCTGAAGAACTCAGCGGAGTTCACAACGTTTTCCATGTGTCGAATCTGAAGAAGTGTCTGTCAGATGAGACCCTCATAGTTCCTCTTAAGGAACTCACAATCGACGACCAGCTGCGATTCGTCGAGGAACCAGTAGAGATTACGGATCGAGACGTTAAGATCCTCAAGCATACCAGGATACCTCTGGTCCGAGTTCGTTGGAATGCTCGTCGTGGCCCAGAGAATACCTGGGAACGCGAAGACCAAATGAAACTCAAGTATCCCCAGCTGTTTAAGAAAAACGCAACCACTACTGAGGCTGAAGCTACGGCAGAATTTCGGGACGAAATTCCAAATCAACGGGGGGATGATGTGACACCCCAGGAAGAACAGGAAAACAACGCAACTTAACTAGCTTCCTCAGTAACCACGCGCTAAATTTCGGGACGAAATTCTCTTAACAGGGGGAGAATGTGACAACCCTCAAAACCCCATGTATTTCGTACAATTCATTTATGATAATTAAAGTGTTTGACGACTGTGGGGAATTACTTAACTGCTTTCTGATATCTGTGTTATATTTACATGTGCATGTTGACACACTAGTAGTGTACAGAAAAGTCATTAAATAGTCTGTTATGACTTCCTGAGTGTTAAGAATAAAAAACGTTGAAAAAATATATAAGTATGACGCTTTACGGATTAATTAAGCGGTTTAACGGAACAGGATCGAACCGAACAACCGGACTTTACCCGGAACATAAAAATATTGTTATTAACATTGTTTTTCTTTTTCTGAGCCAGTTAGGGTCCCTGAATACCCTAACACCCGCTATAACGCACAACACGTTAGTAACCGAGTTAACCTCCACACTTAACTAACTAAGGCTTAACTATTTAGTTGGATTTGAACCAAGACCCCCCCCCCCCCTAACCAAACCGTCCCCAAGAGGGACACCTCATGTCCTCCACATGATTATTTTAATCACTAGTGTCTAATATCAAGAAGACACATAAACCTTTGGTTAAAGAACTTGTAATTGTCTATAAGATCTAGAGTTTACATATCATTCTCTTTATCACATTTCACCACTCAAAAACACTCTCTCTCTCTCTAAAGAAGCTTCAGCCGAACACAACCATCTTCACCACACCACCTTTCGATTTTGATCTTCACATTCCAAGTCCATACAAGCGTTAAGGATCACATACGAGGAAGCTTGGTGCATTCGGAACGCGAAGGACCTCACCCTATTGCTTTTATCCACTCGATTTTCGACTAGAATCTTCCCTAGCCTCGAGCTAGTAGTAAGTTGCTCTAAATGCCTTCTTGATCTTGTCTAGAGTGGTTAATAAGAGTTTCGTCGGTTAAAAATCACTAACATATAAGATCAAAGTCTAAAAGTTTGCTAAAGTGATGTACAAGGTGGTTAATGGATTAATATTAGTGTAAATCATGTAGATCTTGTGTGATTATGATTATTGGTTGATTATTTGATGATTTTCTGATTAATATTAATGTGTCATGTTGTTGTGGTCACTAAACTTGTTAACGGAATCGATCGAACACGATTTAGAAGGTTAAACACTTAAAATCAGAATCTGTCCAACTTTTACAGCCAACTTCAGTTGGCTGTAAACAGGTCTTAAACTCAACGAAAAATCGATATTTTGAATCTAAAATATGTTATTATGAAATACGGTTCTAATGGAACCGGAATCGTAATTTTTGGACTTCGTTTACTATTTTTAATGTGTCGATTTGTAACAACAGCTTAAGCTGAATTTTTACAGCAATAAATGGGTATCATACCTTCAGTCATAACCTGAGTTTTGTGATCAATCGGACCATGAAAATTTTACTGTAGATGAAAACTGAAGTATTTGTAATTACCCCACTGGAATTTCGTAAATCGGACTTACGATGAATTTTTAATAAATTGTTTCGTGGACTGTGGTCAGAAATACATAAATCTGAGTTCAGTCCCGAATATGAATTTTTATAAAATATTGGTAATGAACCGGACCCCGATATTTTTACACAATAAAATATGGAATGTTTATGACATTCTATAAAAATTTGGGAATTTTTGGAATAATCTAAGTATTTTATTTAAATGTCCGAAAACAGCCGGTTTTGAGTATTAATGCTGAATTGACATAAGTTGTGACTTGCGTGTCTAAATGTCGAGTATGTTATCTGTGAATGATTTAGCATGTTATATATGTTATGTGCATTATCGAATGTTTGATTTTGAGTGGGGAATGGATGGGAAACTTAGATGGGCATAAACCGTTACAATGATGCATGTTGTGTGATAGATACGTGTAGGAACTTTGTGTTCTATTTGAAAGCCACTAAATGACTAACTGGTAAATCATACTAGGACGTGATTGACCGACCTTGACTGTTAGCTATATTGAGAATCTAACCGAGCAAACCGAGGTGAGTTCACACACTTTCTAAGGCATGGGATTCCCGGTGGTTTGGGAATGGGTTAAAGAATTAAAACTAAATCTACATATCCTCCTTGGGTAGGATATGTACGGCCATCCTCCATAGAGTGGATGCCATTATTAAACCTACGAATTCTCCTGGTGCAGAATACGTACGTTCGTCCTCCTGGTGCAGGACAACAACCTTTAAACTAGCTAGACAAAACTCTATCATGAAGTCCCTCAAATTATATCGACTTAATCGCCGAGGCCAATGGCGAGCGGGTCATTAGTTAATAGCGCTATTAGGTTTAACAAACCTCACACCGTGCCGGTAGGACGGGCGTGTACTAATGGACTATGGCAGATTGTCAGTGATGATAGACACTGATATAGGGCACAACTTATTTGCGTAGCAGTCGATATCATACCGTCTAGTAGTTCAAACGGGGAAAACCCCCACTGATCATGGTTATGGATTGGGTAATGAAAAAGGGAAATGGTTAAACATACTTTCAACTACGGGGTAACCTCCACGGCAAATAAGCCAACGAAAGTCAAACCACGTTTTTCAGAAACAACTTAAAACTAAACAACCAAACGTGAACTCACTCAACTTTGTTGTTGACTCGTTGTTACATGCCTTACAGGTCGTTAAATGCTTGGAGCTTGCACGAGGAAGGAGTCGTTGTGGTGTACGGACTGTTATGTTCCGTGCTTATTATTTAAATCCTTATAAACTTATTAAACTTGCGTTTTGAACTTTAACTTATAAACTATGGACTTATGCTTTTGGATTTACTTTTATGTGTCCGCTGTTTTAAACTAAACATGGTTAACTAGCTTTGGTCACCAATCGTATTGTGGTTGGTCTTATTTACTTAATTACGATGTTCAATATGATTGGTGGTTCGATCCTGGTCATGTCACGCCTCCAAGCGGTGATACCCCGCATGGTGGATTTTGGGGGTGTGACAGTTTTGATCCAAACAACTCAGGTATGGAGCATAAAATCCCCAACTTAGAGCTGAATGAATCAAAGGTGTGAGTTGAAATGAAGTGAAGACATGGGTTTATATAGGATTCGGTAAACCGTTAGGATCGTTCCTCGCATTTCGTGCTTTGATCTTGGCCCTCCACTTGGGCTCATGGTTTTCAAAACCATGGGAATGTTTAAAACCAACAAATTTGAGCCCATAGAATCCAAAACCAACCATTAAAACCATCAACACTTCAAAATTGGACTAGGTTCATTGAATCTGGTCAGAAATTTCAAAAATGGTCCCTGCACATGTAAAACTTGATTTTTGGCACTTTTAAGCCCCGTTAACCCCATTTCAAAGATCTAAAATGATTTTAAAGTATAGGGAACTTAAAATATGCTTAAAAATATCTCGGATGTCGGTTCGTTTGGTCGTACGATTGCGTTGTTCGGTTAATTACGACGGAAGTCGTAACGAACGCAAAAACGATCCAAATTAAGCGACGAATGGAATTTTATCATGCCAATCACTAAAATAAAATATTTTAATGATTAAATAAATTTTTGGATGTCCGGATATATTCAGAACGTAAGATATGCGCGAAAATGCAAACTTATGCACTTTTTGACGCTTTTATTCCCTGTTGATCAAATAAGTTTATTTTTGCGTACCAAACACCTCAAAGCCTATCTCTAAGCTATGTAAAGGATATTTACGGCATGTTTAACTTATGATCGTATTCTGGAATGTTCGTTACAGTACGAATCGACATACTTTCGCAGTTTGTCGAAATTAGTCACTGTAAGCGAATGAACTTGATTTCGACACACCAAACCCTCCACAACTTATTTCTAAGTTATGTAAAGGTTATTTAAGATATGTTAAGCCTATGTCACTGTTCTGGAGTGTTTGTCGCGTTAAACTGATTACGGTTATGCATCAGTTCGCGTATAACTTTCCAGAAAGCGATTTAGAGCTCGAAATCGAACAAGAATTGATATGTGCAAACGATACTCATATTTACACAAATACCAAGATTGAAACACAATATTTCATTGATTTGGTATTTTTTTTGATGGTTGTGGAGGCACAGATGTCACAGCAAAGAATGATTCTTTGTCTAGAATGAAGGTGACGAAGAACCTTAATGGTTCGTCAAAAACCGGTCAACGAAGAACCAAGTTCTTCGTCGAATTGCATCCTTTGTGGTGGGGAGTCCTTCGTCGCTGCCCTATCAGACGGTTTCCATTCCCTAAATCTTGTAACAGTTAACAAATTATTGGCATGCTTATCGGATCAATCAACATCTTTTTATAACAGTTACATTCATCCATGAAATCAACTTCATAAACAACAATTAATCTGATCATTCATCATCTAAAACATCCTGACCGAATCATTAACACAATGATTACGACTTTAACATGCAACCCTAATTTCTTATGTAGAATCAAAACAATAACAACTTGTTTATATCCGCAAACTATCAAAGGTTCACATAAAACACTCCTAGATCATTATCATCACGTAATTCCCTTCTAACAGTTAGTTATCACGAGTTTGTTCATCATTAGTTTCTTTAACATATGATCCTAAGCATTATCATCAAGCAAGGATAAGACCAAACTTAATCCTCATATATCAACACAACCACGTTTATCAATTCATCAAGGTAACAATTTACTAACCGAAAGGAATATGATGAAAGTCAAGAAGGTCTTCGAGAGTGAGAGGATTGCCGCAGGGTTCGAATGGGAGCAGAAGAGTGATTAGGGTTTGATTATGTTTCACAGGTTATGCAAGTCTTAAACAAACACAATAACAGTTGGGCCCATTCTGGGATACGGGCCGAGAGCCCCTTTTTGGCGAAGCACCTGCTTCACGAAGAACCTTCTTTGTCGAGATTGATGGTGACGAAGAATCATTCTTCGTCCAGCAAAGGTTGTGGCGAAGAGTTGTGGCGAAGAACCTTCTTCGTCATCTTGGGTTTCCATTACACATTAAACATTACACATTTAACAACCAAGCATCAGAATACTTTAATCATTCAAATAAACTACACATGACACCACGTAAGACAAATTGTAAAAACAGGATTGTGAAATAAGTGATGCGTAGAGGAAAGACCTTGAAATCTCGGGTTGTCACATCATCCCCAACTTGAAAGAAGTTTCGTCCTGAAATCTGATAAGTAATCCAAAGCAGCAAGGTGTTAGATCAGGATGACTGTGGATTTTCCGCGGTTGCCACAAATGAGGTTATGGACTGGAAGGTCCAGAAAACAAGGAGAAGTCGCATCAAGTTGGTCAAAGTCCGTTGGAACTCTCGACACGGACCCGAGTCTGCTTGGGAACGTGAGGATCAATTTAAAGCCAAGTACCCCCATCTGTTCGAGGAAACTCCTGCAAGGGATAACTCAGCTTTAATTTCAGGACGAAATTCTTTTAACGGGGGGAGTATGTGACAACTGGCACAAAACCGGTAACTTCCGTACTATTTTAATAATTATTTATTGATTTGCAATTATGTGATTTAACATCAACATTATATTCTTGCAGGTCATACATTTAAATCATGCATGTTAAACATTTCATTTATCGCATTGTGAAACAATTTAAGCATCACGTCGAAACAATTAATAAACTCACTGGTTAGACAAGCTGTGTTAGCACAGCCTTAGTACTCAGTTAAACGATAGATTTAGGACTTAGGTGTAGGTCCGACATCAAAAATATATTAAATCCCAAGTGAGAGAACAAGGGTTTATATTAACACTTTTCGGAAGCTTAAACAAGCACTAAAAACTGTCCGAAACGAACTATAAACAACAAATTCTATAGAAATTTAGCAAAATTCAGCATTACAAGCTAAATAACATTCAGAAATAGTGATTAAACATCCATAACAACTTGTAAAGTGTCGGGATTGAAATCATAACACCAAAGGGTACTTCATACGTTATAAATTACACAATTTAGCACCTTAACGAACCGATAACCGAACAATTAACCGGACACTACCAAAAACAACTAAAATAAACTAGAAGCATTGTTTTAATGATTTAAAGCTAGTATTGGTCATATAACACATCATAACATCTGAAAACACTTAAATACACATAACACAATATAGCGATTTTAATTTAAAAAATATTAAAAAAATTTTTTGTGTGTTTTTAGGTATTTTTGGTTGTGTTCACATTGGTTCTTGCGGTTCTCGCAATAAAGGGTGGTTCCTAACGGATCCTTCTCCTATATATATATATTACAAACAAACCTTTAAAATATATTATTATTAAGAAATATAATTCCGGAAAGTTTAAAAATTGTGGATTCACTCTAGGATCAATTCCTTGAACGTTGAATGCGTAGAACACGTATCTTGTGTGGAATCCAAGTACGTGTGTAGGTTGAACATAAAGAAGTAATTAAATGTTGTATTCTATTGATATTGTAACAATACAGAACCACAAAAACAATTGACAAGAGTTCTTCCTCTCAAGACACAAAAGATCTACCAATGAATAAGACATGATAGGTATTTCTACTAGATGCCCATTCGTAACTAGTATCTAAGATGGACCTCCATCCGGACGAATCAACACTAATGAGTGGACTTGTAAGTTATGGATGGACTGTGTAATAACGAATCAACTCATAACTACGAATGGACCTCAATGTTACGAATGGACTTAAGCTAGAACGGATGCACAAGGTTCATTCGTACGGATCGACTTAGTCCATTCGTACGAATGGACTTTAACACATATGAACTTTATGAATTGCTCAGTTTTGCACCAGTCTTGTCTCATCTGATTAAGCTACGATACGTGATTGCCGGAAGCGATAGAATATGCACTCACTGACCCTCCCCCTGGATATTGCTGCAGTCAATCTCGTAGCTTTCTATCTTCTCTCTCTAAGTCTTCTTGAAGCTTTGACATGTTCATCACCACAGACTCCCCAATGCTCTAACAAGCTACTCTTGATTCTGCGTTCTGAATCCTCAGCTCTTCCTATCTTTAGACTCTCTCTCTAGGCTCCCCCTTTCTTTAAGCTTCTAGCTTTTCAGGATTGTCACCTGGTTCTATCACTGCAAGCTCCCCCTTGCTTCGAGCTTTTCTTCAGACTTCCCCTTAGACTCAGCTATCGGGATCGTATTCTGACTTAACATCTGAAAATCACAAGTATTTAATAGGGACAACTTTTTGATCACCTAGGATTGATAACCAAGCTCTCTCCCCCTATCAAATAACTATATATTTGACAATGAAACTACCAAAATCCTCACAGATTATCATCCAAGTTCAAATTAATGCCCTTGGAGATTTTCACAAACTGGTTTTGAATTTTTCTATTAAAAACCTCAAGTTTCAAATTATTGAACTTGTTTATTTTCAAGCATTTCAATACATTTTTTTTAAAAAATATGTTCTATTTTAGTAAACTCAATGTTTCTGGGTCTTAAATTTTCATCCTTCTCAGTACAGACACTGCATGTTTCCATGTATTTTCTGCACTGCTCATCAGTTTTATTTTCAGATTTATTCTTAACTTCATAAATTTTATCAGTTAACTTAGCATTATTAGACGACTCGGTAAATTTAGTTTGAGTTGTTACCTCAACTTGATCTGCCACAGGTGTGTTGTCAGTCTTTTTCAGAATTTCTTCTTTCATCTTCTTGCTCTCATTAACGATTTCTTCAACACTCTTCTTCTTTTCGACACCGGCATAGATTACCCTTCTTATGCCCTCCTCCACTTCTTTCTTATAGTTCGGATTCTCTCCGATCCTTGAAGAATACACTCCTGCAGTTGGAATAGCAGCAACAAGTGCTTTAAAATCTACCATATCAGAATCAACAGCCGGATTCCCTTGAGGATCTACGAAACACTTCCTTTCATCATCCCATCTTTTTGCAGGCTTTGCTTCTATGAAAATCTCATATACTTCACTCAATTTCATTCGTGCATGACGTTCCTCTTGACTTGGTCTCATCTCAGCAACCAAAGCAAGTTTCTCTTTTGGAATATATTTATTCCAATTGAAACCTTCGTCCTCTTGAATCGTTATCAAGGCTTGCTTCTTCTCTTTTGATGAACCTTCATCGATCTGCTATTGATTCATTTTTTACGGCTGCTCATTTGTGCGATGATAGATTGCTTTCTTATAGTAGTCTTCATGAAAAGGATTCACACTATCATCTGCTTGTCGGTTGGTGCACTCTCTCTTAAAGTGTCCCTTCTGTTTGCACTTGAAACAAGTGACTTTTGCTTTGTCGAATCACAGCTTCATATCAGGACCTTCAAGACATTTCATTCCTGTTATCTCCATGAACCGTTGAGCTCTCCTGATTACACTAGCCATACACCACCTGATATCCATGGGCTCCATCTCTTTCGGATCTATCTGGTCATAGTCCTCCTTTGTCATATTCGGATTTCCTGTCTTGCCTGCGACTAGACTTTCATAAGACTCCAGAATAGAAGCTAAGAAACTCATATGCTGTCTGGCGAAATCAGTATTCATGTTTGGAGAATCTTTCCAATTCTGATTCGGATTGGATTTAGCTGATGCAGACGATGAATGATATCCTGGATCATTTCTCGGAGATTTGCTCTTTGATGAATCACCAGTGTTTTCAACACTAAAAGCTGTACTAATCTTTGGTGACTGATTATTCATCAGCATACTTTTGCGGTAGTACAAATCGACATTCTGCTGATAACTTGAACCGATCATTTTGTTGTGTTTCTGCAATTCCAGATCATATCCTTCAAGTTTTTCAATCAAACTATCCAAAGTGATCTCGTCAAACTTGGCATCATTTTTCAAAATCATTACTAACGTTTGCCAATCATCGACATGCGGTAATGCCTCGATCAGTTTGTCGATAATCTCTTCTCTGTCCTTCATGATTCCAAACCTTTCTAGTTTGATTTTTGAATTACAAAATCTTTCTGTCATTTTTCGGACAGTTTCTCCTTTCATGCATCCGAACATATCAAACTCTTTTTTCAACAATGATATTTTGTTTTTCTTGATCTCCTTTCCACCTTCGGCTTTCATTTTCAACGCTTGCCACATCGACTTTGACGTTTCACCATGTTGAAGCAAGAAAAGAATATCTTCTTTAAGAGATTGTTGTAATAGTGTTATCATTCTTAGTTCATTAGAGTGTTCTCTTTTATCAGCATTCGAAAATTCTTTAATTTGAAGTAATTCATGTTTATCGTTTATTGGTTTTTCATATCCCAATGTTAACATAACCCAACTATCATAAGCATAGGCTTTCACCCAGATTTCAAATCTACTGCTCCACTAATTATAATCTTCTATATTCATTAGTTTCGATGGCTTTTGATGATTTCCGTAAATATTATCAAAGTTCAAACTCTCGAAAATAACACTTGAAGCAGTCTTTGTTACGGGTGTTGCTTCAGTTATGTACGCATTGTAAAACTCATTATAAAATTCCTATTCCATGATTCCTACTCGTTGAAAATCACCTGTAAACACACAATCGAACACTTAGAACAGTTATGAAAATCAAACAATACTGGAATCTTAGTTCGGACGAATGAATAATCGTAGATTCATACGAATGTACTCGATTCAGACGAATGTACGATTCAGACGAATGGACGTAATGTAGATCCGTACAAACCAGCTAGATCCATTCGAAACTGTTTGAACACAATTTTCCATGTTATTCAATGATTTGATGATGTTTTTGTTAGAGTTTTGTCCTGAAACTTTGTAGGATTGATTAAAGCTGATTTTCACAATAAGTAATTGAACGTTGTTTTCTATTGATATTATAACAATACAGAACCACGAAAACAATTGATAAGAGTTCTTCCTCTCAAGTCACAAAAGATCTACCAATGAACAAGACATGATAGGTATTTATACTAGATGCCCATTCGTAAATAGTATCTACGAATGAACATCCATCCGGATGAATCAACACTAACGAATGGACTTGTAAGTTACGGATGGACTGTGTAATAACGACTCAACTCATAACTACTGTCACACCCGACCACGTAAAACAACAAATCATGGAGGAAACGTCGGGGAGTGTTGTAACAGAATTATTGTTTCACAACCATGGATGCAAAAAGAGTTTCGTTTTATTTATTCAATAAGTAATTTACATTGTTTTAACACAAAACAAACGAGTTACACATCGACTATCGTTGTTATTATGTCACTATGGCCTCGTCCAGATACTATGTGACTCATGCATCCTAGTAATCAACATCAAGCAACATCACCTGAAACATATGTAAAAACAAAGTCAGCAAAGAAATGCTGGCGAGTACATAGGTTTTATAAGAGTTTCGGATTCATGGCTAGTTTACATGTTGCAACACCTTATTAAAAACCTTGTTTTGAAAAGAGTATAATATTGCAACGAAATTAACCAACTCAAATCAAGCGGGTTATAATTTATAAAACCTCATAGCCATGATTCTTAACCCAAAAACATTTGTTTTAGTAAACCAAATTGTAAAACATCTCGTATTAACTCGTTAATAAAACTCGTATGGTTTATATCCTTTCGAAAACATCGTTATGTGACATCGTTTCAAAATCGTTTACCCAAGTGAACTAAATAACGCCACGGTATGTAATATGTTGAAAACACTTATATATAAGAAGTACCAGCGGCGTATCTACCATGTTTTCACCACATTACACCCGTCCCGTTATCTAAACACTTAACCAAAAACCAATCGTTTATCCAACTCGTGTAACTCCTTCAAATCGTTTCAAAATCGTTAACTCGTTTAAGTCATTTAAATCATCTTCCTTTTTAATTGTGAAAACTATTTTTGGTCGTCTCGCTAATAATATTCAAACCTTCGTGACTCGACTATCTCGCTTCTCGCATTAACAAACCACCAAAGGGTAAGTTAACAATCACAGATTCAGTCGTTACCCACCTAACCAACACATAACCATGGGTGCAGTCTGATAACGGGATTTCTCAGATCCTATGGTACCATAACCTAATACTGGTCGGTTCGGCCAAAATTAATGAATATCATTCGTTATGTAACTACAACCAACAAGTTCGTTCACATTATCGAAATCGTTATTAGTTTAGTATAAACCATCTTAATCATTTTTGAAATCATCGTTATAATATCGAAAATCGTTTTGATACATATGAATCACCCCAAATCAATTGAAAACAGTAAAATAGGGGAACTATGTACTCACATGAAGTGCAAAGTATCCTCAATCAATAGAACTTCAACAACTCAAGTAAACCAGAGAAATCAAGCAGCACCAAGTAATCGAATCACTAGTTAAACAATCGACGCCTAAATCGGAAGATCGGACAGAGTGAGGTCTTGTAAACCAAATGAGTGTTGGAACTCATGTGATATGGTTTAACAAAGCCTACATTCTAAATCGGAACCTAACCTAAGTGCTTTTGACCCATTACGGCCCATTAAGGTAGCTTACGATACTTTGACGTGTCGTGCGCGCAAAAGCGCGTTCGAGACGTCTAAATAGTCCTATGACAAGTATTATATGCCTAAACATGTTGCATAATCGGTTACGTGACAAAAGTTTATGTTACATATGCTTAATTACCAATTATGCATGAAAAGGGCATTTTGGTCATTTACCTAAGGCATATAAACTACCTATCATACAACTAATTAAACCTAATTGACCATAAGGTATAACCTCGGAAGGTTATTCCCTATACAACTATGGTCACTAAGCATGCTTGGTCGGATCCTAATGATCGACCAAATGGGTCGAGTTCGAAAGTCTAAGCGGGTGTTTAGTCCGCTTGACTTACGACTCTACACAAGCACTAAACTAAAAGTGATGAGCTAAACATGCTAAAACATGTTTAGTTAAGTTAGAAAATAGGTTTTGGTATCAAAACAAACGGTTTTGATACCCAAGAGTAGTTTGGTTACAAAATATGCATAAATACGCATTTTGGCCGAAACTACGACTCGTCACTACGCCTAGTCAACGTGGTAATCAGTAGGTATTATCACAAGGGACTATAACCATCGTGATTACGCGCACGTTGCAATGTTAAATGGAACTTTGTGTTGACCATTGACTGGTCAAAGCTAAAAGTGAAACACCATTTGACTTTCATGCTTGAAATTCAAGAACAAGCAAGAAGAGAACTTACAAAGGGTCCAAGAAGGTGTTTTGATTCAAAGTTACTCAGGTATGAGGTGTTAAAACCTCAACTTAGAGCAGAAGTTGAATCAAGGTGTGAAAACCCAAATGAGGAAGCCTGCTATTTATAGGAATTTAGGATCAATAGGATGATTCCAAGTGTTTTGAGGGTGTAATCTTGGCCATACATGTGGGTACATGGTATTAGAATACAATGGGGGCCGAAAACCAGCTCAAGGTATTGCAAAAGTTGCATTAAAACCCCTGAATTCAGCCCAGATTGCTAAAACTGAAGTTTCTGTCTGACAAGGCCACGCGGCCTGCGTAAAAGAGAAGCTTATCTTACGCGGCCCGTGTAAGTAAATTTGGCAGATTGTCAAAACAGGTCCCTGCACATCAGAAACTTGCATTTCGGATCATTTTTGACACGTTTAAGCCCCATTAACCTCATTTCAAGGCCCTAAAATGAGGTTAAGGTATAGGGAACTTAAAACATGCTCAAAAATATCTCGGATGTCGGCTCGTTTGGTCGTACGGTTGCGTTGTTCGGTTAATTACGATGGAAGTCGTAACGCACACAAAAACGATCCAAATTAAGCGACGAATGGAATTTTATCAAGCCAATCACTAAAATATATTTTAATGATTACATAAATTTTTGGATGTCCGGATATATTCAGAACGTAAGATATGCGCGAAAATGCAAACTTGTGCACTTTTTGACGCTTTTAGTCCCTATTGATCAAATAAGTTTATTTTAGCATACCGAACCCCTCAAAGCCTATTTCTAAGCTATGTAAAGGATATTTAGGGTATGTTTAACTTATGATCAAGTTCCGGAATGTTTGTTACTATACAAATCGGTATAGTTTCGCAGTTTGACACAAATAATCCCTGCGATCGAACAAACTTGATTTCAACACACCAAACCATCCAAAGCTTATTTCTAAGTTATGTGAATGTTATTAAGGTATGTTAAGCCTATGTCACTATTCTGGAGTGTTTGTCGCGTTATACTGACTGTGTTTACGCACCAGTTTGCGTATAACCTTCCAGAAAGCGATTTAAAGCTTGAAATTGGAATCGAATCAAATTGTAAAATCATCAAACACAATTACACACATAATAACACCAAAACACATATAATAAAACCAAAGCACATTGTTTTATTGATAACCAACATTGTTTTACATTGTACATTGATTACAGAACACAGTTGTCACAGTCTCCCCTACTTTAGGAAATTTCGTCCCGAAATTTTATTTAGAGGAAACTTGTGAAAAAAATTACGGATATTTCGCCTTCATCTGGTCCTCACATTCCCAAGTAAACTCTGGGCCACGTTTGGATTCCCAACGAACTTTTACCAGTCGAATCTGTTTGTTCTTCAACTGTTTGAAAGCACGGTCCACGATCTCCACGGGTTTCTCGACAAAGTGCATCGTTTCATCGATTCGAATCTCGTCGAGTGGAATGTGAAGATCAGCATCAGCTAAACACTTTTTCAAATTGGACACGTGAAAAGTCGGATGAATATTTCCAAGCTCTGGAGGTAGCTCTAGTCGATAGGCAACCTTCCCAATCCTTTCCACAATATTAAATGGTCCCACATATCGTGGTGCAAGTTTTCCTTTCTTTCCAAATCTCACCACTCCTTTCCAAGGTGACACCTTCAGTAGAACACGGTCTCCGACTTGAAATTCTAAGGGCTTGCGTCGCATATCCGCATAACTCTTTTGACGGCTTTGAGCTGTCACAAGATTATCGCGGATTTTCTTGATTTTGTCTGTTGTTTCCAGAATGAGCTCAGGTCCAGTAAGCTGAGCTTCACCAATCTCATTCCAACAGACAGGTGAACGACATTTTCGACCGTAGAGAGCTTCGAATGGTGCCATATTAATACTAGCATGATAACTATTGTTGTAAGAGAACTCGATCAGTGGCAGATGAGAATTCCAATTACCACCAAAGTCTATCACGCATGCTCTAAGCATATCCTCCAAAGTTTGAATCGTCCTCTCAGATTCTCCATCTGTTTGGGGATGATAAGCAGTGCTTAGATTTAGTTGGGTTCCCATAGCAGATTGCATGGTCTTCCAAAAATGAGATGAAAATCGAGCATCACGATCTTATATGATATCCAAAGGAACACCATGTCGAGATACAGTCTCATCAACATAAATCTTTGCAAGTTTATCAGCAGATAGATCCTCGCGAATCGGAATAAAATGAGCTGACTTCGTCAATCGATCGATAACAACCCAAATAGCATCATGACCTTTAGAAGTACGCGGTAACTTAGTGATGAGATCCATCACAATGTTCTCCCACTTCCAAACCGGTATCTCTGGTTGTACAAGCAAACCAGAAGGTCGTTGATGTTCAGCTTTGACTTTGAGACAAGTTAGGCATTTCGATACATACAAGGCAACACCCTTCTTCATACCAGGCCACCAATACTGAGTACGAAGATCCTTGTACATTTTATCAGCACCAGGATGGATAGAATATCGAGACTTATGAGATTCATCCATTACCAAGGTGCGAAGATCGTCTTGTTTCGGAATCCACAAATGATCCTTGAAATAAAGCAAACCATCGTCTTTCCTTTCGAGTTTAAGCTCAAGTTGATGTGGTAATTCCTTACCTATCAAATTTTGTGAAACACAAAATTGTTGAGCTTGATGGACACGAGTTTGAAGATCAGATAGAATGTGAACAGAACGAAGCTTGACTCGTTCCTTTCGACTAAGCGCATCGGCCACGACATTCGCCTTACCAGGACGGTAGCGAATCTCGAAATCATAATCACTTAAGAGTTCAACCCAGCGTCATTGCCACATGTTCAGCTCCTTCTGATTGAGAATATGCTGGAGACTTTTGTGGTCTGTGAAAACCACACACTTTGTGCCATAAAGATAATGTCTCCAGATTTTAAGCGCGAAAACCACAGCTCCTAACTCAAGATCATGAGTTGTTTAGTTCTTCTCGTGAACTTTCAGCTGTCTTGACGCATAAGCTATTGCTTTACCTCGTTGCATAAGAACGCAACCAAGGCCTAAGTTGGACGCATCACAATAGACAACAAAATCATTGTTTCCCTCAGGCACAGATAGAACAGGAGCATCACAGAGCTTCTGTTTCAGCATTTGGAACGCTTCTTCTTGCTTCGGTCCCCACTCAAAAGGCTTATTCTTCTGGGTCAAGGCAGTGAGTGGAACCGAGATCTTCGAGAAATTAGAAATGAATCGACGATAATAACCAACAAGACCAAGAAAAGAACAAATTTATGTAGGTGTCGTCGGTGTGTTCCAATCCTTAATTGCAACAATCTTGGATGGATCCACATGAATACCCTGCTCGTTGACTATATGACCCAAGAACTGAAATTCTTTAAGCCAAAATTCACACTTGGAGAATTTAGCAAAAAGTTGTTCCTTCTTAAGGAGTTCCAATGTTAAGCGAAGGTGTTGCTCGTGATCGGCTCGAGACTTTGAATAAATGAGAATATCGTTGATGAACACAATGATGAACTTGTCTAAATAAGGTTTACATACCCTATTCATTAAGTCCATAAAGATAGCTAGGGCATTTGTCAAACCAAAAGGTATGACAGTGAACTCGTAATGCCCATATCTTGAGCGGAAAGCAGTTTTGGGAATATCTTCTTCGAGAACGCGAAGTTGATGATACCCAGAACGCAGATCGATCTTGGAAAAGCATGATGCACCTTGTAGCTGGTTGAAGAGATCATCAATTCGAGGTATGGGATATCGATTCTTGATGGTAAGCTTATTAAGCTCACGATAATCGATACACATTCAAAAAGATCCATCTTTCTTTTTCACAAAGAGGACAGGAGCTCCCCAAGGAGAAAAGCTCGGACGGATGAATCCTTTATCAGATAACTCTTGAAGATTTTTTTATAACTCTTGCATCTCCGACGGTGCAAGATGATAAGGTGCTTTCGCAATCGGGTTGGCATTGGGTACAAGGTCAATATGAAACTCGACTTGACGAACTGGAGGCAAACCAGGCAGTTCATCAGGAAACACCTCTGGATAATCCAGAACAATCGGAGTATCCTGAATACTCTTGCTCTTGCTTTTCTCCTCAGTGACATGTGCCAGGAAAGCAACATATCCTTTTCGCAAATAACTTTGGGCTTTCGTACACAACATAAGCTTCAATCCACCAGATGGTTTCTCGCCACGAACTTCCAGAACATCGCTAGACGGAAGAGGAATACGAACAATCTTATCAAAACAAACCACCTCGGCATGGTGTTTGGTTAACCAATCCATCCCAACGATAATATCGAAACTCCCAAGTTGCATCGGTGTGAGGTCAATAGGAAAAAGATGGTTATCAAGGTTCAATTGACAATTACGAATAACAGAATCGAGAACAAGAGGTTTACCAGTAGCAACTTCAACAGATAAGGGTTTCCTCAGTTTAGTTCTAGGTATCGCAAGCAAAGGCTCAAATGATAACGAAACAAAACTTCTATCGGCACCAGAATAAAAAAGAATAGATGCAAGTCGATTGTTAACGAGAAACGTACCATTGACAAGAAAGGTACCATTGACAACGAGGTTGTCAGCTCGAGCCTCGTTTGCATTCAGATTGAATGCTCGTCCACGAGCGGGATCGACAATTGGAAAAACAAAAGAGGTATTGAAAACATCGACAAAACACAAGGAAGGCGATCATTTGTTCGCTACCTTGAACAAACAAACGACACGCAGTGACTAATCAAAGTAAATGAATCAAAATAATGTATCGCGAAGACATGCTCGCCTATAAGTGAACACTCACCCCAAGAGTTCCCAGGTAAGAGTGACTGGTCCGATTATGTGGATTTGTACGAACACTCTAGCCTTAGACAGAAAACTCACGGTACAGGCATTCACTCTTCCAGTTTGACGAGATTTTGAAAACTCAGAAGGCACTAAGCCAAAAATGAGTCAAACTGGAAGGGTTCAAAACCTAGTAATCAATCATCCTAGAACAGATGATTAATTTTCGAAGCGGATTCGAATTTTGTGTTCTCGTTGTAGTTATCACCTAAGGGTAGGTGACGGTTTTGTTTTAAAAATCTAAACGCAAATTTCCTTGCGTTAGGGTCCTAAAAGTTATAGTCTAGGTCAAAGCATTACTAATAACCTAATTCCCTATAACCATTGGCACTGATACCAACTCTTCTGTCACACCCCGACCACGTAAAACAACAAATCGTGGCGGAAATGTCGGGGAGTGTTGTAACAGAATTATTGTTTCACAACCATGGATGCAAAAAGAGTTTCGTTTTATTTATTTAATAAGTAATTTACATTGTTTTAACACAAAACAAATGAGTTACACATCCACTATCACTGTTATTATGTCACTAAGGCCTCGTCCAGATCCTATGTGACTCATGCATCCTAGTAATCAACATCAAGCAACATCACCTGAAACATATGTAAAAACAAAGTCAGCAAAGAAATGCTGGCGAGTACATAGGTTTTATAAGAGTGTCGGATTCATGGCTAGTTTACATGTTGCAATACCTTATTAAAAACCTTGTTTTGAAAAGAGTATAATATTGCAACGAAATTAACCAACTCAAATCAAGCGGGTTATAATTTATAAAACCTCATAGCCATGATTCTTAACCCAAAAACATTTGTTTTAGTAAACCAAATTGTAAAACATCTCGTATTAACTCGTTAATAAAACTCATATGGTTTATATCCTTTCGAAAACATCGTTATGTGACATCGTTTCAAAATCGTTTACCCAAGTGAACTAAATAACGCCACGGTATGTAATATGTTGAAAACACTTATATATAAGAAGTACCAGCAGCGCATCTACCATGTTTTCAACACATTACACCCGTCCCGTTATCTAAACACTTAACTAAAAACCAATCGTTTATCCAACTCGTGTAACTCGTTCAAATCGTTTCAAAATCGTTAACTCGTTTAAATCATCCTCGTTTTTAATTGTGAAAACTATTTTTGGTCGTCTCGCTAATAATATTCAAAACTTTGTGACTCGACTATCTCGCTTCTCGCATTAACAAACCACCAAAGGGTAAGTTAACAATCACAGATTCAGTCGTTACCCACCTAACCCACACATAACCATGGGTGCAGTCTGATAACGGGATTTCTCAGATCCTATGGTACCATAACCTAATACTGGTCGGTTCGGCCAAAATTAATGAATATCATTCGTTATGTAACTACAACCAACAAGTTCGTTCACATTATCGAAATCGTTATTAGTTTAGTATAAACCATCTTAATCATTTTTGAAATCATCGTTATAATATCGAAAATCGTTTTGATAGATATGAATCACCCCAAAACAATTGAAAACAGTAAAATAGGGGAACTATGTACTCACATGAAGTGCAAAGTATCCTCAATCAATAGAACTTCAACAACTCAAGTAAACCAGAGAAATCAAGCAGCACCTAGTAATCGAATCACTAGTCAAACAATCGACGCCTAAATCGGAAGATCGGACAGAGTGAGGTCTTGTAAACCAAATGAGTGTTGGAACTCATGTGATATGGTTTAACAAAGCCTACATTCTAAATCGGAACCTAACCTAAGTGCTTTCGACCCATTACGACCCATTAAGGTAGCTTACGCTACTTTGACGCGTCGTGCGCGCAAAAGCGCGTTCAAGACGTCTAACTAGTCCTATGACAAGTATTATATGCCTAAACATGTTTAAATATGTTGCATAATCAGTTACGTGACAAAAGTTTATGTTACATATGCTTAATTACCAATTATGAATGAAAAGGGCATTTTGGTCATTTACCTAAGGCATATAAACTACCTATCATACAACTAATTAAACCTAAGTGACCATAAGGTATAACCTCGGAAGGTTATTCAATATACAACTATGGTCACTAAACATGCTTGGTCGGATCCTAATGATCGACCAAACGGGTCGAGTTCGAAAGTCTAAGCGGGTGTTAAGTCCGCTTGACTTACGACTCTACACAAGCACTAAACTAAAAGTGACGAGCTAAACATGCTAAAACATGTTTAGTTAAGTTAGAAAACAGGTTTCAGTATCAAAACAAACGGTTTTGATACCCAAGAGTAGTTTGGTTACAAAATACGCTTAAATACACATTTTGGCCGAAACTACGACTCGTCACTACGCTTAGTCAACGTGGTAATCAGTAGGTATAGTCACAAGGGACTATAACCATCGTGATTACGCTCACGTTGCAAAGTTCAACGGAACTTTATGTTGACCATTGACTGGTCAAAGCTGAAAGTCAAACACCGTTTGAATTTCATGCTTGAAATTCAAGAACAAGCAAGAAGAGGACTTACAAAGGGTCCAAGAAGGTGTTTTGATTCAAAGTTACTCAGGTATGAGGTGTTAAAACCTCAACTTAGAGCAGAAGTTGAATCAAGGTGTGAAAAACCCTAATGAGGAAGCTTGCTATTTATAAGAAGTTAGGATCAATAGGATGATTCCAAGTGTTTTGAGGGTGTAATCTTGGCCATACATGTGGGTACATGGTATTAGAATACAATGGGGGCCGAAAACCAGCTAAAGGTATTGCAAAAGTTGCATTAAAACCCCTGAATTCAGCCCAGATTGCTAAAACTGAAGTTTCAGTCTGACAAGGCCATGCGGCCCGCGTAAAAGAGAAGCTTATCTTACGCGGCCCGTGTAAGTAACTTTGGTAGATTGTCAAAACAGGTCCCTGCACATCAGAAACTTGCATTTCGGCTCATTTTTGACACGTTTAAGCCCCGTTAACCTCATTTCAAGGCTATAAAATGAAGTTAAAGTATAGGGAACTTAAAACATTCTCAAAAATATCTCGGATGTCGGCTCGTTTTGTCGTACAGTTGCGTTGTTCGGTTAATTACGACGGAAGTCGTAACGAACGCAAAAACGATCCAAATTAAGCGACGAATGGAATTTTATCAAGTCAATCACTAAAATAAAATATTTTAATGATTACATAAATTTTTGGATGTCCAGATATATTCAGAACGTAAGATATGCGCGAAAATGCAAACTTGTGCACTTTTTGACGCTTTTAGTCCCTATCGATCAAATAAGTTTATTTTAGCATACCGAACCCCTCAAAGCCTATTTCTAAGCTATGTAAAGGATATTTAGGGTATGTTTAACTTATGATCAAGTTCCGGAATGTTTGTTACTATACAAATCAGTATAGTTTCACAGTTTGACACAAATAGTCCCTGCGATCGAACAAACTTGATTTCAACACACCAAACCATCCAAAGCTTATTTCTAAGTTATGTGAAGGTTATTTATGGTATTTTAAGCCTATTTCACTATTCCAGAGTGTTTGTCGCGTTATACTGACTGCGTTTACGCACCAGTTTGCGTATAACCTTCCAGAAAGCGATTTAAAGCTTGAAATTGGAATCGAATCAAATTGTAAAATCATCAAACACAATTACACACATAATAACACCAAAACACATATAATAACACCAAAGCACATTGTTTTATTGATAACCAACATTGTTTTACATTGTACATTGATTACAGAACACAGTTGTCACAACTACGAATGGACCTCAATGTTACGAATGAACTTAAGCTAGAATGGATGCACATGGTTCATTCGTATGGATCGACTCTGTCCATTCGTATGAATGGATTTTAACATATATGAACTTTATGAATTGCTTAGTTCAGCACCAGTCTTGTCTCATCTGATTAAGCTACGATATTTGATTGACGGAAGCGATAGACATATGCACTCACAAGTAGTTATTTCTTCGAAAGATGCCTCCTCGTCGTGACACTACTCAGGATGCAGAAATGGTGGAAATGATCGCTCAGTATATAGTTGTTGTACTCCCAAACCTTGTGACCCAACTTAATCAAGCCTACAATAATAACAACAACAACAATGTTCTCACACCTTGCAACTACAAATGATTCAACTCGGCTAAACCACTCAAGTTTAATGTGTCTGAGGGAGCTACTAGGCTCCTACAATGGTTTGAGAGTATCGAGAGCACATTCTGCTATGTTCAGTGTCCTAGTGAGCGCAAGGTAGAGTTTGCCTCGAGTGTTTTCCAAAAGAGAGCACTCACTTGGTGGAACGGAGTCATGAGAGATAGAGGTGCAGACGTGGCATTGGCTCAAACATGGGAAGAATTCAATAATCTTATGAAGAAAGAATACTGTCCACGAAGCGAAATAAGGGCACTTGAAACTGAATTCTATTACCTCAAACAAGGTAGTGGTGAAAATCGTGCCTACACTGATCAGTTTGAGGAGCCTACTATGTCCCACTATGGTCACACCCTTGGATCGGGCCATTGAAAAATATATTGATGGCCTACCGGATCCAATCCAAGATATTGTCACTGGCAGCAAACCAGCAACTGTTAGGGAGGCTATCGAACTAGCCGCTACCCTAACCGACTCCCAAGTTAGAAAGGGGAAACTTTTTCGAAAAGGATACAAGAAACAAACTGCTAAAACTACTAAGGAGAAACCAAAGGAAACAAAAGCCGAACCTTCCAAAAATTATAAGAAGTGTAAAGCTTCAAAGAATTTCATGATTGTTGCACCAATTCCCCTAAACTCGGTACCCGTTAGGGGATTTTACCATGGAAAACAACCTTTGTGTAATCGTTATAACTATCATCACCAAGTTAATTCTCTATGCCGCCAGTGTACAATTTGTGGTCTTCAAGGCCATCTAGCTGCAACTTGTCACATCCAAAACCAAGCTGCCCCTACTCAAAATCGCTCTCGCTACCCAACTGGAGCATGTTTCAATTGTGGTGATCTAAATCATTTCAAACGAAACTGCCCTAAGCTTGCTAATGCTGACTTAGCTCATGGACGAGTGTTCAATGTTAATGAGGCTCAAGCTGATGATCAAGCACTTATGATCGTTTGAACCTTTGCATTTTCTGTTTATCATCCAAAAACTATGAACATCTCTCAGTATATTTGTAATGACAATATAAATTTCAAGAAGTTTTCTTCATTCTTGTTATTCGTATTCCATTTACAAATTCCAATTTGATTACACATATGTGTAATATACAACTACATACCAACTTCGAGGATTCTGTTCTTTACTATTATGAACTAAATCCCATAGTTTGGCATATTGTGATCACACACTAGTGCGTTCACACAATCTCCACAACACAATCTCTACAAATACTATGAGGTTATTTCTATGCAAAACACGTATGACAATCCATGCTTAATATGTAACGCATACTACCAATTTTGGGTCAGTATAAAGCACATTTTATCATCTGTACTAGTGTGGACCTATTACTAATTTTGCTGAATGCGAAACAAGTAGTGCTATTATTACTAGTATGAGACACATTTTGGTTCAATAGATGTTGTATTATTTGATTTAGATGTTACTTCGACCTTATTATTTGTTTTCCCACTTAATAAGATGAGCTATGTGGACCATGCGACGAAACGAATAATTATGGGTGCAGTTATAATTATGAGGTTCGATTCATGGATAACATAGTAAGGCTTGTTAAGTATGGTGGCATAAAATCTAGAGTGATGAGGTAACGGGACGAGTATAATACAATAAGAACATGGTGGATACGCCGCTGGTACTTCCTATATATAAGTGTTCTTATTGTGTTATTCATCGGAACATTATTCGGATCACTTGAAGATTTTATGTTATCTTGGACCCTTATGTGATTATGTGTTTATTTGTTTATTTATGTGTTTATGGAGTACAATATTAAAGACATTCATTAACTCTAATCGAGCCGACCGACAGTATATTATGGTGTTAAAGGTGACGACCTTGATGCCATAGGTATGATGACCTGTCTCCTATGCATGACATGCTCATGGTACATGGGATGTACCTCGTGGGATGATAGAAACCGTGTACGTATGGCCAGGCTTGAATGTACACCAATTGTTTGCTTAGGATTTACACTAAGAGCTTTGTATAACATAATGCTATACAAAACAAGTTTTATACACTTGACAATACCCTTCAGATTCATAAGTTATAAAGGTTTGAATACCTTGAGATACTTTGGATATCACAACTCACACTTTGAATCCCCAAAATTCCCAACACCAAATGATGCTCCGCATCGACAACTGAAACCCTAGCTCTCTCTCCTTTTGGCGATTTTTTGCTCTCTCATGAATCCATGTTTTTCTTTGTGATCTTATGCATAACAGTCTGTGATTAGAGTCTTGATTCTGTCAAAACTCTATAACGAACTTGTTAGCATTAGGGATCAATCTAAAACTAGGGTTTACGTTCGTTTGTTGTTCAAGTCGCCGCCTTTAGTTTTTCAATTCGAAACCCTGATTTATTAATCTGGTTGTTATTGATTGCGGTTAACTGAGATTAATTTAGCTAGATTGATACACTGGTTTAATGGATTAAGGGTTGAAGATTGAAACTAGGGTTTAAAGGATTAGGGTTTTTTCTTTTCTTGCTCGTTGGTTCCTGGTTTTCATTGTTATTTCTCGTGCATGGTGGGTTGTTTTATTGTTTAATGGAGAGAGGTGTTGTTTCTGGAATACCTGAAGGTCCCAAGCCTGATGGTAATGTGTTGCATGATCGGGGGAAACATCCTAATGTGATCAAGGGTATTGTGAATAGAGTGGTGAACATTGATGGTAATACGCTTCTTCCTCGTAGGGGAACTGTTGTGAACTTACAACCTGAACCGAAGAAAATTAATGTCATTGATGAGCTATTCAAGATTACTGAACCGGTGGTTGATGAGCAGTCGATACGTGGCAAGGGGATGGATGAGGGTAACAGCAATTCTGGGGTAGGTATTCCTTTGGAGGACAACATAAGTATGCTGATGACTTATGCGGCTTCAGTTCTGAACCAGTCTTCTAGGAAGGTTAATTTCCGGTCTCTTGTTAGCAATGTTAAACATGATGATTGTGATATTGTTCTACCAAAAGAATCGGTCCGAGTGGTCCAAGATAAGCTTGCGAACACGTTATTTGGGTATTTCTTAGGTGATCGTATAGCTTATCCGGTAGTAGAGTTTTTTGTGCGTAACAACTGGAAAAAGTTTGGTCTTCAGAAGTCAATGATGAATGCTAATGGATTTTTCTTCTTTAAATTTGCGGATTAGAAAGGAATGCTGGGTGTTTTAAAGGAGGGACCATGGATTATTCGTTCTCAGCCTATTTTTCTTAGTGAATGGTCGCCGACAACTAAGCTGGAAAAGAAGGAGGTTAGTAAGATTCAAGTATGGGTTAAGATACATGAGGTTCCTATAGCAGCTTATACGGAGGATGGGCTTAGTATGATTGCAACCGCTATTGGTGAACCTAAGCATCTGGATTCCTACACATCATCGATGTGTATTGACTCATAGGGGAGAATTAGTTACGCTAGAGCGTTAATTGAAATTTCAGCGGATAAAGAATTGAAAGAGGAGTTGACGTTGGCCATCCCGGAACCGGAGGGGGAGGGATTTAGTAAAGAAACTATGTATGTTGAATATAAATGGTGCCCGCTTAGATGCTCGGGGTGCTGTGTTTTTGGTCATTCGGATGAATCGTGTCCGAAGAAGCCACGCAAACCAGCAAACAATATTAATCAAAATCATGAGAGGAATTCTGCGATGTCAGTTATCGGAAAGGTAAGGAGATTCCTAAAACGGATGCGGACGGTTTTACCGGGGTTCAATCTAGGAAAGTTGCTAGGAAAGGAGGTATCCAGATTAGCAAACCAAAGGCAAAATTTGAATATAGACCTGTTAATGTTATTCGGAATCTTGAAACAAAGCCAAAGCAATCGGTGGATAACATTGTGTCTCGAAATCGTTTTGATGTTCTGAATGAGGTCAATATAGAACAAGGGCAAAGTAGTAAACATCCTAATGTAGACCAGGAAGACTCGGATGGAGAGGAGGAGATAGATGATTTTGATGAAACGGATGGTTATATAATGGAAGGTACTCAAAATCCAAAGCATACTAACGGGGAAGCACTCCTTCAACACAAGTTTCCAATGGTTAGTATTGCGGCTTGGAACGTTAGGGGATTGAACCGTCCTCTTAAACAAAAGGAGGTTCGCCAGGTTGTCCGGAGTAACAAGTTGAGTCTTTGTGCTATTTTGGAGTCTCACGTAGATATGGATAATTTACGAAAAGTGTGTAAATCTGTTTTTCGGGATTGGGAGTGGACGTCCAATGGGAATAGATGCAATAAAGGTACCAGGATTATTACGGGGTGGGATTCAAGTGTAGTTGATGTTATGGTGATTGCTCAAACAGACCAAGTCATGCACCTTCAACTTATCTTCAAGAATGATAAAAAGCTTTTATTCTGTTCAGTAATCTATGCGGCCAATTATTATGTAACTAGGAGGGAGCTTTGGCACCAACTTAATATGCATAAAGTTTTTGTGGGAGATAGGCCGTGGGTTATTCTAGGTGACTTTAACTCAACTCTCAATCTGGAAGACATGTCAATGGGAGTTTCTCATGTGTCGATAGGTATGAGGGAGTTCCAAGAGTGTGTGGCCAACATTGAGATGTTTGATATTAATCGATCCGGTTTTCACTTTACATGGAACCAGAAGCCAAAAAAGGGTGTTGGGCTTCTAAAGAAAATTGATCGTGTAATGGGGAATACCCCATTTGTTGCTGAATTCCCAAACGCGGTGGCGTTATTTCACCCCTATAGAATGTCGGATCATTGTCCTTCTATGCTTAAAATTCCGAGT
The DNA here is from genome assembly GCA_030545235.1 of Helianthus tuberosus. Taxonomy (NCBI): domain Eukaryota; kingdom Viridiplantae; phylum Streptophyta; class Magnoliopsida; order Asterales; family Asteraceae; genus Helianthus; species Helianthus tuberosus. The sequence goes on along the minus strand of CM060412.1, from coordinate 111,445,634 downwards.
ATAACTAATGCCAAACGTAAAGCTTTCAAGTTTGCGAATTTTTTGATTCACAAACCAGGTTTTTCGGATGTAGTGAAGAACATTTGGGACATGAACATTGATGGGGTTCATCAGTTTAAAGTTGTTAAGAAATTGAAGTTGTTGAAGGGCCTGTTGAGGAATCTTTTGTTCCAACAAGGGAACTTACATAAAAAAGTGGATGATCTCCGTGGAAAATTGGATTCATTACTGTTAGGTCCCGGATTGATCCGTTTCGATTGCGAACCGACTCGTGAACGTGCGGAATTCGTACACGATCGTGACCGAACACACGAGACGTAATATAATCTGTGATTCTATTGACGAATATGAAAACGTACAAAGCACCTGAATCACGATGTCACTTTCTCTCTCTAGCTCCTATCTTCTCCAAAGTCTTCAAATGAGCAAAGTGACAAAAGTTCCTAAATGAAACCCTAAGGCTTCTATTTATAGGCCAAGGCTTATAAGGAGAGTTCCCCTTATTTACAATAATGCCACCTTGCCTTTTCTATCTAATATTACAATATAAAGCTAGACTTAATCAGTTTCAGCTACGATCTTGAGATGACGGAGGCGATAGACATACTGTACTAACAGACTCCCCCTTGGATATTGCCGCAGTCAATCTCAACATTTAGTCAGGCTCGTAGCTTCTGGTCTTTCTCTCTCTCACTGAGTCTTATTGAAGCTTTAACACATTTTCAGCAACGAAGACTCCCTCTTGCTCGAACAAAATCCCCGTGGATCTGTCTTCAGCTTCAGCTCCCCTTTTAGGTAGACTCTTCAGGCTCCCCCTTTCGTCAAGCTTCCGTGCTTTGGGATCGACGCCTGGCTTTCCGGTTACAAGCTCCTCCAGAATAGTTCCTGGGTCCTTGAATGCACGCTTCCCTTTGCGTTGAGCTCGTCTTCAGACTCCCCCTTAGACTCGGCTATTGGGATCGTAGTCTGGTACAACATCTGCAAATCTCAAACATTTATAAGTAACAACGTTTTGAAATTCTAGGATTGAAAACCTGGCCCTCTCAGCTTATGCTAAAATATTTTACAATGAAAGCATTTTTGGTTGTCCAGGTATCGTAACCTGGCTCTATCAAACTTTCTAAATCAAGATCCTGGGACTAAGATATAATAATATGAATATATCCAGGAAAACTTGATACTCTCCCCCTATCAACAATATTCAAAGATTTGGCAGTTTCAACGAACCGGATCGGAAACTAGCTCTTTTACAGATTTTTACAGTAAAAGCATCCAAATCCCTCACAGTTAATCATCCAAGTCCAACTTAATGACCTTGGAGATATCACAAACTGTTTTTGATTTTTGATTTTAAACTTCAAGTTTCAAATTAATGAACTTGTTTTTTTTTCAGAAACACAATTAGCATACTCAGATTTTGAAACTTAGCTTCCCAGTCATCGGTTGTCGAAAATATAGCAGAATCAAAAATCTTTTTGTATTTTCTGAAAACATAAAGCAGTAAAGAAATATTTACAAACATATTTACAGACAATATTTTTGTTTGAGTTCGCGTCAGAGGATCATATCAGTTTTTGACAAGTCACAAGTACCGTTGAGCTTAGTTACACATTAAGAATTAAACAATTCACTTAGATTGTCGATATACTTGTCCACTTAAATTTTCATACAAATTTCAACTGATTCAGGATACGAATTATGTATTTTAAGAGCTTAAACCCATTCATGTGTCCCACCTCTTGAATATACTCCCGTATCCAGATCCCAATGTTCAGTCTTACAGGTGAGTATACCTAGATGATATCTGTAAGGGGTTAATAAATTATGAAGAATCATGAGAGCTCAGGTCAGAACTACCGTTCAGCAGAGAGATCATGATTCAACTTGTGGGTGTGTCCCCTTTAGAGGATCTTTTTTACAACAGCATTGCTAAGCAATTTTATTGTCTTATCATTGATGCTGAGGGTGATGCTGTGTTTCAAGCATTTGCGAAAAGTATTATTCGAGGACTAGGTCAGAACTACCGTTCAGCAGAAGTCCCGGAATAATACCCCAGATATCATTGAGTATAAAAACCTAGTATATCAGAAAAAGGAACCTTTAATACGAGATTTCAGGGGTTACCTATATATCCAAGTAGTGTTCCCCACGAAATAAGCAAGTGTTTGAATTTAGGTTTATATCCCGAAAAAGTTTACTAAGTGTATAAAAATCTACCGACACATCCACGGTGAGATCGTTTAACACATTTAATCATTACATTTCTTTAGCATACTGTAACTGTCTACTGATGTACTATCATTTCCTCTTTTTACACAAAAATTCAATTTTTTGTTTTATCATGTTTTTGGCTTTTTCAAATTTTCTAATGTTTTTGGATTTTCTGACAATTTCTTACTCCCCCTAAAATTCAAAACCATTTAAAGAAAATTTGACAACCAATACTGATAGCTTTGTCTCGCCATCCATTTTCTGCTTCACATGCACTGATTTGCAAAAAAAAAATATAACGTATCCCCATGATTTACAACCCATTGATTTTCGACAGTTTGAAAACCGTTTTTCAATCTTGTGAAAGTAATCATGTTTGTTCAGCCGTGAGGGTTTCAGCATATTCAAGCAACATATATTTTTGTTATTTTTGAATATTTTTGACGAAATTTAAAAACTAACACATTTTTAATTTTTCAAATTTTTAACAAACTGAAAACATATTTTTGGTTTTTAAATTTTTCAATTTTTAGGGTTTTTGAAATATTGTTTATTTATGTACAGAAAATGTTAAACTCCCTGTTCAACCAAACCAGGGTTCAGCAGCCTTCTCCTCCTGTGCCAGGTTGCTCATCAATTTTCTTCCTTGACAATCAAACTTCATGAGCACCTGCACATTCTCAAAAACTCAATTACTTGAACAATTTAGCCCAGGTCTGTTGGACCTTAGGCATTTCAACACAATAAGTTTCATTTAATGATGGAAAATCTTTGTCATTTTTCACAAAAACTTTTTTATCTTTGTCTTCGACTTTTTCAACATTTACAGAAGTCACTTGTTTCTTAACCACCCAGTTCTGTCCTTTTGAAGCACTTCTCTTGTAAAATCGTGACTCGTTTTGATTATTTTGACTTTGAACAACAACTTTTGGTTTCCAAAATTGATTTGGCTTTGTCATATCAACTGATGTTTGCCAACTTTGTGTTGTTCTGAACTTGGGTGTGTGAGAATTCTGTGTTTGTTTTGAATCAGACCTAGTCTGTTTTGGTTTCCAAGTTTGATTCGAAGCAAACTTGTTTGTGTTGTATCTCCAAGTTTGTTTTGAATCAAATCTGGTTAACCTTTGTTTCACATCCCTTTGTTTCTCAACATTTTGAGGCTTCTTTTTGTCAACATCCACAGGTTTCAGATTTGGACACTTTCGTTCAAGATGTCCAATTTGATCACACTTAAAACATGTTCTTTTTGAAACATCTTTAACCTGTGGTTGTTGCCTTTTCTTTTGAGCACAAAACTCTTCATTAGATTGTTGTCTAAATTTGAGTTTTTCTTCTTCTTCAAAACTTTTTCCTTGAACAAAACTCATCTTTGCCTGAGAATTTGGCACTTCATTTTTCTTCCAATTTTGTTTCTTTTTATAACCCAACCCAGCCTTCATGTTTTTCTTCTTGAAACCAGATTTATTATAAAAAGTTTTGTGACTTTTACCAACAAACTTTGAAATTTCCGACTTCTCAATCTCAACCATTTTGAAAACTTTATCGACCTTCTCTGAAATCACATTCTGAATCGGGAATACAACATCTAAGAATAGTTTGTCCGATCCAATCATGGTATAGACCAATCCCTTTGAATCATCATCCAAATTTTTCTCGGATTTTGTGTTTTTCAGATATCCATCATAAAGATTTCCTTCATCTTCATCCTATGATTCCGACTTACCTTTTGTAGACTCATCTTTCAAAACGCTTTCAACAACCTTACTTACCACCTCTGAATCATTAGCATCATCAGATTTGGAGTAAGTCACATCGATACTTTCAGGTAACTGGTCAGCTATGTTCAAACCCTTTGCCACCTTTTCCTCATCATAAAAAGTATAATTGTTTCTCAATGGTGGTGGTACCTGATGAAACTCTGAACCAATACTCTTTTTGCAATTGTCGGTATCTTTGTCATCTGGTGTGATGTTGAAAATGCGTTCAAGAATGTACGAAGAGTTATGATAACTTTGAAGTTTTGTAACAACCTTTTCTTTTTCAGCCAAGACTTGTTTAAGATTAGCAATTTCATCAACACATTTGTTTAATTCAATTTGCTTTTCTTTAAACTTTCTTTCATAAATTTCTTTAGTGACTAAAGTTTCTGACAATCTTTGATCAAAACTTTTGACTTGGCTCTTCAAAGTATCATAAGCTTCTTGTACTCTCTGACTCGACCACTTTAAAGAATCATACTGTTTTTGTAAATCTTGAAATTTAGATTCTTTTTCAACACAATCGACACATTTTGCTGAACACAGTTGTCTATAAACATCATTATCCTTTTCAAGACCTTGACATTTCTGTGTTAGCTTTTCGACTTTTAATTTCAAAATTTCTTCTTTTTCAATCATATCTTTACATTTTGTTGTGAAACCATTTTCAAGTTTAACTATGTCATTGTCTTTTGTTTTTATGATGTCATCTTTTTCAGTACAGGCTTTGCACATTTCTATGCAATTCCTGCACTTGTTTTCTTTTTCATCAACCAATTCAACATTTGATAGATCAGAAGATTTTCTAACCTCAGTCTCATTCAGCACCGGTTCTTCTGACTCAACTTTCTGATCTTCCTTCTTTTCTTCTTTGTGAGCTTCTTCATTCTTCTGTGTTTCTTCAGCTCTCTGTTCCTCTCCAGCAAGCTTTGCGACAGTTTTCACTTCCTCAATCATCTTCTTCAATTCTTCTTCTTTTCTCTTTTTCATTTCTACCACCTTCGGTAGACTTGCTTCACAAACCTCTCTAATTTTCTTTTCCAAATCAGGCAAATATGCTTTATCAGATAATCTTCGTGTGTTGAAAGTAGCTTGCCTTGGAATCAAACTTGTTACAGCTTTGAAATCCACTTTTGATGGGTCAACAACTGGATTACCCCGTGGATCCATGTAACATTCCAACTCATCATTCCATCGTTTTGCTCTCTGAGCTTCTTTGAATGGTTCGTTTAATTTTCCAATTTCCCATCTTGCATAGTCTGCTTTCCACCATTTATCAGGATCAGCATCAGCCACAAATGCATATCCAATAGCATCTTCTTCAGGGCAAACTTGACTCCAGTCGTAACCTTCATCGTCATGTATAACTGCAAGAGCCCTTGATTTTTCTTCAGGTTGTTTCAATCTTGGTGGCTCAGACTTGTTCTGATGATAAATCGCTTTCTTGTAATAATCTTCATTGAACGGGTTTGCAGAATCATCATTAGCATATGCATTTCTGCACTCGCGCTTAAAGTGACCTCTTTGTTTGCATTTGAAGCATGTCACCTTAGATTTATCAAATCCCAATTTGGTAGATGGTCCACCAATTGACTTCCTCCCCGTGATCTCCATGAACCGCTGTGCTCGACGAACCGCACTGGCCATGCACCATTTTATATCCATTAGTTCCATCTCCTCGGGGTCTAATTGGTCATAATCTTCTTTTGTCAAATTGGTATTTCCAATCTTCCCTGCAACGAGGCTTTCATATGATTCAAGTACAGATGCCAAGAAAACCATCTGTTGTTTTGCCCATTCTTCGCTGAAATTCTGCCCATTCTTAAGATCCACTGTGATATTACACTGAAACAAATTCTTGGAAGCAGATTGATCAGAAGTTGTTGAAGAAGATCCACTGTGATAACCACTGTGAAGACTTTCATTGTTTACTGATCTTGAGCTTTCTGCGGAAAATGTTGTTTTTGGAGATCCAGCCTGTGGTGCATTTCCTCGGTAGTAAAGCTCCACATTTTGCTGATAAGCTGGATTGTTGACTTTAGATCTCTTTATCTCCAACTCATGACTTTCAAGTCTTTCGATCAGCAAATCCATTTTTAAATCTTCAGGCTTGATTGTGTTTTTCAACATTAGAGCGAAGTATTGCCATTCTTGATCATTTGGCAATGAATCAAACAATTTATCCACCAGTTCCTCTTCAGAATATGTGATTTCATGTCTGGCCAGCTCCATCTTCAGATGCCCAAATCTCTCGATCATTTTACAGACAGATTCATTGTTCATACAACCAAATAAATCGAATTCTTTACGTAACAGTTTCTTTTTGTTTTTCACAATTTCAGATGTACCTACACATTTTCTTTCTAAAGCCTCCCATAAACTCTTCGACGTTTTCTCTTGCTCAAGTAGCGAAATGATATCTTCTCTTACTGACTGTTTGATCAATGTTATCATTTTATATTCAGCCACAACATTTTTCACATCTATTTCTGTAAACTCTTTTTCATCTAATAATTCTCCTTCTTTTACTGGTTTTATATATCCATATTTCAATTTTAACCAGCTTTCATGAGCGAAAGCTTTTACCCAACCCTCAAACCGATTTTCCACCAGTTATAATCTTCAATCTTCATTAGTTTCGGCGGTTTCTGTTGGCTTCCATACATATTATCATATTTCAAATTCTCTGAAATCTCTCTCGAATACTCTCTTATTTCAGATCTTCTTTCGGATGATTATGAAGTAAAGGCATTGTAGAACGTGTTGTAAAATTCTTCACCGCTGCTCGACATCTTCAAATTCTATCTTGAATTTGCACCTTATATATCTTGAATCACCTGAATACGAACAAACAAACACAATGAGTTTAAACACTATCAAACAAATGAATCGTAAAAGAATTTGGTCCGTTCGGATGGATCAATAGTCAATCGGATGACGTTGGCCCAATCGGATGAGATCAGCCCACACGGATGTTTGTCTTCGAACGGATGGAGATCCGGATGATGATTCGTCCGGATGGGGATCCGGATGGTGATACGTACGGGTGGGGATCCGGACGAGTGTCTTATCCGTGCGACTAAGGTGATCTGTACGAGTGATGTAATCCGTGCGGATAATATAAGACGACTCTTTGACACAAACCAATATACTAAACGACAAAACTTGAGTTGATCGGTTGGCTCTTTGACTTCAAGGCAAGATCACATGCAAGAGTTAATCAAATCAAGAATCACATGAACTTCTGAGAAAATCCTATAGAATACACAAATCACATGCACACCGATTTCAATGATTATCAATGATGACTAAGAAACTTGATCGGTTGAAGTGTTGTGACACGTATTGCTATTACGTGAATTGTTAATCGTGCGGATGACAAATAATTCGTCAGGATAGGTCAACAATAAAGTCAACCCGGATTGTTATCCGTGCGAACAAGTTGTTCATCCGGATGGTTAACTAACAGTCAACACGGATTGTTATCCGTACGGATGGTGATCCGCACGGGTGGGGATCCGCGCGGGTGGGTGATCCGGATGATGTTATCCGCACGGGTGATGATGTTATCCGCGCGGACAAGTTGTCCGTGCGTATGGCAAGTCAACAAGTCAACACAGATGGCTGAAAGTAATCCGTGTGTGTGGGGAATGATGCTATCCGCACGGGTGGGTGCTATCCGCACGGGTGGGTGATCCGTATGATGCAAATGATTCTATCCGCACATGTATGCTATCAATAGCAAACAATATCACGTGCAATCTGACAAGAACATGAAATGCAATTTATCAAAACAAAAGCCACGTGCAATACCGAAATCACATGTCTCGGAATGATATCCGACCGGATCAGTCAACTAAAGTCAATGGATTTAATGAACTGCAAGAGTGAAAGAAATCACATGACCTGATCAGGCAGTCCTGAAATGTTGACTAAAGTCAGATAGTATATTGTGACGCGAATTGCTATCCGTGCGTACAAGTGTTCATGCGGATAGGTCAACGAAAGTCAAAGCGGATTGGTTATCCATGCGTGCGACTTATCCGCACGGATAGGTCAACAACAAAGTCAATACGTATATGTTATCCGCACGGAGAAGTCATGCGTGCGGATGAACATCAACAACAGCAACATTATTCAACATTTTTCGAACAACAAATTTCTAATTTTCTCACAAATGACTTAGAGTTATGATTTGAAACTTTGAAGGCTTGTAAATCATGCATATTCACACAACATATCCGAAAATTATCAATTTTTAACCGTAAAATCCTGGTTAATTTTGCGTTTTTCTGTTTAAAACGTGACAGAGATGAAAGATGAAGAACTTAAACAAATCTGATGCGATTTTGGATCTGAATACGATGAAATCCTGTGCGAAATCGTGTGAATGATCTGAGCAATCGATCTCCTGCTCTGATACCACTTGTTAGGTCCCGGATTGATCCGTTTCAATTGCGAACCGACTCGTGAACGTGCAGAATCCGTACACGATCGTGACCGAACACACGAGACGTAATATAATCTGTGATTCTATTGATGAATATGAAAACGTACAAAGCACCTGAATCACGATGTCACTTTCTCTCTCTACTTTCTCTCTCTAGCTCCTATCTTCTCCAAATTCTTCAAATGAGCAAAGTGACAAAAGTTCCTAAATGAAACCCTAAGGCTTCTATTTATAGGCCAAGGCTTATAAGGAGAGTTCCCCTTATTTACAATAATGCCACCTTGCCTTTTCTATCTAATATTACAATATAAAGCTAGACTTAATCAGTTTCAGCTACGATCTTGAGATGACGGAGGCGATAGACATACTGTACTAACAATTACAACAAGAGATTGATAATGACCCAATGAATGCTGATTTGCGGCTGCAGGAAACTAAGTTAAATGCTGATTTTCATGAAGCTTGTCTGGATAAGGAACGATTTTTGAGACAGAAATCAAAAGTAGATTGGTTGCACGCTGGTGATGCGAATACCAAGTTATTCCATGCTACATTAAAGAGTAAGAACCATCTAAGCAGGATTGATGTTATCATGAACTCGGATGGGATTTTAATGGAGGGGGATAATGTCCATAAAACTCTTGTGCAATACTATGAGCAGTTTCTTGGTTGCGAGGATGCGGCTTATTTATCTCCTACGGCTGATTTGTTTACTAACAAGTTGAGTTCGTTTGAAGCCTCTCATATGGAGCGTCCGGTCACAGATGAGGAGATCAGGAAGGCCATGTTTTCGATTGGTAATGACAAGGCCCCTGGGCCTGATGGTTTTTCAGCAACTTTTTTTAAAAGTGTCTGGAATGTTATTGGCTTTGATGTTACGAGGGCCTTAAGGGATTTTTTTGAAACTGGTAAGCTTCTTCGTGAAATTAATAACACTCTTATTGTTCTTATCCCAAAGAAGCCTACTCCATTGTTAGTTACGGATTATCGTCCGATAGCTTGCTGTAATGTGCTATACAAATGCATTAGTAAAATTGTCGCAGATCGCATTAAGGGTGCTCTAAGCAGAATTGTGAGTATAAATCAGTCAGCGTTTGTTCCGGGTAGGAAAATTTCTGATAATATTCTGTTGACTCAAGATCTTATGCACAACTATCACAGAGATCACGCCCCCCCCCCCCCCCCGAGATGTGCCTTTAAAGTTGATATTCAAAAAGCGTATGATACTGTGGATTGGAGATTTCTCAAGGATGTTCTTTTAGGTTTCGGTTTCAATTATAAGATGGTGGAATGGGTTATGACCTGTGTTTCATCTGTATCTTATTCCATCTGTGTCAATGGTGATGTTTATGGGTATTTTAGAGGTAGACGTGGGCTAAGACAGGGCGATCCTTTATCTCCGTATTTGTTTACACTTGTTATGGAGATTCTAACGTGTATTTTACAACAGAATGCTAGACTGGATTCGTCGTTCAGATTTCATAATAGATGTGAGAAACAACGAATTATAAACCTTTGCTTTGCAGATGACCTGTTCCTCTTTGCTCGTGGGGATGTTAATTCGGATTCTTGTATTATGAGGTCGATAACATTGTTCACGAGTATGTCAGGTTTGGTCCCAAGTATCCAGAAGAGTACGGCGTTTTTTGTAATGTAGCATCTCATGTTAAAAATGCTATTTTGGAGATTTTGCCGTTTGAAGAGGGTATGCTCCCGGTCAGATATTTAGGGGTTCCTTTAATTTCAAGTCGTCTTCTTTATAAAGATTGTAGTGTCCTCGTGGAAAAGCTAGAGAACCGTATTATGAATTGGCGGAACAGATTTCTTTCTTTTGCAGGCAGACTTCAGCTAATCTCCTCGGTGCTATCGGCCATGCACGTTTATTGGTCCTCTGTGTTTATTCTTCCGGCTCGTATTATTAAGGAGTTAGAGGCCAAAATGCGGAACTTCCTTTGGACGCAGGAGACTTCATATCACAAGGGTAAAGTTAAAGTTTCGTGGAATTCGATTTGTGTCCCTAAGTATGAGGGTGGTTTGGGTTTACGTCAGATAGGGGATTTCAATAAAGCTCTTATGGCTTCTCATATATGGAGTATTCTTAATAAAAGAGATTCTTTATGGGTTAGCTGGATTCATTCGTATAGGCTTAAAGGTCGGAGTTTTTGGAGTTGTAAAGAGGTCGCCAATTGTAGCTGGAGCTGGAAGAAATTACTTCAACTCAGGCCTATTATAAGGAGTCATTTTTGGTCGAGATTGGGAGATGGCAGCCGTACTTCAGCATGGTATGATAATTGGAGTACATTGGGGCCTTTATCTAATTTTCTTTCTCCTAGAGTTATCATGAATGCAAGGTTTGAGCTGGGAGCCAAAGTTGTAGATATTCATGTTAATGGTGCTTGGTCTTGGCCTGTAGCCTGGAGAGATTTGTTTCCAGTTCTGATTCAACTGGATCAAATCACGTTGCACCCAGGTGAAATGGACCGTATTTGCTGGAAGGATGGGGACGATCTTCTTAAATTTTCATCTTCCAATGTTTGGCATTCGATTCGTGTGAGAGATCAAGAAGTTAATTGGGTTAACATTGTATGGTTTCCACAATGCATTCCGAAACATGTGTTTCTTATGTGGCTGATTATGCGTCGTAAGTTGCTGACTCAAGATAAAATTCTGAAGTGGGATATCTCGAGAAGAAAAAACATGAACATGATGTGTTGCTTATTGTGCTATGCTAATGTTGATTCCCATGATCACCTTTTCTTTGAGTGTAAATTTTCAGCACAGGTATGGAATATGGTTAGACATAGGGGTGGTATGAATAATGTTGATTCAAAATGGATCTTGGTCATGAATTGGCTATTGGACCGTTCTCGGTCGAAATCAGCAGCCAACTATGTTTGCAAGCTGCTTGTTGCTACGGTTGCTTATTTCATCTGGCAGGAACGGAATGCTAGATTGTTCAAAAACCAAACGAGACCTCCGGATACTATTTATGAGTTAATTATCAAAACTATTCGCTGCAAACTTATGAGAGTCAAGTTTAAGAAGTGTGCGAAGACTAGGAGGTTGCTTGAAGATTGGGAGATTGGAGGGGACGGCAATATACAAGATGGAGGATAATTGATGGTTTTAAGTTTCTGAGTTTTGTCTAGATTTTAGTCTAGTTGTTTCCTTTTCGGTTTGTTTTGTTGCTTGGTTTACATTCATAGGGCATGTCTCATGTTTGAACTAGTGAAGACGTTTCTTCACTACTTGTTTTATTTGGTTGTGAATATATAGAATCATCGGGGTAACCCTTTACCCAAAAAAAACTTTGGAATCTAAAGCTAGGGCTGCAATAATGGGTTAACCCGATCTGTTAAGACACGAACACGATAAGACATGAACCCGAAACACATAAACACGACACGAAATCTTATAGTGTCATATTTTTGAAACACGAACACAAACCTATTAATAAACAGGTTACACGAAACGACCTGTTTAAGACACGTACATGACCTGTTAAGACAAGGGCATGACCTGTTTAAGATACGAACATGACCGAATTGGGGAAGCTGTGAACCGGATAGGGAATGGTGGTGTTTGTGAGATAGATTTAAAAATTAGGGATTGGATTGTGGAAAAAAAACCCGCGTTTGTTTGTGTATAATTCATCTCAGGTACCACGATTGATGACCCCATGTCCACACCCACCTATAGTATTTTTTTAATTTTTAATTATTAACATGTACTTAACGGGTCTTAACAGGTTAACGGGTTTTAACCTCTTTAGACACGAAACATGTTAAGGTCTTATCGTGTCGACCTGTTTTAGACACGAAACCTCTTAAGGTTAAACACGAAACATGATAACTTCGTGTAGGTTCGTGTCGTGTTATCATGTTCGTGTCAGAATTGCCAACCCTATCTAAAGCTTTTTGTATCTTTCAATCATTCCAAACATACTCAACGGTCTCCAACGAATAAATTTCGGGATGAAATTCCATAAAGTAGGGGAGACTGTAACCCTTGTGGAAAATTCCGAACTTTCAAAAACTTTTTCTCTTGGAAGTAATTCGTTAACCGATACTTAAACGTAATCATTTTAATGTAACGTACATACCGGGACAAGGATATAAGCTACACATACCCTAAATACCCTTTACATAACTTAGATATAAGTTTTGAGGGGTTAGGAATGACAAAAACACATTTATACAAGTCCAGGGGCCATTTTTGCCAAAATTCAAAAATCTGCCCAAACCCCCAGCATACAGACCGTATGTAAAAATCCAATTTTCGTATTCAATAAAATCTTGTATTTTATTTGCGAGAATGCATAATTTTAATCGTTGTGCAATTTCGATCATTTTCGTGTTCGATAAAGTCTTATACTTTATTTATGAAACTCGTAACCGTACGATCGAACGAAATGATATCCATGACATTTGCAGATAAAATCCAAGTTACACATGCCTTAACACCTTTATATAACCTAAATATTAGGTTAAAATGGGTTAAAAGTGATAAAACGCGACAATACAAGTCCAGGGGCCAAATCTGCTAAAAAGCAAAACTTGCCCCCCAGACCAAGCTTACGGACCGTAGAGAGGACCCCCATACAGTCCGTATGGGGTCCCCAGATCAGCAGATACATGGCAGCTTCATATGCAAAGTGCTCCCCCAGCTCGCGATTTTTCCGGGTTTTTGCCTCCATTTGGCATGTGTTATGACCTCCCTCTCATCATGACACGTCATGGACACTTGTAACGATCCTATGAGTTCAAGAACACTATAAATAGCAAGGGAATTCTACACTTCCAACTTGCTCATTTCACAGTTGTCTTCTCCCACTTTATTGGAGCTTGTTTCCAGTCATTGAAAGCCTCCTAACTGAGCTCTTAAGTGTTCTTCAACAGTGCTCACTCCTAGTCTATTTCATTTATTTTGAGCTAAAAGTCAACAGTTTGACTTTCTGTTTGACTTTCGGCTCTAAACATTTTTGGTCAAGTCAAAGTTCAACTGAACTTTGCAACGTGATCGTAATTGCGAAGGTCATAATCCCTTGTGATTGCACCTTCTGATTACCACGTTTTCTAGGCGAAGTAACGAGTCAAAGTTTTGTTTATTAAAAGTCAAAGATGCGCACAAGTGCATTTTACAATGAAAGTGTTTTTGGGTATTAAAACTTAAAGTTCTGACACCAATTCAGTTTTATAACATTATTAGACATGTTCCAACATGTCTAACTCGTCATTTCTAGTTTAGCGCTTATTTTCTTAATCGAAAGTGGAGCGGTTTGACCACTGTTTTGACTTTCGAATCTAACCCGTTTGGTCAACTTTAGGATCCAACCAAAACCCTTTATTATGACCATAGTATTATAGGGAATAACCTACTGAGATTATACCTTATGGTCATATCGTTTGGTTAGTCAAATGATGAGTCGACTATATATTCTTTAAAAATGCCGAAAATACCCTTTTTGAGCATAAAATAGTTTTGAACATTTAGGAATTTTGTTTTGACATCTAAACTAATTATACAACTTATATAAACTAGCTTTGACATATTAGAGTCGTCATAGGACGTATTTAACCATCCGAACCCATAGTTACGCTTACGACCCGTTAAAGTGGCGTAAACCGTTTTAGCGAGCCGTAACAAGTCAAAAAACTTTGAAACACTTCCAAATCATAATGTAAGTTTTTATAAACCATATTATATGAGATCCAACTCTCGTTTGGTTTATAAACCTCATTCAATCTGATCTCCTGTTTCAAGTTTCGATACACTAATACATAGTTATCCGATACACTAGGAACCACTTGAACACTTGAACACTTGAACATTGAGCTTTGTTTGATCATTTGAACAAGACGTATACGTAATCAAAAGTGAGTACATAGTTCCCCTCTTTTATGTTTTTCAAATGTTCTGGAGTAATTCATATGCGTAATCAATTTTTCTCAAATGTATGCATATATGTGTTTACTAAGTGCTTTTTGTGTATTATTCTTATAAAGCAAGACACAATAATTGAGACAAACCAAATCCTTATAGGATCTATCTATCTTCATAGTTAGGTTCTTGTAGGATATTTAAAGTACTATTTTAAATCTTTCTATCTTAATAGTGATATTTCTAAGAAGTGCTTTACGTATGAACCCGCCAATGGTTATTGTTTATGTGTAGAGTATTGTAGGCGATTTAGATAAAGAAATGAGAGTAATAAACTAAGGACATGGTGGATACGCCACTGGTACTTCCTATATATAAGTGTACTTATTGTGTTACCCTTGGTAGCGTTATCCGAATCACCATTAGGAATTAGGATTTTAGGTTTAATATAACAAGACAATGAGACCTAACCAAATCCTTATATAATCTATCTATCTTCATAGTTAGATTCTTGCAGGATGTTTAAAGTGCTAAATTGAAGTCCTTGATTGGATTCTTTGTGTACTTTAATGCGTCTGTACAAGATGATGAAATAAACCAAATCCTTATAGGATCTATCTATCTTCATAGTTAAATTCTTTTAGAATGTTTAAAGTGCTAAATTGAAGGTCTTAATTGGATTCTTGGTGTATTTTAATGCGTATGTACAAGATGATGAGACCAAGTTGATGATTATGTGTTTATGTGATTAGTAGTGATTTATGTGACAACTGTGTCTCTTTGACCATCAAACAAATACCAAATCAATGAAATATTGTGTTTCATAATTGGGATTTGTATAAATATGTGTATCATTTGCACATATCAATTCTTGTTCGATTTCGAGCTTTAAATCGCTTTCTGGAAGATTATACGCGATCTGATGCGTAAATATAATCAGTTTAATGCAACAAACACTCCAGAATAGTGACATAGGCTTAACATACCTTAAATAACCTTTACATAAATTAGAAATAAGTTTTGAAGGGTTTGGTGTGTTGAAATCAAGTTTATTCGATCGCAAGGACTATTTGCGTCAAACTGCAAAAGTATACCGAATCGAATGATAACGGACATTTTTGGAACTTAATCATAAGTTAAATATGCCCTAAATATCCTTTACATAGCTTAGAAATAGGCTATGAGGTGTTTGGTGCGCAAAAATAAACTTTTGGGTCAAACAGGGACTAAAAGCGTCAAAAAGTGCATAAGTTTGCATTTTCGCGCATATCTTACGTTCTGATTAGATCCGGACACCCAAAAATCTATGTAATCATTAAAATATTTTATTTTAGTGATTGGCATGATAAAATTCCATTCGTCGCGTAATTTGGATCGTTTTTCGCATCCGTTCGTGTTTCGTCGTAATTAACGGAACAACGCAACTGTACGGCCAAACGAACTGACATACGAAATTTTTTTGAGCATATTTTAAGTTCCCTATACTTTAAATTCATTTTAGAGCATTGAAATGAGGTTAACAGGGCTTAAACGTCTCAAAAATGCATTGAAAAACAAGTTTCAGACTTGCAGGGACCTGTTTTGACATTCTGTGAAAGTTGCCCTCAGGGGCCGCGTAAGCTGAAGCCCTATCTTACGCGGGGCACGAGGTCTTGCCAGACAGAAACATTGTATTTGGACTTCCATCCTGTTTTTGATGGTTTTAACCCAAGGTTTTGCACTCTATGGGCTAGATTTGATGGTTTTAATATGCCCCTTGTATTACAATACCATGTGCCCACATGGAGGGTCATGATCGAAGCACGTTTTGCGAGGAACGATCCTAAAGGTTGTGGGTTTTTTTATAAATACCCATCACCTTCATTCCTTGTTCCTCACAATCTGATTGAATTACTCTAAGTTGGAGTTCAAGAACTTCATACATGAGTAGTTTGATCAAGATCTTCTTAGCTTGGACCCTTTGTAAGTATTCTTTCGTGCTTTTATCGTTTTTCTAGCGAAAGTCAAACAGTGTTTGACTTTAGTGTTTAACTTTCTGCTTTGACTAGTCTTTGGTCAATACGAAGTTTGTTTAAACTTCTCAACGTGAGCGTAATCACGATGGTTATAGTCCCTAGTAACTATACCTACTGATTTCCACGTTGATTAGGTGTAGTGACGAGTCATAGTTTTGGTCAAAATGCGCGTGTATGCGTATTTTGCAACCAAACTATTCTTGGGTATCAAAACCATTTGTTTTGATATCAAACTCTTTTTCAAACCTTGTTAAACATGTTTTAACATGTTTAACTCGTCACTTTAGGTTTAGTGCTTATATAGGGTCGTAAGATAAGCGGTCTAAACAACCGCTTAGACTTTCGAACCCGACCCGATTGGTCGATCGTTAGGATCCGATCAAACATGTTTTGTGACCATAGTTGTATAGGGAATAACCTTCCGAGGTTATACCTTATGGTCACTTCGTTTAAGTAGTTGTATGATAGGTAGTTTATATGCCTTAGGTAAAATGACCAAAATGCCCTTTTTCATGCATATTTGGTATTTAAGCATATGTAACCCAAACTTTTGTCTCTAAACTGATTATGCAACATATTTAAACATGTTTAGGCATATAATACTTGTCATAGGACTAGTTAGGCATTCCGAACGCGTTTTTAACCGAACGACGCGTTAAAGTAGTGTAAGCTACCTAAACGGGTAGTAATGGGTCGTAAGCACTTAGGTTAGGTTTCGTTTTAGTATGTAGGCTTTGTTAAACCATATTACATGAGTTCCTAAACTCATTTGGTTTATGAAACCTCATTCTATCCGATCTTCCGATTTAGGTCCTGTTTATTAACTTAGTTACATATATTAGGTGCCGTTTGATTTCCGTGACCCCTCTAGCTTTGCTTGGTTGTTATTCAAGACTTCTAAGCACTCTCAAGTGAGTACATAGTCCCCTCTTTTACTGTTTTCAAACTGTTTTGGGGGTGAAACACATGTGCCTACTTGTTATTTTCGTGCTTTTCATGCTTTTATACCATATACTTGCTATGTTCATTAGTACACATATAGTACATGATTTCATTATGTTTTGCTATGTATGTTCACTTAGCATGATAGCATATTGATTTTCATATATTACATTTTGTTGCATATGTTCATCCAGCATATGGACACATTGTTTTACATTTTGAACTGTTTGAACCGTTTGAAGTTGTTTGATCTATGTGAATTATTTGTACTGTTGGAACCGTTTGGAACCATTTGATTTATGTGAACCATTTGGATCTGTTTGAACCGTTGGGTTAGGGAAGTGATTAGGTAACGGGGCGAGTGTAATGTGATAAAAGCATGGTGGATACGCCGCTGGTACTTCCTATATATAAGTGCTTTTAACACATTATATATTGTTGCATTATCTAGATCACTTGGGCAAAGGTTATCAAAGAAAAGTTATATTACAAGGTCTTTCTAACAATATAAACCATTCGAGTTTTATTACAAAAACAATTTACGATTTGGGTTTACAAAACAAATGTTTTGAGTTAAGATTTATGGCATCGAGATTTTATAAATTATAACTACACTGTTTTGACTTGGTTATTTTAATATACATTACAAACATTTTATAAAACTTGGTTTTCTAATTATCAATTAACAAAGGTGTTCAAGTTATTTTAAAAATGTAAACGAGCCATGAATCTGACACTCACATAAAACCTATGTACTCGTCGGCATTTTTATGCTGACGTATTTTCACATGTGTTTCAGGTACCATAGTTGGTGATGTTTGATGATGATATTGATGCATGCTCACATAGGAATGGACGAGGCCTTAGTGACTTAATAAAAATGATAGTTAATTGTTCATGTTTTGTTTCAAATTTCAATACAATGTAATAAACTTAATTCAATAAAACAGAACTTTTATCCATGTGTTGTGAAACAATGATTCTGTTACGACACTCCTCGACGTTTCCTTTGCGGTTTGTTGTTTTAACGCGGTCGGGGTGTGACAGAAAAGTTGGTATCAGAACTCATGGTTATAGGGAATTAGGTTATTAGTAATGCTTTGACCTAGTCTAAAACCTTCCTAGGACCCTAACGCGGGTTTACTTGCGTTTATTCATAAAACAATACCGTCACCTATCTTTAGGTGACAACCACAATAAGAACACAAATTTCGAATCTGCTTTGAAAACCGATCATCTGTTCTAGGATGATTTATTATAAGGTTTTGAACCTTCAAAGTTTTCAAAATCTCGTCAAAGTTTGGGTCTTATTAATGTGAACACGTGCAATCTGGAAGGGTGGTGCCTATATCCTGAGTTTTTTGTCTAAGGCTAGAGTGTTCGTACAAATCCACATAATCGGACCAGTCACTCTTACATGGGAACTCTTGGGGTGAGTATCCACTTATAGGCTAAAGCATGTCTTCACGATACATTATGAGGGCCTGTTTACTTTGATTCAGCCTTTGTGCATCGTTTGTTTGCTTCGTGGTTCGAGCAAGTGACCATCACCCATGCTTTTTGGTCGGTAATTGTAACATCCCATTCTTACCCGATGCCATTTCACTTGTTTTCTCTCATGCTTCCTCTTTTAGAATGCCTCCTCGATGTGAAAATCAGATACCTAATGAAGAACTGGCAGCTATCATTACACAGCAAATGGCTGCTGCAATCCCAAACATCATTGCTCAATGTAACCAAGCCCTCAACAACAATAATGCCCCATGCAACTTCAAGACATTCAACTCAGCTCAGCCATCAAAGTTTTCTGGGTCTCAAGGAGCGACTTCACTTCTACAATGGTTCGAGAGTCTAGAGAGCACCTTCAGACATGTTCAGTGTCCAAACGAGCGAAAGGTAGAGTTCGCATCTAGTGTTTTTGAGAAATGAGCTTTAACATGGTGGAATGGTGTGATGAGAGATAGGGGTGCCGAGGTAGCACTAGCTCAAACCTGAGAAGAGCTTCGAGCTCTAATGATGAGGGAATTTTGTCCTCGTCATGAGATTAGGGCATTGGAAAGGGAATTCGACAATCTTAAGCAAGATATCGGTGAGCATCGAGCCTACACGGGCCGTTATGAGGAGTTAAGTCTGTTATGCCCAAACATGGTTAAGCCTTTGGATAAGGCAATCGAAAAGTACATTGATGGCCTCCCTGACTTAGTACAAGACATTGTGACTGGTAGCAACCCCACTACAGTTAGGCAGGCCATTGAGCTATCCGCTACCTTGACTGAATCTCAGATCAGGAAAGGTAAACTTTTTTGAAAGGGTGATAAGAAACCGATCGAAGAATCGAAACCAAAGGAGGAGCAGACTGAATCCTCCAAGAAGTCAAAGAAGTGAAAGGCCTCTCAGAACTTCGCCGTGGTTGCCCACAATGATCAAGCTGTCCCCAATCAACCAGCTCAACCCCCTGCTAGGAAGCCATACAACTGCACCCTTGTGTAACCAATGTAGCCTTCATCATCATGCTAGTGTGAAGTGCCGCAAATGCCAGAATTGTGGACTTATAGGGCATACAGCAAGAGTTTTCCCAGCTGCAGCTGCATCAAATCAAGCTGGCAACAATCCTGCTCAAGCTCGTTTTCTACCAGGTTCTTGCTTCAACTGTGGCGAGATGGGCCATTTCCGAAGAAATTGCCCAAAGCTTGCTAATGCGAATCCAGCGCAGGGATGAGCATCTGACCGATTAGAAGACAATGTTGTTTAGAAATAATCAAGCCTTATGTATTATTTTCTTTTGTTGTCAAGGTCTATGAAACAGTTGATGTTGTTGTTTATAAATAAATCATTTATTTCCATCGCAATGTACGAATGTGGTTGCATGTATAAACAACAAATCCCCTACGATACCGACAATCAAGGAATCGTATTCCTTGAAGAACAAACTACCCCCAAAATTCTTCCATTTTATGATCTCTTGCGTTTGCCACGAAAATCCTAAGTACTCGTTTCTTCCAAGGAAGCGAAGTAAAAGGCGCAAGTTACAACTCTGGACAAATACCCAAAGTACCACTATAAATCCTTAATAGGGTACCTAAGGGTATTTTCTTAAGTCCTTAATTGTTTTCTACCTTAATTCGAATATTACGTTTCCTTGTAAACGAAATCAAATTTTTGGAAGATCATCCTATCTTTTCAAGATGGATTCTTGAGGACGTTGAAGTCCATCGACTGGGTTCCTGGTGTACCTTGAATACCCATGTTCAAATCAACGTCAAGATAATAACAAATTACTAAACCAAGAAAACAATTGTATGCTTATGTATTTGACTTTCTGTTTGACTTTCGGCTCTGAACATTTTTGGTCAAGTCAAAGTTCAACTGAACTTTGCAATGTGATCGTAATTGCGAAGGTCATAATCCCTTGTGATTGCACCTTCTGATTACCACGTTTTCTAGGCGAAGTAACGAGTCAAAGTTTTGTTTATTAAAAGTCAAAGATGCGCACAAGTGCATTTTACAATGAAAGTGTTTTTGGGTATTAAAACTTAAAGTTTTGACACCAATTTAGTTTTATAACATTATTAGACATGTTCCAACATGTCTAACTCGTCATTTCTAGTTTAGCGCTTATTTTCTTAATCGAAAGTCGAGCGGTTTGACCACTGTTTTGACTTTCGAATCTAACCCGTTTGGTCAACTTTAGGATCCAACCAAAACCCTTTATTATGACCATAGTATTATAGGGAATAACCTACTGAGATTATACCTTATGGTCATATCGTTTGGTTAGTCAAATGATGAGTCGACTATATATTCTTTAAAAATGCCGAAAATACCCTTTTTGAGCATAAAATAGTTGTGAACATATAGGAATTTTGTTTTGACATCTAAACTAATTATACAACTTATATAAACTAGTTTTGACATATTAGAGTCGTCATAGGACGTATTTAACCATCCGAACCCATAGTTACGCTTACGACCCGTTAAAGTGGCGTAAACCGTTTTAGCGAGCCGTAACAAGTCAAAACACTTTGAAACACTTCCAAATCATAATATAAGTTATTATAAACCATATTATATGAGATCCATCTCTCGTTTGGTTTATAAACCTCATTCTATCTGATCTCCCGTTTCAAGTTTCGATACACTAATACATAGTTATCCGATACACTAGGAACCACTTGAACACTTGAACATTGAGCTTTGTTTGATCATTTGAACAAGACGTATACGTAATCAAAAGTGAGTACATAGTTCCCCTCTTTTACATTTTTCAAATGTTCTAGAGTAATTCATATGCGTAATCAATTTTTCTCAAATGATTGGCATATATGTGTTTACTAAGTGCTTTTTGTGTATTATTCTTATAAAGCAAGACACAATAATTGAGACAAACCAAATCCTTATAGGATCTATCTATCTTCATAGTTAGGTTCTTGTAGGATATTTAAAGTACTATTTTAAATCTCTCTATCTTAATAGTGAGATTTCTAAGAAGTGCTTTACGTATGAACCCGCCAATCGTTATTGTTTATGTGTAGAGTTTTGTTGGCGATTTAGATAACGAAATGAGAGTAATAAACTAAGGACATGGTGGATACGCCACTGGTACTTCCTATATATAAGTGTACTTATTGTGTTACCCTTGGTAGCGTTATTTGAATCACCATTAGGAATTAGGATTTTAGGTTTAATATGACAAGACAATGAGACCTAACCAAATCCTTATATAATCTATCTATCTTCATAGTTAGATTCTTGCAGGATGTTTAAAGTGCTAAATTGAAGTCCTTGATTGGATTCTTTGTGTACTTTAATGCGTATGTACAAGATGATGAAATAAACCAAATCCTTATAGGATCTATCTATCTTCATAGTTAAATTCTTTTAGAATTTTAAAGTTCTAAATTGATGGTCTTAATTGGATTCTTGGTGTATTTTAATGCGTATGTACAAGATGATGAGACCAAGTTGATGATTATGTGTTTATGTGATTAGTAGTGATTTATGTGACAACTGTGTCTCTTTGACCATCAAACAAATACCAAATCAATGAAATATTGTGTTTCATAATTGGGATTTGTATAAATATGTGTATCATTTGCACATATCGATTCTTGTTCGATTTCGAGCTTTAAATCGCTTTCTGGAAGATTATACGCGATCTGATGCGTAAATATAATCAGTTTAATGCAACAAACACTCCAGAATAGTGACATAGGCTTAACATACCTTAAATAACCTTTACATAAATTAGAAATAAGTTTTGAAGGGTTTGGTGTGTTGAAATCAAGTTTATTCGATCGCAGGGATTATTTGCGTCAAACTGCAAAAGTATACCGAATCGAATGATACCGGACATTTTTGGAACTTAATCATATCTTAAATATGCCCTAAATATCCTTTACATAGCTTAGAAATAGGCTATGAGGTGTTTGGTGCGCAAAAATAAACTTTTGGGTCAAACAGGGACTAAAAGCGTCAAAAAGTGCATAAGTTTGCATTTTCGCGCATATCTTACGTTCTGATTAGATCCGGACATCCAAAAATCTATGTAATCATTAAAATATTTTATTTTAGTGATTGGCATGATAAAATTCCATTCGTCGCATAATTTGGATCGTTTTTCGCGTCCGTTCGTGTTTCGTCGTAATTAACGGAACAACGCAACTGTACAGCCAAACGAACTGACATCCGAAATGTTTTTAAGCATTTTTTTAAGTTCCCTATACTTTAAATTCATTTTAGAGCATTGAAATGAGGTTAACAGGGCTTAAACATCTCAAAGATGCATCGAAAAACAAGTTTCAGACTTGCAGGAACCTGTTTTGACATTCTGTGAAAGTTTCCCTCAGGGGCCGCGTAAGCTGAAGCCCTATCTTACGCGGGGCGCGAGGTCTTGCCAGACAGAAACATTGTATTTGGACTTCCAGCCTGTTTTTGATGGTTTTAACCCAAGGTTTTGCACTCTAATGGCTAGATTTGATGGTTTTTAGTATGCCCCTTGTATTACAATACCATGTGCCCACATGGAGGGTCATGATCGAAGCACGTTTTGCGAGGAACGATCCTAAAGGTTGTGGGTTTTTTTTATAAATACCCATCACCTTCATTCCTTGTTCCTCACAATCTGATTGAATTACTCTAAGTTGAAGTTCAAGAACTTCATACCTGAGTAGTTTGATCAAGATCTTCTTAGCTTGGACCCTTTGTAAGTATTCTTTCGTGCTTTTATCGTTTTTCTAGCGAAAGTCAAACAGTGTTTGACTTTAGTGTTTTACTTTCTGCTTTGACCAGTCTTTGGTCAACACGAAGTTTGTTTAAACTTCGCAACGTGAGCGTAATCACGATGGTTATAGTCCCTAGTAACTATACCTACTGATTTCCACGTTGATTAGGTGTAGTGACGAGTCATAGTTTTGGTCAAAATGCGCGTGTATGCGTATTTTGCAACCAAACTATTCTTGGGTGTCAAAATCGTTTGTTTTGATATCAAACTTGTTTTTAAACCTTGTTAAACATGTTTTAACATGTTTAACTCGTCACTTTAGGTTTAGTGCTTATATAGGGTCGTAAGATAAGCGGTCTAAACAACCGCTTAGACTTTCGAACCCGACCCGATTGGTCGATCGTTAGGATCCGATCAAACATGTTTTGTGACCATAGTTGTATAGGGAATAACCTTCCGAGGTTATACCTTATGGTCACTTCGTTTAAGTAGTTGTATGATAGGTAGTTTATATGCCTTAGGTAAAATGACCAAAATGCCCTTTTTCATGCATATTTGGTATTTAAGCATATGTAACCCAAACTTTTGTCTCTAAACTGATTATGCAACATATTTAAACATGTTTAGGTATATAATACTTGTCATAGGACTAGTTAGGCATTCCGAACGCGTTTTTACGTGAACGACGTGTTAAAGTAGTGTAAGCTACCTAAACGGGTCGTAATGGGTCGTAAGCACTTAGGTTAGGTTTCGTTTTAGTATGTAGGCTTTGTTAAACCATATTACATGAGTTCCTATACTCATTTCTTTTATGAAACCTCATTCTATCCGATCTTCCGATTTAGGTCCTGTTTATTAACTTAGTTACATATATTAGGTGCCGTTTGATTTCCGTGACCCCTCTAGCTTTGCTTGGTTGTTATTCAAGACTTCTAAGCACTCTCAAGCGAGTACATAGTCCCCTCTTTTACTGTTTTCAAACTGTTTTGGGGTGAAACACATGTGCCTACTTGGTGATGTTTGATGATGATATTGATGCATGCTCACATAGGAATGGACGAGGCCTTAGTGTCTTAATAACAGTGATAGTTAATTGTTCATGTTTTGTTTCAAATTTCAATACAATGTAATAAACTTAATTCAATAAAACAGAACTTTTATCCATGTGTTGTGAAACAATGATTCTGTTACGTCACTCCTCGACATTTCCGTCGCGGTTTGTTGTTTTAACGCGGTCGGGGTGTGACAGAAAAGTTGCTATCAGAACTCATGGTTATAGGGAATTAGGTTATTAGTAATGCTTTGACTTAGTCTATAACCTTCCTAGGACCCTAACGCGGTTTTACTTGCGTTTAGTCATAAAACAATACCGTCACCTATCTTTAGGTGACAACCACAATAAGAACACAAATTTCGAATCTGCTTTGAAAACCGATCATCTGTTCTAGGATGATTTATTATAAGGTTTTGAACCTTCAAAGTTTTCAAAATCTCGTCAAAGTTTGGGTCTTATTAATGTGAACACGTGCAATCTGGAAGGGTGGTGCCTGTATCCTGAGTTTTTTGTCTAAGGCTAGAGTGTTCGTACAAATCCACATAATCGGACCAGTCACTCTTACATGGGAACTCTTGGGGTGAGTATCCACTTATAGGCTAAAGCATGTCTTCACGATACATTATGAGGGCCTGTTTACTTTGATTCAGCCTTTGTGCATCGTTTGTTTGCTTCGTGGTTCGAGCAAGTGACCATCACCCATGCTTTTTGGTCGGTAATTGTAACATCCTATTCTTACCCGATGCCATTTCACTTGTTTTCTCTCATGCTTCCTCTTTTAGAATGCCTCCTCGATGTGAAAATCAGATACCTAATGAAGAACTGGCAGCTATCATTACGCAGCAAATGGCTGTTGCAATCCCAAACATCATTGCTCAATGTAACCAAGCCCTCAACAACAATAACGCCCCATGCAACTTCAAGACATTCCACTCAGCTCAGCCATCAAAGTTTTCTGGGTCTCAAGGAGCGACTGCACTTCTACAATGGTTCGAGAGTCTAGAGAGCACCTTCAGACATGTTCAGTGTCCAAACGAGCGAAAGGTAGAGTTCGCATCTAGTGTTTTTGAGAAACGAGCTTTAACATGGTGGAATGGTGTGATGAGAGATAGGGGTGCCGAGGTAGCACTAGCTCAAACCTGGGAAGAGCTTCGAGCTCTAATGATGAGGGAATTTTGTCCTCGTCATGATATTAGGGCATTGGAAAGGGAATTCGACAATCTTAAGCAAGATAGCGGTGAGCATCGAGCCTACACGGACCGTTATGAGGAGTTAAGTCTGTTATGCCCAAACATGGTTAAGCCTTTGGATAAGGCAATCGAAAAGTACATTGATGGCCTCCCTGACTTAGTACAAGACATTGTAACTGGTAGCAACCCTACTACAGTTAGGCAGGCCATTGAGCTATCCGCTACCTTGACTGAATCTCAGATCAGGAAAGGTAAACTTTTTTGAAAGGGTGATAAGAAACCGATCGAAGAATCGAAACCAAAGGAGGAGCAGACTGAATCCTCCAAGAAGTCAAAGAAGCGAAAGGCCTCTCAGAACTTCGCCGTGGTTGCCCACAATGATCAAGCTGTCCCCAACCAACCAGCTCAACCCCCTGCTAGGAAGCCATACAACGGAACTGCACCCTTGTGCAACCAATGTAGCCTTCATCATCATGCTAGTGTGAAGTGCCGCAAATGCCAGAATTGTGGACTTATTGGGCATACAGCAAGAGTTTTCCCAGCTGCAGCTGCATCAAATCAAGCTGGAAACAATCCTACTCAAGCTCGTTTTCTACCAGGTTCTTGCTTCAACTGTGGCGAGATGGGCCATTTCCGAAGAAGTTGCCCAAAGCTTGCTAATGCGAATCCAGCGCAGGGATGAGCATCTGACCGATTTGAAGACCACATTGTTTAGAAATAATCAAGCCTTATGTATTATTTTCTTTTGTTGTCAAGGTCTATGAAACAGTTGATGTTGTTGTTTATAAATGAATCATTTATTTCCATCGCAGTGTACGAATGTGGTTGCATGTATAAACAACAAATCCCCTACGATACCGACAATCAAGGAATCGTATTCCTTGAAGAACAAACTCCCCCCAAAATTCTTCCATTTTATGATCTCTTGCGTTTTCCACGAAAATCCTAAGTACTCGTTTCTTCCAAGGAAACGAAGTATAAGGCGCAAGTTACAACTCTGGACAAATACCCAAAGTACGACTATAAATCCTTAGTTGTTTTCTACCTTAATTCGAATATTACGTTTCCTTGTAAACGAAATCAAATTTTTGGAAGATCATCCTATCTTTTCAAGATGGATTCTTGAGGACGTTGAAGTCCATCGACTGGGTTCCTGGTGTACCTTGAATACCCATGTTCAAATCGACGTCAAGATAATAACAAATTAATAACCAAGAAAACAATTATATGCTTATGTGTTTATGTGTTGACCTAATTAAAGTTGTCTCAAGCTTGCTCAAATTCTATCCCCTTCACATTATAAAACAAACTGTGATTACTATGCAAGGAATTACGTAATTTTGGATGCATACATAATTATGAAATTTAGTGCACAGAAATCACAGCAAGTTTTGTCATGTGTAACCTTATTCATTTCTGATGAAGCACCCGTTGATGAAAAATGAACTTGCTATTCATTTTTCACTTCTGAAAGAATATCCGTCAAGGGAAATGGATATCCTTTTGTTTATTCCTTCATTCCCATTTCTGAAGAATACCCGTTGAAGAAAATGATTATCCATCCATTTTCATTTCTGAAGAATATCCGTTAAGGGAAATGAATAGCCGTTTGATTATTCCTTCATTCCCATTTATGAAGAATACCCGTTGAAGAAAATGATTATCCGTCCATTGTTGTTTCTGAAGAATATCCGTTAAGGGAAATGAATATCCGTTTGATTATTCCTTCATTCCCATTTCTGAGGAATACCCATTGAAGAAAATGATTATCCGTCCATTTTCGTTTCCGAAGAATATCCGTTAAGGGAAATGAATATCCGTTTGATTATTCCTTCATTCCCATTTTCTGAAGAATACCCGTTGAAGAAAATGATTATCCGTCCATTTTCGTTTCTGAAGAATATCCGTTAAGGGAAATGAATATCCTTTTGATTATTCCTTCATTTCCATTTCTGAAGAATACAGTTGAGAAAAATGATTATCCGTTCATTTTCGTTTCTGAAGAATATCCGTTAAGGGAAATGAACATCCTTTCGACACCTGACAAAGAACCCATTGGAGAAAGTGAATCGTCCATTCATGTTCACTTCGAAGTATATCCACTGGGGAATGACAGGGTTATGCCTTGCATAAAAATCTTTGATGGGATACTCTACGCAAATAGATGACACCCTAGATTCCATGCAAGACAATTATTTAACACAGCATCACAGACAGACTCCTATGAATAAATTCCGGGACAAAATTTCCTAAAGTAGGGGAGACTGTGACATCTGTGTCTCTTTGACCATCAAACAAATACCAAATCAATGAAATATTGTGTTTCATATTAGGGATTTGTATAAATATGTGTATCATTTGCACATATCAATTCTTGTTCGATTTCGAGCTTTAAATCGCTTTCTGGAAGATTATAAGCGATCTGATGCGTAAATATAATCATTTTAATGCAACAAACACTCCGGAACAGTGACATAGGCTTAACATACCTTAAATAACCTTTACATAACTTAGAAATAAGTTTTGAAGGGTTTGGTGTGTTGAAATCAAGTTTATTCGATCGTAGGGACTATTTTCGTCAAACTGCAAAAGTATACCGAATCGAATGATAATGGACATTCTGGAACTTGATCATAAGTTAAATATGCCCTAAATATCCTTTACATAGCTTAGAAATAGGCTTTGAGGTGTTTGGTGCGCAAAAATAAAATTTTGGGTCAAACAGGGACTAAAAGCGTCAAAAAGTGCATAAGTTTGCATTTTCGCGCATATCTTACGTTCTGATTAGATCCGGACATCCAAAAATTTATGTAATCATTAAAATATTTTATTTTAGTGATTGGCATGATAAAATTCCATTCGTCGCGTAATTTGGATCGTGTTTCGTCGTAATTCATGGAACAATGCAACCGTACGACCAAACAAACCGACATCCGAGATGTTTTTGAGCATATTTTAAGTTCCCTATACTTTAACCTCATTTTAGAGCCTTGAAATGAGGTTAACGGGGCTTAAACGTGTCAAAAATGCATCAAAAAGCAAGTTTCAGACTTGCAGGGACCTGTTTTGACATTCTGTGAAAGTTGCCCTCACGGGCCACGTAAGCTGGAGCCCTATCTTATGCGGGGTGTGAGGTCTTGCCAGACAGAAACATTTTATTTGGACTTCCAGCCTATTTTTGATGGTTTTAACCCAAGGTTTTGCACTCTATGGGCTAGAATTGATGGTTTATAGTATGCCCCTTGTATTACAATACCATGTGCCCACATGGAGGGTCATGATCGAAGCACGTTTTGCGAGGAACGATCCTAACGGTAGTGGGTTTTCTATAAATACCCATCACCTTTGATGACGGGGGTAGCTCAAGACTAAATAAAAAAATTAAATATGTAAGTGCTCAAAAGGTTAAACGGTTCAACGATTGAAAAGCTGGGAGTTGGGAAAAGCAATGCAGAAACAGTAGCCGGTCACATCTAAAGATCGCTTCACCAACCCACAGCCGCAAAAGCAAAGCAGGTCTGCCAATGCACACTATTATCCGGGGGTCAAAAGCCTTCACCCCCCGAAAGGGGAAACCCTCCACTGCAAGCGAGGTTACTAGTCTAATCCATTCCACTTCAGGAGATGCCTTCTCTTATAAAATGACACTTCATTTACTTCAGCAAGGACATTTGGACCAGCTCAGATTCTCCAATCTCTGGTCATCCACACTGAATGCTTGTCTCGCACAAGTCATTCCCTTTCACATCCAACACACACATTCTCTTTGCTACCACTTCCAAATCTGGATACAATTCAGAGGAGGATCTATAGCAAAGAACAACAATAAACTAGTAAACCTCCTTCCACGT
The DNA here is from genome assembly GCA_030545235.1 of Helianthus tuberosus. Taxonomy (NCBI): domain Eukaryota; kingdom Viridiplantae; phylum Streptophyta; class Magnoliopsida; order Asterales; family Asteraceae; genus Helianthus; species Helianthus tuberosus. The sequence continues at coordinate 111,416,064 of CM060412.1, read as the reverse complement.
CTCGCAAACGTGGGGGGACCCCACGACCTGCGTTAGGCAAGGTTGAACCCTTCAACCGTTCTGCCTAGCCAGTCCAGCTACCACTGTTGGTCTTGTATTTGTTGTATCAACAAGTTGGCGCCCACCATGGGGCTACGCCGCTATTTCTTCTCCAAAAGACTTAGTAGTGTAGCTCTATTCACTTAAAATCACCATGTCTGAAAGTGGATCCCCGGAAGAAGTAAATCAGATCCCAAACGCTTCTACTCCGGGCAGTAGCCAAGCTCACGTGGCTATACCAACTTCTTTCTCAACTCCGGGGAGCACACCCGAGTTCCTCAACTTCAACACACCAACTCCGTCCAGATCCGGAGTTCCATCTCCCAATATCGGTGTCTCTGATGCCCCATCGTGTGTTGAACTCACCCCTGAAGGGGTTGCTAACAATTTCCTTGTGCTAAGGACTCTTCTCAACCAGCATGTGAATAAAGAAAGAGAAAAGGGGGTGAGGATTCGTTTAGACTATGACGAACCTGAGCCAACATTGTCCACTGGACCACCTCCTCCTCTTTTTGCAACAAGAAGTGAGGCTGGTCCCAGTAACCTTTCAAACCCTCACCCTTATCTATCCACTATGACGAATCCTACGGTGCATCCTATCTTCTCTTCCCAACCAATTACTAGTGGTGCTCCTTTGGGACATGAGCTGACTCTTGACCAGCTCCTTCAATCCCCAATGACAAGCTATCCAGTATCCACTACAAATACATGGGAGCAAGCTCTGTCCGTGCTCCCCTTAGCACGAAGTGCTGTCATAAGTGCTCCCCTCGGGATAAATTGCTTCGCTGGTCCAGGAAGCCTTCAAGGCTTCAACCCCATGACCAACATGATGACCCAGATGATGACCAACTTCCCATGGCAACACTTCATCAATCAAGTGCTTGCCACTCAGGGAAACAACGGCAATAGCAGTAATGTGGATGCAAGGACTGAAGAAGACTTGGCTAAACCATACAAGCCAAGTAACCTTTCATGCTTCTCAAGACAGATATCCGATTATGATTTCCAGTCAAAGATCAAAATGCCGGCCCACATCAGGACATATGATGGGACCGAAGATCCTGAGGACCATCTTCAGATCTTCACCGGTGCAGCTCGGATAGAGAAATGGTCCAACGCTGAGTGTTGCCTAATGTTCATGCAAACTCTTGTTGGATCCGCCAGGATCTGGTTCAACGATTTACCTGCTCAAAGCGTTCGAAGCTTTGACGATCTCAGTAAGGGTTTCCTGGCCAATTTCTCTCAACAAAGACGATATGTCAAAGACGCAACAGTGATCTTTCAGATAAAGCAACGAGATGATGAAAGTCTCCGTGCTTTCATTGAACGATACAAGAAGGAAGGTCTGACTTATGTAGTGGCCGATGAGAAAATGAGGGTGGCTGGTTTCATGAATGCCATCACCTCTAAGTACCTTACCAGGGATTTCAACAAATCTCTACCCAAGACCTTAGAAGAAGCTCTTGAAAGGGCTGAAGCCCACATCCGGGGAGAGGAGGCAGTAGACATTAAGGAACAAAGAAAAAGAGGGTCCGGCTGGAGAAGCAACAGTCCAGCCAGAAAAAGAGGGAACTTCAACTCCTATGACAGGCGGTCAAAGGGTTCAGACCCTCGAAGGTCTGAAGGTCGGAACCTTTCAAGCAGGGAAAAAGGCATAGTTTCACACCCCTCACAAAGACCCCTCAAGAAATCCTTGCAACAGAAGAAGTTAAACAAAACTTTCGACCTCCTAGACCTCTCCCCAAAAGCAGGAAAAACGAGAACTCCACCCAATACTGCGAGTTTCATGAAGAAAAAGGTCACCACACCAATGATTGCTTCCAACTCAAGAAAAGAATAGAAGAAGCTGTTAAGTCCGGAGAACTCGCTCATTTGGTAAAGGGAGTCCGGGACAAAATGGCTGAAGGAAAGGGTAAGGAAGTTAACATGGTAGATTTCGATGGAAAGGTTCCTCACAAGAGGCAGAGGTTGGAAGCTTGGGAGCTACAGTGTGTCTGTTCCCCCCCTACAGAGAATGATCCTCTCACTAGCCCTCTCGTGGTAGAAGCTACCGTGGGAACGTTGCAAACATGCAAGGCATACATAGACACGGGGGCAGCCACCGAAATTATGTTCGAAAAATTCTTCAACCAATTGAGCAATGAAGAACGTTCAAGGCTTCAACCCTCTGGGACCTCCATAAAAGGTATCGCTGACATACCCCTCAAGCCTTTAGGGCAACTGACACTTAATGTTCGTTTCAGTGAAGGTTTAAAAGAAAGAACCCAACCACTCACCTTTGTGGTTATCAACATCCCCTCAAGCTATGATGTGATCATCGGAAGACCAGGACAGTGTGCATTTTACATGGCCGTGTCTGTTGGCCATGGCATAGTCAAATTTCCCACCGAAAGGGGCGTAGCAACCCTTCAACCCTCTCAGGAAGCCTCCATGATTGAAGGTGAAAGTTCAAACAGTGAAGAAGACAGGCAAAGATTGGTCATAAACCCTAAATACCCTGAACAAAGAATAAGGGTCAGCCCAGACCTTTCTCAAGAAACCCTTTCATACCTTGAAAAATTGCTAACACATTACAGCGATGTATTCGCTTGGTGTCCTGAAGATATGACTGGGATCCCCCGGGATATTGCTGAGCATGAGTTGAGAATACCACCAGAAGTCAAGCCTGTGGTCCAGAAGAAAAGAAGCCTGGCACCTGAAAGAAGTCTGGCAGCCTGCCAAGAGGTTGAAAAGCTTGTGTCAGCCGGCATCCTCCGAGAAGTCAAGTACCAGTCATGGGTTGCAAACCCAGTTATGGTCAAGAAACCAGACAACTCTTGGAGGATGTGCATAGACTTCAAGGATCTTAACAAAGCTTGTCCTAAGGATTGCTATCCACTACCAGAAATTGATCTCAAAGTTGACTCCCTCACAGGCTACTCGTTCAAATGCTTTCTTGATGCATACAAAGGCTATCACCAAATCCTCATGAAAAAAGAGGATGAGGAAAAGACAGCCTTTCACACGGACAAAGGGATCTTTTGCTATCAAAAGATGCCTTTCGGCCTCAAAAATGCAGGAGCAACCTATCAACGGCTCGTTGACAAAGCCTTCGAAAGCCAAATTGGCAAGAACATGGAGGCATATGTCGATGACTTGGTTATTAAAAGCAAGACGGAATATCAAATGCTCGATGATATTCAAGAAACTTTCAAGAACCTCAGAAAGGTTAACATGAAACTTAATCCGGAAAAGTGTTCATTTGGATTCGAGGAAGGAAAATTCTTGGGCCATATCGTTGGAAAACAAAGCATCAAAGCCAACCCTAACAAAGTAAAAGCCGTCCTTGAAACCAAGCCACCAAAGACCAAGAAGGAGGTTGAAAGCTTGAATGGGAAGCTCGCAGCCGTGAAGCGTTTTACCTCCAAGTTAGCCGAAAGATCCCTGCCCTTCTACAAAACGCTCAAGAACTGCTCAGATAAAAAGGATTTCAAATGGACTGGAGAAGCTTTCAACCAGATGAAACAACATCTAGCTTCCCTACCAGACATTGCGGCACCAAAAACCGGGGAGTTAATATCGGTGTACGTCTCAATCACGGACGAGGCCATCAGTGCAGTCCTCACCGTTGAGCGAGACAAGGCCCAGGTACCCGTTTATTTTTTCAGCAAAACTTTAAAATTAGCTGAAACAAAATACCCTCCCCTTGAAAAACTTGCCCTAGCCTTAGTTAAAACGGCTAGAAGGCTTCGAAGGTATTTCCAAGCACACCCCATACAAGTGGTCACCGACCAACCTATTAAGAGTGTGCTTGAAAAACCTGAAAACTCGGGCCGATTAGCCAAATGGGCCATAGAACTAGGTGAACATAACATCACCTATGTCCCAAGGAAAGCTATCAAGGCTCAAGTCTTGGCCGATTTCATTGTGGAAGTCCCAAACCAAACAGTCACTGAAGTAAACACTGCCACCACTGAACCTTCCAACCCTGAAGCCTGGAAGCTTTTTACCGACGGGGCTTCAAGCGTTGAAGGGTCAGGGGCTGGATTAATTTTGATCAACCTAAAAGGTTTGGAATTCACATATGCTCTTCGTTTTGATTTTCAGACCACCAATAACGAGGCTGAATACGAAGCACTAATAGCCGGCCTAAGGCTGGCCAAAGAAATGAAAGTTGAAAAGCTTGAAGTGTTCACGGATTCGTTGCTGGTCTCAAGTCAAGTCAATGACAGCTACATAGCTAAAGAGCCCAACATGAAAAAATACAGAGAAAAATCCAAGGAACTGATGAGTACTTTCCAAGCATGCAACATCAAACAGATCCCAAGATCTCAAAACAAGAAGGCCGATGCCCTAAGTAAGCTTGCATCCCTCACTTTTGCCCATCTCACCAAGAAGGTACTAGTAGAAGTGTTGAAGGCCCCATCCATTAATGAATTGGAGGTTCAAGACGTGGTTACCGAAGAAGAACCAAACTGGATGACTCCCATAAGAAAGTTCCTCAAAAATGGTGAATTACCCAATGATCAAGTGGAAGCCAAAAGGGTTGAAATCAAGGCAAGACAATACATACTACAAGGAGAAACCCTTTACAAAAAGGGTTACCTTTCTCCCTTGCTAAGATGTGTCGGTCCCGAGCAAAGTAAGTACTTGATCAAGGAAATTCATGAGGGTGTGTGTGGAGCTCACTTTGGAGCTAGGTCGGTAGTCGCAAAGCTCATGAACCTCGGATATTTCTGGCCCTCAATGCATCGCGACACAACCGAAGAATTGAAGAAATGTGATGCCTGCCAGATCCACGCACCAGTCCCAAAAAATCCCAAGCATGATTTAGTCCCAATAACCTCCGCTTGGCCATTCCATAAGTGGGGAATGGACATTGTTGGTCCATTTCCCCCAAACAAAGGGGGAGTGAAATTCCTATTAGTGGCAGTAGACTATTTCACCAAGTGGCCCGAGGTCAAGCCACTCGCCAAGATCACAGGAAAGCAAGTCATTGACTTTGTCTGGGAAAACATCATTTGCCGTTATGGATTGCCAGGAGTACTTGTCACTGATAACGGAAGGCAATTTGCCGAGAAGCCTTTCAGCGTCTAGTGCAAAGAATACAAAATCGATCAGGTTTTCAGCTCAGTGGCTTATCCGCAATCAAACGGGCAGGTTGAGAGAACAAATAGAAGCATAGTGGAAGGCATAAAGGCAAGATTGGGAAGATACGAAAGCAACTGGCTTGAAGAATTGCCTAGTGTCCTATGGGCAATTAGAACAACAGAAAAAACAAGCCATAAGAAAACACCTTACAACTTGGTATTTGGATCTGAAGCTGTGATCCCTGCCGAAATAGGAGTTGTAACCCAAAGAATTGTCAACATGGATCCCGAAACAAACCAAAAAGAGACCATGTTGAATTTACAACTCCTAGAGGAAGCAAGAGATCAAGCCGCAATTCAAGAAGCCAAATACAAGCAACAAATGGAAGCTTACTACAACAAAAAAGTAAAAAACGAACGTTTCAAGCCAGGGGATCTGGTCCTCAGAAACAATGAAGCCAGCAAGAAAGAAAACCAAGGAAAGCTTGGCCCAAAATGGGAGGGCCCGTACACCATCCTTGAAGCACACAAAGGTGGATCCTACAAGCTGGCTGATTCAGAAGGCAAAAGGCTTCCAAGGCATTGGAACGGCAAAACACTGAAAAGGTTCCATGTTAAACGGAAAGTTTGGTTTGTATCAAAATGTATTTCAAGCAAGATTATGAATACCTTTTGTAAAAAGCAAGTATTGCTTTAATGAATGAAGTTGTTTTAATCAAACTTGTCTTTCTATCCCAAAATCAGGTTGAGAACCTAGCAAAAAACTCCATGGCAAGGGCCATGTAAGGGGATGAGCTCCTAGGCCACATCGCTCAATAGGTTCAAGGGTTGAATGAGCCCATATAAGGGGGTGAGTTCCTAAATCAATACAACTCCATGAGACTTGTTAAGAAAAATAATATTGTCTCATAGACGGGTATAAGCAGCCCACACCAAATGCTCCCTAAGTCTTAGAAACATAGTCTACGAAAAGGCTAAAAAACCAAAAGAAATGATTAAAAGGATAGGTGCCATCTCTTCTTGTTAAAAATACCAAGGCTAAGTGTCTGCAGCACTGACCCCTTTTAGGTATAAAAAACATAAGGGCAGCACAAACCCGACAAAGACAAAGTTACAAAAAGAACAAAGCAAATCCAAAAAGAACAAAGTCAATTGGACAAAAATCACAAAGGTACAAACCAAACCAGGACGCAAAACCAAGAAGCCTTCAAGCCACCCGGACAATACCCCGAAACCTTAAAGGCTTCAACCTATTAACAGACAGCCAAAAGGCTTGGACGGTTAAAAACCAAATGGACAGCCTTGACCAAAGAGGCACAAGCATAAAACCATAATAAAAGAAAAATAGTTAAAACATAACATCATATAAAAGAAAGCCCAAAAAAGACTTTCAAACATAAGTTAGAAGCAAGTCCTAGTAACTTGCAAGCTTAAACTACTGTTCCAACGGCCAAAAAGGCCTTAAAACACAACCAACAGGAACCTTAAGGGTTCCTAATAACCTAATATTGTTCAAGTCAACATTACAAAACATAAATTGTTTCAGTGCTAAGAAAGCTACGAATCAAGCATCAACAGATTTGGAAACTCCAGAACCTTCGCCCTTGGCCTTCTTTGTTTTCTTCAACTTTTTGGTCTTCACACCTCCATCACCACCAACCGCCGAAGCCTCCAAGCTTGCATCCTTAGGAACATCCGGCTGACCTGAAAGGGTATCGTCACTATCACCTGAATAAGACCTCTTCCTTGAAAGAGATCCTAGGACTTCAGCACAGACCTTCTCATTCAAACCCTCCGGCTTCAAACCTTGCAAAACAGCAAGAGGCTTACCAAAGCAACCAGAAACCTGGTGGATGTAAGGATAAGTCAGCTTCTCCATTTGCTCAACGGAGCCTTTAAAAACATCAGATGCCTCGGGCCGAAACAGAGGTGACTTCTCCAAAGGATGACCGGACTCATGGAGCTTATAACCTGCAATAAGACCTTGGTGTTTTCCTAAATTGAGCAGCTTAGTATAAACATCGCCAAGGGCAGAATTAAACTCTTTAGAGTGCAGCAGATAGGTAACCACTTGATGGAAACCCTGCTCAATGAGCCATTGGTTATCGCCAGTAGCCTGAGCAACTGAAGCCTTCAACCTCTCTTTCTCCTTACCAAAAGCCTGCTGCTGAATAAACAAAGCTTCCCGGTCAGCCCTAAGTTTCAACCTATCAGCCTCGAAGCTCTTTTTCAAATCACCCATCTCAATCTCATGCATCTTCTTCAGATCACTAACCTTCTTCTCCCATGCTGCTTCCTTCTCGGCAAAACCAGCTATTTCCTTCTTTATCCCAGCCATAGAGGATTTCATTTTATCCTTCTTCTTGGAGAATGCTTCATATTCGTGCATTCTTTGACGAAAACGGGCAATGCCTTGAGGAAGCATGGCAGCAAGGTTGCAAGTACTCAAAATCATACGAGACAGCATCAGATCATCATCCATTCCAGCAATGGTCTCATGCACCGAGGGAGGAGCAATGTGACTCAGAACATCCTCACAAACAGCAGCATCTTTGAAACTGTCATCATTCTTCACCGACCACGTAGGCATATAAATCCCTTCCGGATCCAACCCTTCAACATCCCTGCTCGAAGACTCCTGAACAGGAGTTGCAACAACCTTCCTGCCTGAAACCTTTTTACCATGGACAACCAATTCCTTATCCTTCTCAGCACCTGCTTCAGCACCTTGATCTTCTGAAACTTCAATATCATCGCTCAAATCCACTGGTTCAGTAGAAGTGGATTGAGGGCCAGCTTTCAACAATCGACGAGAAGATCGGCGGGTTGAAGACTTAGGAGCATTAGACTTAGAAAAACCCTTGGCAGTAGCAGCACTAACATAGCCTGAGCCCTCAAACCTTTGATCAGCAGTCCTAACCACAACATTCTCACCAGGGACAGACGGAGCATCCTCAAAAACAACATCAGAAGTGTCTTCACTCTTAATAAAATCCAAAGCAGACATGACTGCAAAAAACAACAACACATAAGTCACAGATTAAGAAAAACATAAAAAGGACAAAAAAGGAAAATGCATACCCATGCCACTCCTCATAAGAACCGGATCCCGATCAACATTCCCCCAAATTTTACTAACCCCTAATAGAACAAGTAAGTGTTCAGGAAAGGGACGAACCCTCGAAGGGCACCCTCGGATGGCATTGAGAAAAACAGCATTCAATTCAGACTCGGAAGGTTCCGGATCATTGAGAACAGCATCCGGATTCCTCCACACCATTTTAAATGGGAGAATAGTATCGGAAACCCAGAAAAAGCGATCTTTCCAAGCCCCAAGCGTAGTAACCATCGATGAAATAAGGCAGGCATCAACTTTGGTTGTTTCAAAAGTAAACCAATCGCCATTCTTAGCCAAACGAAAAAACCGGCGAAAGAGTAAAAGGGAAGGATCATAGCCAAGAGCACGACATAAAACCTCAAAATGCAAAACCCTAGCCATCCCCTTTGGATGGACTTGCCCAAAAGAAACCCGATAATACTCCAACAAGTTCAAAACAAAAAACGAAAAGGGATATCGAAGATTTGAGAACTCAAAATGACTACAATAAAGGGCAATCGAACCAGAAGGTGGTTTATCAACGGGAACATCACAAGCAGGGGCAGTGGGATCAAACTTCCTATCAATACCATATTCCATACAAAATAAATCTATCTCCTCTTGTGTTAAACGAGAAAAAGATTTTGCTAAGTCCTTACGAGCACCCATTTTTTGAAAACGGAAAATGGAAAATGCAAGATGAAAAGATAACCGGAACTAACCTTAGAAGAAGGAGAGAAAATGGCAGGAACTTGGAATAAATTGTGAAACAAATGGATAAGTTTGGAAAAATAAAATAAATATAAGTCTACAATAGGGGTAATAATGGCAAAACAGTAACTCCTGCGAAAACCGCCACCCTATCAACTGCCATACATCAATCAAATCAGTTGTCAGTTATTTGAAATTCAAATTTAAAAACATTAACTGCCTTCAACCTTTCAAGCCTTCAAGCAACGAACCCTCGAAACCTTCAAGCAATAAAGTACGTACATAAAAGTCAGAAGTCTTTAAGCCTATCACCCAAAAGCCTCTGACTTGGGGGACTGATGACGGGGGTAGCTCAAGACTAAATAAAATGATTAAATATGTAAGTGCTCAAAAGGTTAAACGGTTCAACGATTGAAAAGCTGGGAGTTGGGAAAAGCAATGCAGAAACAGTAGCCGGTCACATCTAAAGATCGCTTCACCAACCCACAGCCGCAAAAGCAAAGCAGGTCTGCCAATGCACACTATTATCCGGGGGTCAAAAGCCTTCAACCCCCGAAAGGGGAAACCCTCCACTGCAAGCGAGGTTACTAGTCTAATCCATTCCACTTCAGGAGATGCCTTCTCTTATAAAATGACACTTCATTTACTTCAGCAAGGACATCTGGACCAGCTCAGATTCTCCAATCTCTGGTCATCCACACTGAATGCTTGTCTCGCACAAGTCATTCCCTTTCACATCCAACACACACATTCTCTTTGCTACCACTTCCAAATCTGGATACAATTCAGAGGAGGATCTATAGCAAAGAACAACAATAAACTAGTAAACCTCCTTCCACGTCTCGCAAACGTGGGGGGACCCCACGACCTGCGTTAGGCAAGGTTGAACCCTTCAACCGTTCTGCCTAGCCAGTCCAGCTACCACTGTTGGTCTTGTATTTGTTGTATCAACAACCTTCATTCCTTATTCCTCACAATCTGATTGAATTACTCTAAGTTGGAGTTCAAGAACTTCATACCTGAGTAGTTTGATTAAGATCTTCTTAGCTTGGACCCTTTTGTAAGTATTCTTTTGTGCTTTTATCGTTTTTCTAGCGAAAGTCAAACAGTGTTTGACTTTAGTTTTTGACTTTCTGCTTGACCAGTCTTTGGTCAACACGGAGTTTGTTTAAACTTCGCAACGTGAGCGTAATCACGATGGTTATAGTCCCTAGCAATTATACCTACTGTTTTCCACGTTGATTAGGTGTAGTGACGAGTCATAGTTTCGGTCAAAATGCGTGTGTATGCGTATTTTGCAACCAAACTATTCTTGGGTATCAAAACCGTTTGTTTTGATATCAAACTTGTTTTCAAACCTTGTTAAACATGTTTTAACATGTTTAACTCGTCACTTTAGGTTTAGTGCTTATATAGGGTCGTAAGATAAGCGGTTTAAACAACTGTTGGTGCATCCGTCTGTCGACTTCGTCTTGTATCGAGTCTTGTTTGTATCGAGAAAAATGTCAAATATAGGATGAGAGGTAATTTCGTACGGAATTAGAATGTGTAATTCCGCTTGAAATCACATCATGTCATTTCACACGAAATCACTAATTTCGCTTGAAATGTGATTTCGTGTGGACTGGTTCAAGCGGAATTAGCAGGTTCAAGCGGAATTAGCATGACTATATATACTAGGTTGGTCCGTGTCATTTGCAACCAAATTAGATTCCGGTTTGAAAGCCGAAGTGTCGTCTTGCTGTAAAACTTTGTCAAATCAATCAATAAGACATTTAAAGTGAATTGCAAGCTGTTTCGAACTCGATACGTTAGTTTCTGGCTCTCGTATTGAGAAGAACACCTCTGAACGACTCGTTTCGGGTCTGAAAATGATCCTACAAGTGGTATCAGAGCTCAGGAGGAGGAGTTCTACCAATTCAGCTGCAATTTCTGATTTCTACACCTTCTTTTTCAAAATTAACAAATTTTCACGGTTAAAATCGGCTAATTTTTCCACATTATACGCGCAATAGTGTTTTAATAAACCCTTGAAAGTTTCAGATCTAAAATTGACTTAAAACCTAATTAATTTTGGCAAAAACAACTCGAAGTGATGACGTCAGTGGTATTTCGCCCGGAATAAGACCTTAATTTCGCTTGAAACCAGTATTTCGCTTGAGTAATTTCACGTGAAATCACTTATTCCGCACCAGATTGTAATTCCGTTTGAAAGTTTCACACGAAATCAGTAATTTCGTTTGAAAAAGGGTATTTCGTTTTAACAGGTGATTCCGTTTGAAGAGTGATTTCGTTTGAAAAGTGTTTCCGTGTGAATTGGTATTTCGCTTAAAATTGTAGTGCGGGTGATTCCGTTTGAAAGTGCTATTTCGTTTTGAAAGTGTTTGTTTTGTGAAAAAGTTTATCGAATCATGGAAGAGGAATTCTATAATGCGTTTGCTACAGCCCCGACTACTCCAGCTGCCATTGCTCAGAGCATGAACATGGAAAACGAAACTGGAACTTTACAAAAACCCCCGAAACTCATGGGAATTGAAGAGTATTATGGTTGGAAAGATCGGTTTGAGAACTGGGTTCAAGCTAATCATTTGAGATCTTGGGAGTGTATTGAGAAAAAGTATGTCAAGCCGCGTACAGATTTGGGAGTTATCAAAACAGTTTCTGAATTTACGGACAAAGAACGAGACATGTATAAAGCTGAAAAGATGATGATCAGTCTGTTACAGCTATTAAAGAAGATATCTTTATTTTGCTTCAGCACGATAATACTTCACGATCGATCTGGGATGCACTTAAAACTAAATTTGAGGGTAGTGAGAAGATGATCAGGAGCAAGAAAGCATTACTTAAAAAATAATTTGACTTGTTTTCAAGCTTGCCTGGTGAATTATCAAAGAAACTGATTGAAAGATATTTCCATTTAGTGAGAACTATGTCTTTGTTAGAAATTGTCAAAGATCAAGAAGAATGGGTCGAGAAGTTAGCTGATTCATTACCTCAGAAAGAATGGGGTACGTATTTGATGATCTTGAAAAACACAGGAGAATATGACAAGTTGACTATTTCACAGTTCATTGAAAAGATTGAGGGTCAAGATCTGGAACAGCAGAAGATTGCAAGAATGAACAATCCGAGTGGTCAACAAGATGTCAAAATGTATTACAAAGGAAGTGTTCAAGAGGTTGAATTAAGTCCAAAAGTTCAAACTGCTTTCAGTGCTGAAAACTCATCTGGATCAGTCAATCAAAGTCCAAGCAGCAGCAGTGGTTTTTCTTCATATCCGAATGTTAATCCAAAGAGTTCTACATCAAGTTATAAGTTTCAAAACTCAAACAGCAGTAATGGTCAAGTGTTGAATTGCAATATCGCATTGCATCTTCAAAATGGTCAAAATTTTTCTGAAGAGATTGCCAAAAGTCACATGTCGTTACTTGCTATAGTATTAGAGTCTTATGAGGGATTGGTTGCAGGGAGAATCGGGAATCCTATGCTGACGAAAGAGGATTACGATCAGATAGATGCAGAAGAGATGGAATTAATGGATATTAAATGGTGTTTAGCTAGTGTGTTGAGGAGAGCTGAAAAATTTAAGATGATTACAGGAAGAGATGATTTTAGGGATGCAAATGTTTCTACTTTGGGTTTTGACAAATCTAAAGTTACTTGTTTTCGATGTAGGGAGAAAGGTCATTTCAAGAGGGAATGTAAAAATCGTGAAGCAAGTGGAGCACAGAATCCATTTGGAAAAGATGATTACTATCGGAAAGCTATATATCAACAAGTTGCTGATCAACCATACAAACAAAAAGAACCACAAACTGCTCATGCTAAAATGATCATAGAAGCAAATAAGAAAGCGTATTATGGTATAATCGATCAAGATGATGAGAAAGTGGCTGAAGGTTTCAGTTGGGACAAATACATTCCACCTGATTCCAAAGTAGCTCTTACTACACAAATCATTCAAGAGCCAGTGTTTGATCAATCATCATCTGATGATAGTGATGACGAAGAGGAGACACAAATAAATATTGGAAAAACTATGTTATCTCCTGAAAGTTTTGAATTTTATTTTGTAGAAAGATTGATAAAGCTGAAGGAGAGACGAGCAGCAAAAGAACAAAAGAAGATGAAATGTGAAAGTGTTGCTCAAGAAGTAAAACATGAACAGAGTGAAGAAGTTAATGTTGCTGAGAAAGTAATTGAAGCTGAGAAAGTTGTAGAATCAGAGAAAGTTATAGAAGTTGAAAAGATAATCGAAGTTGAAAAGATTGTTGAAGTCATCAAACTGTGTCAAAAATGTTTGGAACCTTGCAAGCAGTGTGAAGAAAAAGATGAGAAGATGAATGAGTTTGAGAAAATGAAAGAGAATTTATTGTTTAATCTCAACTATGTGAAAGAATCATATGATGTGTTGAATAGAACGGTAATTGGTCTACAAAAGACAAATTCTGAAAGAGAAGATGCATTGACAATGATGAATGATGTGATGATGTCAAAGCAAAAAGCCATAAATTTTTATATTGAAGAAAGTGCAAAGTGGAAGCAAGAGTTGGAGACTGAAAAGATAGAGAATGAGAGAATCAGACGATTGTTACAAAGCTATTCTAGTTCTGATTATCTGATTGATCGAATTTATCCAACTGTTGCAGGTCTTGAAGTCTTTCAAGATGAGAAGCCGAAAGAGAAAGATACTGGTAAGAAACAGAGTGTCAGTTACAAAAAGTGTCCACCTCCGATCTGGGAAGGTTATTCTCCCAGAAAACCAAATGAGGAGCAAGTCAAAAAGGCTGTCAATATAAAGTTAAAGTCCAAAACAACTGACGAGTTACCAGAAAATATTGACGTCACATTCACATCGTCTGACACTGATCATGAGTCTGAGTTAATAAAAAAGGTGGTCGATCAGGTGTTGGATAAAGATGAGGAGTCAGAGTCAAAGTCCGAATCCAAGAGTTCGAGTTCATCAGTTGACAGTCCAAAGTCGTCGGTCAAAAGGATGTACAATAAAGAGTTCTTATTATCAAAATCTAATTTGAATGATGAATCAATCAAAGTGGCATATACTTTGAATGATTCAGACAAATTATATTCTGATGAGGAATTTCCAATAAGAGGTGTTAAACCAGAAATGATTAAAAAGGTTTTCAAACTAATAGAAATTAATATTTCTGAAATAAAAGATGAAAATCTTTCTGAAAAACCAAGTCCGTACACCTCAAGATTTCAACAACGTTTAAACAAGAAAAAGGGTTACAGTTCTGGTTCAGGTTATCGAAAGAAACCAAACCATAACAGTAATTTCAAAAAGAAAGGCCTGGGTTTTATTCCACCGAAAAATCATAAAAATGAGAAAATTTATAAAACAAAAACTGTATTTGTTTCAGGAGCAAGTACGGAAGAAGAAGAAAAGAGTTCATTCTGGAAGCAATCAAACAAAGATTTCCTTGCAAATAGGCAAGAAGAAATGAAGAATGGAGTATATCAAAGAAAGGAAACAAGAACATGTTACAGATGTTAAGAAGTTAGTCATATTGCCTGGAACTGTCCTAAGACAACCAACATCAAACAGGAAGTTGTTTCTAAACTTAAAGAAAAGATTGTTGAGAAAAATGATCCACCAACTGAAAAATTCAAAGTTTTTAAAAATTCTGCATATGAAGTTGGTGAATGTTCGAAGAAAATTTTTTACAAAAGAAGAGTTAATCTTGACAACCAAATGTGGGTTGTTAAGAAATCAGATGTGAAATTTGGCGATGAATCTGATTCCACAAAATCAGAGGAGCCACAGGTTGAGGCAAAAGATGAAAACTCAGTTCCTCAAATGGATGATGATAACTTTCCACTATTGAGGGCTGAAAATTTTAAATCAAAAGTTGGAAAGGTTGAGATTTCAAATCAATTCTATTCTGAAAAGAAAGAATTTGATGTTGATAAAGTTTTTAATGGAAATGTGAAAAATATTTTTGGAAAAATGGCCGAGGGAAAAGTGAAAGGGGTAAAAGATTTTTATGAATCAAAGAAGGCAACTTACACCCCAACTCCAAGTGAAGTTGAGAAGGTCACACCTAAAGCTAGTCAGGCTTGGGTGTCTGTGTTCTTTACTTAAAAATCCTGACTTGCCGGAGCTCCCAAGTTGGTAATTGTGGAGCATGAATCGGCATCTTTATTAAAAAATTGTACTTCTAAAATTGTTAAATTCTATAGGTGGTGGAATTGCCGGAACTCCCAGGTTGGTAAGTGAGGAGTAGGAATCGGCATCTGTATTACTAGTGGTATTTCAGTTTGGAAGTGGTAGTTGTTATTAGAATTGTCATATGATATTCTACATCTGGTAAAGTTGAACGTACAAGTGGTTAATCAAGGTCATTAAGTTGAACTTGATTTAACTTTTATTCATAGGGTTGAAAAATAATGTGATGAATGAATCCCCATTTTTATAAATAGTAAAATCAATAAAACTAATTTTCCTGAAAAACCATTTTGATTAAAACAAACTTAAGTGTTTTGAAATCACTATGGGAAAATGGTTTGTTGTAAGGGGGAGTTCTGATTGTTTATGCCAAGTGGATGGCGAATTGAAGCTCGAAAGTTAGTTGTCATTTTATCTTGTACAGTTTATTTTCAAATTTCCTTTAAATGATTTTGAATTTTAGGGGGAGTAAGAATTTTTAGAAAATCCGAAAACATTTGTAAATTTGAAAAAGTCAAAAACATGATAAAACGATAAAGAGTTTTGTTGTGAAAAAGATGAAATGATAGTACATCAGTGGACGATCACATCATGCTAAAGAATTGGAAAGCTTAAAAGTGATAAACGGTCTCACTAATGATGTGCCAGTAGGTTTTTACACATTTAGTAGATTGTAACGAGATATAAACCTTAATTTCAAACTTACTTATCTCGTGGGGAACATCTCTCGGATATATGGGTAACCCTCGAAATCTTGTTTGAAAGGTACCTCTTTCTGAGATACTAGGTCTTTATGCTTAGTGATATCTGGGGTATTATCCCGGTACTTATGATTTTGCGGAAGCAATGGCCTAGTCCCCGGAGAATACTTCACGCTTGCTTGAAATATAGCCCACCCTCAGCATAAAAAATGATGAAACATTGCAAAATGCTAATCATGTGCTATTGAATAAAAGATTCTCTAAAAGGAACCCACCAAAAGTCAAAGCCGTCATCTCTCTGATTTTGCGAAAGCAATAGCCTGAGCTCTCACGGCCCTCGTAATTTAACCCTTTACAGATATCATCTAGGTATACTCACCTGTAAGACTGAATATTGGGATCTGGATATGTTAGTACATAACGTCTGTAGCTTCCGTCAGCATGTAGTCATGTTTTATATTTGTGTTCTTTGTTATGTAAAGTATGTGTGTCAGTCAGGTCGATAGCTCAGGAAACGGATTTGTCTAGATAATGTCCGATGGTTGTTTAGTGTCATCCGGTCGAATGGCCATCCGACCGGATAGCAATTCGAACGGATAACCACTAGCTCGGACAGCATCTTCTTCTTGAGACGTCTATAAATACCCCTTCCGGGTATCACTTTACTAACTTTTGACTCTTGAGAGAACCGGATTAGTGTCTGTCTTCTACCAGAACTTTGTACTTTCAGAATGATCAATAGAAAGAACAGACCATGTTTAATCGTTGAATTATGTGTTGCTTTTCTGTGATTTGTCTTAATGGATTCCGCACATTAGACAAATTCGATTCATCTTGTTCCTTACGATCAGATCCTGTGCAACCGGGACCTTTAAGTGGTATCAGAGCATCCAGGGAGCTGAATCGAGATCAACGACACCGAATTCACTGGAATTCGAGTTTTACTTGCCGATCAGAGTCAAATTTCACCGAAGATTTGACATTTCTTGCCGATCAGTTTCAAATCTCACCGGATATTTAACATATTTCTTATCTTTCTACTCATTTCTTGCATTATTACTCAGTTTGTCACCTTAAAAATCAAAAAAACTTAAAATTGAATGTGAATCTACGGTTAAAATTTGATAAAATCGATATCATTTTATTCGCAATCATTCAAAGTATAATCCTACTAAGTTTAGTAATCAAATTCAATCTAAAACTAGATCAAATTCATCAAAAATCATGTTTAGATGTTCAAATGTGCTGACGTCATCCACTCGCTCGGACAGCTGTTCGAACGGATTGGATTAGTTATTACCTGCTAGTTGCTTGCTGACATCTTGTTGACATCAGCAGTGTTACTCACTCGGATTACTATCTGAGTGGTGTGATTCAGTTTGATCAAGAACATCTGCTTACGTCATCATTTCACCCGATCGGATAGCAATCCGGTCGGATAGGATTTGAAAACTTTTTATCTCATTTACATCTCTAACCTGTCATCTGGTCGGATCACCATCCGAGCGGTGAGAGGTTGAAAAGTCAACTTTCAAAGTCAAACTTGTCACTCGAACGAACGACTATTCGAGCGAATCACCATCCGGTCGAATAGCCTGTGTCACTAGTTCGGATAGTGACTCGATCGGATCACCATTCGATTCAGAAGTTGTATTTTGAAATTTTTTGAAATTTGCAAAAACTTTCTAAGTGTTTATCTGACTTTTTCAGGTACTTGAAAGATGGATGAATTCATGAATCCTTTCAGTGATATGTATGTCTTTGCTGAAAACTCTAGAGATGACGGTACTTCTAGCAACACCAATGAGAACACGTTAAATGCAAAGAAAACTTTGTCGGATGCATTAGGTGTGGAAAGTGCATACGGAACATATAACAAACCCCCAAAGC
The DNA here is from genome assembly GCA_030545235.1 of Helianthus tuberosus. Classification (NCBI taxonomy): domain Eukaryota; kingdom Viridiplantae; phylum Streptophyta; class Magnoliopsida; order Asterales; family Asteraceae; genus Helianthus; species Helianthus tuberosus. Next base: position 111,398,364 of record CM060412.1, on the reverse strand, counting down.
TGATGGCGATCGAAGCGTATAGTTGGTGGCCAAGAAATTTGAAGAATGGTTGAAGGAATTTGCGTATACCAGCTGGAAAAGTCTAAAGAATGGATACAGTGATGGAGGGAAATGTGGCGAAAATTTGACAACAACTGAAGAAATAGAAGTTTTTGTTGCCGAGCAAAAATGCATCGCGTTGCTGTTTCAATCTGTTCGAAAAGATATAATATCTTTAATCGAGTATAACAATTCTAAAGATTTGTGGAGAAAGTTAGAAGTGAAATGTTTGGGTAGTACAGAAATAGTGAAAAACAAAAAGAAACTGCTAAGAAAAGAGTTTGATTTATTTGGTTGTCTAAAAAATGAATCAGTTTGTAAGATGATAGAGAGGTTTGGACACTTGAAGTTGGAGCTGGCTAGGCATGGAATTATCTATTCTCAAGAAGAGTTAGTCGACAAATTGTTTGACTCATTACCAGATGAAATGGATTGGCAATACTTTGCGTTAATGCTGAATAATACCATCAAGACTGAAGAGATGACAGTGGATCTGCTTATCGAGAGACTAGAGAGTCACGAACTGGAGATAAAGAAAACACACACAGTGAATCACTCGTCATATCAGCAGAACTTGGATTTGTATTATCCAAAAAGCATGATTCCCAAGAATACGTCTCCCAAAACAGCTTTCTCTGCTAATTCCAACACATCTAGCAAAGAGAGTGCAAGCAAAGAGAATGCAGACAGTGGATTTCACAGTGGCTCTTCGTCAACTTTAAACCAATCAGCAGCAAAGAATTTATTTCAATGCAACATCGCTGTAGATTTAAAGAACGCTCAAAACTTCAGTGAGGAGTCTGCAAAGCAACAGATGGTTTTCCTAGCTTATGTGCTAGAATCGTATGAAAGTCTAGGGGCATGGAAGATTGGCAACACCAACTTGACAAAAGAAGATTACGATCAGATAGATCCTGAGGAGATGGAACTGATCGACATAAGGTGGTGCATGGCCAGTGCAGTTCGTCGGGCACAGCATTTCATGGAGATAACTGGAAGAAAGTCTATTGGTGGACCATCTACCAAGTTGGGCTTTGACAAGACAAAAGTGACCTGTTTCAAGTGTAAACAGAAAGGTCATTTTAAGAGAGAATGCTGGAATGCTTACGCTGATGATTCTGAAAATCCGTTCAAAGAAGATTACTACAAGAGAGCGATTTATCATCAGAATAAATCAGAACCGCCCAGAATGAAACAACTTGAAGATAATAAAGAAAAGTCCAGAGCCTTTGCAGTGATTCATGACGATGAAGGGTTTGACTGGAATGAGTTGTTACCAGAAGAGGATGCGGTTGGATACGCTTTTATGGCAAAGTCTGTTGAACCTGTTCCTTTTAAAGATAGCAGAAACGAAGAAGAAAAGTATGTCAACAGAAAAATGATAGCTCAAAACAGAAGGATAAGAATATCTGACATATACACGGAAGCAAAAAGGGCAAAGAGATGGGATCCGGACAGAGAATGTTATCTTGACTCAATGGGAAACATTGCTGTTGACTACAAGACCCTCGATCTTGAAACCATAATTCAACAAATTGCTGAAGAAGAAGAGGGTTGGCAAAGAAAATGGTGGGGAAGTGAAGAAGAAAAAGAGATAGAAAAAGAAGAAAAGCCGAAGAAGATTGATAATGGGATCATTGACACAACTCAAGAGTTGAATGCTGAAAACTTGGGAAGGATGGCCAATAAGGTGCTGGCTGCTAAGGCACTTGAGGTAGAGTCTAAACCCGTCTCTGAGTCTAAAATCCAGGTCAGTTCAAACGCGTCAACAACCGAGTCAGGTAAGAATGATAATGATGATATTGACTGCAAAAATTGCATGAAAAAGTGCAAACTTTGTAGTACAATCACTTATCTCAATGGTAAGAAAGTTGAGGATCTGACAAACAGAGTCAGAGAGGTGGAGGATCAGATCTTGAACCGTGACAAAATGCTGAAAGCTTCGAATGATAGATTAAAAGATTTAACTGACAAAATCGAAACTGATAAAATTGACATAGAAAGAGTTAGGAAAGAAAATGAAAAATTAATTCTTGAAAATCGTCAAATTTCTGAAAGTTTTGAGAAGCTAAAGCGCACGGTGAAAGATTCTAATGATAGAAACGGTAAAACATACAAAGAAAATTGTCATTTGCAAGGTGTTTTGAGGGTTAAAGAAGAATTAATCAACAAACAATTGGATGAGATTGCTAAATTGAAGCTTCAGTTTGAAGAAGCTAAGATTGAAAATGAGCGTATTAATTTGAAATTGAACAGTTACAACTCTGCAAGCTTTGTTTTGCAACACATTGTTCCCAAACCCATTGGGAAAAACAAAGCAGGCGAAGATGTATACTGTGATGGAACTGGGGTCGGGTTTCATCAAGTTCCGCCACCAGTTTTAAACAATTTTTCAAAGAAACAATCAGGGTTGGTTAATGATGAAGTTGAAACAAATGAGGTTAAACTTCCAGAGTCAATTGATGTGACATTTTCTTCATCATCATCTGATGATAGTGTTCAAACTGATATAGTTAAAAGCATGGCTGAAAGTGTTTTGATGTCTGATATTGATTCAGCCGATGATGATGAATGTTTTCTGGATAAATACATTCCGAAATCCAAATCCAAAAACAACTTAAATGATGAACCTGCTGTTGTGATGTATAAGATGGCGGGATCTGATAAGTTGTATTCGGATCTTGAATTTCCGTTAGAAAATGTGAATGTAGGAAAATTGAGAAATGTTTTTAAATTGATTGAAATTGATATATCAGAAATTGAAGGTTCGAGAAATTCAAAAAGACAATCAAATTTTGATAAAGATAAAGCTTACTATAAAAAACCTGTTGTTCCACCACGTTTTTATAATAACAATCGAAACAAATGGTCTAATGGATATCAGGGTGGTAAGAATTATCAGAAAAAGAATGTTCAGAACAAGAGGTTTGTTGAAAAAAAGGTGTTTGTGAATAGTTCAAGCTCACTTTCTGATGAGGAATCTGAGATTTTTTCAAAAACGAACAAAGAGTTCTTTGAGAAGAAGGCCTCACAACCTCAGTCTGAAGGCACAAGTCGGGTAGTTGACACCCGAACATGCTTCAAATGCAATCAAATTGGACATATTGCACGAAAGTGTACCAACTTGAAGGCTAAGACTGACGTTGTGATGAATTCAAGCAAGAAAGATGTTGTGAAGGGAAAAGCTCCATTGGTTGTTGAGAAAAAGGTTTTGAAAATTGATAACACCAAGATCAAAACTGAACCTGTTAAGAATTTGGTAACTAAAAATGACAAATTTTACAAAAGAGTTGCATCACCTCAACAAACATGGAAGCCAAAAACTGTTGACAAGACAGCAAATTCTCCAAAACCAAAGGTGTATGAGACTGAAAAATCATCATCGTCAACCAAGAAGATGTATGTACCTTTGGATTTATATGAGAAACAAGAAAAACAAAATTCGACTTCTAAAAAGAAGTATGTGGTAAGGAAAGGTCTATCATCTGGTCAGCCTCAAAAAGATGAATTTTTCTTATTCAAAGAGGTTGACGTTGGGTCTGCTGAAAGTTTAAAAGTGAATGATAAAAAATTTCCACCACTTTACACTACTAAAACACACATTAATGTCAAGTTACCCGAGTCAAAAGAGGCTTGGGTAGCATCAAAATCTCACTAAATGTTTTTGATATGTGCATGAGCTTCCAAGATCCGCTTCACGTTGGATTATGGATAGTGGAGCATCTCGGCACATGACAGGGAAGACAACGTTGCTGTATGATGTTAGAAATTTCAATGGAGGTTATGTTGGGTTCGCAGGTAACCAAGGTGGTAGAATTGTTGGTGAAGGAACGCTATCTAATGGGATTGTCACGTTTGAAAGAGTTAATTACATTGCTGAGCTGGAAAATAATCTACTAAGTATTTCGCAGATTTGTGACAGAATGTATACCACTCACTTCACTGACAAAGAATGCTTGATCTTAAAACCAGGATTTGTTATCCCTGAAGATGGGATTATCATGAGGGCGCCAAGAGTCAATGACCTGTATGTATTAGACATGAGTGTAGCAACTACAACAACAGGTCAGGCTCATTGTTTTGTGTCGAGAGCAACAGAGAAAGAATCACAGTTGTGGCATCGCAAGATGGGCCACATTCACCTACGAAAAATGAATCACTTGGTGCATAATAATTTAGTTCTGGGTGTTCACATCAAAGGTTTTCATCTGGAAGGGGAGTGCATTAGCTGCATCAAAGGCAAGCAAAAAGAAGAAATCACATCCTCAAAAGAAAGTCAATTCAGTTTCCAGACCATTAGAGAGACTTCATATGGATCTGTTTGGTCCTGTAAACGTCAAAAGTATTACAGGGGATCTCTACTGTCTTGTGGTTACTGATGATTATTCCAGATTTTCGTGGGTATCATTTTTGAAGTCTAAAGATGAGACGTTTGAAAGTTTAATGGCGTTGTTCAGAAAAATTGAAAACTTGTACCAAAGGCGTATCAGAAGAATCAGAAGTGATAATGGTACTGAGTTTAAGAACAACAAGATGGAAGAATACTGTGATGAGAGAGGTATACTGCATGAATTTAGTGCTCCTTACACTCCACAGTAGAATGGAGTAGCTGAAAGAAAGAACATGACACTAATCGAAACAGCCAGGACGATGCTTGCCGATTCTAAACTTCCTATCAACTTTTGGGCAGAAGCAGTTGCAGCCGCATGCTATACGCTCAACCGGGTTCTTACAGTGAAGAAATTCAACACGACATGTTTCGAGCTAATAAACAACCGCAAGACAAATCTAGAATATCTTGAACCGTTTGGGTCTCCCTGCACAATTCTAGATTTTCAGGGTAAATTTGGTCAAAAAGGTGTTGAAAGAATATTCGTGGGTTATGCAAGCCCATTGAAGCGTGTTTTCATTCCTAGCTTGAAGCAAATTATTGAAGCGTACAATGTTGAATGTCAAGGTTATACAATGCCGGTGCAGAAACCTGGTGACTCATGGCGATTTAATTACGACACTTTGTGGAGTTCATTTAACATTGAAGAAGAACCAGATTTCTTTGATGAACTGGATATTCTGAGAGAGTATGAAGATCCAGAAGAAAGGTTCCCAGCAGAAACTTATCGTAAACAACAAGCTTCTAATGATGATGAAGCAGGTCCAAGCAATGCTGGAGAACATGATGATGTCCAACAAAATGAAGTTACTCAAGATAATCAGACGGCACAGAATGATAATCAAGAATCTGAGAGCATGCCAGTTTTCGATAGTAGTGATTCAGATTCTGAGGGGGAGCAAATTCAGTTTTCAGATCAAACAGTTCAAGTCAATGAACAAGATGCAAATCAAAATGTCACAAATTTGGAAGGCGAGGTAGATGTCTCAGGCGAGGTGATGCCAAGAACTCTCTCATATCATCCAGAGGAGTTGATAATCGGAGAACTGCAGTCAGGCGTTCGCACTCGAAGATAACTTGATCAAGGGCTTACATGTTTCTATACAAAAGTTGCTCCTTTACAAACTGATTTCTCATTAAGTTGTTTTATCTCGCAGATTGAACCAAGGACTTACAAAGAGGCACTTACTGAAGACTCTTGGGTCAATGCAATGCAGGAGGAACTGAGCCAATTCGAAAAGTTGGGAGTGTGGAAGTTAGTGGATTTACCTGATGGTCATCGGAAGATTAACACCAAATGGGTGTTTAAATGTAAGAGGGATGATAGAGGGGTTGTTGTTCGTAACAAAGCTCGACTCGTAGTCCAGGGTTTCAGTCAGCAGGAGGGTATAGATTTCACTGAAGTGTATGCTCCAGTTGCTAGACTTGAAGCGATCAGAATCTTCCTAGCTTTTGCTTCATGGAAAGGATTTAAGGTTTTTCAGCTAGATGTAAAGTCGGCGTTTCTCTATGGCAAAGTGAAAGAGGAGGTATATATCGGACAGCCACCAGGCTTTACCGACCCAATTCACAAAGATAAAGTTTATCTCCTGGATAAGGCGTTATACGACTTACATCAAGCCCCGAGAGCCTGGTATGAGACCTTGTCTCAACATCTGATAGCCAATAAATTTATCCGAGGAAAGATAGACGCGACTCTGTTCACAAAAGAAGTCGATGGGCATCTTCTGATAGTTCAAATTTACGTGGACGACATAATTTTCGGGTCTACAAATGAACAACTCTGCAAAGATTTTGAAAAAGTTATGAAGCAGAAGTTTGAAAGGTCATCAATGGGTGAGATGAAGTTCTTCTTGGGGCTTCAAGTTGATCAACTTCCCGAGGGAACGTTCATACATCAAACGAAATACGTTCATGATGTTCTGGAGAAATTCGGAATGTCAGGAATGTCACCTATGTCCACCCCATTAGCAACGAATCATGGGATAAACCCTGATCTCACCGGACAAAAGGTAGATGAAACGCTGTATCGCTCCATGATAGGTTCGTTAATGTATTTGACGGCATCAAGACCGGATATTATGTATCCAACCTGCCTCGCAACTAGATTTCAGTCAAATCCTAGAGCCTCGTATATGGTTATTGTGAAAAGGATTCTACGCTACCTGAAAGGAACTCCATCTCTGGGGTTGTGGTATCCAAAAGTAGGCGATTTCACGCTCGAAGGATATTCTGATTTCGGATGCTGCAAAGTGAACGCTAAATCAACAACAGCGGGGTGCCAGTTTTTCGAACCACGATTGGTCACCTGGCAATGCAAGAAGCAGACCTCTGTCGCTTTATCCACATGTGAAGCTGAATATGTATCTGCTAGCAGCTGCTGCTCTCAGATCTTGTGGATCCAGCAACGGATGCGAGACTACGGTTTGCAATTTCTAAACTCCCCTATCTTTGTTGATAATGAGGCAGCTATAAACATAACAAAAAATCCTGTTCATCACGCTAAAACGAAACACATTGAAATTCGTCATCACTTCATCCGAGATTGTTTCGAGAAGAAGTTGATACGAATAGAAAAAATCCACACCGATGAGCAAAAAGCTGATTTACATACCAAAGCTTTTGACAAAACTCGTTTTCGATATCTTTTGAAACTAAATGGTATGAAGTTACTATCGGATGCTGAAGAAATCGTTGGCGTCGATGAAGGTACCACTGTAGATGATGTTGAAAAGCAATCTGCAATGGTTTGTCGAATTTTTACTTGTTTTGGTTTTTAGAGGGAGATAGGTTATAATTTCAGAAAATACAAAAACAATAAAAAAATTCAAAAACCCAAAAACATGATAAAATTCAAAAAGAGCTTGTGTAAAAAGGGAAAATGATAGTACATCAGCTAGACAGTTACGGTACGCTAAAGAAATGGAAAGTTTAAATGCGTTAAACAGTCTCACTGATGATGTGCCGATAGGTTTTTACACATTTAGTAGGTTTGTTCGGGATATAAACCTAAATCTTACTTACTTAATTCGTGGGGAACACTACTTGGATATATAGGTAACCCCTGAAATTTCGTTTGAAAGATTCCTTTTTCTTATATACTAGGTTTTTATATTCAGTGATGTCTGGGGTATTATTCCAGGACTTCTGCTGAATGGAAGTTCTGACCTAGTCCTCGAATAATACTTTCCGCAATGCTTGAAACATAGCATCACCCTCAGCATATATGATAAGACAATAAAATTGCTTAGCAATGCTGTTGTGAAAAATATCCTCTAAAGGGGACACACCCAAAAGTTGAGTCATGATCTCTCTGCTGAACGGTAGTTCTGACCTGAGCTCTCATGATTCTTCATAATTTATTAACCCCTTTCAGATATCATTTGTGTTATATTTACCTGTAAGACTGAATATTGGGATCTGGATACGGGAGTATATTCAAGAGGTGGGACACATGAATAAGTTTAAGTCTCTAAATCACTAAATTCGTATCCTGGACAGATTGAAATATTTGTGAAAATTTAAGTGGATCAGTATATCGACAATCTAAGTGAATTGTTTAATGATGTATATGAAATCAAGCTTAACGGTACTTGTAACTTGTCGGTAGCTGATATGATTCCCTAACACGCTCATCAAAAATATGTTTGTAAATAGTTTACGTTTACTGCATTTCATTTCTGTATTTCTTTTCTAGTTTAGAAGCTTTATTAAAAATCCCAAAAAGATTTTATATTTCTGCTTTATTTTCCGACAAACCAAAGCGGAAAGCTGATCTTCAGATTTGAATTGAAGGCAGGAAGTTTCTGGGATGGATGTTGAGTTTGGAGCTAATCTTATGAATCCTGTGGAAATGAAAAGTCAAAAACAAGTTCATTAAATTGAAACTTGTAATTTGTTTACCAAGAAACAAGAAAATGCCAGTATGCTTTGAATCGGGTCAACCAAGGTCATTAAGTTGGACTTGGTAGGCAAATTAAGTACCTAGGGTCATTAACTTGGACCTAGATACTTAAGTGGATTTCTTAAAAACTGTTAAAATTGAGAAAATGTCAAAATGTCAAAGTTTTTTTTTTTCAAAAGTGTGCCTCACTCGAATAGCAATCCGGTCGGATGACTATTCGGTCGGATAGCAATTCGACTCATGTGTCACTATATATAGAGAGTCAAAGGACAGTCAAATGTTACTCGCTCGAACAGTCTTCATTCTCTCTCACACACTTTGACTTTCTGATCTTGTTTTCTTCACAACTCTTTGCACGAATCTTTGGATTGTTGGTTTGCACAACTTTCACAATGGCAAAGGTATGTTTCTCTTACTCAAATCTGTTATAATTTGATTTTTGTTAAATGTTCATGATGATGACGTCACTGTCGGTGGGTTTAGGACAGATCTAGGAAGTTTTGATCAGTTTTGATGAGAAATAATCATAAGGTTGTGCTCGGAATATTCAGATCTATAGGTTTACCGGTTTAATTTGTGTCATAACATGCTAAAATCAAGTAGATCTGATGTTAGGATATTACGGCTATCGGTGCAGTTTTTGTCAAATTAAACCCTGATTAAGATGATTTAGACAACTTTGAACATAGGGTTTTGCTCGCAATCAGATTATCTATGTAGATCTATGATCAATTAGAAGTTTTGTCTTAGAAAAATTTTGGTGATTCTTGAATGTTCTTTAACTGTTCTTGAATAAGGATGACAATCTGGTCGGATAGCAATTCGACCGAATGGCCATCTGTTTCATTTTTTTTATAATCTGTGCCATTGATTTTTGTACAACTAGTCGAATGGCAATTCGAACGAGTGGCAATTCGACCCAGTGGCAATTCTGTTTTCAAAATCATTTGTACAACTGGTCGAATGGCAATTCGAACGAGTGACAATTAGACCCAGTGGCAATTCTGTTTTCAAAATCATTTGTACAACTGGTCGAATGGCAATTCGAACGAGTGGCAATTCGACCCAGTGGCAATTCTGTTTTCAAAATCATTTGTACAACTGGTCGAATGGCAATTCGAACGAGTGGCAATTCGACCCAGTGGCAATTCTGTTTTCAAAATCATTTGTACAACTGGTCGAGTGGCAATTCGACCGAGTGACAATTCGACTGAGTGGCAATTCATTTCTATTTCACTTTTTCATATGCTCTTTCATTGTCATGCGTCAAATGACAATCCGGTCGACTGACAATTCGGTCGGATAGTAATTCGAATCTTTGCACTTAGTAGAGTGAAATCTTCAGTGTTAGAAATTTTTTTATAAAATTCCAAATATTTTTCTACAGGACTGGGAGAAATCATATAACATTTACTGCCTGTTAGAAAAAGAATATACCGAGAAATTGGTAATTGAAGAGGTTGCAAAATTCTTGAGAGAGAGTAGAATTGCTAAGGCCTTAACTGATAAGACCATAGTTTATGAATCGCATGTCAGACGTTTTTGGAATTCTGCACGATACGAAGAGAAAGATAAAACGATTTACTCTGCAGTAACAAAGAGAGACGAGAAGGGAAAGAAAGTAGATTTGGAGATTAAAGTAACAGTGGGTGATGTAAGACGAGTATTAGACTTACGTGATTCTGATGATGATCCAACCATTATCTCTGAACGTCTAGCAAAAGGATTATGGTGCAGAATGGGTTTCTCGGGGCACGTAAATGGAAAAATGTTAAAGACAAATTTAAGTCATGCTTACAAATTTATGGTTCATTGTGTGACACATGCTCTATCACATAGGAAGGGAGCTTATGATGAAACAATGGATTATCTTATGAACTTCATCACATGCCTTGTTTTAAATAGGCCATATAATATTTCTCAAGTGATATTTGATTACATGACTGAGAATACAAAAGCTGAAAACAAGAAGTTCATCATGTATCCTCGCTTTGTACAGATGATAATTGATGATCAGTTCAAGGACCTTGAAAAAAGTAATGATGATATTTTAGGTCTAAGGCACATGACAGCAGATACCTTAAGTAGAATACTTAAAGGTTCTAATCCAGGAGCGAAAAGAATGATATGCAAAATCAACAAACCAGAATATGTTGCACCAGAGAACGATGCTTGGAGACACCAGAACAGTGATTCAGATAATGAAGATGTGAAGATGAGTGAGTTCAAAGAAAAGAATACTAGATGGTGGGCTGAGAAAGTAAAAGATGGGAAGAGAAAGAGAACTCCAAAGACGTCTCCTGCAATTTCTATTCCGAAGAATGTAGAAAAGGGTATAGTGATAGGGGGAGTCATTGTGACACCTGGGTCACTGCGACCATCAAACAAATACCAAACCAATGAAATATTGTATTTCATACTTGGGATTTGTAAAAATATGTGTATCATTTGCACATATCAATTTTTGTTCAAATTCAAACTCTAAATCGCTTTCTGGAAGGTTATACGCGCACCAATGCGTAAATATAACCAGTTTAATGCAACAAACACTCCGGAATAGTGACATTGGCTTAACATACCTTAAATAACCCTTACATAACTTAGAAATAAGTTTTGAAGGCTTTGGTATGGCAAAAACAAGTTAATTCGTCTACAGGGACTAAATTTGACAAACTGCGAAAGTATGCCAATCTGAACTGTAACAGACATTCCGGAACATGGCCATAAGTTAAACATACCATAAATATCCTTTACATAGCTTAGAAATAGGCTTTGAGGGGTTCGGTGTGCTAAAATATACTTTTGGGACATTCAGGGACTAAAAGTGTCAAAAAGTGCACAAGTTTGCATTTTCGCGCATAACTTACGTTCTGAATACATCCGGACATCCAAAAATTTATGTAAGCACTAAAACATTTTATTTTAGTGTTTGGCATAAGAAAAATCCATTCGTCGCGTCATTTGGATCGTTTTTCGCGCTTATGCGCATTCCGTCGTAATTAACCGAACATCGCGATCGTACGACCAAACGAACCGACATTCTAGATATTTTTGAGCATTTTTTGAGTTCCCTATACTTTAACTTCATTTTAGAGCTTTGAAATGAGGTTAACGGGGTTCAAACGCATCGAAAATAGCTTAAACGGGCTGCAGGGACCATTTCTGCCATTTTTGAAACTTTTCTGAATCTGATAGGCAGTGGCGTAGCGCGAGCACCTTATCTGGGCAAAAACATTGCATCTAGTCCGTTTTCACTTTCTCACATGGTTTGGGCAATACCGTGGGCTCAAATGGTTTTGTAAAACCACTATCTTGAGGTGTATGGCCAAGATCAAATCACGGTTAACGAGGAACGATCTTAACGGCTCTACGAATCCTATAAATACCCCACCCCCATTTGCTTCAAAACCCACTAGAATCTTGATTTGAGAAGCTCTAAGTTGAAACCATTGTTTCATACCTGAGCTACTTGGATCGAGGTTAGCATTCGGGGACCCTTCGTAAGTATTCTTTCGTTCTTTTATTGCTTTTCGAGTCTTTTTGAGTCTGAAAGTCAAACTTTGTTTGACTTTCTGCGTTGACCAGTTTATGGTCAATGCGAAGTTCGTTTGAACTTCGCAACGTGAGTGTAATCACGTTGGTTATAGTCCCTTGGGACTATGCCTACTGATTACCACGTTGTCTAGGGTCGTAGGGTAAGCGATCTAATAAATCGCTTATACCTTCGAACCCGACCCATTTGGTCGATCATTAGGATCCGACCAAATACATTAGGTGACCATAGTATATAGGGAATAACCTTCCGAGGTTATACCTTATGGTCACATCATTTGAATAGTTGTATGATAGGTAGTTTATATGCCTTAGGTAAATTACCAGAATACCCTTTTCATGTATAATTGGTAATTTAGCTTATGTAACCTAAACTTTTATACATAACTGATTATACAACATGATAAAACACGTTTAGGCATATAATACTTGTCATAGGACTAGTTAGACGTCTCGAACGCGCTTTGCGCGCACGACACGTTAAAGTAGCGTATGTTACCTTAATGGGTCGCGATGGGTCGAAAGCACTTAGGTTAGTCTCAATGTAGTATGTAGGCCTTGTTAAACCATATCATATGAGTTCCAATACTCATTTGGTTTACCAAGCTTCATCCTATCCGATTTCCCGATTTAAGTCCGGTTTATTTATATGGTTTTAGACTGCCGATTGATTCCGTGCTCCCTCTAGCTTTGTTTGGTTGTTGTTCAAGACCTCTAAGCATTCTCAGGCGAGTACATTATTCCCTTCTTTTACTGTTTTCAACTGTTTTGGGGTGACTCATATGTGCTAAATGTCTTAACAATGATATCAAGAACGATTACAATGGTTTCAAAAACAATTACAATGTGGTTTCAAGAACGATAACAATGGTTTCAAGAACGATTACAATGGTTTCAAAAACAATTACAATGGTTTCAAGAACGATTTCAATAAAGTGATCAAACTTGTTGGTTGTAGTTACATAACCAATGACATTCATTAGCAATGATCAAGCCGACCAGTATTAGGTTATGGTACCATAGGATCTGACAAATCCCGTTGTTCTCTCTACCCATGGTTATGTGTGGGTATTTTGGGTAACGACTGAATCTGTAATTATTAATTTACCCTTTGGTAAGGGTTTGTTAAGAACGAGAACGAGTTGGAACGATGAACGAGTCAAGAAGGTTTGAATGTTATTAGAAAATCAACCATAAAGTAGTTTCACAATTAAAACAAGAACGATTTGAACGATTAAAACAACAAGAACGATTTGAACGATTTCACAAAATGTTTTAACGATTGGGTAAACATTTGGACATGATTTACATTTGATTATGCATTTCCACGAAACATAGCATTGATTTAAACCAAGTTTTACTTCAATATTTTGTTTTGTGCGTTTCACCTATGGTTTAGTTGATGCATTTCACTAGCCATACATATCATTTTGGTTACACATTACATGGTTTACATTTGACACAAACACTTTTGACATTGGTTATACATAACATGATTTACATCTTAACATAAACATTTTGGTATATTATTCAATACATTTGACAATTGGTTTAAACATAGACATCTTACATTGGTGGTTTGGTTTGATTAAGTGATTAAGTAACGATGCGTGTGTATTATGATACAAGCATGGTGGATACGCCGCTGGTACTTCCTATATATAAGTGTTTGTATGGTATTACATATCGTAGCGTTATTTGAATCATTTCAGTTTGAGACATATAACATTTTATACAAATAACATACTTTTCACAAGACATTGATTTACAAACAACTTATCTTATACAAACTCATTTTACAATGGTTATTCATTTAACCATACATTATTCTCTTATTTATACATATCATCTGAACTTATTATTTTTCAAATAATTTACAAAGACAAAGCAAATTACAAGGTTCATGACTAAACATTTTCTTAAACAGAAGTCATGAATCTTATTTTCACAAAACCTATGTACTCGCCAGCATTTCTTTGCTGACCTCGTTTTCACATGTGTTTCAGGTATTGTTGAAAGATATCGATTGATAGGATGCATGCTCACATAGGACTGGACGAGGCCTTAGTGACTCAATAACAATGATAGACTATGTTTAAATTGTGTATTTAGATTTCCAGACGATGAATTTATTCAATGTTTAATAAAATGAAACACTTTTTGGTATCCATGGTTATGAAACATTTAATTCTGTTACAACACTCTCCGACGTTTCCGCCACGTTTTGTATGTTACACGTGGTCGGGGTGTGACAGTCATAAGGCAATTAGAATTGTAAATTGTTAAAAAGTTTCTAATAAATCTGTCAAAATTTGTTTTTGCAGGGTCTTCTGGAGAACCGCAACAAAAGCTGAGAGATGAAACAGTTTTGGAACCGTCAGCAGTTATTCGAGAAGGAGCTGAGTTGTTATCATAAACTCTTGAAAGCTTTTTGAAGAAGAATGAGGATGTTGCTAAAGGTGTCAGAAGCAAAGAACCTGAAGGTGTTGTTCAAGATGTTTCAAGTGATGAAGATTCTGAAGCTACTGAATCAGAATCAGAACTTGATCCAACTACACTTGGCAGAGGCAAAGCACAACTCAAGAAAAAGCCTACAAAGAAACAAAAGACATCAGATGAGGAAGACACTTCTTTTGAACCAGATCAACCTAAGAAACAATTAAAGAAGCGCAAAGCAGTTCAAATTGGAGTTATTCCTAGAAGTGTGCGGGCAAAGAAAGGAGAAACTAAAGCTCAAAAAGATCAAGGAGGCAAAGGAAAAAAGCATGCTGAATCATTAAAGGATCAAGAACCAGAGGGTAAAAAGAAAGTTGATCAAGATGATTATGTTGAAGTGACTGAGGGTGGAGACTTTTCTTCAAAATTTCTGCCAATCCCATAAAATATTAAGATTCCAGAATCCTCACGTCCAAAAGTTACAGATGATTTCTTTGGAAATCTTCCACCTGCAACTGGAATTTTTAATGAAGATATTCCAGAAGATGATTATGACATGTTCAATAATGAAGCTATAAAAGAATTACTGAAGAAACTTGCTGCCAGTGTTGTAAAAGTCGCTAGGCGTCCCTAGTCGGCCGACTGGGGAGTTGGGAGTAATCGGAGTACTCGGAGAGTACTCGGGGAGTATGTGGACATGGTAAATATAAAGAAAATTAATTGTTATATATTATTTATGTGTTAAAATAAGCATAATTCATGTCAACTGTGTATAATTTAAAATGAAACATGTTTAAAGTTCAAATATTCTGAATACAAGTCCGACTAGTCTGAGTACAAGGCCGAGTAGTCCGAGTACAAGGCCGAGTCGGCCGATTTTGACCGAGTTTGACCGATTAAAAGTCAACAAACCACGTTGATCGCCTAGACCGACTAGGCCGACTACGTCTGACTAGGCACCGACTATGCCGACTAGGCACCGAGTACTCCCGAGTAATCCCGAGGCCGACTAATTGAGACCGCCTAGGAGGAAGTCGCCTCGGAGGGGGTACTCACCGAGTACTCGGCCGAGTAATCCAACTTTTACAACACTGGTTGCTGCTCTTGAAAAGGCTAAAGACAAAGCTGAAGCAGAACGTGAGTTTTTAAAAAAGCAAGTTAATCAGCTGATGAAAGCTCATGATCAAATCAGGATGGTGCTGATAGACAAAGAGAAGATAATAAATGAATTAAAGGACGATAGCAGTGATAATTCTAAAGTGTTTGAATTATTGACAGCAGAAATTTCTTCATTGAATGTGAAGATAAAGAATCTTAAAGATGTGAAGCAGACGCTTAATCAACTTCTCAGTGAAATGAGTGAAGCTTCATCAAATGAAATGAAGGCTATGAAGTTGGAGATGGAAGCAATGAAGGCTGATAAAGTTATGTAAGACTACCAGCTCAACATGTTGTATGCGGTAATTGAAAGTCATTTGAAGATTGATGTTCATGCTGCCTTCAATGATCTTGAAGTAAAAAAGGTAGAAGAGAGAAGATTGGAACGAAAGACGACTTGCTGAAGATTCCACTCAAAAGAACAAAAGTGTTGTTGAAGATATTCAAGAAGCTGGTGGTTCTTCAAGTAAAGTTGATGTTGAAATGGTTGATGCTGAAGTTGTACAAGAACCAGTTGTTGAACAAGATGCTGAAGATGAACCGAATCAAAACTTTATGATGGTTGGTGAGTCCTCTTTATTCATTGATTCTGATGAAATTATTCGTAGAGTTGCTGCTATTCAAAAGAAGAGAAAGGCCAAAGATGTATTGTTACTAGAATGGAAGACACAACAATTCATTCTTGTGGGTCATGCTTCTACGGTGCCTTACAGTATACCAGAGATTGTTCGCAGAATGAAAATTAATGAAAAAAGAAAAAAAGCAAAGAAAGCACGTGGAGAAGAGGTTAGTGATTCTGATCTTGAAATATATGGTAATGAAGAAGAAAATGAAGACGATAATGATGATAAAGACGAGTCTGTTCAGAAAGATGATGATGACAAGAAAAATGATGATGATGATCAAGGGTATTCTGGCTTATTAATCAATAACCCTAATGTTCAAGAAAGGATTGAAGAGTTGATGAATGATGAAATTAACGAACAGGAAGATGATACTCATCATGAAGCCTCATCATCTGGAAAACAACATGCAGACCAGGTTTTTCTAACAAACCCTAATGTTATCTACCTACATGAGAAATATGAAGGTAAGATCGATGTTCGGAGAACTAGAGCTGAAATGTTAGAAGAGTTGGGTTTGGAAGATGGAAAGTTAAAGTTTGATATTGAGGACGAGATTCCTCAGTCTCCAGAGAAAGTTTTTGAATCAAGATATGCATATGAAGCTGATCATTATGATGAAGTTGTTATTGAAGATGCTTCAGATTCATCTGATGAAGATACTAATTTTCATTATGCTGGAATTGATGAAACATTTCCATCACTTGCTGAAATGTTCAAAGATAGAAATGTAGATGAAATCAGAAGGAAAATTGTTGAAAAAGTTTCTACTGAAGGTATTCCTGAAACAATTCCCAGAGAAATTCTTGCTGAAGAACGAAAAAGGTGGTTTAAAAATATGCCCAAAGAAAGAAAAACTCTTAGAGCTCTTCAGTACTTTACACATGATAAAAATCTTTCATGGGGAGACATTATGTCATGGGGATATCTTGAAGATCTTAAAGTCTATGCTATCAGACGGGAAGAAGGAGTTCAATACTTCGAATTTCTGTCAGATATCAGTTCTTTACCGTGGTGGGATGTGGATGAGTTGGTGAAAACAAAGAATATCAAACAGTTCTACTATGGTCCAGAAGTTAGAGAACATGATCAAGATTTGTGGAACTACATCAAATTGCAAGCAAAGAATGGTTATCCTGATTGGAAGCCACAATATCCAAAGCAGATTGTCACATATTTAGAAAATGGTAAAAAGGATATAACTCTGGATGTGAAGCCTCCTAGATGCCTGAAGAATACGCCACTTAGAGCCATTGAGCAAGACTTCCATGATTTATTTCAAGGATGGCTGTACAACGAAACGACAACTGAGGCAGTTATCTCTCTATATGACAAGTCCACGGGAAAATCTCGAAGAATCGGTATTCTGGATCCAATGTGGCTTGTTAACTGTTCAAAGAAGGATATCGATTGCTTGTTCTACAACAAGATCGTTTATAAAAAGAGAGACAAAGCTCAAGCACAGCAATACCAAACAGTTGTAGATGTTTGTTTTGCGCAAGACATCAATTCTGGTAGATACTGGAAGACAAAATGGAGAGATCTAGAGATTGATGAATTTCTGAAAAACTTTAAGCGTGAACAAAGGTCGAAAAAGATTGCTGAAAGAGCTGCTGAGCTAGGAAGGCGTAAGATGGGCATTGTACCTCCAACAGATCAAACGCCAATTGAATCAGAGGAAAACAAAATTCCTAAATGGGACCGGAAGCGTGATGGTGATCCTGTTTACAGAAACTGGTGGATAACTGAAGGAAGGCATAAAATACGTATAATGTTAGAAGAAAAGGCAGAAAAGAGGAGACAGAAAGCTCGTGAACGAAGACGCAACAGGAGGAAATAGAAGACTATGCTGGAAGGAACTACAGCTACATCCGAGGGGGAGTCTGTTAGTACATAACGTCTGTAGCTTCCGTCAGCATGTAGTCATGTTTTATATTTGTGTTCTTTGTTATGTAAAGTATGTGTGTCAGTCAGGTCGATAGCTCAGGAAACAGATTTGTCTAGATAATGTCCGATGGTTGTTTAGTGTCATCCGGTCGAATGGCCATCTGACCGGATAGCAATTCGAACGGATAACCACTCGCTCGGACAGCATCTTCTTCCTGAGACGTCTATAAATACCCCTTCTGGGTATCACTTTACTGACTTTTGACTCTTGAGAGAACCAGATTGGTGTCTGTCTTCTACCGGAACTTTGTACTTTCAGAACTATCAATAGAAAGAACAGACCGTGTTTAATCGTTGAATTCTGTGTTGCTTTTCTGTGATTTGTCTTAATGGATTCCGCACATTAGACAAAGTCGATTCATCTTGTTCCTTACGATCAGATCCTGTGCAACCGGGACCTTCAGGATACTGGAGTATATTCTGAGGTGGGACACATGAATAAGTTTAAGTGCTTAAAACATTAATCTCGTATCTCGTAACAGTTGAACTTTGTGTGAAAATTTAAGTGGATCAATATACTGACAATCTAAGTGAATCGTTTAGAACTTAAAATGTTTAAAGCTTAATGGTGTTGGTGATTTATCTCAAAAACTGATATGATCCTTTTACACAAACTCACAAAAAATATTGTTTGTAAATATATTTCTTTACTGTATTTCTTAATTTCAAAAATCCAAAAAGATTTTAAGTGTGTTTTAGCATAAATTTTGAAAAATCCAAAAAGATTTTCTACAACTGATGTTGAAGAGCTGATTTTCAAAATTCCAAGTGCTAAACATGATGAGCATTTCGTGAGGGGGAGTATGTGTTTAAATAAGAAAATATTTTGAATATTTGTTTACAAGTGGTCATCAGAAGTTTTTAAAGTGTTAAATCATTCTGGAAAGATACCTGCTAGTGGTTTATAAATTTGTCAAATTTTAAATTTTGTGAAATTTATTTTTGGGTAGAGATTTGTGCAGGAAACAAGATAAAAGCCAGTCACAGATCTTGAGATAAAAGATTGTAGAACCAAGTTCAGATCCTGATGTTCACACAAATTGAGGATGTTGAAGAACTTAAGGAATCAAGAGATCTGTTCAAGAGAAAATGGAGCCAGATTGAGATCCTAGAGAGAAGAGAAAGAAGATTGAGGAGGTTTTTCAGTGTTAGATATTTCGGAGAAGTTCGAGAGGACTGATAAAGACTGAAGATTGAAGACTCGACACCGAAGACTTCGTCAACATCCGAGGGGGAGTCTGTTGGTGCATCCGTCTGTCGACTTCATCTTGTATCGAGTCTTGTTTGAATATAGATAGATCAGGGCACGTTGTTTGAGAAAAAATGTCAAATATAGGATGAGAGGTAATTTCGCACGGAATTAGAATGTGTAATTCCGCTTGAAATCACATCATGTCATTTCACACGAAATCACTAATTTCGCTTGAAATGTGATTTCGTGTGGACTGGTTCAAGCGGAATTAGCACGACTATATATACTAGGATGGTCCGTGTCATTTGCAATGAAATTAGATTCCGGTTTGAGAGCCGAAGTGTCGTCTTGCTGTAAAACTTTGTCAAATCAATCAATAAGACATTTAAAGTGAATTGCAAGCTGTTTCGAACTCGATACGTTAGTTTCCGCCTCTCGTATTGAGAAGAACACCTCTAAATGACTCGTTTCGGTCTGAAAACGATCCTACAACAACCGCTTAGACTTTCAAACCCGACCCGATTGGTCGATCGTTAGGATCCGATCAAACATCTTTTGTGACCATAGTTGTATAGGGAATAACCTTCCGAGGTTATACCTTATGGTCACTTCGTTTAAGTAGTTGTATGATAGGTAGTTTATATGCCTTAGGTAAAATGACCAAAATGCCCTTTTTCATGCATAATTGGTATTTAAGCATATGTAACCCAAAATTTTGTCACTAAACTGATTATGCAACAGATTTAAACATGTTTAGGCATATAATACTTGTCATAGGACTAGTTAGGCATTCCGAGCGTGATTTTACGCGAACGACGCGTTAAAGTAGTGTAAGCTACCTAAACGGGTCGTAATGGGTCGTAAGCACTTAGGTTAGGTTTCGTTTTAGTATGTAGGCTTTGTTAAACCATATTACATGAGTTCCTATACTCATTTGGTTTATGAAACCTCATTCTATTAGATCTTCCAATTTAGGTCCGGTTTATTAACTTAGTTACATATATTGTCACACCCTGACTTTTGCGGAAGCGTATGATGTGTGACTGGTTTAATATCATTGCATTCAATCGTAATAAACAACTACATGATCAGAATGATGTTCATCCATTCATAAAATTTGAGTATTACAAACACTGGTTATTTAAGTTTTAAAACACAACCTTCGTCTAGGTTACAATTCAACAAAAGTGGATGACATCTAAACTTGAAGTTTACTTCTAGTTACGACACCCGCGCCCAAGATCCATCCTGTCACCTAAAATACATGTAATTTTGGAAAACATCAACAAAAAGTTGAGCGAGTTCATGCATCTTGTTTGTGTACTGTAATTCTTGTAAAGCTTTGAGAGACTCCTTTGTAAACAGGTATGAAAAGCGTGTATGAACATGAATGTTCTACAAGGACTTTAAGGCATGTGAGGACATAGGGAGCACTCGTAATGCCTCATACCCTTGTCGATTTTCCTCGACTGTGTCGATTAACCTCGACTTTCTCAATTTACCTTGACTGTGTCGATTACCCTCGACTGTGTCGATTAACCTCGACTGTGTCGATTAACCTCGACTGTGTCGATTAACCTCGACTGGGACTCCGAAGCACTACTAGGTACTAGTTGTGACCATGAGTGGGGTTTGGTTGTACCCGTTAGATCTAACACTCGTCCCTAATTAAGTATTAATGGCATTTCCGTATTTAGTCTATGCTCACATGATCTAGTATTGCATTTCATAGGCATTTCATACCGTTTAAGTATTCGTAACATGTATTTCACCCCCCGAGAGTTATAAAACCAAAAACAGTTAAAGAAAAGGGGGAGCATGAACTCACTGTTTTGCGTCTTCAGTACTCGTAACTCAAATCTCGTCAGCAAACACGACTACCTACAATGTGTTAGGGTCTATTAGACGAGCGGGCCGTGCCTTGCCTTAGTATTCATGTTTTGAGTTGCGTTTCCTTTATGTCTTTAACTATATCCAAAGTTATATTACTTCTCAAGTATTTATTCTTTTATTTCCTTCCCAAGGATGGGAGTATTTGATACATGTATTCTCGTATTCTTTTATTTGTAGTTTCCAAAATAATATATTTTCACTTAGAAAATATATGTAGACTTGTTTTGTCCAAAAATAATGTATCGTCAAGAAAATATATATTTTTCTCAAAAATCATATATCTTCCAAATATTCTAAGAAAATATATTTCTTACTTCCAAAAGTAATATATTTTCTCTTGGTCGAAAATACAATATTACTCTTGTAATATTTTCAAAAATCGTATTTTCATTTCTTGTATCCAAAACAATATTTGCCAAAAATATATTTGTAATGGTATTCTCCGGAATATTTTATAAGTTACGTTCTTGTTCGGTTTGCCAATATTTAAGTGTGTACCTTATATACTTTATTCCTTGTGATTTTTGGAATTATTTTGGATTGTAATTTCTTGGTATTTGTAAGTTATATTATTTTCCCTAAAATAATATAACTATTTCACATAATCACACACAATGATTTTAATGTAAATATATATTCTAGATACATATTTATCCCTTTTTGTTTACAAAAGCCAACCTCCAATACTTGTATTTTTGTTACAAAAATTTATGGCAAAATTTATGTTATAAATCATAATTTAAAACACGCCTGTGAACACTTGTTTAGAAAATATTTTCTAAGTGTTGGAATTTTTAGAAAATTTTGCCATAGTTTCCTTTGTAAATAGAGGTGTCCATGCCATTTAACATATCATTTTCTTTTCAAAAATCATTCAAACAATCAACAACAATTCACTAAACAATATCATACTTACCAAGTGTAAAAACAATACACTTCACATAATAACATGAACTTGAGTTTTCGTAAAAACGCGTAGTAACTTAGTAAAGTGTTTTGTAGCCTTAGTTACTCTCTAAAGTGTGGTTACTACTTGTTAATCTTCTTTCTTGAAGGTTTTGGATGTTTACAACTTGTAAAAACATTTTGCAAAAATGTTTATTCATCACATCTTCTTGTTTCAAAGGTATTTCTACACTTATTTTGTCACTAAAATAGTGTAGGTTTAATAAAAATCATGATCTTTCAAAAATCATCTTTTTAAACTTGGTTTTCTTGGAAAATCATTCACATGTCTTAGATTCCCAAGTTTACTAGTTCACTTTGTTTGTCATTTTACAAGAAATCATTTTTATATTCAAGTTCATGTCTTTACTAGAAGATGATCATTTTATGTAAACACATAATCACCTCTTATCTTGTTAGACCATGTTTTTAATCATAATCTAACAAGTTTCACATGATGATCAACATAATATTACCAAGAAATCAACAAGCAATCATCACCTATACACTAAACAGCATCATTCTAACCATTTTTCATCTTATGTAAAGCTTTATGT
Organism: Helianthus tuberosus; assembly: GCA_030545235.1. NCBI lineage: Eukaryota > Viridiplantae > Streptophyta > Magnoliopsida > Asterales > Asteraceae > Helianthus > Helianthus tuberosus. Next base: position 111,375,728 of record CM060412.1, on the reverse strand, counting down.
TCATGATTTATGTGTATGTTCATTAGTGTTCTTGTATAAATCAACATACTATAACTTTTATCCACTAACAATATGAAGTAAACAAGGATCAAAGAAGTCTTACTACTTGCTTGAAGCTAGGGAAGAACACTAGTGAAAATGGAGTGGATAATAGCACACAAGAGAGGTCCTTCAAGATCCGAGTGTTCCACACCTTCTTAATCGCCTTGTAGCACCTTGAAATACACTTGGAATGAAGGGATGAAAACCGAAAAATGGTCGTGTATAGGGTTGGTATGTTCGGCCGAGAGGTATAGAGGGAGGAAGGAGAGTTGTGTTGTGGTGAAATGTTGAAGATGAAGATGACCTTATAATCTCTAAGTTCTATTAACCATTGGTTCTCTTGTCTCCCAAAGTACAACACAATATCAAGCAAATCCCGAGGAGGAGTGTTAGTGCATTTATCTGTCTATCGCCTCCGTCAATCTAGTCTGTAGTAGAAAGCTGAAGAAAACGAGAGTTACATTGTTATTTTAGAATTAGTTAGTCAAAAAGGCAAGGTGGCATAACTGTAATTAATGAGATTCCTCATTAATCCCTTGGCCTATAAATAGATCTCTAGGGTTTCTCTTTTAGAACTTTTGCCATTTTCACATCTTGGAGAGCTAGAGGCTAGAGAGAGAAAGCTAGAGAGAGAAAGTTTATTGTTTGTGATTCAGGTGCTGTACGTTATCAGATTTGTTAATAGAATCACGTTTAGATTACATCATGTGTGTTTCGGTCTCGATAGTTCACGGATTCCGCACGTAGAACTTTCGTTTCGCAATCGTTTCGGAGTCTAAACCGGTCCTACAAGGAGATTGCTAGAGATTTAGGAAAGATTTGAAGAAATCTTTGATGTGGGGCCATAAGGTGGGCCGTAGACACTTATGGGGGGGTTAATTGCAATTTGTTGGTAAATGAGGGTAATTAGTGGAAGGTAAAATGTAAAAGTTAGTGTTTTAAGTGTATCATGTATTATGTAATATGTTAGAGTGCTCGGGAACCATAACTAGCTCAGAAAAAGTAAAACAATGTTTTTAACAATATTTTAGTGTTCCGGGTAATGTCCGGTTGTTCGGTTAGATACCGATCCGTAAAAGTGCTAAGTTATACCGTATAGTGTCTTTTATGTAACTTTTTGTGACACTTTTAATTCCCGACACTTAGGAAAGCATACAGGACCATTCTGCCATATTTTTGCATGTTACTAGCTTGTTAAAAAGCTGAAAATTGCTGAAATATACAGAATTCTGCACTTTATGTGGGTTTTAGGCACTTTCCGGCACTTTGTCTACCACTTAGGCATGCAGTTTTGGGGTCCTTACTTCCCTACACACTATACTAGTGTAATACGTCATCTCTGGCTCATACTGGGCCTCATAATACTGTCTGTCTATGTACTGAACTTCGTCAGCATTTTTGTCTGATAATGGTGCCAATTCTGTTCTGTGTATCGTTAGAACTATCTCGTGTTGCATGTAGCAACAAATAAAGTCTTGTATCATGAAATGCCATTGTATGTATATAACAGTAATCAAAAATTCATTTGTCTTGTAAACTAGATCATGCACAATTATTTAAACACAGATTACTGTTCAATTAGTGTACGGAATGTTCGGAAAAGTGACGGTTGTCACAGTCTCCCCCCGTTAAAAGAATTTCGTCCCGAAATTCAAGCGATGCCATCGGTCGCAGGGGAGTTGTGAATCAAATAGGGTTACTTAGGTTTAAAATTTGCCTTCATGTTCCCATGTAACTCTGGGTCATGTTATGAATTCTATCGTACTCAAGTAATTCAATTACGTCTTTTCTGTGTCTTGTGGACTCTTGGTCCGTAACCTTAACAGGTTTTATAGTATTGTGGACTCTTGGTCCGAAACCTTAACAGGTTTTATAGTATTGTGGACTCTTGGTCCGAAACCTTAACAGGTTCTATAATAATTTTGTCGTTTGTCATTGACGTGAATCTTATTTGTGGGAACAACGACTCTTCCTTGAGTCAGACTCCTCTAGACACATGGAATGTGTCGCGATCACTACTGATCTTTTTCTGGAAGTTTCATCTTGTGAACAATGGTTCCGATCCCTACATCGGGGTCCAACCTTTATGTTTTCCAAATCACACCACGCCTTCTCTAGGCGAGGCTCCCATTAAAGTCTTACTTCTTGTCTCAAATTTCTACGATTTCTGCCGCTCGTCGACGTAATCTTTCTGTATTCTACGGGCTGTCTCGATATGATCACTTATCCGAACGATCTTGCCTCTAGTTTTTCCTGGACCAACTCGGGCCAGTAGATTGTTTATTTCCGGTCTCCGTTCAACACGACGGGGATCGACTTATTATGTTCTATCTAAAGCTTCACACGAAGCGGTTTAATAAGTGGTGTGATAAATACTGTTGTAGGAAACTCCACTAAGGTCAAGTGATTGTTCCAACTTTTCATCTAAGTTTATTACACAAATACGTATCATGTCCATACAGTTTGCATTGTTCAGTAGCTTAGTCCATCTATGTTAATATTTAAGTTCTTACGCTCAACGGTGTGCTGCAATCTTTGTGATCAGTAAAGATCGTGTAGCGTTTTCTTTCAGGTAATGACATCAAATTTGCGGCACGCAATTACTGTATCTAGCTCAAGGTTTCTTCTTATGATTCCTTAATCAATGTGCCGCGTATGCAATGTTGTGGTCTCGTTGCATCGACGTACAATCGAGACTTTGTCGAAAAGCGTCACATAATTGCAACTCTAGCTCCTTAGCTCTTGGTTGCAGGGTTGGCATGAATTTCGTTCTTATCCACCGTGTATCTTAAAGTTCTCACTTCGCGAATTTGAAATCCGCTTTTTGTCATCATAGCACATAACTGTTCTTTTCTCTAAGAGTTGCAAGGTAAATTGCAGCTGTTGCTCACGACCTTCCTTGGTCGTTGGCCATATAAGAATGTAGTCAATAAGTATAATCATGATTTATCCAGGTATGGCTTACACGTTCGATTCATGAGGTCCATGAATATTGTCGATGCATGTGTTAAGCCAAATGGTACGACAAGGAACTCGTAATGCTTGAAGCGAGTCCTAAAGGTCGTTTTAGGGATATTTCCTTCTTGTATTCACAGTGGAGGACATCTTGTCCTCAAGTTGATCTTTGAGTGGTAACTATAACCTGATGATTTGTCTGTTCATGTTATCAGTCCTTGGCAAAGGATTCTGATTCTTAATTCTCTGGAATTTATGCAAAATGGAAACTGTCAACTTTCTTTTTGTGTCCTTAACTAAGGGTGTCATGTCCCTAATTTCTTCTGTCTAGCAGCTCTTGTAATTATATCGGAAGCTCATGCTTCGCGGACGAAGCTAGTTAGTAAGGCGTCATTCGGCACTGGTGCCGCTCCTGGCACGAGATTTATCCTAAGCTCCACTTGGCGCTGTGGAGGTATTCCTGGCAAGTCTCCAGAAAAGGCTTCTGGAACTTCTTCCATAACGGGGATGTTCTCAGGCTCTATACTTGGATATCCAATCCATGATGACTATCATATTATAACTTCTCAAGTCAATGGTAACAGAAGGTTCCGGCCTTCTGAGTCCCTAAATATAATCCTTAATTGCTTCATCTGCTTAAACTAGCCTTCTATATGCCCATTTCTAAAGAATACGGGACGTCTATTTTACTCGAAACTAGGCCAAGCAGTTTCTTAAGTTTTAAGCATGCAAGGTTAAAGTTGATGCCAGTATTAATCAAAAATAGATGCATAAGGTTTGTTAATAGGGAACGTACCCGTAACCGCATCTGGATCCCGACGTGTTTCACGAGTTTCGATCGTGAAAACCCTTCCTTGCTTGTTTCTTCCTAGGGAAATCTTTCCTAAAGAGCCCTGCTTCACCATATTTGTAGCATCCTGGTACTCTACCTTTATTTCTTTTGTCTGGATCCTTCGCCCAACAGGCATCCTTACTGTGTCCTTCCTTTCCACACTTTCCGCACTTAGGCCTCAGACATCGACCTTCATGGTGAAAATTGCATTCCCCGCACCTCGGCTTAGTCCCCGAGTAAACCTTACTACCAGTCTCATTAGTGGCTCCATCAGCTTTCCTGCCATGCGGCGGATTCACTTTCTTTCTTTTGTTTGCTTTAGAGTTTCCATAGCTGACTTGGGTGCTTAACTTTAGGTTTGAAGACTTCCTCTTCTTGTTGCCTGATGACTCCACATGAGTCTCTTTCTTGTTATCCTCAGGTTCTGAAAATTTTCCCATGCGTAGAGCTTCTTCGGTAAGAGTGACACTCAAATCGATAGCCTCTGCGATGGTTGAGGGCTTTGAGGTAGTAACCATGCTCCTAATTTGAGGTGCAAGTCCCCAAATGAATCGTTCAACCCTCTTGAATTCCGGTTTGACTAAGTAGGGGACGACCCTAGACAAGTCGTGAAATCGCTGGACATATTCAGGAATCTTCGGTCCGTCCATTTTCAATTTCCAGAACTCCACCTCAAGCTTCTGGATTTCAGCCCTAGAACAGTATTTCTTTTCCATCATTTCCTTGAGCTCGTCCCAGCTCAGTGCATAAGCAGCATCTGCACCAAGGGTTTGAACCTGAAGGTTCCACCAGGAGAGTGCGCCATCTAAAAATAACCCTGAGATAAGGGTGACTCTCTGCTGGGGCAAATACTCATTCTTAGAACAGAGTCAGTCTTTTATGCCCAACGAACAAATGCAACGGCACCTCCTGTGCCATCAAAATTCAATGGCTTGCAGTCCAGGAATTGTTTATAGGTGCAGCCAGTTGAAGGATTATTTCCGAAAGTGCCACCGCTGTGTTCGGAGCAGAGGGCTTCATGTCGTGCAATTGCCTGTGAGATTCGTTCTTGAAGCTTGACTTCTGTCCTAGGTAACGTACTAGTGTCTGTGTCGAGTCTGGCCGGCATTCCTTTTCTGTCAAAAGGTATGAGGTGAGTTAGACAATATTCCATAATTGTCTATGAGGTACATAGTACCATAAGTAAACAGGTAATCACCCAATATCACATGTATATATATAATCATCATTGTATGAGCGAGGAAACAATTACTTAGCCTTCACATAGGCTTGGTGACTTGGCCTATTGTTTGTAATAATGTATTCGAGGCTACATTGCCTTGGTCATACAATTTTCATAAAGTGGTAGAGTGTAACGTCACTGAATCTTTCTGAATGTTATCCATCTTCACTTGTTTAAATATCGGTTTTCAAACATCTCGTACATGGGTAGAAGTGTCAGGCACGAAGTAGACAGGTTTCCTACTTTATAAAGTGCTAAGGCACTGGTCTATGCATTGTTCTACCATATGAAGGTGTGAACACCTAGAGTTTTTTTTTTTTTTTTTTTTTGCGTAGTAATCGTTAGCTCGACCCGCAGAGTCCACCAGGATTTCCATGCATTACAAGTCGTTATTACGTGGGCCCCCGTAATAATAAATTGTCTTGCACAATTATCCCGATTTCCTCTCGTCCAAGCAGATGATCAATCAAGGAGGGGACACTACTGTCCTTATACCTCTGTCATGGAAAGGACCATTGCGGTGGTCCACGCGCTAACACTCGTTATCATTACGCGCGAATAGGCACGATGATTAAATGAAACAGGAATAAAGAGAATTCCTAGTAGTTGGAGGGGCACCTTCAAGATGAATACTTCATCTCCCTTTTCTGGTCAAGTGTGTCGTCAATCTTGCTTCACATAAGCCGCAGGGATCTTGTCCCGTTGATTAAGAATTCGTTCAAGGTTGCCGCCTCTGCCTCGTCATCATTACCGTAGTCAGGCACCTTTACGATCGATAGGGAAGAGCAGCCATCTCCTACGGAAGCAAGCTCAGAATCTTGTTTGGTAATTACTCTAGCTATGAGCTTTGCAATGAACGCGAGGTCGATAGTTTCATCGTGCGAGTTACATACAGTCATAGGAGTCGGAGTCGAAAGTATCTTATTCACATCAATAATTTTTTTGTACACTTATTCGTATATATTCACGTCATTATTTATTCCGTACACTTATTCGTATGTATGTATCGATAAACAAATATGTTACTTAGCATAAACAGGCATTTCGATGCATCATATCACGTATAACTCTCGTTTATTCTTTGGGGGGTCATTTTTCTAGTTGTCGATTCACGACAAAAACACTACTTGGTACTAGTTATCACCAAGAGTGTATTTTATCTTTGGCAAGTCTAACTCGTGTAGACTATGCCTTAATTGGCACCTTATCTTGAGGGTATTCCCTACTAATATCCTTGCCTTGTCTCTTTTTGAAAAGTGTTTGACTCGTGGATCTTGACGCTTACGTGAATGCAATGAAAACCTTTTTGTAAAATGTTTTCGTGAGAGAACTCTAGTGATTGTAGTCTAGACTCGAGAAGGAATTCTAGTTCACTACAATCTAAGCTCTGATACCAAACTGTCACACCCTGACTTTTACGGAAGCGTATGATGTGTGGCTGGTTTAATATCATTGCATTCAATCGTAATAAACAACTACATGATCAAAACGATGTTCATCCATTCATAAAATTTGAGTATTACAAACACTGGTTATTTAAGTTTTAAAACACAACCTTCGTCTAGGTTACAATTCAACAAAAGTGGATGACATCTAAACTTGAAGTTTACTTCTAGTTACGACACCCGTGCCCAAGAACCATCATGTCACCTGAAATACATGTAATTTTGGAAAACATCAACAAAAAGTTGAGCGAGTTCATGCGTCTTGTTTGTGTACTGTAATTCTTGTAAAGCTTTGAAAGACTCCTTTGTAAACAGGTATGAAAAGCGTGTATGAACATGAATGTTTTACAAGGACTTTAAGGCATGTGAGGACATAGGGAGCACTCGTAATGGCTCATACCCTTTTCGATTTTCCTCGACTGTGTCGATTAACCTCGACTGTCTCAATTTACCTTGACTGTGTCGATTACCCTCGACTGTGTCGATTAACCTCGACTGTGTCGATTAACCTCGACTGTGCCGATTAACCTCGACTGTGCCGATTAACCTCGACTGTGTCGATTACCCTCGACTGTGTCGATTAACCTCGACTGGGACTCCGAAGCACTACTAGGTACTAGTTGTGACCATGAGTGGGGTTCGGCCGTACCCGTTAGATCTAACCCTCGTCCCTAATTAAGTATTAATAGCATTTCTGTATTTAGTCTATGCTCACATGATCTAGTATTGCATTTCATAGGCATTTCATAAGGAGGGTTCGTTGCCTGTGAGATATTTGGGTGTGCCCCTTATTTCTTCGCGGCAGCTTTATAAAGATTGTTATGTGATGGTGGAAAAGTTAGAGAAACGCATAATGCATTGGAGGAATAAGTTACTTTCTTTTGCAGGCAGGCTGCAACTTATTATTTCTGTATTATCCTCCATGCATATTTATTGGTCTTCTGTATTTATTTTACCGAACCGGGTGATTATTAATTTGGAGGCGTTGATGCGGAATTTTTTATGGTCTCATGACAATGCGTTTCAGAAAGGTCGGGCCAAAGTTTCGTGGAAAGCGGTGTGTGTTCCTAAGCTTGAGGGTGGTTTAGGTATTCGTCGGATTGGTGATGTTAATATGGCTCTTATGATAGCCCATATCTGGAGTATCCTTTCGAGGCGTCAATCCTTGTGCGTTGAGTGGATTCACTCTTACAGGTTGAAAGGCAAAAGTTTTTGGGCTTGTAAAGTTCCTTCTGCTTGTTGCTGGTCTTGGAGAAAGCTTCTTCAGCTTCGCCCGATTATGAGGAAGTTTATTTGGTCCGATATTGGGAATGGTTCGGCTTCTTCAGCATGGTTCGATACTTGGAGTGATTTAGGGCCGCTGGATCAGATTCTGTCTCCTAGAGTTATTGCTAATGTGGGCTTTAACATGGATTCTAAGGTGTCTGATATTTACTCTGACAATTCTTGGAGGTGGCCGGTTGCTTGGCGGGATACTTACCCGGTTCTTATTCAGCTTGATCGTGTGTCTTTGAGTCCGAATAAGTCTGATAAGCTCTTGTGGCGTCAAGGGGATCACAAACATGTATTTTCTTCGTCTAGAGCTTGGGATTCGGTTCGGCATCATGAAGCGGAGGTTGATTGGTGTCGTATTGTGTGGTTTGGTCAGTGTATTCTGCGACATGCTTTTTTATTGTGGCTTATCATGAGAAGGAAGCTGCTTACTCAAGATAAGATTTTGAGCTGGGATGTCTCGCGTAGGAAAAATATGAATATGATGTGTTGTTTGTTATGTTATGCTAACCACGACTCTCATAGTCACCTGTTTTTTTAATGTAAGTTCTCGACGCAAGTGTGGCTTATGGTTAGGCAAAAAGCGGGCATGGATTCGGTGCAACCTAAGTGGGATGATATTGTTAAGTGGTTACTTGATCGGTCCAATTCAAAATCTGCTACTGTTTACGTTGCTAAACTGATAGTGGCGGCTAGTGCTTACTTGATTTGGCAGGAGCGTAATGCTAGATTATTCAAGAACATATTGAGGCCTCCGGAAACTATAAGTGAAATTATTATCCAACAAGTGCGGTACAAACTGATGGGAGCGAAGCTGAAAAATTGTGAAAATGTTCGAAGACTTTTAGGGGCCTGGGATATTGATGGTACAGAATTGCATGATGATGGCGGCTGATTTTCCTTGTTAGCTTTCGTGTTTTGAGTCTAGATTGGTAGTCTAGTGGTTGTCCGTTTGGTGGTTGTTTTTTTGTTTTTGTTGGTTTTTTCTGGTTCTTACTTTCATGGGGCATGTCCTATGATTGAACTAGTGTAGGCTTTCTACACTACTTGTGTTTTTTTGGTTGTGAATATATAGAATCACCGGGGTAACCCTTTACCCAAAAAAAACATGTATTTCACCCCCGAGAGTTACAAAAACAAAAACAGTTAAAGAAAAGGGGGAGCATAAACTCACTGTTTTGCGTCTTCATTACTCGTAACTCAAATCTCATCAGCAAACACGACTACCTACAATGTGCTAGGGTCTATTAGACGAGTGGGTCGTGCCTTGCCTTAGTATTCATGTTTTGAGTTACGTTTCCTTTATGTCTTTAACTTTATCCAAAGTTATATTACTTCTCAAGTATTTATTCTCGTATTTCCTTCCCAAGGATGGGAGTATTTTATACATGTATTCTTGTATTTGTAGTTTCCAAAATAATATATTTTCACTTAGAAAATATACGTAGACTTGTTTTGCCCAAAATAATGTATCGTCAAGAAAATATATATTTTTCTCAAAAATCATATATCTTCCAAATATTCTAAGAAAATATATTTCTTACTTCCAAAAATAATATATTTTCTCTTGGTCGAAAATACAATATTACTCTTGTAATATTTTCAAAAATCGTATTTTCATTTCTTGTATCCAAAACAATATTTGCCAAAAATATATTTGTAATGGTATTCTCCGGAATATTTTATAAGTTACGTTCTTGTTCGGTTTGCCAATATTTAAGTGTGTAACTTATATACTTTATTCCTTGTGAAGAAACACTAACTAAATGGTCGGAACCGAGATAGTTAGGGGGTTTGAATCCGCATAAAAGGTTAGCTCTCACTCGGTTGATTCAGTTGCAATCGAATTTCTTCTCCGATGGTTCTGCAAAAAAGAACACCGTTAGCCTCGTCAAGGGGAGAAGAGGGTTCTCTCCTTGACCCGACTCCGGCGTGAGAATAAGTATTGGTAATGGAGAAAGTAAGTATTTGAGAAGTGAGTGTGATCTGCCTTTATACCTGAACAGTTCTCTTATTTATAGCCGGGAGTTTGGGAGGGAAAACCTGTTTATTGAAAAGATGACGGAAGATGCTAACGCCGTAGCGGTTATCTTTTCTTCCGTTAAGTTCTTTGATCTAACGTTAAGTTGTCTCGATCCGATGTGAATGCACACGGATCGTAGTTTGATCTATGGCTGGGGAATTGCCACGTGGAAAGTGATTAAGTGGAGATCATTCTTCAATTACATGCTTTCGTTGTGATTTCAGGAATGCTTATGGTAATGACACGTGTCCAGACGGTTATAACCGTCTTGGTGGTGCACGATCATATTCTTTCTAGAAGATTACTGCTGTAATCTAGTGTGACACCTTACTGTGTGGACACAGACAAATAAATCCCAAGTCTGGGTAAAATAATATCCAAATCTGGACATTTAAGCGGAAGTATTGAACGAAGGATTTTGATCCTTTGTTAAATGGGAGAAGGCGCAAGGATTCATGTTATCCTTTGGGCGCGCGACTGTAAGTTACTGATTGCTTTCTTCCTTTAGTAAGACCCATGCGCGGCCGCGCAAGGTTAAAAAGGTTAAAAAAGCCAGTTTGTGGTATGGTCTCAAATCCTTTTTATGAGGTTTTTGGGACCTTACCCCTTCAAGTCCCCCCAGTCTAGTGTTGTACTTATGCAAATAAGTGGAGCACTGGACTTATTAGAGAGAAACGTTTTTGGGCGCGAAAAGATAAGAAAGCTTTTATGAGAAGATTTGAATTTGCTGAGTTTATAAAGATTTTTTGTAAAAAATCTTTGACTTGACGTTATTGCAGTAAATTGATTTTGACAACCTGTCATTGTCAGTTGCTTTTTACCATTCGTGTTGTACACGCGCGCGTGTAAGCTCGTGTATGTTCTGACATCTTCATTTTCTGTCGCTTGGGTAACTGTGATACCCGGAATAGTGCTGTGACGGTTACCGATGCTATTTATTGCGATGGGTATATAATTGTTTGGGTAACCTCCTTTGTGTAATCATTGTTTTGTTTGAAAATTTCTCCCAATTCCTTGTTCTTAAGAAAAATTTTTCGTCGTCCTTTTGCTTATGTCAACCGGAGAACGTCAAGAGGATCTTGTTGAAGATATGCCGACTGATCTTCCACCATTGAAGTGGCCTAGGGCATCATTTGAGGGTTTGATTCAGAATCTTAAATTTCCAGAGAACTGGGGTGCCTTGTATCCCGAAGATGGGCAAACGGCAGCAAATGCTCCGGCCGGGTATATTACCCTCTTTTGGGATTTTTTCTGTGACGGTAACTTTCGCTTGCCTGTTTCCAAATTTTTTCTTGAAATTCTTGGATTCTATAACCTGCACATCTCCCAACTTCACCCTATTGGTATGGTTAGGGTTCGACATTTCGAATTTGTATGTCGGACGATGCATGTGGAGCCAACCGTTCCCCGATTTAGGGTTTTTTATCAGATGCACTGTACCCAAGGGTTTTACTCGTTCATTCAGAGGGCTTCTGCAAAGAAGATTCTTCATCAGCCCCCAAAATCATTTCATGATTGGAAACAGAAATTTTTCTTCATCAAGGCTGGAGTGATTCCGGTGAAGATGACTCTAAGAGGGAAGGACGATATTCCGATTGAATCGCTTCAGACTCCTGTTGATGAGAACTGGTACCAAGATCTGAAAGATGTTCCCAATATTGCTTTGCCGGAGAAAGCCCTAGTCGGAGCCGGCATGAGTTTGAACTGGAAGATGGAACGTGATGATAAACCCGTGTATACTGAGGATGGTCATAGTAAGTTTGGGGCTTTTTCACTGTTTTTTTTTTTTTGACCTGCTTTTTTCTTCAATGTAGTTGTTTCTCTATATGTTGTTGCCTTTAAGAGGGAAGGCGGAAGAATGGGAACTATCAAGAAGAAACCTGAAGAGGAGCTCTGGTATCATCGTATTGTGAAGAATTTTGTGCTTCCGCGGGATGCGGACCTATCTGTTCAACCGGCAGCTGGTGCTGGTGAGTTTATCCGTTTTTCCTCTCTTTATTGCTTTGAGTAATTTCCCTGTTTGCGCTTTTTTGTAGGTGAATTGTTAAATTTGGGCGTGGGCCCTGAGAAGAAAAAACGCGCAACTACGTCCACTTCCGCGCCGAAGAGAAGTGAGACTGTTAAGACTCAACCTTTGAAAGCAAAAAATGCTAGAGAGAAGAAAGGTACGCGCCGTTCTTCTGTCTCCGGGTGTGATTATGTGGTGGTTTCTGACTCTTTGGAGGGTCTTACTCCTGTAGTGACCATGCGAGAACCGAAGCCAGAACCGAAGGATTCTGCTGATATTCCTCCTTCTAACCCGAATGAGCCTATCGATCTGGATTCCAGTCCCGAACGTTTGGTTCATAGGAAGGCTGGTAAGAGAAAGCAAGCTGATGCTGATGCGGAGGGTCAACCTCTCAAGAAAGTGCAGAGGAAGAAAATTACCAGAAAAGGAAACCTGGATGCTTTTGTTTCAGAATCTATTCCTGGTAAGTATTGCTTTTCTTTGTTTTCTTTGAATGGATAGGATTTTTATAGACTTTTGTTTGTCCAGAAATTCCTGTTTCTCCTGTTCCTGTAGACGTACCAACTGTGGTTGATAAAGAACTTCCCCCTTCCCCACCGCGCGCTACCGTTACAAACCCGCTAGAGTCTTCAGAGATAGCTGGGGAAGGTGTTGAGAAAACTGTTGAGGCTGAGGAGCCTGTTGGTGCTAATATAGAGACTGAACAAATTGTTGAGCCGGGTGTGGTAAATGATGATAATCAACCGACGCCGGAAAAGGAAACTGCTGAGAAAATTCAATCTTCTCCCCCCAGACCTTCTAAAACTATACCTGAGCATACTGAGAAGGCCGCCACTGAGGAGGCAGGTTCATCTGCTGGTGTTGGGAAGCAATCTCCGATTCGTCCAGAGGAAACTTTGGGAGAATATTATTACCGGATGTATGCGGAGAAAGATGCTGCTGATCCTCATGTTCCTGTTTGGAATGTGAAGAAAGGAGATACCTTCTCGGATTGGCGTGTATGCCAAGATTGGTTGCAGGGGATACTTCCGCCTGGCGAGATTAAATTTCAGGAAAATCAGCCTTATGAACAGACCTATCAGTCTTATCTTGCAGAAACTGCTTCTCATGTTTCTACTACTCACCGTATAGTGCGTGAGTGGTATAGCATGCATAAAGAGCGAACATCTTTTGTAGCATCACAAAGGAAGTTTGCTAAAGATGAAAAACATGTGGCTCAGCTGAAGGCTAAATTAGAAGCTGAACAAGCTAAGTTTGAAGCTGAGCGCAAGACTGAGGAATGGTCAGCGTCTGGTTAGAAAAGAAAGGCTGAAGCTGCAGCTGCGCTTTTATCTGAGGAGCGCAAAAATTGGAGGAGAATTTGCGACAAAGATAATGCCGAGAAGGCAAACCTCCGTAATATCATAAATAACCTCAAAGCTGAGGTTGAAAATCTGAAGAATCAAGATACGGAGGTAGAAAGATTGAAGAAAGAAAAAGCTGATATGGAAGCTATGTTGGAGGAAGCGCGCTCTCATAGGGAACGAAGTGAGCAACGGGAGGTACAGGCTTTAGCCACTCTTGCCGTTAGAGATAAAGAATTAGAGGAACTTACCGCTTTGGTTTCTGACCAGGAACAATTGAAGAAGGATCTGGAGCTAGCGCGTTCTGAGAATACTGAAACCTCCCGCCGTTTGACTGAAGCTGAAGAGAAACTGGAGAATTCAGAAATGGCGCGGGTTTCAGCGGAAAGCGAGCTCGAACCTTTGAAGAATGATATGGCCTGGTTGAAAGATCGCGGGATTGCTTGTGTAAGTTCCTTTCTTCTTTTTCGTTCATGTATGCGCTTTTCTTGTTTTGATGCTTATCTTGATTTCGTAGGTTGCTGAGTCTGTATTAAACTCTGAAGAACTGGATAAAACTGTTGCAAATTTGATGGTTGCTGCGCGACGAGATGGTTACGCGCAAGGTTATGCGGAATGTTCCCATCATGTGAATAGCACTTTGAAAGTTAACTGGGATGATAGCAAGTCTGCTACCTTTGGCGTTAATACTGCCAGCGCACTGGCTGCTATGAAGACAGAGTTTAATAACTTACAACTTCCAGTGATGGAGTTGATAAATGTGGCGTTGCAATCGGACGATCACGTTGCGCAACTTAAAGAAATCTTTCCGGATGAGGGAGAAGATTTAGAGTGAGATGAAATTGTATTGAACAATTTTCTCTTCTTTTTTTTGTAGGATGTAGATCCTTGTTTTGTTGGTGCGCTGTTGCGCAAGGAATTTAAGCACTGCTGTGTCTAAACTCTTTAAGGCGTATTTGTACGCTTAAAAATAGTAGGTTTCTATTTGTTTTGTTGAATGACTTTACAATATCTTGCATGAGTACAATTACTTTTTCTTCGAGTAAGGCGAATAAAGTTGGTGTGAAGCTCATATGTGAGTTTATGGTCGTTTGTGACGTGATCACTGACCGCGTATGGAGCTTTGTGTTATACTACCATAATGTTTTTGCACTTACTAAAAAGGAATTGCATGCATTTTGTAAACACAAAAATAATAGAAACTTTGTAATTTTATTCATGGGTAATGCTCAGAGGCGTTACAAAGTTTTTTGGATAATTAAATGGAACTTAACTTACTCCCTGATAGTTCCGCCGCTTTTGATAAGTCATGTTTTTTCCGCGGAAAACATACAGAGTTCTTTAAGTTTTAGCCCGTTTGCTTGAGCTTTCTTCTCCCGGGTAATCTGCTTAATCTCCTTGCGCATGTTCTGGAGTAAATGCGTAAGTTCTCCATTTTTGAGAGCCTTCTCTATTTCCATGCGCAGAGATATGCAGTTGTTCGTGGTGTGCCCGTTATCCTTATGATATTCGCAGTACTACGTCGGGTACTCTTCATCGGAATCGGAGGTTTGAATTGGTGATCCTCAGTACTTAGCACCTCCGCCGGGGTTTTCGTTAGGGGAGTCCACTGCCTCTCCCTATTTTCGTGTTTGTTTTCTCTTTGTGCAGAGAACTTGTTAGTTGTTGTGCGGGCGTCTTCCGAGGATCGACTTCCTGATGCTTCGCGCCATTACTTTTTGTACTTTCCATTTGCGCTTAAGTTTGCCGGCCTGTTGTGTGGTGGTGGTGGCCTGTTTGTAGTAAGGTTTTTCTCGGTCTGCGCATAAACCTTGGCCGCCGCCATTATCTTTTCCCAACTCGTGGGGAGGCCCTCTGTTCCTGATAACACTTTGACCATGTCGTCACACCTAACCGCGTACTTAAACTGAGCACGGATTAGTTGTTCGCTAACACCTCCAATTTCTAACACTTCTTTATTGTATCTGGTAATAAAATCTTCCAGATTCTCATCATCGCGGCGCCAGATGTTCATGACGTCGGATGTATCACGTTTTGACCGCCTTTGTTGGCTGAAGTGTGTTAAAAACTTTCTTCGTAGATCCTTCCACGACTCGATTTGTCCTGTTGGTAAGTTATCAAACCAAATTCGCGTTGGGCCGGTTAGTGTTTGTACAAACAAATGACACCACAGCGGAAGAGTCCAACCGCCAACCAACCCTGCGCTGGTGAATACTCTTAGATGATCATCGGGGTCAGTTAACCCATTGAATTTCCCAACGTTAGATGGTAATTTAGCCCTTTCCAATGGAGCTAAAGCTATCTCCAGTATGAACTTCGAGTTTTCTGCCGCTTCATCAGGGCGATAAACTAAGTCATAGTTATGCTCTGCTTCGGGATTATAGATCGCCCGAGGTCTGCATTTGTTATAGTTTGGTTGCAGTCTGTTGAATACGCTGGTGTTTGCACTCAGACGATACGTTTGATCGGATTCATCAGTGTGAGCGTCCCGTTGGGAACCCAACCTATCATGAACCGACTGTCTTCGACGAGGGTGTGGTTCGCCATGGTGTTGTCTCTGGTAACTGCCTGTATCGTCATAAGTTGACTCTTGTCGCTGAGATGCATGGGCTCTAGACCCCGGCCTCCGTGACTGGGTTACAGGAGCAGTTTGAGCACACAATTGTGTGTATACGGCATTTAATGCTCCTTGGGACCGGACATACCATGATATCGGAGTTTCTCCTGGTGGTAAGATTGACTGTGCAGGATTTGCTGGTAACATTCCTGGGGTAACAGGATCATTTGCTCGATTAGATTGAACCTCGTTATCGTCTGAGGCCTCTTCTACGATCCCTTCTACTGGTAAATTGTTTCCGACGTTTGGTCGAGGACCAGGTTGCCGGTGAGATGACGAATTTTCTGCCATGTGCAGAAAACGGAATGAACTGAATCGAAACGAGGTAGAAACTAGAAAAACTGAGAAAACGGTGGGCGCCAATGAAGAAACACTAACTAAATGGTCGGAACCGAGATAGTTAGGGGGTTTGAATCCGCATAAAAGGTTAGCTCTCACTCGGTTGATTCAGTTGCAATCGAATTTCTTCTCCGATGGTTTTGCAAAAAAGAACACCGTTAGCCTCGTCAAGGGGAGAAGAGGGTTCTCTCCTTGACCCGACTCCGGCGTGAGAATAAGTATTGGTAATGGAGAAAGTAAGTATTTGAGAAGTGAGTGTGATCTGCCTTTATACCTGAACAGTTCTCTTATTTATAGCCGGGAGTTTGGGAGGGAAAACCTGTTTATTGAAAAGATGACGGAAGATGCTAACGCCGTAGCGGTTATCTTTTCTTCCGTTAAGTTCTTTGATCCAACGTTAAGTTGTCTCGATCTGATGTGAATGCACACGGATCGTAGTTTGATCTATGGCTGGGGAATTGCCACGTGGAAAGTGATTAAGTGGAGATCATTCTTCAATTACATGCTTTCGTTGTGATTTCAGGAATGCTTATGGTAATGACACGTGTCCAGACGGTTATAACCGTCTTGGTGGTGCACGATCATATTCTTTCTAGAAGATTATTGCTGTAATCTAGTGTGACACCTTACTGTGTGGACACAGACAAATAAATCCCAAGTCTGGGTAAAATAATATCCAAATCTGGACATTTAAGCGGAAGTATTGAATGAAGGATTTTGATCCTTTGTTAAATGGGAGAAGGCGCAAGGATTCATGTTATCCTTTGGGCGCGCGACTGTAAGTTACTGATTGCTTTCTTCCTTTAGTAAGACCCATGCGCGGCCGCGCAAGGTTAAAAAGGTTAAAAAAGCCAGTTTGTGGTATGGTCTCAAATCCTTTATATGAGGTTTTTGGGACCTTACCCCTTCACCTTGTGATTTTTGGTATTATTTTGGATTGTAATTTCTTGGTATTTGTAAGTTATATTATTTTCCCTAAAATAATATAACTATTTCACATAATCACACACAATGATTTTAATGTAAATATATATTCTAGATACATATTTATCCCTTTTTGTTTACAAAAGCCAACCTCCAATACTTGTATTTTTGTTACAAAAATTTATGGCAAAATTTATGTTATAAATCATAATTTAAAACACGCTTGTGAACACTTGTTTAGAAAATATTTTCTAAGTGTTGGAATTTTTAGAAAATTTTGCCATAGTTTCCTTTGTAAATAGAGGTGTCCATGCTATTTAGCATATCATTTTCTTTTCAAAAATCATTCAAACAATCAACAACAATTCACTAAACAATATCATACTTACCAAGTGTAAAAACAATACACTTCACATAATAACATGAACTTGAGTTTTCGTAAAAACGCGTAGTAACTTGGTAAAGTATTTTGTAGCCTTAGTTACTCTCTAAAGTGTGTTTACTACTTGTTAATCTTCTTTCTTGAAGGTTTTTGATGTTTACAACTTGTAAACACATTTTGCAAAAATGTTTATTCATCACATCTTCTTGTTTCAAAGGTATTTCTACACTTATTTTGTCACTAAAATAGTGTAGGTTTAATAAAAATCATGATCTTTCAAAAATCATCTTTTTAAACTTGGTTTTCTTGGAAAATCATTCACAAGTCTTAGATTCCCAAGTTTACTAGTTCACTTTGTTTGTCATTTTACAAGAAATCATTTTTATATTCAAGTTCATGTCTTTACTAGAAGATGATCACTTTATGTAAACACATAATCACATCTTATCTTGTTAGACCATGTTTTTAATCATAATCTAACAAGTTTCACATGATGATCAACATCATATTACCAAGAAATCAACAAGCAATCATCACCTATACACTAAACAACATCATTCTAACCATTTTTCATCTTATGTAAAGCTTTATGTTCATGATTTATGTGTATGTTCATTAGTGTTCTTGTATAAATCAACATACTATAACTTTTATCCACTAACAATATGAAGTAAACAAGGATCAAAGAAGTCTTACTACTAGCTTGAAGCTAGGGAAGAACACTAGTGAAAATGGAGTGGATAATAGCACACAAGAGAGGTCCTTCAAGATCCGAGTGTTCCACACCTTCTTAATCACCTTGTAGCACCTTGAAATACACTTGGAATGAAGGGATGAAAACCGAAAAATGGTGGTGTATAGGGGGGTATGTTTGGCCGAGAGGTATAGAGGGATGAGGGAGAGTTGTGTTGGGGTGAAATGTTGAAGATGAAGATGACCTTATTATCTCTAAGTTCTATTAACCATTGGTTCTCTTGTCTCCCAAAGTACAACACAATATCAAGCAAATCCCAAGGAGGAGATTGCTAGAGATTTAGGAAAGATTTGAAGAAATCTTTGATGTGGGGCCATAAGGTGGGCCGTAGACACATAGGGGGGGTTAATTGCAATTTGTTGGTAAATGAGGGTAATTAGTGGAAGGTAAAATGTAAAAGTTAGTGTTTTAAGTGTATCATGTATTATGTCATATGTTAGAGTGCTCGGGAACCATAACTAGCTCAGAAAAAGTAAAACAATGTTTTTAACAATATTTTAGTGTTCCGGGTAATGTCCGGTTGTTCGGTTAGATACCGATCCGTTAATGTGCTAAGTTATACCGTATAGTGTCTTTTATGTAACTTTTTGTGACACTTTTAATTCCCGACACTTAGGAAAGCATACAGGAGCATTCTGCCATATTTTTGCATGTTACTAGCTTGTTAAAAAACTGAAAATTGTTGAAATATACAGAATTCTGCACTTTATGTGGGTTTTAGGCACTTTCCGGCACTTTGTCTACCATTTAGGCATGCAGTTTTGGGGTCCTTACTTCCCTACACACTATACTAGTGTAATACGTCATCTCTGGCTCATACTGGGCCTCATAATACTGTCTGTCTATGTACTGAACTTCGTCAGCATTTTTGTCTGATAATGGTACCAATTCTGTTCTGTGTATCATTAGAACTATCTCGTGTTGCATGTAGCAACAAATAAAGTCTTGTATCATGAAATGCCATTGTATGTATATAATAGTAATCAAAAATTCATTCGTCTTGTAAACTAGATCATGCACAATTATTTAAGCACATATTACTGTTCAATTAGTGTACGGAATGTACGGAAAAGTGACGGTTGTCACATATATTAGGTGCCGTTTGATTTCCGTGACCCCTCTAGCTTTGCTTGGTTGTTATTCAAGACTTCTAAGCACTCTCAAGTGAGTACATAGTCCCCTATTTTACTGTTTTCAAATTATTTTGGGGTGAAAAACATGTGCCTACTTGTTATATTCGTGCTTTTCATGCTTTTATATCATATACTTGCTATGTTCATTAGTACGCATATAGTACATGATTTCATTATGTTTTGCTATGTATGTTCACTTAGCATGCTAGCATATTGATTTTCATATATTACATTTTGTTGGATATGTTCATCCAGCATATGGACACATTGTTTTACATTTTGAACTATTTGAACCGTTTGAAGCTGTCTGATCTATGTGAATTATTTGTCTTTTGGAACCGTTTGGAACTGTTTGATTTATGTGAACCGTTTGGATCTGTTTGAATCGTTGGGTTAGGGAAGTGATTAGGTAACGGGGCGAGTGTAATGTGGTAAAAGCATGGTGGATACGCCGCTGGTACTTCCTATATATAAGTGCTTTTAACACATTATATATTGTTGCGTTATCTAGATCACTTGGGCAAAGGTTATCAAAGCAAAGTTATATTACAAGGTTTTTCTAACAATATAAACCATTCGAGTTTTATTACAAAAACAATTTACGATTTGGGTTTACAAAACAAATGTTTTGAGTTAAGATTTATGGCGTCGAGATTTTATAAATTATAACTACACTGTTTTGACTTGGTTATTTCAATATACATTACAAACATTTTATAAAACTTGGTTTTCTAATTATCAATTAACAAAGGTGTTCAAGTTATTTTAAAAATGTAAACGATCCATGAATCTGACACTCACATAAAACCTATGTACTCGCCGACATTTTTAGGTTGACGTATTTTCACATGTGTTTCAGGTACCATAGTTGGTGATGTTTGATGATGATATTGATGCATGCTCACATAGGAATGGACGAGGCCATAGTGACTTAATAACAATGATAGTTAATTGTTCATGTTTTGTTTCAAATTTCAATACAATGTAATAAACTTAATTCAATAAAACAGAACTTTTATCCATGTGTTGTGAAACAATGATTCTGTTACGTCACTCCCTGACGTTTCCGCCGCGGTTTGTTGTTTTAACGCGGTCGGGATGTGACAATTTAGATAACAAAATGAGTGCAATACCATAAGAACATGGTGGATACGCCACTGGTACTTCATATATATAAGTGTTCTTATTGTATTGCCCTTGTAGCATTATCCAAATCACTTTAGGATTTTTGTGTTTTGTTGAAACAAATGTTCAATATCCAAATCCTTGAAGAATCTTCTTATTTTAAATATGATAGATTCTTAGAAGGATGCCTAGAGTATTATTATAAATCCTTGATTGGATTTCTAAATAAATTCCTACAAGTGTTAGACCGAATTCAATGTTATAACAAGACGAGTACAAGAGAAACAAAGACAATGTTCACTGTCATAAAAATTACCCACTAATAAGCATATTGCCATTTACAAAAATCTTTTACCACAAGTTTCATAATCAAGATAATGTATTGCAATACTAAACCTTTTTGCCATTTATTGGTTTCAAAGAATCTATTTACAATTGACAACTCTCGTAGTTGTCAAAGTATTGCAATACCCAAACCTTTTGCCATTAATTTGGCTAACAAAACCTATGTATTCACCAGCATTCTTTGTTGACGTCTTTTTTACAATGTTTCAGGGTTTGATTATTCAAGCATGCTACACATAGGATCGCATCCGGGCCTTAGACTTCTTTAAACAAAAGACAATTACATGTATTCTTTGTATTGTAAAAAAATGATAACATAATGAAACAATTTAGTACCATGTGTTGTGAGCAATTTGTAACATGACTCCCCGATATTTTTACCACGTATTGTTGTATTACGCGATTGGGGTGTTACACACACACACACACACATATATATATATATATATATATATATATATATATATATAGAGAGAGAGAGAGAGGAAGTGTAGGATACAAATCCCCTAATCGTACATTACATACGCGAGTTTATTGGTCGTACACGTGTCCTGGTTCGTTTTTCACTCATAAGGTTAAATCAGACAATTCATTCAATCAGCTGAGGGCAAATTTGTCTGTTCATTCAATCAGCGAGAAGTTCGTTATACTAATATCCCGGTAATTATGATTCGAATCAGTTTCAATTTTTCATAATTCTCAAATTGCAGTTTTCTTTCTTCTGAGTTAGGGTGTGATTCAATTGTTTTTTTTTCAATGGATCCACAGAGCAGCACCGGACGAAACAAAGATGTTGATTTTGAAGAAGCTCGATCGATCGGTGATCAGGTTCAATTATTTGCGTATCAGAGAGTTACGATTGACGATGTTTTAAATCCAGAACCTGCGAATCCAAATCGAAATGCAAATACAAGTGGTGTAAATGAGTGTTCGAATGGTAATTATGTTAATTCAGATCTTTAAATTGTTCGTAGATGTGTTTTGTTTAATCGTAGTAATGATTTTGCATTATTATAACTGATTTGAAGTTTGAATGTTGAGGATAATTGATATGAAAGCAAATTGTATAAGTTCGCATGTTATGAGTCTGGAAATTCGCATATGATGTTTATTCTAAATGTTGATTTCGCATGTTATGATACAATAAATCATATGTGTAAAACATATTTATCAAAATCATCATTTTTGCATGTTATGATTCAAACAATTCGCACATGTTGTTATTCTTATAATGAAATTATGGAATTTTTAATATATCACATGTTACGAGTCCGATAAATCGCATGTGTTTTCCTTTTTTTTATTTGATTTATGTAGATGAAAGGGTTTACACTCCAGAGGTTGAACCATCAGCTACACCTGTGGTTGGAATGCAATTTACCTCTTTCGAACAAGTATATGTGTTTTACCAAACATATGCTAAGTTAGCTGGTTTTCTACTCGGAAAGGTGGTAAAGTACACAGTGGTGGTATAACCAAAGCTAAGTATTTTGTTTGTTCTAAAGAGGGACACAAGCCATTGTGTATTGACGATGCTTATTCGAAGTCAAAAAAGTCATTCAAATCAAGGAACAGGGGGACCATTAGAACTGGGTGCAAAGCTCAACTTATGATTTTCACGGTGGATGGTAGCTCATATACAGTAAAGAAATTCGTTGATTGCCATAATCATAAGTTTGTATGTCCACAGGATATTCATATGCTGCCAGCGTACAGGCAATTTTCAGATGTCCAGGAGGAGATGATATTGGAACTAGGCACTCTAAACCTTGGCCCTGTCAAAGCTTTTCATATAATGAGGAAATGTTACGGTGGTTTGGAGAATGTTGGCGCCACGGTAGATGATTGCAAAAACTTTAGGACTCGAATTAACAGCTATATAGGAGAATATGACGCAGACAAGGTGATTAATAGGTTGACCGACAAAAAACAGTATTTAGTTGATTTTTCGTTTGAATATTCTATTGATGAGGACAAACGGTTAACTGGTTTGTACTGGGCCGATGGGGTATGCAAGCGTAACTTTATGGAGTTCGGGGATGTGATATCGTTCGATGCAACTTTCAAGACAAACAAGTAAGTGCAACATAAAATGGTTTTTAGTTTTTTCGCATGTTATATGATTTCCTAAACTTGCAATTCCGCATGTTAATATACATTGAAGATTAGGTGTTGAATATATCACATGTTATACTGTATATTTCGCATGTTATATTTTGTCTATTTCGCATGTTACAATGTGTACTTCGCATGTGTGCTAAATCTTTAATTTTATGGATTTCCAGGTACACGATGGTGTTTGTTCCGTTCACTGGGATTGACAACCACTGTTGAAATGTAACCCTTGGAGCTAGGTTGTTGGCATCAGAGAGCATTGACTCTTATAAATGGCTTCTTAATTCATTCGTAAAGTCATTTGGACGGCAACCAAAGGTTGTAGTGACGGACCAAGACCCTGCGATGAAACAGGCTATTGAGGAGGTTTTTACTACCAGCAGACACAGATTGTGCATGTGGCACATAATGTAAAAAGTGGCAGATAAGGTATAGCATGCTATATTGTCTTTCGTTAGAATTTTTTTATAATATAGATTCGTTATAGGCTTATATAAAAACCATTTATCGGTATAGGTTGGACACGAGTTGTGCAATAATGATGAGTTTAAAAGGAGGATGTGCGATATTGTATGGACTGATTCCATTGAGCCTGAAGAATTTGGGAGACAGTGGAAGTTGGTGATGATTGAGTACGGTCTTACACAAAATAAATGGATTGATGATATGTTTGGGATGAGATACATGTGGATTCCGGCTTTTTACCGGCATGAGCCCATGTCTAGACTCATGCGGATAACTTCGAGATCAGAGAGCGAGAATCATTTTTTTTGCCAGGTGCAAATTCACAACTCACTCTTGTAGAGTTTATGAATCATTTTGACGGTGCAATGGATGTCCAAAGGTTCAATCACAGAAAGAATGATCATATTTCAAGATATACTGAGCCTGATGATTGGAGCAAAACTACTTTGGAAAAAGATGCTGCTAAGATATACACCAGGTCTATATTCTTTGATCAGTAAACAGAGATATATGGAACTATTACCGAATGTCTGCCGATGGACACCAAAATCGAGGGTCCACAAATAAGGATATGGTTGAAAGACTTTAAAGCTCATAGAGATGGGTTATTAGAGGTAATATAGAATATATATTTAAAACATGCGATTTTGAAAACCCACATGCGAATTTCATATAGAACATGATTTTGCAATATGCGATTTTGATGAACGCATGCGACTTTAAATTAATTGAATAAAATGATTTTTTAGACATGCGAAATTGTTCATGTACACATGCGATTTTATTTTTTTATTATTTTTTTTTTTTTTGGTTTTCTTAGGTGTGTTTCAAGAATCTTGAAAATGATGTAACTCCACAGTGTAGCTGTTTGCGTTTTGAAGAGTATGGGCTGCTATGTAAACACATCTATTTTCTTTTCAAGATGTTTGGTGTTAAAGAAATACCAAACAAATATGTTATGAAGAGATGGACAAAGGATGTGGTTCCGAATGAATTAAACACCACGTTCGATGTAAAGGTGGATGATAAGGATGAGCAACACAAGGCTAAACAGATTTCTCGTGAAATCATCTACACAGGGGAGTATTTGGTTAGCAATTTGATTTCCGACCTTGATCAACTTGTTATAGTCAGGGATCAAATGAAGCAAATTAAAGAAAGAGTTGATCAGAGTCGTATAACCAAGCAGCTTGATCCAAAGTTTGACCGGTTTTCTAAGTTGATTGGTTACCAACAACCAGTAACTAATGCACCTCCTACTGTCCGTGTTCCGGTTGGTATAAGAAACAAAGGACGTGGCTCGCATAAAAGGATTAAATCGTAGAAGGAACAAATGATCAGCCGCAAAGGAAAAAGGTCAAGGACATGTAGTGTATGCAACGAAAAAGGTCATGATATTCGGACTTGTGAGATACTGAAAGGCAAACAACAAAAGAAGATGAAGGGAGCCGGATTGAAAAAGATCCCGGGCACAAAGCCAACGAGGTCAAAGACGATGAAGAGGAAGATGAGTTTGAAGATTACAGTGGAGGTAGTGATGATGGCACTGAAGAAGATGAGTGGGAGGAGGTTTCAGATGAGGCAGATTAAATTTTTTAACTGTACATGCGATTTTATACGAGAAACATGCGATTTAATACAGATGAGTTTATATCATACAATCATGCGATTTAGTATGTAAACATGCGATTTTATATGCATCAGTATATAAGTAGTTTAACATGCGATTTCATTTTATTACATGCAATTTTGAGTTATCTTTTTTTTTGACAAAGATGTCTAAATCATTCATGCGATTTATATAATAATGAAGCATAAGATGTTTTTAAAACTTGTACAAAAAACATAAATATAAAGTAGCAGTTATAGTTTAACACAACTAAAATCATTAGACGATTAAACAGTAATCTAGTTATTTGAAGCAAAGATTTTGTCACGTTTAGCCAAGCTGAACTCCATCTTCTCTTTCACAGTGTTTAGAGCATCTTTTAGGAAAGAGAAGGCTAAGTCATCAGCTCGAGACTATTCCTTTATGGGATCCAAAGTTGTGTCTCTGAAGCTTGATGGTGGTTCTTCAAGTAGTCTCTCCCACATTGTCACGACCCCCGACCCCACCCTGGACAGGAGCGGGAGCCGCGAAGCAGCCAAGTGGTACCGGTGGTTTATTTTGAAAAGTATTGCAGCAGAAAATTTCATCAGGACTGTGAGTTAGGAAAAATATCATAGTTTTGAAACACCAGATTTTATTTATTCAACAGATGTAATAAACCCATGTTTTGCAAAGGTAGCTTTAATATGGGATAAGCTCGAATACATAAAACAGCTTTTCTTAATTTAATTTAATTTAATTGATAAAATGAGCCACTTCTGTAAGCCTTTTGGTGCCGTATCCAACTTTTATTCCAATCTACTGTAATCACCTGAAACACGTTTTAAAAAGGTTTTGTCAGCAGGAAATACTGGTGAGTACATTCAATTTGTACAAAAGACACATTGTTCTAATTTACAGTATTAAGAGCGATTACAATTGCCCCTATCTTATAATTAGCTAGTCCAGTTGTCACTCGACCGGATCTATGACTGTGGTCATATCACTATTGGGTCCTGTCACCCAATAATGACGTATATCACTAATTAGGCTCGCCCACCTAAGAGTGATAAAACAGCAGTAATGTGCACAATACCCCACTTACTGCCACTAATTAAAGATACGCAAAGACTTAATCCCTGTAATTATAACCGGAAAACATTTAGGGTTTTACAAAGCAACTTTGATAAAAATAGAGTGACTCACATTATAAGCATGCAGTCTTGATTTAACAAGCTTCTTGATTCTATGCCTTCTGATAACTAAGCATTTACTTTATAGTTCTGAATCTTCTGATGATAAAATATCTTGTTTGATAGTAAGTTTATGGATCAGAGTTTGCTGATAGTTAAACATATAGTTTAACATAGTGGAATACGTATTAGTGTAAAACCATATCAAACCTAACGATGGTCACGAGATCAGAACCTTAATGAAATTCACAAAGTATAGTCTTATTTAGACAGCACTTTGGCATTCATTAGTTGGTTTCCGAATCGATCGGAATGAATATTGTATCGGTGATTATTGGTTAGAACACCAACGTATAGAGAGAAGAATAGAAGAAATGAGCAAAGAAAAATGAATTCTAAGCTTTCTATTTATAGGTAAGGAGTATGAAATTTCTAGGAAGTTTCCTTTGTACTTTCTAGGAAATTACATATACCTTTTCTAGGAAGTTACCTATACATTTTCTAGGAAGCTTCCTATCCACATATATATCCTCTTACACCTTCCTTGCACCTTCCTCATATATATCTATTTTCATGTATATCTATTTAGGTGTTTAATTTACTTAGTTAATTAATCTTACTTAGCTGATTATTTAATCTTACTTAGCTTAATTAATCTTACTTAGCTTAGATAATCTTACTTAACTGATTAATTAATCTTACTTAGATGTTAAGTTTACTTATCTATTAAGTTTCTTAATTGCTAAGTTTTACTTAACTATTTGTTTTACTTAATTTCTAAGCATTCTAGTTAAACAGTTCCCTGAGTATGAGTTCTAATTGTAGATACAATGGAACTCATATTAGTGTATTAACCTAATTCAACTTTAACGATACTCACAAAATCAAAACCCTCACGATGAATGACAAAGTATAGCCGTATACGGGCAGCACTTAAACATTCATTGGATCAGTTTCAATTGAACGGATAAAGTATCGTACCCGTGATTAGAGTTATTACCCTAATAACGGGCAGAGTTTCGGGTTTTAGAGTATAATACCGAGCGACTATTTTGTTATAATAGAGGCTAAGAGAAAGAAAAGAATTGAACGAATTGAAATCTGCAGAGCTCGTTCTATTTATGGCTGAAACAGAAGTCTCTCGCGCCCCGCGAGAGTTTCTTCTTCTTCCTTCGCGGCCCGCGAGGAACCGTAAGCGGTTTAGGGTATGCTGAGTCATGGTGTGGTCTTGGCACGTGTGACGACACGTGTCCCTCAACGTGTCCGGTTAGAAACAAGTCTCTCGCGCCCCGCGAGAGATCTTTCTTCATTGGTCGCAGCCCGCGATAGAACAAAAATTCATTTTTATTTGATCTTTCAAACAGAATTTCATCGTACGTGTTTGGGATTACGATTACGGAGTATTGTAGGACTTATTTGAGGGTTGTTACATTCTCCCCACCTTGTTTTAAATCTCGCCTCGAGATTTGGGCTATGATATCTCTTTAAGGTTATGTCACGTCTTTAATTGACACTGTAATTGAATCAAAATATGTTCAAATTGGATATGAGAGTAGTTTACAACAAATAGAACTCAATGGTTTAACTGAATAAATTCCAGAAATAGGTATCAAAGGGTCAAAGTGTAATGATATAATCATCAGAATGACTAAGTTTACATGTGTTAAATTAAAAGAAAGATTTATGACCAATATCGAGTTACTTTTATAAACAATAGAATTCACTTGTCAAGGAAACTTTACCTTGGTTGTCAATTATGGGAGATTTATAATTAACAAGCTCAACTGAATAGGAGTACGAAGATGATGTGTTAACTATCGAATCATAATATGAGGAAGAATCAGTGTGTTGACATTATTGAATTTCAAGGATACACTGAAATACAACAGAGTTTAGTGTATCATCGTCTTAACGCATAGTTGTATTAAGACCACTTTTTAAGGGTGAGTTAAGCAAAAGGTATATAAATTAGCTCAAGCTACAAGTTTATACCGATGCCACAAGGTGTCGTAGTAATAATAGCGGTGACCGAACGAGTTCACCGTGTTTGGAATCAAATGAAAGTTCAACGAAGTCAATCCGAATGTTTGTTTCAAACAAACCTAGTAGGATTTTTGATTGAAAATGAAACAATTGAATAATGTTTTTCGATCGAAGATGATAAAGCAAAAAAGATCACGAAATGCTCAATTGATGTCGTAAGAACCGTTAAGAGATACACTGAAATATGTCATGAATTTGTGTACCATTATCTTATCACACGATTGTGTTAAGATTACTTTAATATGATAAACCAACAAAGCAGATTCAATATAAATAAATAAATAATTAATTAAATTCGTAAACGCGATTAGCGCAAGCTTCAAATTTGTATAAACGTCACCACAAGGTGATCGTGATCAAAGAAACGATTTAATGAAGTCGAAGACCAAACAAGCCTGTTATGGTTCAAAACAAGTGAAGTGCTTGTTGGGATTATTTCGAATATGATGACCTCAATCCATCATATGGGACTTTGAATTGATTACGTATTGCGAGCAAGTTCAAACAATTGAACTTGATTTAAACACAACAAGTTCATGTATTAATAAGAAAGTTCCGACATGTCCACAACAAAAACCATGTATGCTACTTAAAAGAAAATCGACAAAAGAAACTCATCGACTCGATATCAAAGAGTTATCGCTTTACAATAATGCGGTTTATCTAGATCACAATACAAAGATCAAGTATAGCGAAACGATATTTGAGCTTTGATAAAACAACAATTTGGAGTGAAGCCCTCCAATGGTCTTTACAAATCAAACTGACCACATGCGCAACAAGCCGTGCATGTGTGGATTTACCAAGAAATGAAACGAATAAATATTCTCAATTTATGAAAGAAATCCTCATGGTATGATGACCATTAGGGGGAGTAGAAATACGAAAGTTTACTCACTATATGCAGAAGTCAGAATTTCAACAAAAGAAATTTAAGAACTTTACCTGGAATTTCGTGTGATAACCGTTGTTAAGTGATATTACCATGGAATGTCAAACATTGCGTTTTTGTCATAGGGGGATTGCAAAGGTATGCGACTTCTTTTGCAGCGCCAATAATTATGAGTCTGATTAGGCTATGCACCGATTGTTGTGAAATCTTGTTCTAACGTACCTCCGTGAGATTCATGTTGTTTGTGGGATCACGTGGCAAAGTGCTGCTTTTCGGTTAGTAGTTCTCCCACTGGTAGGATTAGCATCGTTTTTGTCGTGCCCCATCCTGTTTTCCAAAGGCTTTTCTTTGAAAGTCATGTGTGATATACTTCGACGTCCGCTGTCGTGTAGTTTAAGTTTCATGTGTATTCTGGTGCACTAGCACAACTTTACATGTTTACTACTTGCGTTAATAGTCTAGGGTAACGCATTGGAAATTCTTATACTTTCGATGGCGACCCAACTTAAAGGGTTCCCGTCATTTATCTTGTCGCACGAGTTACGAGACAAATGATCAAACGAAATAATGTTTGATATCGGAATTATAGATATATGTGAGAGATTCTTGATAAAGAAATCTAGATTTATCATTGACACACACGCTCATGATTTATTTCACTTGTTATGGTTTTTGGATTTGCTTATAGATATACATATCTATATAATCATAATATACATACCATTCATAGGGTCAATGTATTTAACATATTCATGTTTTCAAAAACAGGTCAGACATCAGGTCATGATATTATTTAGGGAATTATGTCACTTGTTTGACATATTATACCCCTTCTTACCCGGTTCTCGCCAGAGAGGTAACCCCATCTTACCCGGTTCTCACCGGAGAGGTAATTATCATTGTATTTCCCATAAATAGATTTTCTCAAATCATGATTTTAAAATGAATCTTTTATCAGGGCTTGTATCAAGAAACAAAGAAATTTGTATTCACATGACGAATTATATTCTAGAATCAAGTAGTACCATTAAGCATGAAATAACAGTGATCAAGTATTATTGCTTATTTATCGTAGTTGCAATGTTCTAGTCATTATTCTTTCGGCATACCAATATCAACCATATTATACTTATACAAGTAATTAGCTTCTTTTGAAGCGTATATTAAGGCATCCTTCTTAAGTTGGAGTCTAAATACTATCATGGGTGCTACCAGATAACATCAATTTCTAACTCTTCGTTTAAACTTAGGTATTATTACAACACCTAATTGCTTAAACAAGTGGCTCTGATACCACTTATGTCACACCTCCGACCCCACCCTAGACGGGAGCGGGAGCCGTGAAGCAGCCAAGTGGTACCGGTGGTTTATTTTGAAAAGTATTGCATCGGAAAATTTCATCAGGACGGTGAGTTAGGAAAAATATCAGAGTTTTGAAACACCGGATTTTATTTATTAAACATATTGGATAAACCCATGTTTTGCAAAGGTAGCGTTAATATGGAATAAGCTCGAATAAATAAAACAGCTTTTCTTAATTTAATTTAATTGATAAAATGAGCCACTTCTGTAAGCCTTTTGGTGCCGTATCCAACTTTTATTCCAATCTACTTTAATCACCTGAAACGCGTTTTAAAAAGGTTTTGTCAGCAGGAAATACTGGTGAGTACATTCAATTTGTACAAAAGACACATTGTTATAATTTACAGTATTAAGAGCGATTACAATTGCTCCTATCTTATAATTAGCTGGTCCAGTTGTCACTCGACCGGATCTATGACTGTAGTCATATCACTATTGGGTCCCGTCACCCAATAATGACGTATATCACTAATTAGGCTCGCCCACCTAAGAGTGATAAAACAGCAGTAATGTACACAATACCCCACTTACTGCCAGTAATTAAAGATACGCAAAGACTTAATCCCTGTAATTATAATTGGAAAACATTTAGGGTTTTACAAAGCAACTTTGATAAAAATAGAATGACTCACATTATAAGCATGCAGTCTTGATTTAACAAGCTTCTTGATTCTACGCCTTCTGATAACTAAGCATTTACTTTATAGTTCTGAATCTTCTGATGATTAAATATCTTGTTTGATAGTAAGTTTATGGATCGGAGTTTGCTGATAGTTAAACATATAGTTTAACAGAGTGGAATACGTATTAGTGTAAAACCATATCAAACCTAATGATGGTCACGAGATCAGAACCTTAACGAAATTCACAAAGTATAGTCTTATTTAGACAGCACTTTGGCATTCATTAGTTGGTTCCCGAATCGATCGGAATGAATATCGTATCGGTGATTATTGGTTAGAACACCAACGTATAGAGAGAAGAATAGAAGAAATGAGCAAAGAAAAATGAATTCTAAGCTTTCTATTTATAGGTAAGGAGTATGAAATTTCTAGGAAGTTTCCTTTGTACTTTCTAGGAAATTACATATACCTTTTCTAGGAAGTTACCTATACATTTTCTAGGAAGCTTCCTATCCACATATATATCCTCTTACACCATCATTGCACCTTCCTCGTATATATCTATTTTTATGTATATCTATTTAGGTGTTTAATTTACTTAGTTAATTAATTTTACTTAGCTGATTATTTAATCTTACTTAGCTTAATTAATCTTACTTAGCTGATTAATTAATCTTACTTAGCTTAATTAATCTTACTTAACTGATTAATTAATCTTACTTAGATGTTAAGTTTACTTATCTATTAAGTTTCTTAATTGCTAAGTTTTACTTAACTATTAAGTTTACTTAATTTCTAAGCATTCTAGTTAAACAGTTCCCTGAGTATGAGTTCTAATTCTAGATACAATGGAACTCGTATTAGTGTATTAACCTAATTCAACTTTAACGATAATCACGAAATCAAAACCCTCACGGTGAATGACAAAGTATAGCCGTATACGGGCAGCACTTAAACATTCATTGGATTAGTTTCAATTGATCGGATAAAGTATCGTACCAGTGATTAGAGTTATTACCCTAATAACGGGCAGAGTTTCGGGTTTTAGAGTATAATACCGAGCTACTATTTTGTTATAATTGAGTCTAAGAGAAAGAAAAGAATTGAACGAATTGAAATGTGCAGAGCTCGTTCTATTTATAGCTGAAACAGAAGTCTCTCGTGCCCCGCGAGAGTTTCTTCTTCTTCCTTCGCGGCCCGCGAGGAACCGTAGGCGGTTTAGGGTATGCTGAGTCATGGTGTGGTCTTGACACGTGTGACAACACGTGTCCGGATAGAAACAAGTCTCTCGCACCCCGCGAGAGATCTTTCTTAGTTGGTCGCAGCCCGCGACAGAACAAAAATTCATTTTTATTTGATTTTTCAAACATAATTTCATCGTACGTGTTTGGGATTTCGATTACGGATTATTGTGGGAGTTATTTGAGGGTTGTTACACACATCTCTTGATTTCTTCAAGAATCTTCCCCTGCACATCAAGAATCAAATGAGAAGAGGTGACACCGGTGCTTATTTCTGTCAACGTGCGAGTTGACAATAGTTCCTTTATTGCAATGTTTTTTATTTGTTTTGAATCTTCTGATGACATTTTTTGGGTGTGTTTTGTGTGTGTTTGTGTTCGGTGTCTTAATATGGAAGGTAGTTATCCCATGGTATTTTATATTAAAATAGTAAATTTATTATGTAGGTAGGGTGGTAAGTTCAGTAGTATTTATGGTAAAATTGATCATTACAAGTCACATTACAGTCACATCGGTATTAAATTAATTTTTATATAAAATAGTTAATTTATATTTATTTTAATTATCAATTCATAATTTTTTTGTTTTTTCATTTTAATCATCGTGGGACAAAGTTACATGAAATCATCAGCAGCATTTTTTTTTCAAGATCACTTTTTAAAATCGCATGTGTTTAAAACAAGAAATCGCAAATTATAAGAAATATCAAACATTATTACCTTTTTATTAAATCACATGTGTATAAAACAAGAATTCGCAGACTATAAGAAATCTTAAACATTATTACCTTTTTTAAAATCGCATGTGTATAAAACAAGAATTCGCACACTATAAAAAAACAAAACCTTTCTTTTTGTTTTCAATGGTTTTTCGCACGTTCAATATGTATTTCGCATAGTATAATTTTCATCTTGCATCATCTTCTTCGATAGACGGTCTATCGATGTTGTTTCAGTTCAGAACTTCCAAAATTAGCAGATATGAAATCGAAGAAGGAGGTTGGTGAATAAGAATCTTACGTTGTTATATTTGATTTATGGATCGATTGTTGATTAATGGTTGGATTTTCGAATACGATTTTGAATATAAGATTCCAATCTTCGTCAGTTACATAGATTAAGATATCGTAATGACGATTTTAACCTTTTTTTCAAGATTTGAATACATTAATATGATTAATTTAATGATTTAAATTGGTTTGATGGATTGAAGATCCTACGGCTGAGAATATCGCGTACGTAATGTAGGATAAGTGGTATTGTACGTTAACCGGCCTCTATATATATATATATATAGGACAAGGATCCGTTAGGAACCACCCTTTATTGCGAGAACCAATGTGAACACAACCAAAAATAGCTAAAAAACACACAATTTTTTTTTAATATTTTTTTATACAAAAATCGCTACTTTTAGTAGAAAATTTTTTTTTTTTAAATTTGCTAATAAAAGTAGTGATTTTAATGTAAAAAAATAAAAATAAAAATAAAAATTTGTGTGTTTTTTTTATTTTATTTTCTTTTTAGGTTTTTTAGGGGTTTAGTTTTTAGCATTTTAGCTTGGGGGTGTCACACCCCGACCACGTAACAACAACAAAACGTGTCAGAAACGTCGGGGAGTGTTGTAACAGAATCATTGTTTCACAACCATGGATTAAACAGTTTCGTTTTATTGAATTAAATGTATTTACATTGGAATTAGAAACAAAACATGAACAAATAGACTTTCATTGTTATTAAGTCACTAAGGCCTCGTCCATTCCTATGTGAGCGTACACAAATATCATCATCAAACATCATCAACTATGGTACCTGAAACACATGTGAAAATACGTCAGCATAAAAAAGGCCGGCGAGTACATAGGTTTTATATGAGTGTCAGATTCATGGCTCGTTTTACATGTTGCAATACTTATTTAAAAACCTTGTTTTGAAAAGTATAGTATTGCGACATAATTAACCAACTCAAATCAAGTTGGTTATAATTTATAAAATCTCGTAGCCATGATTCTTAACTCCAAAACATTTTGTTTTATTAAATCAAATCGTAAAACAACTCGTAGAAACTCGTTAATAAAACTCGTATGGTTTATATTATTCAGAAAACATCATTGTGTGACATCGTTTCAAAATCGTTTACCCAAGTGATCTAGATAACGCAACGATATATAATGTGTTAAAAGCACTTATATATAGGAAGTACCAGCGGCGTATCCACCATGCTTTTAACACATTACCCCCCCCCCCTGTTAGTGCAAAGATGTCTAAAGCCTATGTCTTAAGTCTAGGGATCTAATTTGTCTAGTTTGTATAGTTTAGGGGGCTGAAATGTAATGTTTATGTTATTTTTAAGGGTGACCGTTTGAAGGTGACTTGTAACTTTCAAACGGACAGGATTTAGAGTCGTGACCGTTTGAACAGGTCATGCCAGTTTCAAACGGACAGGATGATTGCCTATAAATAGGCTTGTGTGTTTCTCATTTGAAACGGTCAGCTCTGTCATGTACTGTTACTCTGCCGGATTTTCAAGTGATTAGTGAATGAGAAACGAGTATTAAAGTTACATTCTTCTGTTTTCTACTCCATTCTATCTGATTCTAAACTGTTTAGGTGTTTCCGCCACTTAAATAGTGTGTATTCACTCAAATTGACTCATTTGATCAGTCAAATCGATCCTACAATTGGTATCAGAGCCAGTTATGAGTAAATACACCTGAATCAGTTGGTTTTTCTACACAAAATTTGATTTCTGGACTTTTGGCCGGACAAAATGGACTGAATTTTGGACAGTGTGTGTAAAACTGAGTTTTAACAAACCCTTGAGAATATCAAATCTAAACTCGAAGTAAAAGTGGTAAAAATGGCTTGAAAACTGGTGACCGTTTGAACGTGGCTTGGCTGTCCGTTTGAAATCTGTGCCTGACCGTTTGAACAAATGTGACAACTCGTAATTTAGAACCCTTCGTAGTATCCTGATGTAACATGCTTAAACGTGTGACTAATTGACTTGTTGGTTTAATGAATGTTATTATGTGGCTATGTGCTATGCTTGTATGTATGTGTGTATTTATATGACCCGAGACACAAGGACCCGACTCGAGACCATGCGGTCTCGAGTGAACAGGAAACAGTTGGGCCGGTTGGGCCGTGCACCTCATTTAATCCATCCGAAACCCATTAGGGTGCATCATCTTGAAGCTAGTATATAACCTTGTTGTTAGCCAACATTACCATCTTTGGGCAACTACACACACTCTCCTACACACACACTCCTACATTCTCTCTCACTAAAACCCTAAAGATCAAACATCACCTCTCCTCTCCTTCCCTCTCGGATCAAACAGGTGACCACAAGGAGCTCTCGGACCGGCTCGCACACACCTATTTGGAAGTTTCATTCTTCACCACTACTTCTCTAACCGGTTAGTGCTTCATGTTATGTTATGTACTTCGGTTGATGATGATATATGAAGTAATATGATAATATTTGCTTACTTGTTAAGTTTTATACATGATGAATATATCCTCCTTGAATAAATCGGTGCTAAGGTCGTTGTTATATGATGATGTAATGTCGGCTTGGTATAGATAATATGTGATTAATCATGAATGATTGTAATCGGCTCTTTATGGTTTGAATCCGAATGAATTAGTGATGTTTAGGAGGTTTATTGTTCAATGAAATCGGATTAGCACATGTTGATGATGAATCTTATTTAAGTATGTTATTGCATTGATGGAATGTGCTAGATGTAGGAACCGATGATGTTATCAACTTGAGTTCATGCTAGGATAAACTTTATTGATGAAGCATGTTGTAAAATGAAAACCCTAAAATGAAGAACTAGTTGAATGTATGATGAACAACATGAATATGCTATGAATGTACCTTGAATATTTGAAATTTAGGTGTTCGATCCATTTTCGGTTAGTGTTAGACAAAGAAACATGTTTGTATGGATAGTACACACTGTGCATGAAATCAAAATCCCATTGGCTAGTACAATGTCGGAAATCAGCAAATGTTCCGGCCGAGACCTTCAGTCTCGACTAGAGATCACCACATGACAACTCGAGACCGTAGATTACGACACAGATTGCGAGTCGAGAATCCCTAGTCTCGACTCGTGACCACACAACATCAACACAAAACAGCATGACTCGAGACCACGGTTTCGGGTCCGGTTGCGACTCGAGACCACCTAGTCTCAACTAGTTCATGCATGACTCGAGAACTCGTAGGCTTTAACCGAGATCGCACAGTCTCGACTCGAGATCTCTAGTCTCGACTCGAGACCACGTACGCATACTCGCTGAATTGGACTTACATTGTTACGGGCTTAGATGTTTGGGACGAACTTATGGGCTTCATGTGTTGTTATTGAATGTGTATGTTGTGCACACTGATTTGGACTTGCATACCACCACGAGCCCAACTGTTTGGGCTGCACACTTGGACTTTGGTTGTTACGTGAATGTTACCGTGGAACTTGTTACGAACTGTTGTTGAACTGCCATGCTAGACATGTATGCCATGATTGTTACTTGTGTACAATACGTGTAGAACATACGTGCACTACTTGGATATGAACCTGACATGAATGGTATCTATGTTAGGACGTAGTTGACCACTTACAACTTGATTGACCTTTCTGTGTATCTGCCGAGCAAACTAAGGTGAGTTCACACCCTCTACAAAGCATGGGATTCCCAGGGGTTGGGAATGGGGTTAAGGAACATGGGTTCCTCGTCCTCCTTGGGTAGGACAGCATTGGTTCAGGAATGTAATTCCTCGTCCTCATGGACAGATAACTCGTACTAGACCAAAACTCTATCACGAAGTACCTCCTTTTTATATCGACTTAATCGCCGGGCCAATGGCGAGCGGGTCATTAGTTAGATAGCGCTATTTAGGTCTGACAAACCTCACACCATGCCGCAGAGGACGGGCGTGAACTAATGGATCTGGGGCACGTCAATGATGATAGACATTGACAGTTTCAGGGCACATAAACATGACTACAGTCAGCAGTCGATATGGTAACGAGTCTAGTGTATACATGGGGTAGCCCCCACGGCTGGATTGCCAGAGTAACCGGGAATAAACAAGTCACGTTTTCAACTATGGGGTAACCCCCACGGCAGGATGCCAGATAAAGGAAAACTGTTTTCAGAACAACTTAAACAAACACCCAACTGTGAACTCACTCAACTTGTTGTTGACTCGTTACTACATGCTTTGCAGGTCTTTAGGTACTTAGCTGGAGCTTGCATGGAAGAGGGTCGTTGTGGGACATGGACAGCTGTGTGCCATGTTAAACTTTGAACAATTAAACTTATGTTTTGGTTTTAAACATTATGCTTCCGCTTGCAACTTAAACTATGTTTTGTTTGGACACCAATTGTATTGGTTGGACTTTATAACTACTTATATGCTCGTTCAATATGATTGGTGGTTGGATCCTGGTCAGTCACGCCTCCAAGCGGTAGTACTCCGCAGGTGGATTTTGGGGGGTGTGACAGATTGGTATCAGAGCCATTGGTTATAGTGAACTTGGTTTTAATAAGGGAAAAGTTTTATTAAAATCAGACTATAACCTGTACAGTGCTCTACGATCCATAACGACGCTTCACTCCATATGCAAGGCTCGACATTCTAGGTGATATGATCTATGTATATATTGCCTACTTGTTAGTTACATAGTACATTGCTCATGGTATGCTTGGTTAGTATAACTACTGTTGCTTGAACACGTGTGTACTTACTCACTTCTGTCATCGCATTTTCGCGAACCCCTCTCACTCACGTTCCTCTTGATATGAAGATCATGTCTGGACGCATTAACATGACACAAGCCCAGTTGACGGCTCTGATTAACGAACAAGTTGCTGCGGCACTTGCAGCTGCACACGCAGGAGGTATATCCTGCAGTCCAAACTCATTCTAGGATCTTTAGAATCCTACTCTCGTGAACCAACCTTTGTGTTAAACTCTATCTTTCTTTCGCCCACAATAGGTCAGCATGCTCAGCCACCCGTGTGCACTTTTAAAACTTTCATGGACTGCCGACCAACTACTTTTAGCGGCACTGAAGGAGCCGTAGGCCTCCTCCACTGGTTTGAGAAACTAGAATCTGTGTTCGAAATGTGTGAATGCCCTGAGGCGCGCAGGGTGAAGTATGCTACCGGTACTCTCGAGGGTTTAGCCCTCACATGGTGGAACGCTCAGGTTCAAATGCTGGGGTTGGTTGCTGCCAACGCCACCCCATGGGAAACTTTTAAGGAGATGATCAAGGAGGAATACTGCAGTCGTGATGACATTCATAAGCTGGAAGTCGAGTTCTTCAACCTCAAGATGACGGGGTCAGAAATTGAGGCGTATACCAAGAGGTCGAACGAGCTTGCATTATTGTGTCCTACTATGGTGGACCCTCCAATTAAGGGAATTAAACTCTTTCTCAAGGGCTTGGTGCCAGAGATCCAAAGTCATGTGACTTCAGCAAACCTCGCCACTATCCAGCAGGTTGTTCAGTTGGCACACCGTCTTACTGACCAGGCGGTGGAGCAGAACAGGTTACCAAAGCGCATAGGTGCTGCAACTACTTCTGGTGTCCCTAGTGACAACAAACGGAAATGGGATGGAGCTTCAAGTAAGGGTTCGACTTCTGTTCAGTCCCAGTCTCAGCAGAGAAAGACTGATGACTACAAGAGCAATAGTCAGCAATCATCTGGTGGTCAAAGTCATGGTGGGTACAAAGGGAATCACCCCAAATGCAATCGCTGCAGCCTGCACCACAGCGGGCCGTGCGCCAGGGGTAACTGTCATCGGTACAACAAGCCGGGTCATGCTGCAAAGGATTGCAGGAGCTTATACCCCGCAAACCAGAATCGTCAACAACAGGCCCCACAGAACCAGCGCCAGCAGCAGCAGCAAGGTGATAACAAAGGGTGCTTTCAGTGTGGAGCTGAAGGCCATTTCAAGAGGGTTGCCCCCAGCTGAACAGGAACCAGAACAACAACAACAACAACAATAAGAACAATCAGGGGAATGGTAACAATGGGAACAACAACAACAATGGTGCCAGGGGGCGGGCGTTCGTGATTGGCCAAGGTGAAGCAAGGAATGACCCCAATGTTGTGGCGGGTAAGTTCCTTCTCGACGACTTTTATGTTACAGTTTTATTTGATTCGGGTGCCGATACTAGCTACATGTCACTAGAAGTTAGTCGAATGCTTAAGCGTATTCCAACACCTTTGAACAACAAGCACACTGTAGAGCTAGCAAATGGTAAGAGTTTAGAGGCCACACACGTAGTCAAGGGTTGTAAACTTGTTCTTGCTAACCAGACCTTCTCTATCGACCTCATCCCTATCGTCTTGGGTAGTTTCGACGTTGTCATTGGGATGGATTGGTTATCCCAACACCGAGCAGAGATTCTTTGCAACGAGAAGATTGTTCGTATTCCGGGTTCAGGCGGTGAACCTCTCATGATTCGTGGCGACAAGAGGAATGTTGTTGAGAACATCATCTCTCTCCTTAAGGCCCAAAAGTGCTTGCGAAAGGGCCACACTGCCATTTTGGCTCTCGTTACTGACACCTCGGAGAAAGAGAAGAAGATAGAAGATTTTCCAATTGTACGCGACTATCCTGAGGTATTTCCTGAGGAATTACCTGGTCTTCCGCCTCATCGCCAAGTCGAATTTCAGATTGAACTAGCTCCTGGAGCTGCGCCTATAGCTCATGCACCTTACCGTTTAGCTCCATCAGAATTGGAAGAACTCTCTACGCAACTGCAAGAACTCTTGGATAAGGGTTTTATCCGTCCTAGCTCATCGCCCTGGGGAGCTCCAGTTCTGTTTGTGAAGAAGAAAGACGGTACCTTCAGAATGTGCATCGACTACCGGGAACTCAACAAGGTGACGGTGAAGAATCGTTATCCTCTACCACGTATTGACGACTTGTTCGACCAGCTGCAAGGGTCGAGCTACTATTCAAAGATTGATCTAAGATCAGGATATCACCAGCTGAGAGTCCGAGAAGAGGACGTCTCCAAAACAGCTTTTAGAACTCGATATGGCCATTATGAGTTTTTGGTCATGCCTTTTGGGCTGACAAACGCACCTGCGATCTTCATGGACTTGATGAATCGAGTGTACAAACCTTACCTGGACAAGTTTGTTATAGTCTTCATCGACGACATCCTGATCTATTCTAAGAGTCAGGAGGAACACGAGCAGCATCTACGACTTATTCTGGAACTCCTTCGAACAGAACAGCTTTATGCAAAGTTCTCGAAATGCGACTTCTGGCTTCGTGAAGTCCATTTCCTAGGCCATGTGGTAAACAGGGATGGGATTCATGTTGATCCATCCAAGGTGGACTCGATTAAGAACTGGCCTGCACCTCGTACACCAAAGGAAATTCGCCAATTCTTGGGA
Organism: Helianthus tuberosus; assembly: GCA_030545235.1. Taxonomy (NCBI): domain Eukaryota; kingdom Viridiplantae; phylum Streptophyta; class Magnoliopsida; order Asterales; family Asteraceae; genus Helianthus; species Helianthus tuberosus. Next base: position 111,335,007 of record CM060412.1, on the reverse strand, counting down.
TTGGCAGGTTACTATAGGAGGTTCATTAAGAATTTTTCTAAGATCGCGCAGCCTCTCACCTCACTAACGCAGAAAGGCGTTGTTTACCGATGGGGAAATGCACAGGAGTTAGCATTTCAGCACTTAAAGGATAGACTTTGCAGTGCACCTATCCTTTCCTTGCCCGAGGGCACAGACGACTTCGTGGTCTACTGCGACGCATCAATCCAGGGTCTTGGTTGTGTATTAATGCAACGAGATAAAGTTATAGCTTACGCCTCACGCCAACTCAAAGTTCATGAGAAGAATTACACTACGCATGATTTAGAGCTGGGAGCTGTTGTTTTTGCACTTAAGATATGGCGACATTACCTGTACGGTACCAAGTGTGCCATCTACACCGACCACAGGAGCCTCGAGCACATCTTCAAATAGAAGGAACTGAATATGCGACAACGACGATGGGTCGAGCTACTGAATGACTACGAGTGCTCGATCAGGTACCACCCGGGAAAGGCCAATGTTGTGGCCGACGCCCTCAGTCGGAAGGACACCGCGCCTAAGCGCGTGCGAGCTTTACAACTCACTATACATTCTAGTCTTCCTTCCCAAATACGAGACGCTCAGATAGAAGCATTGAAACCAGAAAACGTCAGGGCTGAAGCCCTACGCGGCTCAAGGCAATGCTTAGAACAAAAGGAAGACGGTGCTTACTACGTAACGGGACGCATTTGGGTCCCACTCTATGGCAACTTACAAGGGCTTGTGATGGATGAAGCGCATAAGTCTCGCTACTCGGTACATCCTGGCTCGGATAAGATGTACCACGATATCAAAACTACGTATTGGTGGCCTAGCATGAAGGCCCACATAGCAACTTACGTCAGCAAGTGTTTGACTTGTGCGAGAGTCAAGTCTGAATACCAGAAACCCTTAGGCCTACTCCAACAACCAGAGATACCACAATGGAAATGGGAGCAAATTTCCATGGATTTTGTTACCGGCCTACCTAGATCTCAACGAGGTAACGATACTATTTGGGTGATCGTGGATCGACTCACAAAATCTGCACACTTCTTGGCTATCAAGGAAACGGATAAGTTCTCCACTCTAGCAGACGTATACCTCAAGGAAGTTGTTTCGAGGCACGGGGTGCCCACCTCTATTATCTCGGATCGAGATGCACGTTTTACTTCAGAACTGTGGCAAGCAATGCACAAATCCTTTGGCTCACGTTTAGATATGAGAACAGCGTATCACCCCCAGACGGACGGGCAGTCCGAGCGCACTATTCAAACCTTAGAAGACATGCTTCGTGCATGTGTGATCGACTTTGGCAACAGCTGGGAAAAGCATCTGCCACTTGTGGAATTCTCGTACAATAACAGCTACCACACCAGCATTAAAGCTGCTCCGTTTGAGGCATTGTACGGGTGTAAATGCCGGTCACCTCTTTGCTGGGCAGAGGTGGGGGATAGTCAGATCACTGGTCCAGAACATGTGGTGGACACAACCGAACGAATTGCTCAAATACGACAACGCATGGCGGCAGCTCGTGACCGTCAGAAAGTCTATGCCGATAAGGGCAGGAAACCGCTAGAGCTCCAGGTTGGGGAGCGGGTACTACTCAAAGTTTCACCCTGGAAGGGTGTGGTTCGTTTTGGTAAACGAGGCAAACTTAACCCACGATACGTCGGACCTTTCGAAATCATCGAGAAAATAGGCAGGGTGGCCTACAGACTGAACTTACCAGCAGAACTCGGTGCAGTTCACAACGTTTTCCACGTATCAAATCGGAAGAAATGTCTGTCAGATGAAACCCACATAGTTCCTCTGAAGGAACTCACTATCGACGAGCAGTTACGATTCGTCGAGGAACCAGTTGAAATCACGAACCGGGATGTTAAGGTCCTAAAGAGCACTAGAATACCCCTCGTTCGAGTTCGTTGGAACTCACGTCGCGGCCCAGAGTTCACCTGGGAACGCGAAGATCAGATGAAACAAAAGTATCCCCAACTGTTCGCAAACGGTACAACCACTACTGAGGCTGAAGCTACGGAATTTCGGGACGAAATTCCAGATCAACGGGGGGTGGATGTGACACCCCAGGAAAACCATACAACTTAACTAGCTTCCTCGGTGAGTACGTACCAAATTTCGGGACGAAATTTCTTTCAACTTGGGGATAATGTGACAACTCGTAATTTAGAACCCTTCGTAGTATCCTGATGTAACATGCTTAAACGTGTGACTAATTGACTTGTTGGTTTAATGAATGTTATTATGTGGCTATGTGCTATGCTTGTATGTATGTGTGTATTTATATGACCCGAGACACAAGGACCCGACTCGAGACCATGCGGTCTCGAGTGAACAGGAAACAGTTGGGCCGGTTGGGCCGGTTGGGCTGTGCACCTCATTTAATCCATCCGAAACCCATTAGGGTGCATCATCTTGAAGCTAGTATATAACCTTGTTGTTAGCCAACATTACCATCTTTGGTCAACTACACACACTCTCCTACACACACACTCCTACCTTCTCTCTCACTAAAACCCTAAAGATCAAACATCACCTCTCCTCTCTTTCCCTCTCGGATCAAACCGGTGACCACAAGGAGCTCTCGGACCGGCTCGCATACACCCATTTGGAAGTTTCATTTTTCACCACTACTTCTCTAACCGGTTAGTGCTTCATGTTATGTTATGTACTTCGGTTGATGATGATATATGAAGTAATATGATAATATGTGCTTACTTGTTAAGTTTTATACATGATGAATATATCCTCCTTGAATAAATCGGTGCTAAGGTCGTTGTTATATGATGATGTAATGTCGGCTTGGTATAGATAATATGTGATTAATCATGAATGATTGTAATCGGCTCTTTATGGTTTGAATCCGAATGAATTAGTGATGTTTAGGAGGTTTATTGTTCAATGAAATCGGATTAGCACATGTTGATGATGAATCTTATTTAAGTATGTTATTGCATTGATGGAATGTGCTAGATGTAGGAACCGATGATGTTATCAACTTGAGTTCATGCTAGGATAAACTTTATTGATGAAGCATGTTGTAAAATGAAAACCCTAAAATGAAGAACTAGTTGAATGTATGATGAACAACATGAATATGCTATGAATGTACCTTGAATATTTGAAATTTAGGTGTTCGATCCATTTTCGGTTAGTGTTGGACAAAGAAACATGTTTGTATGGATAGTACACACTGTGCATGAAATGAAAATCCCATTGGCTAGTATAATGTCGGAAATCAGCAAATGTTCCAGCCGAGACCTTCAGTCTCGACTCGAGATCACCACATGACAACTCGAGACCGTAGATTACGACACAGATTGCGAGTCGAGAACCCCTAGTCTCGACTCGTGACCACACAACATCAACACAAAACAGCATGACTCGAGACCACGGTTTCGGGTCCGGTTACGACTCGAGACCACCTAGTCTCAACTAGTTCATGCATGACTCGAGAACTCGTAGGCTTTAACCGAGATCGCACAGTCTCGACTCGAGATCTCTAGTCTCGACTCGAGACCACGTACGCATACTCATTGAATTGGACTTGCATTGTTATGGGCTTAGATGTTTGGGCCGAACTTATGGGCTTCATGTGTTGTTATTGAATGCGTATGTTGTGCACACTGATTTGGACTTGCATACCACCACGAGCCCAACTGTTTGGGCTGCACACTTGGACTTTGGTTGTTACGTGAATGTTACCGTGGAACTTGTTACGAACTGTTGTTGAACTGCCATGCTAGACATGTATGCCATGATTGTTACTTGTGTACAATACGTGTAGAACATACGTGCACTACTTGGATATGAACCTGACATGAATGGTATCTATGTTAGGACGTAGTTGACCACTTACAACTTGATTGACCTTTCTGTGTATCTGCCGAGCAAACCAAGGTGAGTTCACACCCTCTACAAAGCATGGGATTCCCAGGGGTTGGGAATGGGGTTAAGGAACATGGGTTCCTCGTCCTCCTTGGGTAGGACAGCATTGGTTCAGGAATGTAATTCCTCGTCCTCATGTACAGATAACTCGTACTAGACCAAAACTCTATCACGAAGTCCCTCCTTTTTATATCGACTTAATCGTCGGGCCAATGGCGAGCGGGTCATTAGTTAGATAGCGCTATTTAGGTCTGACAAACCTCACACCGTGCCGCAGAGGACGGGCGTGAACTAATGGATCTGGGGCACGTCAATGATGATAGACATTGACAGTTTCAGGGCACATAAACATGACTACAGTCAGCAGTCGATATGGTAACGAGTCTAGTGTATACATGGGGTAGCCCCCACGGCCGAAATGCCAGATAACTAACATGGGGTAGCCCCCACGGCTGGATTGCCAGAGTAACCGGGAATAAACAAGTCACGTTTTCAACTATGGGGTAACCCCCACGGCAGGATGCCAGATAAAGGAAAACTGTTTTCAGAACAACTTAAACAAACACCCAACTGTGAACTCACTCAACTTGTTGTTGACTCGTTACTACATGCTTTGCAGGTCTTTAGGTACTTAGCTGGAGCTTGCATGGAAGAGGGTTGTTGTGGGACATGGACAGTTGTGTGCCATGTTAAACTTTGAACAATTAAACTTATGTTTTGGTTTTAAACATTATGCTTCCGCTTGCAACTTAAACTATGTTTTGTTTGGACACCAATTGTATTGGTTGGACTTTATAACTACTTATATGCTCGTTCAATATGATTGGTGGCTGGATCCTGGTCAGTCACGCCTCCAAGCGGTAGTACTCCGCAGGTGGATTTTGGGGGGTGTGACAACAAACACCTGACTGTTTGAATGCGCCTGACCGTTTGAAATCAAGCACCTGACCATTTGAACAAACACCTGACCGTTTGTACAAGCACCTGACCGTTTGAACAAACACCTGACCGTTTGAAAATTACCTGACTGTTTGAGGATCTGATTTCTCTAAAAAGTCCATAGTGTTCGTGATATTGTTCGATAGTCTGATTTTGTGAAAATTGTAAACGTAAAAAAAACTATTCGGTAAATCTAAAAATGGAAAACCAAGATTTCTACAACTTCTTCGCCGGCAATGGTATGGCAGCAGGACAAACCTCGGGTAGTCTTATGCAAAATGTCACCATGGAGAATGAATTGGGAACAATGCAAAAGCCTCCCAAGCTTATGAACATAGATGAATATGCGGGATGGTCAAGCAGATTTAAAAACTGGGTTCAGGCTAACCATTTTGAATGCTGGATGAAGATAGAGAGAAAGTACGTTCCACCTGTTGATGGTTTAAATAATAAGAAGCATATTGTAAGCCTGACAGAATCAGAACAGAATGATTTCAAAGCCGAGAAAAAGATGATTAGTATTCTCCAGCAGGCTATCAAAGAAGATATTTTAGTATTGTTGCAACATGAGGATAATGCTCAATCTATGTGGAATGCATTGAAAGCGAAGTTTAAAGGTAGTGATTCCATGATCAAGAACAAGAAGGCTCTGCTCAAGAAGGAGTTTGATATTTTTACCGGCATGAAGGGTGAAACTACAAGGCAACTAATTGAAAGATATTGCCATTTGGTACTTGAGATGAATAGATTAAAAATTGAAAAGACCGATGAAGAATGGATTGACAAGTTGTCTGATGCTTTACCTTATGATGAGTGGGGTACATACCTGATGATGCTGAAGAACAATTCGGATTTTGCCAATTACAATCTTAGTTTGTTCATAGAAAAGATTGAAGCTCATGAGTTAGAATTGTTGAAGATCAAAAAGATGAACTCAGCAAATGTTCAACAAGATGTATCTCTTTATTACAAAGGCAGCACACCAGCAACTACAAATCTGAGTCCAAAAATACAAACTGGTTTCATTGCTGATACAACATCAAGTTCTTCATCAAATACTTCACAAACAAACAAGTCTTTACCATTTGTCAGCTACGAGCCAAATGTCAAAGCTTCTGAACAGACATCACCACAAAGTTCGACCAGCTCAAACAATCAGGCGTGTGTTTCTGGGATCCAATGCAACATCGCAGTCAATATTAAAAATGGGAATGAATTTACTGTATCAGCTGCAAAACAGCATATTGCATTGTTGGCTTCCGTGTTAGAGTCGTATGAGTCTCTGGTAGCAGGTAAGATCGGGAATCCGGGCATGACCAAAGAAGATTACGATCAAATTGATCTGGAGGAGCTTGAGTTAATAGATATTAAATGGGGCATGGCTAGTTTGGTGAGGAGAGCACAGTGCTTTATGGAAATCACTGGCAGAAACAGCCTTTCTGGACCTGATCAGAAGTTAGGATTTGACAAGTCCAAGGTAACCTGTTTCAAGTGCAAAGAAAGAGGCCATTTCAAAAGAGAGTGTCCGAACCGAGAAGTAAATAATCATCAAAATCCGTTCACAAATGATTATTATAAGCAGGCAATCTATCACCGACCAAATCAGCAACCTGTAGTTCAAAGACCACAAATCGAGAACAAACCAGAGAAAGCTCTCATAGTGAATCAGGATGACGAGAAAGTTGCTGAGGGATTCAGTTGGGATAAATACATCCCTGGAAGTGATGGACAGGCTATGATGGCTGAGATAATTGAAGTGATCTAAAGTGTTGTTGAATCTGAAGTGGTTGTTGAAGATGTTTCTGTGGATAATGAGATTGACATTGAGGAGTTAGATGCAGAAGTTCATTACTCTCAATCTGAGCAGGAGGTATTAGCCAGTTCTTTGAGATCTATCATGCCTCCTAAAAATTTTGAATCTTTTGCAGGTTTCTTTGAAGAACCGACGACTGGATTGTGTTCAAGATATGAGGAGAAGAAAGAATTTGTTGAAGAAATGATCGATGTGACAAAGGAAATGACCGAAGACACTTTGAAAGAGATTGCTGACAAGGCTCTCATGGCAAAACTGAGAGAGGTAGACACAGAACTTGTGAAACCCGAGTCTGTCGGTACCGAGTCTGTTCAAAAGGAGTCGGATAAGGAGTCAGGAATTGAGGAGACCAAAACTAAGAAAGTGTCTGAGTCAGAGTCCAAAGATGTCGGTAGACAGGAAGTGAAAACTGCTCATGAAGCAGAAATTGTTGAGAAAGTGGATTCAATGTCTGAAACTCCATGCCAAAAGTGTTTACAATCGTGCATGGAGTGTCTTGAAAAAGACACTAAGTTTCAGGAATTGAAACAACATGCTGACATGTTAAAATTTGATCTAGGACAAGTCAAAGAAGCATATGATACATTAGCCAGATCAGTTAAAATGATTAAAAAGGAAAGTGTCGAAAATGATAAAGCCACAAAACTAGCAAAAGCAACACTTTTTGATAAACAAGTGGAAGTCAATTTTCATATTGACACAATCGCATCATTAAAGAAAGAATTGGAATTGACTAAAATTGAAAATGAGCGAATCGATAAGAAATTAATGAGCTATGTTGCATCGTTCTATGTTCTTGAACAAATTGTTCCACAACAGCTCAATGCTGCACCGGTCTTTAACAGTGTTCCACCCCCAATGTGGAATCATTATACTCAAAAATATCCAGATGGGGTGGAATCTGCATTGAATCTCAAGTTGAAAACAATTGAGGATGAATTGCCAGAGAGCATTGATGTTACATTCTCTGCATCCGACACGGACAACGAGTCACAGGTCATCAAGACTGTTGTCGATCAGGTGTTAGATGAAGAGAGTGATAACTCTGAGGTTGAAGTTATGAAATCTCATTCTGAGAAGTCTGTTACTGATTCTGAAGACGAGGATAATTTTTTAGATCGTTTCATACCAAAATCAGACAAGAGTACGAATGATGATCCGATTATGGTGGTTAAACTATGATTGGAACGGACAAGCTTTATTCTGATTTTGAGTATCCGATTCAAAACATTAAAATTGAAAATGTTGAAAAGATTTTCAAATTGGTTGAAATTGACATTGATGTGGTAAACAACAAAGAATTCTTTTCGAAACCTAAAAAGTCATTTGTTATGACACGTTCCAACAACTCGGGCAAAAAGGAGTGGGAAGGGAATGGTAACAAGAAAAATGGTAACAACTTTAAAAACAAAGGAATTGGTTTTGAGAAAAAGATGGCTAAGAAAGTTGTTAAGCCAAAGGATAAAATGAATGATGTTTTTGTTGTTGGACCAAGTGTGGATGATGAGAAGGAATACATTTTTAGTCAAAAAGCCGTTGACGATTTCAATGCGGCTAAGAAACTGAAAGAAGAGTCGTTCAACTCAACTTTTGTCGAGTATGACAAAAGAGTTTGTTATCGCTGCAATGAAATCGGGCACATGGCAAAACAATGCAAGAAAGTTTTCGAAAAACCTGTCGTAAAATCTGTTGTTCAAAAACCTCGACCTAAGTCACCAGTTGACAAAAAGGGTAAAAAACAAATGGTTTCACCAATCCGCATCTTGAAAAGAGGTGAATCATTGAAGTCGGAAGATAATCCGAAATCGACATTCGAGATTGGCGAATCTTCTAAGTCACAAAAGACTTCAAAGATTTATCCGAAAACAAAAATTTTTGAAACTCAATCATGGGTGGTTAAACCAAAACAATCAGTTGAGGTGAAGAAAATGGAGAATGAGTTAAATTTTGAATCAAAAGTCTTTAATCCCAATGTTTTAAATATTTTTGGAAAAATGGTTGACAGAAAAGTCAAAGGGGTAAAGGAATTTTATGAATCAAAAGTGGTTGCTAATGATAATCATGAATTTGAATTTGAGCTTGATAAGTTTCTTGCAGAGTTTCCCCCGATCACAAATGAAGTAAAACCAAAAGTAGAAACTGATGTTCCGAATGTCACATTTAACTTTCCTAAGATTGATGAGAAGTGTGATGTAGTGTTTGGGAGCGTTTCAACAGTTAAGAAGTCATGGAGTTCATTGTTTGAATAAATTCGCTATGATGTTTGCAGGGGCTGCCCAGGTCGATCATTTCAAAATGGATCATGGACAGTGGAGCCTCTAGACATATGACAGGAATGTTGGCACTGCTTTACAACGTTAAATCAATCAACGGAGGTTACGTGGGTTTTGCAGGAAACCAAGGAGGAAGGATTGTCGGTCAAGGAACATTAACAAATGGAGTAATTTCATTCGAGAAAGTTAACTACATAATTGAATTGGAAAACAATTTACTCAGTATTTCACAAATTTGTGATAATTCTTTTACCGTACATTTCACTAAAAATGAATGTCTTGTCTTAAAACCTGGTTTCGAAATTCCGGAAGAAATGGTGTTGTTGCGAGCTCCACGAGTAAATGATCTGTACATTCTTGATATGAGTGTCGCAACAACAACAAATTATCAAAAACAATGTTTTGTGTCAAAAACCAAAGCTACTGAAAAGGATTCGATAATGTGGCATCGAAAGATGGGCCACATTCATATTAGAAAAATGAATTTTCTTGTATCAAATGATTTAGTTGAAGGTGTAAATTTGAGAAACTTTCATTTGAATGATGACTGTGTAGCTTGCAAGAAAGGAAAGCAGACCAGGAAGTCACACCCACAAAAGTTGTTGAATTCAATCAGAGTACCGCTTGAGAGACTCCACATGGATCTCTTCGGGCCGGTCAATGTAAAAAGTATCAGTGGTGATTTGTATTGCTTGGTAGTCACTGATGATTATACGAGGTTTTCGTGGGTAGTGTGCATGGAAAGAAAGGATCAGACGTTTGAGTCGCTGATGATTCTGTTCAAAAAGATGGAGACATTGTACAAGGTACCAATCCGAAGAATCCGAAGTGATAATGGGACGGAGTTCAAGAATAACCGCATGCTAGAGTTCTGTAACGAAAAGGGAATTCTTCATGAATTCAGTGCACCATACACTCCACAACAGAATGGTGTAGCTGAAAGAAAGAACCGTACTCTTATTGAAACTGCTCGAACCATGTTGGCCGATTCAAAACTACCAATTTATTTCTGGAGTGAAGCTGTGGCAGCGGCATGCTATACCTTGAATCGAGTGCTTACTGTGAAGAAATACAAAAAGACGTGCTTTGAACTTCTTCACATATATAAGCCTAATCTAAAGTTTCTAGAGCCGTTCGGATCACCGTGTACCTTCATAGATCAAGATGGAAAGTTTGGTGCAAAGAGTAATGAAGGTTTCTTTGTGGGATACGCAAGTCCCTTAAAAAGAGTGTTCGTTCCATGCTTGAAGAAGGTAATTGAAGTTCATCATGTGGATTGTCAGAAACACACGGCGTCACCTCAACTTCCCGGAAACAGATTGTTGTTCGATTACGATAAACTCTGGGAGTCGTTCCAACTACCTACGGAGCCAAGTGAAGAGGAACTTGCTTACTTATACCAACAGCAACAATTATCTTTTCAAGAACAGGTGCCTAGACCGTTGGTGGTTTCTCAATCAGATGTGGATACAAATGCTCCTACAACTGGTGTAAACAATCACGAGGCAGGTCCGAGTGGAACAGCTCATGACGACCCAGTAGAACCAGCTCTTTCATTTGATCAGTCCGATGACTCAGATTCGGAGAACGCTCCGATATTTGATGAGGATCCAAATGTTGCATCAACTGAAGCTGAGGATCACACCGGTGATCTAGATATCTCGTTTCAGCAATCGGAAGTTGTTGTGCCTGACACCATCATGCCACGAACATTATCTTACCATCCTTTAGAACAGATTATAGGAGATATTCAGAGCGGTGTCAAAACAAGAGATCAAATCAACCGAGCACTTACATGTTTTTATTCATCTGTTGCTCCTTTACAGGAGGAATTCTCACTGAAATGTTTTATTTCGCAGATCGAGCCCAGAACGTATAAAGAAGCGTTGACTGAAGAGAGCTGGGTAAATGCAATGCAGGAGGAGCTGCAACAATTCGAGAAGTTGGGAGTGTGGAGACTTGTAGACCTCCCTGAAAATCAAAAGTTGATTAAAACGAAGTGGGTTTTCAAATGTAAGAGAGACGATAGAGGTGTCGTGGTCCGGAACAAAGCACGATTAGTGGTACAAGGCTTCAGTCAGCAAGAAGGAATCGATTATGATGAGGTGTATGCGCCCGTTGCTCGACTGGAAGCTATTCGGATTTTTCTGGCATTTGCATCATGGAAAATTTTCAAAGTGTACCAGCTGGATGTTAAATCTGCCTTCCTGTACGGAAAGATTAAAGAAGAGGTGTATGTGGGACAACCACCGGGGTTCACTGATCCACAACACAAGAACAAGGTCTATCTGCTGGATAAGGCGCTCTACGGTTTACACCAGGCCCCGAGAGCCTGGTACGAGACACTCTCCCAACATCTTTTGGCCAACGGGTTCATTAGAGGGACAGTGGATAGTACATTGTTCACCAAGGAAGTAGCAGGCCATCTTCTAATTGTGCAGATCTACGTTGACGATATCATTTTTGGTTCGACCAACGACAACTTGTGTAAAGAATTTGAGTTGGTGATGAAAAAGAAATTCGAAATGAGTTCGATGGGGGAGATGAAGTTTTTCCTCGGGCTGCAGGTAGAACAGATGCCCAATGGAATCTTCATTCACCAAACAAAGTATGTGAAGGATGTGCTTGAAAAGTTCGATATGGCTCAATGCAGTCCAGCAGCAACCCCCCTTGCACAGAATCATGGTATTTGTCCTGACGAGAGTGGCGTCAAGGTGGAGGAGACATTGTACCGGTCAATCATCGGATCCTTAATGTATCTCACTGCTTCCCGACCGGACATCATGTACCCGACATGTCTTTGTGCCAGATATCAGTCGAGCCCGAAGCAATCTCATCTGACAATTGTGAAACGTATTTTACGGTATTTGAAAGGCTGCCCAAGCACCGGCTTGTGGTATCCTAAGTCAGATGACCTTTCTCTCTCAGGTTTTGCTGATTCAGATTTTGGTAGTTGCAAGCAGAATGCTAAGTCCACCACTGCTGGGTGTCAGTTCTTCCGAACTAGACTTGTTACCTGGCAGTGCAAGAAACAAACCGCAGTCGCTCTCTCTACATGTGAGGCTGAATACGTTTTGGCCTCCAGCTGTTGCTCACAGATCCTTTGGATTCAACAGCAGATGAGGGATTACGGTTTGCAATTCTTGAATACACCTATATTTGTGGACAATGAAGTGGCCATCACCATTACTAAAAACCCGGTTCACCACTCGAAAACTAAACACATTGAGATTCGGCATCACTTCATACGTGATTGCTATGAAAAGAAGTTAATCAGAATTGAATATGTGCACACCGATGAACAGAAGGCTGATTTTTATACTAAACCTTTTGATCGAAAAAGATTTAACTATCTTTTAAAATTGAATGGGTTGAAAATTTTGCTTTCTGGAAGGGTAACTGAGTGTGAAGCCGCGGAGGACGGCGATCAAAAGTGAACCACATCATGTTGTCAACTTTGTTTGTACAGTTTGTTTTTCTGCTTTTCGATAAAAACAAAAACACAAAAATATGTTTTTCTTTTTAGGGGGAGAAAGTTTGCAGAAAAATACAAAAACATGATAAAAACTACAAAAACCAAAAACATTTGAAAAAGTAAAAATTAGTTTGTGTAAAAAAAGGGAAATGATAGTACATCAGCTAGACAGTGCAGTACGCTAAAGAATTGTAAAGTATAAACGTGTTAAGCAGTCTTGTAGATGATATGCCGATAGGTTTTTACACATTTAGTAGAGTTGTTCGGGATATAAACATAAATTTCACTTGCTTTTATGTGGGGAACATCTCTCGGATATATGGGTAACCCCCGAAATCTTGTTTGAAAGGTCCCTCTTTCTGAGATACTAGGTCTTTATGCTTAGTGATATCTGGGGTATTATCCCGGGACTTCTGATAATGCGGAAGCAATGGCCTAGTTCCCGGAGAATACTTTACTGCATGCTTGAAATATAGCACCGCCCTCAGCAGAAATAGACAATAAAATTGCTAAATCAATGCTGTTGTAAAAATGATCCTCTAAAGGGGACCCACCAAAGTCGAAGAAGTCGTCATCTCTCTGCTGAACGGAAGTTCTGACCTGAGCTCTCACGACCTTCGCATCTAACCCCCTACAGATATCATCTAGGTATATTCACCTGTAAGACTGAATATTGGGATCTGGATACGGGAGTATATTCTGAGGTGGGACACATATGAAAGTTAAGCCTTAAAATATTAAATCTGTATCCTGAACAGTTTGAACTTTGTGTGAAAATTTAAAGTGGACCTGTATATCGACAATCATTGCAAATTGTTTAATGCTTATAATGATATTAAAGCTTAACAGTACTTGTATCTCGTCGACAGCTGATATGATCCCTTAACACGCTCGAAAAAAGATTGTGTGTACAATTTATTGCTTCTCATATTCAAAATCCAAAAAGATTTGATTTTTTCATCTTATTTAAGACAACGGATGTTGGGGATTGGATGATCAAAGTCTTATGTGCTAAACATGTCGGATCTTGAGGGTTGGGAAAGCAGTTGATTGTGAAAATGATCGGTAATTGATTCAATGTACAAAAGTTCATTAACTTGAATTTAATTTCTGTTTCAAAACATCAGCAACTTCATAATTTTGTCAGTCAGGGTCATTAATTTGGACTTGGCAGGCTAAACAGTTGACCAAGGTCATTAACTTGGACTTGGTTAACTGGGTGTGTTAGTAAAAATTTTGAAAAATCAAAAAGTTTGAAATATCTAAAATCATGACCGTTTGAAGATAGTGTGACCGTTTGAAAAAGGCCATCACGTTTGACAATGGCATGACCGTTTGAAAGTTGCCTTCGTGACCGTTTGAAAAATATTTTGCCAACTTCAAACGGACAGGGACTAGGGCTATAAATAGCACGTGACCGTTTGAGAAATCATTTATCACCCTCTCCGTTTGAAGATCTATTTGAAGCGATTTCAAACGGTCATCAAAAACTCGAAATTACAGCCGTTATTCTGTCAAAATTTCACCAGAATCTTGTTTTTATTGTTGGCTGGTTCAAATCTAAACATGGTGAAGGTTAGTATCAGTTTCGATTTATCACAGATTTTATGTTTTTCTGATGTCGGCGATAACTGTTGTTAGAACATTTAGATTTAGGGTTTTAAATGTTTAAATCTGAAATCAAATCATAGGGTTTGTGTCGGTTTTGGTTATAGATAATTGTGTGATAGTTTAACTGAATCAGATTGATGTGTTTGTTGATCTTGTCGCTTGAACAGATCTTTAAGGTCAGATCTAGAGAGTTTTAGAGATTGTTGTCGGATAAAATTGGTACCCATGTACTCGGGATCTAACAGAGATCTTATCTACATCATCAATTTGACAACAGATAACTTAGAAATTTTTAGGGTTGTGTCAATTTCAAACGGTCAAGTGGGTAGTCAGTTTGAGAGCTGTCAGTTTGAGGACGTGACCGTTTGAGGAACTGTCCGTTTGAGGAAGTGCTCGTTTGAAGTGTGTCTTTACAAGATCTTGTTTGAAATGTTTTTCTAAATGATTGTAGTTTATCAAAGTTTACTAATTGTGTTGTTTGATTATGTTTTTGCAGCCATCTAAAGTGGTGTTCAATCCTAATCATAATGTGTGCTGTGATCTTGATGAGCAACAGAATCCGTTGTTGTCAGAATTCAGCACTATTCTGGAATTTATGAGGAGAGTTCCGATTCAGAAAGCTTTGACAGACAGACGTTTAGTGTTCGAATCACATATTCAACGGTTTTGGAAACATGCATCTTATGATGAACAAAGCAAAACAATCAATTCAGTTGTTAGAGTTAATAATGAGAAGAAACCGATTATCATTTCTGAAGCCATTGTTCGAGAAGTAATTGATCTCCCGGATGAAGAGGATTCGCCAACGAAGTTTCCCGAAAAGATGGTAAAGGGTTGTATGCTGAGAATGGGCTATGATGGTGATTTAAACAGTGGAAGATATTTGAAGTCAAAATTTACAAAGCCGTACAAGTTTCTTATTCATTCCATGTTAATAGCAATGAGTCATCAAAAAGGAGGATACGATACTGATGACGGGGGTAGTCCAAAGACTAAATAAAATGACTAAATATGTAAACGCTCAAATGGTTAAACGGTTCAATGGTTGAAAAGTTGTGGGATGGGAAAAGCAAACAGTGGCCAGTCACATCCGGAGATCGCTTCACCAACCCACAGCCGCAAAAGCAAAGCAGGTCTGCACAATGCACGCTATTATCCAGGGGTCAAAAGGCTTCAACCCCCGAAAGGGCAAACCCTCCACTGCAAGCAAGGTTACTAGTCTAATACATTCTACTTCGGGAGATGTCTTCTCTTATAAATTGACACTTCATTTACTTCAGAAAACATCTCCTGGCCAGCCCTGATTCTCTAATCTCTGGTCATTCACATTGAGTGCTTGTCTCGTGCAAGTCACTCCCTTTCACATCCAACACACACATTCTATTTGCTCCTTCATCCGAATCTGAACTCACTTCAGAGAAGGATCTCCAGCAAATAACAAAAACTGACTAGTAAACCTCCTTCCACATTTTGCAAACGTGGAGGGACCCCACGACCTGCGTTAGGCTAAGTTGAACCCTTCAACCTTTCTGCCTAACCAGCCCAGCTACTACCGTTGGTCTTGTATTTGTTGCATCAACAAGTTGGCGCCCACCGTGGGGCTACGCCGCTATTTCTTCTCAAAAAGACCTAGTAGTGTAGCTCTCTTCACTTAAAATCACCATGTCTGAAAGTGGATCCCCGGAAGAAGTAAATCAGATTCCAAACACTTCTACTCCGGGTAGTAGCCAAGCTCACGTGGCTATACCAACTTCCTTCTCAACTCCGGGGAGCATACCCGAGTTCCTCACCTTCAACACACCAACCCCATCCAGATCCGGGGTTCCATCTCCCAATATCGGTGTCTCTGACGCCCCAACACGTGTTGAACTCACCCCTGGAGGGGTTGCCAACAACTTCCTTGAGTTGAGGTCCCTTCTCAACCAACACGTGAGTAGAGAGAGAGAAAAAGGAGTGAGGATTCGTTTAGACTATGATGAACCTGAACCGACGTTGTCTCCCGGACCACCTCCCCCTCCTTTTACAACAAGAAGTGAGGCTGGTCCCAGTAATCCTTCAAACCCTCACCCTTATCTGTCCACTATGACAAATCCTACGGTGCATCCTATCTTCTCTTCCCAACCAATTACTAGTGGTGCTCCTTTGGGGCATGAGCTAACCCTTGACCAGCTCCTACAGTCCCCAGTAACAAGCTATCCGGCATCTATAACAACCACGTGGGAGCAAGCTCTATCCGTGCTCCCTTTAGCACGAAGTGCTGTTATGAGCGCTCCCCTCGGAATAAACTGCTCAGTTGGCCCAGGAAGCCTTCAAGGCTTCAACCTCATGCCCAACATGATGACCCAGATGATGGCCAACTTCCCGTGGCAACACTTCATCAACCAGGTGCTAGCCTCCCAGGGAAATAACGGCAACGGCAATAATGTGGATGCAAGGGCTGAAGAAGACTTGGCTAAACCATACAAACCAAGTAACCTATCATGCTTTTCGAGGCAGATAGCCGATTATGATTTCCAATCGAAGATTAAGATGCCTTCCCACATCAGGACGTATGATGGGACTGAAGATCCTGAGGACCATCTTCAGATCTTCACCGGTGCAGCCCGGATAGAGAAATGGTCGAACGCTGAATGTTGCTTAATGTTCATGCAAACTCTTGTGGGATCTACCAGAATCTGGTTCAATGACTTACCTGCTCAAAGCGTTCGAAGCTTTGATGATCTTAGCAAAGATTTCTTACCAATTTCTCCCAACAAAGGTGATATGTCAAAGACGCAACAGTGATCTCTCAGATAAAACAACGTGATGATGAAAGCCTTCGTGCTTTCATTGAACGATACAAGAAGGAAGGTCTGACTTATGTAGGGGCCGATGAGAAAATGAGGGTGGCTGGCTTCATGAATGCCATCACCTCTAAGTACCTCACAAGTGATTTCAACAAATCTCTACCCAAGACCTTAGAAGAAGCTCTCGAAAGGGCTGAAGCCCACATCCGGGGAGAGGAGGCAGTAGACATCAAGGAACAAAGAAAAAGAGGGTCCGGCTGGAGAAGCAACAGTCCAGCTAGAAAAAGGGGGAACTTCAACTCCTATGACAGGCGGTCAAAGGGTTCAGACCCTCGAAGGTCTGAAGGCCGGAACCCTCCAAGCAGGGAGAAAGGCATAAGTTTCACACCCCTCACAAAGACCCCTCAAGAAATCCTTGCAACAGAAGAAGTTAAACAAAACTTTCGGCCTCCTAGGCCTCTCCCCAAGAGCAGGAGGAACGAGAACTCCACCCAATACTGCGAGTTTCACGAAGAAAAAGGTCACCACACCAATGATAGCTTCCAACTCAAGAAAAGAATAGAAGAGGCTGTTAAGTCCGGAGAACTCGTTCATTTGGTAAAGGGAGTCCGGGACAAAATGGCTGAAGGAAAGGGTAAGGAAGTCAATATGGTAGATTTCGATGGAAGGGTTCCTCATAAAAGGCAGCGGTTGGAAGCTTGGGAGCTTCAGTGTGTTTGCTTCCCCCCAACGGAGAAAGACCCTCTCTCTAACCCTCTTGTGGTAAAAGCTACCGTGGGAACATTGCAAACATATAGGGCATACATAGACACGGGGGCAGCCACTGAAATCATGTTCGAAAAATTCTTCAACCGTTTGAGCCATGAAGAACGTTCAAAGCTTCAACCCTCTAGAACCTCTATAAAAGGTATCGCCGACATACCCCTCAAGCCTTTAGGGCAACTGACACTTAATGTTCATTTCAGTGAAGGTTTAAAAGAAAGAACCCAACCCCTCACCTTTGTGGTTATCAACATCCCCTCAAACTATGATGTGATCATTGGAAGACCAGGACAGTGTGCGTTTTACATGGCCGTGTCTGTTGGCCACGGCACAGTCAAATTTCCTACCGAGAGGGGCATAGCAACCCTTCAACCCTCTCAGAAAGCCTACATGGTTGAAGGTGAAAGCTCAAACAGTGAAGAAGACAGGCAAAGGTTGGTCATAAACCCTAAGTACCCTGAACAAAGAATAAGGGTCAATCCGGACCTTTCTCAAGAGACCCTTTCATACCTTGAAAAATTGCTAACACACTACAGCGATGTATTCGCTTGGTGTCCAGAAGATATGACCGGGATCCCCCGGGACATTGCCGAACATGAGTTGAGAATACCACCGGATGTCAAGCCTGTGGTCCAAAAGAAAAGAAGATTGGCACCTGAGAGAAGTCTGGCAGCCTGCCAAGAGGTTGAAAAACTTGTGTCGGCCGGTATTCTCCGAGAAGTCAAGTACCAGTCATGGGTTGCAAACCCGGTTATGGTCAAGAAGCCAGACAACTCTTGGAGGATGTGCATAGACTTTAAGGATCTTGACAAAGCTTGTCCTAAGGATTGCTATCCACTACCGGAAATTGATCTCAAGGTTGACTCCCTCACAGGTTACTCGTTCAAATGCTTTCTTGACGCATACAAAGGTTATCACCAAATCCTCATGAAGAAAGAGGATGAGGAAAAGACAGCCTTTCACACGGATAAAGGGATCTTTTGTTATCAAAAGATGCCTTTCGGCCTCAAAAATGCCGGAGCAACCTATCAACGACTCGTTGACAAAGCCTTCGAAAGCCAAATCGGCAAAAACATGGAGGCATATGTCGATGACTTGGTTATTAAAAGCAAGACGGAATATCAAATGCTCGATGATATTCAAGAAACTTTCAAGAACCTCAGAAAAGTTAACATGAAGCTTAATCCGGAAAAGTGTTCATTTGGATTCGAGGAGGGAAAATTCTTGGGTCACATTGTTGGAAAACAAAGCATCAAGGCCAACCCTAACAAAGTGAAAGCCGTCCTTGAAACCAAGCCACCGAAGACCAAGAAGGAGATTGAAAGCTTGAACGGGAAGCTTGCAGCCTTGAAGCGTTTTACCTCAAAGTTGGCCGAAAGATCTCTACCCTTCTACAAAACGCTCAAGAACTGCTCAGATAAGAAGGATTTCAAATGGACTGAAGAAGCTGAAGAAGCTTTCAACCAGATGAAGCAACATCTAGCTTCCCTACCAGACATTGCGGCACCAAAAACTGGGGAGTTAATATCGGTGTACCTCTCAATCGCGGACGAGGCCATCAGTGCAGTCCTCACCATTGAGCGAGACAAGGCCCAGGTACCCGTTTATTTTTTCAGCAAAACTTTAAAATTAGCTGAAACGAAATATCCTCCCCTCGAAAAACTTGCCCTAGCCCTAGTTCAAACAGCTAGGAGGCTTCGAAGGTACTTCCAAGCACACCCCATACAAGTGGTCACCGACCAACCTATTAAGAGTGTGCTTGAAAAACCTGAAAACTCAGGGCGATTAGCCAAATGGGCCATAGAACTGGGAGAACATAACATCACCTATGTCCCAAGAAAAGCTATCAAGGCCCAAGTCTTGGCTGATTTCATTGTGGAAGTCCCAAACCAAACAGCCACTGAAGTAAACACTACCACCACTGAACCTTCCAACCCTGAAGCCTGGAAGCTTTTTACCGACGGGGCTTCAAGCGTTGAAGGGTCAGGGGCTGGGTTAATTTTGATCAACCCAAAAGGTTTGGAATTCACATATGCTCTCCGTTTTGATTTTCAGGCCACCAATAACGAGGCTGAATACGAAGCACTAATAGCCGGCCTAAGGCTGGCCAAAGAAATGAAGGTTGAAAAGCTTGAAGTGTTCACGGATTCGTTGCTGGTCTCAAGCCAAGTGAATGACAGCTACATAGCTAAAGAGCCCAACATGAAAAAATACAGAGAAAAATCCAAGGAACTGATGAGTACCTTCCAAGCGTGTAACATCAAACAGATCCCCAGATCTCAAAACAAAAAGGCCGATGCCCTAAGTAAGCTTGCATCTCTCACTTTTGCCCACCTCACCAAGAAGGTACTGGTAGAAGTGTTGAAGGCCGCATCCATTAATGAATTGGAGGTTCAAGACGTGGTTATCGAAGAAGATCCAAACTGGATGACTCCCATAAGAAGGTTCCTCAAAAATGGTGAATTACCCAATGATCAAGTGGAAGCTAAAAGGGTTGAAATCAAGGCAAGGCAATACATACTACAAGGAGAAACCCTTTATAAAAAGGGTTACCTTGCTCCCTTGCTAAGATGTGTCGGTCCCGAGCAAAGTAAGTATTTGATCAAGGAAATTCATGAAGGAGTATGCGGAGCTCACTTTGGAGCTAGGTCGGTAGTTGCAAAGCTCATGAACCTCGGATATTTCTGGCCTTCAATGCATCGCGATACAGCCGAAGAATTGAAGAAATGTGATGCTTGCCAGATCCATGCACCGATCCCAAAAAGTCCCAAGCACGACTTAGTCCCAATAACCTCAGCATGGCCATTCCATAAATGGGGAATGGACATTGTTGGTCCATTTCCCCCTAGCAAAGGAGGGGTAAAATTCTTACTGGTGGCAGTAGATTACTTCACTAAGTGGCCCGAGGTCAAACCACTTGCTAAGATCACAGGAAAGCAAGTCATCGACTTTGTTTGGGAAAACATCATTTGCCGTTATGGATTGCCGGGAGTACTTGTCACCGACAACGGAAGGCAATTTGCTGAGAAGCCTTTCAGCATTTGGAGCAAGGAATACAAAATCGATCAGGTTTTTAGCTCAGTGGCTTATCCGCAATCAAACGGTCAGGTTGAAAGAACAAATAGAAGCATAGTAGAAGGCATCAAGACAAGATTGGGAAGATACGAAAGCAATTGGCTTGAAGAATTGCCTAGTGTCCTATGGGCAATTAGAACAACCGAAAAAACAAGCCATAAGAAAACACCGTACAGCTTGGTATTTGGATCCGAAGCTGTGATCCCTGCCGAGATAGGAGTTGTAACCCAAAGAATTGTCAACATGGATCCCGAAACAAACCAAAAAGAGACTATGTTGAATTTACAACTCCTAGAGGAAGCAAGAGATCAAGCCGCAATTCAAGAGGCCAAATACAAACAACAGATGGAAGCTTACTACAACAAAAAAGTCAAGAACGAACGTTTCAAGCCAGGGGACCTGGTCCTCAGAAACAACGAAGCCAGCAAGAAAGAAAACCAAGGAAAGCTTGGCCCAAAATGGGAAGGCCCATACACCATCCTTGAAGCACACAAAGGTGGATCCTACAAGCAGGCTGACTCAGAAGGCAAAAGGCTTCCAAGACATTGGAACGGCAAAACCCTGAAAAGGTTCCATGTTTAAACATGAAAGTTTGGTTTGTATCAAAATGTATTTCAAGCAGGATTATGAGTACCTTTTGTAAAAAGCAAGTATTGCTTAAATGAATGAAGTTGTTTTATCAAAACTTGTCTTTCTATCCTAAGATCAGGCTGAGAACCTAGCAAAAAACTCCATGGCAAGGGCCATGTAAGGGGATGAGCTCCCAGGCCACATCGCTCAATAGGTTCAAGGGTTGAACGAGCCTATATAAGGGGTGAGTTCCTAAATCAATACAACTCCAAGAGACTTGTTAAGAAAACATAAAATTGTCTCATAGACGGGTGTGAGCAGCCTACACCAAATGTTCCATAAGCCTTAAAAATATAATCTACAAAGAGGCTAAAAAACAAAGAAATAATAAAAAGGATAGGTGCTATATCTTCTTGTTAAAAATACCAAGGCTAAGTGTCTGCAGCACTGAACCCTTTTAGGTATAAAAAGCATAAGGATAGCACAAACTCGACAAAGACATAGTTACAAAAAGACAAAGAAAATCTAAAAGAACAAAATCACTCAGACAAAAATCACAAAGGTACAAACCAAGCCAGGACGCAAAACCAAGAAGCCTTCAAGGCTTCAAGCCACCCGGGTAATATCTCGAAACCTTAAAGGCTTCAACCTATTAACAGACAGCCAAAAGGCTTGGAAGGTTAAAAGCCAAATAAACTGCCTTGACCAAAAAGGCACAAGCATAAAACCATAATACAAGGAAAATAGTTAAAACATAACATCATATAAAAGAAAGCCCCAAAAGACTTTCAAACATAAGTTAGAGCAAGTCCTAATAACTTGCAAGCTTAAACTACTGTTCCAGCGGCCACAAAGGCCTTAAAACACAACCAACAGGAACCTTAAGGGTTCCTAAAAACCTAATATTGTTCAAGTTAACATTACAAAACATAAATTGTTTTCAGTGCTAAGAAAGCTACGAATCAAGCATCAACAGGCTTGGAAACTCCAGAACCCTCGCCCTTGGCCTTCTTGGTCTTCTTCAGTTTTTTAGTCTTCACACCTCCATCACCACCCACTGCTGAAGCCTCCAAGCTTGCATCCTTGGGAACATCCGGCTGACTTGACAGGGTATCATCACTATCCCCCGAATAGGATCTCTTCCTTGAAAGAGAACCCAAGATTTCAGCACAAACCTTTTCATTTAGGCCCTCCGGTTTCAAATCCTGTAACAAAGCAAGAGGCTTACCAAAACAAGCAGACACTTGATGGATGTAAGGATAAGTCAGCTTCTCCATTTGCTCAACAGAGCCTTTAAAAACGTCAGAAGCCTCGGGACGAAATAGAGGTGACTTCTCCAAAGGATGACCGGATTCATGAAGCTTGTAACCAGCAATAAGGCCTTGGTGTTCCCCCAGGTTGAGAAGCTTAGTATAAACGTCGCCAAGGGCAGAATTGAACTCCTTGGAATGTAAAAGATAAGTAACAACCTGCTGGAAACCTTGCTCAATTAACCACTGATTATCAGCGGTAGAACGAGCAACTGAAGCCTTCAACCCCTCTTTCTCCTTACCAAAAGCCTGTTGCTGAACAGCCAAGGTCTCCCGGTCAGCCTTCAACTTCAATAAGTTAGCCTCAAAACTCTTTTTCAAATCACCCATCTCAATCTCATGCATCTTCTTCAAATCACTAACCTTCTTGTCCCACGCCGCTTCTTTCTCGGCAAAACTAGCTATCTCCTTTTTCATCCCAGACATGGAGGATTTCATTTTATCCCTCTTCTTGGAGAATTCTTCATATTCCTGCATTCTTTGACGAAAACGGGCAATGCCTTGAGGAAGCATAGCAGCAAGGTTGCAAGTACTCAAAATCATGCGGGACAACATCAAGTCATCATCCATCCCAGCAATGGTCTTGTGCACCGAAGGAGGAGCAATGTGACTCAGAGCATCCACACAGACAGCAGCATCTTTGAAACTGTCATCATTCTTCACCAACCAAGTAGGCACATAAATCCCTTCCGGATCCAACCCTTCAACGTCCCTGCTTGAAGATTCCTGAACAGGGATGGCAACAACCTTCTTGCCCGAAACCTTTTTACCATGAACAACCAATTCCTTATCCTTCTCAGCACCTGCTTCACCACCTGGATCTTCCGAAACTTCAATGTCATCACTCAAGTCCACTGGTTCAGTAGAAGTGGATTGAGGACCAGCCTTCAACAACCGACGAGAAGATCGGCGGGTTGAAGACTTGGGAGCATTAGACTTAGAAAAACCCTTGACAGTGGCAGCACTAACATAACCTGAGCCCTCAAACCTTTGATCAACAGTTCTAACCACAACATTCTCACCAGGAACAGACGGAGCATCCCCAAATACAACATCAGAAGTATCGTCGCTCTTAATAAAATCCAAAGCAGACATGACTGCAAAAAGCAACAGCACATAAGTCATAAGTTAAGGAAAACATAAAGAGGGCAAAAAAGGAAAGTGCATACCCATGCCACTCCTCATAAGAACCGGATCCCGATCAACATTCCCCCAAATTTTACTAACCCCTAAAAGAACTAGTAAATGTTCAGGAAAGGGATGAACCCTCGAAGGGCACTCCCGAATGGCTTTGAGAAAAACATCATTCAATTCAGACTCGGAGGGCTCCGGATCATTGAGGACGGCATCCGGTCGCCTCCACACCATCTTGAATGGGACAATAGCATCGGAAACCCAGAAAAATCGATCCTTCCAAGCCCCAAGTGTGGTAACCATGGATGAAATAAGGCACGAGTCGACTTTGGATGTTTCAAAAGTAAACCAATCGCCATTCTTAGCCAAGCGAAAAAACCAGCGAAGGAGTAACAGGGAAGGATCATATCCAAAGGCACGGCACAAAACCTCAAAATGCAAAACCCTAGCCATCCCCTTCGGATGAACTTGCCCAAAAGAAACCCGATAATATTCCAACAAGTTCAAAACAAAAAACGAAAAGGGATACCGAAGATTCGAAAACTCAAAATGACGGCAGTAAAGGGCAATCGAACCAGAGGTCGGTTTATCAACAGGAACATCACAAGCAGGAGCAGTTGGTTTAAACTTTCTATCTATACCATATTCCATACAAAATACATCTACCTCCTCTTGTGTTAAACGGGAAAAAGATTTCGCTAAATCTTTACGAGCACCCATTTTCGAAAAACAGAAAATGAAGAATACAAGTTGTAAAGGAAACCGAAACTAACCTTAGAAGAGGAAGGAAATGGCAGGAGAAACTTGATGGAATTATGAAGAGAATGAATAAATATGCAAATATAAAACAAAAATAAACCTACAATAGGGGTAATAATGGCAAACAGTAACTTCTGCAAAACCGCCACCCTATCAACTGCCACACATCAATCAAATCAATGGTCAGAAATTTAAAATTCAAATTTTAACTGCCTACAACCTTTCAATCCTTCAAGCAACGAACCCTTGAAACCTTCAGGCAATAAAATACGCACATAAAAGTCAGAAGTCTTTGAGCTCATCACCCCAAAACCTCTGACTTGGGGGGCTGATGACGGGGGTAGTCCAAAGACTAAATAAAATGACTAAATATGTAAACGCTCAAATGGTTAAACGGTTCAATGGTTGAAAAGCTGTGGGATGGGAAAAGCAAACAGTGGCCAGTCACATCCGGAGATCGCTTCACCAACCCACAGCCGCAAAAGCAAAGCAGGTCTGCACAATGCACGCTATTATCCAGGGGTCAAAAGGCTTCAACCCCCGAAAGGGCAAACCCTCCACTGCAAGCAAGGTTACTAGTCTAATACATTCTACTTCGGGAGATGTCTTCTCTTATAAATTGACACTTCATTTACTTCAGAAAACATCTCTTGGCCAGCCCTGATTCTCTAATCTCTAGTCATTCACATTGAGTGCTTGTCTCGTGCAAGTCACTCCCTTTCACATCCAACACACACATTCTATTTGCTCCTTCATCCGAATCTGAACACACTTCAGAGAAGGATCTCCAGCAAATAACAAAAACTGACTAGTAAACCTCCTTCCACGTTTTGCAAACGTGGAGGGACCCCACGACCTGCGTTAGGCTAAGTTGAACCCTTCAACCTTTCTGCCTAACCAGCCCAGCTACTACCGTTGGTCTTGTATTTGTTGCATCAACAGATACGATACGTGATTATTTGATGAACATGATCGTAGCTCTTGTGTTGAACAAGAAATATAACTTCTCTTATGTCGTTTTTCATTACATGGTTGATGAAGTAGTTTCAAACAGAAAGACTTGGTTATATCCAAGATTTATTCAGATGATGATAGATCATGCTTATCCTGAAATTGTTCGAGATGAAGTAAATGATGTGTTGGTGTTATCACATATGGATAATGATTCTATTCGAGCTTTGGCAAGATATCACCCAAAATATCCAGAGCCAACAAAGATTGCTAAATTCTTTGGTGCTATTAGAGACAGAAATTATCAGGATCCTGATCCTGAAAAACATGAACACTGGAGAAACAAAGAAGAAAGAAATGAAAGAAGTTATGTTGATGAGATGAAGGTTCTTGAAAAGTTCATACCAAAGAGAAGTGAATGTTTCTTAAAGGAACAGAAGAAGAGGACCAGGAAAACTACTCCTAAAGTACAGAAAGATGAAGGTTCTTCTGGAGAAAGGGCTATTGTGTTAGTAAATAATCCTGAACAAGTGTATGAACAACCTGTTCCGTTATCTTCTGTTGCTGCTGTAGTTGAAGAAGATGTCTTGCTAGAAGGTGTTCATAATGTTGAAGAAGATGATGAAGAAGATGATGATGAAGAGGATGATGATGATGAGAAAGTGTTTTCTGCAAATAGTTCAAGTAATGATGACGATGATGATGATGATCAAGGTGCATCTGGTTTTATAATTTCTGAAAGGTCTAAAGAACAAACTGCAGATGATCTGATGAATGATGCAGTAAATGAAGAATCAGAGGATGTAACTGGAAAGGGGAGACTGTTGGTGATCAAAATGTTGATACTGTTGAAAAGCTGATCTTGCGCATTGAACCTGAAATTGAAGAGGGGGAGATCAGACATACTTACACGTTAGATGAAGTTTCAAAGATGATCAATGTGAAAGAAAATGAAGTTCAGTCTGATCTGGTAGAAGAGTTAAATGCGTTTGATGTGAATCAAAAACTTGAATATAAGTATAAGTATGTTGAAGATGCGGATTTATATGATCGTGTTGAAGTCGAAGATTGCACTGATGAAGAAACTGAAAATGTTGATACATCTGGTCTTCCTACTCTGATGGAATTTTTCACTGAAGAAAATAGAGATGAATTGAAGAGAAAAGTTGATGAAATTCTGAAAGATAAGAATGTTGATGGAACTACTAAAGATTCTCAGAAAGAAGAAAGAAAGAAATGGTTTAGACATTCTAATGAAAGAAAGTTCAAGAGACCACTGAAGTTCTATCAAAGAGACAGAGTTGTGTCAATGGGAGATATCATTAGTTGGGGATTTCTTCCTCAGGTTAATGCATATGCTATTCGTAGAGAATGCGGGGTACAGTATTTTGAATATTTGTATGATGTTATATCCTTACCCTGGTGGGATGTGGAGGAGCTAGCGAAGGTTAGAACTTTGGAGTATCAAATCAGGAAAAATGATGCTATCATGTGGGGTTTTTTAAAGTTTAAAGCTTTGAGAGGGTTCAATCATTGGAAACCGCATTATCCAAAGAAGGAGAGAAGAATCAATCCTGAAATTGGTAACGAAGAAACAATCTTGAATATAAAGAAGCCAAGAACTATGAAGATTATACCAGTACCAAAGATGGAGCAAGATTTCTATAAAGGCTTCATAGATTGGGTGTATAGCTGCATATCAACTGAAGCGGTTATTACTTATCGGGCTGAAAGTGAAGTTAGAGAAATTCATGTGTTTGATCCGATGTGGTTAGTGAACTGCTCTGCAAAAGATATAGAATGTCTGTTCATACACAAGATTCGTTTTCAAGCTGAAGACAGAGAGCAGGCGATGCAATTTCAAAGAGTTGTTTCTATTTGTTTTCAAAAAGGCATTAATGCAGATAACAAATGGAACTCTAAATGGTGGAAGCTTGAAGAGAAAGTCAAGTTGAAAGCTGCAAAGGAAAAGAAAGAAAGTGAAGAACGAGATCGTATGCTGCGAGGCAAGTTTATGAGAGAGCAGGAAGCAGAAAGATTGAGAATTGCAAAAGAGAATGAGAAGATTAGGAAAGCATTACTGAAAAAACCTAAGCCTCGTGAAGAGAAGTTCAAGTCCCTATGAAGACAAAGACTGAAGACTCCGGCTGTATCCAAGGGGGAGTTTGTTAGTGCAAAGATGTCTAAAGCCTATGTCTTAAGTCTAGGGGTCTAATTTGTCAAGTTTGTATAGTTTAGGGGGCTGAAATGTAATGTTTATGTTATTTTTAAGGGTGACCGTTTGAAGGTGACTTGTAACTTTCAAACGGACAGGATTTAGAGTCGTGACCGTTTGAACAGGTCATGCCAGTTTCAAACGGACAGGGTGATTGCCTATAAATAGGCTTGTGTGTTTCTCATTTGAAATGGTCAGCTCTGTCATGTACTGTTACTCTGCCGGATTTTCAAGTGATTAGTGAATGAGAAACGAGTATTAAGGTTGCATTCTTCTGTTTTCTACTCCATTCTATCTGATTCTAAACTATTTAGGTGTTTCCGCCACTTAAATAGTGTGTATTCACTCAAATTGACTCATTTGATCAGTCAAATCGATCCTACACCCCGTTACCTAATCACTTCCCTAACCCAATGGTTCAAACAGTTACAAATGGTTCACATAAATCAAATGGTTACAAACGGTTCACATAAATCAAACGGTTACAAATGGTTCTCATACATCAAATGATTACAAATGGTTGTCATACATCAAATGGTTACAAATGGTTCACATACATCCAACGATTACAAATGGTTCAAAACGTAAAACAATTGCGCTAGCATGTTAAGTGAACATACATAGCAAAACATAATGAAATCATGTACTAATAGTGTACTAATGAACATAGCAAGTATATGATATGAAAACATGGAAAACACGAAAGTAACAAGTAGGCACATGTGTTTCACCCCAAAATATTTGAAAAACAGTAAGAGAGGGGACTATGTACTCACTTGAGGATGCTTAGGAGTCTTGACTAACAACCAAGCAAAGCTAGAGGGATCACGGAAATCAAACGACACCTAATATAGGTAACTACATTAATAACCGACCTAAATCGGAAGATCGGATAGGATGAGGTTTCGTAAACCAAATGAGTATTGGAACTCATATGATATGGTTTAACAAAGCCTACATACTAAAATGAAACCTAACCTAAGTGCTTACGACCCTTTACGACCCGTTTAGGTAGCTTACGCTACTTTAACGCGTCGTTCGCGTAAAACGCGTTCGGACCGCCTAACTAGTCCTATGATAAGTATTATATGCCTTAACAAGTCTAATAATGTTGCCTAATCAGTTTAGATGTCAAAATTAATGTTACATGTGCTTAAAATGAATTTATGCGTAAAAATGGCATTTTGGTCATTTTCCTAAGGCATATAAACTACCTATCATACAACTACTTAAACGAAGTAACCATAAGGCATAACCTTGGAAGGTTATTCCCTATACAACTATGGTCACTAAACAAGTTTGGTCGGATCCTAATGATCGACCAAATGGGTCTAGTTCGAAAGTCTAAGCGGTTGTTTAGACCGCTTGACTTACGACTCTACATAAGCACCAATCTAAAAGTGACGAGCTAAACATGTTTAAAACATGTTTAACAAGGTTTGAAAACAAGTTAGATATCAAAACAAACGATTTTGATACCCAAGAGTAGTTTGGTTACAAAATACGCTTAAATACGCATTTTGGCCGAAACTACGACTCGTCACTACACCTAATCAGCGTGGTAATCAGTAGGTATAGTCACTAGGGACTATAACCATCGTGATTACGCTCATGTTGCGAAGTTCAACGAACTTCGTGTTGACCATAAACTGGTCAATGCTGAAAGTCAAACACTTGTTTGACTTTCACGCTAAAAACACAAAAAAGAACGAAAGAATACTTACAAGAGGTCCAAGAATGGAAGTTTGATCCAATTATTCTCAGGTATGGAGTGTTAGAACCCCAACTTAGAGAACAAATCAGATCAAGGTGTGAAGAATGGAATGAATGGAGGTGGGTATTTATATAAAATCAAGAACCGTTAGGATCGTTTCTCGTAAACCGACCTTAAATCTTGGCCTTACACTTGGGCCCAAGGTATTAGAATACAATGGGATGCTAAAAACCATCAATTTTCAGCCCAAGGTATTGAGAATTTTGCATTAAAACCCATGAAATATGACCAGAATGCTGAAAATGAAGTTTCTGTCAGATGAGCTCTAGCCGGCCGCGTAAGAATT
Organism: Helianthus tuberosus; assembly: GCA_030545235.1. Classification (NCBI taxonomy): domain Eukaryota; kingdom Viridiplantae; phylum Streptophyta; class Magnoliopsida; order Asterales; family Asteraceae; genus Helianthus; species Helianthus tuberosus. The sequence goes on along the minus strand of CM060412.1, from coordinate 111,305,368 downwards.
GATCAAGGCTTATGCCCCAGGCCTAGCAAACTTTGGCAGAAGTGTCAAAACCGGTCCCTGCACTTGAAAAACATGCATTTCGATGCATTTTTGGCACGTTTAAGCCCCGTTAACCTCATTTCAAGGATCTAAAATGAAATTAAAGTATAGGGAACTTAAAATATGCTCAAAAATATCTCGGATGTCGGTTCGTTTGGCCGTACGGTTGCGTTGTTCGGTTAATTACGAAGAAAGTCGTAACGCAAAAACGATCCAAATTAAGCGACGAATGGAATTTTATCATGCCAATCACTAAAATAAAATATTTTAATGATATCATAAATTTTTGGATGTCCGGATATATTCAGAACGTAAGATATGCGCGAAAATGCAAACTTATGCACTTTTTGACGCTTTTAGTCCCTATTGATCAATAAAGTTTATTTTAGCATACCGAACCCCTCAAAGCCTATTTATAAGCTATGTAAAGGATATTTATGGTATGTTTAACTTATGATCATGTTCCGGAATGTTCGTTACAGTACGAATCGGCATACTTTCGCAGTTTGTCAAAATTAGTCCCTGTAAGCGAATAAACTTGATTTCGACACACCAAACCATCCAAAACTTATTTCTAAGTTATATAAGGGTTGTTTAAGGTATGTTAAGCCTATGTCACTGTTCCGGAGTGTTTTTTGCATTAAACTGGTTATATTTACGTATCAGTTCGCGCATAACCTTCCAGAAAGCGATTTAGAGCTCGAAATCGATCAAGAATTGATATGTGCACATGATACACATAAATATACAAATCCCAAGTATGAAACACAATATTTCATTGATTTGGTATTTGTTTGATGGTCACAGAGGCACAAGTGTCACAGTCTCCCCTACTTTAGGAAATTTCGTCCCGAAATTTATTCGTAGGAGTCTGTCTGTGACGCTGTGATCAATAATTGTCTTGCATGGAATCTAGGGTGTTTATCTATTTGCGTAGAATAACCCATCAAAGATGTGCAAGGCATAATCCTGTCATTTCTCTCAACGGACATTCTTCAGAAACGTAAATGAAGGAAAAATCAAGGATATTCATTTCCTTCGATGGATATTCTTCAGAAACGAAAATGAATGGAATGAGTCATTTTCCTTAATGGGTGTTCTTCAGAAATGGAAATGAAGGAAAAATCAAGGATATTCATTTCCCTCGATGGATATTCTTCAGAAACGAAAATGAATGGAATGAGTCATTTTCCTCAATGGGTATTCTTCATAAATGGAAATGAAGGAAAAATCAAGGATATTCATTTCCCTCGATGGATATTCTTCAGAAACGAAAATGAACAGAATGAGTCATTTTCCTCAATGGGTATTCTTCAGAAATGGAAATGAAGGAAAAATCAAGGATATTCATTTCCCTCGATGGATATTCATCAGAAACGAAAATGAACGGAATGAGTCATTTTCCTCAATGGGTATTCTTCAGAAATGGAAATGAAGGAAAAATCAAGGATATTCATTTCCCTCGATGGATATTCTTCAGAAACGAAAATGAACAGAATGAGTCATTTTCCTCAATGGGTGTTCTTCAGAAATGGAAATGAAGGAAAAATCAAGGATATTCATTTTCCTCGATGGGTATTCTTCAGAAACGAAAATGAACGGAATGAGTCATTTTCCTCAATGGGTGTTCTTCAGAAATGGAAATGAATTGAGTCAACTCTAGACACATGAAAAAACTTGTTGTGGCTTCTGTGCACTGAATTCCATAATTATGTATGCATCCATAATTACGTAATTGCTTACACAGTCTGCACAGTGTATTTCATAATGTGAAAGGGATAGAATTTGAACAAGCTTGAGACAACTTTGATTGGGTCAACACATAAACACATAAGCACATAATTAATTTGTTATTATTCTTGTTAACTTGACGCTGATTTGAACATGGGTATTCAAGGTATACCAGGAACCCAGTCGATGGACTTCAACGTCCTCAAGAATCTATCTGAAAATATAGGATGATCTTCCAAAAATTCGATTTTTTTTATTACAAGGAATCATAACATTCGAATTAATGTACACCACAATTTTACTTACGGAAATACCCTTAGGTACCCTATTAAGGATTTATAGTAGTATTTTGGGTATACGTCCAGAGTTGTAACTTGCGCCTTGTACTTCGTTTCCTTGGAAGAAACGGGTACTTAGGATTTTCGTGGAAAACGCAAGAGATCATAAAATGGAAGAATTTTGGGGGTAGTCTTTTCTTTAAGGAATACGATTCCCTGATTGTCAGTATTGTAGGGGATATGTTGTTTATACATGCAACCACATAAATAAATTGCAATGTAAATAAAAGATTTATTTATAAACAACGATAACAACTGTTTCATGGACCTTGACAACAAAAGAAAATAATACATAAGACGTGATTATTTCTAAACGGTGTTGTCTTCTAGTCGGTCAGATGCTCATCCCTGTGCTGGATTTGCATTAGCAAGCTTTGGGCAATTTCTTCGGAAATGACCCATCTCGCCACAGTTGTAGCAAGAACCTGGTGGAAAACGAGCTTGAGCAGGATTGTTGTCAGCTTGATTTGGTGCAACTGCAGCTCGGCAAACTCTTGCTGTATGACCTATAAGTCCACAAATTTGGCATTTGCTGCACTTCACACTAGCATGATGATGAAGGCTACATTGGTTGCACAAGGGTGCAGTTCCGTTGTATGGCTTCCTAGCAGGGGGTTGAGCTGGTTGGTTTGGGGCAGCTTGATCATTGTGAGCAACTACGGCGAAGTTCTGGGAAGCCTTTCGCTTCTTTGACTTCTTGGAGGATCCAGTCTGTTCATCTTTGGGTTTCGATTCCTTGATTGGTTTCTTGTCACCTTTTTGGAAAAGTTTACCTTTCCTGATTTGAGATTCAGTCAAGGTAGCAGATAGCTCAATGGCCTGCCTAACTGTAGTGGGGTTACTACCAGTCACAATGTCTTGTACTGGGTCAGGGAGGCCATCAATGTACTTTTTGATTGCCTTATCCAAAGGCGTAACCATATTCGGGCATAACAGACTTAACTCCTCATAACGATCTGTGTAGGCTCGATGCTCACCCCAATCTTGCTTAAGATCGTCGAATTCCCTTTCCAAGGCCCTGATCTTGTGACGAGGACAAAATTCCTTCATCATCAGAGCTCGAAGCTCTTCCCACGTTTGAGCCAGTGCCACATCGGCACCCCTATCTCTCATCACACCATTCCACCACGTCAAAGCTCGTTTCTCAAAGACACTAGATGCGAATTCTACCTTTCGCTCGTTTGGACATTGAACATGTCTGAAGGTGCTCTCTAGACTTTCGAACCATTGCAGAAGTGCAGTCGCTCCTTGAGTCCCAGAAAACTTTGATGGCTTAGCTGAGTTGAACGTCTTGAAGTTACAGGGAGCATTATTGTTGTTGAGAGCTTGGTTACATTGAGCAACGATGTTCGGAATTGCAGCAGTCATTTGCTGCGTAATGATAGCTGCCAGATATTCATTAGGTACTTGATTGTTGCGTCGAGGAGGCATTCTAAAAGGGGAAACAAGAGAGGAAACAAGTGAAATGGCATTGGGTAAGAATAGGATGTTACAATTACCGACCAAAAGCATGGGTAATGGTCATTTGTTTGAACCACGAAGCAAACAAACGAAACACAAAGGCTAAATTAAAGTAAATAGGTACTCATAATGTATGGCGAAGACATGCTCGCCTATAAGTGGACACTCACCCCAAGAGTTCCCAGGTAAGAGTGACTGGTCCGATACTGCGGATTTGTACGAACACTCTAGCCTTAGACAGAAAGCTCAGGGTACAGGCATCCACCCTTCCAGTTTGCACGTGTTCACATTATTTAGACCAGACTTTGACGGGATTTTGAAAACTTAGAGGGTTCAAAACCTAGTAATCAATCATCCTAGAATAGATGATTGGTTTTCAAGGCGGATTCGAAATTTATGTTCTTGTTGTGGTTGTCACCTAAGGATAAGTGACGGTATTGTTTTAAAACTAAACACAAGATAACTTGTGTTAGGGTCCTAGGAAGGTTATATTCTAGGTCAAAGCATTACTAATAACCTAATTCCCTATAACCATTGGCTCTGATACCAACTTTTCTCTCACACCCCGACCACGTAACAACAACAAAACGTGGCGGAAATGTCGGGGAGTGTTGTAACAGAATCATTGTTTCAAAACCATGGATTAAACAGTTTCGTTTTATTGAATTAAATGTATTACATTACATTGGAATTAGAAACAAAACATGAACAAATAGACTTTCATTGTTATTAAGTCACTAAGGCATCGTCCATTCCTATGTGAGTGTACACAAATATCATCATCAAACATCATCAACTATGGTACCTGAAACACATGTGAAAATACGTCAGCATAAAAATGCCGGCGAGTACATAGGTTTTATATGAGTGTCAGATTCATGGCTCGTTTTACATGTTGCAATATTTATTTAAAAACCTTGTTTTGAAAAGTATAGTATTGCGACATAATTAACCAACTCAAATCAACTTGGGTATAATTTATAAAATCTCGTAGCCATGATTCTTAACTCCAAAACATTTTGTTTTATTAAATCAAATCGTAAAACATCTCGTAGAAACTCGTTAATAAAACTCGTATGGTTTATATTGTTCAGAAAACATCATTGTGTGACATCGTTTCAAAATCATTTACCCAAGTGATCTAGATAACGCAACGATATATAATGTGTTAAAAGCACTTATATATAGGAAGTACCAGCGGCGTGTCCACCATGCTTTTAACACATTACACCCGCCCCGTTACCTAATCACTTCCCTAACCCAATGGTTCAAACAGTTACAAATGGTTCACATAAATCAGATGGTTACAAACGGTTCACATAAATCAAACGGTTACAAATGGTTCACATACATCAAATGATTACAAATGGTTCTCATACATCAAATGGTTACAAATGGTTCACATACATCCAACGATTACAAATGGTTCAAAACATAAAGCAATTGTGCTAGCATGTTAAGTGAACATACATAGCAAAACATAATGAAATCATGTACTAATAGTGTACTAATGAACATAGCAAGTATATGATATGAAAACATGGAAAACACGAAAGTAACAAGTAGGCACATGTGTTTCACCCCAAAATGTTTGAAAAACAATAAAAGAGGGGACTATGTACTCACTTGAGGATGCTTAGGAGTCTTGACTAACAACCAAGCAAAGCTAGAGGGATCACGGAAATCAAACGGCACCTAATATAGGTAACTACATTAATAACTGGACCTAAATCGGAAGATCGGATAGGATGAGGTTTCGTAAACCAAATGAGTATTGGAACTCATATGATATGGTTTAACAAAGCCTACATACTAAAATGAAACCTAACCTAAGTGCTTACGACCCTTTACGACCCGTTTAGGTAGCTTACGCTACTTTAACGCGTCGTTCGCGTAAAACGTGTTCGGACTGCCTAACTAGTCCTATGACAAGTATTATATGCCTTAACAAGTCTAATAATGTTTCCGAATCAGTTTAGATGTCAAAATTTATGTTACATATGCTTAAAATGAATTTATGCGTAAAAATGGCATTTTGGTCATTTTCCTAAGGCATATAAACTACCTATCATACAACTACTTAAACGAATTGACCATAAGGCATAACCTTGGAAGGTTATTCCCTATACAACTATGGTCACTAAACATGTTTGGTCGGATCCTAATGATCGACCAAATGGGTCTAGTTCGAAAGTCTAAGCGGTTGTTTAGACCGCTTGACTTACGACTCTACATAAGCACTAATCTAAAAGTGATGAGCTAAACATGTTTAAAACATGTGTAACAAGGTTTGAAAACAATTTAGATATCAAAACAAACGGTTTTGATACCAAAGAGTAGTTTGGTTACAAAATACGCTTAAATACGCATTTTGGCCGAAACTACGACTCGTCATTACACCTAATCAACGTGGTAATCAGTAGGTATAGTCACTAGGGACTATAACCATCGTGATTACGCTCACGTTGCGAAGTTCAACGAACTTCTTGTTGACCATAAACTGGTCAAAGTTGAAAGTCAAACACTTGTTTGACTTTCACGCTAAAAACACGAAAAAGAACGAAAGAATACTTACAAGAGGTCCAAGAATGGAAGTTTGATCCAATTATTCTCAGGTATGGAGTGTTAGAACCCCAACTTAGAGAACAAGTCAGATCAAGGTGTGAAGAATGGAATGAATGGAGGTGGGTATTTATAGAAAACCAAGAACCGTTTGGATCATTTCTCATAAACCGAGCGTAAATCTTAGCCTTACACTTGGGCCCAAGGTATTAGAATACAATGGGATGCTAAAAACCATCAATTTTCAGCCCAAGGTATTGAGAATTTTGCATTAAAACCCCTGAAATATGACCAGAATGCTAAAAATGAAGATTCTATCTGATGAGCTCTCACCAGCCGCGTAAGAATTGATCAAGGCTTACGCCCCAGGCCTAGCAAACTTTGGCAGAAATGTCAAAACAGGTCCCTGCACTTGAAAAACATGCATTTCGATGCATTTTTTGGCACGTTTAAGCCCCGTTAACCTCATTTCAAGGCTCTAAAATGAAGATAAAGTATATGGAACTTAAAATATGCTCAAAAATATCTCGGATGTCGGTTCATTTGGCCGTACGGTTGCGTTGTTCGGTTAATTACGACGAAAGTCGTAACGAACGCAAAAATGATCCAAATTAAGCGACGAATGGAATTTTATCATGCCAATCACTAAAATAAAATATTTTAATGATTACATAAATTTTTGGATGTCCTGATATATTCAGAACGTAAGATATGCGCGAAAATGCAAACTTATGCACTTTTTGACGCTTTTAGTCCCTATTGATCAATAAAGTTTATTTTAGCATACCGAACCACTCAAAGCCTATTTCTAAGCTATGTAAAGGATATTTATGGTATGTTTAACTTATGATCATGTTCCGAAATGTTCGTTACAGTACGAATCAGCATACTTTTGCAGTTTGTCGAAATTAGTCCCTGTAAGCGAATAAACTTGATTTCGACACACCAAACCATCCAAAACTTATTTCTAAGTTATATAAGGGTTGTTTAAGGTATGTTAAGCCTATGTCACTATTACAGAGTGTTTGTTGCATTAAACTGGTAATATTTAATCATCAGTTCGCGCATAACCTTCTAGAAAGCGATTTAGAGCTCGAAATCGATCAAGAATTGATATGTGCACACGATACACATAAATATACAAATACCAAGTATAAAACACAATATTTCATTGATTTGGTATTTGTTTGATGGTCGCAGAGGCACAGGTATCACAGGGGGAGGGGGTTCAGGTTTTTGGGTGGGGGGTTAGGTTTTTTTAGGCATTTTTTGGTTGTGTTCACATTGGTTCTCGAGGTTCTCGCAATAAAGGTGGTTCTCACATGAACCTTACCCTATATATATATATATATATATATAGGCCGGTTAACGTACAATATCACTTATCATACATTACGTACGCGATATTCTCAGCCGTTGGATCTTCAATCCATCAAACCAATTTAAGTCCTTAAATTAGCCAAATTAATATATTCAAATATTGAAAAAAGGTTAAAATCATCATTACGATATCTTAATCTCTGTAACCGACGGAGATTTGAATCTTAATTTCAAAATCGTATTAAAAAATCCAACCATTAATCAAAATTCTATCCATTAAAATCAAATACAACAGCGTAAAGATTCTTATTAACCAACCTCCTTCTGCGATTTCATATATGATGATTTTGGAAGTCCAGAACTGAAACAAATCGATAGACCGTCTATCGAAGAAGATGATGCAAGATGAAAATTATAAAATATGCGAAATACATATTGAACGTGCGAAAAACCATTCCATACAAAGAGAAAGGTTTTGTTTTTTAAAGTGTGCGAAATCATAATTTATTACATACGATTTTAACAAAAGGAAATAATGTTGAAGATACCGTCTATCGAAGAAGATGATGCAGGATGAAAAGTATAAAATATGTGAAATACATATTGAACGTGCGAAAAACCATTCCATACAAAAACAAAGGTTTTGTTTTTTATAGTGTGCGAAATCATTATTTATAACATGCGATTTTAAAAGTGGAGTTGTCTGTGGTTTCTTAAAGTGTGCGAATTCGTTTTCGAATCATATGCGATTTTGAAAAAAGTGCAGCTGATGATTTCATGTAACTTTGTCCTAAAATGCAAAAACAAAAAATTATGAATTGATAATTAAAAAAATTAAAAATTAACTATTTTATATATAAAAAAATGAATTTATTACCGATGTGACTGTAATGTGACTTGTAATGATCAATTTTACCATAAATACAACTGAACTTACCACCCTACCTACATAATAAATTTACTATTTTAATATAAAACACCCAAGGATAACTACCTTCCATATTAAGACACTGAACACAAAAAACACACAAAACACACCCACAAAATGTCTTCTGAACATTCACAACAAATAAAAAACATTGCAATAAAGGAACTATTGTCAACTCGCACGTTGACAGAAATAAGCACCGATGTCACCTCTTCTCATTTGATTCTTGATGTGCAGGGGAAGATTCTTGAAGAAATAAAAAAAAATCAAGAGATGTGGGATACACTACTTAATGAACCACCATCAAGCTTTAGGGACGCAGCTTTGGATCACATGAAGGAACAATCTCGAGCTGATGACTTAGCCTTCTCTTTCCTGAAAGATGCTCCAAACACAGTGAAAGAGAAGATGGAGTTCAGCTCGGTTGAACGTGACAAAATATTTGCTTTAAGTAACTAGATTTCTGTGTAACATCTACTTTATATTTATGTTTTTGGTACAAATTTTTGAAAACATCTTCTACTTCGTTATAATATAAATCGCATGAATGATTTAAACATCTTTGTCACCAAAAAAAAACAAGATAACTCAAAATCGCATGTACTAAAATGAAAACAAAGTGAAATCGTGTGTAAACTACTTGTATACTGATGCATATGAAATCGCATGTTTTACATACTAAATCGCATGACTGTATGATATAAACTCATATGTATGAAATCACATGTTTGTCTTTTAAAATCGCATGTACAATAAAAAATGTAATCTTCCTCATCTGAAACCTCCTCCCACTGATCTTCTTCTTCAGTGCCATCATTACTACTTCCACTGTAATCTTCAAACTCCTCTTCCTCTTCATCGTCTTCAACCTCTTTGGCTTTGTGCCTGGGATCTTTTTCAATCTGGACTCCCTTCATCTTCTTTTGTTGTTTGCCTTTCAGTATCTCGCAAGTCCGAATATCATGACCTTTTTCGTTGCATACACTACAAGTCCTTGACCTTTTCCCTTTGCGGCTGATCATTTGTTCCTTCTTCGATTTAATCCTTCTATGCGAGCCACGTCCTTTGTTTCTTATACCAGCCGACACACGGACAGTAGGAGGTGCATTGGTTACTGGTTGTTGGTAACCAATCAACTTTGAAAATCGGTCAAACTTTGGATCAAGCTGCTTGGTTATACGACTCTGATCAACTTTTTCTTTAATCTGCTTCATTTGATCCCTGACTAAAACAAGTTGATCAAGGTCGGAAATCAAATTACTAACCAAATACTCCCTGCGTAGATGATTTCATGAGCAATCTGTTTAGCTTTCTGTTGCTCATCCTTATCATTCACCTTTACATCAAACGTGGCATTTAATTCATTCGGAACCACATCATTTGTCCATCTCTTCATAATGTATTTGTTTGGTATTTCTTTAACACCAAACATCTTGAAAATAAAATAGATGTGTTTACAAAGCAGGCCATACTGTTCAAAACGCAAACAGCTACACTGTGCAGTTACATCATTTTCAAGATTCTTGAAACACATCTAAGATAACCAAAAAAAATTAAAAATTAAAATCGCATGTGCAAAATGAACAATTTCGCATGTCTAAAAATCATTTAATTGAATTAATTTAAAATCGCATGCGTACATCAAAATCGCATATTGCAAAATCATGTTCTGTATGAAATTCGCCCATGTATATTTTCAAAATAGCATGTTTTAAATATATATGATATAATACCTCTAATAACCCATCTCCATGAGCTTTAAAGTCTTTCAACAATATCCTTATCTGTGGACCCTCGATTTTGGTGTCCATCGGCAGACATTCAGTAATAGCTCCATATATCTCTGTTTGCTGATCAAAGAATATAGACCTGGTGTAAATCTTAGCAGCATCTTTTTCCAAAGTAGTTTGGCTCCAATCATTAGGCTAAGTATATCTTGAAATGTGATCATTCTTTCTATGATTGAACCTTTAGACATCCATTGCACCGTTAAAATGATTCATAAACTCTACAAGAGTTAGTTATGAATTAGCCACCTGGCAAAAAAAATGGTTCTCACTCTCTGATCTCGATGTTGTTCTCATAAGTCCAGATAGGGGTGTGCAATAACCGAAACGTTAACCGAAACCGAACCGAAAACCGACAAAACCGAACCGAAATTAACCGAAACCGAATTAACCGAAAGTCGGTTAACGGATATTTTTTTTACCATCGGTTAACCGAAATTAACCGAACCGAACCGAATCATTTATTTTTTTTATATTTCTAGCTTTTATACCTCTATTTCATGTATTCCATGCTTTATACTTTCATTTCATGTAATAATACCTCTATTTCATTTATTTATGCATTCATTTCATTTATTTATACCTTCATTTCATTTATTTATACCTCCATTTTATGTATTTAAACATCTATTCATGCATTTATACCTCCATTTCATTTATTTATACATCAATTTCATGCATTAATACCTCCATTACATGTATTTCTAAGCAAAAAAAAATTAACCCTTATTTGAATTGGTTATTAACCAAACCGAACCAAAAACCGACAAATTAACCGAATTAACCGAACCGATTAACCGATGACTTCGGTTACGGTTACGGATAATACTAATAACCGAACCGAACCGAATTGACCGAACCGTACACACCCCTAAGTCCAGACATTGGCTCGTGCCGGTAAAAGGCCGGAATCCACATCGATCTCATCGCAAACATATCATCAATCCATTTAGTTAGACCATACCCAATCATTACCAACTTCCACTGTCTCTCAAATTCTTCAGGATCAATGGAATCAGTCCATACAATATCGCACATCCTCCTTTTAAACTCATCATTATTGCACAACTCGTGTCCAACCTATACAAATAAATGGTTTTTATATCAGCCTATAACAAAATCTATATTATAAAAAAAACGCTAACGAAAGACAATATAGCATGCTATACCTTATCTGCCACTTTTTTCATTATGTGCCACATGCACAATCTGTGTTTGTTGGTAGTAAAAACCTCCTCAATAGCCTATTTCATCGCAGGGTCTTGGTCCGTCACTACAACCTTTGGCTGTCGTGCAAATGACTTTACGAATGAATTGAGAAGCCATTTATAAGATTCAATGCTCTCCGATGCCAACAACCCGGCTCCAAGGGTTACATTTCGATAGTGGTTGTCAATCCCAGTGAACGGAACAAACACCATCTTGTACCTGAATAAACACATGCGAAATACACATTGTAACATGCGAAATAGACAAAAATATCACATGCGAAAATAAACAGTATAACATGCGATATAGTCAACACCTAATCTTCAATGTATATTAACATGCGATATTGCAAGTTTAGGAAATCATATAACATGCGAAAAAAATTAGAAACCATTTTATGTAACACTTACCTGTTTGTCTTGAAAGTTGCATCGAACGATATCACATCCCCGAACTCCATAAAGTTACGCTTGCATAACCCATCGGCCCAGAACAAACCAGTTAACCGTTTGTCATCATCAACAAAATATTCAAACGAAAAATCAACTAAATACTGTTTTTTTTTTCGTTCAACCTATTAATCACCATGTCAGCGTCATATTCTCCTATATAGCTGTTAATTCGATTCCTAAATTTTTTGCAATCATCAACCGTAGCGCCAACATTCTCGAAACCACCGTAACGTTTCCTCATTATATGGAAAGCTTTGACAGGGCCAAGGTTTAAAGTCCCTAATTCCCATATCATCTCCTCCTGGACACCTGACAATTGTCTGTACGCTGGCAGCATATGAATATCGTGTGGACATACAAACTTATGATTATGGCCATCAACAAATCTCTTTACTGTATATAATCTACCATCAACCGTGCAAATCATAAGTTGAGCTTTGCACCCAGTTCTAATGGTCCCCTGTTCCTTGATTTGAATGGCTTTTTTGACTTCGAATAAGCATCGTCAATACACAATGGCTTGTGTCCCTCTTTAGAACAAACAAAATACTTAGCTTTGGTTATACCACCACTGTGTACTTTACCACCTTTCTGAGTAGAAAAACCAGCTAACTTAGCATATGTTTGGTAAAACACATATGCTTGTTCGAAAGAGGTAAATTGCATTCCAACCACAGGTGTAGCTGATGGTTCAACCTCTGGAGTGTAAACCCTTTCATCTACATAAATCAAATAAAAAAAAGGAAAACACATGCGATTTATCGGACTCGTAACATGCGATATATTAAAAACTCCATAATTTCATTATAAGAACAACAACACATGCGAAATGTATGATTCATAACATGCGAAAATGATGATTTTGATAAATTTATTTTACACATGCGATTTATTGTATCATAACATGCGAAATCACAATTTAGAATAAACATAAGATGCGAATTGCCAGACTCATAACATTCGAACTTATACATGTTGCTTTCATATCAATTATGCTCAACATTCAAACTTCAAAACAGTTACAACAATGCAAAATCATTGCTACGATTAAAAAAAAACAAGTCTACGAACAATTTAAAGATCTGAATTAACATAATTACCATTCGAACACTCATTTACACCACTTGTACTTGCATTTTGATTTGGATTTGGATTTGCAGGTTCCGGATTTGATACATCGTCAATCGTAACTCTCTGATACGCAGATAATTGAACATGATCACCGATTGATCGAGCTTCATCAAAATGGTGCTGCTCTGTGGATCCATTGAAAAAAGACAATTTAATCAAACCCTAACGCAGAAGAACGAAAACTACAATTTGAGAATTATGAAAAATTTGAAACTGATTCGAATAATAATTACCGGGATATTAGTGTAACGAACTTCTCGCAGATTGAATGATCAGACGATTTTGCCCTCAGATGATTGAATGAATTGTCTGATTTAACCTTATGAGTGAAAAACGAATCAGACACGTGTACAGCCAATAAACTCGCGTATATAATGTACGATTAGGGGATTTGTATCCTACACTTCCTCTATATATATATATATGGGGATTGGTTAAGTACAATTGGCCCTTAACGTACGATGTGTACGCTATGAAAATATAACATGCGGAATTGAGGTCATAAACTCGGAAGACTCACAAACCCGGACGATTCATCATGCGGCTTCACAAACCGGACAATTACAACATGTGGATTTCATAACCCCGAACACTTTCAACATTCGGTTTTTCAAACTCGGACACTTCCAACATGCGGTTCGTAAACTCGGACAAATTCCAACATGCGTCTATATTTTTTAACATGCGTAATTTTGTTTTTTTTTTCATGTACATTGCGTAATTTTGTTTTTTTTTTCATGTACATGCGAATTTACCTCCCATCCAGAAAACCGCATATTGTATACCTAGAATCCGCATGTTATAATTTCACAGCGTATGTTAAGCCTACTTGTATTTTACACTTTCTCTCTCTCTCTATATATATATATATATAGAGAGAGAGAGAGAGAGTAAGGTTATTGTAAAAAAGGTTAAAAGTGTGAGAAAGGTGAGAAATATTGTGGAGATGACATGTGTCCTAAATCTAAATTAATTCAAAAGGGCAAACAAGTAATTTTATCATTAATTCAATTAATTAAAAACTTCCCATAACTGCCACCTTAATTTTAGGAACTGGAGTTTTTTTAAAAGATTTTTATAAACACCATTCGGCACATATATAACACCATACAGTAAAGTATATAACACCATTCAGTAAGTATATAACACCATACAGTAAGTATATAACACCATTCAATAAAGTATATAACACCATTCAGCAAGTATATAACACCATACAGTAAGTATATAACACCATTCAGCACATATATAACACCATTCAATAAAGTATATAACACCATACAATAAAGTATATAACACCATTTAGCACAAATATAACACCATTCAAAAAAGTATATAACACCATTCAACACATATATAACACCATTCAATAATCATTACATCTCTGTATCATCTTCTCTACTACCGGCACCACCACTGTCGCTCTGCCGCCGCTGTCGTGTATAGGTGGCCAGCACTACCGCTACCATTAACGTTAACCGCTGCACCGCCGCTAACCGCTGCACCGCCGGAGATGATGAACTGGTGCTGCTAGAACCGCCGCTCCACTGCGATGTAGAGAGAGAGATATCGAAATTGTAGAGAGAGAGATCGAAATTGTAGAGAGAGAGATCATCTGGCCGTTCGATGTAGAGAGAGAGAGATCGAAATTGTAGGGATTTTGATTTACAGTTTCCTATTTTGAATGGATATAAAGACTTTATTACCCCTACAATTTTCAATTCAGTCCAAAAAATAAAACAAATTTTACAATTTGGTCCCTATTAATCTCAATCATTAGATCAAAGATCTAATGATGTAGATTCTTTCTTACCCTTCTCACACTTTTGGTCTTTTTTACGAGAACCTTAATCTATATATATATATATATATTAATCTCAATCATTAGATCAAAGATCTAATGGTGTAGATTCTTTCTTACCCTTCTCACACTTTTGGTCTTTTTTACGAGAACCTTAATCTATATATATATAGGGTGGGGTTCTAGAGTGAACACTAGTGTATTTGCGAACTGAGTGAACAAATCCTGGCCATTGATCTACACACGTGTATGGCCAGGAACTCATCATCAAATCGTAAAATACACTAGTGTATTTCAACATCAAATCCTGGCTATTGATCTACACACGTGTATGGCCAGGATTAGTTCATTCAGTTCGCAAGCTACACTAGTGTTCACTCTTGAACCTAATCCTATATATATATAGAGTTTAAAATACAAAAGTCTCTTAACGTACGACGGAGCACAACCAACAAAATAACATCCGTAATTATGATATAACATGCGTAATTAGGGTAAAAACCAACCTATGTGTGATTTCTTCTTCATGCGCAATTAGGGTTTGAAATTTATAATGTGCGTAATTTACAAATGAACATGTGTAATTAAGTCGCGTACCGTTACATGTTAAGGAGATATTGTATATTAACCTTTCCCTGTATATCTATCTAGTGTGAGGTTCATTGGGGAACACCAAAAAAGTGGGGAACAAGGGAACCCCATTAGGAGCCCTTAGATCAAAGTAATCTACGGTTGTGATATAATCTAATGCTTTTAATTATAAAAACACACGGAAGGGTATTTTGGTCACACAATTTTACAAACCTATTCACCGTCTGTTACCTTGGGCACCACCCTCCGATCGCCGTCGTTCACAATTCGGCTGCCGTACCACCACCACCACTACCACCCTAAACCGTTAAATTTCACTGTTGCCAGTCCGATTAAGAAGAAATTGAAGACATAGGCAAACCTCAGCAAATTGTTAGTTCCCGTTCTGATGTAATTCCTAGGGTTTAGAGATACCAAACGTTAGGGTTTGGAGGAAGTGAAAGATATGAATTAGGTTACCGGATGAGTGCAACGAAGATGGAACGAACAGTCAGTGTGTTGATTTACTGGATTAGCAGGTATAATACGTCATCTCTGTGACCTTTGTTTCTTTTTCTTTGTATTTTCTGCAAAAATGCAGAGAGTTTATGTCATTTGCAAGGTTTTTAATTGAAACACTTCTAATTTAACATGTTAAACTTATTTGAAACTTATTACACGAACCTCTAAACTTGTAATATATTGGATTCACCTTTCAGTTTCAAATCTAGAAGAGTAGAAAGCTCAAGAACTGGCTCAAGAACACATACATGTTCGATTAATACGAAAAAAATCAAAAGTTCTGAAACGAGAATTGAATGTCTATCACTCAAACTGCTTGTATGATCGTGTGAAAAACAATACTAATTCAATTGTGAAATTTGGTTTTATAATGTTGCGTTTTTGTAACATTTTTTCCGGATGATGAGATTAGATCTGAAATTATGCTTCGTATAATTTCAGATTCTAGTTAATAGGCGGATTACTCATTTCGTGCGATGTGAGTTTCATCAAGAGATTGTTGAAGGTAAACGATAGTGGTTTTAGCTTTTTTCGTATTGATTAACTAGGGATTTGAAAACTTTATTCAGCTTTTTGAAATTGAATATACATGTTGCAAAATAAGTTCAGATTCTAGTTAACAGGCGGATTACTCATTTCGTGCGATGTGAGTTTCATCAAGAGATTGTTGAGGTAAACGATAGTGGTTTCTCCATGCTCGATTTGGACGATTTCATGGGATGTTTGCATATATGACAACTGATTTTTCCATGCGATGCAAGGATGTTAATCTTCAGTTGTTATACACTTATACCTTTACTCCTCTGTGAATATAAAGTTAGGGTTTGAGACTGATATCGACACAAACAACTCATTTTTACATGTAAAAAACTTGTTATAGATGTAAGAAATAAAGATTATCAGAATTCGAGAAAACCTAAGAAGTTTTAATAGGCGTGGTTGTCGAATAGAATGGACTGTATGAGAAGATACGGAGATTTGTACAGATGATTTAATTCTAAATAATGATTTTGGCATATGTATGCAAATTTCATTTGTTGTGCATATTTTAATTATCTCTCATTGCAAATATGAAGACCAGTAATTTTGGAGGAGGATATGAAGATGAAAGAGACAAATGGTCATAGCAATGGTAAGACCAATGGGGTTTATGTAGAAAAAAGTAAAACGCACGAGTAGAGGTGTGATGTTGTTGATAAAGAATCTAGGAGAAAAGAATTTAAGCACAATGGTAAATTAACTTTGTTCCTTTTTTTTTTTTTTTTTTTTGAGAATTTGTTAAAACAGTAAATGAAAAGACTCTTTTGTTTTAACTTGGCAGCAGTTGTCGAGCACGGGCTGGAACAAGATGTTGAAAAAACCCCAGTTGTCACAGTCAGAGAGAGTGGAGTTGCAGCAACTGCAGACTCTGTTGTCCAGCTATGGGGCGAAGGATGAGGCAGACACGTGGCTATGGAAAACGGAGAGCAGGAAGGCCGATTTATTGGTTAGGCAGGTCAGATCTAATCTGGAGCGTGTAGAGCAGGGTCAATCGCAAGAGTTCATTTTCAATGGTCTAAGTTTGTTACCCCGAAGGTCAGTTATTTTGTTCACTAAATACTCCTTGTCGCTTGTTGGTTTATTCTTTCGTGTTATTTGTTGAAATGTTCGAATTGTGTGTTCTAGATGATAAATAATCCACATTTAGGTTTTGATTATAGTTCCTAAGAACGAAATGATCAGAAACAGAACTGGGTAAGAACAGAGGATGTTATTTAAAGCGAAATTGATTCGTGTTTTACAGAAAATGAAACACTAAATCTGCATATGACTTAGTGGATACGGAGTAAGATTCAAGCATAAATTATAATGCCAATCATTTCGACGACAAAATATCGTTCATCGTTTAATTTATGGTTCTAGCTTCATCGATTTGGGTTGGATCTGGCGCCATATGTTAGTTTATTAAAGTGTTTGAAAGGTGTGTTCTAAACAACTATCAGGAGCACATCGTGCTGATATCCTATAAACCAACTTGCTTCTACATACCTATTTCAAATCACACCCTACCGACATCTTTTTGGCCTCCTTCATGAAGTCCGGAACCACCTGGCTTAAAGCTCTCATGCTCTCCGCCCTTAACCGCCACCGCTACACCTTCCCCGACCACTATCTTCACAAGCACAACCCGCATAGCACCTTTTCGGCACTAGACATTGAATTCTACCCTATTACCGACTTCACTAACGCGTCGACTCCTCGACTCTTCTCTACCCGTTTCGCTCACACTCTGTTACCAGCTTGCACGAGCTCTTGCAAGTTCGTCTACGTTTGTAGGGACCCGAAAGACGTATTTATTTTCCAAGTGGCATTTCATGAATAAAATTAGATCCAATGAGTTACAAAGTGCAAACCACAGGGACCGTCCATTTATTTTTGAAAAGCTTGGGACCAAATCCAAAATTATAGTTAACAACAGGACCATCTGCGTAATTTACTCTAAAAGATGCATGGAGAAGTCCTAAACTAGTTTTTGTGTATTGAAGTTGAGAAATTGTCTAAAATACCCATCGTTTTGATTCTTTTTTTTAAATAATGACTTGTTAAATCTTAAATTAGTCACTCTGCAGGTGGAACATTGTCTAAAATCGGACACTCTGCAGGAAGATGGTTGGCTCGGGTGTATATGGAAGAGTTCACCGAGGCAAATAATAATATTTCCTTGCTTCTCCTTTGGGATCTCCCCTTCGGTATATATTTACCAGATGCTTTAAACTTCAAGTCAATTCATGAAGATAGATGCTTTAAAGTTTAAACGTTGATTTATTATCACTTTTGATGTTAATATCTAGGCCACCGCCAAAAGGGGTGTCTAGAGTTGTTGATCAGACAAGGGGTTTGGAGTTGTGGGCAGGCAGATGTATGGGGCGATGGAGTGCTGCCTGAAGTATTGGCTCACCTTGAGGGAGCTTCAAACATTAGCTTCGACGGGGTGTATCATTCACCCATTGGTTCAGACGATGAATCAAGACCATGGTATGGCTCACCTACCATAGTTGAGCAGGGTATATGTATAAACTAATTTGGGTTAATTTATGCGCAAGTAATATTGTGTATCATGGATGTTAGGTTTGTTTTTACTTGAATGGAATTAATGATTTTATTTAATTTTACTTGATTATAGATGACTATTTTAGTATTTTAAACTCTTATCCAGAATTTAATATATAATGTGGTCAAATAAATTTAAATCGAACCAAGTAGAACAAGTCAACCCTTCATCATGTTAAAGTTTACTGTACAAAACTTATTTTAATATATTTGGTCAAATAAAGTCAAATCAAGTTTAGTTAATCAATCCAAAGGTTTTTTTAACATGTTAAATTAATTTATTTTAGTATTTTGAGCCCGCATAGATTACACACAAAACTTTATTTAAGTATTTTGAACTCTAAGCTGAAATTCAATATATAATTTGGTTAAATAAAGTTGAATTGCACCTAGTTGATCAACGCAAAGTCTCATTTACCATGTTAAAGTTTATCGTACAAAAATTATTTTAACATGTTTGTTCAAATAAATTCCAATCGAGTTTAGTTGATCAATGTAAACGTTCATTTAACATGTTAAATTTATTTATTTTAATATTTTAAGCCCGCATAAACTCCACACAAAACTTTATTTTAGTATTTTGTACTCTAATCCAAAATTTAATATATAATTTGGTCAAATAAAGTTAAATCGAACCTAGTAGATCAAGGCAAACTCTCATTTAACATGATAAAGTTTATTGTACAAAACTTATTTTAACATGTTTGATCAAAATAAAGTCGAATCAAGTTTAGTTGATAAATGCAAACTTTTCTTTAACATGTTAAATTAATTTATTTTAATATTTTGAGCCCGCATAAACTACACACAAAACTTTATTTTAATATTTTGGACACTATGCCGAAATTCAATATATAGTTTGGTTAAATAAAGTTGAATCACACCTAGTTGATCAATTTAAACTCTCATTTAACATGTTAAAGTTTATCGTACAAAACTTATCTTAAAATGTTTGGTCAAATAAATTCGAATCGAGTTTAGTTGATCAAT
Organism: Helianthus tuberosus; assembly: GCA_030545235.1. Classification (NCBI taxonomy): domain Eukaryota; kingdom Viridiplantae; phylum Streptophyta; class Magnoliopsida; order Asterales; family Asteraceae; genus Helianthus; species Helianthus tuberosus. The sequence goes on along the minus strand of CM060412.1, from coordinate 111,285,437 downwards.
GTAACGCTCATTTAACATGTTAGATTTATTTATTTTAATATTTTTAGCCAGCATAAACTCTATACAAAACTTTATTTTAGTATTTTAAACTCTAATCCAAATTTTAATTTATAATTTATTCAAATAAAGTTAAATTGAACCTTGTAGATCAAGGCGAACTCTCATTTAACGTGTTAAAGTTTATTGTACAAAACTTATTTTAACATGTTTGGTCAAATAGAGTTTAATCAAGTTTAGTTAATCAATGCAAACTTTTCTTTAACATGTTAAATTAATTTATTTTAATATTTTGAGCCCACATAAACTCCAAACAAAACTTTATTTTAGTATTTTAAACTATTATCCAGAATTTAATATATAATTTGGTCAAATAAATTTAAATCGAACCTAGTAGAACAAGTCAACCTTTCATCATGTTAAAATTTATTGTACAAAACTTATCTTAATATGTTTGTTCAAATAAATTCAAATCAAGTTTAGCTGATCAAAGAAAACGTTTTTTTAACAATTTAAATTAATTTATTTTATTATTTTGAGCCCGCGTAAACTACACACAAAACTTTATTTAAGTATTATTAACTTTAGGCCGAAATTCAATATATAATTTGGTTAAATAAAGTTGAATCCCACCTAGTTGATCAACGTAAACTCTCATTTAACATTTTAAAGTTTATCGAACAAAACTAATCTTAACATGTTTGGTCAAATAAATTCGAATCGAGTTTCGTTGATCAATGTAAACGCTCATTTAACATGTTAGATTTATTTACTTTAATATTTTTAGCCAGCATAAACTCTACACAAAACTTTATTTTAGTATTTTAAACTCTAATCCAAAATTTAATTTATAATTTGGTCAAATAAAGTTAAATCGAACCTTGTAGATCAACGAAAACTCTCATTTAACGTGTTAAAGTTTATTGTACAAAACTTATTTTAACATGTTTGGTCAAATTAAGTTGAATCAAGTTTAGTTGATTAAAGCAAACTTTTCTTTAACATGTTAAATTAATTTATTTTAAAATTTTCAGACCGCATAAACTACACACAAAACTTTATTTTAATATTTTGGGCACTAGTCCGAAATTCAATATATAATTTGGCTAAATAAAGTTGAATCGCAAATAATTGATCAAGGCAAACTCTTATTTAACATTTTAAAGTTTATCGTACAAAACTTATCTTAACATGTTTGGTAAAATAAATTCAAATCGAGTTTAGTTGATCAATGTAAACACTCATTTAACAGGTTAGATTTATTTATTTTAATATTTTTAGCCAGCATAAACTCTACACAAAACTTTATTTTAGTATTTTAAACTCTAATCCAACATTTAATTTATAATTTGGTCAAATAAAGTAAAATTGAACCTTGTAGATCAAGGCAAACTCTTATTTAATGTGTTAAAATTTATTGTACAAAACTTATTTTAACATGTTTGGTCAAATAAAGCCGAATCAAGTTTAGTTGATCAATGCAATCTTTTCTTTAACATGTTAAATTAATTTATTTTAATATTTTGAGCCCGCATAAACTCCATACAAAACTTTATTCTAGTATTTTAAACTATTATCCGAATTTAATTTATAATTTGGTCAAATAAATTTAAATCAAACCTAGTAGAACAAGTCAACCTTTCATCATGTTAAAATTTATTGTACAAAACTTATCTTAATATGTTCGTTCAAATAAATTCAAATCAAGTTTACCTGATTAACGCAAACGTTTTTTTAACAATTTAAATTAATTTATTTTATTATTTTGAGCCCGCGTAAACTACACACAAAACTTTATTTAAGTATTATGAACTTTAGGCCAAAATTCAATATATAATTTGGTTAAATAAAGTTGAATCACAACTAGTTGATCAACGTAAACTCTCATTTAACATTTTAAAGTTTATCGAACAAAACTTATCTTAACATGTTTGGTCAAATAAATTCGAATCGAGTTTAGTTGATCAATGTAAACGCTCATTTAAAATGTTAGATTTATTTATTTTAATATTTTTAGCCAGCATAAACTCTACACAAAACTTTATTTTAGTATTTTAAACTCTAATCCAAAATTTAATATATAATTTGGTCAAATAAAGTTAAATCGAACCTATTAGATCAATGCAAACTCTCATTTAACATGATAAAGTTTATTGTACAAAACTTATTTTAACATGTTTGATCAAATAAAGTCGAGTTAAGTTTAGTTGATCAATGCAATCTTTTCTTTAATATGTTAAATTAATTTATTTTAATATTTTGAGCCCGCGTAAACTACACACAAAACTTTATTTTAATATTTTGGACTCTACGCCAAAATTCAATATATAGCTTGGTTAAATAAAGTTGAATCACACCTAGTTGATCAATTTAAACTCTCATTTAACATGTTAAAGTTTATCGTACAAAACTTATCTTAACATGTTTGGTAAAATAAATTTGAATCGAGTTTAGTTGATCAACGTAAACGCTCATTTAACATGTTAGATTTATTTATTTTAATATTTTTAAACAACATAAACTCTACACAAAACTTTATTTTAGTATTTTAAACTCTTATCCAACATTTAATTTATAATTTGGTCAAATAAAGTAAAATCGAACCTTGTAGATCAAGACAAACTCTTATTTCACGTGTTAAAATTTATTGTACAAGACTTATTTTAACATGTTTGGACAAATAAAGTCGAATCAAGTTTAGTTGATCAATACAATCTTTTCTTTAACATGTTAAATTAATTTATTTTAATATTTTGAGCCCGCATAAACTCCATATAAAACTTTATTTTAGCATTTTAAATTCTTATCCAGAATTTAATATATAATCTGGTCAAATAAATATAAATCAAACCTAGTAGAACAAGTCAACCTTTCATCATGTTAAAGATTATTGTACAAAACTTATTTTAATATATTTGGTCAAATAAAGTCAAATCAAGTTTAGTTGATTTATGCAAACATTTTTTAACATGTTAAATTAATTTATTTTAGTATTTTGAGCCCGCATAGATTACATACAAAACTTTATCTAATATTTTGAACTCTAAGCTGAAATTCAATATATAATTTGGTTAAATAAAGTTGAATTGCACCTAGTTGATCAACGCAAACTCTCATTTACCATGTTAAAGTTTATCGTACAAAAGTTATTTTAACATGTTAAATTTATTTATTTTAATATTTTAAGCCCGCATAAACTCAACACAAAACTTTATTTTAGTATTTTATACTCTAATCCAAAATTTAATATATAATTTGGTCAAATAAAGTTAAATCGAACCTAGTAGATCAAGGCAAACTCTCATTTAACATGATAAAGTTTATTGTACAAAACTTACTTTAACAAGTTTGATCAAATAAAGTCGAATCAAGTTTAGTTGATAAATGCAAACTTTTCTTTAACATGTTAAATTAATTTATTTTAATATTTTAAGCTCGCATAAACTACACTCAAAACTTTATTTTAATATTTTGGACTCTACGCCGAAATTCAATATATAGTTTGGTTAAATAAAGTTGAATCACACCTAGTTGATCAATTTAAACTCTCATTTAACATGTTAAAGTTTATCGTACAAAACTTATCTTAAAATGTTTGGTCAAATAAATTCGAATCGAGTTTAGTTGATCAATGTAAACGCTCATTTAACATGTTAGGTTTATTTCTTTTAATATTTTTAGCCAGCATAATCTCTACACAAAACTTTATTTTAGCATTTTAAACTTTAATCCAAATTTTAATTTATAATTTAGTCAAATAAAGTTAAATTGAACCTTTTAGATCAAGGCAAACTCTCATTTAACGTGTTAAAGTTTATTGTACAAAACTTATTTTAACATGTTTGGTCAAATAAAGTTTAATCAAGTTTAGTTGATCAATGCAAACTTTTCTTTAACATGTTAAATTAATTTATTTTAATATTTTGAGCCCGCATAAACTCCATACAAAACTTTATTTTAGTATTTTAAACTATTACCCAGAATTTAATATATAATTTGGTCAAATAAATTTAAATCGAACATAGTAGAACAAGTCAACCTTTCATCATGTTAAAATTTATTGTACAAAACTTATCTTAATATGTTTGTCCAAATAAATTCAAATCAAGTTTAGCTGATCAATGCAAACGTTTTTTTAACATGTTAAATTAATTTATTTTATTATTTTGAGCTCGCATAAACTACACACAAAACTTTATTTAAGTATTATGAACTTTAGGCCGAAATTCAATATATAATTTAGTTAAATAAAGTTGAATCCCACCTAGTTGATCAACGTAAACTCTCATTTAACATTTTAAAGTTTATCGAACAAAACTTATCTTAACATGTTTGGTCAAATAATTTCGAATCGAGTTTAGTTGATCAATGTAAATGCTCATTTAACATGTTAGATTTATTTATTTTAATATTTTTATCCAGCATAAACCCTACACAAAACTTTATTTTAGTATTTTAAACTCTAATAAAAAATTTAATTTATAATTTGGTCAAATAAAGTTAAATCGAACCTTGTAGATCAACGAAAACTCTCATTTAACGTGTTAAAGTTTAGTGTACAAAACTTATTTTAACATGTTTGGTCAAAATAAAGGGTGCTGGAGGATGTTGTTGTCTGTGATTGTATATGTATTTCGAGAGAGAGATAGAGGGTGCTGGAGGATTGAGGTTTTCTTTTATTTTGTGTGTGTGAGTGAAAGACAATGTGCAGGCAAATGAGAGAAGCAAGCTTGTGTATAAATAGAGTGGAAAGTTTTTATTATCTTTGGAGTACCCAAATTACATTTAGGTTAGTTGTTTTGTCCCTTGAATCAAGATCTCTTGAAGAGATTTGAAGAGATTTAGTAAATATTTTGCAAGATTTGGCAAGATTTTAATAGATTTTGTAAGATTGTAGTAAATCTTGTAGAGATCTTTCGAGATCTAGTATATATGCGCAGGTTTAGGCTTGTGGGTGTTGGGCTTGGGCCCAGGGCCCACAAGCCCATCTCGTGTGTAAGTGGCCCGTAATTCCTACGAGACCCGTTGTCAAATCCTGAACTCCGTTTAACGTCAAAAATTAAAATACACAAAAATACGGTCGGTAGTCGTTGTTTGCGCGTCTGTTCGTCGGTCACGGTAATAATCGCGAAAAATTGTATCGTTGCCGTCTTTAATCCGTTTTCTAATCCGGTTTCGACTGTAGTTGCTAAAATTTCATTACGGAGCTAAATTTAGCGTAAAATATTCGTGGCAGTCCGTATTTATCGACGTTGTCCGTAATATTCAGCAGATCTTCTGTAAATCACCACACGCGCATTGTATAGCTGAACTAACGTTTCTGGGCACTCCAAGGGCCTGTTTAAGTTAATTAGCGTCGTAAACATTATTTATTATCGTGTTAATTACCTGTTAATGACGTAATTAAGAGCCGTAAATCACGGGTTGTCACATTCTCCCCCTGTTACAGAAATTTCGTCCTCGAAATTTAGACTATGTTATCCCCTCCGAATTGTGTTATTCGCAGGTAAGTCCGAATAATAACAAAGTGAATGACCGCGTAATCGAAACAAGACTTATTCAAGTCATGTGAATTTAATGACATTCCTCCACAATAGGAATCCCAACGGTTTAAAAGAAATGTGTCTCAGTAATTGATGTCAAAGGAAACGAGACGTATAAGTACAGTCACTAATGTGACTAAGTTAACAGGGATCCAACAATGAACAGGAACTTCGACCAATCGAATTCCATATGAACGTTCACAATAAGTAAATGAATTCTAGAAGCAATAACATCCACTGGATGAACTTAGAATCAACAATCTCAAATGTAATAATTTGCATGAAACGTTCGATCGTGATCAGCGCAAGCTGCAAGTCATACCGACGCCACAAGGTGTCGCAATGAATGAAACAATTCAATAATAGGGGTGATCGAACAAGTATCACCTGTGTTTTGCATGAAACGCTCAATCATAATTAGCCAAAGCTACAAGTTTGTACTGACACCACAAAGTGTCGTAGTGATTGAAATAATTCAATAATAGCGGTGATCAAACAAATTCACCGTGTTTGAAGTCAATTGAAAGCGCAATGAAGTAAATATGAATGTTTGTTCCAACAAACATCGAAATATTTTCAATTGAAAATGGAACATCAAAGAAATAATGTTTTCGATCGAAGATGAAAAAGCAATGAATATCGCAAAGCATTCGATCGATGTTGAAAGAACCGTTATGAGGTACACCGGAATATGAAATGAATTTGTGTACCATTGTCTTAACACACAATTGTATTAAGACTGTGATAAATCGAAGCGGATTTAATCTGAATCAATAATTAAATCCGTGCATAAGATATGTAAATGAGTTTAGCGCAAGGTTCAAATAAGTGAAAATACCACCACAAGGTGTCGAAATCAGCAAACAATTTAACGGAGTCGAATGCCAAACAAGTTTACTTCGACTCGGAACAGATGAAGTGCTCGTTAAAAATTGATTTGAATATGATGCTCCCAATACATCATATGGTGTCTCGAATCGAATAAGTGTAACGGGCAAGTTCAAACAATTGAACTTGGTTTTAGCGCAATCCGACAATAGATATGTGTATCAATAAGAAAACTTTCGGCCTGGTCACAACGAAAAACCATGTATGTAACTTGAAAAGAAATGACCGTGATACAATGACCATTAAGAGGAGTAGAGGTACGAAAATCTACTCAGTAAGTGTGAAATTCGAAATTTCAATAAAAGAAATTTGAGGACTTTACCTGGGGTTTCGTGTGACGACCAATTGTTAGGTGACATTACCATGGAATGTCGAACATAGCGTATTCGTCATTAATTAGGTAGGGGGGGAATGTGAAGACAGCCGTCTTCTCCTTGGCGTGATTCGTGTCGTTGCAGGATCGCGTGCCAAACCGCCGCTTCCTGATCGATAGTTTTCGTGCTGACAGTATCTAGCGTCGTCGCTGAATTGCGCCATCGTGTCTTTTCTAAGGCATCGCCTTGATAGTCGTATGTGACATACTTCAACCTCCGTTGATCGAGTTCTCGTGTACTTTTGCACGCTCGTGCTTCGTTTTGCGTAGGTTACCTGCTCGGCTAAATAGCATAGATGACATAAAAATGGTGTTTGCTCGAGTTAATAAACGTGGTACCTACGTGATGACCTTTAATAAACACACACATGCGCAAATAATCAATCATATAATCAAATAGTCCTCCTAGTCCCACTAGCCTCCCAGCCTCCCAGCCTCCCAGACTGAATCTCCTAGTCCCACTAGACTATCCTCCCAGCCTCTCAGACTGAATCTCCTAGTCCCACTAGACTATCCTCCCAGCCTCTCAGACTGAATCTCCTAGTCCCACTAGCCTCCCAGCCTCCCAGACTGAATCTCCTAGTCCCACTAGACTATCCTCCCAGCCTCTCAGACTGAATCTCCTAGTCCCACTAGCCTCCCAACCTCCCAGACTGAATCTCCTAGTCCCACTAGACTATCCTCCCAGCCTCTCAGACTGAATCTCCTAGTCCCACTAGCCTCCCAGCCTCCCAGACTGAATCTCCTAGTCCCACTAGACTATCCTCCCAGCCTCTCAGACTGAATCTCCTAGTCCCACTAGCCTCCCAGCCTCCCAGACTGAATCTCCTAGTCCCACTAGACTATCCTCCCAGCCTCTCAGACTGAATCTCCTAGTCCCACTAGCCTCCCAGCCTCTCAGACTGAATCTCCTAGTCCCACTAGCCTCCCAGCCTCCCAGACTGAATCTCCTAGTCCCACTAGACTATCCTCCTAGCCTCTCAGACTGAATCTCCTAGTCCCACTAGCCTCCCAGCCTCCCAGACTGAATCCCTGTTCCGAAGGTCTTAAATGCATGTTTCCTAAACTCTCAGATTTTTGTGTACTATATGTAATCGTTTTGTGTACCGTGTATAAAACATCACAATAGCGTATGTTTGAAAACAAAATTTTGACTGTTTGCTTTTCGGCAACGGTTGGAGACCATATTCGAGTACTAGGCGTTCTGTATGTATTCAACGTCTTAATAGTCTAAGTTCCCAGAGGAAAGTGAGGTTAGAGCCTAGGTATCACAACAGAAACCTAATTCGCTGTAACCTATAGCTCTGATACCAATCTGTCACACCCCGAAATTATCAGAGCTGGCGTGACTGGACTGGTATCTTCATTGCACAGCGGAAGCAAAATAAGCTAAGACTTCTAGAAATTGAACGCCTGCTAAGTACTCGAATTCTCGATGGTTCTCCTATTCCAACCGTGCCTTGTCTTAGTAACCTGAGAAAGAACATGCGAGAAAAATCAACATAATGTTGAGCGAGTTCATAGTTTGTTTGTAAAAGATTTGAAATAAATCTTTTGAGTTGTAAAAGATTTGAAATAAATCTTTGGTATTGTGAAAGATTTGAAATAAATCTTTGGAATAACCGGTTTTTGAAATAATAATGAGAAAATGAATTTAAAAATCATTTTCTTGCCAAGTTATATGGAAACGTTGTGTTTGTAACACGTTATGTTCATAAAACCATGTATTTGTAAAGCCTTGTATTTGTAATGTTCATATAACCGTCAATGCCCACCCTGACTTTGACTCCTTACCCGCATAATCATGTGCTTTGAATTTGTATAAAACATGGTATTTTAATTTGTATGAACAAGTAGTTTCGTAAATATATATGTCCCTGGTATGTAGCAAATAAGGAAAAAAGAGATCACCAATGGTTTGCAAGGCCATTGATATGTGTGAAGTGCAAGTAGGAAGACTCAAACCTAGCAGATTTCGCGTTGGGTACAAAGTCACCCCGAGGTCCGCACTGTTGGGCCTGGGGTTGGGCTCGCTACATCCAGATAGATCTACCGCTTACGTCCCTCGGTCCTACAATGAGGATTAATGGCCTCCAGTTCCCGCCTACCCACTCACATGATCTAAGTAATAACCCTCCTTACGCTAACCATACCATGTATAAAATAAATCCCTGGTCACCCTGACCAGATTCCTGGTCACCCTGACCAGATTTCCTGGTTACCCTAACCAAATCCCCGGTCACCCTGGCCGAATATCATTCACATTTCGAAAATAAGCATTTGTTTTTATAAAAACCGGTATGTTTAGTATAAACCTTTCGTAAATCATTTGTGTTCCTCGAAATCCCTTCGTAATATGATTTAGAAATACGAGTTTTGCGTTAGTTCAAAACTTTGTATGTTTTTGGCAAAATGTGCATGTCTTTCCACCCCGAAAACATTTACAAAAATGTAAAACCGTAAAAAGTGGGGTTATGAACTCACCTAAATATTCCTGTGCAAAGCTAGCTAAATACGACTTCGATGATGTCGTTTCCAAGACTTGACTTGCAAGCGTGCATTCTACAATATTCCTAACACGGAATACCTAATAAGTTTCTAAATAAACGCAGTATCTAAACTACGTGTCATCGAGCTCTACCGAATCGTTAATCGAACGATTCAACGGTAAATTGTTAACTTAATAAAAAATGATTAAGTTAAACCTGTTAAGTTCCGAAAAGTCGTTTGTGTATATAGGAATATTCATATGATAGTAATATATAATAAACTTGTATTATATATTGCTTTTTGTATATATTTGCCAAAAATATACGTATGTGCCGTCTAGGCGTATAAAATAAATATAACATTTATATTTATTTTGTAAAAGAATCGTCGACTTGTATTGGAAAATAAATATATAACTATATTTATTTATAAAAGGAATCGAGTTTGTTTGAAATATAATAATAACTATATTCATTTTTGTCGTCGAAATAATTTCCGTATCTTTGTTCTCGTAAGTTGCAAATCGTTGTCGAAAGAAGCTTTACATTCATATCTTGTTTTTCAAAAGTCGCTTTAAATAAAACTCGCTTTATTTTACGGATTTCTCAAAAAACGGGCAGAGTTTCCTCTGTTTTTGGACGCCCCGACAACACAAGTTGTCGTTATTTTAACAAAAATTCAATCAATAATCAAGCGTAATATATTTACTTTGTCTAATATATCAAAAGTTGTAAACTATATTCACGTTGGTTCGAGCTCGTTCACGTAAAGTTAACACTAAAAATAACCAAATAAACGTGACGTTAGTTTTTACCAAATCTTTCGCGTGTCGATACGTTGACTAAGATGACGAGTCTGCTGAGTTGACTCTGCTGACTTTGACCGAGTTGACTCGGTTTGACCGAGTCAACTGAACTGAACCATCTAGTCTCGTTGATTGCCCTGCTCGAACCCGTTGACCGAAATCTGACTCGAGACCCAACCCGTTGACTGTTGACCACACTTAACCTGCTGTTGACCCGAGTTGACTCGGGTGTTGACCGAGTCAACTGTGTTTGACCCGAACCCGTTGAATCTGACCGGGACCTGAGACCCGAACCGTCTGACCTGAGAAACCCGAACAAAGCTGAAGCCGTCCTCACCATATCGGAAAACTCGTCGGATATGTCTTGGACCACCGGATAACAGAACCGACCACCGGAATAATGAACCGACCACCGGAATAATGAACCGACCGGCGGTCCGAGTCTCCGACCGCCGGTTCTTTCTTTCTCGTCTCTCAATCTCTCTCTCTCGTGTAATGCCGCCGCACGCCACCACCAAATCGTGGTGGTCGGCCGTCTGTGTAACCGAGATCGATGAGTGATAGTGAGGTGTTTGTGAGTGAACGGAAAAACGAAGATCGAGGGGGGGGCTGTCGGCTTCCTTGTTCACCATCGCCGGCTCACGTGGCCCGACCGTCGGTCCGTGGCTCCGACCACCGGACCGAGACTTCTTCTCTTCTCTGTTTGTCGCCGCCGTGAAGAACCACCGTCACCGCCTCCGTCTTTCTCTCTCCCTCTCTCTCTCTCTCTCTCCTTCTTCGTGTCCCGCCGCCATACGCCACCACCATCTGGTGGTGGCAGTCGTCAATCGGAAATCGAAGGGGGGGGGGGGGGTGTCGAGTGGCTGTGGATGTTGTTGTCTGTGATTGTATATGTATTTCGAGAGAGAGATAGAGGGTGCTGGAGGATTGAGGTTTTCTTTTATTTTGTGTGTGTGAGTGAAAGACAATGTGCAGGCAAATGAGAGAAGCAAGCTTGTGTATAAATAGAGTGGAAAGTTTTTATTATCTTTGGAGTACCCAAATTACATTTAGGTTAGTTGTTTTGTCCCTTGAATCAAGATCTCTTGAAGAGATTTGAAGAGATTTAGTAAATATTTTGCAAGATTTGGCAAGATTTTAATAGATTTTGTAAGATTGTAGTAAATCTTGTAGAGATCTTTCGAGATCTAGTATATATGCGCAGGTTTAGGCTTGTGGGTGTTGGGCTTGGGCCCAGGGCCCACAAGCCCATCTCGTGTGTAAGTGGCCCGTAATTCCTACGAGACCCGTTGTCAAATCCTGAACTCCGTTTAACGTCAAAAATTAAAATACACAAAAATACGGTCGGTAGTCGTTGTTTGCGCGTCTGTTCGTCGGTCACGGTAATAATCGCGAAAAATTGTATCGTTGCCGTCTTTAATCCGTTTTCTAATCCGGTTTCGACTGTAGTTGCTAAAATTTCATTACGGAGCTAAATTTAGCGTAAAATATTCGTGGCAGTCCGTATTTATCGACGTTGTCCGTAATATTCAGCAGATCTTCTGTAAATCACCACACGCGCATTGTATAGCTGAACTAACGTTTCTGGGCACTCCAAGGGCCTGTTTAAGTTAATTAGCGTCGTAAACATTATTTATTATCGTGTTAATTACCTGTTAATGACGTAATTAAGAGCCGTAAATCACGGGTTGTCACATTCTCCCCCTGTTACAGAAATTTCGTCCTCGAAATTTAGACTATGTTATCCCCTCCGAATTGTGTTATTCGCAGGTAAGTCCGAATAATAACAAAGTGAATGACCGCGTAATCGAAACAAGACTTATTCAAGTCATGTGAATTTAATGACATTCCTCCACAATAGGAATCCCAACGGTTTAAAAGAAATGTGTCTCAGTAATTGATGTCAAAGGAAACGAGACGTATAAGTACAGTCACTAATGTGACTAAGTTAACAGGGATCCAACAATGAACAGGAACTTCGACCAATCGAATTCCATATGAACGTTCACAATAAGTAAATGAATTCTAGAAGCAATAACATCCACTGGATGAACTTAGAATCAACAATCTCAAATGTAATAATTTGCATGAAACGTTCGATCGTGATCAGCGCAAGCTGCAAGTCATACCGACGCCACAAGGTGTCGCAATGAATGAAACAATTCAATAATAGGGGTGATCGAACAAGTATCACCTGTGTTTTGCATGAAACGCTCAATCATAATTAGCCAAAGCTACAAGTTTGTACTGACACCACAAAGTGTCGTAGTGATTGAAATAATTCAATAATAGCGGTGATCAAACAAATTCACCGTGTTTGAAGTCAATTGAAAGCGCAATGAAGTAAATATGAATGTTTGTTCCAACAAACATCGAAATATTTTCAATTGAAAATGGAACATCAAAGAAATAATGTTTTCGATCGAAGATGAAAAAGCAATGAATATCGCAAAGCATTCGATCGATGTTGAAAGAACCGTTATGAGGTACACCGGAATATGAAATGAATTTGTGTACCATTGTCTTAACACACAATTGTATTAAGACTGTGATAAATCGAAGCGGATTTAATCTGAATCAATAATTAAATCCGTGCATAAGATATGTAAATGAGTTTAGCGCAAGGTTCAAATAAGTGAAAATACCACCACAAGGTGTCGAAATCAGCAAACAATTTAACGGAGTCGAATGCCAAACAAGTTTACTTCGACTCGGAACAGATGAAGTGCTCGTTAAAAATTGATTTGAATATGATGCTCCCAATACATCATATGGTGTCTCGAATCGAATAAGTGTAACGGGCAAGTTCAAACAATTGAACTTGGTTTTAGCGCAATCCGACAATAGATATGTGTATCAATAAGAAAACTTTCGGCCTGGTCACAACGAAAAACCATGTATGTAACTTGAAAAGAAATGACCGTGATACAATGACCATTAAGAGGAGTAGAGGTACGAAAATCTACTCAGTAAGTGTGAAATTCGAAATTTCAATAAAAGAAATTTGAGGACTTTACCTGGGGTTTCGTGTGACGACCAATTGTTAGGTGACATTACCATGGAATGTCGAACATAGCGTATTCGTCATTAATTAGGTAGGGGGGGGAATGTGAAGACAGCCGTCTTCTCCTTGGCGTGATTCGTGTCGTTGCAGGATCGCGTGCCAAACCGCCGCTTCCTGATCGATAGTTTTCGTGCTGACAGTATCTAGCGTCGTCGCTGAATTGCGCCATCGTGTCTTTTCTAAGGCATCGCCTTGATAGTCGTATGTGACATACTTCAACCTCCGTTGATCGAGTTCTCGTGTACTTTTGCACGCTCGTGCTTCGTTTTGCGTAGGTTACCTGCTCGGCTAAATAGCATAGATGACATAAAAATGGCGTTTGCTCGAGTTAATAAACGTGGTACCTACATGATGACCTTTAATAAACACACACATGCGCAAATAATCAATCATATAATCAAATAGTCCTCCTAGTCCCACTAGCCTCCCAGCCTCCCAGACTGAATCTCCGAGTCCCACTAGACTATCCTCCCAGCCTCTCAGACTGAATCTCCTAGTCCCACTAGCCTCCCAGCCTCCCAGACTGAATCTCCTAGTCCCACTAGACTATCCTCCCAGCCTCTCAGACTGAATCTCCTAGTCCCACTAGCCTCCCAGCCTCCCAGACTAAATCTCCTAGTCCCACTAGACTATCCTCCCAGCCTCTCAGACTGAATCTCCTAGTCCCACTAGACTATCCTCCCAGCCTCTCAGACTGAATCTCCTAGTCCCACTAGCCTCCCAGCCTCCCAGACTGAATCTCCTAGTCCCACTAGACTATCCTCCCAGCCTCTCAGACTGAATCTCCTAGTCCCACTAGCCTCCCAGCCTCCCAGACTGAATCTCCTAGTCCCACTAGACTATCCTCCCAGCCTCTCAGACTGAATCTCCTAGTCCCACTAGACTATCCTCCCAGCCTCTCAGACTGAATCTCCTAGTCCCACTAGCCTCCCAGCCTCCCAGACTGAATCCCTGTTCCGAAGGTCTTAAATGCATGTTTCCTAAACTCTCAGATTTTTGTGTACTATATGTAATCGTTTTGTGTACCGTGTATAAAACATCACAATAGCGTATGTTTGAAAACAAAATTTTGACTGTTTGCTTTTCGGCAACGGTTGGAGACCATATTCGAGTACTAGGCGTTCTGTATGTATTCAACGTCTTAATAGTCTAAGTTCCCAGAGGAAAGTGAGGTTAGAGCCTAGGTATCACAACAGAAACCTAATTCGCCGTAACCTATAGCTCTGATACCAATCTGTCACACCCCGAAATTATCAGAGCTGGCGTGACTGGACTGGTATCTTCATTGCACAGCGGAAGCAAAATAAGCTAAGACTTCTAGAAATTGAACGCCTGCTAAGTACTCGAATTCTCGATGGTTCTCCTATTCCAACCGTGCCTTGTATTAGTAACCTGAGAAAGAACATGCGAGAAAAATCAACATAATGTTGAGCGAGTTCATAGTTTGTTTGTAAAAGATTTGAAATAAATCTTTTGAGTTGTGAAAGATTTGAAATAAATCTTTGGTATTGTGAAAGATTTGAAATAAATCTTTGGAATAACCGGTTTTTGAAATAATAATGAGAAAATGAATTTAAAAATCATTTTCTTGCCAAGTTATATGGAAACGTTGTGTTTGTAACACGTTATGTTCATAAAACCATGTATTTGTAAAGCCTTGTATTTGTAATGTTCATATAACCGTCAATGCCCACCCTGACTTTGACTCCTTACCCGCATAATCATGTGCTTTGAATTTGTATAAAACATGGTATTTTAATTTGTATGAACAAGTAGTTTCATAAATATATATGTCCCTGGTATGTAGCAAATAAGGAAAAAAGAGATCACCAATGGTTTGCAAGGCCATTGATATGTGTGAAGTGCAAGTAGGAAGACTCAAATCTAGCAGATTTCGCGTTGGGTACAAAGTCACCCCGAGGTCCGCACTGTTGGGCCTGGGGTTGGGCTCGCTACACCCAGATAGATCTACCGCTTACGTCCCTCGGTCCTACAATGAGGATTAATGGCCTCCAGTTCCCGCCTACCCACTCACATGATCTAAGTAATAACCCTCCTTACGCTAACCATACCATGTATAAAATAAATCCCTGGTCACCCTGACCAGATTCCTGGTCACCCTGACCAGATTTCCTGGTTACCCTAACCAAATCCCCAGTCACCCTGGCCGAATATCATTCACATTTCGAAAATAAGCATTTGTTTTTGTAAAAACCGGTATGTTTAGTATAAGCCTTTCGTAAATCATTTGTGTTCCTCGAAATCCCTTCGTAATATGATTTAGAAATACGAGTTTTGCGTTAGTTCAAAACTTTGTATGTTTTTGGCTAAATGTGCATGTCTTTCCACCCCGAAAACATTTACAAAAATGTAAAACCGTAAAAAGTGGGGTTATGAACTCACCTGAATATTCCTGTGCAAAGCTAGCTAAATACGACTTCGATGATGTCGTTTCCAAGACTTGACTTGCTAGCGTGCATTCTACAATATTCCTAACACGGAATACCTAATAAGTTTCTAAATAAACGCAGTATCTAAACTACGTGTCATCGAGCTCTACCGAATCGTTAATCGAACGATTCAACGGTAAATTGTTAACTTAATAAAAAATGATTAAGTTAAACTTGTTAAGTTCCGAAAAGTCGTTTGTGTATATAGGAATATTCATATGATAGTAATATATAATAAACTTGTATTATATATTGCTTTTTGTATATATTTGCCAAAAATATACGTATGTGCCGTCTAGGCGTATAAAATAAATATAACATTTATATTTATTTTGTAAAAGAATCGTCGACTTGTATTGGAAAATAAATATAAAACTATATTTATTTATAAAAGGAATCGAGTTTGTTTGAAATATAATAATAACTATATTCATTTTTGTCGTCGAAATAATTTCCGTATCTTTGTTCTCGTAAGTTGCAAGTCGTTGTCGAAAGAAGCTTTACATTCATATCTTGTTTTTCAAAAGTCGCTTTAAATAAAACTCGCTTTATTTTACGGATTTCTCGAAAAACGGGCTGAGTTTCCTCTGTTTTTGGACGCCCCGACAACACAAGTTGTCGTTATTTTAACAAAAATTCAATCAATAATCAAGCGTAATATATTTACTTTGTCTAATATATCAAAAGTTGTAAACTATATTCACGTTGGTTCGAGCTCGTTCACGTAAAGTTAACACTAAAAATAACCAAATAAACGTGACGTTAGTTTTTACCAAATCTTTCGCGTGTCGATACGTTGACTAAGATGACGAGTCTGCTGAGTTGACTCTGCTGACTTTGACCGAGTTGACTCGGTTTGACCGAGTCAACTGAACTGAACCATCTAGTCTCGTTGACTGCCCTGCTCGAACCCGTTGACCGAAATCTGACTCGAGACCCGACCCGTTGACTGTTGACCACACTTAACCTGCTGTTGACCCGAGTTGACTCGGGTGTTGACCGAGTCAACTGTGTTTGACCCGAACCCGAACCCGTTGAATCTGACCCGGACCTGAGACCCGAACCGTCTGACCTGAGAAACCCGAACAAAGCTGAAGCCGTCCTCACCATATCGGAAAACTCGTCGGATATGTCTTGGACCACCGGATAACAGAACCGACCACCGGAATAATGAACCGACCGGCGGTCCGAGTCTCCGACCGCCGGTTCTTTCTTTCTCGTCTCTCAATCTCTCTCTCTCGTGTAATGCCGCCGCACGCCACCACCAAATCGTGGTGGTCGGCCGTCTGTGTAACCAAGATCGATGAGTGATAGTGAGGTGTTTGTGAGTGAACGGAAAAACGAAGATCGAGGGGGGGGGCTGTCGGCTTCCTTGTTCACCATCGCCGGCTCACGTGGCCCGACCGTCGGTCCGTGGCTCCGACCACCGGACCGAGACTTCTTCTCTTCTCTGTTTGTCGCCGCCGTGAAGAACCACCGCCACCGCCTCCGTCTTTCTCTCTCCCTCTCTCTCTCTCTCTCCTTCTTCGTGTCCCGCCGCCATACGCCACCACCATCTGGTGGTGGCAGTCGTCAATCGGAAATCGAAGGGGGGGGGGTGTCGAGTGGCTGTGGATGTTGTTGTCTGTGATTGTATATGTATTTCGAGAGAGAGATAGAGGGTGCTGGAGGATTGAGGTTTTCTTTTATTTTGTGTGTGTGAGTGAAAGACAATGTGCAGGCAAATGAGAGAAGCAAGCTTGTGTATAAATAGAGTGGAAAGTTTTTATTATCTTTGGAGTACCCAAATTACATTTAGGTTAGTTGTTTTGTCCCTTGAATCAAGATCTCTTGAAGAGATTTGAAGAGATTTAGTAAATATTTTGCAAGATTTGGCAAGATTTTAATAGATTTTGTAAGATTGTAGTAAATCTTGTAGAGATCTTTCGAGATCTAGTATATATGCGCAGGTTTAGGCTTGTGGGTGTTGGGCTTGGGCCCAGGGCCCACAAGCCCATCTCGTGTGTAAGTGGCCCGTAATTCCTACGAGACCCGTTGTCAAATCCTGAACTCCGTTTAACGTCAAAAATTAAAATACACAAAAATACGGTCGGTAGTCGTTGTTTGCGCGTCTGTTCGTTGGTCACGGTAATAATCGCGAAAAATTGTATCGTTGCCGTCTTTAATCCGTTTTCTAATCCGGTTTCGACTGTAGTTGCTAAAATTTCATTACGGAGCTAAATTTAGCGTAAAATATTCGTGGACAGTCCGTATTTATCGACGTTGTCCGTAATATTCAGCAGATCTTCTGTAAATCACCACACGCGCATTATATAGCTGAACAAACGTTTCTGGGCACTCCAAGGGCCTGTTTAAGTTAATTAGCGTCGTAAACATTATTTATTATCGTGTTAATTACCTGTTAATGACGTAATTAAGAGCCGTAAATCACGGGTTGTCACATTTAACGTGTTAAAGTTTATTATACAAAACTTATTTTAACATGTTTGGTCAAATAAAGTCGAATCAAGTTTAGCTGATCAATGCAAACTTTTCTTTAACATGTTAAATTAATTTATTTTAATATTTTGAGCCCGCATAAACTCCATACAAAACTTTATTTTAGTATTTTAAACTCTAATCCAAAATTTAATTTATAATTTGGTCAAATAAAGTTAAATCGAACCTTGTAGATCAACGAAAACTCTCATTTAACGTGTTAAAGTTTAGTGTACAAAACTTATTTTAACATGTTTGGTCAAAATAAAGTTGAATCAAGTTTAGTTGATCAAAGCAAACTTTTCTTTAACATGTTAAATTAATTTATTTTAAAATTTTGAGCCCGCATAAACTACACACAAAACTTTATTTTAATATTTTAGACTCTAGGCCGAAATTCAATATATAATTTGGCTAAATAAAGTTGAATCGCACGTAATTGATCAATGCAAACTCTTATTTAACATTTCAAAGTTTATCGTACAAAACTTATCTTAACATGTTTGGTAAATAAACTCGAATCGAGTTTAGTTGATCAATGTAAACGCTCATTTAACATTTTAGATTTATTTATTATAATATTTTTAGCCAGCATAAACTGTACACAAAACTTTATTTTAGTATTTTAAACCCTAATCCAACATTTAATTTATAATTTGGTCAAATAAAGTAAAATCGAACATTGTAGATCATGGCAAACTCTCATTTAACGTGTTAAAGTTTATTATACAAAACTTATTTTAACATGTTTGGTCAAATAAAGTCGAATCAAGTTTAGCTGATCAATGCAAACTTTTCTTTAACATGTTAAATTAATTTATTTTAATATTTTGAGCCCGCATAAACTCCATACAAAACTTTATTTTAGTATTTTAAATTCTTATCCAGAATTTAATATATAATCTGGTCAAATATATTTAAATCAAACCTAGTAGAACAAGTCAACCTTTTATCATGTTAAAGTTTGTTGTACAAAACTTATTTTAATATATTTGGTCAAATAAAGTCAAAACAAGTTTAGTTGATTAATGCAAACGTTTTTTTAACATGTTAAATTAATTTATTTTAGTATTTTGAGACCTGTATAGACCACACATAAAACTCTATTTAAGTATTTTGAACTCTAGGCTGAAATACAATATAAAATTTGGTTAAATAAAGTTGAATCGCACCTAGTTGATCAACGTAAACTCTCATTTAACATGTTAAAGTTTATCGTACAAAATTTTTTTTAACATGTTTGGTCAAATAAATTCCAATTGAGTTTAGTTGATCAATGTAAACGCTCATTTAACATGTTACATTTATTTATTTTAATATTTTAAGCCCGCATAAACTCCACACAAAACTTTATTTTAGTATTTTAAACACTAATCCAAATTTTAATTTATAATTTGGTCAAATAAAATTAAATCGAACCTTGTAGATCAAAACAAACTCTCATTTAACGTGTTAAAGTTTATTGTACAAGACTTATTTTAACATGTTTGGTCAAATAAAGTCGAATCAAGTTTAGTTGATCAATGCAAACGTTTCTTAATATGTTAAATTAATTTATATTAGAGTAAACTGCCATTTTGTTCCCTATGGTTTGGTCACTTTTGCCACTTTATTATAAAACTCAAACCATTTGCATCTGGGTCCCTATGGTTTCAGTTTTATTGCCATTTTGGTCCAAAAATGAAATCAGGTCATATTTGTCTTATAAAACCCTGCTATTTTGTCCTTTTTTGCAGTGGCAAAATGGTCATTTCTTTTTTATAAATAAATACCAGATTTTATAAGACAAATATGACCTAATTTGCCCCTGAGGAAAAGGACAAAATTGCAGTATTTTATAAGACAAACATGAACTGATTTCATTTTTAGACCAAAATGGCAATAAAACTGAAACCACAGGGACATAGATGCAAAAGATTTGAGTTTTGGACTAAAATGGCAAAAGTGACCAAACCTCAGGGACCAAAATGGCAGTTTACTCTTTATTTTAATATTTTTAGTTTGCATATACTCCATACAAAACTATATTTTAGTAATTTAAACTCTTATCTAGATTTTAATAGATAATCTGGTCAAATAAATTTAAATCAAACCTAGTAGAACAAGTCAACACTTCATCATGTTAAAGTTTATTGTACAAAACTTATTTTAATATATTTGGTCAAATAAAGTCAAATCAAGTTTAGTGGATCAATGCAAAAGTTTTTTTTAACATGTTAAATTAATTTTTTTAGTATTTTGAGCCCGCATAGATTACATACAAAACTTTATCTAAGTATTTTGAACTCTAATCTGAAATTCAATATATAATTTGGTTAAATAAAGTTGAATTGCACCTAGTTGATCAACGCAAACTCTCATTTACCATGTTAAAGTTTATCGTACAAAAAATATTTTAACATGTTCGGTCAAATAATTTCCAATCGAGTTTATTTGATCAATGTAAATGCTCATTTAACATGTTAAATTTATTTATTTTAATATTTTAAGCCCGCATAAACTCCACATAAAACTTTATTTTAGTATTTTATACTCTAATCCAAAATTTAATATATAATTTGGTCAAATAAAGTTAAATCGAACCTAGTAGATCAAGGCAAACTCTCATTTAACATGATAAAGTTTATTGTAGAAAACTTATTTTAACATGTTTGATCAAATAAAGTGGAATCAAGTTTAGTTGATAAATGCAAACTTTTCTTTAACATGTTAAATTAATTTATTTTAATATTTTGAGCCGCATAAACTACACACAAAACTTTATTTTAATTTTTTGGACTCTACGCCGAAATTCAATATATAGTTTGGTTAAATAAAGTTGAATCACACCTAGTTGATCAATTTAAACTCTCATTTAACATGTTAAAGTTTATCGTACAAAACTTATCATAAAATGTTTGGTCAAATAAATTCGAATCGAGTTTAGTTTATCAATGTAAACGCTCATTTAACATGTTAGATTTATTTATTTTAATATTTTTAGCCAGCATAAACTCTACACAAAACTTTATTTTAGTATTTTAAACTCTAATCCAAATTTTAATTTATAATTTAGTCAAATAAAGTTAAATTGAACCTTGTAGATCAAGGCAAACTCTCATTTAACGTGTTAAAGTTTATTGTACAAAACTTATTTTAACATGTTAGGTCAAATAAAGTTTAATCAAGTTTAGTTGATCAATGCAAACTTTTCTTTAACATGTTAAATTAATTTATTTTAATATTTTGAGCCCGCATAAACTCCATACAAAACTTTATTTTAGTATTTTAAACTATTATCCAGAATTTAATATATAATTTGGTCAAATAAATTTAAATCAAACCAAGTAGAACAAGTCAATCTTTCATCATGTTAAAATTTATTGTACAAAACTTATCTTAATATGTTTGTTCAAATAAATTCAAATCAAGTTTAGCTGATCAATGCAAACGTTTTTTTAACATGTTAAATTAATTTATTTTATTATTTTGAGCCCGCATAAACTACACACAAAACTTTATTTAAGTATTATGAACTTTAGGCCGAAATTCAATTTATAATTTGGTTAAATAAAGTTGAATCGCACCTAGTTGATCAACGTAAACTCTCATTTAACATTTTAAAGTTTATCGAACAAAACTTATCTTAACATGTTTGGTCAAATAAATTTGAATCGAGTTTAGTTGATCAATGTAAACGCTCATTTAACATGTTAGATTTATTTATTTTAATATTTTTAGCCAGCATAAACTCTACACAAAACTTTATTTTAGTATTTTAAACTCTAATCCAAAATTTAATTTATAATTTGGTCAAATAAAGTTAAATCGAACCTTATAGATCAAGGCAAACTCTCATTTAACGTGTTAAAGTTTATTGTACAAAACTTATTTTAAAATGTTTGGTCAAATAAAGTTGAATCAAGTTTAGTTGATCAAAGCAAACTTTTCTTTAACATGTTAAATTAATTTATTTTAAAATTTTGAGACCACATAAACTACATACAAAACTTTATCTTAATATTTTGGACTCTAGTCCGAAATTCAATATATAATTTGGCTAAATAAAGTTGAATCGCACCTAATTGATCAATGCAAACTCCTATTTAACATTTTAAAGTTTATCGTACAAAACTTATCTTAACATGTTTGGTAAAATAAATTCGAATCGAGTTTAGTTTATCAATGTAAACGCTCATTTAACATGTTAGATTTATTTATTTTAATATTTTTAGCCAGCATAAACTCTACAC
This sequence comes from Helianthus tuberosus, assembly GCA_030545235.1. Lineage (NCBI taxonomy): Eukaryota > Viridiplantae > Streptophyta > Magnoliopsida > Asterales > Asteraceae > Helianthus > Helianthus tuberosus. The sequence continues at coordinate 111,263,117 of CM060412.1, read as the reverse complement.
AAAACTTTATTTTAGTATTTTAAACTCTAATCCAACATTTAATTTATAATTTGTTCAAATAAAGTAAAATCGAACCTTGTAGATCAAGGCAAACTCTTATTTAACGTGTTAAAATTTATTGTACAAAACTTATTTTAACATGTTTGGTCAAATAAAGTCGAATCAAGTTTAGTTGATCAATGCAATATTTTCTTTAACATGTTAAATTAATTTATTTTAATATTTTGAGCCCGCATAAACTCCATACAAAACTTTATTTTAGTATTTTAAATTCTTATCCAGAATTTAATATATAATCTGGTCAAATAAATATAAATCAAACCTAGTAGAACAAGACAACCTTTTTATCATGTTAAAGTTTATTGTACAAAACTTATTTTAATATATTTGGTCAAATAAAGTCAAATCAAGTTTAGTTGATTAATGCAAACATTTTTTTAACATGTTAAATTAATTTATTTTTGTATTTTGAGACCTGTATAGACCACTCATAAAACTTTATTTATATATTTTGAACTCTAGGCTGAAATTCAATATAAAATTTGGTTAAATAAAGTTGAATCGCACCTAGTGGATCCACGCAAACTCTCATTTACCATGTTAAAGTTTATCGTACAAAAATTATTTTAACATGTTTGGTCAAATAAATTACAATCGAGTTTAGTTGATCAATATAAACGCTCATTTAACATGTTAAATTTATTTATTTTAATATCTTAAGCCCACATAAACTCCACACAAAACATTAGTTAAGTATTTTATACTCTAATCCAAAATTTAATATATAATTTGGTCAAATAAAGTTAAATCGAACCTAGTAGATCAAGGCAAACCCTCATTTGACATGATAAAGTTTATTGTACAAACCTTATTTTTAACATGTTTGGTCAAATAAAGTCGAATCAAGTTTAGTTGTCAATGCAAACTTTTCTTTAACATGTTAAATTAATTTATTTTAATATTTTGAGCCCGCATAAACTCCATACAAAACTTTATTTTAGTATTTTGGACTCTCCGAAATTCAATATATAATTTGTTTAAATAAAGTTGAATCGCACCTAGTTGATCAATTTAAACTTTCATTTAACATGTTAAAGTTTATCGTACAAAATTTATCTTAAAATGTTTGGTCAAATAAATTTGAATCGAGTTTAGTTTATCAATGTAAACGCTCATTTAACATGTTAGATTTATTTATTCTAATATTTTTAGCTAGCATAAACTCTACACAAAACTTTATTTTAGTATTTTAAACTCTAATCCAAAGTTTAATTTATAATTTGGTCAAATAAAGTTAAATTGAACCTTGTAGATCAAGGCAAACTCTCATTTAACGTGTTAAAGTTTATTGTACAAAACTTATTTTAACATGTTTGGTCAAATAAAGTCGAATCAAGTTTAGTTGATCAATGCAAACTTTTCTTTAACATATTAAATTAATTTATTTTAATATTTTGAGCCCGCATAAACTCCATACAAAACTTTATTTTAGTATTTTAAACTCTTATCCAGAATTTAATATATAATTTGGTCAAATAAATTTAAATCGAACCTAGTAGAACAAGTCAACATTTCATCTTGTTAATGTTTATTGTACAAAACTTATTTTAATATGTTTGTTCAAATAAAGTCAAATCAAGTTTAGCTGATCAATGCAAACACTTTTTTTAACATGTTAAATTAATTTATTTTATTATTTTGGGCCCGCATAGGCTACACGCAAAACTTTATTTAAGTATTTTGAAATCTAGGCCGAAATTCAATATATAATTTGGTTAAATAAAGTTGAATCGCACCTAGTTGATCAACGCAAACACTCATTTAACATGTTAAAGATTATCGTACAAAAATTATTTTAACATGTTTGATCAAAACATACACCCATCAGAACAGAGTTATCTGCCAATTTACATCACATGAGCCAAACTAGACCAAAGAACGAAGAACAAAAAAAAACAAAAACAAAAACAAAAAACAAAACCGCGCAGCCTCCATCATCCAACATCAAACACCTTAAATATTTTCCACCTAGCCCACGTAATTGAATGCTTCTTAGATCTGTTTCTCAGCCCTCTGAAGCCCATGGCCTTTACCTCTTCAACAACCTTCTTTAATGAAACCTCCCCAGCCTTGAATGAAAACAATATCGTTTCTCAATCAGCAAACACACCATATTCCTGTTAAAATAACAGCATAGAAAGCTTTCTTTTTTTTCTTTGTGCCTTGGATAAATTCGTGCAGCCGCAATAGATCTCGGAAACGAAATGCATAGATGGATTCAACCTTTGCACCACTGAGATATGATTTGCCACAAACTTTGCACGAAGGAGCACGACACAAATATGTGTTCACACGATTCTATTGCATCCCCACATAAGACACATAAATCCTAAATCACGAAAATATTCCTTTTTGTGAGTGCTTCCAGTGTAGGTCACCTGCCCTTTCTACCCTCCTCCTAGTGACTTTTGAGACTTTTTTAGGACCCAATACTGAACACATAATCCGGAGGTCTGTATTTCAGTGACTACAACCTGTTTTTGAGACTGCACACCGAAAACAGCCCAATATCCTGCAGCCCCCACGCCCATCCATCCGCGTTATCAGAAAGAAGAACCAAGTGACACATAGAGGCAAGCTGAGACAGTTTCGTTAGCTCCGCTGATCACTTTTCCTGTGTGTTCAACTTTTGGAGAAAACGAGCTACCTCTATGAACACCCTTTCTTTTCCTGATTTTCAATTTTAGCTTAAATAAGACAGTAAATAATGACGATATCCTATTAATGGAAATGAAAGATATGCAGGGTGGATAAAGGGCTAAAATTACTTCAGTCTTTGAGCCATTATTCAACTCTCTCTCCTTCCCCTCTTCTTCCCCTTTGCGGTAAACACTCACCGCTTCTTTACTCAATCACCGGGGTGGTGAGGGTCGGCAACAGTGTTACCGCGCGGCAAACCTGTTCACCGATGCCTTCCCTATACCCACCCAATTGACCCTTACAATCCTTTGCTCTAGCTTGCCAAAATTGTAAATTCTTCTCATCACTATGCAAATTGAAGAAAATATGCTCCAATATGTCTCCTAGAACCTTAAATGCTCTAGATACATCAGGTGTCAGCCTGGATCAAGGAGCATCTGCAAATTACAAAATTATCATGTTATAATACATCTTCAACTGTTCAGGTATAGTTCAACTTCAAATTATTAGAAGAATGTGAAGCAATAACCATGTATAAGACAACCCTAATTTACCATCCGAATAAAATATGCTCCAATATTTCCTCCTAGAACCTCATACACTCAAGATGCATCAGATATCAGTTTCGATCATGGAGCATATGCTAGATTCAACAATATTGTTCAAATACAAAGGCCAATTAACCAAAAACCAATCAGTTTAGAGACTACAATAACCAAAAAAAACTACAAAACAGAAACATAAATCTACATATCAGAAACAATGAAAAGAATCAGGTTAAATTTAATATAAAACAATTAAAAATTATTAACATGTTAAAACAATTTTTTTTTCTAAAAAAGCTACAAAACAGAAACATAAATCTACATATAATCATAATTTCATATAAACAGGTTAAATTAAATAAAACTTAATTGATAATCGCAAATAAATGATACCTTAAACTGCAAAGAATCAATGAAAAGAATGAAACGCACATAGAATGTTATATATAACACATCTCTATATAAATCAAATTTAATTAAAAATTATTAACATGTTAAAACAAATTTTTTTTTTCTAAAAAAGCTACAAAACAGAAACATAAATCGACATAATCATAATTTCATATAATCAAGTTAAGTTAAATAAAACTTAATTGATAATCACAAATAAATGATACCTTAAACTGAGATTTAAGATCTGAAACCCTAGAAACTAATACTGTAGTGATCTCAGTCAAAATCGGCACCAGCTAAAGTTTTGTAATAGTTTTCCGCAAGTAGATCTGAATAATATGTAGATTATTAATGTAGATTCGAAAAATCTCAGCCGAAATCTGAAAAAATCGTACACGGATGGTGCTAGACCTTCTATTAAATCGCAGTGGTTGTTGCTGGTGGTGTTTAATGTTTGTGTTCGCTGATGCTGGTGGCGTATTGTGGTGGTGGTGGTGGTGGTGGTGGTGTATGGTGGTGATGGTGGTGGCGTATGACGGTGACTCAGAGAGAAACTAGGGTTTCAAAGTGTGGATGGATTTTGTTTGTAAAGCTGGAAGTAATTAGATATTTATTTTGGACAAAAATGCTCTTGTTCCCTTGTTCCCCACTTTTTTAGTGTTCCCCAATGAACCCTCCCCTATCTATCTATAATCATCACCATAAAATGTTTGAATTGTCTAAAATATACATTTTATGATATAAATATCAAAAGATAAGTACATACTTCATAACATACAAAAGATAAATAAATATCATCGAATAAAAGAAAAGTTCATTTTCTGCATAATAATGCTTATTAGAATGAAGCATTAGTAGATAGAGGTTAAAAAAATAGAAAATTTATGACAGGTTGTGGATCACCTAATTCCGTACCCGTATTAGAATCCGCCATAGCTTTTAAACATGTTTAATCTGATACCGGCCGGTTTAGATCGGTACCCATTTTGGTCCACGTTTGTCTACGACCAGCACATCGATCAACCCGACCCACATCAAATATTACCATTTTGACCTTAACCCGATACAAGGTCTCCCACAAGGTGATTTTGCCATAGTACACATAGAAGACTCAGATTCCACTATGGATATGAATACATATATGTTTATATTCTTACAAAATAGGGGCAATTAAAGTCCCAACTCATATCCCTCTCTTGCATAACTATACAAATTGAAATTATAGAATCTAAGCTTTAGTTAACCCCCTTCTATGTACACATTAAAACAATATATGATAAACGATGTACCTCTCTGTCCCATCTCATTCTTCTTGTAATCCCGGGCCAGCCCGTTTCTTGTTAAGAGGATGGACTGGGAACCTGTCGGTTAACGACTTAACGGAACAACTTCATTTACCTAAACTACCCCCGTTTTATAGAACTTCTCAAGCTTTCATCTGGCAATGTCCATGAAATCAAATGGCCACCGGAATCACCGCTCAAAAGTTGTTTCAAGTCACTTGTGATGTGAAGGGCGGTAACCGAGTGTTTGTGACCCCTTAGCACCTTGCGTAGGACCAACGTGTACTCAGGCACATGACCACCTAACCCTAACCCAAATGTCTGACTTTGACTTTGGGTTTGCATACATTCACTAGAGTTATGAACCATTTGCCAAACCTTGACCGTGCCACTCTGATGACCCGAGACGTACCAGTTGGTTTCCAGCCAATCAGAGAAGCTACAGGTGGCAACAGACAGTATGAAATCAGATGGAAGTTGTGAAGTGTTGACAACTGACAAACAATCACCGTTTACACTCCAAACCGCAAGCATAATCCCTGCAGCTGTCACGATCTCACCGGTTAACTCGTTCATATGAATTGCCGAAACAGGAGACGAGAACACGGGAAGCTGTCTAATGAAAACCAACGAGCTAAGATCCCATAAGACCACGGTGCAGTCATCTGCACCACTTATGATGACCATGTACCGCTGGCAAATGTGAAGACACGTGATTTTAGCAGAGTGAGCCGAAAGTGATTTTTCCAGTTGTAATGTCCGTGGTGCACGGGGCCCATTGTAGCTACTAACGCGCCAAACACAAACCAACCCATCGTCTGCACCGGTGACCAGAACCTGACCATCATGGCTAGCACTGGCACACCGGATCTGGTTCCCACCATGAAGGTTTTCATGGGTTGAAAGAAGCTTATCTTGATCATAGCTCATATATCTCAAACTACGGTCAGGAAAACCCCACGCGACATAAGTAGCGGCGTAGGCACGTGGTTTTAACAGATTGTTGGGACCCACCATGAGAATTTTGTCATTTAATGTAACGATTTGTGCTATGGAAGATGCACTTTTACGAATCTCGTGTGGAACAAGATAATGGGAGTATTTGAGTGGATTGAACGGAACCTTTTTATCTTTCCGTCTCTTCGGGTGGGCCCGTTGAAATAGCTGCTTTGGTGTTTGCCCAAAGTGATTAATTTGAGCCAAAATAGAAGCTTTCATTGCGGGATTGGTAACTGCATCTATGTCCACGCTTCCTTCATATGTGTAATGGTAGAAAACATTCACTGCTTCCTCAGCTGCCTGTCGAAACATAAACTTAAATATAACGGGGTGCTTTGATAATCATATATAGTAATTGAGTCATCATCATCATACTCAGTAAATCCCACCAATAGCAAAGCAAAGGTAGGGTCTGAGGAGGGTAAGATGTAGACAGCCTTACCTCTACCCCGTAGGAATAGAGAGGCTGCTTCCAGTGAGACCCCCAGCTCGATAGTAGTTTTGCATCAAGCCTTGGACATAAGGCACATAACACTCGGCAATCGGGACAAAGACCGATTAGTGCATGTACCCTTTTGTCTTTCAGCTATCAACGCCACCACATGATGCATGATTAACCGTCCTCCACTTTTAACGTTATTTTCACGAAATTAGTAAAATAACGTTAAAATTAGTGCACTTTTACTTTTGCCCCCCGATGGCCCACACATATATACATTATATGCGCATACCGCAAGCGAGGCGTCATATATAGTAATTGAGTAAAATGCCATTTTCGTCCCTGAGGTTTGACCAGTTTTGCGACTTTTGTCCAAAGGTTTGTTTTTCCGCATCTGGATCCAAAAGGTTTGAAATCTTGTCCTTTTCATCCAGCCGTTAACTCCATCCAACTTTTTTCGTTAAGTCACGGGTAGTTTTGTCTTTTTTGTTAACTTAAAGGGCAATTCGGTATTTTAAATACTTGTACATTATGCTAAATGCTTGTATATAAAGTGAAAAAGTACCCCTGATAAAAAAAAGACGAAAATACCCCTAACTTAACGAAGAAAAATGGATGGAGTTAACGTGCCAGATGAAAATGACAAAATTTTAAACCTTTTGGATCCAGATGTGGAGAAACAAGCCTTTGGACGAAAGTCGCAAAACTGGCCAAACCTCAAGGAAGAAAATGGCATTTTACCCAATAGTAATTTGTTCAAATGTTAACACTCACCTTCCCACGTTGTTTATAACCGAAAATAAGGTCTATCCAATGATGCAAATGCTCCGAAACATAATCAGATTCAAGAGCTTCCCTATGCTTTCTAATAAACTCTCTCGCACTACCATTGGCCCAAGGTGGCAACATAACATCTCCGACCTGAAAAAAGCATCGAGTCACGCAACATGTTTGAAACAATCATTAGCAAGTCTACTGTAACAGACCTTTTCTCCTGATTGTTTCTCTCCGAGGTCAAGATTGAATCGATTTTCCAAGAATTCTGGCATATAAAAGAACTCTGGAATGAGTTCTTTTACGTCAGATGTGTTGCCTCTTCCAGCAGCACTTAACCATGTATCCCCGACACTATTGAAAAGGCGGTCAGCATGGTCAAACTGACCACCCTGCAGCTTTTGATTCTCTGTACTGAATGGTGGCAACCTTAAAAGATAGAAAAGAACAATCCCAGCACTAGAATAGTGAGAACCGTAATGAAATTTCGGAATATCGGGATCGTCCCAGCTTTCAAACCTGCCAAAAAGCAGAAAAGATAAAATGACATCGGGTCAGAGGTAAATTTTGGTACAGGTGCGGTTGGGTTGGGTTGGGTTGGTTGAGAACACTTTTGTTGAAAACTTTGTAAAGTTCACAAATGTTCCATGTGCTTTACCAAAAGTTTGGATTTGGTCCCTAGCTTTCCAAAAGTACACGGGTGGTTCCTATGGTTTGCACTTTGTAACACATTTAGTCCCCAGCCAACATATCTAAAGGTTTTAGCATGTCCAAGTTAGGAACAAAATGCATTACAAAGAACCACAGGGACCATTTGTGTACTTTTGGAAACCTAGGGACCAAATCCATAATTTGGTAAACCACAGGGACCATCCGTGTACTTTACTCTAAATAGTTTGTAACATTTGATTACAAAAGTTATATTATTTCAATGATAATCTATATATAAAAATGAGTTAGGAGGTTTATATCCACTTAAGCAAACTTGTCTTATTTTACCAGTTTGACCTGTTAGTGATAAAACACAGCCCGAATCAACCCATTCATAAGTAAATAGATCCCACTTAGTATACATAAATTCAACCTTTTCTTGAACTCATCTTCTCCCTCGTCTGTTTGACAGCCCATGGGTTTATTAAGTTTACGGAAAGACTTTTCATCTGTTAAGTCGAGATTTTTACTCTCATAATCCGCTAAAACCCACGGGAAGACTGGATATTGCGTAAGATCACTATACCCACGACCCGCAAGCGTGTTAAGATGCATCAGGTATTGAAAATTAGTAATTTCTCCATTTTGCCACCTCTTGGAGAACGATTTCGCCATAATCTTAAACGCACTTTCGTGTTTCATTGATCCAGATATTGTGGTGTCCAACATGCTGTTTCTAGAAAGATTCATGGCCAACAAATTCTTGAAAACTTCTTCCCGCTCTTTTTTGTGGAAGACAAGAAGATCATTGCATCCATCCATACTGAATATCTCAACAGCAACAGGACGTAACTGGTAATCCCGTTTCAGGATTTCATGAACGCTATTAAGCTTCCACATTCGCCATAAATGAGATATGTTACCACTGTTACTCGCTTTTTCTTTTCCCCACACACCACCGGTGTAGACCCAAGCGCGTGCTTCACTGTGCGGTTTTACCATCATATATTGTGAGTCCATACTCAGAGAGAAATCTTTTGTTACACCTAAAGCTTGATCAATAACCGAAAGTTCATCTTCACAATCCTTCTCACATATGCAACCAGATTCATCGATGTAGAAATTCTCTATCACGTATAAACAAACTTCACCGATAAGAAAGATCCCGTCATGTTTATCAAGACCGACGACTCGTTCACAATTGTATTTGAACTTTATTTTCTCAGCATGTAACAGATACGGTCGAATCAAATACTCCCCGTTGTTACTCAATTCCTTATCCCGTTTACCCTCAGTTGCGCTGATTTCATCGAGTCTTGTTGAAGATAGCTTCTTTGGAGAACTTAAAATGGACGTTTCTTGAATGCTTTCTGATAACGGTGCAGTTGCTAAGCTGGACTTCATACTGAATCCAGCAGCCGAATGAAGACTTTCATCATTAATGCTACTATCCACATCATTAATGTTGTTCCATCCAACTTTCACACCATCGGATTCCTTAAATATCAATTCGTCATACATTGTGTCGTCAAACGACTCCGCCTTTGTGTCGTTAGACAAAAGATTAGCAAATGGATAAGGGCCAGAATCCGAATCGATAACATCAGTTTCGATTTTCTCCTTCTCGATTTCAAAGTTCCCGCTTAAAATGTGTTGGACTGTGTTGACTTTCAGTTTGCACCGCTCCAACTTCTTGCGCATTCTATACGGGCCTTCGATCGGGCAAAGTTGCCACTCAGGGTCATCCCTTGAAAGGGATTTCGGCAACGAGAATATACCTTGTTCGTGTATAAGTTGTTGAAGATGCGTTTGCCACTCACTCTCAGCATGAAGTACCCAACCGTATTTATCTTGACGAACGACTCGTAATTCAGCCGACATTGTGTCACGAACCGATTCCAATGCCGTTCTCCTTTCGTTAACCTGCTCCCAATGTCTTTGATCCAATTTCATTGAATCTCGTAACTTTCTACCGATCTCCTTCTTACGACGACCATCCATACCTTTTATCCGTACTCCCGGGAACTTAATGGATCCCGCAACATATTGGACCCACATAATAGCAGCAGATTGTTCCAAAGTTCTATTAACAATTATTTCTGATACATTTAGCCACTCGAAAAACATGGAGACGCCACTGGTAAGAAGAAGGTCAAAACCGCCATGTAAAACATCCAAAACCGGGCCCTGATTTGGTTTTGAGACAAGCAGGTCCTCAAGTGCAGCCCGCCGGTGCACCAGAAGATGCTTGAAGATGTCCACGGCTAAGTTCCGTACGCTCGGTCTTTGATCATGTAGAAGCGAGATTAAATTTATACAAAGACAACAAGTTAAATCGGTATCGGGATTACTCGGGCAAAATATTATCCTGCTATGCGCAACTAATAACTGTAAAACCGCGCATATGTCCATCACGCCATCTTCTTGTGAACCATTGGTGAATAGTCTCTTTTTTGGCTCGACTTGTAATCCTAATCGTGAAAGAAATTCATCTTCTCCGATTGATAACAAAAACGAAGGAAGGAAACAATGCATTATAACACGGTTCATATTTTTTAAAATGGTGTATACGTAAGCATCAAGTTGCTTTGTTCCTCTTTTGATTGACAAAATCCCTTTACCAACAGGAAATGCTTGTTCGATTCTACCGTCTTTATTCGCCAGTTGTAACATCGACAACAAGAACTCGAGTGTTTTCAATACAGAAGACGGTTGAGGAAATGCACCCATATACATACGATCCACTATCAAATAACACAATGCATCTAAATTCAATGACCATCGGGTTTTATCAAGTTTTTTCTCGTCTTCTTCATCGTCACGCAGGAGCCGTCTTTCTAAAAAGTTCATGAGTCTAGTAAGACACAAACCTTGGAAAACCAATACAGAATCAGAATCGACATTCAATGGGACGGTGTCCAAAATGGTTTCAATAAATGGTGTTGCTTTTATCTGTTCAGTTACAAAATCAGCAAGAACTTCTGCCATGAAGTCTAGAATGGCGGTTGCCCCCACATAACACGGACCACCACCATAACCGGAGTCATCCACATCAAGAAGCAGCTTTGGATTAACCGTAGTAAGAGTATTTGTCGGTATTTGCGATGAGAGTTTCAGGTCGGGAGTTGACCCAAATTCGGTCCAAGATACAGAAGATACCACCGAAGGAGACGCAGTTGATCCTAACCAAGATGGAAAACTGAGAACTTGTGATGGAGAGGGTGCTGACTGTGACTGAAACCGAGAATACGATCTCTCAGATAAAATCGGAGAATCATATATACTTAAAGATGGAGAACCACCCGGTGATCCAGTTGGGCGAACCTTAATCGGAGTGATTTTGAGATCATGAAAATTAAACTTCTTGCTGTCGGTTGGCTGGTCAACTTCTTTTTCAGTTTTGTTGACATCAATGTTGTCGGTATCAACGGGGATGTCTTCAGAACTTGCGCTTCCGTGAACCGGATGGAAGCTTGTGAGGCTTATGGAGGTTGTAACCGGATCTTCTAGCTCACCTGGCAAGCTGGAAAACGTGTTCTGAGAACTACTACTGTCATCGGCGTCGTTTACGTTTTTGTCTTCGGTCTTTACCGAAAACTCTTTTGCCATCGTCACCTCATGAGCAGCCCTATATCATAGAACAAACAAGTTAGATATTATTAAACCAAAGAACCGCGTATTCTTTCTTAGAGGAGGTAAGACCTGACACATGAGAAATAAAGATCGACATAGCTCCCGATAAACTCAGCTCTTCTACATACAGCAGAAAACGGAGGACACATTTTGGCAAGGTCAACCATGAACCTAATAACCGATGCCGTAGCGGACGGAGCGGAAGCTTCGCCTCCCATAAGACGGGCGGCATAAGTTTTGTGCATCAAAGCTTCACCCTGAAGATCGCCTGTCATATCGGTGCTTCCATCAACAAGCTCTGCCACAAGGCTGCCGTCAACTTGAGTTTGGATAGACAACCGATCAAATGCCGATTTCGCCATTGCGATTACGGAGTCCAAAAGTTCTAAAAACTTAAAGTCCACGTTATTTCCATCGTTTGGAATAAGGGCATGAAAATCGAGCATGCGAACTTCTGGTAATCGTGGATACACGGGCTTCCCAAATATTAAGCAAAACAGAACGTAATAAATATCGGGAGTATCGTAAAAACTCGGGAGCACCCTCATTAATCCTTGATATCCTCCGTTTGTCCTAAATTTGAAAGCGAATGTAGAAGATGATGTAAGACAAACACCGAGAAGAGTCATGATCCATCTCATACTTGTGGGATGAACACCTTCATCAAGAAAACAAGTTAATAATTTTGATGACACAATCTTATGCCATTGCTCAAGTAGCTCTTCTGATGTTATTTTGACTAAAAGATCGATTAGCATCTCAAGCAGCATATTTCTAACAATAATATGCTTCCCCATTGACTCTCTCAGTATTTGAATCCGTGAGGTCGGTTTTGGGGGGTCAAAGGTCATAATCACAAACCGAACAACATGTTCCATTTCAGAAATGACAAAATCGTCCTCCAAGATAACTCCCAAAAGCACGACTAACTTTTCTAGTACGGGAACCTCAACATCGCCTCTTTGCAGGGTTACAAGCAGATGTTGTACGAGGTTAATTCTTCTCAAAATTGTGAGATTATGATTCCGGTACCAATGCATCGAAACAAGATTCTCGAGAAACCCTAGAAGAGCGATTTGAATGGGGATTTCAGCTGCTACCCAGACAGTCCAGTCCAATAACACATGCTCAACCATATCTGCATTTGAAAGAACTATGCTATTTGATGTTTCGCGAGGTATGTCGTTATCAAGTTCCAAAATATGGCTAAAAGTGTCTTTTGGCATAGAAAAATCATCCAAGTCTTCATAAGAAGTGGCTGAAAGAACTTCGTCATGAAATTTGGATAAATTAAGCTCATCAAACGTTGTTTCGTTCACCGTCAATGAAGGTGATAAATTATCCTGAATTTCTTCCAACTTTTTGGGTTCCGGAAAAGAAGCCTCACAAGCGGCAATTTGAAAAAAGATCTCAAGTGAACGCATATCGAACATCGACATTCTCGAATGCAGAAAGAGAGCTAGCAAGTGATACCCTCTAAATGCTTGCATGTCTCTAATGTTTTGTGGATTTTGATTAAGTGCGCAAGCGAGCAGCATTAGTGCTGTATGTAGCATGCCACTGGTTTCTGCTACTTCAATTAGGGCTAAGACAACAGCTATTCCACCAATGGGACGCACGGTTTCACCTATTGTACAATGCTTACATACGTATACATCACCATGAAGACGTCCAAAGCGTGGTATACCTGAAGAAGAAAGATTATTTATCAACTTCAGAAACTTATATGATACAGATTCTATTACCAGTCACAAATTCATAACAGACAGACCTCCAATAGGGGAAGCAGCAGCTGACAGTGGATCAACTAAATTGAGCATTGACAATGTTCCGGAAGCCGGAAATGCTTCGGTAGACGTTCCATCGAATGCAAATATAAGTTTCCGTCCAGACAGCTGTAACGACAGGTACCCTAATCTTTCAAAGTCCCAAACGATTCCACTACGATCAGTCCTAGGATTTCCTTGCTTGTTACCACTCTCGCCCCTTTGACTACTGGAAGTCAACGTGAAATCCGTTTCGAAAGAATCTAAAATGGCCATACTTCCCCCACGACAAGCCTGGTTAGGAACAAACTGCAAAACATTCGTGTCTTGAAAAAGACCCCTATACCCTCTGCCGAGAATATACATAAAGTATATGGAACCTGGTGTCAATACTTCTTCAAAAAGATAGCAAGACCGTAGCGTCCATGACAAGTCACTAATACGCGCACAAGTTATTGGTGTCCCGATGATTACCTGCAGAGACTTGCCAATTGGAGATGGGGAATACCCTAGTCTTCCCCTGTGTCTAAGCTTCCCGTTAAGATAAACATATGCGACACTAGCCTGGAATAATCCCGGTTTGCCATGAACCACCGCAAGATGATGCCATCGGTCCTCATTTAAGTCTAACCCTGAAAACGTCAAGGAAGAAGAATTGCTGGTTGCAAGGGTCAAAGTTCCATCATCTTGAAGATGAAGTTCTGCGTAAAACGCATCACCACCATCTGTAGCACCAACTGAGAATATGCGTAAAACTTGTGGGCCTGTGGCGGTGTTGGTTGTATTTCTTCTAGAAAATACAGGTTCGGAAGATTCTGTGTCTTTCGTGTTCAATTTCAAGAAATTACGATACTGAAACCAACAAGCAAACGAATAACCTGCAGCAGGGGGCCATGATCTCTCTCCTAATGACACGTGTATAGACGCATATCCGATTTTTCTCATATCCATTTCCACAAAGGATGCAAGAGGAACATTTTCTGAAGTTGTGTCTTGCCTAGTAACAATCTTTTCCATCATATTAACAAGAATATGACCAGGATTCCTCTGTCTCGCTTGAAGAAGACATCTTATAATTGTTTTAAGTTCTGCTGCTGATAACCTGAAACCACCTACATACACTTAGATAAATATTTCAGGGAAAGATGAACAATTGAGATATAATTTCGAAACACATGAGAAAGTTTAACCTATAAGCCCCGAGTACTTCAACAATCTTTAAAGCATGGGAAAGAAGAGAGGATGAACCCGAAAGGAAGGGATGTATTATCTCCAGAAGAAGTTCCACACAGCCTGAACAAAAGGTAATCAATTAATGTATTTTTAGATACCAGCAATTAATGTATTTTTAGTTGATAGAATGCCAGTTTTACCCTTGATGCATTTCAGATACCAGTGAAGGGCATATTTTGATAAAGGTAATCAAGGGTATAATGGGAAAGTTAGTAATAATAACCATTTACTTAAAAAGGTGGACAAAAAAATGTGATATGCTAAAACAGTAATGTACACAATAAATTTGGATAGGAGAAGCATTTTAATTTCCGACAAAAAGTACAGGTCACACGACTAGCTTCTAGCCTTCGAGTGATACTAAAAAAATGTATGTTTTAAATCAAACCCTTTTGACCCGTTACCAGAACTGCCAGTTTGCAAGAACACGTGTCACATACGTAAAGGGAATTAGCTACCTGCAGATGTGAGGTTTTCTTGATTAAAAGGGCCAGCACAAGCAAGCTCTTCAATAAGTTTCAGCAACTCAAGCTGCAGTTTCGGAGAAAAGAGTAACAACGAACGAATCAAAACTTTAAGTGCGCCAGCGTTATATATTCTTTCCTTATCCGGAAAAAACGAGCCCGATTGAGTAATTATTGGAAAACTAGCAGACGAATTTCCTACAGCATTTGTTTCAGGGGTTGAAAAAGGTGGGAGTACAATCTCGAGCGCAAGTTCAAACAGCAACTGCGTTACTTGCCGTTCACACTCCACACAAATCAAGCCAGACTCTAGTAAAAGATCATAGAAACTGTGAGAAGAGAGAATCGAGTTTAACTTTTCTCGATTAACAGCGTTATTGCACACCCCAGCTGTTGTTACACGCAGTAAGTATGTGAAAACTTTCATGCAAACAGTTAAACGAGATGAATCACGCTGCCCTTTATTATTCTGGAATCTATGAAGTGTTGTCAAGAGAAGAGAAAATCCAGTGGCTTCACCAAATACTCTTTGAGCAGAAGTATTAGCTCCTAAAACCCGCCATATTGCTCCGAAAACGTCACATTTTGCATCGTCTTGAAGATCGTATTGAGATCCTACAGCACTAGTTACCATCCCGCTCTTTGAAATTTCAACCAGTGTGCTCAGTTCCTCAGAATGAACCTAATGAATATAGAATTATCCGTAAAAATGATTACAGAAGCTTAAAATCAAATGTTCAAAACAGAACAATAAGCAAATATAAAGAGTAAAATGCCATTTTCATTCCATAGGTTTGGCCAGTTTTGCAACTTTCGTCCACAGGTTTGTTTTTCTGCATCTGGATCCAAAAGGTTTGAAATCTTGCCATTTTCATCCGGCTCGTTAACTCCATCCATTTTTCTCTATTAAGTCAGGAGTAATTCTGTCATTTTTGTTAACTTAAAGTGCAATTTGGTCTTTTCAGGGGAATTCAATCTTTTTACATAAAGTGAAAAAGACCGAATTTGCCCTTTAAGTTAGTAAAAACGACGGAAATACCCCTGACTAAACGGAAAAAATGGATGAAGTTAACGAGCCGGATGAAAATGGCAAGATTTCAGACCTTTTGGATCCAGATGCGGAAAAACAAACCTTTGGACAAAAGTCACAAAACTTGCCAAACCTTAGGGACGAAAATGGCATTTTACTCAAATATAAAACTTGGCAAACCTGAGCAGAATCTTCAATAATTAAGCATGATAACACGCGCAAAACGCCAGGACGGTGTATATCGGAAACCAAAAACGGAAGAGCAGTGTTAACACCATTAGCAGAACGAAACGTCACCTGATTATGTTCTGCTTTCTTCAATAGATAAAACAAACAATTCCAGGCAACGGAGACAGTGCCAGCGGTTTCAAAAAGAGAGAACTTCCCAAAACCAGAATCCAATAACTTTGGAGATGAAATAATTGCGTTTTTACTGTCTAAATGTTTCTTAAAGCAGCTGGGGATGTTACCATTATCCTCGGGGCCAGAAAGAAACTTGTGCTGCTTGAGATCATCTAACAGAACTTCCAACACACCGACTTCCCGCAAGACCTTTTTGTACCGTTGTTCGAACGATAATAGCTTTATGAAGAATGATAAGATAGTGTGCTTCAGTTCGGATGTTACTTGCTGTTGTAATAAGCAGCAAAGAGCAAGTAATTCTTGTTCGGGTATGCAGTTAACAACTGTTACTGCGTATTCAAGAATCTTAAGAATAATTTCTTGCAAAGAAGATGGAAATCTGCCCATGTTTAGGATCAGTAATGGCACGGTTCGCAACTGCTGACACAACATGTAATTCTCGAGATGACTTGAAAAAATCTTGAACATTCTATTTAGCACTTCTGTCTGTAAATCCCTGCTATCGGCTTTCAAACAAATGTCTTGTAACACTTGGATGGCGTCGATATCTTTCACTTTACAATTGTCTTTTTCCCAACCGTCACGGTCGGAAGACGAAGTTTGTCTCCTGCGATTACCCTTTGGCTTGGTCAACCCAGTATCAACCGGACCCGTTTGAGATAAACTGACTAGAACATCCAGCAGCCTCGACAGCGTCGGTGAGAGACCTTGTGATGATGTACCCTCCATTGCTGACTCAGCAGTTTCGAAACCGTTATCTTTTGAAAGAACTAACGCAAACTGAACAAGGTACTGATATCCATGTGCATTACGAACATCTTCCCTGAGCCTGATATCACCAGCCTCGGGTCTATATGATAACTCTATGCATTCAAGCAACAAGTCGACAATGCTCATCGTATACGCAGGGTCTCCGGTTTCCAGTTTGAAGTCCTTTACGGTGTTTAGCAGTACTTTCATCTGCAGGGGATTAGTAATTGTATTACATCTGTTGACTTGACGTAACAACGAGAGAATGTGATCATTACCAGCTGATGCTTCCTTATGTACTTTGCAGTGCTTCCATTGTCATTAGCCATAAGAAGACCAAGTATCTGGATAAATACATGACAAATAAAACTATAATAAGACACATCTGTTGATGCTAAAGATAATGATTAGAGTAAAATACCATTTCCGTTCCTGAGGTTTTGGCTAGTTTTGCGATTTTCGTCCAAAGGTTTGTTTTTTCGCATCTGGATCCAAAAGGTTTGAAATCTTGCCAATTTCATCCGGCTCGTTTACTCCGTCCATTTTTCTCCATTATGTCAGAAGTAATTCCGTCTTTTTTGTTAACTTAAAGGGCAATTCAGTCTTTTCACTTTATGTAAAAAGACCAAATACCCCTGAAAAAACACCGAATTGCCCTTAAAGTTAATAAAAAAGACGTAAATACCCCTGACCTAACCGAAAAAAAATGGATGGAGTTAACGAGCCGGATGAAAATGGCAAGATTTCAAACCTTTTGGATCCAGATGCAAAAAACAAACCATTGGACGAAAAACGCAAAACTAGCCAAACCTCAGGGACAAAAATGACATTTTACTCTAATCATTATAACAACCATCGGCTACATTAATTCATTAAGTTCAAAGGACACCTGCATTGCATGTCGGTGGAGTTGAATGTTGTGCAAGGGTACACGACCTTTATATCTTGAACTTAATATCAAAGATCCATTAGCAACCATCTCAAAAAGTAATTGTAGTGATTTGTCTTCAATTAAACTTTGAGCAGCTGCATGATGACTTGCCAAAGCCTTCATAATATGCACAACACTACCTTCTACCTTCAAGAACGAAACCAATTATGTGATAACTTATAGTGTCATATCGATATAGGCAAATATATATGTGATGGCACGTAGTATACCTCAAGCCGTCTGTCTGGACCTGTGTTATCCATGACTTCTGCCTCATCATCAATCGAAATAACCTCATGCCTTGTATTTTGTCTATCGGGACCCAAAAGGGCATTGAGAATATGAATGAGACAACATAAGATCCCAGAATCAAGGAGAGATTGTTTATCAATAGGCTGCCAACAACATATACAAGTCCCTTATTCGATGTCGCTTTAATAGGAGTCTGAATATGATTTTTTTACAGTATAAAATTTATAGTGTGAAAACAGATAACAGAATGTACCCCGAATACAAGGTATTCCACTGCCTGCAAAAGATTTGAACCAGGCTGAATTCCATCCTACATAAACATTCGCACGAATATTACTACAGATTGAACAATTTCATAACTCATCCAATAAAGAAAGAAATTTGAAGGCAAACCTCCGTAACCTCTGAAAAATAGCCTATCAAACTTTTAATCTCCAACGATCTTGCTTTGCTTCTCAATCCTAACTTCTCAATATCTGTAACAAATGCTCTACCCACGACAAAAGAAAATATGTGTGTCTCTACTAACCTGCATAAAACAACACTTATGAAGGTCAGCAAATACTAAAATGTTGCTTTACAGATCTACAAAAGATGTAGATCTGTAATCAGTTGTGCTGCATTAGAATGTTGTTATCATACATGGTAATCAGTTGTGCTAGATTAGAATGTTGCTTTACAGATCTACAAAAGATGTCAACTGTCATGTTCAAGGCCTTTTCTTTCTCCTGCATATACAGATACAATTCATAAACCTGCAATGAGTCAATGACAATTTTTACAAAAGAGAAAAACTTGAAAGGTAATTGTGTGCATGAACCTTCTCCGAAGATGATGAACGGAACTCTTCCCAATGTCTCTTAAAATCCAATTCCATTTCATACTTGTCTCTGCCATATCACGGGCTTTACATCAATAATAACTTTAAAAAAATTTAAAATTTGAACAGATCATTAGCATAAATAAGCCTCAGACTGTAAAAACATTCAACAGGTAGAGGATCCTCTACATTAATCCAGTAGTGTGAGAAGTGTATTATAACACTATATATAACACTATATAACACCATATACACACCGTATAACAATATGTAACACCATATAACACTATGTAACATTATATAACACTATATAACAAATATAACACTATAGTTTGTCTGATAGCATGTCTATGATAGATGTATAGTGTTATATATTGTCATATAGTGTTATATAATGTTACATAGTGTTATATGATGTTATATGGTGTTACATATTGTTATACGGTATTTATATGGTGTTATATAGTGTTATATATAGTGTTATAATACACTTCTCACACTTCTGAATTAATGTACACTATCCCTACCCACATTCAACATACTTAGAATATATTTGGAAATATTATATTCTTTCTTACATGTAGTGTAGCAAGTGATGCACATCTTTCTATGTTGCATTTTTCTTCTATTATAACTTTGTAAAATACTATTACCATCGCCACAAGAAAGAAGTGCCCTTCCGATTTTGGTGATTCAACACAGTAATGTACTAATGTTCCATTTCGGTGTCGACATAAAGATTCCATTTTAGTTTAGTATCTTCAATTTTTTAATAGCTTGGTCTAGCTATCCTAACTTTTTACTCTTTAAGTAAAAGGAATTCATAAGTTCTAGCACCAAAATTAACTCATTTGTTAGGCAGTTAATATCGGTGGGATATCGGTTATCAGCCCTCTATAATATCAGTGTCAAATATTGGTCCGGTTCTGATATTTGACCAATATTGACAGTTATTTTGGATGCCTTGGTTGATGTGGACTCGAAGGAAGATATCATGGCTTACAACTAGATCAAGTTTCAAACATAGGCACTTTTGAGTTTTGACTTTTGATATTACTACTAATATAATATATGTTTTACGTTTTATATATGTGTATATATAGATAGATTCTGCATGATAACAAAATTACCGATATCCCACTCGGATAACCTATATCTCAAATATCGGCCCTTGACCGACATTTGATTTTGGTCGGCATTAATTGCATAGCTCATTTGATTTTCCTCGTTACTACGCTTTTTAATTCAGGCTAGGGGCTTTTTTGCGCCTTGAGTGCGCCTCTCGCGACAACTTAAAAGCTAATAATATCTATCTCTTAAACCCTCAAACCATTCCAAGTGGTACTTGAAGCTATTCACAAACTAAAAAACAATACAATACAAAATCTCATGATGAGCAATCTACAGATTAATAAAACACAAAAGAACCTAACCTTGAAGAAGATGACAAAAAGTAATTGTCCGTTGAAGACCTCGCATTATCATTATCATTGCAAAATGGCGATGGAGAAGCAGATGACGGTGACGACGATGACGATGATGATGAAGGAGATGATGCAGACGCTGTTGACCGTACCTTCTCCTTGAAGTCTTTAATCAATGTTATCCATTTCATCGTTCAATTTCCCCAAAATCAAACAGTTTTTTTGATCGGACCAAGTGAATTAGGGTTTCGATTTGGAAGATGAACATGAGAATTGGAAATTGAAGGATCTGAGAGGATAATGTTGGTTGAAAAATGTTGATCGGTCTGTATATTCAAATTACAATGCGTTGATTTCTGAGATTGATTTTTATTTTTTTTGTGCCCTATGTATGTATGTTCCTTTGTTTCTCGCTTTGCAAATTGCATTCTTCTCTGAAACCTTGATTTCTGGCTGGGAAGAAAGTGCTAAACCCTTTTGAATTTGTATTTCTTCATGTTCTTGATAATTTTGAAAGGGGATGAAGCAGGGAAGCTATTTTGGACCTTTAGGTATGCAACAATCACAATTTAAGTCCATGTATTATCATCTCATCTTTTGCATTACATAATGTTTTGACTTTGTAAACGAATCGAGCGTTCAGTAAACCGTTCGACGAGAAGTTCGTTCGTTTAATTAATTAATGAACGAACATGAATAAGAAATGTCATTCGGTTAGTTAAATAAACGAACGTGAACAAATGTCTCGTTCGTGAACGTTCGGTAATGTGTTCGTGAACATTCGTTCATGTTCATTTGTCTATGTTGTTCATTAAAGATCTTTTAGCATTTATTTATTTTGTCTAAACTTTTTATATTCTTTAATTCTTATTTATCTCGTTACCCAAACAAATAAAATAGGAAACCTTATCTCCACCTTGTTTACGCACAGTTCCACTTTCCTTCTCATTATTCACATCGAAAAATACTATCGACTTTCGTTCAATGGTTAAGTCTTCAAGGTCTAGCACTGCTCCCTCTCACTATCCACCTCTAGCCACCAACGTCTTCGCCGATTTTATCTGTGTTCGTGAATACGTTCGTTTCCTTAATGAACGAACACGAATAAAAAATCTCGTTCGGTAAGTGTTCATGAACCGTTCATGAACACATTATACCCTTAACGAACGAACACGAACAAGGTCTTGTTTGTGTTCGTGTGGTTCGTTTACAGCCCTACTTTTGATGTTTCATGGCATTTTGAAAAGGGTGACGTGAACATAAAAGTTGGATGTTAATGTACGACTAACCCATTTAATAGAGACGCATTCCTCTTAAATAGGGGTGTTTTTTCAGATTTTATCGGGTTTCTGGTCTTTCAGGTTGGGTTGTTCGGCTTTTTTTTTTTTTTTTGCTAGGAAAAAGTAATCCAATAACCGACCCATTTAAAGTTTGGATTAGTCGGGTTCAGGTTAGTTCAGGTCGGGTTGTTTGGTCTTCGGGTTTAGATGTAAAACGAAAACATATGTTTTTTTTTTTCAAAATTATATTGCTATAAAAAAATATCATCAAAATTCAAAAATCATTTAAGAATATGATACTGTAATGTTCAAAAGTTTCAAAACTTAATGTTCCAAATACTAAAGCCTCGAAACCAAAATACATCTATAAAAAAAACAATAGATATTCAAATTTGTTTTTGTCTGAGAAAACGTGACCCGATAACCTGTGACATTTGTGCCTTTCAATCATTGTACAATTCCGAACAATATCGTATTCAATGAAACCACGTGTTTTATATTCCGGGATTGTATAATTACATGTGACATTTGCACGTTTTAGTCCTTGTACAATTTCAAACTCTCAAAAGCTTTTCTGAAAGTTATACGTAAACTATTACGCAAACGTAATCAGTTTAACGCGACGTACACTCCGGAACAAGAACATAAGCTAAACATACCCTAAATACCCTTTACATAACATAGATATAAGTTTTGAAGGGTTCGGTATGGCAAAAACATGCTTATTCGAGCTCAGGGACTATTTGCGACAAACTGCGAAAGTCTGTCGATTCTCGTATTTATGAATACGGACCATGTACACACATCCAAAAATTTTTGTAATCATTAAAATCTTGTATTTTATTGATAAGAATGCAAAAATATCAATCGTTGCGCAATTTCGGTTATTTTCGTGTTCGTTATAGCGTTTGTCGTAAATAAACGAAAAACGTAACCGTACAACCGAACGAACCGACATCCATGACATTTTCGGGTAAAATCCAAGTTACATATGCCTTAACACCTTTATAGAGCCTAAATATTAGGTTAACGGGTGTTAAAAGTGTCAAAACGCGACAAAACAATTGCAGGGACCAAAACTGCCAAAAGTCAAACTTTTTCAGGTGGTTGGCTCCCGCGCGTCGCGCCAGGTGAGGGGGTTACCTGGCAAGTGTCGCCTGAGAATGCCAGTATCAGAATTTCCAAACAGCCCCTAGATTTCATTGCTTGGAGCCCAAGAACTCGATTTTTCCTGGTTTCTTCCATCTTGTGACATGTGTTTAAGCTTCCCTAAGATCATGCCAACACATGGGACATGTGTGATGATCTTGTGGCCCCCAAAACACTATAAATATCAAGCTTAATTCACCTCATTCTTTGCTCATTTCATCTCTTCTTTATATCTGCTCAAAATTAGAGTTTTGCTTCTCTTTAGAGGCCTCCTACTGAGTTTCTTATCTTCCTAGAACATAAGTAAGTGTTCTTCCTTAGTCTTGTTCATTATTTTAGCTTGTTTTGAGCCAAAAGTCAAACAGTTTAACTTTCTGTTTGACTTTCGGTTCCGACCTTAATTGGTCAACTCAAAGTTCATAATGTGCATTTTACAACGAAACTATTTTCGGGTATCAAAACACTAAGTTTTGATACCAAATCGGTTTTTATAACTTAGTTAGACATGTTTTGACATGTCTAACTCGTCACTTCAAGTTTAGTGCTTATTTAGGGTCGTAAGTCGAGCGATCTTGACCATCGCTTTGACTTTCGAATTCGACCAGTTTGGTCGATCTTAGGATCCGAACAAACACATATTTGTGACCATAGTTGTATAGGGAATAACCTACTGAGGTTATACCTTATGGTCATGTCGTTTGGTTAGTGTTATGATAAGTCGCTCTTATGTTCTTTAAAAATGACCAAAATGCCCTTTTGTGCATAAATCCATTTTAAACATATGTAACCTAATTTTTAACATGTAAACTGATGTTACAACATTATTAAACATGTTTTGGCATATAAGACTTATCATAGGTCATATTTAACCATCTGATCACATATTTATGCAAATGACTCGTTAAAGTAGCGTAAACTATCTTAACGAGTCATAACGGGTCAAAAGCACTTAGGATCATTTTCAAATCAGAATGTTGAGTTTATTAAACCATATCAAATGAGTTCCAACACTCATTTGGTTTATAAGACTTCATTCTATCCAATCCGCCGATTAAAGTCCCGTTACACTAACATAGTTATCCGACACGTTAGGACGCACTTGAGCTTTGTTTCTTCTATTGATCAAGGACACTTTTGCAATCCCAAATGAGTACATAGTTCCCCTCTTTTATGCTTTCAAACGTTTTGGGGTGACTCATATGTGCCAAACTACTTTTCAAGTTTTCAAAAACAAAGTCGATGGTTTATATAAACACTACGATTTCAATAATATGACGAACTTGTTGGTGCGTTATCCATAACACGAATTACATTCATTAGCTTTGGCCGAGCCGACCAGTAGTATGTTATGGTATCATAGGACTAACAATCCCGTTACCAGACTGTCCACTGGATTTGGTGGATAGTTTGGGGAACGACAGAAATTGTTTATTTTAACAAACCCTTTGGTGGTTTGTTAGTCGATTTAAAGAGACCCTTTGGTGGTCTAGATGAGTCACATAGGTTTGAATGTATTCACTAAAGAGCGACCAAAAGTTTTCACAATTAAAACACAGACGAATGGTTTATAACATGGACGATTGGTTTATAACACGGACGATTGGTTTATAACATGGACGAATGGTTTATAACACGGACAATTGGACGATTGGTAAGTGATTTAGATAATGAGACGGGTGGAATGTGATAAAAGCATGGTGGATACGCCACTAGTACTTCCTATATATAAATGCTTTTATTGTATTACATACCGTAGCGTTATCCGAATCACTTGGACAAATGTTTTCAAACGATGTCACGCAACGATTTTCACTTAAATATATAAAGCATACGAAGTTTTCTTTTAAATCGATTTACTACTCGGTTTTACAAAAGAAATGTTTTGGTCAAGATTCATGGCAACAAGGTTTTCACAAACATAAACCAACATGTTTTAGTTGGTTAATCATATTGCAATATCAAACACTTTTTGACACAAGGTTTTCACTTATCGACTCTCGTAGTCGGGCGAGGTATTGCAATATGTGTCGAAGCCATGAATTTGAAACACTCACAAAACCTATGTACTCGCCAGCTTTTTATGCTGACTCTCTTTTCACATATGTTTCAGGGGACAATGTTTGATGTTTTGTTGCATGCTTCATGTAGGATGGACGCGGGCCTTAGTAACTATAAAATATGAAAGACAATTGTAGTGTTTATTTGTTTCTATTTCCAAGACAATCTAACATATTCATAAAATAAAATGAAACTTTAAATACCATGTGTTGTGAAACAATAGTTCTGTGACATGACTCCCTGACGTTTTCACCGCGGTTTGTTGTTTTAAGCGGCCGGGGTGTTACAGGAAGATTGGTATCAGAACCATGGTTATAGGGAATTAGGTTATTAGTAATACTTTGACCTAGACTATAACCTTTCTAGGACCCTAACACAAGTTATCTTGTGTTTAGATCTTAAAACAATACCATCACCTATCCTTAGGTGATTACCAAAACAAGTACACAAATTTCGAATCCGTTTTGAAAATCAATCATCTACTCGTAGATGATTTGTTTTTAAGGCTTTACGCCTTCAAAGTTTTCAAAATCTTGTCAAAGTTTGGGTCTTATTAATGTGAACACGTGCAATCTGAAAGGGTGGGTGCATGTACCCCGAGTTTTCTATCTAAGGCTAGAGTGTTCGTACAAATCCGCATTATCGGACCAGTCATTCTTACCTGGGAACTCTTAGGGTGAGTGTCCACTTATAGGCTAAAGCATGTCTTCGCGATACATTATAAAGACCAATTTACTTTGATTAGTCAGTATGTGTCGTTTGTTTGTTTTAAGTAACGAACGAATGACCACCATCTTATGTTTCGTCGATATTTTAATGTCACGGTCCCCGTCCCAGTTTTACCCAGTCTAGAAGCCGCGGGACAGAAACCCGTGGTATTGGTGTTAAATTTGGCAGCGGAAATATTGACAGGATCGTTTAACTAAAAATGCCCAATTATTTTATTTCACATTTTTTGGACAAACCCCGTAATTTACAATAAAGGAATTTCATGGGGGAAATTCCCAGTTTACAAGAAAACATGTTTATTTATTTACTAGCCAATTTATCCAAGCTGGTAGTGCTATGCGGCACTTTTCCTGGTTCACAGTAAATCACCTGAAACATGTTTAAAAAGATTTTATCAGCGGGGAAATACTTGCGAGTCATTCAATTTGCACAAAACGACACATTGTTATAAATCACAGTATTAAGAGCGATTACAATGTTTATATCAACCAATTACCCCAAATCAGTATTTGTCACTCGACCGGATCTGTGACTATGGTCATATCACCCGTTGGCTAACCCGTTGTCCAATGGTGAAGATTATCAAGTAATGTATACAAAACCCCACATACCGGCAGTAATTGAAGATTACAAAGACTTAATCCCTGTAATTATAACTTTGAAAACAAGTAAGGTTTTGAAAGCATTTAATAAAAATAGAATGACTCACATTGCAAGTTTTATTGGACAGAACTTTGCCTACTGATTTAGCCTCGTAACCTAGTTAAATAACAATGCACACGAAACTAGGTTAGTAACTTAATACAACATTTACGATAAGCTCACGAAATCAAAACCCTCACGACGAATGACAAAGTATAGCCCTGATTCGGGCAGCACTTAAACATCCATCGGATCGGTTTCAATCGATCGGACATTGTATGGTAGCAGTGATCGAGTTAATACCTCGTAATCGTAGCAGCGTTTCCCTACTTCGAACGTAAATTTTAAGCAGAAAGATAGTGGTTTTGATGATTTTCTCGAGCACAGACGAAATGCTCATGCACGTCCCATATATAGCCAAAATTTGAGTTTGTCGCGGCCCGCGTAAACTCTAATAGCATCTTACCCGGCCCGCGAGGGCCACCCTAGCTACGGCTAGGGCTTCCGTGTCATGCCGTAGGTCTGCCACGTGTTAGACACGTGGCCTAAAGGTTATCCAAAACATTTCCCAGCTGTCGTGCCCCGCGTAAGCTTCCCTTAAAGCTTATGCGGCCCGCGAGCTATCAATAAAATTGAATTTCTTGGTTTTTCTTGAGAATTAGGGTTTTAAGGGTCCGGGTTTCCACTTACGGAGTGTTTTAGGACAATTTCGTGCAGGTCCTTACATCCTCCCCACCTTATTTAAAATCTCGTCTTCTAGATTTACTGAAACAGGTAAGGATACTTCCGCTTCATTTCCGATTCTATTTCCCAGGTATACTCAGGTCCTCTTTTTGAATTCCACTTTACTTGACTAGCACCAGTCTCTTGTGCTTAAGGAATTTGACCTTTCTGTCCTCTATTTGGAGTGGTTTCTCAACAAATTTCAACTTTTCATTTACCTCGATGTCTTGAAGAGGTATTACCAGGGATTCGTCAGATAGACATTTCTTGAGATTGGATATATGAAACACGTCATGTACCCTAGCTAGCTCTTCTGGTAGTTGTAAGCGATAGGCAACTGGTCCTATCCGCTGGATCACTGGGAATGGTCCTATGTACCTTGGACTTAGCTTTCCTTTCTTACCGAATCGAACGATTCCTTTCCAAGGAGAAACTTTCAAGAGTACCTTGTCTCCAACCTGGAATTCTAACGGCTTACGTCGATTGTCTGCATAACTCTTTTGGAGATCTCGAGCTGTTTTCAGTCTTTCTTTGATCTGAGTTATCTTGTCGGTGGTTTCTTGCACAATTTCAGGACCTGATAATTGGGCTTCTCCTATTTCTGCCCAACATACGGGAGTTCGACATTTTCGTCCATACAATGCTTCGAACGGAGCAGCCTCGATACTGGCATGATAACTATTGTTATAGGAGAATTCGATTAAGGGTAGATGGTCATCCCAGTTTCCACCAAAATCTATGACACATGCCCTGAGCATGTCTTCTAGGGTTTGGATCGTCCTTTCACTTTGTCCGTCTGTTTGGGGATGGTATGCAGTACTTAAATTCAGTCGGGTCCGCATTGTTTCTTGGAAACTTGTCCAGAAATGTGAAGTGAAACGACTATCCCTATCCGATACTATGGAGAGTGGGACTCCATGTAAGGATACTACCTCGTCTACGTATAACTTTGCTAATCTTTCCATGCTAAAGGTTTCCTTCATTGGTAGGAAATGAGCTGATTTGGTTAATCGGTCCACAATTACCCAAATCGCGTCGTTACCTTTCCTGGTTTTGGGTAATTTAGTAACAAAGTCCATTGTTATTAGTTCCCATTTCCATACATGCATTTCTAATTGTTGGAGTAACCCTGAAGGTTTCTGGTGCTCTGCTTTAACTTGTGAACAAGTTAGACACTTAGAGACATATCTAGCTATGTCCTTTTTTCATTCCTATCCACCAGAAGTTATTTCTTAAATCTTGGTACATCTTATTGTTACAAGGGTGCATGGTATATCTAGATTTATGGGCTTCCTCTAAAATTTTATCTCTTAAATTTCCTTGCTTAGGTACCCAAATCCTTTTCTTATGGAATTTCCAAATTCCATCAGTCCCTTGTTCTAGTTCCTTTATTCATCCTTTCATTCCTTCAGCATCATTCTTGATTGCTGTTTCCTGAACATTCTTTAGTTATTCCATTAAATCTAACTGTAGATTTAATCTAAGAGCACGAACTCTCCTTTGTTTCTCATGGTACTTACGACTTAGGGCATCTGCTACTATATTCGCCTTTCCTTCGTGATATTGAATATCACAGTCGTAGTCACTTAGAATTTCCATCCATCTCCTTTGCCTCATATTTAATTCTTTTTGCCCAAATATGTATCTTAAGCTCTTATGATCTGTATAGACGGTAAAGTTACTTCCATACAGATAATGTCTCCAAATCGTAAGGGCAAAAATGATTGCTCCTAATTCTAAGTCATGAGTTGTATAATTCTCCTTGTGCTTTTCAATTGCCTTGAGGCATATGCAATTACCTTTTTGCGTTGCATCAGCACACATCCTAATCCTAGCTTAGAAGCGTCACAGTAGACTTCAAAATTTTATGTCCCTTTGGGTAAGGCAAGAATTGGGGCGTTTGTTAACCTTTACTTTAAAATCTTAAAGGTCTCTTCTTGCTTGGGTCCCCATTCAAACTTAACTGTTTTACAGGTTAACTTAGTTAATGGAACAACTATTTTAGAAAAGTCTCTTGTGAAGCGCCTGTAATACCCAGCTAATCCTAGAAAACTTCTAACTTCAGTAGCTGAATGCGGGACCTTCCACTTGGTGATCGCTTCTATTTTGGAGGGATCTACGTGAATACCTTCATGATTCACCATGTGTCCTAAAAATTGCACCTCATGTAGCCAAAATTCACACTTCGAGAATTTGGCGTAAAGCTTTTCCTTTCTTAACAGAGTGAAGAGTGCATGTAGGTGCTCACAGTGTTCATCCTGACTTTTGGAAGAAATAAGTATATCGTCAATAAAGACAATTACAAATTTATCCAAATACGGCTTACAGATTCTATTCATCATGTCCATAAATGTTGCAGGAGCATTTGTTAATCCAAAGGGCATAACTGTAAACTCGTAGTGACCATACCTAGTTCTGAAAGTAGTTTTAGGTATGTCTTCTTCCTGTACCTTCAGCTGATGGTATCCGCAGCGCAAGTCTATCTTAGAAAAATATCTAGCTCCCTGAAGTTGATCAAAAAGATCATCAATCCTAGGTAATGGGTATCGATTCTTAATTGTAACCTTATTCAATTCCCTATAATCGATACACATTCGCATCGATCCATCCTTCTTTTTCACTAGCAACACTGGTGCTCCCCAAGGGGATGAACTAGGTTGTATGAATCCTTTGCTTAATAATTCATCTAATTGCTTTTTCAATTCTAACATTTCAGTGGGTGCTAACCGATAGGGTGCCTTGGCTATCGGTGTAGTTCAAGGAATTAGATGAATTCTAAACTCCACTTCCCTATTGGGTGGTAATCCTGGTACCTCATCGGGGAAAACATCTGGGTATTCTAACACTACTGGGATTTCCTTAAATTCCTTACCCTTAGTGTTAATGATTACCGAAATCATATACACTATTCCTTGTTTTCGTTCATAACTAGCAACTTTCATTAATGAAATGAACTTCATTGGTTTACGTGGCTTATCTCCTGAAATCAAAATTACTTCTCCTGCGGGTGTATGAATTTCTATGGATTTTTTATCACAGAGGATTCGAGCATGGTTGACTACTAACCAATCCATTCCTAGCACGACATCGAATCCAACTAAATTCATAGGTAATAGGTTTGCAGAAAATTTATGGCCTGAGAGTTCTATCTTTCCTTCTTGTAAAAACTTGCCTAAGTTTAGTGAAGGGTTGCTTAAGAGCTTGGCATAAGGAAGTATTTATAAAACTTTGGTTTGCACCAGAGTCAAATAATACTTTTGCATAAACATCGTGTACCAGAAACGTACCAGCTATCACATCAGGGATCAGATCTGCTTCTTGCGTGGTCAGCTGAAAGGCTCTTATGTTCTTCTTGTTAGTTCCTTCAACAGGTTTGGCCTTGTTATCAGTTGGTTTGACCAGTTTAGGGCAGTCGGGCCTGAAGTGCCCTGTTTCGCCACAGTTGTAGCAGATTACGAACTTTTTCCTGCATTCCTCTTCTCGGTGGCCTGGTCTCTTGCAGAAATTACAATTTTCATTACATTTTCCAAAATGTTTCCTTTTACAATTCCTGCAGAATGGCGGGGTGGAAGATTGTCCAGTTCCTTTTTTCTTGAAATTATTACTGTTATTACCCACACGAAATCCTTGGGTAATCTTTTGGGCTAATTCTTTTTTCTTATTCTCTTCTCTTGTACGAACCAGCCCGTCGGTTAAAGTATTTGCCAATTCAATCGCATCGTCAATTGTGCGGGGTCTCGCAGCTTTGACGATATCACGAATCTTGCTGATTAAACCCCAAATATAGTGAGAAATAAGTACCGGTTCTGGCGAGGCCAGAGTTGGTACAATTCTGGCATACTCAAAGAATTTTGAAGTATATACTCGACAGTCTACATCCACCATCCGGTGGTTCAGGAACTTATTTGTCATTTGTTCCTTTTCATATTCGGGACAAAACTTTCTTTACACCAATTCCTTAAATTTCTCCTAGCTCATGGCGTAAGCCACGTCACTTCCTTTTGCCTACAACACCGTGTTCCACCATTCTAATGCCTCTTCCTTGAAAAGATGGGATGCATACATAACCTTGTCTTCCTCTGCGCATTTACTGATTTTAATTACTGCTTCGGTTTTCTCTAACCAACGCAGTGCGGCAGTTGCCCCTTCATTGCCTGCAAATTCGACCGGTTTACAGGCAAGAAATTCTTTGTAAGTGCAACCAGGTGTTGCAGCTTTTATTTTCTTAAGAAATAGGGCTTGAACCACATCATTATTATTATTGCCGCCTCCATTTACACTGTTACTAAAATTGTCGTCGCGAGTACGTTTGCTGTGGTTGGCTTGTGAAGGTTCAACGGGGTTCTTAACAACAGCGAGGATTGCGGGGATAGCGTTGGCTATTCCCTGAGCAACGATGTTTTCTATGTCCTGCCTATTAAGGAAGTGATCCTCATTGTTTTGTTCAGATTGATTAACTTCATTGACCGGTTGGTTTTTCACGTTTTCCATCTAAATAATTAACAATATATACAAATTATTGTCACAAAATAGATAACAACCAACACAATAAAGCAATCACACATAATCATGTCAACATGTATAGCCAAAATTGTCGACTGTGCGACTTTCATATTTTTTTATATATTAGTATGCATCGATACACACCATTTATTTTACAAAAGTTTTATTTTAATTATTATTATACAATATTATGCTATTACTATTATTATTTTATATTGTTTTTATATTATTATTATTATTATACAAACACCACCACCACAGTCAGCTGGCCGTTCAGAAACGACGCTCCCGCTCGTCGTATTTCCATGAGATTTTCTCCCCCACATCCCGAATTCTATTTCCCACATCTACCAGTTCCTCGCCATAGTGGCGGAGTTTAGCTAAGTTTTCTGTGCTCATAGGTGGGTATGGTGCAGGTTCGGGATCAAACTGGGGAAAATAGACGTTGGGGTTATTCATGAAGTTCTGAAATTGCCAGTTACTCGTCCACCATTCCTCCAATTATCCGGGTAGAAGTCGGTGGTTGACAATAGGATCTGGGATAGAAGGCTCCAAATTAATTGGAAGTTGTGATTGGGCAGGGAAATTGAAAAGGGTCTCGTCGGCTGGTCCGATGAGATCACAGTTTGCAAGTTTGCGATCAAGCTCCTCCCACGGTGGCATTTCCTGGGCTTGCCCGAAACTTTCCCCGATCTCCTTTCCTTTCCCTTTGTCTTTGGGATCCTTAGTCTTTTTAACCTTCTGGGCAGCTGGCTTCTTCCTACGTCCGTGTTTCCAGTCCAAGATTCCTCTCCTCTTTTTCGGCTTTGGTTTCTCCTGCTGCTGAGCCTGGAATACTATTGGTTCTTCAGTATCTGCTTGATAGCCGGATAGGGTCCCGGTTGTATCCATATCGGTGGTATGGATAGTAAAGTTTCGGAGTGCCTCTGACAGTTCATTCATGCTGTTAGCACACATGAAGAAATACACACAATTTTAAGTTAAAATTTAAATTAAATTTTCACAAAATCACAGAATGGAAAATTGGAAAAATTAAGTATTTCTAAATACTTAATTGGCTTAGATCAGTGGCTCTGATACCACCTTTTTCTGTCACGGCCCACGTCCCGGTTTTACCCAGTCTAGAAGCCGCGGGACAGAAACCCGTGATATTAGTGTTAAATTTGGCAGCGGAAATATTAACAGGATCGTTTAACTAAAAATGCCCAATTATTTTATTTCACATTTTTGGGACAAACCCCGTAATTTACAATAAAGGAATTTCACGGGGGAAATTCCCTGTTTACAAGAAAACATGTTTATTTATTTACTGGCCACTTTATCCAAGCTGGTAGTGCTATGCGGCACTTTTCCTGGTTCACAGTAAATCACCTGAAACATGTTTAAAAAGATTTTATCAGCGGGGAAATACTTGCGAGTCATTCAATTTGCACAAAACGACACATTGTTATAAATCACAGTATTAAGAGCAATTACAATGTTTATATCAACCAATTACCCCAAATCGGTATTTGTCACTCGACCGGATCTGTGACTATGGTCATATCACCCATTGGCTAACCCGTTGTCCAATGGTGAAGATTATCAAGTAATGTATACAAAACCCCACATACCGGCAGTAATTGAAGATTACAAAGACTTAATCCCTGTAATTATAACTTTGAAAACAAGTAGGGTTTTGAAAGCATTTAATAAAAATAGAATGACTCACATTGCAAGTTTAGTTGGACAGAACTTTGCCTACTGATTTAGCCTCATAACCTAGTTAAATAACAATGCACACGAAACTAGGTTAGTAACTTAATACAACATTTACGATAAGCTCACGAAATCAAAACCACCATGACGCATGACAAAGTATAGCCCGGATTCGGGCAGCACTTAAACTTCCATCGGATCAGTTTCAATCGATCGGACATTGTATCGTAGCAGTGATCGAGTTAATACCCCGTAATCGTAGCAGCATTTCCCTACTTCGAACGTAAATTTTAAGCAGAAAGATAGTGATTTTGATGATTTTCTCGAGCACAGACGAAATGCCCATGCACGTCCCATTTATAGCCAAAATTTGAGTTTGTCGCGGCCCACGTAAACTCTAATAGCAACTTACGCGGCCCGCGAGGGCCACCCTAGCTACGGCTAGGGCTGACGTGTCATGCCGTAGGTCTGCCACGTGTTAGACACGTGGCCTAAAGGTTATCAGGAACATTTCCCAGCTGTCGCGCCCCGCGTAAGCTTCCCTTAAGGCTTACGCGGCCCGCGAGCGATCAATAAATTTGAATTTCTTGGTTTTTCATGAGAATTAGGGTTTTAGGGGTCCGGGTTTCCACTTACGGAGTGTTTTAGGACAATTTCGTGCAGGTCCTTACATTTAACATCTCTTTTGATTATCCAATGTTAATCTCACACATTTTCTCTCATGTTTCCTTCTCTATTAGAATGCCTCCTCGATGTGATATAACTCAAGATGCCAATATGATAGCCATGGTCGCTCTGCAAATTGTTGTTGTACTCTCGAACCTAGTAACCCAGTTAAACCAAGCAAACAACAACAACAATGCACCCGTTATGTGCAACTATAAACAATTCAATTCAGCTAAACCACTCAAGTTTACTGGGTCTGAAGGAGCTACTGGGCTCCTATAGTGGTTCGAGAGTCTCGAAAGCACATTTCGTCACGTTCAATGCCCGAATGAGAGAAAGGTTGAGTTTGCATCGAGTGTATTCTAGAAAAGGGCACTCACATGGTGGAATGGTGTGATGAGAGATAGGGGTGCCAGCATGTCACCCCCAACCCGCAGCGGAAAGGTACGGGGCATGATGATTGCCCAAAGCTCATGACAACTAATTATTGTTTCAATATTTAAAGCATAACCATTTAAATAGTCACATAACATATAATAGTCAAAATTGTTCATACATTGTTCAAAACAAACATATCAAGATTTCATTTTAATTTCCTAAGGCCCATGCTACGTGTCCACATCACTTGATCATCAACTTTGAAAACCTGCACCACGTTAGAAAAATATATTTTTGGGTCGACAAATATGTTTGTGAATAATTTCCTCCGTTTTATAGAAAATAGTTTTACATTTATTTGTCACAGCCCCCGACCCCACCCTGGGAGCGAGAGCCGTGAACCAGCCAGATGGTATCGGTGTTTATTAATTACGCAGCGGAAAATTTTTCATTAGGATCGTAGTTAGGAAATAATTTCAGAGTTTATAAAACACCATACTTTTAATATTAAACAACTGGGCTAAAACCCATATTCCATTCAATTGTTTTTATAGGGATAAACACAAATAAATAAAACATGAATTTTTTATTTTATTCAGGTATTTATAGCCACTTTATTTAAGCCTTCATTGCTCCATAGCTGGCTACTATTATCTTTACAGCCAATTTACCTGAAACACGTTTTGAAAACCTTTTATCAGTAATAAATACTGGCGAGTTCATTCCATTTTTATAAAACTATATTGTTGTACTTTACAGCATTAAGGTTTTTATATTTATTTATATTTACCCAACCCAATCGGTATTTGTCACATGGTGGCAGTTCCGATGTGATAGTGGTCATATCACTCATTGGCTCACTTTCGTCCAATAGTGAAGTTTATCAAGTAATAAATATAAAATATATCTTATTATGATTCAATGGTATCGGTCACTAGGCGATTTCCATGATGGTGGTCAAATCACTGTTGATCATTCTTTCAACTAGTGACTCTCGTCATATCACTGTTGATCATTCTTTCAACTAGTGACTCTGGTCATATCACTGTTGATCATTCTTTCAAATAGTGACTCTGGTCATAACACTGTTGATCATTCTCTCAACTAGTGCCTTTGGTCATGTCATTGTTGATCATTCTCTCAACTAGTGACTTTGGTCATATTTCTGGTCATATCGTTGTACTATGTTTATATACAATAACTAATAGATTAATAATATATTATTAATATATTATGTCAAATAATTTAATGTATATGTCAGAAATATTGACTAGTACATATATTAATATACAAAATTATTATTATGTTTATAAAAAACATTATATTGTACATAATTATGTACATAAGAGTATCCTTAGGGATTATGTACCCGTTATTATTTGCAATATATTATTCAATATAGGTAATGATGTACACCTATATTGTTATTTTTAAAATAAAACAAACGGTGTTTATAATTTTTATTAGCTTATATTTTATTAGCTTTTAAAGTGAATTATTAAAAATTATGTACTTAATATAAAGTAATAAAATATCATAGCATATATTCAATCCCTCAGGATTTAAGATTATGTACACATAAATGTATTTTATATTTTATTATTTACGTAATACTTTATATCTAGTTAATACCGCCAATGATTAAATATATATATATATATTATTTATTATTTATGCCTACAAAAATTACGTAATGGATTTTATTATTTTATAATGTTAATAGTAATTTAGGTTTATTAAATATATTTTCTTTAATGTAACTAATATACTTTAATAATGATTAATAAAGCTCTATTTTATATACACACTATTTAGATTTATTTAAATCATACATTAAATTTATTAATTATTTAATGTAAAAATAATATTAGTTATAGGCTATGGCCACTGGGGCACAATTTCCTCCGTGCTTGTGGTCATGCTATTATTGGCTAACTTTTTGGCTAATAGTAACGAGAGTCAAGTAATGTATAAAAACCCCACATACCGGCAACTATTGCAGAATATAAACACTTAATCACTGTAAGTATAACTGATAGACATTTAGGATTTTGGAAGCATTTTTAAATATAACTGTATCACAAAAAGGTGATAAAACTGTGAGAAAAGAGAATGGACTCACCTTGTAACTTTAGGGTTCAACTAGAAAGCCTCCTGGTATGGGGCTCCAGATCAATCGGAAAGGGTATCGGTGATCGGGAGTTAAAACACTTAAAATAGGGCAGGGCTTTATTGTTATTATTATTATTAAAGAAAAAGAAAATTATATAAAAGAGAAAGTGGCAAGTGAGAAAGAAAGAAAGTAGCAGTTGAATGTGTGTTGGTTCTATTTATACTCAAATGAGCTTAAGGCTCACGCAAAGAAACCTTCACGTACACCTTAGGCATTAATTTTATGTTTTGAGTTGTACACTATATGTGTGACAACCCGAATAATTAAGGTTAGAACTACTTTAAAATGCTGCAACTTTTTGGCATGTGTCTCTACGTTTGTTTATTCGTGTCACGCAACACTGATTGATTACGTTTGTGTAACTGATCAACTGTGTGGAATTGTTAAAATGTTTTATGTACCGTTCAACCGAGTCAGGAAACCGAACGAGTTGGGCCGCGTACAACCGCGTTCAATGTGTTAACCAGGCCCATCACACACCCTGTGTGTTTCCCCAAACCCATCTCGGCCATTTACTAATTAGATTGATCACCGGCCCACTTGCAAATTAAATCAATTATCAGCCCATTTACTGATTAAATTGATCTCGGCCCATGTGCCATTTGAATTGACCACCGACCCACTTAGGTTTGGGTATTCCATTTATATGTTACGTAACCCTTGTATGTCACATAACATTTCCCTACTTCTTGTTCCGATTGAAGACGGCAGGCATCCCGGTTGACATATCATTGTTCCGATCAGTTTAGTGGTTAGTAAAACTCTACCCATGTTAACTATTAATTGATGAAGTGTGCTTTCTATTTTATGATCTTGATGTCTTATTGCGTGTTGTCACGAGATATGTGCGGATAGGATCCGGGTTGGTTGCGGCTTGTAAACAATTAGAAATAAAAATCGTTGATTCTGTTGGTAATACGTTATCATGTGTAACGGGTTGGGTCGGGTTGTGCGATACGATAAGTTATGCTGATTATAAACTAGGTATGATAACTAGGAGGGTGCCATGCATACTGTTGTTGGATGTTGGTGTGGTTAGTTCATAACTTCAAGTATGTATTGGTTAGATTTGTCATGTTCTAAACTGTGATCAAACCCGTTCATGTTTCGCGACTGATTAAATGTCTATATCACAAGTGAATGGGCCGAATGCTTTAGCAGGTAACATATTTAGTTGTTGAGCCGATATATATATATATACATGTCATTTAATTGGCTGACTGATAACAATCGATTTATTGATTAATGGTAACAATGGGCTGCATAGGTTTGGGAAAGTACACGGTCAATTGGGGGTTCATTGCTGGGAATAAAACAACGTTCTTTTGGGCCGAAGAGGGCTGGGTAGAAACAAATAGAAAGTGTAGCATTGGTTGGGCCGGAACTAAGTGGATCATACAACTGTTATAACATTCTGATCGGACCAAAGCCCACACCGGATCCGTATAGAATTGCATGCTAAACTGGTCATGTGTTGATGATGTTGTGTCTAATGCTAGTGGGCTAGTAACTTATGATATTCACTCACGGGAATAATAATCAGAATCACTTGACGTGAGATATGATGTAAATATGGCCTTAATTGCTAACATATGTGCTTATCACTTGTGGACTGTATATGTATTTATATATGGAACGTGTGCAGTAGTATTCATAACAAGATAAGTGCATGGCTAGGTGATTTCATGCAAACTAGTTAGGTGTGTGTTCAACTTTAAATGTGTAAACATGACCTTATTACTAGCATATGTAAAGATGCGTGATTGACTGTTTATGCCAAACTGATTGTTGTATGATGACCATATTAGGATTGGTTGAGTAATATGGAACGGGTAACATAACATACCGAGCAATCTAAGGTGAGTTCACTACATTCGAGCATGCGTCCCAGTGGTTGGGGACAGTCAGTGGTTTGGGTAAAAACGGGTATATTGGTTAATATTCTCACCTATCATTTTTGTAAGTCCCTTATTATGTTACCTGGAGGGTAACGGGTATTAGTTGGTAGCGCTACTTAGGTTTGGCACCCTCACACCGCTCCTAGATAGGACGGATGTGAACTAATGACCCAGTCGGGGCCCAGTATTGGATAGGAGTACGTGGGAAGGGCAGTCATGTACTTCAGGAGCCGTCTTGTTCGGAATTGAGATATTAACAATATTACTTGCATTGGTTAGTGAACTGTTTTACATACAACTGGTAACAAACGTTTTCTAAAACTGTGAACTCGCCAGCTTTGTCTGATACACTTGTTACATGCTCGCAGGTCGTTAGGTACTTGGGAACAGGAACTTGCTGGCTGGAGGGTGTGAGTGGTCATGGTTGCATTGATGGGTTTATTTATCAAACATTTATTTACTATGGTTGTTTGGAAAGTATTTACATTATGTTACGTTAACGCTTCCGCTGAGCTTGATGGTTTTTGAATTACTTATGTTTGGATTTTATTACTATTAAATGATGAAACTTTATTTTAAACTTATGGATTCAATGTAATTGGTGGCTTATTACTAGTGGTCACACGCCTAACAGGGACACTCCCTAAGTGGTAATTTGAGGGTGTGACAGTTTGGTATCAGAGCCACTGGTTATAGTGAACTTGGTTTTAAAACGTTTT
Source organism: Helianthus tuberosus (assembly GCA_030545235.1). Taxonomy (NCBI): domain Eukaryota; kingdom Viridiplantae; phylum Streptophyta; class Magnoliopsida; order Asterales; family Asteraceae; genus Helianthus; species Helianthus tuberosus. The sequence goes on along the minus strand of CM060412.1, from coordinate 111,224,051 downwards.
TATAAAACCAGACTATAACCGAACAGTTCTGAAAGCAAGAATACGACCATGACACTCAGCTCTAGATAGCAAGGTTCGTCTCTCGTTTACTCATTGCACAGCATAGCTAGTGAACATTTATATTGCATGTGATTGCACGCTTAGCACAACAGTATGGATTCATGTGTTACTTACATGTGTTAAGGGATTGATAGTGTGGTGTTACCATAAACATTCGTGACTCATGTTTTGGGATGTTCTTCGTTTGCTATTCGAGTCTAGGGAACCATTTGACATGAGTTAGGAGGAACTGAGATGAGCATGCAAATCGCAATATTATTGTGGGTGCACACATAATAATAATGTGGGGTGCATGCGAGTCCCAGTGAGACTTAACAAGTGAAAAAGGGGTTCTGCTCTGTTATTTGATCAATGTGAAACGTAACAAGTCTATAGGAGTCGTAGCAGTGATTGTCTCCTACTCGAACATGATCTTTATATTTATCTCTAAATTCTTTCAAATCTCGATGCTATCGAGTACTACCTGAACACCCACCTGAACGCCTAGCGAACTGTGTAGAATGTTAGGTGCTTGTACGAACGTCCCCGAGTTGGACGTTGAAGCATCAATGATTGGTTTGTACCCCTCTCACTCCTCTTTGTTTGTGGGAACTTAATGTACTGACGACTTAGACCCCGAAGTGCGGTAACTTCTACAACACTCTGGAAACATATCGTGTAGCACTCAGTCAACATGCAAGAACGATGGACAAGAGGATGAGCGTAGTGCCTTACCAACCTCAGTACTAGAAGGACCCTGATTACCGGCAGCGAACACTAGCAAATTGACTCCAACTGGATCCTTAAATCCTAGTCAACGACTTATGAGAGTCAACTCTCACAAATCAATCGGGACATAAACGATGACAGTCGGCCATGGTGTAGAATGTGTAACTGCCAGCACAATGAGTAGCGCCTTAGGACGTGGCACGGAATGTAAAAAGGTTGACCCTGTCGGTGAAAGGCTGCAGGACTCCGTTTCATCGGCATTAGAAGCAACAGTCACGATGACATCAAGATACTCGCAAATCCTGACTTTCGGTATGGAAATGATGGTGGCTTCAACAAGGAATGCCCAATGTTAAGGCTAGGCGCCAACAACCCAGGGAACAATGGCAGTTTTGGGAGTTCTAGTAGCAGTAGCAACAACACTGGATGTGGTACTAGTGGAAGGGCATTTAGGATGGGCGAGGACAACGCCAGGATTATAACAACATGGTGGCCTACACGTTCTTGGTAACTAATCACTTTGTCACTGTTCTGCTTAACCCGGATGCTCCTTGAAACCGAACCTACTGTGGAATCGGCTGATAGCAAGTCAACTGAAACCCCACATGGTTGTTGGGATGCAAACTCGACCTTCTGAGACAAGTGTTCGACGTCGACCTTCCTTCTACTACCCTTGATAGTTTGATGCAGTAGTCGGTATGGATTGGTTACCTATACATCGCGCAGATATACTCTGTGAGAAGAAAACATTGCGTACCCCCCTCTCCCTAGTGGAGAATCGTCATTTGTTCCAGAATATTAGAGTTGTGTAAAGGTTAGCATCAATTCTGCAATGAAAGCCCAGAAGTGTCTACGGAGGGATTACCTCGCCATTGTTAACAACGGTTACTGATGATAAGGCTAAGGAAGAGAGGATCGAGGATCCACCAGTTGTCTAAAATTTCTTCCGATGAGTTACTTGAAGAACTTCCAGGATTACTTCCACAACTGTTAGGCAGAAACTCAGTTTGATCTCACGCCATGTGCAGCTCCGAATATTCGTACTTTTATCGTCTTGCACCAGGAGGGTTGCAAGAGCCGCCTAATCAATTACATAAACTGTTGAACAGGAGTTTTGGCGGACCTAGCTTTTCGCTTTGAGGAGCCCCAGTTACACCCATGAAGACAAGCCTTACCATACGTGTGCTGGTTATCGAGAACTTTACAAGGTGACAGTCGAGAACCGTTTGTCTCGACCATGTAGTGACAACCTGTCGACTAGTTGCGAGGGACAAGCTTTTATTCGAGGATTGATTTACAAACGGACTATTATCAGATGGAAGTCCAAGGGGAGAATGTTATTAAAGCGGCATATCAAACGCAGTGTGGCCGTACGACCTTGTATTCCATGACCTTTGGGGTAATCATCACACCCGCAGCTTTATGGATCATGTGAACCGACCATGCTATTGGATGACGTTCTGAATCTTATCCAGGAGAAACGAACATCATGGACAGCTTTGTATCTTATTTGAGAGCTTCTGAGGGAGGAGCCACACCGCGCGAAGTCTTGATAAATATAACTTCTGGATTCGAGAGGTACCCTTTTTGGGTCATATAATCAATGAAGTGGGAATGCACCTGGACCTCGCTAAGACCCGTTTTGGTGGGAAATTGATCGACACCAAAGAGTCCTTCAAGGATACAGCAATTTCTTGGTCCCGCTTGATATTTTCACGGACTAATCACAGGATTTTCGAAGGTCGCGTAGCTTAAATCTCTTTAGCACAGCCAGGTGCGATGTTCGTGAAAGATAGAACAGGAGGACTTCTTTTCAGCTTCCGAATCCCAACTTTGCAATGCCCTGAGCATCGTCTTTACCCGAGGGCGCGAGTGATTCAGTGGTATATCATTATGGTTCGAATCAGAGTCCCAGTTACGCGTCGACGCAACACGAGATAGTGATGACTTACGTAACGTAGTTACAAAGAGGAGCTGCACGACACACCAACGGTGGTGGAAACCGTGATCTTTGGATGTACTTGGAGGCATTACTTGGACAGTACCAAATGCGTTACTTAGACCGATCACAAGGGCCTCCCGTGTACCCTGGTTTCGAAAGAGCTAAATCAGTAAATGGCATCGTTGGATGGAACTTTTGGGAGGATTACGACTGTGGAAGTTGAACGTGTATGAGTTTTCTAGTTTTCTATCGACTCTAACTTACCTGATCAGACGCGCTCTGTTTGAATTGGAGAACTGAACGAAGATGATATCCAAGTTGAACTCATGCGGGGCATGGAGGAGCGACTGTTGGCAGGTCGGACGATATTTGCCACCTCATGGAACGAATGTGGATCTCATTATACAATAACTGTAGGAAATTTATGTTAAGCAACGCACACCGGTCTCGATATTCTAGTCGTCTGGGTTAAGATGAGAGACATTAGGATTTATAAACCTTGTACAGGTGATCGGGCATGAAGGCCCACCTAGCTATGGGACTGATGCTGGACTTGTGGGAAAGTCAAGGTTAAGTATTAGCAACCAGAAACACCCATATGGAAATGAGAACATACTGACATGGATTTTGTCACTAGTCTACTTACAACCTGAAACAGGGACAATATCACCTGGGTGATCGTTGATTGTCTCACGTCACCAGCACACTTTCTTGCAAACAAGGAAACCGACGAGTCTTCACAGCTGTGAATGTTCCTCTGAGAGAGACGGCTTTAGGCACGAGGTGCCAACTCCTGTTACCTTTGATTTTGAGCTATATCTGATTTGTGACTAGCAATATACAACACCCTTGGCTCACGTCTAGACATGGGCATTGTTTACCACTGAAGGACAACCGGACAGAGTAACTGACCATTCTGGCACACCAAGGCATGCGGCGAGCCTGTGCGTGATTGACTTTAGTAAACATCTGGAAGGGGCACTTACCTTTGGATGAGTCCTACTGCAGCCATTACCGTATTGGTACGTATGCAGCTCTGTTTGAGGAATTGCTTGGATGATAATGCCAATCTCCTGGTGGACTGAGGTGGATAACAATCAAATCACAAGTCTAGGACTTGTACTCGAAACTCTTGGGAAGATTGCTTGGATCGGAAATCGTTTGGCGGTAGCGTGTGACCGCCAGGAAAGCTGGAATTTCGCTGCAGGCGAACACGTCATGAATAGAAATCTCACCCTAGGAGGGTGAGGTACGCTTTTGGGAAGCGTGGCAAGCTTAATTGGCGATATGTTGGGACAGTCAGGATTTTGGATAGAATCGGTGACGTGGCTCACAAACTCGAGTTACCCGATGAATTGGGTAACGTGCACGATATCATTTATGTCCCGAATCTAAGGCAGTGTTTGTTCGACGAAACGCTTGTGATACCCTTATTAGGGTCTGAGGTTAATGACAAGTAGCAGTTGTTGAGGAATCTACTGAAATCATGGACTAGGACATCAAGATTCGTTAGCATAGTCGAATTTCGATTGGGAGAGTTCGTTGGAACTCAGGATGTGGACCGGAGTTCACGTGGGAACGTGATGATCGGAGTAAGCTCTAGTACCCTCAGTTGTTCAAACGGTTGTATCAACTTCTGATATCATTGGCGAATTTCGGGACGAAATTCCCTTTCAAGTTGGGGATGATGTGGCACTTGGGAAAAATCCACAGTCACCCTGATCTAACACCATGCTGTTTTGGATTGCTTATCAAATTTCGGGACGAAATTTCTTTCAAGTTGGGGATGATGTGACAACCCGAATAATTAAGGTTAGAACTACTTTAAAATGCTGCAACTTTTTGGCATGTGTCTCTACGTTTGTTTATTCGTGTCACGCAACACTGATTGATTACGTTTGTGTAACTGATCAACTGTGTGGAATTGTTAAAATGTTTTATGTACCGTTCAACCGAGTCAGGAAACCGAACGAGTTGGGCCGCGTACAACCGCGTTCAATGTGTTAACCAGGCCCATCACACACCCTGTGTGTTTCCCCAAACCCATCTCGGCCATTTACTAATTAGATTGATCACCGGCCCACTTGCAAATTAAATCAATTATCAGCCCATTTACTGATTAAATTGATCTCGGCCCATGTGCCATTTGAATTGACCACCGACCCACTTAGGTTTGGGTATTCCATTTATATGTTACGTAACCCTTGTATGTCACATAACATTTCCCTACTTCTTGTTCCGATTGAAGACGGCAGGCATCCCGGTTGACATATCATTGTTCCGATCAGTTTAGTGGTTAGTAAAACTCTACCCATGTTAACTATTAATTGATGAAGTGTGCTTTCTATTTTATGATCTTGATGTCTTATTGCGTGTTGTCACGAGATATGTGCGGATAGGATCCGGGTTGGTTGCGGCTTGTAAACAATTAGAAATAAAAATCGCTGATTCTGTTGGTAATACGTTATCATGTGTAACGGGTTGGGTCGGGTTGTGCGATACGATAAGTTATGCTGATTATAAACTAGGTATGATAACTAGGAGGGTGCCATGCATACTGTTGTTGGATGTTGGTGTGGTTAGTTCATAACTTCAAGTATGTATTGGTTAGATTTGTCATGTTCTAAACTGTGATCAAACCCGTTCATGTTTCGCGACTGATTAAATGTCTATATCACAAGTGAATGGGCCGAATGCTTTAGCAGGTAACATATTTAGTTGTTGAGCCGATATATATATATATACATGTCATTTAATTGGCTGACTGATAACAATCGATTTATTGATTAATGGTAACAATGGGCTGCATAGGTTTGGGAAAGTACACGGTCAATTGGGGGTTCATTGCTGGGAATAAAACAACGTTCTTTTGGGCCGAAGAGGGCTGGGTAGAAACAAATAGAAAGTGTAGCATTGGTTGGGCCGGAACTAAGTGGATCATACAACTGTTATAACATTCTGATCGGACCAAAGCCCACACCGGATCCGTATAGAATTGCATGCTAAACTGGTCATGTGTTGATGATGTTGTGTCTAATGCTAGTGGGCTAGTAACTTATGATATTCACTCACGGGAATAATAATCAGAATCACTTGACGTGAGATATGATGTAAATATGGCCTTAATTGCTAACATATGTGCTTATCACTTGTGGACTGTATATGTATTTATATATGGAACGTGTGCAGTAGTATTCATAACAAGATAAGTGCATGGCTAGGTGATTTCATGCAAACTAGTTAGGTGTGTGTTCAACTTTAAATGTGTAAACATGACCTTATTACTAGCATATGTAAAGATGCGTGATTGACTGTTTATGCCAAACTGATTGTTGTATGATGACCATATTAGGATTGGTTGAGTAATATGGAACGGGTAACATAACATACCGAGCAATCTAAGGTGAGTTCACTACATTCGAGCATGCGTCCCAGTGGTTGGGGACAGTCAGTGGTTTGGGTAAAAACGGGTATATTGGTTAATATTCTCACCTATCATTTTTGTAAGTCCCTTATTATGTTACCTGGAGGGTAACGGGTATTAGTTGGTAGCGCTACTTAGGTTTGGCACCCTCACACCGCTCCTAGATAGGACGGATGTGAACTAATGACCCAGTCGGGGCCCAGTATTGGATAGGAGTACGTGGGAAGGGCAGTCATGTACTTCAGGAGCCGTCTTGTTCGGAATTGAGATATTAACAATATTACTTGCATTGGTTAGTGAACTGTTTTACATACAACTGGTAACAAACGTTTTCTAAAACTGTGAACTCGCCAGCTTTGTCTGATACACTTGTTACATGCTCGCAGGTCGTTAGGTACTTGGGAACAGGAACTTGCTGGCTGGAGGGTGTGAGTGGTCATGGTTGCATTGATGGGTTTATTTATCAAACATTTATTTACTATGGTTGTTTGGAAAGTATTTACATTATGTTACGTTAACGCTTCCGCTGAGCTTGATGGTTTTTGAATTACTTATGTTTGGATTTTATTACTATTAAATGATGAAACTTTATTTTAAACTTATGGATTCAATGTAATTGGTGGCTTATTACTAGTGGTCACACGCCTAACAGGGACACTCCCTAAGTGGTAATTTGAGGGTGTGACAGTTTGGTATCAGAGCCACTGGTTATAGTGAACTTGGTTTTAAAACGTTTTTATAAAACCAGACTATAACCGAACAGTTCTGAAAGCAAGAATACGACCATGACACTCAGCTCTAGATAGCAAGGTTCGTCTCTCGTTTACTCATTGCACAGCATAGCTAGTGAACATTTATATTGCATGTGATTGCACGCTTAGCACAACAGTATGGATTCATGTGTTACTTACATGTGTTAAGGGATTGATAGTGTGGTGTTACCATAAACATTCGTGACTCATGTTTTGGGATGTTCTTCGTTTGCTATTCGAGTCTAGGGAACCATTTGACATGAGTTAGGAGGAACTGAGATGAGCATGCAAATCGCAATATTATTGTGGGTGCACACATAATAATAATGTGGGGTGCATGCGAGTCCCAGTGAGACTTAACAAGTGAAAAAGGGGTTCTGCTCTGTTATTTGATCAATGTGAAACGTAACAAGTCTATAGGAGTCGTAGCAGTGATTGTCTCCTACTCGAACATGATCTTTATATTTATCTCTAAATTCTTTCAAATCTCGATGCTATCGAGTACTACCTGAACACCCACCTGAACGCCTAGCGAACTGTGTAGAATGTTAGGTGCTTGTACGAACGTCCCCGAGTTGGACGTTGAAGCATCAATGATTGGTTTGTACCCCTCTCACTCCTCTTTGTTTGTGGGAACTTAATGTACTGACGACTTAGACCCCGAAGTGCGGTAACTTCTACAACACTCTGGAAACATATCGTGTAGCACTCAGTCAACATGCAAGAACGATGGACAAGAGGATGAGCGTAGTGCCTTACCAACCTCAGTACTAGAAGGACCCTGATTACCGGCAGCGAACACTAGCAAATTGACTCCAACTGGATCCTTAAATCCTAGTCAACGACTTATGAGAGTCAACTCTCACAAATCAATCGGGACATAAACGATGACAGTCGGCCATGGTGTAGAATGTGTAACTGCCAGCACAATGAGTAGCGCCTTAGGACGTGGCACGGAATGTAAAAAGGTTGACCCTGTCGGTGAAAGGCTGCAGGACTCCGTTTCATCGGCATTAGAAGCAACAGTCACGATGACATCAAGATACTCGCAAATCCTGACTTTCGGTATGGAAATGATGGTGGCTTCAACAAGGAATGCCCAATGTTAAGGCTAGGCGCCAACAACCCAGGGAACAATGGCAGTTTTGGGAGTTCTAGTAGCAGTAGCAACAACACTGGATGTGGTACTAGTGGAAGGGCATTTAGGATGGGCGAGGACAACGCCAGGATTATAACAACATGGTGGCCTACACGTTCTTGGTAACTAATCACTTTGTCACTGTTCTGCTTAACCCGGATGCTCCTTGAAACCGAACCTACTGTGGAATCGGCTGATAGCAAGTCAACTGAAACCCCACATGGTTGTTGGGATGCAAACTCGACCTTCTGAGACAAGTGTTCGACGTCGACCTTCCTTCTACTACCCTTGATAGTTTGATGCAGTAGTCGGTATGGATTGGTTACCTATACATCGCGCAGATATACTCTGTGAGAAGAAAACATTGCGTACCCCCCTCTCCCTAGTGGAGAATCGTCATTTGTTCCAGAATATTAGAGTTGTGTAAAGGTTAGCATCAATTCTGCAATGAAAGCCCAGAAGTGTCTACGGAGGGATTACCTCGCCATTGTTAACAACGGTTACTGATGATAAGGCTAAGGAAGAGAGGATCGAGGATCCACCAGTTGTCTAAAATTTCTTCCGATGAGTTACTTGAAGAACTTCCAGGATTACTTCCACAACTGTTAGGCAGAAACTCAGTTTGATCTCACGCCATGTGCAGCTCCGAATATTCGTACTTTTATCGTCTTGCACCAGGAGGGTTGCAAGAGCCGCCTAATCAATTACATAAACTGTTGAACAGGAGTTTTGGCGGACCTAGCTTTTCGCTTTGAGGAGCCCCAGTTACACCCATGAAGACAAGCCTTACCATACGTGTGCTGGTTATCGAGAACTTTACAAGGTGACAGTCGAGAACCGTTTGTCTCGACCATGTAGTGACAACCTGTCGACTAGTTGCGAGGGACAAGCTTTTATTCGAGGATTGATTTACAAACGGACTATTATCAGATGGAAGTCCAAGGGGAGAATGTTATTAAAGCGGCATATCAAACGCAGTGTGGCCGTACGACCTTGTATTCCATGACCTTTGGGGTAATCATCACACCCGCAGCTTTATGGATCATGTGAACCGACCATGCTATTGGATGACGTTCTGAATCTTATCCAGGAGAAACGAACATCATGGACAGCTTTGTATCTTATTTGAGAGCTTCTGAGGGAGGAGCCACACCGCGCGAAGTCTTGATAAATATAACTTCTGGATTCGAGAGGTACCCTTTTTGGGTCATATAATCAATGAAGTGGGAATGCACCTGGACCTCGCTAAGACCCGTTTTGGTGGGAAATTGATCGACACCAAAGAGTCCTTCAAGGATACAGCAATTTCTTGGTCCCGCTTGATATTTTCACGGACTAATCACAGGATTTTCGAAGGTCGCGTAGCTTAAATCTCTTTAGCACAGCCAGGTGCGATGTTCGTGAAAGATAGAACAGGAGGACTTCTTTTCAGCTTCCGAATCCCAACTTTGCAATGCCCTGAGCATCGTCTTTACCCGAGGGCGCGGGTGATTCAGTGGTATATCATTATGGTTCGAATCAGAGTCCCAGTTACGCGTCGACGCAACACGAGATAGTGATGACTTACGTAACGTAGTTACAAAGAGGAGCTGCACGACACACCAACGGTGGTGGAAACCGTGCTCTTTGGATGTACTTGGAGGCATTACTTGGACAGTACCAAATGCGTTACTTAGACCGATCACAAGGGCCTCCCGTGTACCCTGGTTTCGAAAGAGCTAAATCAGTAAATGGCATCGTTGGATGGAACTTTTGGGAGGATTACGACTGTGGAAGTTGAACGTGTATGAGTTTTCTAGTTTACTATCGACTCTAACTTACCTGATCAGACGCGCTCTGTTCGAATTGGAGAACTGAACGAAGATGATATCCAAGTTGAACTCATGCGGGGCATGGTGGAGCGACTGTTGGCAGGTCGGACGATATTTGCCACCTCATGGAATGAATGTGGATCTCATTATACAATAACTGTAGGAAATTTATGTTAAGCAACGCACACCGGTCTCGATATTCTAGTCGTCTGGGTTAAGATGAGAGACATTAGGATTTATAAACCTTGTACAGGTGATCGGGCATGAAGGCCCACCTAGCTATGGGACTGATGCTGGACTTGTGGGAAAGTCAAGGTTAAGTATTAGCAACCAGAAACACCCATATGGAAATGAGAACAGACTGACATGGATTTTGTCACTAGTCTACTTACAACCTGAAACAGGGACAATATCACCTGGGTGATCGTTGATTGTCTCACGTCACCAGCACACTTTCTTGCAAACAAGGAAACCGACGAGTCTTCACAGCTGTGAATGTTCCTCTGAGAGAGACGGCTTTAGGCACGAGGTGCCAACTCCTGTTACCTTTGATTTTGAGCTATATCTGATTTGTGACTAGCAATATACAACACCCTTGGCTCACGTCTAGACATGGGCATTGTTTACCACTGAAGGACAACCGGACAGAGTAACTGACCATTCTGGCACACCAAGGCATGCGGCGAGCCTGTGCGTGATTGACTTTAGTAAACATCTGGAAGGGGCACTTACCTTTGGATGAGTCCTACTGCAGCCATTACCGTATTGGTACGTATGCAGCTCTGTTTGAGGCATTGCTTGGATGATAATGCCAATCTCCTGGTGGACTGAGGTGGATAACAATCAATCACAAGTCTAGGACTTGTACTCGAAACTCTTGGGAAGATTGCTTGGATCGGAAATCGTTTGGCGGTAGCGTGTGACCGCCAGGAAAGCTGGAATTTCGCTGCAGGCGAACACGTCATGAATAGAAATCTCACCCTAGGAGGGTGCGGTACGCTTTTGGGAAGCGTGGCAAGCTTAATTGGCGATATGTTGGGACAGTCAGGATTCTGGATAGAATCGGTGACGTGGCTCACAAACTCGAGTTACCCGATGAATTGGGTAACGTGCACGATATCATTTATGTCCCGAATCTAAGGCAGTGTTTGTTCGACGAAACGCTTGTGATACCCTTATTAGGGTCTGAGGTTAATGACAAGTTGCAGTTGTTGAGGAATCTACTGAAATCATGGACTAGGACATCAAGATTCGTTAGCATAGTCGAATTTCGATTGGGAGAGTTCGTTGGAACTCAGGATGTGGACCGGAGTTCACATGGGAACGTGATGATCGGAGTAAGCTCTAGTACCCTCAGTTGTTCAAACGGTTGTATCAACTTCTGATATCATTGGCGAATTTCGGGACGAAATTCCCTTTCAAGTTGGGGATGATGTGGCACTTAGGAAAAATCCACAGTCACCCTGATCTAACACCATGCTGTTTTGGATTGCTTATCAAATTTCGGGATGAAATTTCTTTCAAGTTGGGGATGATGTGACAACCCGAATAATTAAGGTTAGAACTACTTTAAAATGCTGCAACTTTTTGGCATGTGTCTCTACGTTTGTTTATTCGTGTCACGCAACACTGATTGATTACGTTTGTGTAACTGATCAACTGTGTGGAATTGTTAAAATGTTTTATGTACCGTTCAACCGAGTCAGGAAACCGAACGAGTTGGGCCGCGTACAACCGCGTTCAATGTGTTAACCAGGCCCATCACACACCCTGTGTGTTTCCCCAAACCCATCTCGGCCATTTACTAATTAGATTGATCACCTGTAACACCTGTGCCTTCACGGCCATCAAACAAATACCAAAGCAATGAAATATTGTATTTCATACTTGGTATTTGTAAAAATATGTGTATCATTTGCACATATCAATTCTTGTTCAATTTCAAACTCTAAATCACTTTCTGGAAGGTTATACGCGCACCGATGCGTAAATATAACCAGTTTAATGCAACAAACACTCCGGAATAGTGACATTGGCTTAACATACCTTAAATAACCTTTACATAACTTAGAAATAATTTTTGAAGGCTTTGGTATGGCAAAATCAAGTTAAATCGCTTACAGGGACTAAAGTTGACAAACTGCGAAAGTATGCCAATTTGAACTGTAACAGACATTCCGGAACATGACCATAAGTTAAACACACCTTAAATATCCTTTATATAGCTTAGAAATAGGCTTTGAGGGGTTCGGTGTGCTAAAATAAACTTTTGGGTCATTCAGGGACTAAAAGTGTCAAAAAGTGCACAAGTTTGCATTTTCGCGCATAACTTACGTTCTGGATATATCCGGACACCCAAAAATTTATGTAAGCATGACTACATTATATTTAAGTGTTCGCCTTAAGAAAAATCCATTCGTTTCGTCATTTGGATCGTTTTTCGCGCTTATGCGCATTCCGTCGTAATTAAGCGAACATCGCGTTCGTACGGCCAAACGAACCGACATCCGAGATATTTTTGAACATGTTTTAAGTTCCCTATACTTTAACTTCATTTAAGAGCTTTGAAATGGGGTTAACGGGCCTTAAACGTGTCAAAAATGGCCTAAATACAGTTCAGGGACCAAAACTGTAATTCTGCCAAAGTTCACCCATACGATGCGTATGGTATATATACCATACGATGCGTATGGGGTCTCCAGACCAGGTGCAATGTTTAAACAGCTGTTAACAGCTGCAAACCACTCCTAATCCCAATGCCAAGTGTTGATCTCTTATGGTGAGTGACCAAATGAGCCACCATAAGCTTCCGACACTTGTACGGGTGAGATCAAGGCACGTTTCCCGATAAACGATCCTAACGGTGGTGCATTTACTATAAATACCCATCCATACTCAACACAAAAACCCACAAATCTGATTAAGGAAGCTCTAAGTTGGAACCTTCGTTTCATACCTGAGCTATTTTAATCTGGGTTAGCATTCGGGGACCCTTCGTAAGTATTCTTTCGTTCTTTTCCTTATTATTTACTGCTTTTCGAGTCAGAAAGTCAAACTTTGTTTGACTTTCAGCGTTGACCAGTAATGGTCAATGCGAAGTTCGTTAGAACTTCGCAACGTGATTGTAATCACGATGGTCATAGTCCCTTGGGACTATGCCTACTGATTACCACGTTGTTTAGGGTCGTAGGGTAGGCGATCTAATAAATCGCCTATACCTTCGAACCCGACCCAGTTTGGTCGATCATTAGGATCTGACCAAATACGTTAGGTGACCATAGTGTAGGGAATAACCTTCCGAGGTTATACCTTATGGTCACGACGTTTAAGTAGTTGTATGATAGGTAGTTTATATGCCTTAGGTAAATTACCAGAATACCCTTTTCATACATAATTGGTAATTAAGCATATGTAACCTAAACTTTTGTCACGTAACTGATTTTGTAACATGTTTAGGCATATAATACTTGTCATAGGACTAGTTAGGCGGTCCGAACGCGTTTCACGCGCACGACGCGTTAAAGTAGCATAAGCTTCCTAAACGGGTCGTAATGGGTCGTAAACTATTATGTTAAGTTTCATTTAGCATGTAGGCTCTGTTAAACCATATCACGTGAGTTCCGACACTCATTTGGTTTACAAACCCTAATGCTACCCAGTCTTCCGATTTAGGTCCGGTTATTTAACATAGTTACCTATATTAGGTGCCGTTTGATTTCCGTGATCTCTAGCATTGTTTGGTTGTTACTCAAGGACTACTGAGCATTCTCAAGTGAGTACATAGACCCCTCTTTTACTGTTTTCCAAACTGTTTTGGGGTGGAACACATGTGCCTACTTGTTACTTTCGTGCTTTCCTGTTTTCACATCATATACTGGTTATGTTCATTAGTACACTATTAGTACATTGATTTACATTGCATTTCTGTTGCATATGTTTACTCAGCATATGGACACATTGTTTTACATTGCATCTCTGTTGCATATGTTTACTCAGCATATGGACACATTGTTTTACATTGCATCTCTGTTGCATATGTTTACTCAGCATATGGACACATTGTTTTACATTGCATTTCTGTTGCATATGTTTACTCAGCATATGGACACATTGTTTTACATTGCATCTCTGTTGCATATGTTTACTCAGCATATGGACACATTGTTTTACAGCTCTACCTTGTATGTTTACTCTAGCATACTAGGTACATTATCTTCATCACATGCTTACATTTTGGTATGACATTTGGTTTGTTTAACGGGTCTATATATAACATTCATTAACATTTGCTACGCCGCTCGGGAGTAAGTAGTGGTACCATAGGACTTGACAAATCCCATTCCTGACATCCCGGGTTTGTTTGGATGTAAGGAATGACTGAATCCGAATACAATTCTTTTGATAACCTTGACTGAAAGGGTTATCCGACTGTCTCAAGGCTTGAATGTTTGCGTTTAACATACTGCATAAGTGTTCATATTCAGTATAGCATGCATATATCTTACAAAACATAACTTTGATTTAAACCAGTTTTACTTCAATACTTTGTTTTGTTCATTTTTACTTATGGTTTAAGTAGTCTAAATTTTACTTACCATACATATCATTTTGGTTATACATTACTTGACTACTTTTGGACTATCAACATTTGACATGGTTTATACAAGGACTTTTGACTATTGGTTTAAACATAGACATTTAACATGGATATTTGACATAGACATTTGACTTGGATATTTGACATAGACATTTTGACATGATTTACATCTTGACATGAACATTTTACATTGTTTGGTTTGGTTTGATTAAGTGATTAAGTAACGATGCGTGTGTAATATGATACAAGCATGGTGGATACGCCGCTGGTACTTCCTATATATAAATGTTTGTATGGTATTACATAGCGTAGCGTTATTTGAATCATTTCAGTTTGATACATATAACATTTTATACAAATAACATACTTTTCACAAGACATTGTTTTACAAAACAACTTATCTTTTACAAACTCATTTAACTTGGTTATTCATTTAACCATACATTATTCACTTATTTATACATATCATCTGAACTCGTTGTTTTTCAAGTAATTTACAAAACAAAGCAAATAACAAGGTTCATGACTAAACATTTTCTCAAACATAAGTCATGACACCTATTTTCACAAAACCTATGTATCTCACCGGCATTTTTATGCTGACGTACCATATTTTCACATGTGTTTTTCAGGAGCTGTTGCATAAGATGATCAAGATATACATAGACAGACTTGGGCTTTAGTGACAATAAAAGATGCAAGACTAGTTAATTATGTTGTATTTCTTTGTTTGTTAAGACATTGTAACACTTTTAATCAATAAAACGAAACTTCAATTGCCATGGATTTGAAACATTAATTCTGTTACAACACGCCCCGATGTTTCCGCCGCGATTTGTTGTTCTACGCGGTCGGGGTGTGACAGAAAAGATGGTATCAGAGCCAATGGTTATAGGGAATTAGGTTATTAGTAATGCTTTGACCTAGACTATAACCTTTCTAGGACCCTAACGCGAGTTTACTTGTGTTTAGTCATAAAACAATACTGTCACCTATCCTTAGGCGACGACCACAACAAGAACATAAATTTCAAAACCGCTTTGAAAACTAATCATCTGTTCTAGGATGATTGATTACTAGGTTTTGAACCCTCTATTGTAAGGTTTTGAACTCTCTGTTATATGGTTTTGAATCCCTTTGAGTTTTCAAAATCTCGTCAAGGTTTTGGGTTTTAAATAATGTGAACACGTGCAAACTGGAAAGGTGAATGCCTGTATTCTGGGTTTTCTGTCTAGGCAAGCACTTCGTATACATCTCATCAGACGCGAGACCAGTTGTGCTTACCTGGGAATTCTCGGGATGAGTGTTCACTTATAGGCGAGCATGTCTTCAGTGATACATTAATAAGACCTGTTTACCTTGATTAGTCACCGTCTCATTTGTTTGCCTTAGGTAACAAACAAATGATCGCAATTTTCATGCGTTATCATTCTGTTTTGATTGTCCAATAACCTTTCACCTGTTTCTCCCTATGCCTTTCTTTTCCTTCAAGAATGTCTCTTCATCACGATGACGCCCAGATATCCAAGCAGACTGCCAAATTTACCCAACGAATAGGCGAAGTAGTCCTGAAGACTGTGGAATTAGCTACTGCCATGTATCGTATCCTGGATGAAGCCACTCAAGAGCCACTGAAGGAAGTAGAAGTCAAGACTGCACCAAAGTCAAGGAAGCGTAAGGCTTCAAGGAAACCCGCTACGGTTACACCTAATCAAGCGGGACCTAGCCATGTGGCAAGGCCACCAGCTAGGAAGCCGTACTTTGGAACTTCACCTTTGTGCAACCAATGTAGCCTTCATCATCATACTAATGTGAAGTGCCGCAATTGCCAAAATTGTGGACTTATAGGTCATACGGCAAGGGTGTGCCCAACTACAGCTGTACCCAATCAAACAAGACCCATCCGGGTGACAGCACCACCAGCCAAGAAACCAATCGGGGAATCAAAGACCATGGATGAACGATCGCCTAAGAAGTCAAAGAAGCGAAAGGCTCCTCAAAACTTCGCCGTGGTCGCTCACAATGGTCGAGCCGTTCCCAACCAACCAGCTCAGCCACCTGCAAAGAAAGCATATGCCGGTACTGCACCTCATTGTGCACGCTGCAACGGTCATCACGCGTTACAACAAGTCTGCTGGCAATGCACGACGTGTGGTAAACTTGGGCATTTGGCCAAAGTTTGTCGTTTGGGACAAAATCAGGCTGCTCAGGTTCAAGCTCCGGTTCAAGGGAACGCTGCGAAATTCCCACTGGGTTCATGTTTCAACTGCGGAGAGATTGGTCACTTCCGCCACAACTGCCCAAAGCTTGCTAATGCAAATCCAACCCTTGGATGAGCTTTCGGCTGAACAAAGGATATTGCTGTCTTATGCCTTTGTTTCTTTTGTTCTCATGTATTGTGAAACAATATGTCTTGTTCATAAATAAAAGTTGTTGTTCACAATTCTGATGTACAAGTATAATTACATGTGTGTATGACTTTTCCTATGATACCTACATCAAGGAACTATATTCCTTACAAACTACTTTTGTGATTCTCTCTTTCAAATGATCGCTCATGTTTCCCTCGAACATTCTAAGTACTCGTTTCATTCTAAGAAACAAAGTACAGAAGATAAAGTGACATTATGAGTGATCATGCTTCTGCACATCAGTGCCTTTGAATCCTTGGTTAGATAACTAAGGGTGTTTTCAAATCTCTTACCCATTACGTTTTAATTTTTCAACATACACAGTACAAGTATTTCAAAACAATCTTCATGATCTCAAAATATTTCATATAGTTTGAAAACAATTTTTTTTCTAGATACATTGTCTATGTTATTTCAAAAACATTGGCCATGTTATCAAAACCAACCTTTTTAATTTCAAAATATTTCATATAGTCTGAAGACAATATTAACACAGTACATTTTCTCATCAAGTGCATGATTTCGAAAAGCATCATTCATGTTTTCCAAAAACCTTATACATAATTTCAAAAATTCATTCCGCATGATTTTAAAACATTTTTATAAATATACCTACCTAGTACATCTACTTTATGATATCAAAAGTATTATATATAAGGTTTCAAAAACACTAAACATATTTTTTCTTAAAAGAACCCCATGCACAGTTTTCAAAAATATCTTTCTCATACATTTACTTAACTTTCAAATTCTGCTTCATATGTCGCCTTGACATATCTAGCATCTCAACCTCATAAGCATTTTACTTCATGTTTGGACTTAAGCACATCCCGTGCAAGAATTCAAAGCATCTTCAACTTCTACAATCCATATGGGATCTTTTTATCTCCATAATTAGACCCTTGTGGATGATCATGATTCAAATCAGAGTCCTTAATTGGATTCTTTATGTACCTTAATTCGAACATTTCGAGTTCTAGTAATCGAAATCGAATTTTCTTTTTGAATCTTTCTATCTTTATAGTTGGATTCTCGAAAATGTTTAAAGTACCAAATGAAATCCACAAGATGGATTCCTAGTGTGCTTTAAATACATGTACTCTGTTAGCAGAACAAACTTCTAGTTAGCAATTTTGTGGTTATGTGACTATGTGTTTATTCATCTTATGTTTTCTTTCATGCATTTTTGTGTTTTTAATACTCTGGATATTCGTTATCCAAATCCTCGCAGGATCTTTCATATCTTCATATGAGAGATTCGTAGCAGGATATTCAAAGGTACTACCTTAAATCCTTAATGGGCTTCTATGTAATAGTTAAGACCCTTGGATTTATATAGTACCACTCCAGACCCTTTTTAGTGGTCTAGTCTAAAGGATTGATTCACAATTTGGTTAAAGAATGACATCTAGTGATGTAGCTGGACAGACTCCTTGATAGTCTATTTAGATCATTTATTGATCTAGTCTACGGGACTCTATGGCGGTCTAGTCACACTCATCACAGGATTGCTCATTTGGTTTTACCCTACGCATTATAAAATAGACTGTGTGAACTGTGCAAGGAATTGTATAATTATGGAGGCCTACATAATTATGAAATTTAGTGCATAGAAACCCAGTAAGGTTTATTATGTGTAAGAACCGATAGTGACAACAATAACAAAATGAGAACGATGTAATGGAGGTACGGTGGACGCACCAATGACGCTTCATATACTTGTATATAAGTGTCCCTCTTACATTGCAAGCATAATGTTATTTAAGTTACTAGAAGTTCAGAACCCTAACCAATGTTGTTCGATCTTTTCAACTTCATGCTTTCAAGCTCTCACAAGTTTCCTCTAAATAAATTTCGGGACGAAATTTCCTAAAGTAGGGGAGACTGTAACACCTGTGCCTTCACGGCCATCAAACAAATACCAAAGCAATGAAATATTGTATTTCATACTTGGTATTTGTAAAAATATGTGTATCATTTGCACATATCAATTCTTGTTCAATTTCAAACTCTAAATCACTTTCTGGAAGGTTATACGCGCACCGATGCGTAAATATAACCAGTTTAATGCAACAAACACTCCGGAATAGTGACATTGGCTTAACATACCTTAAATAACCTTTACATAACTTAGAAATAATTTTTGAAGGCTTTGGTATGGCAAAATCAAGTTAAATCGCTTACAGGGACTAAAGTTGACAAACTGCGAAAGTATGCCAATTTGAACTGTAACAGACATTCCGGAACATGACCATAAGTTAAACACACCTTAAATATCCTTTATATAGCTTAGAAATAGGCTTTGAGGGGTTCGGTGTGCTAAAATAAACTTTTGGGTCATTCAGGGACTAAAAGTGTCAAAAAGTGCACAAGTTTGCATTTTCGCGCATAACTTACGTTCTGGATATATCCGGACACCCAAAAATTTATGTAAGCATGACTACATTATATTTAAGTGTTCGCCTTAAGAAAAATCCATTCGTTTCGTCATTTGGATCGTTTTTCGCGCTTATGCGCATTCCGTCGTAATTAAGCGAACATCGCGTTCGTACGGCCAAACGAACCGACATCCGAGATATTTTTGAACATGTTTTAAGTTCCCTATACTTTAACTTCATTTAAGAGCTTTGAAATGGGGTTAACGGGCCTTAAACGTGTCAAAAATGGCCTAAATACAGTTCAGGGACCAAAACTGTAATTCTGCCAAAGTTCACCCATACGATGCGTATGGTATATATACCATACGATGCGTATGGGGTCTCCAGACCAGGTGCAATGTTTAAACAGCTGTTAACAGCTGCAAACCACTCCTAATCCCAATGCCAAGTGTTGATCTCTTATGGTGAGTGACCAAATGAGCCACCATAAGCTTCCGACACTTGTACGGGTGAGATCAAGGCACGTTTCCCGATAAACGATCCTAACGGTGGTGCATTTACTATAAATACCCATCCATACTCAACACAAAAACCCACAAATCTGATTAAGGAAGCTCTAAGTTGGAACCTTCGTTTCATACCTGAGCTATTTTAATCTGGGTTAGCATTCGGGGACCCTTCGTAAGTATTCTTTCGTTCTTTTCCTTATTATTTACTGCTTTTCGAGTCAGAAAGTCAAACTTTGTTTGACTTTCAGCGTTGACCAGTAATGGTCAATGCGAAGTTCGTTAGAACTTCGCAACGTGATTGTAATCACGATGGTCATAGTCCCTTGGGACTATGCCTACTGATTACCACGTTGTTTAGGGTCGTAGGGTAGGCGATCTAATAAATCGCCTATACCTTCGAACCCGACCCAGTTTGGTCGATCATTAGGATCTGACCAAATACGTTAGGTGACCATAGTGTAGGGAATAACCTTCCGAGGTTATACCTTATGGTCACGACGTTTAAGTAGTTGTATGATAGGTAGTTTATATGCCTTAGGTAAATTACCAGAATACCCTTTTCATACATAATTGGTAATTAAGCATATGTAACCTAAACTTTTGTCACGTAACTGATTTTGTAACATGTTTAGGCATATAATACTTGTCATAGGACTAGTTAGGCGGTCCGAACGCGTTTCACGCGCACGACGCGTTAAAGTAGCATAAGCTTCCTAAACGGGTCGTAATGGGTCGTAAACTATTATGTTAAGTTTCATTTAGCATGTAGGCTCTGTTAAACCATATCACGTGAGTTCCGACACTCATTTGGTTTACAAACCCTAATGCTACCCAGTCTTCCGATTTAGGTCCGGTTATTTAACATAGTTACCTATATTAGGTGCCGTTTGATTTCCGTGATCTCTAGCATTGTTTGGTTGTTACTCAAGGACTACTGAGCATTCTCAAGTGAGTACATAGACCCCTCTTTTACTGTTTTCCAAACTGTTTTGGGGTGGAACACATGTGCCTACTTGTTACTTTCGTGCTTTCCTGTTTTCACATCATATACTGGTTATGTTCATTAGTACACTATTAGTACATTGATTTACATTGCATTTCTGTTGCATATGTTTACTCAGCATATGGACACATTGTTTTACATTGCATCTCTGTTGCATATGTTTACTCAGCATATGGACACATTGTTTTACATTGCATCTCTGTTGCATATGTTTACTCAGCATATGGACACATTGTTTTACATTGCATTTCTGTTGCATATGTTTACTCAGCATATGGACACATTGTTTTACATTGCATCTCTGTTGCATATGTTTACTCAGCATATGGACACATTGTTTTACAGCTCTACCTTGTATGTTTACTCTAGCATACTAGGTACATTATCTTCATCACATGCTTACATTTTGGTATGACATTTGGTTTGTTTAACGGGTCTATATATAACATTCATTAACATTTGCTACGCCGCTCGGGAGTAAGTAGTGGTACCATAGGACTTGACAAATCCCATTCCTGACATCCCGGGTTTGTTTGGATGTAAGGAATGACTGAATCCGAATACAATTCTTTTGATAACCTTGACTGAAAGGGTTATCCGACTGTCTCAAGGCTTGAATGTTTGCGTTTAACATACTGCATAAGTGTTCATATTCAGTATAGCATGCATATATCTTACAAAACATAACTTTGATTTAAACCAGTTTTACTTCAATACTTTGTTTTGTTCATTTTTACTTATGGTTTAAGTAGTCTAAATTTTACTTACCATACATATCATTTTGGTTATACATTACTTGACTACTTTTGGACTATCAACATTTGACATGGTTTATACAAGGACTTTTGACTATTGGTTTAAACATAGACATTTAACATGGATATTTGACATAGACATTTGACTTGGATATTTGACATAGACATTTTGACATGATTTACATCTTGACATGAACATTTTACATTGTTTGGTTTGGTTTGATTAAGTGATTAAGTAACGATGCGTGTGTAATATGATACAAGCATGGTGGATACGCCGCTGGTACTTCCTATATATAAATGTTTGTATGGTATTACATAGCGTAGCGTTATTTGAATCATTTCAGTTTGATACATATAACATTTTATACAAATAACATACTTTTCACAAGACATTGTTTTACAAAACAACTTATCTTTTACAAACTCATTTAACTTGGTTATTCATTTAACCATACATTATTCACTTATTTATACATATCATCTGAACTCGTTGTTTTTCAAGTAATTTACAAAACAAAGCAAATAACAAGGTTCATGACTAAACATTTTCTCAAACATAAGTCATGACACCTATTTTCACAAAACCTATGTATCTCACCGGCATTTTTATGCTGACGTACCATATTTTCACATGTGTTTTTCAGGAGCTGTTGCATAAGATGATCAAGATATACATAGACAGACTTGGGCTTTAGTGACAATAAAAGATGCAAGACTAGTTAATTATGTTGTATTTCTTTGTTTGTTAAGACATTGTAACACTTTTAATCAATAAAACGAAACTTCAATTGCCATGGATTTGAAACATTAATTCTGTTACAACACGCCCCGATGTTTCCGCCGCGATTTGTTGTTCTACGCGGTCGGGGTGTGACATCACCGGCCCACTTGCAAATTAAATCAATTACCTGGAGGGTAACGGGTATTAGTTGGTAGCGCTACTTAGGTTTGGCACCCTCACACCGCTCCTAGATAGGACGGATGTGAACTAATGACCCAGTCGGGGCCCAGTATTGGATAGGAGTACGTGGGAAGGGCAGTCATGTACTTCAGGAGCCGTCTTGTTCGGAATTGAGATATTAACAATATTACTTGCATTGGTTAGTGAACTGTTTTACATACAACTGGTAACAAACGTTTTCTAAAACTGTGAACTCGCCAGCTTTGTCTGATACACTTGTTACATGCTCGCAGGTCGTTAGGTACTTGGGAACAGGAACTTGCTGGCTGGAGGGTGTGAGTGGTCATGGTTACATTGATGGGTTTATTTATCAAACATTTATTTACTATGGTTGTTTGGAAAGTATTTACATTATGTTACGTTAACGCTTCCGCTGACCTTGATGGTTTTTGAATTACTTATGTTTGGATTTTATTACTATTAAATGATGAAACTTTATTTTAAACTTATGGATTCAATGTAATTGGTGGCTTATTACTAGTGGTCACACGCCTAACAGGGACACTCCCTAAGTGGTAATTTGAGGGTGTGACAATATGCATGCATTTATTTTTTTCTAACCACACAAGCACACACGTCACTTTTGATTTAGATTCAAAGGTTTTGTTGTTTTTTTTATTTATATATTATAATTAATTTAGTTGCTTCGCTTATTTGGCTCGTATAACTTCTAAAATATGACGTTTTATCAAACAATGAATATGTCATTAGAGCGAGAATAATCTTATCTACATTTTGAACCAAGTTTCATTAAAAACGGAGTAGGTTCAAATATAATGTATTATTAAACGGTTCCTCGGTCCGTCTAGGTACTTCACATTTCCAACAGTCAACTTACCCGGAATCTACCCGTCTAATAATATAAGTTTTTATATACTTTATTTTAATATAGAAAATAGAAATGTCTCACATATACAAGCCAATTAAATAGTATAACATTCCAACCAATTATATATAAAATAGTTTTTAAAACTATATGGATCGAATAATTAAAAATAAAACTAGTTACTAGTGGTTAATAAATTTAAACAAACCTATAATTTTTGTATGATAAAAATGGAAGTGTTACATCCTCCCCACCTTGGTTTAAATCTCGTCCTCGAGATTTGGGCTATGATATCTCTTTTAGAGTTATGTCATGTCTTAGTCAATAAGAACAGTATTAAGGTAAATGACACAAAATCAACATATGTTCAAATTTTGTGAAAACGAGTTGTACAATAAATAGAACTCAATGGTTCAACTCAATTAATTCAAGAAATCGATGTCAAAAGAACAAGATGAAATGATATAGTTTCCAAGGTGACTGGGATCAAGCCAAGAGTGATATATGATGAAATTGACTGTTTACAAGTTGTAAATGACTTTTAGAAACAATAGAATTCATTATCAAAGGAAACTTACTTTGATTGTCAACCGAGGAAGATTTAGAATCAACAAGCTCAAAATGAAATAGAAGCACGAAAATAAATTGTCAACTATTAAACCATGATATGAGAAAAATTAATGTGTTGACATTTATTGAATTGCAAGGATACACCAAAATACAACAGAGTTAGTGTATCATTGTCTTAATACATAATTGCATTAAGACTATTTTCAATGATGAGTCAAACGAAATATATACGTGGTTTTGAATGATTCGTATGATTATGATTAGTCCAAGATACAAGTTTATATCGACGCCGCAAGGTGTCGAAATGATTGAAATAGCTCAATAATTACGGTGACCGAACAAGTTCACCTTTTTCGTAATCAACTGAAAGTTTTAATGAAGAAAATTTCAAATAAATATTATAGGATTTTCAACTGATGATGAAAGACCAAATGAATATCATAGATTTTTCGATTAATGATGAAAGAAACGTTAAGAGGTACACCGGAATATAATACGAATTTGTATACTCTTATCTTAACACATAATTGTATGAAGACAGTTTATGATAATGAATCAACAGAAATTAAATAAATAAATCCGTACATCAGGTGTGAGAATGAGATTAGCTTAAGCTTCAAATTTAAAGAAAACGCCACCACAAGGTGTCGTAACCAATTAAATGATTCAATGAAGATGAAGACCAGACAAGTGTATTATGGTTCTGAATAGATGAAGTACTTGACAGGATGCATTATTTAAAAACTTTTATTTATGCTAGGGTTAAATAATAACTTAACTTAGATGTTACATATCGGCGATTACATCTGGAATCATTTCTGCTTCCTGCGTAGTAAGTACGAATGCTCGCGCGTTCTTCTTAGCTCCGTCTGTTGTTTTTGCCTGGTTGTCGGGTGCTTTAGTCAGTTTCGGGCAATATGGTTTGATGTGTCCTGTTTCTCCGTAATTGAAACAAATATTAGTTTTCCTTCTACACTCTTTCTCTATATGCCCGGTCATTTTGCAGAAGTCACAGTAGGGCGTTCTCCTAAAATGACATCTTCCTGAATGCTTTTTGTTACAGCTTCTGCAGGTAGGTTGCTCCAATGACGGTTCAGTTCCTTTCTTCTTGAATTCTTGAGAAATTTTCCGGGCCAACTCTTTCTTCTTGTTTTCTTCTCTTGTGCGGATTAGTCCATCTGTAAGGATGTTAGCTAGTTCAACTGTTTCTTCAATAGTCTGTGGTCTGGCGGCCTTGACCATGTCTCGGATTTCGCTAACTAATCCCCAAATATAACGAGAAGTTAGTATGGGTTCTGGCGAAGCCAGAGTTGGTACCATTCTTGCGTACTCGAAGAACGTCGTCGTATACTCCCGACAATTTACATCTATCATTTTATGATTTAGGAACTCGTTAGCCATTCGTTCCTTTTCATAAGGAGGACAAAATTTCCTTTCTGTCATTTACTTGAATTTTTCCCAGTTCATGGCATAAGCCATGTCACTTCCTTTTGCCTGAAGAATTGTATTCCACCATTCTAAGGCTTCTTCCTTAAAGAGGTTGGAAGCATACATCACCTTATCTTCTTTGGCACATTTGCTGATTTTAAGAACAGCTTCCGTCTTTTCCAACCATCGCAGAGCAGTCGTGGCTCCTTCACTGCCTGAGAACTCAGTTGGTTTACAAGCTAGAAATTCTTTGTAGGTACACCCGAGAGTCATCGCCTTCTTTTTCTTGGGAAATGGGGTTTTGATAATATTTTCATTGCCTCCATTGACACTATGGCTAACTGTCGTCACGAGTATGCTTACTACTCGCAGCTTTGGAGTGTTCTACGGGGTTTTTAACAGCTTTAATTATTAAAGGTAAAGCATTAGCTATTCATTGGGCTATTAGATTTTCTATAGCATTTTTATCCAAAGAATTTTTATTATTAGCATGAACTTCTACATTATGTGATACTTCATTCGACATCTGAATGGCAAATATTTTCAATTATTAATATCACAGAATAATTAAAACAAAACAATATTTACAGGAATCATATGTGCATATCTACATATATATTCATATATTTAAATCTACAAAAATAACACATATGTTTCTTTGTAATAATTTCCTAACTTTATTGTTTTATATTAGGTATTAAAATAACACCTAAATAGCTTAAACAAGTGGCTCTGATACCACCTTCTGTCACAGCCCCCGACCCCACCTTGGGAGCGAGAGCCGTGAACCAGCCAGATGGTATCGGTGTTTATTAATTACGCCGCGGAAAATTTTTCATCAGGATCGTAGTTAGGAAATAATTTCAGAGTTTGTAAAACACCATACTTTTAATATTAAACAAATGGGTTAAAACCCATATTCCATTCAATTGTTTTATAGGGATAAACACAAATAAATAAAACATGAATTTCTTCTTTTATTCAGGTATTTATAGCCACTTTATTTAAGCCTTCAGTGCTCCATAGTTGGCTACTATTATCTTTACAGCCAATTTACCTGAAACACGTTTTGAAAACATTTTATCAGTAATAAATACTGGCGAGTTCATTCCATTTTTATAAAAATATATTGTTGTACTTTACAGCATTAAGGTTTTTATATTTATTTATATTTACCTAACCCAATCGGTATATGTCACATGGTGGTAGTTCCGATGTGATAGTGGTCATATCACTCATTGGCTCACTTTCGTCCAATAGTGAAGTTTATCAAGTAATAAATATAAAATATATCTTATTATGATTCAATGGTATCGCTCACTAGGCGATTCCCATGACGGTGGTCAAATCACTGTTGATCATTATTTCAACTAGTGACTCTCGTCATATCACTGTTGATCATTCTTTCAACTAGTGACTCTGGTCATATCACTGTTGATCATTCTTTCAACTAGTGACTCTGGTCATAACACTGTTGATCATTCTCTCAACTAGTGCCTTTGGTCATGTCACTGTTGATCATTCTCTGAACTAGTGACTTTGGTCATATTTCTGGTCATATCATTGTACTATGTTTATATACAATAACTAATAGATTAATAATATATTATGTCAAATAATTTAATGTATATGTCAGAAATATTGACTAGTACATATATTAATATACCAAATTATTATTATGTTTATAAAAAAAACATTATATTGTACATAATTATGTACATAAGAGTATCCTTAGAGATTATGTACCCGTTATTATTTGCAATATATTATTCAATATAGGTAATGATGTACACCTATATTTTTATTTTTAAAATAAAACAAACGGTGTTTATAAATTTTTATTAGCTTATATTTTATTACCTTTTAAAGTGAATTATTAAAAATTATGTACTTAATATAAAGTAATAAAATATCATAGCATATATTCAATCCCTCGGGATTTAAGATTATGTACACATAAATGTATTTTATATTTTATTATTTACGTAATACTTTATATCTAGTTAATACCCCCAATGATTAAATATATATATATATATATATATATATATATATTATTTATGCCTATAAAAATTACGTAATGGATTTTATTATTTTATAATGTTAATAGTAATTTAGGTTTATTAAATATATTTTCTTTAATGTAACTAATATACTTTAATAATGATTAATAAAGCTCTATTTTATATACACACTATTTAGATTTATTTAAATCATACATTAAATTTATCAATTATTTAATGTAAAAATAATATTAGTTATAGGCTATGGCCACTGGGGCACAATTTCCTCCGTGCTTGTGGTCATGCTACTATTGGCTAACTTTTTGTCCAATCGTAACGAGGGTCAAGTAATGTATAAAAACCCCACATACCGGCAACTATTGCAGAATATAAAAACTTAATCACTGTAAGTATAACTGATAGACATTTAGGATTTTGGAAGCATTTTTAAATATAACTGTATCACAAGGTCGATTTCGTGATCTCTAGCATTGCTTTGTGGTTATCTTAGGAATTCTGAGCAATCTCAAGTGAGTACATAGAACCCCTCTTTTACTGTTTTCCAAACTGTTTTGGGGTGAAACACATGTGCCTACTTGTTACTTTCATGCTTTCCATGTTTTCACATCATATACTTGCTATGTTCGTTAGTACATTATAGTACATGATCTCATTACATTACATGCTATGTATGCCCATTGTGTGCGTACTTAGTACATCGTTTTACATTACATGCTATGTATGCCCACTGTGTGCGTACTTAGTACATCGTTTTACATTACATGCTATGTATGCCCATTGTGTGCGTACTTAGTACATCGTTTTACATTACATGCTATGTATGCCCATTGTGTGCGTACTTAGTACATCGTTCTACATTACATTTCATGCTATGTATGTCCATTGTGTGCATACTTAGTACATTGTTTTACATTGCATTTCTGTTGCATATGCTCATCCAGTATATGAATACATTATACTACATTTTGAACCGTTGTAACTATTTGACTATGTGAACCGTCGTAACCCTTTGATTTTATGAACCGTTTGTAACTGTTGAACCGTGTGAACCATTTGTATCTGTTGACATGATTTACATTTGACAATAGACATTTGACTATACATAAACATTTCTACAATTGTTAAACATTATATCTTAGTGGTTTGGTTTGAGTAAGTGATTTAAGTAACGAGGCATGTGTAATATGATACAAGCATGGTGGATACGCCGCTGGTACTTCCTATATATAAGTGTTTGTATGGTATTACATATCGTAGCGTTATTTGAACCATTTCAATTTGAGACATATAACATTTTATACAAATAACTTACTTTTCACAAGACATTGTTTTTACAAACAACTTATCTTATACAAACTCATTTTACATGGTTATTCATTTAACCATACATTATTCTCTTACTTATACATATCATCTGATCTTATCGTTTTTCAAATGATTTACAAGACAAAGCAAATTACAAGGTTCATGACTAAACATTTTCTCAAACATAAGTCATGAATTCTGTTTTCACAAAACCTATGTATCTCACAGGCATTTTTATGCTGACGTACCTATTTTCACATGTGTTTTCAGGAGATGATGCATAGGACTTATCAAGACATACTTAGGCGGACCTGTTCCTTAGTGACTTAAAACGAGACAAGAACTAGTTACTTTATGTTATATACTCTTTGCTTCTTGTTTAAAACAATATAACTCTCATGTTTGATTAATAAAACAAAACTTCAATTGCCATGGATTTGAAACAATTAATTCTGTTACAACACTCCCCGACGTTTCCGCCACGTTTTGTATGTTCTACGTGGTCGGGGTGTGACAGAAAAGTTGGTATCAGAGCCAATGGTTATAGGGAATTAGGTTATTAGAAATGCTTTGACCTAGTCTATAACCTTTCTAGGACCCTAACGCGAGTTTACTTGCGTTTAGTCATAAAACAATACCGTCACCTATCCTTAGGCGACGACCACAACAAGAACATAAATTTTAAAACCGCTTTGAAAACTAATCATCTGTTCTAGGATGATTGATTACTAGGTTTTGAACCCTCTATTGTAAGGTTTTGAACCCTCTGTTATATGGTTTTGAACCCCTTTGAGTTTTCAAAATCTCGTCAAGGTTTTGGGTTTTAAATAATGTGAACACGTGCAAACTGGAAGGGTGAATGCCTGTATTCTGGATTTTCTGTCTAGGCAAGCACTTCGTATATATCTCATCAGACGCGAGACCAGTTGTGCTTACCTGGGAATTCTTGGGATGAGTGTTCACTTATAGGCGAGCATGTCTTCGCGATACATTATTTTTGATCCATTTACTTTGATTAGTCACCGGGGTCATTTGTTGCTTTGTAGTAACAAACAAATGACCACTATCCTTGCTTTCATCAGATTTGTTTCATCTCATTCTTTTCGTCTAATACTCTCACTCGTTTCCTTTCATGTTTCCTCTTTTAGAATGCCTCCTCGACGCGAAAACCAGATAGCGACTGCCGAACTGGCAGAAATTATTGCGCAGCAAATGGCTGCTCAATTCCCAAACCTCTTTGCTCAATGGAACCAAGCCAACAACAACAACAATGGTCCATGCAATTTCAAGAGTTTCAACTCGGCTAAACCACTCAAGTTTAGTGGTTCTGAGGGAGCGACTGGGCTTCTTCAATGGTTCGTGAGCATTGAGAATACTTTCCGCCACGTGCAGTGTCCTGACAATCGCAAGGTCGAGTTTTCTTCGAGTGTGTTTCAGAAGAGGGCTCTTACATGGTGGAACGGGGTTATGAGAGACCGTGGTGCAGAAGTTGCTCTAGCACAGACATGGGATGAACTTAGAGCTCTTATGATGAGGGAGTTTTGTCCTCGTCATGAACTGCGAGCATTGGAAAGAGAGTTTGATGGTTTGAAGCAAGATAGCGGTGAGCATCGAGCCTACACGGACCGTTATGAGGAGTTAAGTCTGTTATGCCCAAACATGGTCATGCCGTTGGATAAGGCAATCGAAAAGTACATTGATGGCCTCCCCGACTCAATACAAGACATTGTGACTGGTAGCAACCCTACTACAGTTAGACAGACCATTGAGCTAGCTGCAACCTTGACTGAATCTCAGATCAGGAAACGTAAACTTTTCTGAAAAGGTGACAAGAAACCGGTCGAGGAATCGAAACCAATTGAGGAATCAAAGACCATGGATGAACAGACTGGATCCCCTAAAAAGTCAAAGAAGCGAAAGGCTTCTCAGAACTTCGCCGTGGTCGCTCACAATGATCAAGCCGTCCCCAACCAACCAGCTCAACCCCCTGCCAGGAAACCCTACAACGGAACTGCACCCTTGTGCAACCAATGTGGCCTACATCATCATGCTGGTGTGAAGTGCCGCACATGCCAAGTTTGCGGACTTATAGGTCATACAGCGAGGGTTTGCCCAACCCCAGCTGCACCAAATCAAGCTGGCAACAATCCTGCTCAAGCTCGTTTTCCACCGGGGTCTTGCTACAACTGTGGCGAGATGGGCCATTTTCGTATGAATTGCCCAAGGCTTGCTAATGCAAATCCAGCGCAGGGATAAACATCTGACCAACCAGAAGACAACATCGTGTAGAAATAATCACGTCTTAAGTATTATTTTCTTTTGTTGTCAAGGTCCATGAAATAGTTGTTATCATTGTTTATAAATAAATCTTTTATTTACATTGCAATGTAATTATGTGGTTGTATGTATAAACAAACATATCTCTTACAATACTGACAATCAAGGAACCGTATTCCTTGAAGAACGGACTACCCCCAAATTTCTTCCATTGTATGATCTCTTGTGTTTTCCACGAAAATCCTAAGTACCCGTTTCTTCCAAGAGAAACGAAGCACGAGGCGCCAAGATAATAACAATTAAACAATTATGTGGTTACGTGCTTATGTGTTCCCTTTTATGTGTCGTGTGATCCAGATTATGTTATCCAAATCCTCGTAGAATCTTACATATCCTTGTACAAGAGATTCATAATAGGATACCCAAAAGCACTATCTAAAATCCTTAATGGACTTCTATGTTGTAGATAAGTCCCTTGGATTATAAAGTACTGCTTCATAATTAGACCCCTTTAGTGGTCTAGTTAAACTGATCGATCCAAAAATCTGGTTAGGAATATTATGTGATGATATAGATGAAAGGACTCCTTGGTGGCCTAATTAAGAAGATCCTCTGTCGATCTAATTAAAAGGACCCTATGGTAGTCTAGTCACCCTCATCACAAGTTTGATATCCTTCCCCACAACATTACAAAACGAACTGTGCGGACTGTGCAAGGAATTACGTAATTATGGATGCATACATAATTATGGAATTTAGTGCACAGAAATCACAACAAGTTCTATCATGTATCTAAGTTAACCCAATTCATTTCCAATTCTGATGAAGTATCCGTTGAGGAAAAATGAACTAGCTATTCATTTTTCACTTCTGAGGAATATCCGTTGAGGAAATGAATATCCGTTTATCCTTCATTTCCAACTCTGAGGAAGCAACCATTGAAAATGACTCCGTTAGTTCATTTTTGTTTCTGAAGATTATCCGTTGAGGAAATGAATATCCATTGTTAAATCCTTCATTTCCAACTCTGAGGAAGCAACCGTTGAAAATGACTCCGTTAGTTCATTTTCGTTTCTGAAGATTATCCGTTGAGGAAATGAATATCCGTTGTTAAATCCTTCATTTCCAACTCTGAGGAAGCAACCATTGAAAATGACTCCGTTAGTTCATTTTCGTTTCTGAAGATTATCCGTTGAGGAAATGAATATCCGTTGTTAAATCTTTCATTTCCGTACCTGAGGAAGCAACCGTTGAAAATGACTCCGTTAGTTCATTTTCGTTTCTGAAGATTATCCGTTGAGGAAATGAATATCCGTTGATTATTCCTTCATTTCAAATTCTGAAGAATAACCGTTGAGGAAAATGACCCCGTTTGTTCATTTTCGTTCAAAAGAATACCCATTGAGAGAAATGAATATCCGTGGATTATTCCTTCATTCCCGTTTCTGACGAAGGACCCGTTGAGGAAGAATGAATCATCCATTCGTTTTCACTTCTGAAGAATATCCGTTGAGGGAAATGTATATCCGTTTAGTTAAAAATCCTTTATTTTCCATTTCCGAAGAAACCATTGAAGAAAATGACTCCGTTCGTTCATTTCCGCTTCTGAAAAATATCCGTTGAGGAAAATAACAAAATTATGCTTTACATATCTTTGATGGCTATTTAACACAAAGTCACAGACCGACTTCTACGAATAAATTTCGGGACGAAATTTCCTTAAGTAGGGGAGACTGTGACACCTGTGTCACCGCGACCATCAAACAAATACCAAACCAATGAAATATTGTATTTCATACTTTGGACTTGTATAAATATGTGTATCTTTTGCACATATCAACTCTTGTTCGATTTCAAGCTCTAAATCGCTTTCCGGAAGGTTATACGCGCGCTGATGCGTAAATATAACCAGTTTAATGCAAAAAACACTCCGAAATAGTGACATATACTTAACATACCTTAAATAACCTTTACATAACTTAGAAATAAGTTTTGAAGGCTTTGGTATGGCAAAAACAAGTTAAATCGCTTACAGGGACTAAAGTTGACAAACTACGAAAGTATGCCAATCTGAACTGTAACAGACATTCCAGAACATGACCATAAGTTAAACATGCCATAAATATCCTTTACATAGCTTAGAAATAGGCTTTGAGGGGTTCGGTGTGCTAAAATAAACTTTTGGGTCTTTCAGGGACTAAAAGCGTCAAAAAGTGCACAAGTTTGCACTTTCGCGCATAACTTACGTTCTGAATACTTCCGGACATCCAAAAATTTATGTAAGCACTAAAATATTTTATTTTAGTGTTTGGCTTGAGAAAAATCCATTCGTCGCGTCATTTGGATCGTTTTTCGCGCTTATGCGCATTTCGTCGTAATTAAGCGAACATCGCGATCGTACGGCCAAACGAACCGACATCCTAGATATTTTTGAGCATGTTTTGAGTTCCCTATACTTTAACTTCATTTTAGAGCCTTGAAATGAGGATAACGGGGTTCAAACGCATCGAAAATAGCTTAAAAGGGCTGCAGGGACCATTTCTGCCATTTTTGAAACTTTGCTGAAACTGGTAGGCAGTGGCGTAGCGCGAGCACCTCATGCCTAGGAAGTGGCGCTACGCGACTACCTAACCTGGACAGAAACATTGTATTTGGTCCATTTTCACTTTTGCACATGGTTTTGGGACAATCTATGGGCTCAAATGGTTTTCAAAAACCACTATCTTGAGGTGTATGGCCAAGATCAAAGCACGGTTTCCGAGGAACGATCTTAACGGCTCTACGAATCCTATAAAATACCCCCCATGCCATTGCAAAACCCATAAGAATTTTTATTTGAGAAGCTCTAAGTTGGAACCATTGTTTCATACCTGAGCTACTTGGATCGAAATTAGCATTCGGGGACCCTTCGTAAGTATTCTTTCGTTCTTTTATTGCTTTTCGAGTCTGAAAGTCAAACTTTGTTTGACTTTCTGCGTTGACCAGTTTATGGTCAATGCGAAGTTCGTTTGAACTTCGCAACGTGATTGTAATCACGATGGTTATAGTCCCTTGGGACTATGCCTACTGATTACCACGTTGTCTAGGGTCGTAGGGTAAGCGATCTAATAAATCGATTATACCTTCGAACCCGACCCATTTGGTCAATCATTAGGATCCGACCAAATACATTAGGTGACCATAGTAGGTAGGGAATAACCTTCCGAGGTTATACCTTATGGTCACGACGTTTACGTAGTTGTATGATAGGTAGTTTATATGCCTTAGGTAAATTACCAAAATACCCCTTTGATGCCAAAATTCATTATAAACATATGTGACATAACTTTTGACATCTAAACTGATTTGGCGACAATATTAGGCATGTTAAGGCGTATTCTACTTGTCATAGGACTAGTTAGGCGGTCCGAACGCGTTTCACGCGAACGACGCGTTAAAGTAGCATAAGCTACCTAAACGGGTCGTAATGGGTCATAAACACTTAGGTTAAGTTTCGTTTTAGTATGTGGGCTTTGTTAAACCATATTACACGAGTCTCCATACTCGTTTGGTTTACGAACCCTCATTCTATCCGATCCTCTGATTTAGGTCCGGTTTATTAACATAGTTACGTATATTAGGTGCCGTTTGATTTCGTGATCTCTAGCATTGCTTGGTGGTTATCTTAGGACTTCTGAGCAATCTCAAGTGATTACATAGAACCCCTCTTTTACTGTTTTCCAAACTTTTTTGGGGTGAAACACATGTGCCTACTTGTTACTTTCATGCTTTCCATGTTTTCACATCATATACTTGCTATGTTCGTTAGTACATTATAGTACATGATTTCATTACATTACATGCTATGTATGCCCATTGTGTGCGTACTTAGTACATCGTTTTACATTACATGCTATGTATGCCCATTGTGTGCGTACTTAGTACATCGTTTTACATTACATGCTATGTATGCCCATTGTGTGCGTACTTAGTACATCGTTTACATTACATGCTATGTATGCCCATTGTGTGCGTACTTAGTACATCGTTCTACATTACATTTCATGCTATGTATGTCCATTGTGTGCATACTTAGTACATTGTTTTACATTGCATTTCTGTTGCATATGCTCATCCAGCATATGAATACATTATACTACATTTTGAACCGTTGTAACTATTTGACTATGTGAACCGTCGTAACCCTTTGATTCTATGAACCGTTTGTAACTGTTGAACCGTGTGAACCATTTGTATCTGTCGACATGATTTACATTTGACAACAGACATTTGACTATACATAAACATTTCTACAATTGTTAAACATTATATCTTAGTGGTTTGGTTTGAGTAAGTGATTTAAGTAACGAGGCATGTGTAATATGATACAAGCATGGTGGATACGCCGCTGGTACTTCCTATATATAAGTGTTTGTATGGTATTACATATCGTAGCGTTATTTGAACCATTTCAATTTGAGACATATAACATTTTATACAAATAACTTACTTTTCACAAGACATTGTTTTTACAAACAACTTATCTTATACAAACTCATTTTACATGGTTATTCATTTAACCATACATTATTCTCTTACTTATACATATCATCTGATCTTATCGTTTTTCAAATGATTTACAAGACAAAGCAAATTACAAGGTTCATGACTAAACATTTTCTCAAACATAAGTCATGAATTCTGTTTTCACAAAACCTATGTATCTCACAGGCATTTTTATGCTGACGTACCTATTTTCACATGTGTTTTCAGGAGATGATGCATAGGACTTATCAAGACATACTTAGGCGGACCTGTGCCTTAGTGACTTAAAACGAGATAAGAACTAGTTACTTTATGTTATATACTCTTTGCTTCTTGTTTAAAACAATGTAACTCTCATGTTTGATTAATAAAACAAAACTTCAATTGCCATGGATTTGAAACAATTAATTCTGTTACAACACTCCCCGACGTTTCCGCCACGTTTTGTATGTTCTACGTGGTCGGGGTGTGACAATAACCTTCCTAGGACCC
The DNA here is from genome assembly GCA_030545235.1 of Helianthus tuberosus. Taxonomy (NCBI): domain Eukaryota; kingdom Viridiplantae; phylum Streptophyta; class Magnoliopsida; order Asterales; family Asteraceae; genus Helianthus; species Helianthus tuberosus. The sequence continues at coordinate 111,188,153 of CM060412.1, read as the reverse complement.
TAACGCGATTTTACTTGCGTTTAGTCATAAAACAATACCGTCACCTATCCTTAGGCGACAACCACAACAAGAACACAAATTTCGAATCTGCTTTGAAAACCTATCATATGTTCTAGGATGATTTATTGTAAGGTTTTGAACCTTTTAAGTTTTCAAAATCTTGTCAAAGTTTGGGTCTTATAATGTGAACACGTGCAAACTGGAAGGGTGAATGCCTGTACTCTGAGTTTTCTGTCTAAGGCTAGAGTGTTCGTACAAATCCGCAGTATCGGACCAGTCACTCTTACCTGGGAACTCTTGGGGTGCGTGTTCACTTATAGGCAAGCATGTCTTCAGTGATACATTAATATGACCCGTTTACTTTGATTTGTCACCGTCTCATTTGTTTGCCTTAGGTAACAAACAAATGATCGCAATTTTATGCATTGCCATTCTGTTTTGATTATCCGATAACATTTCACTTGTTTCTTCCCATGCCTTTCATTTCCTCCAGAATGTCTCTTCATCACAGCGACACTAAAATGTCCGAGCAAACTGCCAAATTTGCCCAGTAAATAGGCGAAGTAATCCTGAAGTCTGTGGATTTAGGTGTCGCCATGTCTCGTCTCAATAATGAAGCCACCCAAGAAGCATTGAAAGAAGCAGAAGCCAAGCCTTCGATAAGGTCAAGGAAGCGTAAAGCCTCAAAGAATCCTCCAGTCGTTACACCAAATCAAGCAGAACCTATCCAGGTGGCAGCACCACCAGCCAAGAAGCCGTACTTGGGAACTGCTTCCTTGTACAATCGATACAACCGTCATCATCCAGATCAAACACCATGTTTCAAATGTACCCACTGTGGATGATGGGGACATTTGGTTGACGTGTGCCGCTTTGCTATCCAAAACAAAGCTGTTGCAAATCTTGCTGCTACTCAACTTCAAGCCAACCTTGCTCAAGCTCGCTTTCCACCTGGATCGTGCTACAACTATGGCGAGACGAGCCATTTCAGATCGAAACAAATGCCCAAAGCTTGCTAATGCAAATCTGACCCACGGATGAGCATTTGGCTGATTATAAGATGTTGCTACTTTGAATAGTTTGTATCTGATGCTTTTGTTTCTTTTGTTGAACTCTGAAACAATCAGTTTTGTTTATAAATAAATCGTTGTTCACAATTCTGATATACAAGTGTAGTTACATATGTGTATGGCATTTCCCTATGATACCTACATCAAAGAACCATGTTCTTTAAACAAACTACTCTTGTGATTATCCCTTTCAAGTGATCGCTCATGATTTCCTCGAAAATTTTAAGTATTCGTTTCATTCTAAGAAAGCGAAGTACAAGCAATAAAGTAACATTATGAGTAATCCTGCTTTTTGCACATCTGTGCCTTTAAATCCTTGGTTTGATAACTGAGGGTATTTACAATCTCATACCTATTACATTCTGATTTTCATAACAACATGCATAGCATAAGTTTTCAATACAACCTTCATGATTTCAAAAATATTTTTATATAGTTGAAAACATTTTTAACATAGTATATTTACTTAATATTAAATGCATGATTTCAAAAGCATCATTCATGTTTTCAAAAACCTTATACATAATTTCAAAATTCATCTCGCATGATTTTAAAATATTTTATAAATATACTTATCTAATACACCTACTTTATGATTTCAAAAAGTATTATGTAAGATTTCAGAAACATTAAACACATTTTTTTTGAAGAACCCCATGCATAATTTTCAAAAATATTTTCCTCATACATTGACTTAACCTTCAAATTCTGCTTCATATGTTGCCTTGGCATATCCAGCACCTCAATTTCATGAGCATTTTACCTCATGTTTCGACTTAAGCACGCCTAGTGCAAGGTTTTGAAACGCCTCCCGCTTTTCAAATCACAAAATCCATATGGGATCTTCTTACCTTCACAATTAGATCCTTGTGGATGATTATTGTTCAAATTAGAGTCCTTCATTGGATTCCTTGTGTACCTTAATTCGAATATTACAATTCCTTGTAATCGAAATCGAATTTTCTTTTTAAAATTTTCCTATCTTCATAGTTAGATTCTTGAAAATGTTTAAAGTGCCAAATGAAATCCATGGATTAGATTCCTAGTGTGCTTTGAATACATGTGCTCAATTAACAAAATGATAACAAATTTAAAATCAAGTTAAACAATTTTGAGATTATGTGATTATGTGTTATATGTTTTCTTTTTTGTTTTGTGTTTTTGTGTACTCTGGATATTCGTTATCCAAATCCTCGTAGAATCTTCCATATCTTCACATGAGGGATTCATAGTAGGATATTCAAAAGGTACTACCTTAAATCCTTAATGGTCTTCTACGTAATAGTTAAGACCCTTGGATTATATAGTACCATTCCATAATTCAAAGAGACCCCTTGAATGGTCTTGTCAGAAAGATCGATTCAGGATCTGGTTAAGAATGACATGTGATGCTATAGCTGAAAAGACTCCTTGGTGGTCTATTTAAAGAGTCATTTATTGGTTTCAAGGATCCTATGGTGGTCTAGTCATACTCATCACAAGTTTCTTCATTTGGTTTTCCCCTACACGTTATAAAATGCACTATGCGGACTATGCAAGGAATTACGTAATTATGGACGCGTACATAATTATGAAATTCAGTGCACAGGATCCCAGTAAGATTTATTATGTGTAAGAACCTATAGTGGCAACAATAACGAAACGTGAACAATGTAATGGAGGTACGGTGGACGCACCAATAACGCCTTATATACTTGTATATAAGTGTCCCTCTTACATTGCAAGCATGATGTTATTAAAGTTACTAGAAGTTCAGGACTCTAACCAGTGTTGTTTGATCTTTTCAACTTCATGTTTCAAGCTCTCACAAGTTTCCTCTAAATAAATTTCGGGACGGAATTTCCTGAAGTAGGGGAGACTGTGACACTTGTGCCTCCACGGCCATCAAACAAATACCAAATCAATGAAATATTGTACTTCATACTTGGGATTTGTATAAATATGTGTATCATTTGTACATATCAATTCTTGTTCGATTTCGAGCTCTAAATCGCTTTCTAGAAAGTTATACGCGCACTAATGCGTAAACGTAATCAGATTAACGCGAAAAACACTACGGAATAGTGACATGGGCTTAACATACCTTAAATAACCTTTACATAACTTAGAAATAAGTTTTGGTGTGTCGAAATCAAGTCTATTCGCTTCCGGGGACTAAATTCAACTAACTGCGAAAGTATGCCGATTCGTACTGTAACGAACATTACGAAACTTGATCATAAGTTAAACATACCCTAAATATCCTTTACATAGCTTAGAAATAGGCTTTGAGGGGTTCACTATGCTAAAATAAACTTTTTGGTCATTCAGGGACTAAAAGCGTAAAAAAGTGCATAAGTTTGCATTTTCGCGCATATCTTACGTTCTGAATACATCCGGACATCCAAAACTTTATGCAATCATTAAAATATTTTATTTTAGTGATTGGCATGATAAAATTCCATTCGTCGCGTAATTTGGATCGTTTTTCGCATTCGTTCGTGTTTCGTCGTAATTAACCGAACAACGCAACCGTACGACCAAACGAACCGACATACGAGATATTTTTGAGCATGTTTCATGTTCCCTATACTTTAACTTCATTTTAGAGCCTTGAAATGGGATTAACGGGGCTTAAACGTGTCAAAAATGCATCAAAAACCATGTTTTGCACATTCAGGGACCAAAATTGACAATCTGCCATAATTATCTTAGGAAGGGACCAAAGTTGAAAATCTGATTTCCAGTTTGTTCCAGCTGTTCCCCTCATTTGTACATGGTTTTAATGAAACTAGGGGCTTGTTTTGGGGTACCCATGGTATTCTAAAACCATGGGCACACATGTAAGGTCCAGATCGAAGCTCGGTTTTCGATTAACGATCCTAACGGTCTTGGTTTTCCTATAAATACCCACCTTCCTCATTTGCATTCTTCACACCTTGATCTGATTGCTCTCTAAGTTGAAGTGCTTTCACTTCATACCTGAGAATAATCAGGTCAAACTTCCGTTCTTTGACCTTTTATAAGTCCTCTTTCGTTCTTTTATGCGTTTTTAGCATGAAAGTCAAACTTTGTTTGACTTTCTGCATTGACCAGTTTATGGTCAACATGAAGTTCGTTTGAACTTCATAGCGTGAGTGTAATCACGAAGGTTTTAGTCTCTTATGACTATACCTACTGATTACCACGTTATCTAGGCATAGTGACGAGTCGTAGTTTCGGCCAGAATGCGTATTCTTACGTATTTCGTAACCAAACTGCTTTTAGGTATCAAAACCCTTTGTTTTGATACCAAACCTGTTTTCAAACCTTGTTAAACATGTTTTGACATGTTTAGCTCGTCACTTCAGGTTTAGTGCTTATATAGGGTCGTAAGATAAGCGGTCTAAACAACCGCTTAGACTTTCGAACCCGACCCGTTTAGTCGATCATTAGGATCCGACCAAACACATTAGGTGACCATAGTTGCATAGGGAATAACCTTCCGAGGTTATACCTTATGGTCACTTCGTTTAAGTAGTTATATGATAGGTAGTTTATATGCCTTAGGTAAATGACCAAAATGCCCCTTTTACGCATAAATTCATTTTAAGCATATGTAACCTAAATTTTCACATCTAAACTGATTAGGTAACATTATTAGACATGTTAAGGCATATAATACTTGTCATAGGACTAGTTAGGCGTTCCGAACGTGTTTTATGCGAACGACGCGTTAAAGTAACGTAAGCTACCTAAACGGGTCGTAACGGGTCGTAAGCACTTAGGATAGGTTTCCTTTTTAGAATGTAGGCTTTGTTAAACCATATTACATGAGTTTCTATACTCATTTGGTATACGAAACCTCATTCTATCCGATCTTCCGATTTAGGTCCGTTTATTTACATAGTTACCTATATCAGGTGCCGTTTGATTCCGTGATCCCTCTAGCTTTGCTTGGTTGTTGTTCAAGACTTCTAAGCACCCTCAAGTGAGTACATAGACCCCTCTTTTACTTTTTTTCAAACATTTTGGGGTGAAACACATGTGCCTACTTGTTACTTTCATGCTTTCCATGTTTTCATATCATATTCTTGCCATGTTCATTAGTACACTACTAGTACATGATTTCATTATGTTTTTGCTATGTATGTCCATTTAGTGCATACTTAGTACATCGTTTTACATTTCATTTCATGCTATGTATGTCCATTTAGTGCATACTTAGTACATTATTTTACATTACATTTCATGCTATGTATGTCCATTTAGTGCATACTTAGTACATTATTTTACATTTCATTTCATGCTATGTATGTCCATTTGTTGCATACTTAGTACATTATTTTCATAAAACCTGCTTACATTTTGGTATGACATTTGGTTTGTTTAAATGGCTCAAAAATACATTCATTAACATTAGCTACGCCGTTCGTTAGTAGGTAGTGGTACCATAGGAATTGACAACTCCCGTTCCTGACACCCTAGGTATGTTTGGATGAAAGGAATGACCGAATTCGATACACATAACTCAGATAAACCTTTAATTCATTTAAGGGTTTATCGCCACAGTCTCAAGGCTTGAATGTATGCATTTTCACAATACCGCATAGATGTTTGTATCAGTAAAGCATGCATTATTTACAAAACATAACTTTTGATTATTATTTTCTCAAATGCATTGTTTTGTACATTTCTTTCTTATAGGTCGAGTAAATGCTTTTAATCAATAAAGGCTTTTTATTCACTATACATTACATTTGTTTACACAATAACATTTCAACATTTGTTTAAACATTACATTTAGTTATACATGAACATTTTTACATTGGTGGTTTGTTTGGGTAAGTGATTTAAATAACGAGACGTGTGTAATATGATAAAAGCATGGTGGATACGCCGTTGGTACTTCCTATATATAAGTGCTTTTATGATATTACATATCGTAGCATTATTTAAACCATTTCAATTTTGACATATTACATTTTACACAATTAACATATCTTTACAAAACATTGTTTTACAAACAACACATTTTATACACATTTATTTTTACTTGGTTATTTGTTTAACCATACATATTTCCTTTATATCGTCTGTTTCCTTATCGATTTTTATATGATTTATAAAACAAAAACATTTTACAAGGATCATGACTGACTTTTGTTAAACAACTTTTTCTAAACTTATAAGTCATGAATCCTAAATCAATAAAACCTATGTATCTCACAGGCATTTTTATGCTGACGTACCTATTTTCACATGTGTTTCAGGAAATGATGCATAGGATTGATCAAGTTACACATAGGCAGACTCGGGCCTTAGTGACAATAAAAGATGCAAGACTAGTTAATTATGTTATGCTTCCTTGTTGTTAAGACATTGTAATTTCTTTTAATCAATAAAACAACATTTAAATTTCCATGTGTTATGAAACAATGATTCTGTTACAACACTCCCCGACGATTCCGCCATGATTTGTTGTTTTACGTGGTCGGGGTGTGACATTGCGGTTGTTGCTCAACCCAATCAGAACACACAAAACCAACCAGCTCAACCTCCCGCAAGGAAACCATACACTGGAACTACACCGTTGTGCAACCGGTGCAGTGGTCATCACCAGGCTCACCTACCGTGTTGTCAATGCACTTCGTGTGGAAAACTCGGTCACGTAGCCAATATTTGTCGGTCTGCTCCAAATCAAGTTGTTTAGAACCCCATTCAACCTCAAGGAAACCCTGCTAGACCTCCATTCCCACTTGGTTCTTGCAACAACTATGGCGAGATGAGTCACTTTAGAAACAACTGCCCCAAACTCATGAACGCGAATGCAAATCCAGCTCATGGACACGCATTCAACATCAACGCCAATGAGGCTCGTGCTGATAACGAAGTCGTTAACGGTACGTTCCTTGTTAAGAATCACCCTAGTTCAATTCTTTTCGATTCAGGTGCCGATAGAAGCTTTGTATCACTAGCCTTTTAACCTTTGCTTTCGATGCCTAGAACTAAACTAGGAAAGTGTGACAACTGTCACTTTTCAGTACATTCCGTACACTAATTGAACAGTAATATGTGCTTTAATAACTATGCATGATCTAGTTTACGGGACAAATGAATTTCTAATTACTGTTATATACATACAATGGCATTTCATGTTACAAGACTTTTATCATTACTACATGCAACACGATATAGTTATAATAATGCACAGAATAGAATTGGCACCATTATCAGACAAACTAAAAGCACTAACAGGAGTTCAGTACAGAGACAGGAAATGTTTTGGGAACCAGTGTGAGCCAGAAACCAAGTTCTACACTAGTATAGTGTGTAGGGAAGTAAGGACCACAAAACTGCATTCCTAAGTGATAGTTTAAGTGCCGGAAAATGCCTAAAACCCACATAAAGTGCAGAATTCTGCATAAATAAGCAAAATTCAGCATTTTAACAAGTTTATTACATGCAAAAATTCGATTGTAGTGAACTAGGATTCCTTCTCGAGTCTAGACTACAATCACTAGAATTCTCTCACAAAAACGTTTTTACAAAAAGGTTTTTCATTGCATTCACATAAGCGTCAAGATCCATGAGTCAAACATTTTTCAAAGAAGAGACAAGGCAAGGACATTAATAGGGAGGAGAATACCCCAAAATAAGGTGCCAACTAAGGCATAGTCTACATGAGTTAGACTTGCCAAAGTCAAAATGACCCCCCAAAGAATAAACGAGAATTATATGTGATATGATGCATCGAATTGCCTGTTTATGCTAAGTAACATATTTGTTTATCGATATATACATACAAATAAGTGTACGGAATGATTATTGACATGAATAAGATACCTTCGACTCCGAATCCTATTATTATTCTTACTCGCACGATGAAGCTATCGACCTCGCGTTCATTGCAAAGCTCATGGCTGGAGTAATTACCAAACGAGATTCTGAGCTTGCTTCCGTAGGAGATGGCTGCTCTTCCCTCTCAATCGTGAAGGTGCCTGACTACGGTAGTGACGGCGAGGCAGAGGCGGCAACCTTGAACAACTTCTTAATCAGCGGGACGAGATCCCTGCGGCTTTTGTGAAGCGAGATTGACGACACACCTGACCAGACAAGGAAGATGAAGTATTCATCTTGATGGTGCCCCTCCAACTACTAGGAATTCTCCATATTCATATTTCGTTTAATCATCGTGCCTATTCGCGCGTAACAATAACGAGTGTTAGCGCGTGAACCACCGCAATGGTCCTTTCCATGTCAGAGGTATAAGGACAGTAGTGTCCCCTCCTTGGTTGATCATCTGCTTGGACAAGGGAAAATTGGGGTAACTGTACAAGGCAATTTATTATTACGGGGGCCCACGTAATAAAAATTTGTAGTGCATGGAAATCCTGGTGGACTCTGCGGGTCAGGTTAATGATCACCATCCCTCCAAAAATAATCTATAGGTGTTCACACCTTCATCTGGTAGAACAATACATAGACCATTGCTTTAGCACTCTATAAAGTAGGAAGCCTGTCTTGGCCTACTTCGTGTCTGACACTTGTACCCGTGTACGAGACATTTAAGAACTGATATTTAAGCAAGTGAAGATGGATAACATTCGGAAAGATTCAGTGACGTTACACTCTCTATCACCCTTACATGAATAACCCCATCTATGGGGAAAACATACACATCAGTGAAGCTAAAGACCTAAGAAAACCAATGTAGTAGGAAATAACTGAAACTTGTGACCACGGTGATGTAACCTCGAGTTCATTTTATTTTATTCCCATTACAAACAATAAGCCAAGTTGCCAAGCCTATGTGAAGGCTCAGTAATTGTTTCCTCGCTTATACATTGTTAAGTATATATGCATGTGATATTGGGTGATTACATATTGGCTTATGGTACTATGTACCTCATACCTTTTGATAGAAGAGAATGCCGCCCAGACGAGACACAAACACCAATATGTTACCAAGGACAAAAGCTGAGCTTCAAGAACGTATCTCACAGGCAATTGCACGACATGAAGCCCTCCGTTCGAAACACAGCGATGGCATTTCCAGAAATAACCCTCCAACTGGCTGCACCTATAAACAGTTACTGGACTGCAAGCCATTGAACTTTGTTGGCCCAGGAGGTGCCGTTGCGTTTGTTCGTTGGACAGAAAAGACTGACTCCGTTCTAAGAATGAGTAACTGTTCGCCCCAGCAGAGAGTTACCTTTATCTCAGGGTTATTTTTAGATGGCGCACTCTCCTGGTGGAACCTTCAGGTTCAGACCCTTGGTGCAGATGCTGCTTATGCACTGAGCTGGGACGAGCTCAAGGAAATGATGGAGAAGAAATACTGTTCTAGGGCTGAAATCCAGAAGCGTGAGGTGGAGTTCTGGAATTTGAAAATGGATGGGCCGAAGATTTCTGAGTACGTCCAGCGATTTCACGACTTGTCTAGGGTCGTCCCCTACTTAGTCAAGCCAGAATTCAAGAGGATTGAGCGATTCATTTGGGGACTTGCACCTCAGATCAGGAGCATGGTTACTACCTCAAATCCCTCGACCATCACAGAGGCTATCGATTTAAGTGTCACTCTTACTGAAGAAGCCCTACGCATGGGAAAATTTTTGGAATCTGAGGATAACAAGAAAGAGACTCATGTGGAGTCATCAGGCAACAAGAAGAGGAAGTCTTCAAATTTAAAGATAGGCACCCAAGTCAGCTATGGAAGCTCTAAAGCAAACAAAAGAAAGGAAGTGAACCCGCCGTATGGCAGGAAAGCTTATGGAGCCACTAATAAGGTTGGTGGTAAGGTTTACTTGGGGACTAAGCCGAGGTGTGAGGAATGCAATTTTTACCATGAAGGTCGATGTCTGAGGCATAAGTGTGGAAAGTGTGGAAAGGAAGGGCACAACAAGGATGCCTGTTGGGCGAAGGATCCAGACGGAAGAGATAATGGGAAAATTCCAGACTGCTACAGGTGTGGTGAAGCAGGGCACTTTAGGAAAGATTGCCCTAGGAAGAACCAAGCAAGGAAAGATTGCCCTAGGAAGAACCAAGCAAGGAAAGATTGCCCAGGACCCAGATGTGGTTACGGGTACGTTCCCTATTAACCAACCTTATGCATCTATTTTTGATTAATACTGGCACCAACTTTAACCTTGCATGTGTAGAACCTAAGAAAATGCTTGACCTAGTTTCGAGTAGAATAGACGTCCCGTATTCTTTAGAAATAGGCATATAGAAGGCTAGTTTAAGCAGACGAAGCAATTAAGGATTATATTTTGGGGACTCAGAAGGCCGGAACCTTCTGTTACCATTGACTTGGGAAGTCATGATATGATAGTCAGCATGGATTGGAAATACAAGTATAGAGCTGAAGTCGTTCGATATAAGGAAAATCAGTCGCATCCCTCTTATGAATGATGAAACCCTTAAAGTACACAACCTTCTTGCGATAAGTGCAAGGGTATTAGGCCCCATAAGACCGTGGGTCTGCGACATCTCTCATCGGTCGAAGAGACACAGAAGCACCTCCAAGTAGACTGTATAGCCTTCCTAGCCCATGTTGCCGATAAGGAGGCTTAGGAGCTGGAGCTAGAAGACAACCCCGTGGTAGAGGAATTCCCATAAGCCTTTCCTAAAGACTTGTAAGGAATACCTCCACAGCAACAAGAGGAGTTTTAGGATGAACCTAGTGCTAGAAGCGGCACCAGTGCCGAGTGATGCCTTACCGACTAGCTTCGTCCTAGAAGCATGAGCCTCCGATATAAATGCAAGAGCTGCTAGACAGAGGGAATTAAGGACAAAGGAAGAAAGTTGACAGTTTCCACTATGCATAAATTTTAGAGAATTGAGAATCGGAATCCTTTGCCAAGGACTGATGACATGAACGAGCCAATTGTAAGGTTCCAGTTACTACAAGAAGATCGACTTGAGGTCAGGATGTCCTCAACTGTGAATACAAGAAGGACATATCCCTAAAACGACCTTTAGGACCCGCTTCGAGCATGACGAGTTCCTTGTCGTGCCGTTTGGCTTAACACATGCATCGAAAGTATTCATGGACCTCATGAATCGAATGTGTAAGCCATACCTTGATAGATCATGATTATATTTATTGACTACATTCTTATGTGCCCAACGACCAAGGAAGGTCGTGAGCAACATCTGCAATTTATCTTGCGACTCCTAGAGAAAGAACAGTTATGTGCTAAGATGTCAAAAAGCGGATTTCGAATTCGCGAGGTAGGAACTTTGGATACATGGTGGATAAGAACGAGATTCATGCCAACCCTACAGTCAAGAGCTAAGGAGTTAGAGTTGCAATTATGTGACGCTTCTCGACAAAGTCTCGATTGCGCGTCGATGCAACGAGACCACGGCATTGCATACGCGTCACGTTGATTAAGGGATCAGGAGAAGAAACCTTGATCTAGATACAGTAATTACGCGCCGCAAACTTGACGTCACTACTTGCAAGAAAGCACTGCACGTCCTTTACTAATCGCAAGGGTTGTAGCACACCGTTGATCGTAAGAACTTAAATATTAATGAGGATGGACTGAGCTACTGAATGATGCAAACTGTATGGACATGTTACGTGCTTGTGTGATAAACTTTGATGAAAAGTTGGAACACTCACTTGCCCTTAGTGGAGTTTTCCTACAACAGTCTTTATCACACCGCTGTTTAAATCACTTCGTGTGAAGCTTTAAATGAAACGTAATAAGTCAATCCCCGTTGTGTTAAATGGAGACCGGAGATAAACAATCTACTGGCCCGAGTTGGTTCAGGAAAAATTAGAGGCAAGATCGTTCAAATATGTGATCATATCAAGACAGCCCGCGGAATACAGAAAGATTGCGTCGAGAGCGGCCGAAATCGTAGGAATTTGAGATAAGAAGTATGTCCTTAGTGGGAGCCTCTCCTTGAGAAGGCGTAATGAGATTTTGAAAACGTGGAAGGTTGGACCCCCGGTATATTAGACCTTTCGAGATCCTGGTAGGGATCGGGGCCATCAATCACAAGTTGAAACTCCCAGAAAAGATCAGTAGTTGTTGGTGCATACGTCTGTCGACTTCGTCTTGTATCGAGTCTTGTATTGTATTAGATAGATCAGGGCACGGAAAACGAGAAATGTGTGTCTATAGGTATTTCGCACGAAATGGTGATTTCGTGTGAAACTGATTTCGTATGGGCTGTTTCGTGCAAAATCAGTGGGCCTATAAATACATGTCATGCCAATTCATTTGTAAGGTTCTGATTCCAGTAGCGAAGCTCTGCCGAAGTGTCTCCAGGCTTGTAATTCGATCTGATATCAATATAGAGACAGTTTAAAGTGATTTATCGTGCAATTCAGCTGAAATAATTCTGATACATCTGTTTCCGCCTTTTGTATTGGACGAGATCTCTTCTGATCGACTTGTTTGGGTCTGAAAACGATCCTACAAGTGGTATCAGAGCTCAGGAGGAAGAGTTCTTACCATTTCAGCTGAAATTTCTGATTTCTACACCTTCTTTTCAAAATTAAACAAGTTTTCACGGTTAAAATGGCTTGATTTTCAAATATAACGTGTGAAACAATGTTTTAACAAACCCTTGAAAGTTTCAGACTCTAATTCGAAGTAAAACTTGATCAAAATGTTCCAAAACTGTCCGAAAGTTTGATTTCGCTCAAAATCGATATCATTTCGTTTGAAGTTTGCATTCATTTCGTACGAAATCATATTTCATTTCGTACGAAATCAGATTTCGTGTGAACTTGGGAGTCATTTCGTGCGAAGCAGGTCATTTCGCTTGAGTGTGAACATCAGATTGTTATTCCGTACGAAATATCAGTTCATTTCGTACGAAAGTGTATTTCGTGTGAACCATAGTTTTCATGTCGCACGAAACAGAGGTTTATTTCGTACGAAAGTTCATTTCACTTGAAAGAGGGTTGATTTCGTTTGAAACTTTATTTCGTGTGAACAATTGATTTCGTTTGAAAAGCTATGTTGTAAGATTTTTGAGAACTAAATCATGGAAAACGAGTTTTATAATGCCTTTGCTAGTCCGATGACTATTACTCAGAGTACGATGCTTGAAAATGAATCGGGAACAACACAAAAACCGCCTAAGCACATGAGTATCGAGGAGTATAGTGGATGGGCTGAACGTTTTAAAAACTGGGTTCAAGCATATCATTTAGATGCTTGGGAACATACTGAAGTTCAATATAGTAGACCAGTTGGGGATAATAGAGTGAAACTTGCAATCAGAGAGCTGAGTGTTGAAGAGAAAAATAAATATAAAGATGAAAAAATGATGGTTAGTCTGTTGCAACAAGCTATTAAAGAAGACATCTTGATTTTACTTCAACACAACGGAAGTGCACATTCGATTTGGACTGAATTAGAATCAAAGTTTCTTGGTAGTGATGAGATGATCAAGAACAAAAAGTCACTTTTGAAGAAAGAATTTGATCTGTTCCGTGGTTTAAGAAGTGAAAACACCAAGCAGATTATTGAAAGATATTGCAATTTATTAAAAAATATGAACAGATTGAACATCAATAAAGATAAAGATGAATTGGTTGAAAAATTGGCTGATGCGTTGCCACATGATGAGTGGGGCACGTATCTTATGATGTTAAAAAATAAACCAGGTTTTAACGAGCTAACATTGAGCGAGTTCATTAAACAACTTGAAGCTCAAGAGATGGAACAACGAAAGATAGCAAGAATGAAGAACTATGATGGAGAACAATACATTGGTTTGTATTACAAAGGTGGTGTTAGTGATAAAACCAACATTTCTCCAAAGATTGAAACTGCTTTCAATGCGAAAAGTTCTTCTGAAAGTTCATCTCAGGGATCAAGCAGCAAAACAGGATTTACTTCATTTCCATCATTTGATCCACACTTTTCTGCAACAAAAAGTGGCAAAGTTCTTCAATGCAACATTGCTTTAAATCTTGAAAATGATCAGAACTACTCAGAAGAAGTTGCAAAAAGTCATATGTCTCTGTTAGTGACTGTGTTAGAGTCATATGGTAGTCTGGTTGCAGGAAGGATCGGAAATCCTATGTGGACTAAAGAGGATTACGATCACATTGATGCTGAGGAGATGGAATTGATGGATATAAAATGGTGTTTGGCTAGCGTGTTGAGAAGAGCCGAAAAGTTTAAACAAATTACGGGAATAGATGATTTCCGTGATGCAAATGTTTCAACTTTAGGATTTGATAAATCTAAAGTTACTTGTTTTTGTTGCAGGGAAAAAGGGCATTTCAAGAGAGAGTGCACAAACCGTGAAGCTAGTGGAACTCAAAATCCTTTCGGAAACAATGATTACTATCGGAAAGAGATTTATCATCAAGTTGCTCAACAGCCGTATCACCAACAGCAGCCACAAACTGCTCATGCTAGGAAAGAGATTGAAGATTCAAAGAAAGCGTGTCTGGTCAATCAAAATGATGGAAGTTCATCAAAAGATTTCAGTTGGGATAAATATATTCCAGCTGATAATAAAGCATGTCTGATAAATCAAGATGATGAAAGATTACCAGAAGGATTTAGCTGGGAAAACTTTAGCTGGGATAATTATTGTCCAGACAAAGAGATCTTAAAAGCTAAAGCTTTTGTTGCTCAAATTGTTAAAGATGATGGTGAAAATTATCTTGTTGATGATTATTGGGCAGAGAAAATGAAAAAAATATTTAGCCAGGCAAAGTAAAAAAGTTGAAGAAGAGGTTTGTGTGATAAAGAAGCAGGACAAAGAAATTCTAGTGTTTGAGGTTAAAAAGGAAGCTGTTGCAGAAAAAGTAACCGAGAGCTGTGAAAACTGTGAGATTATGAAGAAGCAAAACAGTGAATTGATTCACAACTTGAATAGGATGAAAGAGTCATATGATGTACTGAACAAAGCCATGAATCAATACAATGAATCAAGCAGTGAACAAGCTATAGCAATGAAGACACTTAACGGAGCATACATGAGACAGCTTGATAATGTCAATTATTACACTGAGAAGTGTGCTGAGCTTGAATTGAAGTTAGAAACACAGAGAATTGAAACTGAGAGAGTTAATAGATTGTTAAAAAGTTACTCATGTTCTACTTTTGTGGTTGAAAGGATTTACCCGATAGTAGAAGGATTGAAGATGTTTGAAGTAGAAAAGTCTTCTGAAGACAAAAATTCTGAAACAAGAAAAGACGATGAAGTGAAGACATCTGGTAAGAAACCAAGTGTTGTCTATAACAAATGTCTACCCCCGGTCGAAAATGGATATTCTCCTCGAAATCCAAATTCAGAAAGAGTAAAAAAGGTAACAAATTTACAGTGGGAGTCTGAGTCTTCAGATAATTTGCCAGAAAACATTGATGTCACGTTCACATCGTCTGACACTGATCATGAGTCCGAGTTAATAAAGAAAGTGGTCGATCAGGTGTTGGATAAGGATGAAACGGAGGAGTCCAAATCAGAGTCAAAGTCAAAGTCTGAGTCCAACACGTCAAAGTCAACAGTCAAAAAGGACAAATGGGTTTATAATAAAGAATTTTTGTTATCAAAATCTAATTTGAATGACGAACCGATCAAAATAGCATATACTTTGAAAGATTCTGACAAATTATATTCTGATGAGGCATTTCCAATAAGAGGTGTTAAAACTGAAATGATCAAAAAGGTTTTTAAACTAACAGAAATTAATATTTCTGAAATAAAAGATGTAAATCTTTCTGGAAAACCTAAACCTTACACCTCAAGAGTTCAACAAAGATTAAACAAGAAAATGGGTTACAGTTCTGGTTCAGGTTATCAAAAGAAACCAAACCATAACGGTAATTACAAAAAGGAGGGATTGGGTTTTATTCCACCGAAAAATCATAAAAATGAGAAAATTTATAAACCAAAAACTGTTTTTGTTTCAGGAAAATCATCCGAAGAAGAAAAAGAGCAAGTGTTCATAAAGCAATCCAACAAAGAATTCCTTGCCAAGAAGCAAGAAGAAATGAAGAAAAGTGTTGCTCAGAAGAAGATAGAGACGAGAACTTGTTTTCAATGTAAAACAGTTGGTCACATTGCCAGGAATTGTCCAAAGGCAATACAAACAAAACAAGGAGTCTCTGGTAAACTGAAAGAAAAGATTGTTGAGAAAACCGAACCACCAACGAACAGATTTAAAGTTTTTGAAAATTCAACTTTTGAGGTTGGTGAATGTTCGAAAGATGTTTACAAAAGAAAGGAGAAACTTAACAACCAAAAATGGGTTGTTAAGAATTCAAGTGATAGTTCTGGTGATGAATCCGATTCCACAAAATCAGAGGAGCCAAAAGTTGTTATGAAAGAAGAGAAGTCAGTTCCGCCTTTGGATGATGCAAATTTTCCACCATTGCGGGCTGAAAATTTGAAATCTAAAATTGGTAAAGTTGAAATTTCAAATCAATTCTTTCCTGAAAAGAAAGAATTTGATGTTGAAAAGGCTTTTAACCCCACAGTGTAAAACATTTTTGGTAAAATGATTGATGGAAAGGTCAAGGGGGTTAAAGAATTTTATGAGAAGAAAACAAAGAAACCGAGTGTTGACAACTCGGAATCTCCCAAGGACCGTCAGGCTTGGGAGAATCTCTCTAACTGAAAAACCTGACTTGCCGGAGCTCCCAAGTTGGTAATCCCAGAGCATGAATCGGCATCATTCTTGAAAAATTGTTTTTGAAAATTGAAAAATTTTCACTAGTATGACTTGCCGGAACTCCCAGGTTGGTAAGTGTGGAGTAGGAATCGGCATTTTTAGATTTCAACCTACAAGTGGTAATTGTTGGTAAGCAAACCGACAAGTGGTTGAAAGAGAGGTTTTACCTACAAGTGGTTAATCAAGGTCATTAAGTTGAACTTGATTTAACTTTCATTCAAATGATTGGAAAACAAAGCGATGATCACATCCCCATTTTTACAAGTGGTAAAATCAACAAAACTTATTTTCTGGAAAAACCATTTTGATTAAAACAAACTTAAGTGTTTTGAAATCAAATGGGAAAATAGTTTGTTGTAAAGGGGAGTTCTGATTGTTTATGCCAAGTGGATGGCGATTTGAAGCAATTCACAACAGTTGTCATTTTATTGTACAATTTGTTTTCAAATTTTCCCAGAAAATCAAGATTGAAACATATTTTGATTTTAGGGGGAGTAAAAATTTAGGAAATTTCGAAAATTTGAAAAATCCAAAAAACATGATAAAACCATAAAAGGCCAAAAACATTTAAAAGTAAAATTGAGTTTTGTTGTAATAAACGGTCATGCTAAAGAATTGGAAAGTTCAAAAGTAATAAACGGTCTCACTGACGATGTGCCAGTAGGTTTTCGCACGCTTAGTAGATTGTGTTTGAGATATAAACCTAAATTTCAAACTTACTTATCTCGTGGGGAACATCTCTCGGATATATGGGTAACCCCCGAAATCTTGTTTGAAAGACCCCTCTTTCTGAGATACTAGGTCTTTATGCTTAGTGATATCTGGGGTATTATCCCGGGACTTCTGATTTTGCGGAAGCAATGGCCTAGTCCCCGTATAATACTTTCTGCTTGCTTGAAATATAGCACTCCCTCAGCATAAAAAATGATGAAACATTGCAAAATGCTAATCATGTGCTGTTGAAGAAAAGATTCTCTAAAGGGAACACACCTAAAAGTCGAAGCCATCATCTCTCTGATTTTGCGAAAGCAATAGCTTGAGCTCTCATGGCTCTTGCATTTAACCCTTTACAGATATCATCTAGGTATACTCACCCGTAAGACTGAATATTGGGATCTGGATACGGGAGTATATTCTGAGGTGGGACACGCAAATAAGTTCAAGTGCTTAAAACATTAATCTCGTATCTCGAAACAGTTGAAATTTGTGTGAAAATTTAAAGTGGATCAGTATACTGACAATCTATGTGAATCGTTTAGAACTTAAAATGTTTAAAGCTTAACAGTGTTGGTGATTTGTCTCATAAACTGATATGATCCTCTTACACAAACTCGTAAAAATATTGTTTGTATATATTTCTTTACTGCATTTCGTTAAAATCAAAATTTCAAAAAGATTTTAGTGTGTTTTAGCATAAATTTTTGAAAAATACAAAAAGATTTTCGACAACTGATGTTGAAGAGCTATTGTTCAAAATTCCAAGTGCTAAGCATGATGAACAACAGGTTTGGGAGATTGTGTTTAAGAAAGAAAGAGATGTTATTCTTACAAGTGGTCATCTGAGATTAAATCATTTTTGAATAATTCCTGCAAAGTGGTTTCTGAATTTGCAATATTTTAAATTTGTGAAACTTATGTTTGTGGGAGAGATTGTGCAGGAATGAAGTTTGAGAAAAGCTAGGTTACGATCTTAGAACCTGTGTGAAGTGAATTCCAGACTGCGACCCCAGCTTATCAAAAGGGGGAGTCTGATGACATCAAGAGGGAGTCTGAAGATGTAAGCTGCTGATGCTGATGATCTTAAGGAATCAAGAGACCTGATCAAGAGGAGTATAGAGCCAGGTTGCGATTCTGGGAGAAAGAGAAAGAGATTGATTGAGGATGCTTACAATGGAGAATATTTGGAGAGATCGAGAAGACTGATAAAGATTGAAGATTTGACAACCGAAGACTCGACACCGAAGACTTCGTCAACATCCGAGGGGGAGTCTGTTGGAGCATACGTCTGTCGACTTCGTCTTGTATCGAGTCTTGTATTGTATTAGATAGATCAAGGCACGGAAAACGAGAAATGTGTGTCTATAGGTATTTCGCACGAAATGACATAGAAGTCATTTTGTACGAAATCATCAGGGTATTTTGCACGAAATGGTGATTTCGTGTGAAACTGATTTCGCATGGGCTGTTTCATGCGAAATCAGTGGGCCTATAAATACATGTCGTGCCAATTCATTTGTAAGGTTCTGATTCCGGTAGCGAAGCTCTGCCGAAGTGTCTCCAGGCTTGTAATTCGATCTGATATCAATATAGAGATAGTTTAAAGTGATTTCTCGTGCAATTCAGCTGAAATAACTCTGATACATCTGTTTCCGCCTTTTGTATCGGACGAGATCTCTTCTGATCGACTCGTTTGGGTCTGAAAACGATCCTACAGTAGTGATTGCGACACATTCTACGTGTCTAGTCTTTAGAGGAGTCTGACTCAAGGAACAGTCGTTGTTCCCTCAAACAAGATTCACGTCAACGACAAACTCCAATTTACTATAGAACCTATTAAGGTTGCGGACCAAGAGTCCACAAAACACGGAGAAGACGTAATTGATTTACTTGAGCACGTTAGAATTCATATCATGGCCCAGAGTTACATGGGAAAATGAAGACAAATTTTAAACCTAAGTGACCACATTTGATTCACAACTCCCCTATGACCGATGGCATCGCTTGAATTTCGGGACGAAATTCTTTTAACGGGGGGAGTCTGTGACAACTGTCACTTTTCCGTACATTCCGTACACTAATTGAACAGTAATATGTGCTTTAATAACTGTGCATGATCTAGTTTACGGGACAAATGAATTTCTGATTACTGTTATATACATACAATGGCATTTCATGTTGCAAAACTTTTATCATTACTACATGCAACACGATATAGTTCTAATAATGCACAAAACAGAATTGGCACCATTATCAGACAAACTAAAAGCACTGACAGGAGTTCAGTACAGAGATAGGAAATGTTTTGGGAACCAGTGTGAGCCAGAAACCAAGTTCTACACTAGTATAGTGTGTAGGGAAGTAAGGACCACAAAACTGCATTCCTAAGTGATAGTTTAAGTGCTGGAAAGTGCCTAAAACCCACATAAAGTGCAAAATTCTGCATAAATCAGCAAAATTCCGCATTTTAACAAGTTTATTACATGCAAAAATATGACTAAATGGTCCTGAATGCTTTCCTAAGTGTCGGGAATTAAAAATGTCACAAAAGGGTACTTAAAGAACACTAAACGGAATAGTTTGACACTTTAACGAACCGGCATCTAACTGAACAACCGGACACTACCTGAAATATCAAAATTATACTAGAAGCATCGTTTTAATGTTTCTGAGCTAGTTTTGATCCCCGAACACCCTAACACACTATATAACACAACATACACTTAAATACTAATCAATACACTTTGGATTTCAACTTGTAACTTAACTACCCATTTAAACTTACACTTACCCCCCCCCCCCCCATATAGGTGGATGGTCACATGTGGCCCCACCCCAAGATCTCCATAAATCTCCCTTTGATCTTGCTATCTTCCTTGGATATGCTAAAGATTCATTTAGATTGTGTATTGTACTTAAGAGACATAAGACCTAATGGGTAAAAGCTTAAGTGGGGTTATAAGAAGGAATATGATGAACCATTCTCACACACACCCAACACCTTCATCCTTCTCCTCCTCTCCCCCTCACTTGCAGCCGAGAACAAGCACACACCACCCCACCATCATCATCTCACTTCCACTCAATCCATATACTCACAAAGGTGTAAGGAACTATATAAGAAGGTTTGGTGGTCTTGGATCTTGAAGGACCTTCATCAATTGCTTTTATCCATCACTTTGGTCATCATCAACATCAAGTGTTCTTCCCTAGCCTTGTGCTAGTAGTAAGACTCTTGTGAACTCTTGTAACTTCATATACTGTTGGTTAAAAGATGATATACATTGATAAACTTGATGAACATTAAAAGACATAATCATAAACCTCTAACATAAGTTTATAAACATATGAAATCTTGTTGATTTATGATTGTTTGCTTCTTGTTGAATGATTATTAGTGTTAGTGATGCTAGACATCATAAGTAGCCTACTAGATTGTGATTAAACACATGATCTAGTAAGTTAAGGTGGTGATCTTGTGAAAGACCAATATCATCATGCTTTATGTTACATGATCTTGAATGATAAAAGTTGTTTCCATAAGATGATGATTTAAACAAGATAAAAGTCTTGTGAGTGGATGATTTCTAAAATAGTTTTCCAAAGGAACCAAGCTAAATCACAAGATTTGTATAAACATAGTTTTTAAAGAAACTAATCATGTTTCTAGTGGTGAAATAAGTATAAGAACACTTTGTATACAAGAAAAATTCAAAAGAATAATTTTAGAAAAATCATCTAACAAGTTGTAAATACACAAATCTTTCAAGAATGAGACTTTTAAAGAAATAAACACACTTTAAAGGGTAACTAAGTCTACTAAACATACTACCAAGTTACTACAAGTTTTTATGAAAACTCAAGTTCATGATTATTATGAAGATAACTTTGTTTAGGGTTGATTGTTGATTGCTTATGATGATTTTTGAAAAGAAAATGATATGCTTAAAAAGCATGGACACCTCCATTTTTAGGGGAAACTATGGCGAAATTTTCTAAAAATACAAACACTTAGAAAAATATTTTCTAAACAAGTATTTACAAGTGAGTTTTAACCATGGTTTTCAATATAAACTTTGCCATAGATTTGGTTACAAAATACAATTATTGGAGGTTGGTTTTTATGAATAAAAATGGATAAATATGTATTTAGAATATATATCTACATTTATAACACATTTTGTGTGAATATTTGTATACTTGGTGTAATAGTTATGTTATTTTAGGAATTAAAGGAATATAACTTAACAAATTACCAAGGAATTTACAATCCAAAATAATACCAAAAAATCACAAGGAATACATATATAAGTTACCTACTTAATATTGTGGAACCGAACGATAGAACGTAACTTACAAATATTCCAGAAAATACCGTTATAAATATATTTTTTGGTAAATATTATTTTGGATACGAAAGAAATGAAAGTATGATTTTTAGTATTATTACAAAGTATATCATATTTTCGACAAGGAGAAGATATATTATTTTTGAGAAGTAAAAATATGTTTTCTTAGCGTATTTAGAAGATATATGATTTTGAGAAAAATATATATTTTCTTGAAATACATTATTTTTGGGACAAAACAAGTTTAAATATATTTTCTAAAGTAAGATATGAAAATATATTATTCTGGGAACTACAAATATGAGAAATACACATGTATGAGATACCCCCATCATTGGGAAGAAAATACAAGAATGAATACTTGAGAAGTATTGATACAAAAATATTGTTTAACAATTATTCCAAAATAAAACATAATTTAAAGTTAAAATATTTATTATTTTAACAAGTAATTATAACTTGGAATAATATTGGAGACATAAAAGAAACGTAACTCAAACACGTAAATACAAAGTCAAGGCACGACCCGTTCATCTAATAGACCCTAGTACATTGTAGGGAGTCGTGTTTGCTAAGGAGATTTGAGTTACGAGTATCGAAGACGCAAAACAGTGAGTTCATGCTCCCCCTTTTCTCTTAACTGTTTTTGGTTTTATAACTCTAGGGGGTGGAATACATGTTACGAATGCTTAAACGGTATGAATTGCCTATGAAATGAATTACTAGATCATGTGAGCATAGACTAAATATTGAAATGCCATTAATACTTAATTAGGGACGGAGGTTTGATCTAACGGGTACGGCCGAGCCCCACTCATGGTCCTCACGTGATCACTTGAGTGCTTCGGTGTCCCAGTCGAGGGAAATCGACATAATCAAGGGAAATTGACATAGTCAAGGTAAATTGACATAGTCGAAGGGAAATTCGACATAGTCGAGGGAAATCGACATAGTCGAGGGAAATCGACAAGGGTATAAGCCTACTCATTACGATGTCCTCACATGCCTTAATGTCCTTGTAAAACGTTTATTTGATATGTTCATAAACGCTTTTCATACCTGTTTTCAAAGGAGTCTCTCAAAGGTTTACAAGTACTCAAATAAAACGCATGAACTCGCTCAACTTTTGTTGATGTTTTCCAAAATTACATGTATTTCAGGTGACAGGTTGGATCTTGGGCGCGAGTGTTGTTTCTAGAAGTAGACTTCAAGATTAGATGTCATCCACTTTTGTTGGTTTGTAACCTAGTCGAAGGTTGTGTTTTAAAACTTAAATAACCGGTGTTTGTAAAACTCAAATTTTATGAATGGATGAACATCGTTTTAATCATGTAGTTGTTTATTATGATTGAATGCAATGATATTAAACCAGTCACACATCATGCGCTTCCGCAAAAGTCAGGGTGTGACAGAAAGCCCTTAACGGTGGAAATAGCTAGTGGTGAACCCCTTGTACTCAATTCTATCATCCCGAGTTGCCAGTTGAACCTTAATAACCATCTTTTTCCCATTGACCTCACACCAATGCAACTTGGAAGTTTTGATATCATCATAGGAATGGATTGGTTAACCAAGCACCATGTTGAGGTGATCTGTTTCGACAAGTTTGTTCGTATACCTCTTTCATCTGGTGAAATCTTAGAGGTTCGTCGACTCTAGCAGCTTAAAACTCATGACATGTACTCAAGCCCAAAAATACCTACAAAAGAATTATGTAGCCTTCTTGGCACATGTCGTAGAGTAGAAAGGCAAGAACAAAAGTATTCAAGATTATCCTGAGGTGTTTCCTGAAGAACTGCCTGGTTTACCTCCAGCACGTCAAGTTGAGTTTCGTGTTGATCTGGTACCTGGTGCCAACCCGATTGCCAAATCACCTTACCGTCTTGCACCATCTGAGATGCAAGAGTTATCAAAGTAACTACATGATTTATCTGACAAAAGATTCACCCGTCCAAGATTTTCACCTTGGGGCGCTCCTGTTCTATTCGTGAAAAAGAAGGATGGATCTTTTCGAATGTGTATCGATTATCATGAGCTCAACAAACTCACGATCAAAAATCGATATCCCTTACCTCTTATTGATGATCTCTTCGACCAGCTACAAGGTGCAACTTGCTTCTCGAAGATCGATCTGCGTTCTGGGTATCATCAGCTTCGTGTACTTGAAGAAGATATTCCCAAGACTGCTTTCTGCACGAGATACGACCACTACGAGTTCACCGTCATGCCTTTTGGTTTGACAAATGCACCAGCCGTCTTCATGGACTTAATGAATAGGGTTTGTAAACCTTATTTAGGCAAGTTCATCATTGTTTTCAGTGACGACATCTTGATTTATTCATAGTCTCGATCCGATCACGAACAACATCTTCGTCTAACAATGGAACTCCTAAAGAAGGAACAACTCTTTGCCAAGTTCTCCAAGTATGAATTTTAGCTTAAGGAAGTTCAGTTTTTGGGTCATATTGTCAATGAGCAAGGTATACATGTGGATCCTTCCAAAATCACGACGATTAAGGATTGGAATACACCTACTACTCCCACATAAGTTCGCTCATTCGTTGGTCTTGTTGGATACTATCTACGGTTCATTGCGAACTTCTCAAAGATCGTGGTTCCCCTCACTGCTTTGACTCAGAAGGATAAGCCTTTTGAGTGGGGACCCAAACAAGAGGAAGGCTTTCAAACACTAAACAAAAACTCTGTGATGCTCCTGTTTTATCTTTACCCGATGGCATCGACGATTTCATTGTCTATTGTGACACATCGAATCTAGGCCTAGGTTGTGTTCTCATGCAAGGAGATAAAGTCATAGCCTATGTGTCAAGACAATTGAAAAATCCACGAGAAGAACTACACAACTCATGATCTTGAGTTAGGTGCTGTAGTTTTTGCTCTCAAGATTTGGAGACACTACCTCTATGGTACGAAGTGAGAGGTTTTCACAGACCACAAAAGTCTCCAACACATTTCAATCAAAAGGAGCTAAACATGAGAAAACGACGCTGGGTCGAACTCTTGAACGACTACGACTGCGAGATTCGCTACCATCCTGGTAAGGCGAATGTCGTAGCCAATGCACTTAGTCATAAGGAACGTGTCAAGTTTCATTGTGTTCGAGTTCAATCTGATATCCAGACGCGTATCCTTCAAGCACAACGTACCTATGTAACTCAAGGCTTGTTGAAAAATGAGCTACCACAAAATCTTGAACTTCAACTCGAAATGAAAGACAACGGGTTACTCTATTACATGAACCGTCTATGGGTTCCAAGTCAAGACAATCTCCATACCCTAGTGATGGACAAAGCTCATAAGTCTCGTTATTCAATCCATCCTGGTGCAGACAAAATGTACAAGGATCTTTGTACCCAGTATTGGTGGCCGGGTATGAAGAAGGACGTTGCCTTATATGTGTCTAAATGCCTAACTTGTCTTAAAGTCAAGGCTGAACATCAACGCCCATCCGGTTTGCTTGAACAACCAGAAATACCGGTATTGAAGTGGGAGAACATTGTGATGGATCTCATCACTAAACTACCACGCACATCTAGAGGTCATGATGCCATTTGGGTAGTCATTGATCGCCTAACAAAGTCAGCACACTTTTTGCCGATTCGCGAGGATCTATCTGCTGATAAACTCGCCAAAATCTACTTAGATGAGATTGTGTCTCGACATGGTGTTCCTTTGAACATCATATCAGACCGTGATGCTCGATTCTCATCTTACTTTTGGATGACCATGCAATCTGCCATGGGAACCAAACTCAATTTGAGCACTGCTTATCATCTTCAAACGGATGAGCAATCTAAAAGGACGATTCAAACACTAGAGGATATGCTTAGCGCATGTGTGATAGACTTTGGTGGTAGTTGGGATTCACATCTACCGTTGATCAAATTCTCCTACAACAACAGTTATCACGCCAGCATCAACATGGCGCCTTTCGAAGCCCTATACGGTCGAAAATGTCATTCACCTGTCTGTTGGAATGAGGTCACTGTCATCTTCATACTCAGATTCCGCACGAGATATGGAGATATATTAGCCGATCGGAGCATTTGGAGTTCCGAAACGGTCCTCACAAGTGGTATCAGAGCTTGGAGACCGGTTTCAAGGCCTTATAACACAAGATACCAGCAAAATCAAGCAGATTTCAAGCCGATTTGGATCTGATTACATCATCTTTCTCATCATATCTCTTCTGCTCATCTTCTTCTTACTTAAAACACAAAATTAACGCTGAATTCATGGATAAATTTTTCTGATTTTTGGATATAATGTGCGAAATCATGTTTTAATTAATCCTTAAAAAAATCAGACCAAAATTCAATCTAAATCATTGAAAATTCTTGAAAAAACCATGAAAAACATAACTTGAAGTTTGAATTACTGGTCGTTTCGTCCGAACTGACAGAATCACTCTCGTACGAACCAACATATTCATTCGAACGGAAGTGATTTAAAGTTGTTTGTTGATAACATTGACCCACTCGTCGAAACGGATCATTCCACTTCATACAAAAGAGCCTGTTTGTTGTTTGTTCAATTTGATTCATTCACACGAAGAGACATTCTCTCTCGTACGAAAGGGTCATAGTTCTCGTGTTTCAATGTTATTTAATCGTTTGTTGATTTTTGCAGGTGTTGAACATGGATTCTGAGTTTTATAATGCTTTTGCAACAATGCCTGATTGGGTGGCTTAGATTTTAAAGTCACAAAATGAACATGGAACACAATCAAAACCACCTAGGTTAATGAATTTAGATGATTATAAAAAATAGGAAGAGTGGTTTGCCAACTGGGTTCAAGCATATCATATGGGATGTTGGTATGCAATCTTAATTGAATATAGTGAACCATTAGGGGATGATGGTTAAACGAAATCACTGATGACTTATAATGAAGAGGAACAAACAAAATTCAAAAATGAAAAGAAAATTAGAAGTTTGTTACAACAATGAGTGAAAGACAGTATTCTATCATTATTACACCATAATGCAACTGCTTATTCAATTTGGATTGCATTGAAACATATATATGAAGGAAATGAGCAGGTAGTGAAAAGCAAGAGAGCGTTAATGAAGAAAAAATTTGAAAATTTTACAAGTCTGAAAGGCGAAACAGTTAAACAATTGGTTGAAAGATTTTGTTACTTGATTAAGAATTGAAATTGCCAGGGATTGAAAAGAATCGGGAAGAGTTGGTAGACAAGCTATGCACTTCCAAACGAAAATGATTAGTCTACATTTATCTTGATCATGAGAAATAATCTAGAATATGAGACCATTGGTTTTAACAGATTAATTCAAAAACTGGAAGCACACGAGTTAGAATTGAGAAAAGCAGGAAAGTTACAAAATGATCAGCAAGATGTGAGTTTGTACTACAATAGTGGGAGTTCATCAGATATTCAGAGTCCAAAAGTACAAATAACATATAGTGCAGAAAGTTCATCTGGATTTTCTGGTTTTTCAACAAACAGCAACTCAAACTTTGGAACATTCTCGAGCAATGAATCAAAATTTTCAACTCCAAATTCAAAGTTATCATAAGGATCAACTTCATATTCAAACCAAAGAAACAGTCAGTCTCATGTGCTACAATGCAATGTTTCAGTAAATCTGCAAAATATTCAAAGCTTGAATGAACCACAGTGAAACAACATATGACATTTCTAAGATCAGTTCTTGAGTCACATGACAGTCTTATGGCTGGAAAAATCAGAAATTGTAATATGACAAAAGAGGACTATGATTAGGTGGATCCAGAAGAATTAGAACTGATGGATATCAGGTGGAACATGGCGAGTATTTTGAGAAGAGCATAGAGATTTACTAAAATTACAAGGAGATAGTGCGGGCTTGTATCGAATGCTAAGCTGGGGTTTGACAAGTCAAAAGTAACTTATTTCAGATGTAAACGGAAAGGAAATTTAAAAATGAGTGCACGTATCATGAAGATCAAGACAACATCAATCCGTTCAGTGATTATTACAAGCAGGCAATATATCACAAGCAGGATAGACCAAGATTGAAGTTGGATCTTCAAAGTAAAAAAAAAACAAAGTATTAGTTGTCATACAAGAAGATGAAAGTTTCAACTGGAATAACAAGTTTTCTCAACTTGACGGACGAGCGATAGTTGCTGAGATTATTGAAAACTCTTAGGAGACGGTTGTAGAAATTGAAGAAGAAATTTGTTTTGATAGCGTCTCAAAAAATTCTAATATTTCCTTAGCTGATGAAGTTTGTAATAATTTTGTAGATATGTTCAACAACATTGGATTTAACAGGGAGGAGAGAGAGAAAGAAAAGGTAATGGAAGAAGATCAGGCGATAATAGCTCAGATTGTCAAAGAAGATAGTAAAAAAAGTGAATCTGTGAGTAAGTTTGATATTATACCATGTGAAGTGTGTGCTGAAAATGAAGAGTTTTTCAAATAAAAACGCACAGTTCTTGAGAAAACATAAGATTTTTTAAACAAAACTTATGTTGAGGTTGCCGAAAAAGAAGAATTTCCTGCACAAAAATGAAAAGAAGCAGTTGAATTTGAAGAATTTTTAAATGAAACTCATTCAGAGTTTGAGAAAAAAGAACTGTGACAACCCGAACTTTCAAGGTTAGCTTTACCTAACCCCACAACCCTCTTAGTTAATGTCGTTATGTTTCATGTGTTATATGATGTTGTTATTATAATTGAACCTTAATTAACTTGTAAGTGTTAAGCTAATGATATCGGCCTCACAATTTTATCGAGTCGTACATCTTTCCACGGTCGCACACTTGTGTACCCGTGTTTCTTTGAGTTCTCGGCCCAATCCCCCTTTCGAACCCAAACCGAGCCCAACCCATTTCCCTTTGTATGCACATTGGCAGTTATGTTTGCATATAACCCCTTTTCGATATCAATTGCAAACCCTAGACTCCTCCAAGAAAGGAACAACAGTGATTCCCTTCGAAGTGTCATCCATTTCGATCGAGCCCTTCTCCTTCGAAGCACAAACATTTTCAGTTAGTATGATTCACCAATGAATTGAACTGCATGCATTGTTAATTCTGATTATGTGTTAGTGTGTATAAGGTTTTAAACATGATTTGGGTTTCGTTTATAAACTGAGTTGAATGTGATTGATCATTGGTATGTGTTTAACGATTTGTGTGGATTATTAATAAGGGTTTTAGATGATTGGTTATGATATTACAATGTGGTTAAGAATTTAAAATCACTCGTGATGTTAGTCGATGAACTAGGGTTGGTATAGTGTTAGTGTTTGACAATGTTAATAAGCATGATGTTCGTCGATGTGATGGCATGATAAGTATCTACTGAAATGGATTCATTGTTCTAATCATTCTGAGTATCCATGATGATGATGATGTAAATTGTAAATTGATAACTTAGTGATTGATTATGATTATGTGATAATTTCAATGGTTGAGTAACTGATGATTTAGAATAATTGGAATTATGGAAACTGTTTTGATTTGGGAGACATGATTGGTGTAACTGAAAGCCATGATTTAAGGGATGGGATAACTAAAAACCGCACACTTATAATGCACATCGTACAATCCCTGAAACACCGAGTAGGTCGCACACTCCCGGCTCGCACACTATAGCTATGTAGATTTATGTAATGCACCTAGTGTGCGTATATAATGCATGTCGCACCCTTCCATGACAGTTGCACACTGGTATAGTGGGCCAATAAACGGATTGGGCCACATAGTTTCAGGGTCGCACACTCAGGGAAAGCCGCACACTCAGTGTGGGTTGTTCCCCTGATGGGCCGTACACCTGGACTGGATCGCACACTGGAGTCTAGTCACACACTCCACAGTTGGGCCAACAACGTTGGGCCGTACATTCTTTGATTGAATTACATGTTAATGGGTCGCACACTAGAGTTTGCGATTGGAATGCTGTTCATTTATACGGAGTATGAAATAGGTTTACTTGTGTAATTGGTTGCTATAATAATGAACCATACTATGTTGTACACTATTATTGGGCCTCGTATTAAGTAGGCCTCACACTCTTCTAATTTATGTTAGGAAATGTTAAACTAATACTTGGATGTGGTCTTATATACGAACTTGTATGTGGTCCGAACTATTCATTATGTGATGATGTATGTTGCTTGCTATCTGTTAAACACGTGAAATGCTTGGGTGAAATCCTAACTGATATTGATAACCATGTTAGGACGTGGATGATAAACTATTGAACAAGTAACTTAATTTACTGAGCAACCTAAGGTGAGTTCACTACTCTTTTTCAAGCATGCATGCCTGGGAGGGACAAACAAACTGATATTCCGGGGAGGAATATGTTTTACTGGGTTTAAATTCGATGTTGGATAATACACTCAAATCTATCACCTTAAGTCCCATCTTACTACCGAACTAGTTGCCTGGGAGGCAACGGGGTATTAGTTGATAGCACTATTAGGCTTGGAAACCTCACACCATACCTGGGAGGACAGGCGTGAACTAATGACCTAACCACATGACCAATGTTGATAGGCATTGGGGAAGGGCAAACAAACTGACGCCATCTTGTGGTATCGAGTTATTATCAACATGCTTTTAAACTGAACAATTGGCAACTAAACATTTTACAAAACTGTGAACTCGCCAGCTTTATGCTGATACACTTGTCTGCATGCTTGCAGGTCGTTAGATACGTAGAAGTGGAACTTGCTATCTAGGATGCTGGAGTGGTCATGGGTCATGATACATGGAAACACGAGATGAGTCTATTAGTTTCATACATTTGAATTTTAAATTGCTCAAACAATGAATTATGCTTCCACTGAACATATTGGGTTTTAAACTAATGTGTTGAGATACACTATTTACAATGAATGGGAAATTTTATTTAATATCTTATTATTAGTTTAATGTGATTAATGGCTAGATCCTGGTACATCACACGCCTCGCGAGGGTTCCGTAGGTGGTATTTTTGGGGGTGTGTCAAGAACTATTTCTGATACGAAAATGCAAAGAAATTCTTGAAAAATAAAAAGTTTTGAATCAAAAAGAAAATGATTTGACACAAAATGCAATGAATTTGAAAAAGAAAATGAAATTTCAAAACAAAAGTGTTCAGCTAAATGCAATAAATGTGTTCAAAAAGATAAAAATATACAAGAATTGCAAAGACACAATAATTTGCTGAAATTTGATTATTTCAAGATGAAAGAAGCATATGATACAATGAAGAGTCATATTAAGCGACTTGAAGAAAGAAACATGTCAGTGTTCTTAAAGGCCATTATAGAGACAAGCAATTGACAGTAAATTTCTATCTTGACCAAAATGCTTTGCTAAAACATGAATTGGTAGAAACTGATAAGAAAAAAAAAATGATGAGTTAGAATGCTTCTTAATACATTCTTGAACGTATCTTTCAAATTCCAGTAGAAGAAAAAGATTCTGAAAAGAAAAATGTTAACAAGGGTAAAAAGTCAACTTATCATCGGGTTCCACCTCCAATGATGGATTTTTTTTTGTCAAAAACAATTTGAGGAGATGGAACAGGCACTGAATATCAAATTAAAATCTTTTTCAAATGAAGCTGATCACTTGC
Organism: Helianthus tuberosus; assembly: GCA_030545235.1. Classification (NCBI taxonomy): domain Eukaryota; kingdom Viridiplantae; phylum Streptophyta; class Magnoliopsida; order Asterales; family Asteraceae; genus Helianthus; species Helianthus tuberosus. Next base: position 111,156,795 of record CM060412.1, on the reverse strand, counting down.
CTAATGATATTGATGTGATTTACACCAAATCTGATATTGGTGAATCAGAATTAGTAAATAATGTTGTAGAAAAAGTTTTTGATGGAGAAATGAAAATGAGTCCACTAAAAAATGAAAATTCCACATCATAAATTTAAGATGAAGAAAGTTTTCACAAGAATTATATAAAAAATTCAAAATCTGAGACAAAAATGGATGATGATCCTTTAATGTTGGCATATCAAAAGATTGGATCTTGTTGGTGCATTCATCTGTCGTCTTCGTCTTATGTCGAGTCTCGGGTTCGTTGCGGATTTGAACAAGCATGACATCACATAGGTGACATCATAAATGACATCAAGTAGGTGACATCATTGATGATATCACAACTTAGAATGCATGAAATAGTTTAAACATAGTTGACCGTTTGAAGTTGTGTTAGGTTGATTATGTCATGACCGTTTGAACTTGCATGACCGTTTGAAGAGTGGTGTGTCACCTTCAAACGGTCAGGAACTCTCTCCTATAAATACCCTCAAACTGTCATCATTTGTAACATTCTAGATTCCGACGCCGAGGTGCTGTCGAGGTGTCTCTGTACTGTAAAGTGTTCAAGATCAATAAACAAGACATTTATTAGTGAATCCAAGCAAAACGAAGACCGGATCAATGAATTCCGCCTCTGATTCGATCTGAGCACTCTTCTGATCGACTCGTTAGGTCGTTTCACGATCCTACAGATCTGACAAATTATTTTCAGATATTGAATTTTCGATTCAAAATGTGATTGTGGATAAGATCGAAAAAGTGTTCAAGTTGGTGGAAATCGAGTTATCCGAAGTTGAAAATCTTGCAGGGAAGATAAGAAATTTGAAAGGAGAAAAATCTTTTTATAACAAACTAAGAACTTCACATTATCAGAAGAAAAATACAAGAGCTGGTTTGGGTTATAAAAAGAAGAAAAATCAAAAGAAAAATTTTCAAAAACCAAATTTTCACAAAAAGATTAACTTTGTTCATGGAACAAGTTTAGAAAAGGAGAAAGAAATCCAATTTAGTCCACAAACTAATGAGGAATTCTATGCTCAAAAGAAACAACAGCAACAGGCTAAGAATGTTTCTAAGAAAACATGTTTTAAATGCAAACAAGTTGGACACATTGGTCGAAAATGTCCACAAAATCTGAAACCTGTTATGTTGGGAAAGGAAATCAAAAGTTGATAAACAGAAGACACCCAAGTTTGAACCAAAACAAATTTGGAAACAAAAGAATGAAGTGTCAAAAGGAAACATTCAAAGTGACTCAAGGTTCTATGTAAAGAATGTTTCAAATGGACACACTTGGGTGGTAAAACAGAAAGTTATTCTTGATAAAGAGAAGAAGAAACTTGATTTAACGAAGAAAGTTGAAGTCAAGAAACAAGAAATTTTTGTGAAAAATTAAAGAGATTTTCTGAAATTGAACGAGTCTTACTGTGTTAAAATACCCAAGGTCAAACAGGCCTAGGTTGCTTTGTTCAAATAATTGAGTGTGTGCTTGTGCAGGTGTTCCGGAGATCAATACAAGTTTAGCATGAATAACAGAGCAGCCTGGCACATGAGGAGAAATCCGGTGATTAAAACAGGAAGTGATTGATTTGTTGAAAAATTTAAATATTTTGAAAATTTAAAAGGAATACGCTGAACCCTCACGGCAGAACAAACAAAACATGATAAAACAAGAATTGAAAATGGTTTCAAAATGTAAAATATCAATGTTTTGTGATCACGGGGGTGAAAAATAATCAAGTTACTAAATGTGAAGCAGAAATGGATGGCAAGGTGAAGCTGTCTACATCGGTTTGCTAAATGTTTTAGAATTTTAGGGGGAGTATATAGTTTTAAAAATTTTTGAAAAGTTAAAAACATTTGAAAATTCAAAAATGTAAACAACATAGAAAAAGACAAAAGAGTTAGTGTAAAAGAGGAAATGTGTGACACCTGGGTCACTGCGACCATCAAACAAATACCAAACCAATGAAATATTGTATTTCATACTTGGGATTTGTACAAATATGTGTATCATTTGCACATATCAATTCTTGTTCGATTTCGGGCTCTAAATCGCTTTCTGGAAGGTTATACGCGCACTGATGCGTAAATATAACCAGTTTAATGCAACGAACACTCCGGAATAGTGAAATAGGCTTCACATACCTTAAATAACCTTTACATAACTTAGAAATAAGTTTTGAAGGCTTTGGTATGACAAAATCAAGTTTAATCGCTTACAGGGACTAAATTCGACAAACTGTGAAAGTATGCCGATTTGAACTGTAACAGACATTCCGGAACATGACCATGAGTTAAACGTACCATAAATATCCTTTACATAGCTTAGAAATAGGCTTTGAGGGGTTCGGTGTGCTAAAATAAACTTTTGGGTCATTCAGGGACTAAAAGCGTCAAAAAATGCACAAGTTTGCACTTTCGCGCATAACTTATGTTCTGAATACATACGGACATCCAAAAATCTATGTAAGCACTAAAATAATTTATTTTAGTGTTTGGCATGAGAAAAATCCATTCGTCACGTCATTTGGATTGTTTTTCGCGCTTATGTGCATTCCGTCGTAATTAAGTGAACATCGCGATCGTACGACCAAACGAACCAACATCCGGCATATTTTTGAGCATGTTTCATGTCCACAATGTTTAGGCATCATTTTAGGGCCTTAAAGTTGGCTTTACGGGCATTAGAAGTGTCGGCAATGGCCTTAAAACACAACAGGGACTGAAACTGTCAATATGGCAAAGTTGGTTCTGATCAGACAAGGCCAGGCGGCCCGCGTAAGTCTTGTGTGTATACTTACGCGGCCCGCGTCAGTCTACCAGACCAGATTCAATGTTTTTAAACAGCTGTTAACAGCCTTTCAAACCACCAAAGGCCAATGCCACTTGTCAAACTCTTGTGGTGGGGGCAAAATGAGCTACCATAACATTCCGACAAGTGTACGGGTGAGATTAAGGCACGATATTCAAGAAACGATCCTAACGGTGGTCCTAATCCTATAAATACCCAACCCCCACTCCTTGCAAACCCACATTTGATCTGAGTTTTTCTCTAAGTGGTTGTGATTTCTCACTTCCTACCTGAGATTACTTGGAATCAAATCTAGCGGGGACCCTTTGTAAGTGTTCCTTCGTTCTTTTATCGCTTTTCGAGTCCGAAAGTCAAACTTTGTTTGACTTTCTGCATTGACCAGTTTATGGTCAATGCGAAGTTCGTTTGAACTTCATAACGTGAGCGTAATCACGATGGTTATAGTCCCTAGTGACTATACCTACTGATTACCACGTTATCTAGGCTCAGTGACGAGCCGTAGTTTCGGCCAAAATGCGCATTCTTGCGTGTTTTGTAACCAAACTACTCTTAGGTATCAAAACCGTTTGTGTTGATACTAAACCTGTTTTCTAAACTTAGTTAAGCATGTTTTAACATGCTTAGCTCGTCACTTTTAGTTTAGTGCTTATATAGGGTCGTAAGGTAAGCGATCTAAACAATCGCTTATACTTTCAAACCCGACCCGTTTGGTCGATCATTAGGATACGACCAAACACATTAGGTGACCATAGTATATAGGGAATAACCTTCCGAGGTTATACCTTATGGTCACGACGTTTAGTTAGTTGTATGATAGGTAGTTTATATGCCTTAGGTAAATTACCAAAATGCCCTTTTTACGCCAAAATTCATTTTAAGCATATGTAACATAACTTTTGGTATCTAAACTGATTTGGTAACAATATTAGACATGTTAAGGCATATTTTACTTATCATAGGACTAGTTAGGCTTTCCGAACGCGTTTCACACGAACGACGCGTTAAAGTAGCATAAGCTACCTAAACGTGTCGTAATGGGTCGTAAGCACTTAGGTTAGGTTTCATTTAGTATGTAGGCCTTGTTAAACCATATTACATGAGTTCCTCTACTCATTTGGTTTACGAGCCTCATTCTATCCGATCTTCCGATTATAGGTCCGGTTTATTAATGTTGTTACCTATATTAGGTGCTGTTTGATATCCGTGATCTCTAGCATTGTTTGGTTGTTACTCAAGGACTACTAAGCAATCTCAAGTGAGTACATAGACCCCTCTTTTACTGTTTTCCAAACATTTTGGGGTGGAACACATGTGCCTACTTGTTACTTTCGTGCTTTCCTGTTTTCACATCATATACTTGCTATGTTCATTAGTACATTTATAGTACATGATTTCATTGTGTTCTATAATATGTATGCCCATTGTGTGCGTACTTAGTACATTATTTTACATTACATTACATTTTATGCTATGTATGCCCATTGTGTGCGTACTTAGTACATTATTTTATATTACATTCTATGCTATGTATGCCCATTGTGTGCGTACTTAGTACATTATTTTACATTACATTTTATGCTATGTATGCCCATTGTGTGCGTACTTAGTACATTATTTTACATTACATTCTATGCTATGTATGCCCATCGTGTGCGTACTTAGTACATTATTTTACATTACATTCTATGCTATGTATGCCCATCATGTGCGTACTTAGTACATTATTTTACATTACATTTTATGCTATGTATGCCCATTGTGTGCATACTTAGTACATTTATTATTCATCACATGCTTACATTTTGGTATGACATTTGGTTTGTTTAAATGGGACAATGTACATTCATTAACACCGATCATGCCGCTCGGTAGTAGGTAGTGGTACCATAGGACTTGACAAATCCCATTCCTGTAATCTCGGGTTTGTTTGGATGGAAGGAATGACCGAATCCGAATACATTTTTTGATAACCTTTTCTAAAAGGGTTATCCGACTGTCGCAAGGCTTGGATGTATGAATTTTCACAATACCGCATAAATGTTTATATCAGTATAGCATGCATTTATTACACAAAACATAACTTTGATTTAAAACATGTTTTACTTCAATACCTTGTCTTTGTGCATTTTACATAAGGTTTAGTTGATATATTTCACTTACCATACATAAACATTTTGACATTTACATACACAATTCATGATTTATATTAGACATAAACATTAGACATAGACATTAGACATGGTTTTCACATAAACATTTTGACATTTGATTATACATAAACATTTTACTTTGGTGGTTTGGTTTGAGTAAGTGATTAAATTAATGAGGCGTGTGTAATATGATACAAGCATGGTGGATACGCCGCTGGTACTTCCTATATATAAGTGTTTGTATGGTATTACATATCGTAGCGTTATTTGAATCATTTCAATTTAGACATATAACATTTTATACAAATAACATACTTTTCACAAGACATTGTTTTACAAAACAACTTATCTTATACAAACTCATTTTACTTGGTTATTCATTTAACCATACATTATTCTCTTATTTATACATATCATCTGAACTTATTGTTTTTCAAATGATTTACAAGACAAAGCAAATTACAAGGTTCATGACTAAACATTTTCTTAAACATAAGTCATGAATTCTGTTTTTACAAAACCTATGTATCTCACAGGCATTTTTATGCTGACGTACCTATTTTCACATGTGTTTCAGGATATGATGCATAGGATTTATCAAGATACACTTAGGCGGACTTGGGCCTTAGTGACAATAAAAGATGCAAGACTAATTATTTATGTTATATTCCTTTGATTGTCAAGACATTGTAACTCTTTTAATCAATAAAACAATATTTCAATTTCCATGTGTTATGAAACAATGATTCTGTTACAACACTCCCTGACGTTTCCGCCACGTTTTGTTGTTTTACGTGGTCGGGGTGTGACAAAATGATAGTACATTAGTAGGCAATTACAGCATGCTAAAGAAATGGAAAGATAAAAAGTGATAAACGGTCTCACTGATGATATACCAGTAGGTTTTTACCCATTTAGTAGATTGACTTTGTGAATGCAGTATGTCTATCGCTTCCGTCAATCACGTATCGTAGCTGAGTAAATGTTCAAGACAAGGTTCCTAATGTCCATCCTTGCTAAGGAGTCCATCCTTACTAAAGATGCCTATATATAGTTACCTTGTTCATTTCATTTGTAACTTTGGGCATTAGAGAGGAGAAGCGCTGCTCGTTTGACCTCACGGTCCTGTAATTGTCAATCAGTAATAGAAATCAACTTTAATTACGTTCTTGTGTTTGATCCACTCTCGTACACGGTGTGACAACTTGCAATTTTTCGTGTATCCGTACAATGTTAAACAGTAATTTGTGCTTTAATGATTGTGTAGGATTAAATTAATGACATGAATGATTTTCTGATTACTGCCATATACATACAAATGCATTTCATGTTGCAAGAATGTTTATCATTATTACATGCAACACAGTATGGTTCAATTAGTGCACATAACAAAGTTAGCACAGTTATCAGACAAACTAAAAGTACTGACGAGAGTTCAGTACTCAGACAGATACGATGTTAAGACACAGAATGAGTCCTGAAACTAAGAGTTACACTAGAATAGTGTGTAGGAAAGTAGGGATCATAAAACTTCCTTCTGAGTGATAGTTGAAGTGCCGGAAAGTGCCTGAAACACACTAAAACTGCAGAATTCTGCACAATTCAGCAAAAATCATCTTTTTAACTCCAAAATATAATGCAGAAATGTGGTTTAATGGTCCATAATACCTTCATAAGTGTCGGGAATCAAACCTGTCATAAAAGACAACATAAAGCATACTAAACTGCGCTATTTAGCACTTTAACGAACCGGTAACCAACCGAACAACCGGACACTACCCGAAACATTAAAATTTCACTAGAAACATTGTTTTAGTGTTACCAAGCTAGTTATGAACATCAAACACCATATTACATCCTTTAAACCCTAAACACTTAAAAACACTAACTAATCCCCTTACATTTTAACTAGATTATCTAACTTAAAATTAAAACCCAACAAGGCACCCCCCCATTTACGGTTCATCAAGGGGTCCCACCCCCTTGATTTTCTTGTTATATTTTATTTGATATGTATAATAGATTTGGAACACATTAACTTAAGGATAAAAGGATGTTGGAATATTTATTTAAAAACCACAAGACTTGAGCATTTTATCATTTCAACACTTCAACACTTCACTTCTCCTTCTCTTCTTCTCCTTGTCTACGGCCCCAAACACACACACACACACACACACTTTCATTTTCAAGCCATTCTCAAGCAATCAAAGGTGATATAAGGGTGTAAGAAGCATATCTAAGAAGCTTGGAAGCATTGGAAGTGGAAGGACCTCATCTAAGAGCTTTTATCCATCACTTTTCTTCATCATCTTCATACTTGTTCTTCCCTAGCCTTAGAGCTAGTAGTAAGCTCCTTACATCTTGTTTTCACATCTAATTTTAGTGGTTAAAGTGTTATGTAACTTGTTAAACTAAAGAATCTCAAAGAAACATAAAGATGATCTTAAACATAAAGCTTAATAACAAGAAAATCAAAGATGTTTAAGTGTATGTGTTAAAATTGTTTGTTGATTTCTTGTGTTTATGATGAAGATCATCATATGAGACTTGCTAGATGATGATTAAACACATGATCTAGCAAGTGTAAGGATAGATCTTGAGAAATTTATAATGATCATCCTTTATGTGAATCATGAACTTGAAGGTGAACTTGTTTTAGTGTATAATGATTATTTATACAAGTTGTAAGTCTTGAAAATAAAAGATTTCAAAGATAATATTTTCAAGAAACCAAAGTTTATTACAAGATTTAACATGAACTTGGTTTTAAAGAAAGTAATCATGTTTTAAAGGTTAACTCAAAGCTAGAACAGTGTTAGTAACAAGAAAAATACAAGAAGATTTATTTTTGAAAAATCATCATACAAGTTGTGAAGAACCAAAATTCACAAGAATGAGTTTTATAAACTAAAAACCATGTTTTTAGAGATAAACATGTTAAAATACTACACATTTTTGTTAAACTTCAAGTTCATGACATATGGTTAAAATGCATATTTTTGGCTCATGGTAAGTTGTGTGTAAATTGTTGATGATTGGTGATGAGTTTTTAAAAGAGAATGATATGCCTATGAGCATGGAAACCTCCATTTTTAAGGAGAAACTATGGCAAAATTTTTGTAGAAATTAAACACTTAGAAAAATATTTTTAAACAAGTGTTTACAAGTAAATTTTGATCATGGTTTTCATATAAAAATTTGCCATAATTTTTGTTACAAAAATTACAAATATTGGAGGTTGATATTTTATAATAAAAATGACTAAGTATATATTTAAAATATATATGTAGTGTTGGACCGTTTTGCGACCCCGAAAAGTCAGTTAAGGACGTTCATCTTCACATACGAAGGCGGAATCAACGTAAATGAAGTTACACAGCTTTTCCTATTCAATTCCTTCTCTTTTATTGCTTTCTGAATCAATTTTGACAGAGTTCCATTACACAAGCAATGACAAGGTTCCGCTCCAATGTACATACATAATGACCAGGTTTCGCTCATGGCTGTTATATATAGTACCTGTGGTTTCGCTCTTATGTCATTGACACATAAGCGAAACCTCCTTAAACCATATAAGCGAAACCTCTAAGATGTTCTAATAAGCGAAACCATCTAAGTCCCTTGGAGCGAAACCTCATGACCTAATTATGTACATTCAAGCGAAACTACCTCTAACTATGTACATTCAAGTGAAACCTATACATTAAGACCTAATTTGACTTTTAAGCTCCTATCTTGAATATCTTGACCTAAGACTTAACGTAGACGAAGTCAACAGACATTCTGTGCACCAACATGTAGATGTCACAAAATTGTGTGTTACTTGTATATTGATTGAAAATAATATAACACAAAAAAATAACAAAATTTGAAATACAAAACGTTACCAAAATTCTAAGAAAATAAATATATAATCTATACCCGAATATTGGACAAACCGGACAAGGACTTTGGACTATATTTATATATATATATATATATATATATATATATATATATATTCCGGAAATAAATTAGTAACACGAAAAGTATGACGTACGGTATTTTTGAAACCAAGGAAATGGCAAGATATATATTTTTACGAGTATTACAAAATATATCATATTTTGTCAAATAGAAAATATATTATTTTTAAGTGGAGAAAATTTATATTTTCTTAAACAAGTAAAAATATATTATCTTGGGTGAAAAACTAGAAATATATATTTTCTAAAGTTAATCTTAAAATATGTATTATTTTTGAGATATATATGAAGGAATATTTATTTTTGCCAAGTAAAATTATCGATATTTTTCTATAAAAATTCTCTTAAAATATGAATATTTTAAGAATATAAATTTGGTGATTTTTGATTATATAAAAAAATATTCTGGAAAATTATACACAAATTTAAGTATAAAATACTTAATAAATACAAGAAAATATGTATTCCTATACGTACAAATATACACCGGAATACACCACCAATACTTGGCAAAGTACACAAGTATAAAAATACACAAGTACAAGTATATCCATACTTGGGATAATACATATGTGGAAATACATAATAAACCAAGTTAAAATATATTATTTTAACAATATTCCAAATAATTGGATAAATATAATTTAAGTTAAAATATTATTCTTTTAACTAATAATTATATACCTTGGATTTATATAATGTACATCAAAGATGTAACTCAAAGTATACCAAGAATTCTGTAACACCCATCTAAATTTACTTGAATTTAATAATAATTCATTTCCAATTTATACAAAATATACCCAGTTAACATAGATTTCATAAGTTGAATTGATAAGTAGCAAAAAGCTTAGTCAACTAAAGACTAAGTTAAAACATTCGAAAGTAGTTTAACAATTGTTTACATTCCATAAACATAGACTATTAAGAGTTAAAACATTGCGGAAGCTTGTAAATTATGTTCGGTTCTTCAAAAGGTAGCTCGATCATCTTCCGGTTAGTTTCCAACATCACCTAAGATCAAAACCACATCAAATGTTAGTTTTGATAAAGTTAAAATGAATGTAATCAAGTTCCAAGAGTCAACAACCAAGAAAAATTAATATTTCCGGAAGAGGGGGGCGCCGCGTGACGCCAAGGCCCCTCGCGTCACGCCAGGCCCTCTTTTTCACAGAATGTTCATTGTTTGATGCTGCAGATTCCCCAGCTCAAAGTTTAATCCAGTTCCAACTTAAAATGGCCATAACTTATAATTCGTAAGTCCGTTTTTAGTGATTCCTTTTCCTATACGTCTGTAATTTCATTACCAACATGCCTATTAAGATAGACGGACCAAAACTTCAACTTACGGACAGAAAGACTATATATCGTTATGCATTTATTCGACCCATTTCTACTTGACACAATTTACTACCATTTAGCTAGTAAACTTATGATATTTTATACCCAACATCCCGGGCTTATCATCAGTCGCATTTCTTTACCAATCTCATGGCTTAATGCTCTTGTGATTTGTCATCTTCATTTTGACTCTCTAAAACACTAGAATAACCATTTACACAATTAATCGACCCGTTTGGCTCATCTTATGGAATTTCCCCAATATGATGACTACCAAACGATTCTATGTCACTCTTAGACTAGTAATACAAATAACGATCATGGTCGCTACATTCAACACCATATTTATCCTAAATTAAGACTTCGCAAAATTTAACAACAATTCGTTTAATGTAACGGGTCAAGTTACATACCTTTAGGGCACGCCCTTCAAACGCAAGTCGCCACCGGCTTGTCCGCTTGAAGCTCCGGTTTCCTTTCCTATTGAGTTCAACCAAAACATGTTTAGAACTCTTTTCAATTCACAATTCGCATATTTTGCCTAAACATCACAATCATGCAGTTTAACTTAAATTCTCAGATTTAAGCCTTCTTTGAGGCATTTATGCGAACACTTTAAGGGCAGAAATTTACACTATATATTATCAAGTTTTCAACTTATTATATAGCCTTAATTCTTCATCAATCAACTATTTTACATGAACTTTATCTTCTAAAATTCTGAAATCACTTCATACATGTCAAACATTACTAGAACAACCACTATCATCCTAGTGTTTACCATTATCTCACAAAACCCATGAATCACCTTCATTGTGTTTATGAAATTTTCAGAATTTTATCATGATTTCACATATTGTTGTCTAGGTTTTGCTCTTAGACACTTTATCTTTTCTAATCTACCCAAGTAACAAACATGCATCATAATTTTCAGATTTTCCTAATTTCGTGAGAATTTCCAACAGAGAATTAACATCAGATTTTACATACCTTGTAACCCCCTTGTGATGAGGATCACTAATCTATGTTCAGATTTTCTATTTTGGGCTGAATTGAACCTTCAATTGATCAATTTTTGTGAGAGTTAGGGTTTGGTGAAGAACCCTTGTCGCCCTCCTGCTTCTTGTACGACCAGACACACTCAAAGTGTGTTTGGTCTGTTTTAATTTTTGTTTTTATGAAATTAAGTTTCAAGTTTAGCAACATAGGCCCCTCATCTTTCGTTTCTATTTAATGTTTGGTTGTTTTTAACCCTATCATAAGTTACTTCTAGATTTGTAGTTAACTAGGTTAAAAATTCCTAGTTAGTGAATTCTTGTTTATTTATACTTTATAATTCTAATATAAAGTTTTACATTTTCGGGGTGTTACAAGTCCACCCCCCTTAAAAGGGTTTCGTCCCCGAAACCGAAGTACGTACCAAATAATGTAGGGTGGAGACGTCGCATCTCCTCTTCGGACTCCCACGTAGTGTCCGAGCCTTTCCTATGCTCCCATTTGACCTTGACTTGACTAATCACTTTGTTCCTCAAACTCTTCTCTTTACGATCTAAAATCGCAATTGGTTTTACTGCATAGTTGAGGCTGTTATCCACCTCGATATCATCGTAGTGGATACGAGCAGTTTCGTCTGCCAAACATTTTCGGAGATGTGACACGTGGAATGTGCTATGAATCCCACTCAACTCCTCGGGTAATTCGAGACGATAAGCTACTTTACCAACCCGTTCGGTGATTTTGAATGGCCCAATAAATCTTGGGCTCAACTTTCCTCTTTTTCTGAATCGTATTATTCCCTTCCACGGCGATACTTTCAGCATAACTTTGTCGCCAACCTGGAATTCGATTGGCCTGTTCCTTTTGTCAGCATACGCCTTTTGTCTATCTTGGGCCGCTTTCAAGTGTGCCCGAACCACATCAATCTTTTCATTATTGGCTCGTACTACATCTGTGACAACTGGCCCAAACCGGTAATTTCCGTACACATTAATTATTGCTTAATGACTGCAATTAGTGCTTAATTGTCAGCAATATCTGATTACATACTAAACAAGTGAATTCATGCACGTTGTATACTACAAAATATTGCTTTATGCATAAACGAGAGCGTTGTGTCAAAAAAATATAGTAAACTCACCGGTAAGACACACTGTGTCAACAGAACTGCAGAAAGCAGTCAGACAATAGAATTGGAGCCTAGGTGTAGGTCCGACAACAAGAATGCATTAAAACCCAAGAGTACATACAAGGGTTTAATACATATGCAATGCGAAAGCAAAATTTAGCACTAAAAAGCACCCGAAACGCACTTTAAGTGCAGAATTTATATAATTCAGCAATAATTCAGCATTTAGACACATGAATATTTTGCAGAAATGTCGTTTTATTATCCAGAATATTTCCCTAAGTATTGGGAATCGATAGTGTTACAAAAAGATACTTATTAAATACTAAAAGGTGCAATTTAGCACTTTAACGAATCGGTATGCAACCGAACAACCGGACTATACCCGGAACATGAAAATATTGTTATTTTCATTATTTATCTTTTTCTGAGCCAGTTAGGGTCCCAGAATACCCTAACACCCTTTGTAACGCATAACACACCACTAACCAGGTTAAGCACTTAACTAACTTACTTAACCTAACTAATACCCAACTAATTAGTTGGAATCGGACTAGAACCCCCCCCCCTCTCTAACCGTCCCCAACTAGAGGGGACACCCTTGTCCTTGTGATGATTATTTTAATCTTCTTTGCTTAGTATCTAGAAGACATAGCAACCATTGGGTAATTAACTTGTGATTGTCTATAAGTTCATCATATGGCACACTAATCACTCCACTTAACACACACCATAACACACACACACACACTCTCCTCTCTTCCTTGGAGCTCTCGGCCGAAGACATCCCCCCACACCCAACCATTTTTCGATTTTGTTCAACCATTTCCAAGGGCACACAAGCATTAAGGATCACGTATAAGGAACCTTGGTGCAATCGGAAGGCGAAGGACCTCTCTACCTTGCTTTTATCCACCCTATTTGTGCTTGGATTCTTCCCTAGCCTCGAGCTAGTGGTATGTTGCTTAAATCACTCTCTTGAACTATTTTAAAGTGGTTAATATGATTCGTAACGGTTAAAACTCGTTAACATACAAGATGACACACAAAAGTCTACTAAAAACACTAAAAATGTTGGTTAAAAGCTCATATGTTGTGTAAATCTTGTAGTATTTGATGTGTGTGGTTATTTAGGCCCGATCTATGTTGTGGTAGCTCGGATCATCGTTTAACCCGGATTGGTCATGATCATGGATTATGACACAAAGCTTGTTTAAGTGTAACAAGGGTTAGGTGATGAAACTCTACCACACATCAAACTTGAACTTGTGTAAAATCAATTTTACTTATGAAATGGTGTTCAAAACTAGTAGATCTACGGATCTACAAGCGGTACTTTCAAAGGACCAAGTGTCCAAGAAATCATATTTTCTAAAGCCGGATCTTACATAAAAAAGAATGATTTTAGCAAACACACGAGTGTGTAAACACTTGAGTAACACAAAGTTTCGACAAAATAACTATTTTTGTAAATATTGACAGGAAGTTGTAAAGATGTAACTTCTTTAAAAATGAGACTTTCAGGAAACAAAGTTGATCTATACAAAGATCCACTAAAAATACAATGGAAGGATACTACCTATTTTGGAAAAACCACAAGTTCATGTATTTCTGCGATTATATCTATTTTAACTAGTTGCGTATTGTTTATTGTTGAATGAGGAGATTGTTGACGATTTAAAAGAAAATAAACACATGTTTTGAAAACATGGGAAACCTCCATTTTTAGGGGAAACTCTGTCAAAATATTTATAAATTTTGACACTTAGAAAAATATAAGTTTTTGAGAAACTTATTCCCTAAAAATGTGTTTAAAAGTATTACCAAGGTTTCCCTAATTTTTGGTAATAAGAAATGAGGATTTCTTCAAGAATAAAAATGGATATAAGTATGTATATTTTTGAGAGAAAAATATATATTATTTTATCACCAACTTTTGTGCTAAGTGTGTATAGTATGTGTTATACGTGCTAGTGTATTAAGACTTAAAAATACACTAAATACTCATGAGGAGTATAAACATAAAAATACACATACAAAATACAAGATACATAATTCGGGTGCGAAGTGCAAAACACAAAAGACTTATATTTATTTTAGAGGAAATAATATAAGTAAGATACGTAGTTAAAAATATGAAATATTTTTAACACAACAATACAAATACAAAAGAGAGTGACTGTACTTGTGCGATACAAGTCTAGTGACTAACGTTAAGAAAACGCGTATAGGTTACGACGTTAAGTAAGCAAATCCGGTGAAGTTTACGACGCACAGGAACGCAAAGTTGTGAGTTCATGCTCCCCCTTTTCTTTTAACTGTTTTCAGTTTTTATAACTTGGGGGGTGAAATACATGTACAAAAGTACAATATTTATAATTGGTATGATATAAATACAAGAAGTACACTTGGTGAGAACGAGAACCAAGTGTGACAAAATATAAGATAATAAGAAACGCACTTGGTGAGGACGAGAACCAAGTTGGATGCGTTATGAGAAATGATAAAAAGAAACGCGCTTGGTGAGGACGAGAACCAAGTTGGATGCGTTATGAGAAATGATAAAAAGAAACGCGCTTGGTGAGAACGAGAACCAAGTAGGATGCGTTATGAGAAATAGTGTCACGAATAGGGTACAGAAGCACCATTAATCGTGTACATACTTAGACCGCAGAACAAAAGGTTAGATCTAACGGGTGCCTGGCAGCCACACTCTCGGTGAGGGCGAGAATCGAGTAGTGCTTTTGTGTCTCAGAATATACCAATTAAATGCCTTAGGTTTGGTGACTTCCTATGTCGTGCCACATGTTAATGGCTTTGCAACCCATTAACAATCTGATATTTACAGAAATACTGTATTTACATAAAATTCATACCATACTAAAATTGATATATAACTTGAAGTACGTGGGGTACTCAAGAAGATTGAATTATACTTGAAGTACGTGGGGTACTCAAGAAAATGAGAATTATACGTGAGTACGTGGGGTACTCAAGAAGAAATTGAATTATACATGTGTACGTGGTGTACACATGAAACTGAATTTATATATGAAAACTTGATTTACTCACAAACTATGTTTTCATACAAAGTATACAAACATGAAATACAAAACTGCATGAATTCACACCAACATTATGTTGACGTTTTTCCAAAACTCACATGTATTTCAGGTAACTAGGATGGATGTGCGCGTGGTCTTACTCATGCTCGTGGATGTCGCTTTGTTTATCTTTAAATAAAGTCGTGACTTTTAAGACAATATGTTATCTAGTGTTGTAAACACTTGACATATGTTTTTGGTAATGTAATATTTGAAGTTATTTTTGAGCATGTAGTATGTTTACTCTTCGTATGCAATGAGAACCTTTCATGATCACACCTCGTGCTTCCGCCGTAGAAAGGGGTGTGACAACATCTTGGTGGGCGAGTTCACGTGGACCCACTTCACCCCAACATACCGGGGTTCGGCACTTCCTACCATAGAGCATTTCGTACGGTGCCATCTTAATACTAGCATGGTAGCTGTTATTATACGAAAACTCGACTAACGGTAGGTAAACATCCCAACTTCCTCCAAAGTCGATTATACACGCCCGTAGCATGTCCTCCAATGTTTGTATTGTTCTTTCACTCTGTCCATCTGTTTGAGGATGGTACGTAGTGCTAATGAACAATTTGGTTCCCATTTGCCCTTGGAAATCTCGCCAGAAATTTGAAGTGAACCGGGTATCCCTATCAGACACGATGGATACGGGTACTCCATGACGTGCTATTTTCTCATTAGTATAAACTTCTGACATCTTCTCTGACGTATAAGTCTCACGAATCGGAATGAAGTGAGCACTTTTCGTCAATCTATCCACCACTACCCATATGGCATCGAAACCACGATTTGTCTTAGGCAATTTGGTTAATAGGTCCATTGTAATATGTTCCCATTTCCAAACCGGGATTTCTAACGGTTGGAGTTTGCCGTATGGTTTTTGGTGCTCCGCCTTGACTTGTAGACATGTCAAGCATTTTTCCACATACTTCGCCACATCCCTCTTCATTCCCGGCCACCAATAATTTTGTTTCAGATCATTGTACATCTTGGTCGCACCCGGATGAATTGAATATCGGGATTTATGAGCTTCATCAAGTAGAAGCGTCTTCACCCCATAAGTATTTGGAACCCATATCCTTCCGAATCGAGTCTTCAACCCGTTATTCCCATCCGACAAATCTTTCAACTGACCGATTATTCTTTCTTTCTTCCAATTCTCCTCTTTCACTGCTTCTAATTGCGCCTCTCGAATACGTTCAGAGCATCCGCTACCACATTTGCCTTTCCGGGGTGATAGTGTATTTCACAGTCGAAATCTTTCACCGTTTCTAGCCATCGCCTTTGTCGCATATTTAACTCATTCTGATCGAAGAAGTATTTCAAGCTCTTGTGATCAGTGAATATGGTGCACTTTACCCCATATAAGTAGTGCCTCCATATTTTTAAGGCAAATACCACCGCAGCCAACTCGAGATCGTGCGTGGGATATTTCTTCTCGTGTATCTTCAATTGCCTCGAGGCATAAGCTATAACCTTGCCGCGTTGCATCAAAACGCATCCGAGCCCTGATAGTGAAGCATCCGAATAAACCACCAAATCTTCAACCCCGTCCGGCAATGTCAGTACCGGAGCTTGTGTTAACTTCTCTTTTAGCGTTTGAAACGCTCTTTCTTGGTCGGCACCCCAAATGAACTTTTCTTTCTTCCAGGTTAGCTTTGTTAGCGGTGATGCAATCTTGGAGAAATCTTGAATGAATCTCCTATAGTATCCCGCGAGCCCCAAAAAGCTTCTAATTTCCGAAGGGTTCTTCGGGGGATTCCATTTTGATACGGCCTCGATCTTTGACGGATCCACCAATACTCCGTCGGCACTTATGATGTGGCCCATAAATTGTACCTCTCATAACCAAAAGGCACACTTATAAAATTTCGCATACAGCCTTTCTCGTCTAAGTGTCTCTAACACTTCTTGTAAGTGGCGTGTGTGTTCAGCTTCGCTTTTAGAATACACCAAAATATCACCGATAAACACGATGACCGACTTATCCAACATTGGCTTGCAAACCCGGTTCATGAGGTCCATGAAAGTCGCGGGTGCATTTGTTAGCCCAAATGACATCACAAGGAATTCGTAATGTCCGTATCTCGTGCGGAAAGCCGTCTTCGGCACATCTTCCTCCTTAACCTTTAATTGGTGATACCCCGATCTAAGGTCAATTTTCGAAAACCAGTTTGCACCTTGTAGTTGGTCGAATAAATCATCTATCCTCGGAAGCGGGTATCGGTTCTTTACCGTGAGTTTGTTTTACTCCTGGTAATCTATACACATCCGCATGCTCCCGTCTTTCTTTTTCACGAACAGTACCGGTGCTCCCCAAGGAGACACACTCGGCCTTATGAATCCTTTGTCAAGCAGGTCTTGAATCTGGGACATCAACTCTTGTAATTCCGATGGTGCAAGTCGGTACGGTGCTTTTGCTACGGGTTTTGCGCCCGGAATCAATTCGATCCCGAACTCTACTTCCCGCTCAGGCGGTATCCCTGGTAAATCCTCCGGAAACACGTCTTCATAGTCTCGTACTACCGGTACATCTTCAATCTTCCGTGATTCTTTCTCGGGCTCATTCGCGTATATCATGAATGCCTTGCATCCTCGCTTCATAAGCTTGTGAGCTTTCAACATTGAGCATACTATGGGGTTACCTCCTTTTTCGCCATAGATAGTGACGTGTTTCCCGCTCGGAGATGTTAGTTTTATCTCTTTACGAAAACACACAACCTTCGCATGGTGCTGAGATAGCCAATCCATCCCAACGACTACTTGAAATTCCCCCATTGACATCGGGATTAGGTCTATAAAGTATTCCTCATCGTCAATGCTTAATTTGCAGCCTCGACAAACATCACTAACTATAAAACTTTTGTTGTCCCCTATTTCAACTTCTAAGGGCACATATAATTTGGTCAATACAAATGAAGGATGTCGAATAAATCCATGCGAAATGAAGGATTTATTCGCACCCGTATCAAACAATACACGTGCTGGAATTGAGTTAATTGTGAATATACCTGAGACCACATCGGGTTCTGTTTTCGCTTCAGCCGCGGTAAGTTGGAAGGACCTAGCCTTCGCTTTGGGAGCTTCTGCCGGAGACTCTTTTGTGTCTCTCTTTCCAACCAACTCGGGGCATTCTGACTTTTTGTGGCCAGGTTGATAGCATTTGTAACAAACGGAAACTTTTCCAGGACATAGCGATGCAGTGTGCCCCGTTTTCCCACATACCGGACACGTCTTGTCTTTGAAGCGGCACTCACCCTTGTGCCCCTTTCCACATACTTTACAACTTGGCGACCCGCCTTTAGCCTCTACCTTCTTCCCCAATTCAGCAGTTCTAGCTTTCTTTGTAGGGCTTGGATTCACATCTTGTGCCCTCCGTTCGCCCCTTTCAACTTGTTTCTTTAACTCAATTTCCCGCTCCCGGGCGGTGTTGATGATTTCTGTGAGAGTTTCATATTTTGACAGAGTCATAAACTCCCGGTACTCGGCACTCAGCATGTTGTAATAATAGTATATCTTTTGCTCTTCAGTGGTGACTAACTCGCCACAGAACCTCAACTTATCCATGAAGATGCCCGTGATCTTATCAATTGTTTCACCCTTTTGTCTTAGCTGGATGAATTCTTCCTTAATCCTGTTACTAACCGATTTGGGACTGTGGTGTTTAAGGAATGGTACCTAAAACTCGTCCCAAGTCATAACCCTCGCCGCTTCGGCTCCCATTTCCTTCTTTTTATTGTCCCACCAATCCTTGGCTTGATTTCTCAATTGACCCGTTCCGTAAGCAACAAAGTCACCTACGTCACAGTGGGTTCGTTCAAACACTCCTTCGACATCACTTATCCATCTTTGGCAAATTATCGGGTCAACCTCCCCGTTATAGATTGGCGGTTTACATGCCATGAATTCCTTGTACGAACACCCTTTGCGTTCTCTCGACTTTTCTTTTATAAGGTTGACATTATCTTCCAACCTTTTGACTCGTTCTTCGACAAGCAACAACACTGTACTTTGAATCTCGTCTATGAACCCGGATAGACTACCTTCAATTGCCTTCCCTACTTCTTCGGCAATTATCTCTTTCATTTGTTCGGTGCTTGTTTGCACCGGATTATCATCATTTCCATCAGACACCTTGAAACTGAAATGTTTACATTTAAACGTTAAACATTTCATTCATAACATTGCTTCATTTGTTTCGGTTTAGCCAAGTTCCTAACTTGCTTTAACCGTTCACATTTGGTGCACTTTCCGGGTTTGAGTGTGTTAACACGCTCTTCCCATGCACGTCAATTCTTTTCTCATTCTTACATAAGACATAATTTGTTAACATAATAAGTTAATTCTTACCGGACGATTGATCAAGCTTGAACCGAACACTTTGTTGACAACCTTAAGCTCTGATTACCAACTTGTAACACCCATCTAAATTTACTTGAATTTAATAATAATTCATTTCCAATTTATACAAAATATACCCAGTTAACATAGATTTCATAAGTTGAATTGATAAGTAGCAAAAAGCTTAGTCAACTAAAGACTAAGTTAAAACATTCGAAAGTAGTTTAACAATTGTTTACATTCCATAAACATAGACTATTAAGAGTTAAAACATTGCGGAAGCTTATAAATTGTGTTCGGTTCTTCAAAAGGTAGCTCGATCATCTTCCGGTTAGTTTCCAACATCACCTAAGATCAAAACCACATCAAATGTTAGTTTTGATAAAGTTAAAATGAATGTAATCAAGTTCCAAGAGTCAACAACCAAGAAAAATTAATATTTTCGGAAGAGGGGGGCGCCGCGTGACGCCAAGGCCCCTCGCGTCACGCCAGGCCCTCTTTTTCACAGAATGTTCATTGTTTGATGCTGCAGATTCCGTAGCTCAAAGTTTAATCCAGTTCCAACTTAAAATGGCCATAACTTATGATTCGTAAGTCCGTTTTTAGTGATTCTTTTTTCTATACGTCTGTAATTTCATTACCAACATGCCTATTAAGATAGACGGGCCAAAACTTCAACTTACGGACAGAAAGACTATATATTGTTATGCATTTATTCGACCCATTTCTACTTGACACAATTTACTACCATTTAGCTAGTAAACTTATGATATTTTATACCCGACATCCTGGGCTTATCATCACTCGCATTTCTTTACCAATCTCATGGCTTAATGCTCTTGTGATTTGTCATCTTCATTTTGACTCTCTAAAACACTAGAATAACCATTTACACAATTAATCGACCCGTTTGGCTCATCTTATGGAATTTCCCCAATATGATGACTACCAAACGATTCTATGTCACTCTTAGACTAGTAATACAAATAACGATCATGGTCGCTACAATCAACACCATATTTATCCTAAATTAAGACTTCGCAAAATTTAACAACAATTCGTTTAATGTAACGGGTCAAGTTACATACCTTTAGTGCACGCCCTTCAAACGCAAGTCGCCACCGGCTTGTCCGCTTGAAGCTCCGGTATCCTTTCCTATTGAGTTCAACCAAAACATGTTTAGAACTCTTTTCAATTCACAATTCGCATATTTTGCCTAAACATCACAATCATGCAGTTTAACTTAAATTCTCAGATTTAAGCCTTCTTTGAGGCATTTATGCGAACACTTTAAGGGCAGAAATTTACACTATATATTATCAAGTTTTCAACTTATTATATAGCCTTAATTCTTCATCAATCAACTATTTTACATGAACTTTATCTTCTAAAATTCTGAAATCACTTCATACATGTCCAACATTACTAGAACAACCACTATCATCCTAGTGTTTACCATTATCTCACAAAACCCATGAATCACCTTCATTGTGTTTATGAAATTTTCAGAATTTTATCATGATTTCACATATTGTTGTCTAGGTTTTGCTCCTAGACACTTTATCTTTTCTAATCTACCCAAGTAACAAACATGCATCATAATTTTCAGATTTTCCTAATTTCGTGAGAATTTCCAACAGAGAATTAACATCAGATTTTACATACCTTGTAACCCCCTTGTGATGAGGATCACTAATCTATGTTCAGATTTCGATTTTGGGCTGAATTGAACCTTCAATTGATCAATTTTTGTGAGAGTTAGGGTTTGGTGAAGAACCCTTGTCGCCCTCTTGCTTCTTGTACGACTAGACACACTCAAAGTGTGTTTGGTCTGTTTTAATTTTTGTTTTTATGAAATTAAGTTTCAAGTTTAGCAACATAGGCCCATCATCTTTCGTTTCTATTTAATGTTTGGTTGTTTTTAACCCTATCATAAGTTACTTCTAGATTTGTAGTTAACTAGGTTAAAAATTCCTAGTTAGTGAATTCTTGTTTATTTATACTTTATAATTCTAATATAAAGTTTTACATTTTCGGGGTGTTACAAATTCCAAAATAAGTCTTAATAAACAACTAAGACTAAGAGTCGTCACACAACCTAAACGTCTAATAAAACTTAGCACGTGTGTAGGTAATAGTACGGCTTAAGGAACCATACTTTGGGTACACAGGATATCGGACGCAAATCTGTGAGTTCATGTCTCCCTTTTCTTTTAAATGTTTTCAGTTTTATAACTTTGGGGGTGAAATACATGTTTCAAATGTTTCAAACGTTTACAAATGGTATGGTTAGCTAAGGAATGAACTGTTAGATCATGTGAATGGGTAGGCGTTAACTTAAGACCATTAATCTTCGTACGAAGACCGTGGGGCATGAGTGATTGATCTATTTGGGTGTTGCGAGCCCCACCCATGGGTCCGCGAGTTGGCCCATGTGGTGACTAACTGACTATGTCGTTCCAGTCGGGTGGCCCGGTACGAAATCCGCTAGGTTTGAGCCTTCCTACACCATTGCACACATATTAATGACCTTGCAAATCATTAATTGATCTGTTCATAGACGCTTTCATACCGAATTACAAAGGAATTCTTACAAATGTTTACGAGGTTATTCGTGCGCACATACAAAAAACATGAACTCGCTCAACTTTTGTTGATGTTTTCAAATTACATGTATTTCAGGAAACTAATGGATCTGGCGATGTTTGAAAGATTTCAAGAAGAGTTTTCAAGAAGTGAGGTCATCCTATTTTGGAAGGGTTTGATTTGGATATCCTATCTTAGATAGGACATACCAATCAAAGCCTTGGATTAAAGTCTTTTGTTTTAAAAGTCCTTCATGGAACTTATTACTACTTTGCATGGTTGTAAACTTAACTTGAAGTTCGTGGTTTGAAACTTAACAATTTATGGTTGTATTATTTTGGAAACTTATGAATGGATGATCCTCACGTTTTTATCATATAGTCGTTTGTTATAATTGAATGCAATGATATTGAGCAAGTGACACATCATACGCTTTCTCAAAAGTCAGGGTGTGACACACGGATCCGCACGTGATACGAGATCTATGTAGTCATCGGGATTACGAATTCGATCCGGAAACGAACATACAAGTGGTATCAGAGCGGGAGATCGGTTGCACGGATTCAAGATACAAGAATTCAAGAAATTTCATCAAAATCGGAGCTGAATTGCATCAAATTCTTCATATTCTTCTTCTACTCATATTCTTCATTTTTGAAACTTAAAACTCAGATTTACAGAGATTTAACTGTTAGAATTAGTTGAATTTTGGATATGTTGTGCAAAGGTGTTGTTAATGAACCCTACAAAGTTTCGAATCTGAATTCAAAGGATTTCTTGGTCAAATCTACGAAAAACCTGCCCAAAATGACTGGATGCGCAACTGTTGTTCCGAGCAGATCAACTATTTCTTAGTAACGGTTCTACTCAAGATTAATCACGAATCCATAAAATTGAAGTTTTACAAATCTGGAAATTGAGTATTAGAAAAAATCAAGAAACAACGCATAATCACGGATCAACTCAGTTTGATTTCACACGAATCTGGGTTATTGTTCGGGTAAGCACGAATCTAGAATCTAGTAGGTACGGATCTACATTGATTGTTACTGATCTATATGGATCTAGATAGTTTCTGACCATATTCACGAACCCTGCAATCTGTGAATCAGTTTAATTACGAATCAACTGAAGTTTTAATTAACACGAATCAACTGAAGTTTTAGTGTTTAATCACGAATCTGCTTCAATCAGCATAAGCACGGATCTGGAAAGTTGATTTCACGCGGATCTACTAAGCACGAATCAACAAGAACGGATCTAGGGTTGTTCAGTTTATCATGGACCAAGAAGGGTTATCACGGATCAGGAAGAGTTTTACATGGATCAATGAATCAAGAACATTAATCACGTATCTACTTGGACTCTGATCCGCACGAGTCCAGTTCTAAACATTAGCACAAATCCAGTTCTACACGCTATCACGGATCTGGGACTTATCACGGATCTAGTTAAGGACAAATCAACTTAACAAGGATCTAAGATTATCACGAATCTGCATCTTATCACGGATCTGCAACTTAGTGCGAACCTGGAAGTTCTACACGCTATCACGGATCTGGGACTTATCACGGATCTAGTTAAGGACAAATCAACTTAACAAGGATCTAAGATTATCACGAATCTGCATCTTATCACGGATCTGCAACTTAGTGCGAACCTGGAAGTTGTTTTTTTAATGAATCTGGTATTACACATTATCACGAATCAAGTTTATCTGTCCATCCGCGCTAACTGTAATCTCAAGTCTATTGCACATTAGTCATGGATCAACAAAGAAGTTGATCTGCGAGTCTTGTTAAACATCGAAGTTGTTGTTTCTTGTACTGTTATCACATATCAGAGTATTTCTACACGAACTCAGATCTGATGTTCAAGTTATCACGGACCTAGATCAGATTTGTTTTAAGTTGTTGTTGAACATCTCTGGAATTGAATCTGGAAATACATAAGGATCTGGATTTGCTGATTTTGAATGGATCTGGACAGTTTGTTCATACAAATCAGCAGGTTATTCTTACATACTCGAACGGATCAACATATTTGTTTGACGAATCAAGTCATTAAGAGCTGATTAGTGAATCTACTCATTGTGCGGATTATCCATATTATTCACAGATCTAGAATTGTAGTCTAGATTCATACGTACAAGGAATATCTTCATTCGAACGAACCTATACTTCTTTGATTTGCACGAACCGGGCTTTAGTCCTTGTTCATTCGCAAAAATTCTACAATATCTCGTGTCCGCACTTATCAGTTTCCAAAGTTTGAAAATTGATTGTTGTTGGTTATTCAAGGATCCAGAATCATACACACTCACGCAAACCGGGATTTCAATTCTTGATTGAATTTTCTAAGTGACATCTGATCTAGTCACCTTTGATTCACACAAGTCTAGTATCAAAACGCACGAATCAAGCAAATCTTTATTTCTCATCCGCAAACTTCAAATCATTGCTCATTCAAACATAACTAGGGTTTTCAAAGTCTTAATTTTCAAATCTGATTAAGTGTTTGATATTTGTTTACAAGTTATTCCCGAGCGTTTCAAGATCTTGGATAAGTTCGATAATCTAAGATGGCGGATAAATTTTGTTTGATATTGTATAATCCTTTTGATGAAGCAAAGAAAGCCAATAGATGGGATGCAAAAAGAGAATGCTACTTGGATCTACAAGGTAATCTGGTGGTTGATCCCAATCGCAGTGGTAGCTGTTATTCCAACTTGTCAACACTTTTATACGAGGAGGTCGATAGAGAAAGATTACAAGGAGAATTTGTATAAGCGTATAAAGGAAGTATTTTACGCAAGTCTAACGAAGGTGATGGAGCTGAAAAAGAAGAAAGAAGAAGCAGTTGAGAAGCTGGTTGAAGAATTAAAGAAGACAGTAGGAGAAGCTGATGAAAATCAGAAACAAACGACAGAAGAATCTAAGATGCCAGATGAAACTGAGGTAAAAATTCAAACTGAATCTTCTGAGTTGTCAAATAACAGTGAAAATGTTAAACAATCTGCTGATAAAACTGAAGAACAGTGCAAGAAATGCATTGAAACGTTTAAAGCCTTTACTGAGAAAGACGAAAACTTAAAATCAAGAGATATTGAGTTTACCAAAATCGAAACAGTTTTCAAACAAAATGTAAAGAAATGCTTGAAAATGAAGAAGTTTTGAAACAAAAAGTTGAAAAGCTGACACTGAAATGTCAAGATTTTGAAAACAAAAATAAAATTTTAAAACAAAAGTGTTCAGAAAAATGTAATGATTGTTTACAAAAAGATAATATAATTCAAGAATTACAGAAAGAATATGATAGATTGAAATGGTCAAATCATTATGTACAAGAAGCTGATGATACTTTGAATAGACAAGTCAAAAGTACAGACACTAGATTGTCAGCATGTTTAAAAACAAGAAGACTTGTTGAGACCAAATATGAAGAAAAGCAACAGGAGCTAAATAAATTTATTGATGAAGTTGCTCAACTTAAACAAGAATTGGCTGAAAAAGAAAAGATTGTTACAAAATTCAAAGTTATCATAATTCTTCATATATTCTCGAACGTATTTTCAACATCACACCAGATGACAAAGTTTCTGAAAAGAACAAAAAGGGTATTGGTTCAGAATATCATCAGGTGCCACCCCCGTTGAAGGATAATTACACGTTCTATGATGACGAAAAGGTGGCAAAAGGTCTAAACATGGTTGACAAATTACCTGAAAACATTGATGTGACTTACACCAATTCTGATGATGCTGGTGATTCAGAGGTGGTAAGTAAGGTTGTTGAAAACGTTTTGAGAGATGATTCTACCAAAAATGGTAAGTCCGAATCACAGGATGAAGATGAGGAAAGTTTTCACAAAACTATTTGAAAAATTCAAAATCTGAGAAAAATGCGTGTGATGATCCAATGGGATTGGCATATACCATGATTGGATTGGACAAATTATTCTCAGATGTTGAGTTTTCGATTCAAAATGTGATTCAGGAAAAGATCGACAAAGTTTCAAATTGGTAGAAATTGAAAAAACTGAAATTGCAAAATTTGCCAGAAAAGCGAGCAAGAAAACTTTTTTATAACAAACCTGGTTACAAAAAGAAAAACATGAAGGCTGGGTTGGGTTATAAAAAGAAACAAAATCAAAGAAAACTGACTGAAAAGTCAAATCATCAGAAAAAGATGAACTTTGTTTACGGAACAAGTTCAGAAGAAGAGAAAGAGCTCAAATTTAGACGACAGTCTAATGAACAGTTCTATGCTCAGAAAAAACAATCTGCCAAAGATGTTTCAAAGAAAATTTCACACCCCTTTCAAAGGCGAAAGCACGAGGTATGATCTGAAAGGTTCTCATTGCATACGATAAGTAAACATACAATATAAAACAACTCCAAATTTCTATTCATAGTTTAACCATTCACACAAAAGTTAATTGTTTGAAAAGTTTACAACTTCATTCCAAATCTAAGATCAAGGTTTTGTTCGCTATATCTCCTCAAGGAGACAAGATATAACAAATAAATCCATCAAAAATGGCAACGGAGCATAGACACATGTTAACTTGAAACATAAACAACATTCTTGAGCAAAGAGACCGCGCGCACACATCCACTTAGTTCCCTGAAATACATGTAACTTTTGAAAATTGTCAACAAAAGTTGGTGTGAATTCATGCAGTTTTGTGTAGAATGTTTAAGCATAGTTGTATGAAAATATGGTATGTAATTTGTAAAACGTATTTGTAAACTATGTTTTGTAAATGTAAGGAATACGAGATCGCTAATGGTTTGCAAGGCCACTAACATATGTCACGATATAGGAAGCATCCAAACCTAGGCATTTTCCATCGTAAGTCGACTGGGACCCAAAAGCACTCTTTGGTAGAAGTAGGCCATGAGTGGGGTTGCCCTAAACCCATTAGATCTAACCTTCCGCTCACAGGTCTAAATGTATACGTTGATTAATGGTGCTTAAGTTTCACCCTATTCGTCACATGATCTGTATGTCATTCCTTAGTTTTGTTTCTACATACCATAGTACATGTATTTTCCCCAAGTTTAGAAAACAAGAAAAAGTTTAAAAGTGGGGACATGAACTCACTGATTTATGTATCCTGCATCGAAACTTCACCGGCTTGTCTTGTAGGCGTCGTAACCTATAAACATTTCTACGTACGTTAATCACTAGACTTGTAACTCACTAAGGGCAAGTCACCATCTTAAGTTAGGTATTTGTTTTGTATAAGTTCGTCATTTGTGAGGGTCGTGCCCTTGTTTGTCGGGTCTCACCCGTTCGTTGCATTATTGTAATTTGTGTTTGTATGTGTAGGATTTGAAAAAACGATATGTGTTAAAAATAATCTATATTTTTAACTTATCCAACATATGATACTTATATTATTTTCCAAAAATAAATTTAGGTAATTTGTTAAATAATATTTTCAATATTAGTTTTGTGTAAGTATACTTAGGGAAGTATACTTGTATTTTTATGTAAATACTTGTGTACTTTACATTATTTGACAAAAATCAATTCTTTGATGTTTAATACTTTCCGGAATTATATTTCTTAAAAATAATATATTTTTAAGGCTTGTGTGAAATATATATATATATATTTTTTGTTATGCTTGTTAAATATATATATATATATATATATATATATATATTTGTCATTTACCCGATTTTTGTATAATTTCCATTACTTGGCAGTAATTATATATATTTGTCCAAATATATATTTATGTCCAAAAATGTCCAAATATTTGTCGAAGACCATATATTTTTGAGGAATATATTTATGTTAATATATATATATATATATATATATATATATAAATTGTATATTGTCCAAATATCCCTTTTATGGGTGATTCTTGTATATATATATATATTCATAAATATTTCCTTGTATATTTTTGTGTGTCTTTTGGTATTTATACTCCTTAGGAGTATTTAGTGTATTTTTCAAGTTCCTAAAACACTACTACATATAATACACATAATATACACTTAGCACAAAATTTGGTGACCACTAAATATACATATATATATTCCCTAAAAATATACATACTTAATATTGATTTTAACCTTGAAAAAAACCTTATTTCTTGAATTGTAATTTGGTATAAAATTTAGGAAACCTTAGTAAATATTTTTAGGTGAATTTTTGGGGAATAAGTTTCACAAAAACTTATATTTTTCTAAGTGTGAAAATTTTATAAAAAATTTGACCTAGTTCCCCCTAAAAATGGAGGTTTCCCATGTTTTCAAAACATGTGTTTATTTTCTTTTCATCACCAAAAATCAATTTCCAACAATCTCACATGTTACATACACTAAAATCATCATGGTAAACTCTAGGATGAACTTGATTATTTTATAAAAACTTGTAAATCTAAACTTAACATACTTGATTCTTTCAAAAATAAGCTTCTTGATGAATTTTTCATGAACTTTTTATGAAGCTAAATCTCAAAACTTAACCATCCATAAACTTAGTTACTTCAAGATCATAAGAACATACTTTAAAAACCATTTTTCATGTTTACATAAAGACTTTTCAAGTTCATCTTCAAGTTTCACCATGGATCTTTCAAGATCCATGCTTTAACTTGTTAGATCTAAGTTTCTAACAAGCTTTCACATGATGGATCTAACTAAAAACACAAGATTCAACATTCACAACTTCATAACATGCATCAAACAACTTCAAAACAACTTATTTTCACTTAGATTATGTTAGATCTTCATGTTACCATCTTTTAAAGTTTAGGTTCTTTGATGGTGTAACTTGTACATACTAATAACATGAATAAAATAGAAACTATGATGCTTACTACTAGCTCTAGTGGCTAGGGAAGTGGCAAGAAGAAGAAGAAGAAGAAGATGAAGGATGAAGAAGATGAGTGGATAAAAGCTCCTCAAGATGGTCCTTTCACATCCTTTGCTCCACACCTTCTTAGATCATCCTTGTGCACCTATGTATAACCTTAGATTGCTTGATTGATGAATTAAAATGAAGATGTATATGTGTGTGTTGTTGGCCATGAGGTAGAAGAGAGAAAAGGAAGAAGATGAAGTTTTGAATATGATGAAATGATCTTGTTTCCTTCAACTAATGGTCCTTTAAAACAACTTTCCAACACAAAATTGTCCAAAGGTTTTCATGTTCAATATCTAGCACACAACATAATATTTTAATGGGGAATGTTGGTGGGGCCACCTTGGGGCCGGTTGGAGAGGGGGGGGGGGGGGGTAATTGTAAAATTTTGGAAGATGTGGGTGGAAGATGTAATTTGAAGTGTTAAATGTAAGGTTTAGTATGTTTAAGTGTTTATATGATTTTAAGGGTGTTCTATCACCATAACTAGCTTTAAAACATAAAAACTATGATTCTAGTCTATTTTTGATGTTTTGGGTAGTGTCCGGTTAATCGTTCGGTTGTCGGTTCGTTAAAGTGCTACATTGTGAATTTTACAAGATATGAAGTACCTTTTGTGACAGTTTTCATTCCCGACACTTTACAAGTTATTATGGACACTAAAACATTAATTCTGCATGTTATTTTGGCGTTTAAATGCCATTTTTGCTGAATTTCTACAGAATTCTGCATTTTAGGTGCGTTTTAGGCAGTTTTTAGTGCTTGTTTCATCTTCCGGAAAGTGTTTATGTTATCCCTAGTTCCCACACTTGGGTTTTATTGTATTTTTGATGCTGGACCTACATCTAGGCCCTAAATCTATCGTTTAACTGCATGCTGAGGCTGTGATGTCACAACTTGTCTTACCGGTGAGTTTACAAGTCGTTTCGACGCAACGCTTAATGTAATGCACAATGCGATAATTGAAGTATGAAACATGCATGAATTCATATGTAAAACAAGTAAGCATATAATGTTGATGTTTAAACACATAATTGCAAGAAATAAATAATTATTAAAATGATACGGAAATTATCGGTTTTGTGCCAGTTGCCGCAGTCTCCCCCCTTAAAAGATTTTCGTCCCGAAATTCAAGCTGAGTCATCTCTCGTAGGAGCTTCCTCGAATAGGTGGGGTACTTAGCTTTGAATTGATCCTCACGTTCCCAAGTATACTCGAGTCCGTGTCGAAAGTTCCAACGTAGTTTAACTAGTTTTATGCGACTCCTCCTTATTTTCTGGACCTTCCAGTCCATCACCTCAACAGGCTCTTCAGTGAATCAAAGTTTGTCATCAATATGTACCTCATCCACAGGGATGATAACTGTTTCCTGGGTTGGACTCATTTTTAGGTTTGACACATGGAATGTATCAAGTACGCCATTCAGTTCCTCTGGTAACTCTAGCTTGTATGCTACAGTACCAGTCTTTTCTAAAATCATGAACGGTCCAATATACCGTGGATTCAACTTTCCACACTTTTCGAATCTTGCTACACCTTTCCAATGTGAGACTTTCAATAAAACTTTGTCTCCCACCTCGAAAGCTAAAGGTTTTCGTCTTCGATCCGCGTAGCTTTTTTGTGGATCACGAGCTGCCTTGATACGGTCTCGGATCTGAATGATTTTGTCAATCGTTTATTGAACAAGTTCGGGACTAATCAGCTGTCTGTCTCCGGCTTCTGCCCAACACAGTGGTGAGCGACTCTTACGACCATATAGAACTTCGAAGGTGCGGCTTTTATGCTCGTATGATAGCTGTTATTATAGGAAAACTTGACCAAGGGTAGGTGAGTATCCCAGCTGCCGCCTAAATCCATTACACACGCACGAATCATGTCTTCAAGGGTTTGTATGGTCCGTTCGCTCCGGCCGTCTGTTTGCAGATGGAAAGCCGTGCTTAGATCCAATTGAGATCCAAAGGCCTCTTGGAAGGATTGCTAGATCCTTGATACAAAACGTCCATCTCTGTCTGAAATTATTGAAATAGACACTCCATGACGTGCCATAATTTCTTTAAGATACAATTCGGTAAGCTTTCTTGTGCTATCTTTTCCCGTATCGGTAGGAAGTACGCAGACTTTGTTAATCGATCGACTATCACCCATATCATATCGTGTACTCTAGAGGTCCTAGGTAATTTCTTTTACAAAGTCCATCGATATTTGTTCCCACTTCCACACGTGTATTTAAGGTTGTTGTAGCAGACCTGATGGCTTCTGATACTCGGCCTTAACCTTGGCGCAAGTTAGGCACTTTCTGACGTAAGCAGCAACGTCGTTCTTGAGATTTGGCCACCAATAGTATTCCTTCAAGTCTTGATACAATTTGTCTGATCCTGGGTGGATCGAGTATCTTGACTTGTGGGCTTCGTCAAAGATTACTTCCCAAATACCGCCAAAGAGCGGAACCCAAATGCGTCCCATGAAGTATAAGGTTCCCTCTTCGTTTAGCAACAATTGTTTCTCCATACCCCAGAGATGTTCCGATTTAAGATTTTTGTCACACCCCGATATTTCCACGTTTGACCGGTGGGCCCGGTGGGGGAGTATCATGACGTGGTTGGTAACATTACAGTCAAACAACACAATATTTAAATGCATAGCGGAAGCAAATGAAAGATATATTTCAACCGAATATAATTTTAATATCAAGTATCACAAAAGTTGAAATTAATCCACAGGTGGATCAAAAATAAATAGGAAACATTGTTCAACAGTTTTGACATCCAAGCTTGCGAGACTTATTGTGGACGCTAGGAGAAAGCCAGCCTAGTTCGCATAGTACCTCCACTTGTAGGATCGGATTGTGACCCAAACGAGTCGTTCGGAAGAGCTCAAATCCGTTTCAGAGGCGGAAACAGAGAAACGGATGTGAAAATAGCTTGATTCACACTTTAATCCTCTTGTATATTGATTTTACAATGTTTACAATCAGAAGGAAAACCGGCAGCACCTCGGTATCACTTGGCAAATTCTGTTACAAATGAAATGACAACTTGCCTATTTATACTAATCCAGGTTTCGCTTGAATACACACATGTCAGCTTCAAGCGGAACTCCCTAATAGACATTCAAGCGAAACCCACATATATAATATTCTATTTCAAGCGAAACCTCACATAAGAATATTATAATCTGTTTCAAGCGAAAGCCTTTAATCCGTTTTGTCTTCTTGTGATGATGTCATTGATAATGTCACTTTGATGATGTCATCATTAAACATGATGACATCATGCTTGATCAACTTCGCAACGAACTCGAGACTCGATATAAGACGAAGTCGACAGATGAATGCACTAACAGACTCCTCCTCAGATGTTGACGAGTCTTAAGTGTCGAGTCTTCTCAATCTTCAGTCTTTATCAGTCTTTGGGCTTCCTTCAGGATCTCTATCTGGCTCTATCCTATCTTCAATTCTCTTACAGGATCTCTGGCTCCTAGCTCTTGCATCTTCAGACTCTTTTTCTCTAACAGACTCCCCCTCAACTTGTACTGGGATCGTAGTCTGGCTTTCATAGGTTCAGGTATCGTAACCTGACTTACCTGCATATTCTCTACCCAAAACATAAGTTTCATAAAAGATAAGATATAACAAATTTAGAAACTTTGCTAATCACTTGAAGACATAACCCTGAATACATCATTTTCAAGTATCAAACAAAATGATTTATCATGTCAATTTCTGATGAACCACTTTAATATATATCATTTTCATTTCACACATCTTCAAACACACTTTCCCAAACATGTTCGTCATGTTTAGCACTCGGAATTTTGAAAATCAGCTTTTCAACATCAGTCGTCTAAAATCTTTTTGAATTTTTCAAGATTTATGCTAAAACACACCGAAACTCTTTTTGGAATTTTGATATACCAGAAATGAAATGCAGTAAAGAAATATTTACATACAATATTTTTGTGAGTTTGTGTAAGAGGATCATATCAGTTTATGAGACAAATCACCAACACCGTTAAGCTTTATACATTTTAAGTTCTAAATGATTCACTTAGATTGTCAGTATACTGATCCACTTAAATTCTTCAGGAAAAACTTCAGGGTATTCAGAAATGACGGGGATATCCTCAATCTTAGGCTTCGGCTCATCTATAGTAACTTGTGCCATGTAGATGACACAACCCTTCTTTAACACTTAGAGGCCTTGAGCATAGTCACTTGCTCAGGCAGTCCATACTGGGTATCTCCCTGAATGGTAAGTGATTCACCAGACGGAGTCTTGATCACCACTTGCTTCTTATTGCAGACAATCTGGGCCTGGTTATGAGATAACCAGTCCATACCCAAAACTATGTCGAAACCGGCTAACTTCAAAGGAAGTAGGGACAAAGGAAAAGAGTGGTTCCTAATGGATATAACACATCCATCTAACACAGTTGAGACGGTTTCTATGGTGCCATCTGCTAACTCCACCTCATATTTCACACTCAAGGTTTTTACTGGCAATTTCAACAACTCACAAAACTTATTATCTACAAATGATTTATCAGCTTCTGAATCAAATAACACTCTCGCATAAACATCATTTATAAGGAATGTACCTGTGATCACATTGTCGTCCTGCACAGCTTCCTTTGCATCCATCCTGAAGACCCTAGCATTGGTCTTCTTTTCAACCTCATGCTGGGGACAGTAGTTGTTCCTGATGAGGGTAACAAATTGTTCCCATGTCATATTGTATAGTGGAATCTTCCCAGTAGCTTGAATCAACGATCTCCACCAGGCTAAGGCCTCACCTTTGAACGATTGAGACACAAACTTTACCACATCTCTATCAGCGCACCCGCTGATATCAACCACTGTGTCCATCTCATCCAACCATGTCATGCAGTCTATAGCCCCTTTTTCCCCAGTGAAATCCCTGGGTTTGCATGACACAAAGTATTTGTAGGAGCAACCCTTATCACGGGGTCCTTGATTCAGTATTACCCTTTGAGACGGGACACTTTGCTGATTAGAAGAGTGACGATCGTCATCGTCTTTCTTGGGTTCTTCCTTCTAGAAGGGTGGCTTGCTGTGAGCCTCAGAATGAGTCTTAGGCTTTGAATGGGGTACTGATTGGGCTCTGCTTCGAGTTCCACTTGTTTCACTATACTGCCTATCCAAGGCTTTTGTGACGGCATTGTCGATTAATGCCTGGAGTTCAGCACCAGACACATTGAACCTGATGGTGTCATTATTCTCCTTTGGCCGACTATTGATTTCATCAGAGTCCGCCATGTATCTTGAACTGTTACATAAGATATCGACAATAATTTATTTGGGAGTTTATTATGGAATTGTCTTTTAGGGCAATTCATTAACCATGGTAAACATAGACCATATTTGGTTAATTTGTTACTCACATTTATTTAGGATTTTATTATAACCTATCCTAATTATAAAACAATAACAATATTATTAGCACAAAAGGCCTAGTCACAGGGACATTTTTAAATTATAAGCCATGATTTCGGAGAATCAAGGCATTAAGGTTTGAAACATAGTTCATTGCCTTTCTCTGACAGGGATTCGTAGACTACTACTGTGTTTTGTCTTATATGACAATGAGTATGGCCCGTAGGCACTATATTACCAATGTATGGTCAAAATATGATCATCTTAATTGATGATTTAAACCCATGATTTATAGATCATTAAGTTAGGTTAGGAATCTTTTGAAGAATCCTTATATAAGAAAGATGTGTGTGATTTTAACGAATCACGTCTGCCAGGAGCGTTAACTTGTTTTCAGATGTTAACAGGTATCCGAATCTTTTAAACAGGTCTTACCATCTTGGCCAAGTCTTATAATGACATGTAAGCTAGGTTATACCTTTGAGATTCTTATTCAATATATAATAGGCAAATTATTTTAAAAGGAATGATTTTTATTTATTTATTTCATGTAATATATTTATGCATATAACGGCAGAAATGAAATTTATAAACTTAACAACCCATTAACATTTAAAAGAGTACACTTTGCCCTAAACGGGACTTTTAATAGACAAATTACCAACGCAGGGGTTTAACTGAACTTACAAGTCCACGCAGGGACCAAATACTTAAACAGATGTCCACACAGGGACTAAAAGACAAGTCCACGTAGGGACTAAATACACAGATAGATATCTACGCATGGACTTGATTAAAAATAGAAAATACAACAATACATGTGGGGATTTAATGATCCCTTTTCTTCTTCCCCTTTAGCAAGCCTGCTAAGCCCTTGTGGAAACCTTGTCGTTCCCTGCGATCTCTGTGAAAATCTCGCTCGACTTGGTCCAATCTTTGAAGAATTTCTTCTCGTTCTGGCGGGGAAAACCGTGGCGGCTGCGATTGTTGCCGAATCGGTGGTCTAGCTGGTACCTGATACCCATGAGTTGGATATCCTACTCCCCAAGGAGCTCCATACGGTCCTTCAGGGTAGAGGGCGAGGTAGTTTGATGCCACTTGGTATGGGTCTTCAGCATAGTTATAATGGGTGTGAGCCGGCTGCTCAAACGGATTGTACGCCATTGAACCGGCGTACGCAGGAATCGGGTTATCAAAACCCATCGGTGGTGGCTGTGGTGCAACTGGTGCAGAACCTACCTCAGGAATTGGGTTTGAGGGCCCACCCATTTGTGGGTCCTCATGCAGTGGCGGATAGTGACTGCCACTGGAGTGTCAAGGGGTGCTAAAGTGGAAATCCCCTGCTCGCGCAGACATACGTGCGCCCGTTCTCCTACGCCTTGGTGGTTCCGGAGGTGCTTGATGAACTGGTGGCGGTGGAGGCGGTGACGTGACTGTCACAAATCGTGACTCCCCAGAGGGATCCTGCTGCTGGTGCTGGTGGTGGTGAGGTGATGAATGGTGAGAAGGTGTGAAGTACCATTCATGTTGGTTAAACCTTTCTTGGTAACTATCTGGACCACCGTAGGGTGATCCGTGGAAAGAAGATCCGTCAGAGATCTCGATGGGATGATTGGGAGTACTGCTTGTAGGTTCGACGAGATCCGTGTCCTCGTCCATGTCCATCGCATTGTCTTCTGAGAAGTGGTCCTCTGGTCCCAATGGGTTGAAACCCACTGGTTCTTGAATATAATTTGCCGGGTTGAACCAGCCCTGAAAGACAGGAGTGGGATTACCAGAGGAATTGTGTGAAAGGGATCGCTGAAGAGGTATATATGAAGGTTGTGGGTTATCGGGCTCGTTTTCTGACTGTGGCCTATAGGAGTTACGATAGGGAGGCGTTGAGCTGTGCGAGACAGATCGTCTGGCGGGCTCTGTGTAGGTCCTCCAGGCTCCTTGCGGATCGGCACTCGCAGTAGTAGAAGGAGCTCGCGGGTGCGAAGGCCCGGCTTCGTGATCGTTGGGGGCGCTCATCGGCCCCTTTCCTCGTCTTCCTCTTCTCATTCTTGGTGGCATATTTCCTGTCAATATAAACGAAGATAACAACAAGAATATACATAAAATAAAAGACAAAGTTAAAATAAATAAAAACAAATTTGGATTGTTCCATTGTTCTTTGTCTAGACTCGAAAATTTAGGAATGTGCAATTGTGTCATTGAGATTAAACACAATAGGCTAGTGTTTAATTCACTCAATGTTGGCTCTGATACCAACCTGTCACACCCCGATATTTCCACGTTTGACCGGTGGGCCCGGTGGGGGAGCATCGTGACGTGGTTGGTAACATTACAGTCAAACAACACAATATTTAAATGCACAACGGAAGCAAATGAAAGATATATTTCAACCGAATATAATTGTAATATCAAGTATCACAAAAGTTGAAATTAATCCACATGTGGATCAAAAATAAATAGGAAACATTGTTCAACAGTTTTGACATCCAAGCTTGCGAGACTTATTGTGGACGCTAGGAGAAAGCCAGCCTAGTTCGCATAGTACATGCACTTAACCTTTTTGGGAAAATACGTCAGTTTACACTGGTAAATACTATCAACCGACTCATTTTTAAAAGTTTAATAAAATTGATTTGAATGCACGTGGCACAAACTTTTTATAACTTGGGATAATTATTTGAATATAATACTTGTATAAGAATTACATGTTCCTTATGCGTTCAGTAGCCCAATCCGTAGACCGGGTTAAAGATCAATAGACACTCCACATTATTTATTTATGCACTGACGGGTGTACCCCTACACCCCGTGCTCAGGTCGTGGCCATCTCGTAAGATGATGCCAAGGATATCCGGGACATGGTCATTAACCCCCCAAAGGCTTTAAGCAAACAAAACATTTCAAAACGGGAATATCAATGATTTAACCTCTATTCGATTAAAGATTCAATGCCAGACCAAGCGGTATTTTATATACCGTACCCCAAGCCCATATAAGGGAAAATAAGTTAAAAGTATTTACCTGAGCAAGTATAATTCACAATCAGCAAATGCGGGTAGCTTTTACCGGGTCTCCTATTCTGGAACGAAGGTTTATAATAACCTATTAGAATCCTAACGGTCTTTAGTTAAGCTTAAGCTTAGACCGGTTAGTTTTAAGGAACGATACGGTTCGAACGCGTGATTAAGCGAAGACCGGAATAGAATGTGATTTAGACCCGACAAGTTTGAAGACTTGTATAATATGGGTAATCTAAACACATTCTGGATTTTTAGGTAAAAACGACGAGGTTTGACCCGTCTCGGCTAATTTATGCAAACTAGTTACATAAACCGAACCGAACGTGCCATAAGCGTAACGGGTAACCATGAGAGTCATATGCAAGTTTCCTAAGTCAATATGCTTTAAATATGTTGTGATATCAGTAGGATATCTTCCATTATGCCCAAAACGAGTTTAATCTCAATTTAAGCCCCGTAGGGGTATTTTGGTCATTTTAGAGATTATAAAAGAGGTTATTTTATAATTCTGAGATTCGGGTCTGAATACATCAGTATAATAACTTATTTTAATAGGTCATATCAGTTGTGATAAGTCTTGTATGACAAAAATGGTTTTAAACATAAACTATGTGTTTAATACGCTTAAAAAGCCATTTTAAGCGATTTCCGGGTTATACCAGAAATCTGAGTTTTCTGGACAGGTTATAAAGTTCAAAATACTTCATTTATTAAATAAAATCAGTAGCAACTGGATTGGCGTCAAAATACTTTGTAGAACTCATTTTATAACCAAAAAGGGTATATTCGGTATTTACCGAATTAATGTCATAACCTTAGGTTATGAGTAGGTTAAAAATAATTAAAAATCTTTAAAAATCCCAAAATATTTTATTACATCAGTGGGTAAAAGGGTTGGTGTCAAAAATTGGTTTTAGATAGGCTTTATGCTAATGACGTCGTTTAATTTCAAATGGCGTTCTAATTACGCTAATGAGCATAACTCCTAATCTAGACCTCCAACTGATGTGAAAATTTAGGGACATGTTTATAAATCAGTAACAAAAATTATTGTCCTTTCACATATCCAAAATTCTCGTTTTATGGTCAAAAGGGCATATTGGTCAACATTAGGCATTTAACGGGAACGTTCATATTAATTGGATAACTAATGAACCAAGGTGTAGAATCACAGAGGGTTATACTAGCATGTAACCTGGTCCTAAGGAAGCTCTAAGTCATTTCCAAATTATACTAAATCGGGTCAGAACTGAAGTTAAAGCAAAAGTCAAAGTTTTGCGACTTTCGGTTCCGAACCGGGTCTAAACAGGAAATTGTCGGATCAAACAAGCTTAGACCAGTTATTATACTTATTACCAAGTTTTAAGAGTGATAAAATAGGTTACACACCTTCCACATTGTTAATTATGCGTTAATTCGAAATTTAGCATTATGTTGACTTTTTCTAATCAACTTTGACCCGACAAATGGTCTAGTTAGAGTGGGAATCAGAGGGTGCCCTTTTAAGGGTTTATTGCCCACATAATTACCAACTTATCACTACCTTCAATTCGACTAATCACTGGACCATTTATGATTAATCGCTATGTCAAACGCTAATTACGACGGTTTGACTTTTAGGCTAATAACTAAGCAAAACTTAATCAAGGAAGGTTTAGGAAGCTTACCCAAGTCCTATGCATGATTAGAGATGCTTAGGGTCTGCTCTTGAACTCCCAAAAGCTCCAGAAATGCAGATGGAATGAATGATCACAATGTTGCAACATTGTGGCTTTATATAGTAGTTTCAATTGCTTGTGATCTTGACACACAAGCCTAGCATTGTTCCCAGATCATTTACAAGTGCTCCTAGGGTCTGAAAGTCAGTAGGGGTCGCCCATGGAAGTGAAAATATCTAACTAAGTCGGTTATAACGTTCAAAACAGCCAACTGTCAACTTTCTGGTCGCTGTGCATGCCTTACGGACCGTAAGGCTTGACCCTTACGGTCCGTAAGCTCTTTACAGAGGGCAAAACTTTGTTGGCCTTTCAAGTTCCGGACAGGCAACCATGTAATACGATTTTGGGCCATTATTTTCAGTATGGGGCCTCTTGATTGGGTCTTGAACAGTTTACACCACCCTACCATGTTGTAATGTTGTTTTAAACTTTAATGAAAAGCCATGAACGAAGGGTTGTCGTGCATTTCTTCGTAGGATTCCACTCTTGAAATTTTGAATCAATTATTGTTAGTATTTACCGGATTTGAGTATATCAGATGTTTAAAATTTATTTTAGGGTCTTGGGATTTATATTGAGGTCGTTCAGAGATATAAATTAACCTGACGACACTTTTAAATCCTGCCACACATCTCTGACTAGATCTGGGTTTATAACACTTTTGTCTTGTATGACACGTGTCGTTATTTTATTGAACACGGATTTTCGAGGTGTTACATCCTCACCCCCTTAAAAGAAATCTCGATCTCGAGATTTACTGAAATAAATGAGGGTACTTTTCTTTCATTGTGGACTCAACCTCCCACGTGTACTCGGGACCTCTACGGGCGTCCCATCTAACCTTTACTATAGGCACATGCTTCCTTCGAAGCTTCTTAACCTGTCGATCCTCGATCGACACAGGTTTTTCGACAAACTTCAAGCTCTCTTCTATGTGCACATCTGTATGTGGTATGACTAGTGATTCATCAGCGAAACACTTCTTCAGATTGCAGATGTGGAATACATTATGAATACCACTGAGCTCTTTAGGTAAGTTTAACTTATAAGCCACTGATCTGACACATTCGATGACCTCTAATGGTCCTATGTATCTCAGGCTTAACTTACCTTTCTTACCAAATCGCATCATTTCCTTTCTTACCACAGAGGGTTAACTTACCTTTCTTACCAAATCTCAAGGCGACAAGAGTGGTGTCGTGAGTGGCATCATTTCCTTCTTGAAGGCCAAGAAGTGTTTGCGAAAGGGCCACACAGCTGGTTTAGCACTCGTCACTGATACATCGAAGAAAGAGAAAAAGATTGAAGATATTCCTGTAGTACGTGACTTTCCTCAAGTGTTCCCTGAGGAATTACCTGGGTTACCGCCTCATCGCCAGGTCGAGTTTCAGATCGAGCTAGCTCCTGGAGCAGCACCCATAGCTCGAGCGCCTTATCGTTTGGCTCCAACTGAATTGGAAGAACTGTCAAAGCAGCTACAAGAACTCTTGGAAAAGGGTTTTATACGTCCTAGCTCTTCGCCTTGGGGAGATCCAGTGTTATTCGTAAAGAAGAAAGACGGTACGTTCAGGATGTGTATAGACTACCGTGAACTCAACAAGGTGACGATCAAGAATCGTTATCCTCTTCCGCGCATAGATGATTTATTCGATCAGCTGCAAGGGTCGAGCTACTACTCCAAAATAGACTTAAGGTCAGGATATCATCAGCTGAGAGTCCGGGATGAGGACGTCTCTAAAACAGCATTTAGAACTCGCTACGGCCACTACGAGTTTATGGTCATGCCATTCGGGCTAACGAACGCGCTTGCCATATTTATGGATCTTATGAACAGGGTGTGCAAACCCTATCTCGACAAGTTCGTCATTGTTTTCATCGACGACATCCTGATTTATTCGAAGAGTCAGGAGGAACACGAGCAACACTTACGACTTATACTGGAACTTCTACGAATGGAACAACTATACGCTAAGTTTTCCAAATGTGACTTCTGGCTTCGTGAAGTCCACTTCTTAGGCCACGTGGTGAACAAGGATGGGATTCATGTCGATCCATCCAAGGTGGATTCGATTAAGAACTGGCCTGCGCCTCGTACACCAACCGAAATACGCCAATTCTTGGGTTTGGCGGGTTATTACAGACGGTTCATCAAAGACTTTTCAAAGATTGCACAGCCGCTTACACTACTGACGCAGAAGGGTGTTGTTTATCGTTAGGGTAATGCACAGGAAACAGCGTTTCAGCACTTAAAGGATAGACTTTGTAGCGCACCTATCCTCTCACTGCCTGAAGGCACGAACGATTTCGTAGTCTACTGCGACGCATCTATCCAAGGTCTTGGATGTGTATTGATGCAGAGGGATAAAGTTATTGCTTATGCTTCGCGCCAACTAAAGATTCACGAACGGAATTATACGACACACGACCTAGAGCTGGGAGCGGTTGTTTTTGCACTTAAGATATGGCGACACTATTTGTATGGTACCAAGTGCGCAATCTACACTGATCACAGAAGCCTCGAACATATCTTCAAACAGAAAGAGCTGAATATGCGACAGCGACGATGGGTCGAACTGTTAAATGACTACGAATGCTCGATCAGGTACCACCCAGGCAAAGCCAATGTTGTGGCTGACGCCCTCAGTCGAAAAGACACTGCACCTAAGCGCGTACGAGCTCTACAACTCACTATACAGTCTAGTCTTCCTTCCCAGATAAGAAATGCTCAGGTGGAAGCATTGAAACCAGAAAACGTCAGGGCAGAAGCCTTACGCGGCTCAAGGCAACGCTTAGAACAGAAGGAAGATGGTGCTTATTATGTAACAGGACGCATCTGGGTTCCACTCTATGGTAATTTACGCGAGCTGGTAATGGATGAAGCTCACAAGTCTCGCTACTCGGTACACCCTGGTTCGGATAAAATGTACCACGATATTAAGACTACATATTGGTGGCCTAGCATGAAGGCCCACATAGCCACATACGTTAGCAAATGCTTGACTTGTGCGAGAGTCAAGGCAGAATATCAGAAACCGTCAGGACCACTTCAACAACCTGAGATACCACAATGGAAATGGGAACAAATTTCCATGGATTTTGTTACTGGTTTACCTAGATCTCAGCGCGGAAATGATACTATCTGGGTGATCGTGGATCGACTCACAAAGTCTGCTCACTTCCTGGCCATTAAAGAAACAGACAAGTTCTCTACCTTAGCAGACATCTACTTAAAAGAAGTGGTTTCGAGGCACGGGGTGCTAACCTCCATTATCTCTGATCGGGACGCACGTTTTACTTTAGAACTATGGCAAGCAATGCATAAATCTTTTGGCTCTCGTTTAGACATGAGCACAGCTTATCACCCTCAGACAGATGGGCAGTCTGAGCGCACTATTCAAACTCTAGAAGACATGCTTCGGGCGTGCGTAATTGACTTTGGCAATGGTTGGGAAAAACATTTGCCACTTGTGGAATTTTCATACAATAACAGCTACCACACAAGCATTAAAGCTGCACCATTCGAGGCATTGTACGGGCGTAAATACCGGTTACCTCTCTGTTGGGCAGAGGTGGGAGATAGTCAGATCACAGGTCCAGAAATGGTAGTTGATACTACTGAAAAGATTACTCAAATACGACAACGCATGGCGGCAGCTCGTGACCGTCAGAAAGTATACGCTGATAAAGACAGGAAACTACTCGAATTCCAGGTTGGGGATCGAGCGCTACTCAAAGTTTCGCCCTGGAAGGGTGTGGTTCATTTTGGCAAACGCGGCAAACTCAATCCACGATACGTTGGACCTTTCGAAGTTATTGAGAAGATAGGCAGGGTAGCCTACAGGTTGAACCTACCAGCTGAACTCAGTGCAGTTCACAACGTTTTTCACGTGTCGAATCTGAAGAAGTGTATGTCAGATGAGACCCACATAGTTCCTTTGAAGGAGCTCACTATCGACGAACGGTTGCACTTCGTCGAGGAACCTGTTGAAATCACGGACCGGGATGTTAAGGTCCTCAAGAACACGAGAATCCCTCTTGTACGAGTTCGTTGGAACTCCCGCCGCGGCCCAGAGTTCACTTGGGAGCGTGAAGATCAAATGGAACTCAAATATCCCCAGTTATTCGGAAACCAAGCAACTACTACTGAGGCTGAAGCTACCAATACAGAATTTCGGGACGAAATTCCAAATCAACGGGGGGATAATGTGACACCCCAAGAAAACCAGTAATCTTCGCAAACCTGCTCGGGGAGCCGCGATACGATACAGGTAAACAACGTCACACTACTAGCTTCCTCAGTAACCGCATATTAAATTTCGGGACGAAATTTCTTTCAAGTTGGGGATAATGTGACAACTCGAATTTCCGACATTCTTTAGTTGCATTTAATGCACGTTGACTTTGACTATATAGTTGTGATTGCATGGTTATGTGTGATTGTATAACATGTGTACTGTTTATAAAACTTAAACTGCTTAACATAGGAAAGAGCCCGACGAAACACAAGTGTGATTCGCCAAGTACATTTCGACGAAACTGATTCAGTTTCGCCAACAACCTTCTCGACGAAACAGGCTGTTTCGCCGAGCCCAGATCCGCCGAAGCCCATTACGGGCCCAGAACGTTAAATCGCAAATATTAACGTGAACCGACTTCTATTTTCATATCTTTGGCAAAAGTTGAAACCCTAGAACTCTCTCCCCATTGACGGCAGCTCTGTGTACCCTCGAACCCTTCCGAACGATTTAAATCCTTGTTCCTTCGTCTCGAATCGGTTAGTGTGTGTTTGTTAATCAATTCTATGTTTCTGTATTATATAGATTCTTGCTGGTGCATATGATTGATGTGTGTTACTGCTGTGATGAGAGTATGATGGTGATGATATAGATTTCGAGGTGTATGATATGATATAGTAGGATATAGAAATGATATGCGAAACTTGATACAATCGAATGCTCGGTTCTGAATGTTGTTTATATGACCTGATTCTGATTACATTAGTATCTTGATAGGGATTGATGTGATGATGTTGTATGTTATTTGATATGCTATACACATAAACTAGGGTTTATGCTAGACAATGATTCTTGGATGGTTGAGTTATGATGATTCGTTATGCACATTGACCTTCATATGATTTCTGATTTTGATGACGGCTGCTAGCATGATTAGGGTTTTGTGTATATTCGTAACTGCTGCATCTGATGTCTGCGAAACTGACCTCCGACGAAACAGAACTCTCGGCGAAACAGAAAGTGTTTCGCCAAGAGTAATCGACGAAATTGAATTCTGTTTCGCCAATTAAGACCACGACGAAACAGAACTTGTTTCGCCAACTTATGTGTTTCGTCAATATCTGTGTTTCGCCAACATGTGTGTTTCGCCGA
The DNA here is from genome assembly GCA_030545235.1 of Helianthus tuberosus. Taxonomy (NCBI): domain Eukaryota; kingdom Viridiplantae; phylum Streptophyta; class Magnoliopsida; order Asterales; family Asteraceae; genus Helianthus; species Helianthus tuberosus. The sequence continues at coordinate 111,111,934 of CM060412.1, read as the reverse complement.
ATAGCTGATCTGTGCAGGAACTTGGGTTAATTCTGTTAAGCATTAACTGGAATATTTAACTGCTGTTAAGTGTAACCATCTTGTATATGATTGTGATTACGTGCTACATGTTTATACGTGAACAACTTGAACACAAACTGATTTAACATACGTGCCTACTTTAGGACGCGATTGATTACTTGTGAGCATACACTTTGCATACCGAGCAAACCAAGGTGAGTTCACACAAGCCAAGGCATGGGGTTCCCAGGGGGGAATGGGGATTTGATGATTACTGTACATACATAGATGACAGAACCTACTGCTAGACTAGTAACACTTATTGAACGATCTTCGCACACCTGCCAAGGACATTGGCCGCGATATTATGACTGACTTCGCACACCTGCCAAGGACATTGGCCGCGAACTAAATTTACAACATCTTCGCACACCTGCCAAGGACATTGGCCGCGATACAAACAAACCTAGTCTAGAATACTTGGGGAATAACATTCCCCAACATCTTCGCACACCTGCCTGGAGGGCCGCGATGGGAAATAATACAATACTTTGTAACGAACGAACATACTACTACTCACACTATACTATTACTGAACTGTTAACTGTGAACTCGCTCAACTAGTTGTTGACTCTCTCTTACATGCCTTGCAGGACCTTAGGTACATATGGAGCTTGCACAGGAAGGAGCAGGTCGTTGTGGGATACGGATCGTAGACGATATTTGAACTTATAACTTATTTTGGGTTTTCATTATTATGCTTCCGCTACTTAAACAATGTTTGGTTATGAACATCAGTCATGTCAAGATGAATTACCTTTTCCTACTTTTACACTTAAATACTATGTTTGATATGATTGATGGCTTGATCCTGGTCAGTCACGCCTCCAAGCGGTGATACTCCGCGGGTGGATTTTGGGGGTGTGACAGATTGGTATCAGAGCCATTGGTTATAGAGAACTTGGTTTTAATAAAGGGAAAACGATTTTGTTAAAACCAGACTATAACCAGAACAGTGCTCTCAACGATCCACAACGACGCTTCGCTCCACGTGCAAGGCTCAACATCATAGGTATTACTATTACCTACTTGCTAGAATTACATAGAACTTTGCTCGCGGTATGCCTAGATTACAGAACTTACTATATGTTATTGCTCGAGAATACTGGTGTGCTTACTCTCTTCGCACTATTCGCGAACCTCTCACCCACATGTTCTCCCTGATGTCAAGATCATGTGTGGACGCGTTAACCTAACTCAAGCCCAGTTGGCGGCTTCGATCATTGAACAAGTTACTACAGCACTCGCAGCTGCCCAGGCAGGAGGTGTAACCTGCCATCACCACTTACTCTAGGATCTTTAGATCCTACTCTCGTAACTCAACACTTGTGCTTAATTTTGATTACTCTTACTCACACGACAAGTCAACACGCTCAGCCACCTGTATGCACATACAAGACTTTTATGGACTGTCGTCCTACCTACTTTCAGCGACACTGAAGGAGCTGTTGGACTCCTCAATTAGTTCGAGGAACTCGAATCGGTCATCGAGTGTGAGAATGACCCGAGGTTCGTAAGGTGAAATATGCCACTGATATTCTCGAAGGCACTGCGTTAACCTTGGCAGAACGCGCAGGTTCAGATACTGGGGCTGGCGGCTGCTAATGCCACCCCTTGGGACGATTTCAAGGAACTAATCAAACTAGAATACTGTAACTATGATGACATCCACAAACTGGAAGTGGAGTTCTTTAACCTGAAGACGACGGGGTCTGAAATAGAGGCGTATACGAAGCGATCTAACGAACTGGCAACTTTGTGCCCTACTATGGTGGAACCTCCCATCAAGCGCACCGAGAGCTGTACCTCAAAGGCTTAGTACCAGAAATTCAAAGCCATGTGATGACTGCTAACCTTGCTGCTATTTAAGATGTTACTCATCTTGCTCATCGTCTCACAGACCAGGCAGTGGAACAGAACAAGCTGCCTAGACGTATTGGTGCTACTACTACTACTTCTGCTATTCCCAGTGACAACAAATGAAAGTGGGATGGAACCTCTAGCAAGGGTTCGACTACGATTCCGTCCCAGGCACAGCAGTGAAAGATCGATGACAACCAAAGTCCTGGTCAACAACCTTTTAGTAGTCAAGGGCAGGGTGGATACAAGGGAAACCACCCTAAGTGCAAACGATGTAACTTGCACCACAGCGGACAGTGCAACCGCAATCATTGTCAATGATACAACAAGCTTGGTCATGGAGCCAAAGATTGTAGAAGCTCACGTCCTGCAAACCAGAACCAACAACAGCAACCACAAGCTCCATAGAATCAGCAGCAACAGCAGGGTAACAAGGGATGTCATTAGTGTGGTGCTGAAGGTTAATTCAAGAGACACGGCCCACGGTTGAACCAAAATCAGAACCACAACCAAGGAAACGGGAACTAGGAAAGACAACAACGGGGGTAATAACGACGGCAATGGTGCCAGGGGTCGAGTGTTCATGATTGGTCAGGGTGATACTAGGAATGACCCCAGCGTTGCGATGGTTCTGGCATCGCCATTGGTATGGATTGGTTATCCCAACAACAAGCAGAGATCCTATGCAAGGAGAAGATCATTCGTATTCCTCGTTCGGGCAAGGAACCTCTCGAAGTTCAAGGCGACAAGAGTGGTGTCGTGAGTGGCATCATTTCCTTCTTGAAGGCCAAGAAGTGTTTGCGAAAGGGCCACACAGCTGGTTTAGCACTCGTCACTGATACATCGAAGAAAGAGAAAAAGATTGAAGATATTCCTGTAGTACGTGACTTTCCTCAAGTGTTCCCTGAGGAATTACCTGGGTTACCGCCTCATCGCCAGGTCGAGTTTCAGATCGAGCTAGCTCCTGGAGCAGCACCCATAGCTCGAGCGCCTTATCGTTTGGCTCCAACTGAATTGGAAGAACTGTCAAAGCAGCTACAAGAACTCTTGGAAAAGGGTTTTATACGTCCTAGCTCTTCGCCTTGGGGAGATCCAGTGTTATTCGTAAAGAAGAAAGACGGTACGTTCAGGATGTGTATAGACTACCGTGAACTCAACAAGGTGACGATCAAGAATCGTTATCCTCTTCCGCGCATAGATGATTTATTCGATCAGCTGCAAGGGTCGAGCTACTACTCCAAAATAGACTTAAGGTCAGGATATCATCAGCTGAGAGTCCGGGATGAGGACGTCTCTAAAACAGCATTTAGAACTCGCTACGGCCACTACGAGTTTATGGTCATGCCATTCGGGCTAACGAACGCGCTTGCCATATTTATGGATCTTATGAACAGGGTGTGCAAACCCTATCTCGACAAGTTCGTCATTGTTTTCATCGACGACATCCTGATTTATTCGAAGAGTCAGGAGGAACACGAGCAACACTTACGACTTATACTGGAACTTCTACGAATGGAACAACTATACGCTAAGTTTTCCAAATGTGACTTCTGGCTTCGTGAAGTCCACTTCTTAGGCCACGTGGTGAACAAGGATGGGATTCATGTCGATCCATCCAAGGTGGATTCGATTAAGAACTGGCCTGCGCCTCGTACACCAACCGAAATACGCCAATTCTTGGGTTTGGCGGGTTATTACAGACGGTTCATCAAAGACTTTTCAAAGATTGCACAGCCGCTTACACTACTGACGCAGAAGGGTGTTGTTTATCGTTAGGGTAATGCACAGGAAACAGCGTTTCAGCACTTAAAGGATAGACTTTGAAGCGCACCTATCCTCTCACTGCCTGAAGGCACGAACGATTTCGTAGTCTACTGCGACGCATCTATCCAAGGTCTTGGATGTGTATTGATGCAGAGGGATAAAGTTATTGCTTATGCTTCGCGCCAACTAAAGATTCACGAACGGAATTATACGACACACGACCTAGAGCTGGGAGCGGTTGTTTTTGCACTTAAGATATGGCGACACTATTTGTATGGTACCAAGTGCGCAATCTACACTGATCACAGAAGCCTCGAACATATCTTCAAACAGAAAGAGCTGAATATGCGACAGCGACGATGGGTCGAACTGTTAAATGACTACGAATGCTCGATCAGGTACCACCCAGGCAAAGCCAATGTTGTGGCTGACGCCCTCAGTCGAAAAGACACTGCACCTAAGCGCGTACGAGCTCTACAACTCACTATACAGTCTAGTCTTCCTTCCCAGATAAGAAATGCTCAGGTGGAAGCATTGAAACCAGAAAACGTCAGGGCAGAAGCCTTACGCGGCTCAAGGCAACGCTTAGAACAGAAGGAAGATGGTGCTTATTATGTAACAGGACGCATCTGGGTTCCACTCTATGGTAATTTACGCGAGCTGGTAATGGATGAAGCTCACAAGTCTCGCTACTCGGTACACCCTGGTTCGGATAAAATGTACCACGATATTAAGACTACATATTGGTGGCCTAGCATGAAGGCCCACATAGCCACATACGTTAGCAAATGCTTGACTTATGCGAGAGTCAAGGCAGAATATCAGAAACCGTCAGGACCACTTCAACAACCTGAGATACCACAATGGAAATGGGAACAAATTTCCATGGATTTTGTTACTGGTTTACCTAGATCTCAGCGCGGAAATGATACTATCTGGGTGATCGTGGATCGACTCACAAAGTCTGCTCACTTCCTGGCCATTAAAGAAACAGACAAGTTCTCTACCTTAGCAGACATCTACTTAAAAGAAGTGGTTTCGAGGCACGGGGTGCTAACCTCCATTATCTCTGATCGGGACGCACGTTTTACTTTAGAACTGTGGCAAGCAATGCATAAATCTTTTGGCTCTCGTTTAGACATGAGCACAGCTTATCACCCTCAGACAGATGGGCAGTCTGAGCGCACTATTCAAACTCTAGAAGACATGCTTCGGGCGTGCGTAATTGACTTTGGCAATGGTTGGGAAAAACATTTGCCACTTGTGGAATTTTCATACAATAACAGCTACCACACAAGCATTAAAGCTGCACCATTCGAGGCATTGTACGGGCGTAAATACCGGTTACCTCTCTGTTGGGCAGAGGTGGGAGATAGTCAGATCACAGGTCCAGAAATGGTAGTTGATACTACTGAAAAGATTACTCAAATACGACAACGCATGGCGGCAGCTCGTGACCGTCAGAAAGTATACGCTGATAAAGACAGGAAACTACTCGAATTCCAGGTTGGGGATCGAGCGCTACTCAAAGTTTCGCCCTGGAAGGGTGTGGTTCATTTTGGCAAACGCGGCAAACTCAATCCACGATACGTTGGACCTTTCGAAGTTATTGAGAAGATAGGCAGGGTAGCCTACAGGTTGAACCTACCAGCTGAACTCAGTGCAGTTCACAACGTTTTTCACGTGTCGAATCTGAAGAAGTGTATGTCAGATGAGACCCACATAGTTCCTTTGAAGGAGCTCACTATCGACGAACGGTTGCACTTCGTCGAGGAACCTGTTGAAATCACGGACCGGGATGTTAAGGTCCTCAAGAACACGAGAATCCCTCTTGTACGAGTTCGTTGGAACTCCCGCCGCGGCCCAGAGTTCACTTGGGAGCGTGAAGATCAAATGGAACTCAAATATCCCCAGTTATTCGGAAACCAAGCAACTACTACTGAGGCTGAAGCTACCAATACAGAATTTCGGGACGAAATTCCAAATCAACGGGGGGATAATGTGACACCCCAAGAAAACCAGTAATCTTCGCAAACCTGCTCGGGGAGCCGCGATACGATACAGGTAAACAACGTCACACTACTAGCTTCCTCAGTAACCGCATATTAAATTTCGGGACGAAATTTCTTTCAAGTTGGGGATAATGTGACAACTCGAATTTCCGACATTCTTTAGTTGCATTTAATGCACGTTGACTTTGACTATATAGTTGTGATTGCATGGTTATGTGTGATTGTATAACATGTGTACTGTTTATAAAACTTAAACTGCTTAACATAGGAAAGAGCCCGACGAAACACAAGTGTGATTCGCCAAGTACATTTCGACGAAACTGATTCAGTTTCGCCAACAACCTTCTCGACGAAACAGGCTGTTTCGCCGAGCCCAGATCCGCCGAAGCCCATTACGGGCCCAGAACGTTAAATCGCAAATATTAACGTGAACCGACTTCTATTTTCATATCTTTGGCAAAAGTTGAAACCCTAGAACTCTCTCCCCATTGACGGCAGCTCTGTGTACCCTCGAACCCTTCCGAACGATTTAAATCCTTGTTCCTTCGTCTCGAATCGGTTAGTGTGTGTTTGTTAATCGATTCTATGTTTCTGTATTATATAGATTCTTGCTGGTGCATATGATTGATGTGTGTTACTGCTGTGATGAGAGTATGATGGTGATGATATAGATTTCGAGGTGTATGATATGATATAGTAGGATATAGAAATGATATGCGAAACTTGATACAATCGAATGCTCGGTTCTGAATGTTGTTTATATGACCTGATTCTGATTACATTAGTATCTTGATAGGGATTGATGTGATGATGTTGTATGTTATTTGATATGCTATACACATAAACTAGGGTTTATGCTAGACAATGATTCTTGGATGGTTGAGTTATGATGATTCGTTATGCACATTGACCTTCATATGATTTCTGATTTTGATGACGGCTGCTAGCATGATTAGGGTTTTGTGTATATTCGTAACTGCTGCATCTGATGTCTGCGAAACTGACCTCCGACGAAACAGAACTCTCGGCGAAACAGAAAGTGTTTCGCCAAGAGTAATCGACGAAATTGAATTCTGTTTCGCCAATTAAGACCACGACGAAACAGAACTTGTTTCGCCAACTTATGTGTTTCGTCAATATCTGTGTTTCGCCAACATGTGTGTTTCGCCGAATAGCTGATCTGTGCAGGAACTTGGGTTAATTCTGTTAAGCATTAACTGGAATATTTAACTGCTGTTAAGTGTAACCATCTTGTATATGATTGTGATTACGTGCTACATGTTTATACGTGAACAACTTGAACACAAACTGATTTAACATACGTGCCTACTTTAGGACGCGATTGATTACTTGTGAGCATACACTTTGCATACCGAGCAAACCAAGGTGAGTTCACACAAGCCAAGGCATGGGGTTCCCAGGGGGGAATGGGGATTTGATGATTACTGTACATACATAGATGACAGAACCTACTGCTAGACTAGTAACACTTATTGAACGATCTTCGCACACCTGCCAAGGACATTGGCCGCGATATTATGACTGACTTCGCACACCTGCCAAGGACATTGGCCGCGAACTAAATTTACAACATCTTCGCACACCTGCCAAGGACATTGGCCGCGATACAAACAAACCTAGTCTAGAATACTTGGGGAATAACATTCCCCAACATCTTCGCACACCTTCCTGGAGGGCCGCGATGGGAAATAATACAATACTTTGTAACGAACGAACATACTACTACTCACACTATACTATTACTGAATTGTTAACTGTGAACTCGCTCAACTAGTTGTTGACTCTCTCTTACATGCCTTGCAGGACCTTAGGTACATATGGAGCTTGCACAGGAAGGAGCAGGTCGTTGTGGGATACGGATCGTAGACGATATTTGAACTTATAACTTATTTTGGGTTTTCATTATTATGCTTCCGCTACTTAAACAATGTTTGGTTATGAACATCAGTCATGTCAAGATGAATTACCTTTTCCTACTTTTACACTTAAATACTATGTTTGATATGATTGATGGCTTGATCCTGGTCAGTCACGCCTCCAAGCGGTGATACTCCGCGGGTGGATTTTGGGGGTGTGACAACTTCCACGTGGGAAGTTAAGGTTGTTGTAGCAAACCTGGCGGCTTTTGATGTTCGGCTTTGACTTGCGCGCACGTCAAACATTTTGCTACATAAGCGGCTATAGACTTCTTCAAGCCTATCCACCAAAAATTTGCCTTTAGATCCTGGTACATCTTATCAGCTCCAGGATGAACGGAGTATTTAGAACTATGGGCTTCCTGGAGGATAACATCCCGAAGTCCTCCATACACTGGAACACATATTCGTCCGTTTAACCTTAGGATTCCATCCTTGCCATAGGAAAACTGTACTTCAGTTACTCCTAGCTTTTCGTTAGGATAGTTAGCTTCCAACACAGCTTCCTTCTGTGCAGCTAACAACCTTTCGTTCAAACCATTCTTTATCTCAATGCTCTTGGCATTGATTCGGATGGGTTTCACCCTTTCCTTTTGACTCAAGGCATCGGCGACTACATTCGCTTTGCGAGGATGGTATCTTATTTCACAATCATAATCATTTAAGGTTTCCATCCAACGTCGTTGCCTCATGTTCAAATCCTTTTGGTTGAATAGGTGCTGGAGGCTCTTGTGATCAGAATAGATCACACACTTGATACCATATAAATAGTGCCTCCATAGCTTCAGTGCAAATACAACGGCACCCAACTCCAAGTCATGGGTGGTGTAATTCTTTTCGTGCGCCTTTAACTGACGTGAAGCATAGGCAATAACTTTGCCTTTCTGCATAAGCACACATCCCATGCCAGTGTGTGATGCATCGCAGTAAACCACGAATTCTTCGGTACCTTCAGGCAATGTAAGTACAGGAGCGTTGCTCAACTTCTGTTTAAGGATATCAAAGGATTCTTGCTGCTTAGGGCCCCAATCGAACTTTATTTTCTTTCTAGTCAAAGAGGTTAGGGGTGCAGCAATCCTTGAAAAATTCTCAATGAAGCGCCTATAATATCCTGCCAATCCTAAGAAACTGCGAATTTCTGTGGGCGTCTTCGGCTCTTGCCAATTCATGACAGCTTCAACCCTAGCGGGATCCACTTGGATACCACGCTCACTAACCACATGTCCAGGGAATTGGACTTCTCGAAGCCAGAATTCACACTTCGAGAATTTGGCATAAAGCTTCTCCTGTTGGAGTAGTGAAAGAATACATCGAAGATGTTTCTCATGATCAGCTTGGTTCTTCGAGTAGATGAGGATGTCGTCAATGAAGACGATGACAAATTTATCCAAGTAGGGCTTGCAGATACGATTCATGAGATCCATGAATGCGGCAGGTGCATTAGTGAGTCCAAAAGGCATCACTAGGAACTAGTAATGACCATAACGAGTCCTAAATGCAGTCTTGTGTACATCTTCATCTTTAACCTTCAATTGATGATAGCCTGACCTCAGATCGATCTTGGAGAAGTAATTTGCCCCTTGTAGTTGATCGAACAGATCATCGATCCTGGGCAACGGGTACCTATTCTTGATAGTGACCTTATTAAGCTCATGGTAATCGATGCACAGACGCATCGATCCATCCTTCTTCTTGACAAATAAGATTGGTGCTCCCCAAGGAGACGAACTAGGTCTAATGAAACCCTTGGCTAGCAATTCATCTAGTTGCATTCTCAACTCCTTCATTTCTGTTGGTGCCAACCTATAAGGCTCCCTTGCTACTGGTGCTGCTCCAGGGATGATGTCAATTCTGAATTCTACTTGCCTATCTGGTGGTAAACCAGGTAGCTCTTCAGGAAAAACTTCAGGGTACTCAGAAATGATGGGGATATCCTCAATCTTAGGCTTCGGCTCATCTATAGTAACTTGTGCCATGTAGATGACTCAACCCTTCTTTAAACACATAGAGGCCTTGAGCATAGTCACTTGCTCAGGTAGTCCATACTGGGTATCTCCCTGAATGGTAAGTGATTCACCAGACGGAGTCTTGATCACCACTTGCTTCTTATTGCAGACAATCTGGGCCTGGTTATGAGATAACCAGTCCATACCCAAAACTATATCGAAACCGGCTAACTTCAAAGGAAGTAGGGACAAAGGAATAGAGTGGTTCCTAATGGATATAACTCATCCATCTAACACAGTCAAGACGGTTTCTATGGTGCCATCTGCTAACTCCACCTCATATTTCACACTCAAGGTTTTTACTGGCAATTTCAACAACTCACAAAACTTATTATCTACAAATGATTTATCAGCTCCTGAATCAAATAACACTCTCGCATAAACATCATTTATAAGGAAGGTACCTGTGATCACATTGTCGTCCTGGACAGCTTCCTTTGCATCCATCCTGAAGACCCTAGCGTTGGTCTTCTTTCCTTCATCAGCTTTCCTTGCATATTTTGGGCAATTTGTCTTAATGTGCCCTTTTTCATTGCAACTGTAGCACGTCGCGTCCTTCAGTTTCTTGCACTCTAGGGTTTTATGTTCCGAAGATTTGCAAATCCCACATGGCCTCGAATGAGACTGGGATTTTGACTCAAGTCTGCACCTCCCAAAGTGGTGCTTTTGACAGATCTTACACTTGGGCTTATCCCCAGATTGATGCCCATCCTTCTTAGAACCAGACCCCTTCTTGTGGTCATTGTTTCCCCTGTGCTTCTTATCTGACCTTCATGAATTGTCATCTTCCCGCTTCCTCTTCTCGGCATCCGTGTTTGTCACACCCCGACCACGTAGAACATACAAAACGTGGCGGAAATGTCGGGGAGTGTTGTAACAGAATTAATTGTTTCAAATCCAAGGCAATTGAAGTTTCTTTTTATTGATTAAAAGTGTTACAATGTCTTAACAAACAAAGAAATACAACATAATTAACTAGTCTTGCATCTTTTATGGTCACTAAAGCCAAAGTCTGCCTATGTGTATCTTGATCATCTTATGCAACAGCTCCTGAAAAACACATGTGAAAATAGGTACGTCAGCATAAAAATGCCTGTGAGATGCATAGGTTTTGTGAAAATAGGTTTCATGACTTATGTTTGGGAAAATGTTTAGTCATGAACCTTGTAATTTGCTTTGTTTTGTAAATCATTTGAAAAACAATGAGTTCAGATGATATGTATAAATAAGAGAATAATGTATGGTTAAATGAATAACCATTGTAAAATGAGTTTGTATAAGATAAGTTGTTTGTAAAACAATGTATTGTAAAAAATATGTTATTTGTATAAAATGTTATATGTATCAAACTGAAATGATTCAAATAACGCTACAATATGTAATACCATACAAACACTTATATATAGGAAGTACCAGCGGCGTATCCACCATGCTTGTATCATATTACACACGTATCGTTACTTAATCATTTAATCAAACCAAACCACCAAAGTAATGTTTAACAATAGAAGAAATGTTTATGTATGGTCAAATACGGTTCACAGATACAAACGGTTCACAGATATAAACGGTTCACAGATATAAACGGTTCACAGATACAAACGGTTCACAGATACAAACGGTTCTCAGATACAAACGGTTCACAGATACAAACGGTTCACAGATACAAATGATTACAACGGTTCACATAGTCAAATAGTTATAAACGGTTCAAAATGTAATATAATGTGTTCATATACTGGATGAGCATATGCAACAAAATGTAATGTAAAACAATGTACTAAGTATGCACACAGTGGACATACATAGCATAAAATGTAATGAAATCATGTACTATAATGTACTAACGAACATAGCAGGTATATGATGTGAAAACAGGAAAGCATGAAAGTAACAAGTAGGCACATGTGTTTCACCCCAAAACAGTTTGGAAAACAGTAAAAGAGGGGTCTATGTACTCACTTGAGATTTGCTCAGAAGTCCTTGAGTGACAACCAAACAATGCTAGAGATCGCGGATATCAAACGGCACCTACTATAGGTAACTACATTAATAAACCGGACCTAAATCGGAAGATCGGGTAGCATTAGGGTTTGTAAACCAAACGAGTGTTGAGACTCGTGTCATTTGGTTTAACAAAGCCTACATACTAAATGAAACTTAACCTAAGTGTTTACGACCCATTACGACCCGTTTAGGTAGCTTATGCTACTTTAACGCGTCGTTCGCGTGAAACGCGTTCGGACCGCCTAACTAGTCCTATGACAAGTGTTATATGCCTAAACATGTTACATAATTAGTTATGTGACAAAAGTTTAGGTTACATATGCTTAATTACCAATTATACATGAAAAGGGTATTCTGGTAATTTACCTAAGGCATATAAACTACCTATCATACAACTACTTAAACGATGTGACCATAGGGTATAACCTCGGAAGGTTATTCCCTACCTACTATGGTTACCTAATGTGTTTGGTCGGATCCTAATGATCGACCAAATGGGTCGGGTTCAAGGTATAAGCGATTTATTAGATCGCTTACCCTACGACCCTAGACAACGTGGTAATCAGTGGGCATAGTCCCAAGGGACTATGACCAACGTGATTACACTCACGTTGCGAAGTTCAAACGAACTTCGCATTGACCATTACTGGTCAACGCTGAAAGTCAAACAAAGTTTGACTTTCTGACTCGAAAAGCAGTAAAATAAGGAAAAGAATGAAAGAATACTTACGAAGGGTCCCCGAATGCTAATCCCGATTCAAGAATCTCAGGTATGAAACAATGGTTTCAACTTAGAGGTTCTCAAATCAGAATTCTAGTGATTTTAGCAATGGGGGGTATGGGGTATTTATAGGAATACCCGAACCGTTAAGATCGTTTCATAGAAAACGTGCCTTAATCCCATCCGTACATGTGTTGCAAAGTTATGGTGCTTAAATTCCATCCATACATGTGTTGCAAAGTTATGGTGTTTAGGTGCTTAAATTCCATCCATACATGTGTTGCAAAGTTATGGTGCCTAAATTCCATCCTTATCCGCTGACTAAGCATGTTAGAATGTGTGGTTGTGAATTAAACAGCTGTTTATACATCGAATCTGGTCCCGAAAGTGCAAAACTGATATTTCTGTATGTTTTCTGTCCAGAATAGGCAGTCGCGTAGCGCGACGGGTAAGCCCATAGGGCTCGCGCTACGCTAGCACCCCCTGAATCAGAAAAGTTTCAGAATTGGCAGAAATGGTCCCTGCACGTGTTTAAGGCCTTTTTCGATGCGTTTGAACCCCGTTAACCTCATTTCAAGGCTCTAAAATGAAGTTAAAGTATAGGGGACTCAAAACATGCTCAAAAATATCTCGGATGTTGGTTCGTTTGGTCGTACGAACGCGATGTTCGCTTAATTACGACGGAATGCGCATAAGCGCGAAAAACGATCCGAATGACGTGACGAATGGATTTTTCTTATGGCGAACACTAAAATAAAATATTTTAGTGCTTACATAAATTTTTGGATGTCCGGATGTATTCAGAACGTAAGTTATGCGCGAAAATGCAAACTTGTGCACTTTTTGACACTTTTAGTCCCTGAATGACCCAAAAGTTTATTTTAGCATACCGAACCCCTCAAAGCCTATTTCTAAGCTATGTAAAGGATATTTATGGTATGTTTAACTTATGGTCATGTTCCGGAATGTCTGTTACAGTTCAGATTGGTATACTTTCGCAGTTTGTCAACTTTAGTCCCTGTAAGCGATTTAACTTTGATTTCACCACACCAAACCTTCCAAAACTTATATCTAAGTTATGTATAGGTTATTTAAGGTATGTTAAGACTATTTCACTATTCCGGAGTGTTCGTTGCATTAAACTGGTTATATTTACGCATTAGTGCGCGTATAACCTTCCAGAAAGCGATTTAGAGTTTGAAATCGAACAAGAGTTGATATGTGCAAAAGATACACATATTTATACAAGTCCAAAGTATGAAATATAATATTTCATTGGTTTGGCATTTGTTTGATAGTTGAAATGACACAGTGTCACAGTGTTCCTCAGCGATCTCTGTCTGACCGCGTCCAGTGTGAGGGACAAAGATATATCAGCTACAGATCTGAAAGTAGCTGGTCGAGAGGCTTTTACACTTGCCTTTATCTCTGGGGCTAAACCCCCAATGAAACGAGCTATTCTTTTGGGATCAGGGGTCACTAGATAAGGAACCAACCTTGACATGGTATTAAAGCTCGTAAGGTAAGCTTGGCAATCTAGATTCTTCATCACCAACGATAGGAAATCAGACTCAATCTTTTCAACCTCATGCTGGGGACAGTAGTTGTCCCTGATGAGGGTAACAAATTGTTCCCATGTCATATTGTACAGTGGAATCTTCCCAGTAGCTTGAATCAACGATCTCCACCAGGCTAAGGCCTCACCTTTGAACGATTGAGACACAAACTTTACCACATCTCTATCAGCGCACCCGTTGATATCAACCACTGTGTCCATCTCATCCAACCATGTCATGCAGTCTATAGCCCCTTTTTCCCCAGTGAAATCCCTGGGTTTGCATGACACAAAGTATTTGTTGGAGCAACCCTTATCACGGGGTCCTTGATTCAGTATTACCCTTTGAGACGGGACACTTTGCTGATTAGAAAAGTGACGATCGTCATCGTCTTTCTTGGGTTCTTCCTTCTTGGAAGGTGGCTTACTGTGAGCCTCAGAATGAGTCTTAGGCTTTGAATGGGGTACTGATTGGGCTCTGCTTCGAGTACCACTTGTATCACTATACTGCCTATCCAAGGCTTTTGTGACGGCATTGTCGATTAATGCCTGGAGTTCAGCACCAGACACATTGAACCTGGTGGTGTCATTATTCTCCTTTGGCCGACTATTGATTTCATCAGAGTCCGCCATGTATCTTGTACTGTTACATAAGATATCGAAAATAATTTATTTGGGAGTTTATTATGGAATTGGCTTTTAGGGCAATTCATTAACCATGGTAAACATAGACCATATTTGGTTAATTTGTTACTCACATTTATTTAGGATTTTATTATAACCTATCCTAATTATAAAACAATAACAGTATTATTAGCACAAAAGGCCTAGTCACAGGGACATTTTTAAATTATAAGCCATGATTTCGGAGAATCAAGGCATTAAGGTTTGAACATAGTTCATTACCATTCTCTGACAGGGAGTCGTAGACTACTACTGTCTTTTGTCTTATATGACAATGAGTATGGCCCGTAGGCACTATATTACCAATGTATGGTCAAAATATGATCATCTTAATTGATGATTTAAACCCATGATTTATAGATCATTAAGTTAGGTTAGGAATCTTTTGAAGAATCCTTATATAAGAATGACGTGTGTGATTTTAACGAATCACGTCTGCCAGGAACGTTACCATGTTTTCAGATGTTAACAGGGATCCGAATCTTTTAAACAGGTCTTACCATCTTGGCCAAGTCTTATAATGACATGTAAGCTAGGTTATACCTTTGAGATTCTTATTCAATATATAATAGGCAGATTATTTTAAAAGGAATGATTTTTATTTATTTATTTCATGTAATATATTTATGCATATAACGGCAGAAATGAAATTTATAAACTTAACATCCCATTAACATTTAAAAGAGTACACTTTGCCCTAAACGGGACTTTTAATAGACAAATTACCCACGCAGGGGTTTAACTGAACTTACAAGTCCACGCAGGGACCAAATACTTAAACAGATGTCTACACAGGGACTAAAAGACAAGTCCACGCAGGGACTAAATACACAGATAAATGTCTATGCAGGGACTTGATTAAAAATAAAAAATACAACAATACATGTGGGGATTTAATGATCCCTTTTCTTCTTCCCCTTTAGCAAGCCTGCTAAGCCCTTGAGGAAACCTTGTCGTTCTCTGTGATCTCTGTGAAAATCTCACTCGACTTGGTCCAATCTTTGAAGAATTTCTTCTCGTTCTGGCGGGGAAAACCGTGGCGGCTGCGATTGTTGCCGAATCGGTGGTCGAGCTGGTACCTGATACCCATGAGTTGGATATCCTACTCCCCAAGGAGCTCCATACGGTCCTTCAGGGTGAAGGGTGAGGTAGTTTGATGCCACTTGGTACGGGTCTTCAGCATAGTTATAATGGGTGTAAGCCGGCTGCTCAAACGGATTGTAAGCCATTGAACCGGCGTACGCAGGAATCGGGTTATCAAAACCCATCGGTGGTGGCTGTGGTGCAACTGGTGCAGAACCTACCTCAGGAATTGGGTTTGAGGGCCCATCCATTTGTGGGTCCTCATGCAGTGGTGGATAGTGACTGCCACTGGAGTGTCGAGGGGTGCTAAAGTGGAAATCCCCTGCTCGCACAGACATACGTGCGCCTGTTCTCCTACGCCTTGGTGGTTCCGGAGGTGCTTGATGAACTGGTGGTGGTGGAGGCGGTGGCGTGACTGCCACAAATCGTGAATCCCCAGAGGGATCCTGCTGCTGCTGCTAGTGAGGTGATGAATGGTGAGAAGGTGTGAAGTACCATTCATGTTGGTTAAACCTAACTTGGTAACTATCTGGACCACCGTAGGGTGATCTGTGGAAAGAAGATCCATCAGAGATCTCGATGGGATGGTTGGGAGTACCGCTTGCAGGTTCGACGGGATCCGTGTCCTCGTCCATGTCCATCGCATTGTCTTCTGAGAAGTGGTCCTCTGGTCCCAATGGGTTGAAACCCACTGGTTCTTGAATATAATTTTCCGGGTTGAACCGACCCTGAAAGACAAGAGTGGGATTACCAAAGGAATGGTGCGAAAGGGATCGTTGAAGAGGTATATATGAAGGTTGTGGGTTATCGGGCTCGTTTTCTGACTGTGGCCCATAGGAGTTACGATAGGGAGGCGTTGAGCTGTGCGAGACAGATCGTCTGGCGGGCTCTGTGTAGGTCCTCCAGGATCCTTGCGGATCGGCACTCGCAGTAGTAGAAGGAGCTCGCCGGTGCGAAGGGGCTTCGTGATCGTTGGGGGCGCTCATCGGCCTCTTTCCTCGTCCTCCTCTTCTCATTCTTGGTGGCATATTTCCTGTCAATATAAACAAAGATACGAACAAAAATATACATAAAATAAAAGACAAAGTTAAAATAAATAAAAACAAATTTGGATTGTTCCAATGTTCTTTGTCTAGACTCGAAAATTTAGGAATGTGCAATTGTGTCATTGAGATTAAACACAAAAGGCTAGTGTTTAATTCACCTAATGTTGGCTCTGATACCAACCTGTCACACCCCGATATTTCCACGTTTGACCGGTGGGCCCGGTGGGGGAGTATCGTGACGTGGTTGGTAACATTACAGTCAAACAACACAATATTTAAATGCAAAGCGGAAGGAAATGAAAGATATATTTCAACCGAATATAATTGTAATATCAAGTATCACAAAAGTTGAAATTAATCCACAGGTGGATAAAAAATAAATAGGAAACATTGTTCAATAGTTTTGACATCCAAGCTTGCGAGACTTATTGTGGACGCTAGGAGAAAGCCAGCCTAGTTCGCATAGTACCTGCACTTAACCTCTTTGGGAAAATACGTCAGTTTACACTGGTAAATACTATCAACCGACTCATTTTGAAAAGTTTAATAAAATTGATTTGAATGCACGTGGCACAAACTTTTTATAACTTAGGATAATTATTTGAATATAATACTTGTAAAAGAATTACATGTTCCTTATGCGTTCAGTAGCCCGATCCGTAGACCGGGTTAAAGATCAATAGACACACCACATTATTTATTTATGCACTGACGGGTCGCCTACACCCCGTGCTCAGGTCGTGGCCATTTCGTAAGATGATGCCAAGGATATCCGGGACATGGTCATTAACCCCCCAAAGGCTTTAAGCAAACAAAACATTTCAAAACGGGCATATCAATGATTTAACCTCTATTCGATTAAAGATTCAATGCCGGACCAAGCGGTATTTTATATACCGTACCCCAAGCCCGTATAAGGGAAAATAAGTTAAAAGTATTTACCTGGGCAAGTATAATTCACAAACAGCAAATGCGGGTAGCTTTTACCGGGTCTCCTATTCTGTAACGAAGGTTTATAATAACCTATTAGAATCCTAACGGTCTTTAGTTAAGCTTAAGCTTAGACTGGTTAGTTTTAAGGAACGATACGGTTCGAACTCGTGATTAAGCGAAGACCGGAATAGAATGTGATTTAGACCCGACAAGTTTGAAGACTTGTATAATATGGGTAATCTAAACACATTCTGGATTTTGAGGTAAAAACGATAAGGTTTGACCCGTCTCAGCTAATTTATGCAAACTAGTTACATAAACCGAACCGAACGCGCCATAAGCGTAACGGGTAACCATGAGAGTCATATACAAGTTTCCTAAGTCAATATGCTTTAAATATGTTGTGATATCAGTAGGATATCTTCCATGAGAGTCATATACGAGTTTAATCTCAATTTAAGCCCCGTAGGGGATTTTGGTCATTTTAAAGATTATAAAAGAGGTTATTTTATAATTCTGAGATTTGGGTCTGAATACATCAGTAAAATAACTTATTTTAATAGGTCATATCAGTTGTGATAAGTCTTGTATGACAAAAATGGTTTTAAACATAAACTATGTGTTTAATACGCTTAAAAAGCCATATTAAGCGATTTCCGGGTTATACCAGAAATCTGAGTTTTCTGGACAGGTTATAAAGTTCAAAATACTTCATTTATTAAATAAAATCAGTAGCAACTGGATTGGCATCAAAATACTTTGTAGAACTCATTTTATAACCAAAAAGGGTATATTCGGTATTTACCGAATTAATGCCATAACCTTAGGTTATGAGTAGGTTAAAAATAATTAAAAATCCCAAAATATTTTATTACATCAGTGGGTAAAAGGTTTGGTGTCAAAAATTGGGTTTAGATAGGCTTTATGCTAATGACGCCGTTTAATTACAAAAGGCGTTCTAATTACGCTAATGAGCATAACTCCTAATCTAGACCTCCAACTGATGTGAAAATTTAGGGACATGTTTATAAATCAGTAACAAAAATTATTGTCCTTTCACATATCCAAAATTCTCGTTTTATGGTCAAAAGGGCATATTGGTCAACATTAGGCATTTAACGGGAACGTGCATATTAATTGGATAACTAATGAACCAAGGTGTATAATCATAGAGGGTTATACTAGCATGTAACCTGGTCCTAAGGAAGCTCTAAGGCATTTCCAAATTATACTAAATCGGGTCAGAACTGAAGTCAAAGCAAAAGTCAAAGTTTTGCGACTTTCGGTTCCGAACCGGGTCTAAACAGGAAATTGTCGGATCAAACAAGCTTAGACCAGTTATTATACTTATTACCAAGTTATAAGAGTGATAAAACAGGTTACACGCCTTCCACATTGTTAATTATGTGTTAATTCAAAATTTAGCATTCTGTTGACTTTTTCTAATCAACTTTGACCCGACAAATGGTCTAGTTAGAGTGGGAATCAGAGGGTGCCCTTTTAAGGGTTTATTGCCCACATAATTACCAACTTATAACTACCTTCAATTCGACTAATCACTAGACCATTTATGATTAATCACTAAGTCAAACGCTAATTACGACGGTTTGACTTTTAGGCTAATAACTAAGCAAAACTTAACCAAGGAAGGTTTAGGAAGCTAACCCAAGTCCTATGCACGATTAGAGATGCTTAGGGTCTGCTCTTGAACTCCCAAAAGCTCCAGAAATGCAGATGGAATGAATGATCACAATGTTGCAACATTGTGGCTTTATATAGTGGTTTCAATTGCTTGTGATCTTGACACACAAGCCTAGCATTGTTCCCAGATCATTTACAAGTGCTCCTAGGGTCTAAAAGTCAGTAGGGGTCGCCATGGAAGTGAAAATATCTAACTAAGTCGGTTATAACGTTCAAAACAGCCAACAGTCAACTTTCTAGTCGCTGTGCATGCCTTACGGACCGTAAGGCTTGACCCTTACGGTCCGTAAGCTCTTTACAGAGGGCAAAACTTTGTTGGCCTTTCAAGCTCCGGACATGCAACCATGTAATACGATTTTGGGCCATTATTTTCAGTATGGGGCCTCTTGATTGGGTCTTGAACAGTTTACACCACCCTACCATGTTGTAATGTTGGTTTGAACTTTAATGAAAAGCCATGAACGAAGGGTTGTCGTGCATTTCTTCGTGGGATTCCACTCTTGAAATTTTGAATCAATTATTGTTAGTATTTACCGGATTTGAGTATATCAGATGTTTAAAATTTATTTTAGGGTCTTGGGATTTATATTGAGGTCATTCAGAGGTATAAATTAACATGACGACACTTTTAAATCCTGCCACACATCTTTGACTAGATCCGGGTTTATAACACTTTTGTCTTGTATGACACATGTTGTTATTTTATTGAACACGAATTTTCGAGGTGTTACAATTTTCCTCCTTGAGTGCTTCTTGTTGGGCGTCGTGAATACGCGTAGTGAGATTCGTCCGAATCATCATCTCCAAAGCTCGAACCCTAAGGTTTTAACCCTTTCATTTCGACTCAAGGCGTCTGCTACCACGTTCGCCTTTCCAGGGTGGTACTTAATCTCACAATCATAATCGTTCAGTAACTCAACCCATCGACGCTGACACAAATTTAATTCCTTCTGATTAAATATGTGTTGCAGGCTCTTGTGATTTGTGAAGATAGTACACCGTGTGCCATAAAGATAATGCCGCCAAATCTTCAAAGCAAATACGACCGCACCTAATTCCAGGCCGTGGGTGGTATAATTTTTCTCATGGACCTTCAATTGTCATGATGCATATGCGATGACCTTTTGGCATTGCATGAGCACGCAACCCAACCCTTGAGGTGAAGCGTCGCAGTATACCAACAACTTCTTAGTACCTTTGGGTAGTGATAGGATCGGTGCATCGCATAGTTTATCTTTGAGTAGTTGGAAGGCTTCCTCCTGTTTGTCTCCCCAGTCAAACTTCCCGTCTTTCTGTGTAAGGGAAGTTAGCGGTTGAGCATTTTTAGAGAAATTCTCAATAAATCTTCGGTAATAGCCTGCTAACCCCAGAAACTGTCGTACTTCAGTCCAAGTTTTGGGCGCTTCCCAATTCTTGATCGCTTCGATCTTTGACGGGTCTACATGAATGCCATTCTCGTTTACCACATGACCAAGGAACTGTACCTCACGAATCCAAAATTCGCATTTTGAGAACTTCACGTAATGCTTTTCTTTCTTAAGTAGTTCCAGAATGGTTCTTAGATGTTGCTCATGCTCTTCCTTGGTTCACGAATATATCAGAATATCATCGATAGATACTATCACAAATTTATTTAGATATGGTTTGCAAACACGATTCATCAAGTCCATAAATACGGCTGGTGCGTTCGTCAATCCAAACGGCATAACGAGAAACTCATAATGCCCATAACGAGTCCTGAACACTGTCTTGGGTATGCTTTCCTCTTGAATCCTCAACTGATGATAGCCAGACCAAAGGTCAATCTTGGAGTAATAGCTCGATCCTTGCAACTGGTCAAATAAGTTATCAATCCTTGGTAGTGGATACCAATTCTTGACTGTGAGTTTATTCAACTTTTTGTAATCAATGCACATTCGTAAGGTTCCATCCTTTTTCTTTACGAACAACACTGGAGCTCCTCAAGGCGAGAAGCTTGGCCTTATGAATCCTTTATCCAACAACTCCTGGTGTTGCGTAGATAATTCTTGCATCTCGGATGGCGCAAGTAGATAAGGTGCCTTGGCCACGGGCGTGGCTCCCGGGACCAAGTCAATATAGAAGTCGACTTGTCTCTACGGAGGTAATCCTGGTAAGTCTTCGGGGAAGACTTCAGGGAAATCCTTTACTACAGGAATATCTTCAAGCTTTGGTTCTTCGACCTTCTTATCTACCACATGCGCCAAAAAGGCAACGCATCCTTTTTGCAAGCATTTCTGGGCCTTCATGCAGTTGATTATTCGTAGGGGCGTGTCACGCTTCTCCGCGTGTATTATTAGTGTTTCATCGTTCACAAGAGGGATGCGAATGATTTTCTCATGACAATCAACTTCGGCTCTATTCTTGGATAGCCAATCCATGCTGACTACAACATCAAAGCTACCCAACTAGACAACCAAAAGATCGATGCTAAATCTTCGTTCACCAAGTTCCAATGTATACCCTTTAACAACTTCGCCCGATTCAACAAGTTTACCATCGGCTAATTCTATGGAATAAGGGATGTCTAACCTACTAGACTCAACTCCAAGCAAATGTTTAAATTCCACAGACATGAAACTACAATCGGCACCAGTGTCAAATAGTATGGATGCAAAGTTATTGTTAACGAGAAACGTACCGATGATCACATTAGGGTCTTCGCGGGCGTTCCTTGCTCCAATGACAAATGCTCGAGCTTGAGCGTTGTTTTCCTTCGGGCAATCTTTCTTGAAGTGTTCGTTACTACCACAACCATAACATCCTTGATTCCGTCCGTTTCTATTTCCATTTCGATTACCAGCACCGTTGTCATTACGATTACCGTTCCCGTTTCCAGCACCATTTCCATTACCATTTCCATTACGACCTCCAATCCCTTTTCCCCAACAATCCTCGATACAGTGACCCAATTTTCCACATTTTTCGCACCTCCCAATGCGAAAATTTCCCACGTGATGAAACTTGCATTAGTCACATTTGGGCAGAGTGCCCTGGTACCTCTTAGCTCCAATTTCATTTGCAGCCACAAATGTTTTCGCCTCTTTAGGCGGGTTAGTGTCACGTTTCATGTTGTTGGAGCCTTTGTTGTTGTTGCGTGTCGCTTGATTCAGATTTGAATGTTTCCTCTTTTTATCACCAGATGATTCAGCATGCATTTCAGTTTTCTCAGTGACCTTCAAATACAACTTCTTCATACGGACAACATCTTCAGTAAGCCTGACAGCCAGAGTTACAGCCTGAGTAATGGTTATAGGGTTTGCCGCAGTCACCATACTACAAATCTCTGGAGCCAATCCCCAGATATAGCGCTTGATGCGCTTAAATTCCGGAGTTACGAGATAGGGGATCACTCGCGAGAGTTCATGAAACCTTTGTGTGTAACCTACAATGTCCGCACCAACCATGGACAGATTCTAGAACTCAGTCTCCAGCTTTTGAAGTTTGGCACGTGAACAGTACTTCTCCATCATCCTTTCCTTCAAGTCGTCCCATGACATACCATAAGTTGCGTCATCACCCAGAATTTGAACTTGTAAGTTCCACCAAGTCAAGGCTTCATCAACAAATAACCCAGTAACGAAAGTAACTTGCTGATCTGTGGTGCACTTGCTCATTCAGATCGCGGAATCAGTTTTCTTCGTCTAGCGCACGAAAACCACTACACCTCCAGTGCCATCATAATTCAGTGGCTTGCAGTCTAGAAACTGCTTGTAGGTGCAACCTGGAATTTATAGAACCAGTTCGTGAATGAGCAATCAATGAAACCATGAAACAATGATCGTTCATAAGTTTCATTAAATGGTAGCAAATCAACTCAATGTTACCTTGGTTTGGGTTTCCTCCAGATGAATCTCCATGACCATTTCGGCCAGTACCTCCCGAGCCGCCACTGTGCTCAGCACGGTTCGCCTCGTACTGGGCGATAGCTTCAGAAATCCTTTCCTCAAGAAGAGAGTTCAACTCTTCAGCAGTCCTCGGAATCGGTGGGGGTGGAGGTTGCTCCAAACCTCGGGTGTTCACCATTCTCCTGGGGGCCATGTTTCTTTCAAAACATAACATAAAATGGTTAGGCGTTTATCAAATACCACCATACTTTTATTAACTATATAATAAAAGAATATATAGTTCATAACCAATTATAAATCAAACATATAAATCAATTATAAATCACACATATACACAACCAAACAATCCATCAAACATATAAATCAATTCACACAGCAACGAGCATGCATAAACAAATAAATAATGATGTATCACAAAGATAACCATCGAGTTTTTATATATATATCAGGGCAACTTGTTACATAATTGTTTGTGAAGAAACAAAAATGCATATGGTTTACATCACCCAATCATTACAAGTTCAATACATATAAAGGCAAAATATCTTTCTTCACATTGGCGATCATTTGTTTTCAAGTTGTACCCAAAACTCGGTTGTAGTCTTCAGATCCAAAAATACTGCTCCCAACAAAAGTACCTGCAAGGAAAGACCTAATGGGCTGGGGGAGCTGGTGGGGGTGTGGGGAAGACCAAACTACGGAGATGAGCTACCTCCTCCTCGAGCTCGTGGACTCGACGAATCAGGAAGCTCACCTGCTGCTCAAGTGTAAGGACTCGAGCAACAAAATCGTCGACTGGTGCATGAACAGGTGGTGGTGGTGATGCTGGTGGTAGTGGAGATGTTGGTGGTGCTGGTGGTGGTGTAGCTGGTGGTGGGTAGGCTGGTGGAGGTGGTCGCCTAGCGTCGGACTCTTTCTCCAGCTTATAGATCCTTCAGCAGAGAATCTCAACCTGAAGCTGGAGGGATAAGAGGAGATCATCTCTGGTATACCCAGAGTGGTGAGAAGATGATACAGATCAGATAATGGCATGACATGTGGAGGGGATGGTGGTAAATATCGGGAGGGCTGAAAACGTGGGCTCATCTCGGGTGGTGGTACATGTGGATGTCCTGAGGGCTCTCCCTCATGAGTAGGGGGTGTATGTGGGAAGGCTGACGCAAAATGAATGTGTTGTATCCAGCTAGAAGGATCAACTGAAGTGGGTGGTTGTGATAAGCTGTCACTAGTAACATGAGTGGGGGTACGAGGGGGTGTATCAGTAGGTGTGGGAACAAGAGTAGGTGTAGTTGGTGCAGCTGACATGGCATCGTCGTCATCTGCAGGGTAAGCCTCTAGGCCTGCGGCCCATAGTGTGGAAGAGTTCACTGATTCCCATGAGTCAGCATCAGAATCGGGATCAGAGTCGGATGAAATATCAATAACGGAGACTACTGGTGATGTTACCGCCAAGATAGCGATGCCAAAAACCTCACCATCTCCCAGATCCTCATCAGGGTGATCGACCTCGAACACTGGAACCTCAACATCGTCATCTAAGTCAACAACTAAGGGCCAATCCTCAGCAGGGATGGCAGCAAGTGGAATGGCATGGATAGGAATAGGCTCGACGATATGCTCGCTGGGATGCCCAATAATGTGCTGGTCGTGAATAGGTAAGAGGAGGGCAAGAACATCGTCTACAAAAGGTATATCGTCTCCAAAATCAGGTAAGGAAAAAGGTTGGAAATCATCTAGATCCTCGTCATCAGACATCATCTCAAGATCGGTCTCGGAGTCGGAAGTGAAGATCTCAGGAACTGGGGCAATCTCATCATCAGAGACGATCGCCATCGGGTCATACTCCTCGGACAAACCGCTGCTCTCCGAAGAGGACATGAGTACCTATAACATAAAAATCGTGGCATATATACATATATTAAGTATTACTTAGTATGCATATAATTACACACAAGGATGCAAACAGTTCCTAGTTGAGTATACGTGTTACTTTTGTGCACCCTAAGTCAAGTAAGTGTCCTTCCAGATTTTTGGAAAACAAGTTTATGTAGTGGATGTCGCGGAAGGTTTCATGCAATGAAAACTTTGGTAAAATTGTTTTCGTGAGAGGATCCTAAGGATGGTAGACTAGACTCGAGAAAGAATCCTAGTTCACTACAATCAAAGCTCTCATACCAATCTGTCATACCCCTTTCAAAGGCGGAAGCACGAGGCGTGATCTGAAAGGTTCTCATTGTATACGATAAGTAAACATACTACACGAATATAAAACAACTCCAAATTGCCATTCATAGTTTAACCATTCACACAAAAGTTAAGTTTAAAGTTTACATCATAACAAAAGATAATTGTTTAAAAAGTTTACAACTTCATTCCAAATCAAAGATTAAGGTTTTGTTCGCTATATCTCCGCAAGGAGATGGGATATAACAAACAAATCCATCAAAAGTGGCAACGAAGCATAGACACATGATAACTTGAAACATAAACAACATTCTTCAGCAAAGAGACTACGCGCACCCAGGTCTAAATGTATACGTTGATTAATGGTGCTTAAGTTTCACCCTATTCGTCACATGATCTGTATGTCATTCATTAGTTTTGTTTCTACATACCATAGTACATGTATTTACCCCAAGTTTAGAAAACAAGAAAAAGTTTAAAAGTGGGGAGATGAACTCACTGATTTACGTATCCTGCATCGAAACTTCACCGGCTTGTCTTGTAGGTGTCGTAACCTATAAACATTTCTACGTACGTTAATCACTAGACTTGTAACTCACTAAGGGCAAGTCACCATCTTAAGTTAGGTATTTGTTTTGTATAAGTTCGTCATTTGTGAGGGTCGTGCCCTTGTTTGTCGGGTCTCACCCGTTCGTCGCGTTATTGTAATTTGAGTTTGTATTGTTCACTAGTAAATATATATTTTACTTCCACAAAAAAATGTATTTGTATATGTAGGATTTGAAAAACGGTATGTGTTAAAAGTAATCTATATTTTTAACTTATCCAACATATGATACTTATATTATTTTCCAAAAATAAATATAAGTAATTTGTTAAATTATATTCTCAATATTATTTTAGTTTAAGTATACATAGGGAAGTATACTTGTATTTTTATGTAAATACTTGTGTACTTTACATTATTTGTCAAAAATCAATTCTTTGATTTTTAAAACTTTCCGGAATTATATTTCTTAAAATAATATATTTTTAAGGCTTGTGTGAAATATATATATTTTTGTTATGCTTGTTAAATATATATATATATATTTTTCATTTACCCGATTTTTGTGTAATTTCCATTACTTGGTAGTAATTATATATATTTGTCCAAATATATATTTATGTCCAAAAATGTCCAAATATTTGTCCAAGTCCATATATTTTTGAGGAATATATTTTTGTTAATATATATATATATATTGTATATTGTCCAAATATCCCTTTTATGGGTGATTCTTGTATATATATATATACATATATATTCATAAATACTTCCTTGTATATTTTTGTGTGTATTTTGATATTTATACTCCTTGGGAGTATTTAGTGTATTTTTCAAGTTCCTAATACACTACTACATATAACACACCTAATATACGCTTAGCACAAAATTTGTTGACCACTAAATACATGTATTTTCCCTAAAAATATACATACTTAATATTGATTTTAACCTTGAAGAAAACCTTATTTCTTGACTTGTAATTTGGTATAATAATTATGAAACCTTAGTAAATATTTTTAGGAGAATTTTTGGGGAATAAGTTTCACTAAAAGTTATATTTTTCTAAGTCTCAAAATTTTATAAAAATTTTGACCTAGTTCCCCCTAAAAATGGAGGTTTCTCATGTTTTCAAAACATGTGTTTATTTTCTTTTCATCACCAAAAATCAATTTTCAACAATCTCACAAGTTACATGTGACAACCCTCGAATTTACATGTAACCGTACAGTTTATTAATAATAATTAATGTGCTTGACGACTGTGTGGAATTACTTAACTGCTTTCTGATATCTGTGTTATGCTTACACGTATTTGTTAATATACTAATAGTGTACAGATAGGTCACTAAATAGTCCGTTATATTTTCCTAAGTGTTAGAAAGTAAAAACGTTACAAAATATATAAATAGGACACTTTACGGATTAATTAAGCACTTTAACGGAACAACACCGAACCGAACAACCGGACTTTACCCGGAACCTAAAAATATTGTCTATGACATTGTTTTCTTTTTCTGAGCCAGTTAGGGTCCCCGAATACCCCAACACCCGTTATACTTAATAACACACTAATAACCTATTTATTTTTCTAACTAAACAAAGTAGACACTTAACCAAGTTCCATTGCAACCTAACTAAATACCCCCCCCCCCCAACCGATTGGTTCCCCCATATGGGACACACCCCACCATTTTTTATTATTTAATCCTAATGGTTTGATATCTAGACTACACATTATACATTGGGTATTAGTGAATTATGGTTTATAAAAAGGTTTAGTGGATTATCATTCTCTTTGATCACCACACCCAACCAAGCAAGCTCTCTCTCTCTCTTTCTTTCCCTTGAGTTCGGCAGCCCCCTTCAACCACCATCTCACCATCATCAACCTCCATTCCAACCATTTTTCATTCATCCATAGAAGCAAGAGATCATATAACGAAGCTTGGTGCTCTCGGAAGTGGAAAGACCTTCTCTATTCGCTTTTAACCACCACTTTTCTACACTCGAACTCTCCTAGCCTTGTGCTAGTGGTAAGA
Organism: Helianthus tuberosus; assembly: GCA_030545235.1. Classification (NCBI taxonomy): domain Eukaryota; kingdom Viridiplantae; phylum Streptophyta; class Magnoliopsida; order Asterales; family Asteraceae; genus Helianthus; species Helianthus tuberosus. Next base: position 111,083,927 of record CM060412.1, on the reverse strand, counting down.
ACTTAGATCCGTTCATTCTTCATGTTATTTAAGTGGTTAATAGGTGATTCGATGATTAAAGTTAAGAACACTAAAAATCAAAACTAAAAAGTCTTGCTAGAGTGATGAACTTGTTGGTTAAAGAGTAAATAATGATGAAACATGATAAATACAAGATGAATCTGAAATATATGAGTATTAGTCTGCTGTAAATAACTTATAACCTGTTGTAAATCATTATTAGAATGAATGGTAATCATATGTGTGCGTTTTAGTAGCCTTTAGACTGAAAACAGCTTGCTGATGTGTATTTTCAGCCGCCTTTCACAGGCTGTAAACAGGTCTTAAACTCAACGAAAAACCGATATTTTGAATCTAAAATATGTTATTATGAAATACGGTTCTAATGGCACCGGAATCGTAATTTTTGGACTTCGTTTACTATTTTTAAAGTGTTAATTTGTAACAGCAACTTAAGCTGAATTTTGACAGCAATAAATGGGTGTCATACTTTCAGTCATAACCTGAGTTTTGTGATGAATCGGTCCATGAAATTTGTACAGTAGATGAAAACCGATGCATTTGTAATTACCCCACTGGAATTTCGTAAATCGGACACTCGATGAATTTTTAATAAATTGTTCCGTGGACTGTGGTCAGAAATACACAAATCTGAGTTCAGTCCGAAATATGAATTTTTATAAAATATTGGTAATGAACCGGACCCCGATATTTTTACACAATAAAATATGGAACGTTTAAGATATCCTGTAAAAATTTAGGAATTTTTGGAATAATTTAACCATTTTATTAAAATGTCCGAAAACAGCCGGTATTGAATATAAATGCTGAAATGACATAAGTTGTGACTCGCGTGTCTAAATGTCGAGTATGCTATCTGTGAATGATCTAACATGTTATATATGTTATGTGCATTATCGTATGTTTGATTTTGAGTGGGGAATGGATGGGAAACTTAGATGGGCATAAACCGTTAAAATGATGCATGTTGTGTGATAGATACGTGTAGGAACTTTGTGTTCTATTTGAAAGCCACTAAATGACTAACTGGTAAATCATACTAGGACGTGATTGACCGACCTTGACTGTTAGCTATATTTGAGAATATAACCGAGCAAACCGAGGTGAGTTCACACTTTTCTACAAAGCATGGTAAATTCCCGGTGGGAATGGGAATGGGTACAGGAATAGGGATTCCTCGTCCTTTGGGACGTGTTCAGGAATGTAAATTCCTCGTCCTGTTGGGACGTGTTAGACTTACTGGACTAGAACTCTATCAACGAAGTCCCTCCCTTTTTGTATCGACTTAATCGCCGAGGCTATGGCGAGCGGGTCATTAGTTAATAGCGCTATTAGGTTTAACAAACCGCACACCGTGCCAGTTGGACGGGTGTGTACTAATGGACTATGGCACGTCGGTGGTGATAGAACACCGACGCTAGGGCACAATTGATTTTTGTTAGTAGTCGATATGATAAACGAGTCTGGTAGTTTAAAATACTGGGGCAGCTCCCCACGGCCAAAGTGCCGGGCTGGATAGCCAGGGAAGGTGAACATGGGATGGTTAACTAATAAACGTTTTCGAACTATGGGGTAACCCCCACGGCTGGACGGCCGAATGAGATTAAACTATGTTTTTGGAAACAACACTAAAATGGACAACCAACCGTGAACTCACTCAACTTTGTTGTTGACTCGTTATTACATGCTTTGCAGGTCATTAGATGCTATGGAGCTTGCATATGGAGGTGGTCGTTGTGGGATGCGAACTGTTATGTCCCGTACTTAATGAATAAACTTTATGAACTTATTTAACCTACGTTTTGGACTTGAAACTTATGAACTATGGACTTATGTTTTGAACTTATGTTTTATGCTTCCGCTGTTAACCTAAAATCGGTTTACTTCCTTTTGGTCACCAATCGTATTGTGTTTGGTTTTATTTACTTAATTATGTTGTTCAATATGATTGGTGGCTCGATCCTGGTCATGTCACGCCTCCAAGCGGCGATACTCCGCATGGTGGATTTTGGGGGTGTGACAGATTGGTATCAGAGCCATTGGTTATAGTGAACTTGGTTTTTAAAAAGGGAAAAGTTTTTGATAAAAACCAGACTATAACCAGTACAGTGCTCAACGATCCACAACGACGCTACGCTCCACGTACAAGACTCGACACCATAAGTGGTATGATTTATGTTATATTGTCGGTTAGATAGTTCTCACGGTGCATTAGATAATGTGGTAGTTGCTATTTGAACCTTGTGTGCTTACTCCCTATTGTCGTCCCACACTTACGCACTTTCGCGACACTTTCCTCACTTACGTTGCTTCATTATGAAGATCATGAGCGGACGCGGAGGACATATCAACCTCACTCAAGCCCAGTTGACGGCTTTGATCAACGAACGAGTCGCTAAGGCACTCGCAGCTAATCCTGCAGGAGGTATAACCTGCTATATCAACCCACCTTAGGACGTTTAGATCCTACCTTCACAAACCAATCCTCATGCTTAATTTTGTCCTTTATTCTCGCGCAACAGGCCAACATGCTCAACCTCCTGTGTGCACGTTCAAGACGTTCATGGACTGCCGACCTACCACTTTCAGTGGCACCGAAGGAGCAGTGGGCCTTCTTCACTGGTTTGAAAAGCTCGAGTCAGTTTTCGAGATGTGCGAATGCCCCGAAGACCGTAGGGTGAAATACGCTACCGGAACACTTGAAGGGGTAGCGCTCACATGGTGGAACGCTCAGGTTCAGCTGCTGGGGTTGGTTGCTGCTAATGCCACCCCATGGAACGGTTTCAAGGAACTGATCAAGGAAGAGTACTGCAGTCGGGATGACATCCACAAACTGGAGGTGGAATTTTTCAATCTGAAGATGACGGGGTCTGAGATTGAGGCGTATACCAAGAGGTCGAATGAACTGGCCATCCTGTGCCCTACTATGGTGGACCCTCCCATCAAACGTATTGAGCTTTACCTCAAGGGCCTTGTACCCGAGATTCAGAGTCACGTGACTTCGGCTAACCTGGGTATCATTCAGCAAATTATCAAGTTGGCTCATCGTCTCACCGACCAGGCGGTGGAGCAAAACAGGCTACCCAAACGTATCAGTGCCACCGCTACTTCTGATGCACCTACCGACAACAAGCGAAAATGGGATGGGAATTCAGGCAAAGGTTCTACTTCAGCTCAGTCCCAGCAGCGAAAGACAGATGAGTACAGGAGCCCCAGTCAGCAGTCTTTTGGGAATCGAGGTCAGGGTGGATACAAGGGAAATCACCCCAAATGTATTCGCTGTAACTTGCACCACAGTGGGCTATGTGGTAAAGGAAACTGTCATCGATGCAACAAGCCTGGTCACATGGCAAGGGATTGTAGGAGTCAGCATCCGGCGAATCAGAACCGGCAGCAACAGCAAGCCCCACCCAATCAACGCCAGCAGCGGCAACAACAAGGTAACAACAAAGGGTGCTTTCAATGTGGTGCTGAGGGCCATTTCAAGAAAGACTGCCTCCAGCTAAATCAGAACCAGAACAACAACAATCAGGGGAATGGAAACGGCAATGGAGGAAACCACAATGGTAATGGGGCAAGAGGTCGTGCTTTCGTGATTGGTCAGGGTGATGCAAGGAACGATCCCAATGTTGTGATGGGTAAGTTTCTTCTGGACGACTTCTTTGTTACTGTTTTATTCGATTCAGGTGCCGATACTAGTTATGTGTCCGTAAAAGTTAGCCAAATGCTTAAGCGCACTCCAACACTCCTGAACACCAAACACACGGTAGAACTAGCTTGTGACAACCCTCACTAAACCAGGTATCCATACGACTTAATTAATGATTAATTACTGTGCTTGCTTGAACTTGTGAATAAACTGCTACGTGAATACTGATACATGTACTTACTTGCATCATACTTTACTTACCGTCACTACATTATTTACATACTGAACCTTAGTGACAAACATGATGCACAAAAGCACAGTAGCACAATAAACGGATAACCTATTTGACATGCTGATAAAGCCAGCATCAGGCAAACACTGCCTCTAAGGCCTGTATGAGCCAGAAATATTTTGCTACACTAGTGGTGAGTGTAGGGATACAAGGGTTGTAGAACTGCGTCTCTAGGAATAAGTTACAATGACTGGATGTGCCTAAAACGTGCTCTAAGCACAAAATTCAGCACTTTACTTAATAATTCAGCTTTTAGCTAACTAATAAAGTGCCAAAACATGAGAAAAATGTTACTAGACACCTTCCAAAGTGTCAAGGATAAGTTGTGTCACTAAAATAATTATAACGACACTTTAAAGCTTTGTTAAGCACTTTAATGGATTACTATCCAACCGAACAACCGGACTTTACCCGGAACCTGAAAATATTGTTATTTTCATTATTCATCTTTTTCTGAGCCAGTTAGGGTCCCCGAATACCCTAACACCCGTTGTAACGCACAACACACCACTAACCGGGTTAATCCCTAAACTTAACTATATTAACCTAACTAATGTCTAACTAGTTGGTTGGAAGTGAACTAGTACCCCCCCCCCCTTTTAACCAAACCGTCCCCATGAGGGGGGGACATACCTTGTCCTTCCTTGATTATTATAATCCAACATGTTTAGTATCTAAATGACACAAAATCCATTGGACCATAATCTAATCTTTGCCTATAAGTAACAAGTCTTGCACATCATTCATTTTACATTTCACAACTCAACACAAACACTCTCTCTCTCTCTAAATAAGTCACGGCCGAACACCCCCTTGTGCATACAACCATTTTCGATTTTTGATCTTCACATTCCAAGCTCATACAAGTGATAAGGATCGCGTATAAGGAACCTTGGTGCATTCGGAAGGCGAAGGACCTCTTCTCATTGCTTTTATCCACCCGATTTTCGTCTAGATTCTTCCCTAGCCTCGAGCTAGTCGTATGTTGCTTAAATCACCTTCTTGAACTATTTTAAAGTGGTTAATATGATTTGTAACGGTTAAAACTCGTTAACATACAAGATGATGCACAAAAGTCTACTTAAAACACTAAAAAAAATGGTGGTTAAAAGCCCATATGTTGTGTAAATCATGTAGTATTTGATTTGTGTGATTATTTGGACCCGATCTATGTTGTGGTAGCTCGGATCGTCATTTAACCCGACTTGGTCATGATCTTGGATCATGACATAAGGTTGTTTTGGAAGTAACAAGGGTTAAAGGATGAACTCTACCACACATAAATCATGAACTTGTGTAAAAGCGATTTTGTTTGTGAAATAGTGTTTAAAACTAGTAGATCTACGTATCTACAAGTGGTATTTTCAAAGGACCAAGTGTCAAGAGAAACATACTTTTAAAGACGAATCTTACACTAACACGAATGGTTTTTAGAACACACAAGTGTGTAAACACTTGTGTAACACAAAGTTTCGACAAAATAACTATTTTTGAAAAAGATGACGAGAAGTTGTAAAGACGGAACTTCCATAAAAACGAGGTTTTTACAAAATCGGATAGTTTTATATAAAGATCCACTAAAAGTAATGGGATTTACTTCATAGTTTGGATAAATCACAAGTTCATGAAATTTATGCGATTTATATACATATTTTGACTAGTTTGTGATTTGAACATTGTTTTGGTTGAATGAGAAAATTGTTGGTTGATTTGTAAAAGAAAATGATACGCTTGAAAGCGTGGCCACCTCCAGTTACAGAGGAAACTCTGGCGAAATTTTTCCAAAAGCCTAACACTTAGAAATATTTTCACTATAAGTGTTAGAAATACATTTTGACTTGTTTTCAAAATATAAGTTTCGCCACGACTATATTTACAAAACATCGGAGGTGGGATTTTCACAAAATAAAACGTGATACATATATATATTCTTCCTTCACAACATCACTTGTATAAGTGTTCATGATTATTTTGTGAACTACGTAAATATTATTTTTAGAGTAAAAATAATATTACTAAGTATTATTTTGGGAGAATCACATGTATTAAAATATAATATTTTTGGGAAGAATATTTATATTTTGGAGTTAGGAATAAAATATATTAAGTGAGACTTAATAGTGTAATCCGAACTATACGAACGCACATGCATTAAATCCCCCATCCTTGGGAAGGAAAAATGACTACCAAGTATATACAGAATGTAAACACGAAATAGTTGCCTAACTATTTCCCAAAAACTTAAACCATAAAGCTAAGGCACGGCCGTCCGTCTAATAGAATTAGTACGTGTAGGTCGTCACACAGCTGTTTGATTTGGAGGCATACTTGGTAGAGACGCACCATGGTGAGTTCATGTCCCCCTTTTCTCTAACTGTTTTCAGTTTTCTTAACTGCGGGGGTGAAATACATGTTACTTTGATTACAAGTACTTTATACATGGTATGGTTAGCGTAAGGAGGTTTACTACTTAGATCATGTGAGTGGGTAGGAGCAATATGAGGCCATTAGTCCTCATGGCGGGACCGAGGGATAGGAGCGGTAGATCTATCTGGGTGTAGCGAGCCCAGCCCCACGCCAAACTAGAAACGGACCTTGGGGTGACTTTGTCCACATACTAATGCCGTGGCGAAATCTGCTAGGTTTGAGTCTCCCTATTTGCACTTCACATATATCAGTGGCCTTGCAAACCATTGGTGATCTCAATTCCCTTATTTGCTACATACCAAGACTATTTTTATACTCACAAAGGTTTACTTACTCACTTACACATGAACTCGCTCAACATTATTGTTGATTTTTCAACTTACATGTATTTCAGGAAATTAAAGGATCTGGCGTGGTATGGCACGTTTTCCCACTGCACTAGTTACGAGGTCATCCGGGTTTGGGGAATGTGACTCTTTCCTGGACAAGTCACAGTCCTTAAACTGTTTTTATGTCATGTTGATGTTTGTGTTTGTTGAACAATGTCGTTAGGATTTGTTTCCGTTGAGACAATGTTGTTGAATTTGGTTTTTAAAACTTAATTAAATGGATTATCTTGCATGATTTTTATTTCGTATAGCTTTGTTATGGTTAAGCTATGGTCTTAGAGGCCGAGGCTCGGTCTGAGAGATCGAGGTAGTTGGCTAGTTGGACTAGGAAGAGTAGGCTCAGTCTTGGAGGCTGAGGCTCGGTCTTAGAGGCCGAGGCTCGATCTAAGAGGTCGAGGTAGATGATAGAGCAGTCTTAGAGACTGGGAAGAATTTGGCTAGTGGGACTAGGAATGTCAGTCTAGGAGACTGAGAGGCTAGTGAGACTAGGGGAATTATTTGATTGACTAACATGTTTATATGATTATATGATTGATTATTATACGTATATGTGTTTGTGTTACAAACGTCATGCTTTCATCATGTACTAGAAAGATAGACACTACGAATCCCATGGCCATAGTATCAGACGACATAGTTTCATCGAAGCACGAGGTGTACATTTCCTATACTACCGGCACAGACAATGACGACTTTCAGCCCTTGTTGCGCTGCCTGAAGTCATAGCAGAGCCTACTGATGGCCATCATGTTGGGAATTTGCCACTCGCGGTGATCCCTGCTCCTGTGCCCCCTTGCCGCTTATCCTGTTGTTGGTATGCCCCCCCCCCCGACGTGGTCTCTAACGACGATAACGATCTACTAGAGGAGGACCCATTCGAGGGCAGGGCCCTATTGCTGCTGGTATTAGCCTACTGCATGCGGACGCTCCTGCAGGGGAAACTCATGCCCATTCCCCTGTCCCAGACTCATTTGAGTTTCTGACATCCGCATTTTCACATATACAGGGAGTGCAGCACCGTTCACACGACGCCGACCCTGATACGGCATCATCAGCTGCACCGGTTCCCGCACCCAGATTTGAGTTTGATCACAGTATTGAGGGTGATCTTGTTCTTCCACCTGGTTTTGATCCAGACCATGACCTTGAGTTCATACACTTAGACCAGCCCTTGGAGGATCCTGTAACCCCCTGTGTTTGATGATCCAGCTGATCTTGAGATGGAGTTTTTGATCCGGAGCCAGCCATGGCCCCTGAGCCAGGCGTTGCTCCTGACCCCGCATTGGAGCATGACCCTGTTCATGCCAATGCACCTGCTGTTGCTCCTTGATTGATCATTTACTTGGACGGGAGAAAATTTGGGGTAACTGTGCAAGACAATTTATTATTACGGGGGCCCACGTAATAACGACTTGTAGTGCACAGAAATCCTGGTGGACTCTGCGGGTCAAGCTAATGAAAACCAATGTAGCAGGAAATATCTAAAACACGAATGACCAAGGCGAGGCGATGTAGCCTCGAGTTCATTCTATTACCAGCAACAAGCCAAATTGGCAAGCCTATGTGAAGGCTCAGAAATTTATTTCCCCACTCATACATTGAGTATATTTGCGTGTGAAATTGGGTGATTACATGATGGCCTATGTTGCTATATACCTCATAGACAATTGAAACGTTGTCTAACCCGCTTCACACCACTTCGACAAAAGGGAATGCCACCCAGACGTGACACAAACACCAGTACGTTTCCAAGGACAGAAGCCGAGCTGCAAGAACGCATCTCACAGATAAATACACGACATGAAGCCCTCCGCTCTAAGCACAACGATGGCATTACTAGAAATAACCCTCCAACTGGCTGCACCTATAAGCAGTTCCTGAACTGCAAGCCTTTGAACTTCGACGGAACGGGAGGCGCCGTTGCATTTGTTCGTTGGTCCGAAAAGATTGACTCCATTCCAAGAATGAGTAACTGTTCGTCCCAACAGAGTGTTACCTGCATCCCGGGGTTATTTCTAGATAACTCACTCTCATGGTGGAACCTTCAGTTTCAGACCCTTGGCACAGACGCTGCTTATGCACTGAGCTGGGACGAGCTCAAGGAAACGGTTGAGGAGAAATGTTGTCCTAGAACTGGAATTCAGAAGCTTGAGGTGGAGTTCTGGAATTTGAAAATGGATGAACCAGAGATTCCTGAACTTGTCCAGCGATCGCACGACTTGTCTAGGGTCGTCCCCTACTAAGTCATTGACGTTGTATGATACAGTTGTGCACTTGTAAGCTTTACATTGTGGTCTCAATTTGTGGCAAGGCAATCGCAGTATTCTCATCACTCGTGATGTTTGATTTATTGTTTATGTTCTATGACAAGAGATGTTATGTGGTTGATTTATTTATAGCATGAGATGTTATGTGTTGAATACATGCGAACATTTTACTTGCTATGACCTAACCTACGTGAAACATCTTTTAGAAGATGCCACCAAGATGCGAAATGCGCATGCCCACCTCAGAGGCGGAACTTCAAGAGATAATTGCTGCAGCTATAGCACAGCACGAGGCCCTACGCTCCGAACCTATCAGAGGTACCTCAGAAAATAACGGTTGTTCCTACTGGCACTTCCTCAACTACAAGCCTCCGAAGTTCAACGGCACTGGAGGTGCCATAGCTTTTGTAAAATGGATCGAAAGTATGGATTCCATCTTTCAAGTGAGCGGTTGTACGCCAGAACAACAAGTCCTATACGTTTCTGAGCTGTTTCTAGATGAAGCCCGATTATGGTGGAATCTTCAGACCCATATAAAGGGTGCTACTGCAGCATATGCCTTAACCTGGGGTGAACTGAAAGGAATGATGCATAAGAAGTATTGCCCCCAGACGGAAACCCAGAAGTGGGAAGATGAATTTCGGAGCCTGATGATGGAAGGTCCGAAGGTGTTGGAGTACGTGCAAAGACTTCATGATTTGTCACGAGTTGTTCCGTACCTGGTGAAACCAGAATTAAAGAAATTGGAACAATTCATTTGGGAATTGGCGCCTCAAGTCTTGAGCTTGATGACAACATCAACGCCACCAACAACTGATGTTGCAAGTAAGATGGGTTTGGCACTCGCTACGGAGGCAATTAGACTAGAAGAACTTGCGAACCCCGACAGGAAGGAGGAGACTCAGGTGGAGACGTCCGGAAAGAACAAAAGGAAGCTCACCGAAGATACCCAAACGAATAATGATGAACAAAAATCTATTCGAGGTTGTTTTGACTGCGGGGACAAAGGGCATTTCAAGAAAGACTGCCCTAACAACAAACATGCCAATGATAAGATTTACTTAGAAACTAAGCCAAGACGTGCCGGGTGCAAGTATCACCACGAGTGTGGATGTCGAAGGTCTAGATGCGGGAGGAAAGGACACAACAAGGATGGTTGTGGGATGAAGAGTCCCAGACAAGGAGAAAACAGTAACAACGTTCAAGGTGGAAATGGGAAAGGAAATGGCCGAGTGTCAGGATGCTTCCATTGTGGGGATGTTGGACATCTTAAGAGGGAATGCCCGAAGTTGAAACAAGACCATGAAAGGACATCCAACATCGGAGCTTGCGAAGCATGCTAGGAACCAGGCGTGACTTTTGGTACGTTCTCTATCAACCAAAACTCTTGCATCTATTTGATACTGGTGCCTATTATAGCTTCGTATCGTTAGAGTTTAAGAATATGCTTGGTTTAGCCGCTAATAAATTAGATATTCCGTACTCAATCGAATTGACGAATGGGAAGTTAGTAGAAGCCAATGAAGTGATCAGAGGTTGTGTAATCGAATTGGGAGAGCGTGAGTTTGCTTTGGATCTACTACCAGTCTAGTTGGGAAGCTTCGACGTGGTGGTAGGAATGGATTGGTTATCAGGAAACAAGGCTGAGATAGTTTGTCACGAAAAGGTTGTTCGTATCACAACCGAAGATGGCGAAACAATTGTGGTTCACGGTGAGAAGCGTGATACGCCGTTAAGAATTATCAGCTGCCTGAAAGCACGAAAGTGTTTGCAGAAGGGAGGTGTTGCCTTCCTGGCACACATTGTGGATAAGAAGGCTGCTGAGCCGAGAATAGAAGACATCCCTGTCGTGAGGGAATATCCAGAACTCTTCCCAGAGGACTTGCCTGGACTGCCACCTCAGAGGCAAGTAGAGTTTCACATCGATTTAGTTCCAGGCGCCGCACCTGTGGCTAAGGCACCTTATAGACTTGCTCCGTCTGAGATGCAGGAACTATCAACACAACTTCGAGAGTTGTTAGACAAGGGATTTATCCGACCAAGCTTCTCGCCTTGGGGAGCTCCGGTCTTGTTTGTCAAGAAGAAGGACGGTAGTTTTCGTATGTGCATCGACTACAGAGAATCGAACAAGCTGACGATCAAGAATAGATATCCTCTGCCAAGAATTGATGATCTGTTTGATCAACTGCAAGGCTCAAGCTTTTATTCAAAGATCGATCTTCGATCTGGATACCATCAATTAAGGATACAAGAGGAGAGTATCCCAAAGACAGCCTTCAGAACTCGTTATGGACACTACGAGTTCCTTGTTATGCCGTTTGGTTTGACAAACGCACCTGCAGACTTTATGGATTTGATGAATAGAGCTTGCAAGCCGTACTTGGACAAGTTCGTGATTGTGTTTATCGACGACATCTTGATTTATTCAAGAACAAAGGCTGAGCACGAACAACATCTAAGAGCTATTTTGGAGCTGCTGAAGAAAGAACAGTAGTATGCCAAGTTCTCTAAGTGCGAGTTTTGGCTTCGTGAAGTCCAATTTCTTGGACATGTGGTTAATGGAAATGGAATCCATGTTGATCCCACAAAGTTCGAAGCGATCAAGAATTGGGAAGCGCCAAAGACGCCAACCGAGATTCGACAATTCTTGGGTTTGGCTGGCTACTATCGAAGGTTCATTGAGGACTTTTCGAAGATCGCTCAACCATTGACGCTCCTCACCCAGAAGGATAAGAAGTTTGATTGGGGAATCAAACAGGAAGAAGCGTTCCAGATATTGAAGGATAAGCTCTGCAATGCGCCAATCTTAGCACTACCGGAAGGTACAGATGATTTTATGGTATACTGCGACGCCTCGCGTCAAGGATTAGGTTGTGTGTTGATGCAACGCCAAAAGGTTATTGCTTACGCATCACGCCAATTGAAAGTGCACGAAAAGAACTATACCACACATGATTTGGAGCTAGGCGCAGTGATATTTGCTTTAAAGATCTGGAGACACTACCTATATGGTACGAAGTGTACAATCTTCACAGATCATAAAAGCCTACAACACATATTCAACCAGAAGGAGCCGAATATGAGGCAAAGACGATGGGTTGAATTGTGGAATGATTACGACTGCGAGATAATGTATCATCCAGGGAAGGCGAATGTGGTCGCCGATGCCCTAAGTCGAAAGGAGAGGATCGAGCCCATAAGGGTTAGGGCTTTAGAAATGATTATCCGAACCGATCTTTCCTTGCGCATTCGTGCCGCGCAGAAAGAAGCTCTCAAGGAAGGAAACCTTGAAGAAGAATATCTCCGTGGGATGGAGAAGCTACTGGTACCAAACGAGGAAGGAACGTTATGTTTTGAGAAAAGGATTTGGGTTCCTCTGTTTGGTGGTTTAAGGGAAGTTATTTTCGATGAAGCTCACAAGTCGCGGTACTCTATCCACCCTGGAGCGGATAAGATGTACCAGGATCTCAAAGATTATTATTGGTGGCCTAGGATGAAAGGAGATGTTGCTGTTTATGTGAGCAAATGTTTAACATGCGCCAAGGTTAAGGCCGAATACCAGAAGCCTTCAGGACTTCTGCAACAACCCGAGATTCCCAAGTGGAAATGGGAACAAATCTCCATGGATTTTATTACAAAGTTGCCAAGAACGCCGAGAGGCCATGACGCTATTTGGGTAATAGTGGATCGATTAACAAAGTCCGCACACTTTCTACCTATCAGAGAGAAGGATAATACGAGCAAGTTGGCCGAAATATACATGAGAGAAATCGTCGCACGTCATGGAGTGCCTCTCTCGATCATCTCTGATAGAGACGGAAGGTTTGTGTCAAGGATATGGCAATCCTTCCAAGAAGCTTTCGGCTCACAATTAAATCTGAGCACTGCGTTTCATCCGCAAACTGACGGTCAAAGCGAGCGAACGATACAGACTTTGGAAGACATGCTGAGAGCGTGTGTTATGGATTTGGGCGGTAACTGGGATAAGCATTTGCCTTTGGTCGAATTCTCATACAACAACAGCTACCACACCAGTATTGGTGTCGCGCCATTTGAAGCCCTTTACGGACGCAAGTGCCGATCACCCCTATGCTGGGCTGAAGCAGGTGATAGGCAGCTTGCTGGTCCCGAAATCGTCCAAGAGACGATAGACAAGATTGCGCAGATTCTAAAACGCATCGAAGCAGCTCGCCACAGACAGAAGGCCTATGCGGATCCAAACCGGAAACATGTGGAATTCCAAGTTGGAGAGATGGTGTTATTGAAAGTTTCACCCTGGAAGGGTGTGGCACGCTTCGGAAAGCGTGGGAAGTTAAATCCGCGCTACATTGGTCCTTTCAGAATTTTGGAAAGAATAGGGTTAGTAGCATACAAGTTGGACCTACCTGCCGAACTCCATTCTGTTCACAATACATTTCATGTATCCAACCTGAAGAAAAGTCCAACTCAAGATAACATTGCCATTCCTATCGACGAGATCCATGTTGACGACACGCTCCATTTCGTTGAAGAACCGGTTGAGGTTACGGATTGGAAAGTAAACAAGACCCGCCGGAGCAGTGTCCAGCTCGTCAAAGTTCGTTGGAATACCATACACGGTCCTGAATACACCTGGGAACGTGAGGACCGGATGAAAGAGAAATACCCCCACCTATTTCCTAAGAACCCTGCATCTACAAGCAGAACTTAAAATTTCGGGACGAAATTTTTCTAACGGGGGGAGAATGTGACAACCCTCACTAAACCAGGTATCCGTACGACTTAATTAATGATTAATTACTGCTTAATTACTGTGCTTGCTTGAACTTGTGAATAAACCGCTACGTGAATACTGATACATGTACTTACTTGCATCATACTTTACTTACCGTCACTACATTATTTACATACTGAACCTTAGTGACAAACATGATGCACAAAAGCATAGTAGCACAATAAACGGATAACCTATTTGACATGCTGATAAAGCCAGCATCAGGAAAACACTGCCTCTAAGGCCTGTATGAGCCAGAAATATTTTGCTACACTAGTGGTGAGTGTAGGGATACAAGGGTTGTAGAACTGCGTCTCTAGGAATAAGTTACAATGACTGGATGTGCCTAAAACGTGCTCTAAGCACAAAATTCAGCACTTTACTTAATAATTCAGCTTTTAGCTAACTAATAAAGTGCCAAAACATGAGAAAAATGTTACTAGACACCTTCCAAAGTGTCAAGGATAAGTTGTGTCACTAAAATAATTATAACGACACTTTAAAGCTTTGTTAAGCACTTTAACGGATTACTATCCAACCGAACAACCGGACTTTACCCGGAACCTGAAAATATTGTTATTTTCATTATTCATCTTTTTCTGAGCCAGTTAGGGTCCCCGAATACCCTAACACCCGTTGTAACGCACAACACACCACTAACCGGGTTAATCCCTAAACTTAACTATATTAACCTAACTAATGTCTAACTAGTTGGTTGGAAGTGAACTAGTACCCCCCCCCCCCCTTTTAACCAAACCGTCCCCATGAGGGGGGGACATACCTTGTCCTTCCTTGATTATTATAATCCAACATGTTTAGTATCTAAATGACACAAAATCCATTGGACCATAATCTAATCTTTGCCTATAAGTAACAAGTCTTGCACATCATTCATTTTACATTTCACAACTCAACACAAACACTCTCTCTCTCTCTAAATAAGTCACGGCCGAACACCCCCTTGTGCATACAACCATTTTCGATTTTTGATCTTCACATTCCAAGCTCATACAAGTGATAAGGATCGCGTATAAGGAACCTTGGTGCATTCGGAAGGCGAAGGACCTCTTCTCATTGCTTTTATCCACCTGATTTTCGTCTAGATTCTTCCCTAGCCTCGAGCTAGTGGTATGTTGCTTAAATCACCTTCTTGAACTATTTTAAAGTGGTTAATATGATTTGTAACGGTTAAAACTCGTTAACATACAAGATGATGCACAAAAGTCTACTTAAAACACTAAAAAAAATGGTGGTTAAAAGCTCATATGTTGTGTAAATCATGTAGTATTTGATTTGTGTGATTATTTGGACCCGATCTATGTTGTGGTAGCTCGGATCGTCATTTAACCCGACTTGGTCACGATCTTGGATCATGACATAAGGTTGTTTTGGAAGTAACAAGGGTTAAAGGATGAACTCTACCACACATAAATCATGAACTTGTGTAAAAGCGATTTTGTTTGTGAAATAGTGTTTAAAACTAGTAGATCTACGTATCTACAAGTGGTATTTTCAAAGGACCAAGTGTCAAGAGAAACATACTTTTAAAGACGGATCTTACACTAACACGAATGGTTTTTAGAACACACAAGTGTGTAAACACTTGTGTAACACAAAGTTTCGACAAAATAACTATTTTTGAAAAAGATGACGAGAAGTTGTAAAGACGGAACTTCCATAAAAACGAGGTTTTTACAAAATCGGATAGTTTTATATAAAGATCCACTAAAAGTAATGGGATTTACTTCATAGTTTGGATAAATCACAAGTTCATGAAATTTATGCGATTTATATACATATTTTGACTAGTTTGTGATTTGAACATTGTTTTGGTTGAATGAGAAAATTGTTGGTTGATTTGTAAAAGAAAATGATACGCTTGAAAGCGTGGCCACCTCCAGTTACAGAGGAAACTCTGGTGAAATTTTTCCAAAAGCCTAACACTTAGAAATATTTTCACTATAAGTGTTAGAAATACATTTTGACTTGTTTTCAAAATATAAGTTTCGCCACGACTATATTTACAAAACATCGGAGGTGGGATTTTCACAAAATAAAACGTGATACATATATATATTTAGTATATATTCTTCCTTCACAACATCACTTGTATAAGTGTTCATGATTATTTTGTGAACTACGTAAATATTATTTTGGGAGAATCACGTGTATTAAAATATAATATTTTTGGGAAGAATATTTATATTTTGGAGTTAGGAATAAAATATATTAAGTGAGACTTAATAGTGTAATCCGAACTATACGAACGCACATGCATTAAATCCCCCATCCTTGGGAAGGAAAAATGACTACCAAGTATATACAGAATGTAAACACGAAATAGTTGCCTAACTATTTCCCAAAAACTTAAACCATAAAGCTAAGGCACGGCCGTCCGTCTAATAGAATTAGTACGTGTAGGTCGTCACACAGCTGTTTGATTTGGAGGCATACTTGGTAGAGACGCACCACGGTGAGTTCATGTCCCCCTTTTCTCTAACTGTTTTCAGTTTTCTTAACTGCGGGGGTGAAATACATGTTACTTTGATTACAAGTACTTTATACATGGTATGGTTAGCGTAAGGAGGTTTACTACTTAGATCATGTGAGTGGGTAGGAGCAATATGAGGCCATTAGTCCTCATGGCGGGACCGAGGGACAGGAGCGGTAGATCTATCTGGGTGTAGCGAGCCCAGCCCCAGGCCAAACTAGAAACGGACCTTGGGGTGACTTTGTCCACATACTAATGCCGTGGCGAAATCTGCTAGGTTTGAGTCTCCCTATTTGCACTTCACATATATCAGTGGCCTTGCAAACCATTGGTGATCTCAATTCCCTTATTTGCTACATACCAAGACTATTTTTATACTCACAAAGGTTTACTTACTCACTTACACATGAACTCGCTCAACATTATTGTTGATTTTTCAACTTACATGTATTTCAGGAAATTAAAGGATCTGGCGCGGTATGGCACGTTTTCCCACTGCACTAGTTACGAGGTCATCCGGGTTTGGGGAATGTGACTCTTTCCTGGACAAGTCACAGTCCTTAAACTGTTTTTATGTCATGTTGATGTTTGTGTTTGTTGAACAATGTCGTTAGGATTTGTTTCCGTTGAGACAATGTTGTTGAATTTGGTTTTTAAAACTTAATTAAATGGATTATCTTGCATGATTTTTATTTCGTATAGCTTTGTTATGGTTAAGCTATGGTATTAAGAAGTCACACCAAATTAACCACGCTTCCGCAAAGCCAGGGTGTGACAGCTTGGTATCAGAGCTCTGATCATAGCGAACTAGGATTCGTTCTCGAGTCTAGACTATGATCACTAGGGCTCTCACGAAAACATTTTTACACTGCATACCACTTAAGTCCAGATCCAAAACTTTTTACAAATGTTGAGCACATTTTATTTATTATTTAGGCTCAGTCTTAGAGGCCGAGGCTCGGTCTTAGAGGCCGAGGCTCGGTCTTAGAGGCCGAGGCTCGGTCTGAGAGATCGAGGTAGTTGGCTAGTTGGACTAGGAAGAGTAGGCTCAGTCTTGGAGGCTGAGGCTCGGTCTTAGAGGCCGAGGCTCGATCTAAGAGGTCGAGGTAGATGATAGAGGAGTCTTAGAGACTGGGAAGAATTTGGCTAGTGGGACTAGGAATGTCAGTCTAGGAGACTGAGAGGCTAGTGAGACTAGGGGAATTATTTGATTGACTAACATGTTTATATGATTATATGATTGATTATTATACGTATATGTGTTTGTGTTACAAACGTCATGCTTTCATCATGTACTAGAAAGATGGACACTACGAATCCCATGGCCATAGTATCAGACGACATAGTTTCATCGAAGCACGAGGTGTACATTTCCTATACTACCGGCACAGACAATGACGACTTTCAGCCCTTGTTGCGCTGCCTGAAGTCATAGCAGAGCCTACTGATGGCCATCATGTTGGGAATTTGCCACTCGCGGTCATCCCTGCTCCTGTGCCCCCTTGCCGCTTATCCTGTTGTTGGTATGCCCCCCCCCCCCGACGTGGTCTCTAACGACGATAACGATCTACTAGAGGAGGACCCATTCGAGGGCAGGGCCCTATTGCTGCTGGTATTAGCCTACTGCATGCGGACGCTCCTGCAGGGGAAACTCATGCCCATTCCCCTGTCCCAGACTCATTTGAGTTTCTGACATCCGCATTTTCACATATACAGGGAGTGCAGCACCGTTCACACGACGCCGACCCTGATACGGCATCATCAGCTGCACCGGATCCTGCACCCAGATTTGAGTTTGATCACAGTATTGAGGGTGATCTTGTTCTTCCACCTGGTTTTGATCCAGACCTTGACCTTGAGTTCATACACTTAGACCAGCCCTTGGAGGATCCTGTAACCCCCTGTGTTTGATGATCCAGCTGATCTTGAGATGGAGTTTTTTATCCGGAGCCAGCCATGGCCCCTGAGCCAGGCGTTGCTCCTGACCCCGCATTGGAGCATGACCCTGTTCATGCCGATGCACCTGCTGTTGCTCCTTGATTGATCATCTGCTTGGACGGGAGAAAATTTGGGGTAACTGTGCAAGACAATTTATTATTACGGGGGCCCACGTAATAACGACTTGTAGTGCACAGAAATCCTGGTGGACTCTGCGGGTCAAGCTAATGAAAACCAATGTAGCAGGAAATATCTAAAACACGAATGACCAAGGCGAGGCGATGTAGCCTCAAGTTCATTCTATTACCAGCAACAAGCCAAATTGGCAAGCCTATGTGAAGGCTCAGAAATTTATTTCCCCACTCATACATTGAGTATATTTGCGTGTGAAATTGGGTGATTACATGATGGCCTATGTTGCTATATACCTCATAGACAATTGAAACGTTGTCTAACCCGCTTCACACCACTTCGACAAAAGGGAATGCCACCCAGACGTGACACAAACACCAGTACGTTGCCAAGGACAGAAGCCGAGCTGCAAGAACGCATCTCATAGATAAATACACGACATGAAGCCCTCCGCTCTAAGCACAACGATGGCATTACTGGAAATAACCCTCCAACTGGCTGCACCTATAAGCAGTTCCTGAACTGCAAGCCTTTGAACTTCGACGGAACGGGAGGCGCCGTTGCATTTGTTCGTTGGTCCGAAAAGATTGACTCCATTCCAAGAATGAGTAACTGTTCGTCCCAACAGAGTGTTACCTGCATCCCGGGGTTATTTCTAGATAACTCACTCTCATGGTGGAACCTTCAGTTTCAGACCCTTGGCACAGACGCTGCTTATGCACTGAGCTTGGACGAGCTCAAGGAAACGGTTGAGGAGAAATGTTGTCCTAGAACTGGAATTCAGAAGCTTGAGGTGGAGTTCTGGAATTTGAAAATGGATGAACCAGAGATTCCTGAACTTGTCCAGCGATCGCACGACTTGTCTAGGGTCGTCCCCTACTAAGTCATTGACGTTGTATGATACAGTTGTGCACTTGTAAGCTTTACATTGTGGTCTCAATTTGTGGCAAGGCAATCGCAGTATTCTCATCACTCGTGATGTTTGATTTATTGTTTATGTTCTATGACAAGAGATGTTATGTGGTTGATTTATTTATAGCATGAGATGTTATGTGTTGAATACATGCGAACATTTTACTTGCTATGACCTAACCTACGTGAAACATCTTTTAGAAGATGCCACCAAGACGCGAAATGCGCATGCCCACCTCAGAGGCGGAACTTCAAGAGATAATTGCTGCAGCTATAGCACAGCACGAGGCCCTACGCTCCGAACCTATCAGAGGTACCTCAGAAAATAACGGTTGTTCCTACTGGCACTTCCTCAACTACAAGCCTCCGAAGTTCAACGGCACTGGAGGTGCCATAGCTTTTGTAAAATGGATCGAAAGTATGGATTCCATCTTTCAAGTGAGCGGTTGTACACCGGAACAACAAGTCCTATACGTTTCTGAGCTGTTTCTAGATGAAGCCCGATTATGGTGGAATCTTCAGACCCATATAAAGGGTGCTACTGCAGCATATGCCTTAACCTGGGGTGAACTGAAAGGAATGATGCATAAGAAGTATTGCCCCCAGACGGAAACCCAGAAGTGGGAAGATGAATTTCGGAGCCTGATGATGGAAGGTCCGAAGGTGTTGGAGTATGTGCAAAGACTTCATGATTTGTCACGAGTTGTTCCGTACCTGGTGAAACCAGAATTAAAGAAATTGGAACAATTCATTTGGGAACTGGCGCCTCAAGTCTTGAGCTTGATGACAACATCAACGCCACCAACAACTGATGTTGCAAGTAAGATGGGTTTGGCACTCGCTACGGAGGCAATTAGACTAGAAGAACTTGCGAACCCCGACAGGAAGGAGGAGACTCAGGTGGAGACGTCCGGAAAGAACAAAAGGAAGCTCACCGAAGATACCCAAACGAATAATGATGAACAAAAATCTATTCGAGGTTGTTTTGACTGCGGGGACAAAGGGCATTTCAAGAAAGACTGCCCTAACAACAAACATGCCAATGATAAGATTTACTTAGAAACTAAGCCAAGACGTGCCGGGTGCAAGTATCACCACGAGTGTGGATGTCGAAGGTCTAGATGCGGGAGGAAAGGACACAACAAGGATGGTTGTGGGATGAAGAGTCCCAGACAAGGAGAAAACAGTAACAACGTTCAAGGTGGAAATGGGAAAGGAAATGGCCGAGTGTCAGGATGCTTCCATTGTGGGGATGTTGGACATCTTAAGAGGGAATGCCCGAAGTTGAAACAAGACCATGAAAGGACATCCAACATCGGAGCTTGCGAAGCATGCTAGGAACCAGGCGTGACTTTTGGTACGTTCTCTATCAACCAAAACTCTTGCATCTATTTGATACTGGTGCCTATTATAGCTTCGTATCGTTAGAGTTTAAGAATATGCTTGGTTTAGCCGCTAATAAATTAGATATTCCGTACTCAATCGAATTGACGAATGGGAAGTTAGTAGAAGCCAATGAAGTGATCAGAGGTTGTGTAATCGAATTGGGAGAGCGTGAGTTTGCTTTGGATCTACTACCAGTCTAGTTGGGAAGCTTCGACGTGGTGGTAGGAATGGATTGGTTATCAGGAAACAAGGCTGAGATAGTTTGTCACGAAAAGGTTGTTCGTATCACAACCGAAGATGGCGAAACAATTGTGGTTCACGGTGAGAAGCGTGATACGCCGTTAAGAATTATCAGCTGCCTGAAAGCACGAAAGTGTTTGCAGAAGGGAGGTGTTGCCTTCCTGGCACACATTGTGGATAAGAAGGCTGCTGAGCCGAGAATAGAAGACATCCCTGTCGTGAGGGAATATCCAGAACTCTTCCCAGAGGACTTGCCTGGACTGTCACCTCAGAGGCAAGTAGAGTTTCACATCGATTTAGTTCCAGGCGCCGCACCTGTGGCTAAGGCACCTTATAGACTTGCTCCGTCTGAGATGCAGGAACTATCAACACAACTTCGAGAGTTGTTAGACAAGGGATTTATCCGACCAAGCTTCTCGCCTTGGGGAGCTCCGGTCCTGTTTGTCAAGAAGAAGGACGGTAGTTTTCGTATGTGCATCGACTACAGAGAATCGAACAAGCTGACGATCAAGAATAGATATCCTCTGCCAAGAATTGATGATCTGTTTGATCAACTGCAAGGCTCAAGCTTTTATTCAAAGATCGATCTTCGATCTGGATACCATCAGTTAAGGATACAAGAGGAGAGTATCCCAAAGACAGCCTTCAGAACTCGTTATGGACACTACGAGTTCCTTGTTATGCCGTTTGGTTTGACAAACGCACCTGCAGACTTTATGGATTTGATGAATAGAGCTTGCAAGCCGTACTTGGACAAGTTCGTGATTGTGTTTATCGACGACATCTTGATTTATTCAAGAACAAAGGCTGAGCACGAACAACATCTAAGAGCTATTTTGGAGCTGCTGAAGAAAGAACAGTAGTATGCCAAGTTCTCTAAGTGCGAGTTTTGGCTTCGTGAAGTCCAATTTCTTGGACATGTGGTTAATGGAAATGGAATCCATGTTGATCCCACAAAGTTCGAAGCGATCAAGAATTGGGAAGCGCCAAAGACGCCAACCGAGATTCGACAATTCTTGGGTTTGGCTGGCTACTATCGAAGGTTCATTGAGGACTTTTCGAAGATCGCTCAACCATTGACGCTCCTCACCCAGAAGGATAAGAAGTTTGATTGGGGAATCAAACAGGAAGAAGCGTTCCAGATATTGAAGGATAAGCTCTGCAATGCGCCAATCTTAGCACTACCGGAAGGTACAGATGATTTTATGGTATACTGCGACGCCTCGCGTCAAGGATTAGGTTGTGTGTTGATGCAACGCCAAAAGGTTATTGCTTACGCATCACGCCAATTGAAAGTGCACGAAAAGAACTATACCACACATGATTTGGAGCTAGGCGCAGTGATATTTGCTTTAAAGATCTGGAGACACTACCTATATGGTACGAAGTGTACAATCTTCACAGATCATAAAAGCCTACAACACATATTCAACCAGAAGGAGCCGAATATGAGGCAAAGACGATGGGTTGAATTGTGGAATGATTACGACTGCGAGATAATGTATCATCCAGGGAAGGCGAATGTGGTCGCCGATGCCCTAAGTCGAAAGGAGAGGATCGAGCCCATAAGGGTTAGGGCTTTAGAAATGATTATCCGAACCGATCTTTCCTTGCGCATTCGTGCCGCGCAGAAAGAAGCTCTCAAGGAAGGAAACCTTGAAGAAGAATATCTCCGTGGGATGGAGAAGCTACTGGTACCAAACGAGGAAGGAACGTTATGTTTTGAGAAAAGGATTTGGGTTCCTCTGTTTGGTGGTTTAAGGGAAGTTATTTTCGATGAAGCTCACAAGTCGCGGTACTCTATCCACCCTGGAGCGGATAAGATGTACCAGGATCTCAAAGATTATTATTGGTGGCCTAGGATGAAAGGAGATGTTGCTGTTTATGTGAGCAAATGTTTAACATGCGCCAAGGTTAAGGCCGAATACCAGAAGCCTTCAGGACTTCTGCAACAACCCGAGATTCCCAAGTGGAAATGGGAACAAATCTCCATGGATTTTATTACAAAGTTGCCAAGAACGCCGAGAGGCCATGACGCTATTTGGGTAATAGTGGATCGATTAACAAAGTCCGCACACTTTCTACCTATCAGAGAGAAGGATAATACGAGCAAGTTGGCCGAAATATACATGAGAGAAATCGTCGCACGTCATGGAGTGCCTCTCTCGATCATCTCTGATAGAGACGGAAGGTTTGTGTCAAGGATATGGCAATCCTTCCAAGAAGCTTTCGGCTCACAATTAAATCTGAGCACTGCGTTTCATCCGCAAACTGACGGTCAAAGCGAGCGAACGATACAGACTTTGGAAGACATGCTGAGAGCGTGTGTTATGGATTTGGGCGGTAACTGGGATAAGCATTTGCCTTTGGTCGAATTCTCATACAACAACAGCTACCACACCAGTATTGGTGTCGCGCCATTTGAAGCCCTTTACGGACGCAAGTGCCGATCACCCCTATGCTGGGCTGAAGCAGGTGATAGGCAGCTTGCTGGTCCCGAAATCGTCCAAGAGACGATAGACAAGATTGCGCAGATTCTAAAACGCATCGAAGCAGCTCGCCACAGACAGAAGGCCTATGCGGATCCAAACCGGAAACATGTGGAATTCCAAGTTGGAGAGATGGTGTTATTGAAAGTTTCACCCTGGAAGGGTGTGGCACGCTTCGGAAAGCGTGGGAAGTTAAATCCGCGCTACATTGGTCCTTTCAGAATTTTGGAAAGAATAGGGTTAGTAGCATACAAGTTGGACCTACCTGCCGAACTCCATTCTGTTCACAATACATTTCATGTATCCAACCTGAAGAAAAGTCCAACTCAAGATAACATTGCCATTCCCATCGACGAGATCCATGTTGACGACACGCTCCATTTCGTTGAAGAACCGGTTGAGGTTACGGATTGGAAAGTAAACAAGACCCGCCGGAGCAGTGTCCAGCTCGTCAAAGTTCGTTGGAATACCAGACACGGTCCTGAATACACCTGGGAACGTGAGGACCGGATGAAAGAGAAATACCCCCACCTATTTCCTAAGAACCCTGCATCTACAAGCAGAACTTAAAATTTCGGGACGAAATTTTTCTAACGGGGGGAGAATGTGACAACCCTCACTAAACCAGGTATCCGTACGACTTAATTAATGATTAATTACTGCTTAATTACTGTGCTTGCTTGAACTTGTGAATAAACCGCTACGTGAATACTGATACATGTACTTACTTGCATCATACTTTACTTACCGTCACTACATTATTTACATACTGAACCTTAGTGACAAACATGATGCACAAAAGCATAGTAGCACAATAAACGGATAACCTATTTGACATGCTGATAAAGCCAGCATCAGGAAAACACTGCCTCTAAGGCCTGTATGAGCCAGAAATATTTTGCTACACTAGTGGTGAGTGTAGGGATACAAGGGTTGTAGAACTGCGTCTCTAGGAATAAGTTACAATGACTGGATGTGCCTAAAACGTGCTCTAAGCACAAAATTCAGCACTTTACTTAATAATTCAGCTTTTAGCTAACTAATAAAGTGCCAAAACATGAGAAAAATGTTACTAGACACCTTCCAAAGTGTCAAGGATAAGTTGTGTCACTAAAATAATTATAACGACACTTTAAAGCTTTGTTAAGCACTTTAACGGATTACTATCCAACCGAACAACCGGACTTTACCCGGAACCTGAAAATATTGTTATTTTCATTATTCATCTTTTTCTGAGCCAGTTAGGGTCCCCGAATACCCTAACACCCGTTGTAACGCACAACACACCACTAACCGGGTTAATCCCTAAACTTAACTATATTAACCTAACTAATGTCTAACTAGTTGGTTGGAAGTGAACTAGTACCCCCCCTTTTAACCAAACCGTCCCCATGAGGGGGGGGGGGACATACCTTGTCCTTCCTTGATTATTATAATCCAACATGTTTAGTATCTAAATGACACAAAATCCATTGGACCATAATCTAATCTTTGCCTATAAGTAACAAGTCTTGCACATCATTCATTTTACATTTCACAACTCAACACAAACACTCTCTCTCTCTCTAAATAAGTCACGGCCGAACACCCCCTTGTGCATACAACCATTTTCGATTTTTGATCTTCACATTCCAAGCTCATATAAGTGATAAGGATCGCGTATAAGGAACCTTGGTGCATTCGGAAGGCGAAGGACCTCTTCTCATTGCTTTTATCCACCTGATTTTCGTCTAGATTCTTCCCTAGCCTCGAGCTAGTGGTATGTTGCTTAAATCACCTTCTTGAACTATTTTAAAGTGGTTAATATGATTTGTAACGGTTAAAACTCGTTAACATACAAGATGATGCACAAAAGTCTACTTAAAACACTAAAAAAAAATGGTGGTTAAAAGCTCATATGTTGTGTAAATCATGTAGTATTTGATTTGTGTGATTATTTGGACCCGATCTATGTTGTGGTAGCTCGGATCGTCATTTAACCCGACTTGGTCACGATCTTGGATCATGACATAAGGTTGTTTTGGAAGTAACAAGGGTTAAAGGATGAACTCTACCACACATAAATCATGAACTTGTGTAAAAGCGATTTTGTTTGTGAAATAGTGTTTAAAACTAGTAGATCTACGTATCTACAAGTGGTATTTTCAAAGGACCAAGTGTCAAGAGAAACATACTTTTAAAGACGGATCTTACACTAACACGAATGGTTTTTAGAACACACAAGTGTGTAAACACTTGTGTAACAAAAAGTTTCGACAAAATAACTATTTTTGAAAAAGATGACGAGAAGTTGTAAAGACGGAACTTCCATAAAAACGAGGTTTTTACAAAATCGGATAGTTTTATATAAAGATCCACTAAAAGTAATGGGATTTACTTCATAGTTTGGATAAATCACAAGTTCATGAAATTTATGCGATTTATATACATATTTTGACTAGTTTGTGATTTGAACATTGTTTTGGTTGAATGAGAAAATTGTTGGTTGATTTGTAAAAGAAAATGATACGCTTGAAAGCGTGGCCACCTCCAGTTACAGAGGAAACTCTGGCGAAATTTTTCCAAAAGCCTAACACTTAGAAATATTTTCACTATAAGTGTTAGAAATACATTTTGACTTGTTTTCAAAATATAAGTTTCGCCACGACTATATTTACAAAACATCGGAGGTGGGATTTTCACAAAATAAAACGTGATACATATATATATTTAGTATATATTCTTCCTTCACAACATCACTTGTATAAGTGTTCATGATTATTTTGTGAACTACGTAAATATTATTTTGGGAGAATCACGTGTATTAAAATATAATATTTTTGGGAAGAATATTTATATTTTGGAGTTAGGAATAAAATATATTAAGTGAGACTTAATAGTGTAATCCGAACTATACGAACGCACATGCATTAAATCCCCCATCCTTGGGAAGGAAAAATGACTACCAAGTATATACAGAATGTAAACACGAAATAGTTGCCTAACTATTTCCCAAAAACTTAAACCATAAAGCTAAGGCACGGCCGTCCGTCTAATAGAATTAGTACGTGTAGGTCGTCACACAGCTGTTTTATTTGGAGGCATACTTGGTAGAGACGCACCACGGTGAGTTCATGTCCCCCTTTTCTCTAACTGTTTTCAGTTTTCTTAACTGCGGGGGTGAAATACATGTTACTTTGATTACAAGTACTTTATACATGGTATGGTTAGCGTAAGGAGGTTTACTACTTAGATCATGTGAGTGGGTAGGAGCAATATGAGGCCATTAGTCCTCATGGCGGGACCGAGGGACAGGAGCGGTAGATCTATCTGGGTGTAGCGAGCCTAGCCCCAGGCCAAACTAGAAACGGACGTTGGGGTGACTTTGTCCACATACTAATGCCGTGGCGAAATCTGCTAGGTTTGAGTCTCCCTATTTGCACTTCACATATATCAGTGGCCTTGCAAACCATTGGTGATCTCAATTCCCTTATTTGCTACATACCAAGACTATTTTTATACTCACAAAGGTTTACTTACTCACTTACACATGAACTTGCTCAACATTATTGTTGATTTTTCAACTTACATGTATTTCAGGAAATTAAAGGATCTGGCGCGGTATGGCACGTTTTCCCGCTGCACTAGTTACGAGGTCATCCGGGTTTGGGGAATGTGACTCTTTCCTGGACAAGTCACAGTCCTTAAACTGTTTTTATGTCATGTTGATGTTTGTGTTTGTTGAACAATGTCGTTAGGATGTGTTTCCGTTGAGACAATGTTGTTGAATTTGGTTTTTAAAACTTAATTAAATGGATGATCTTGCATGATTTTTATTTCGTATAGCTTTGTTATGGTTAAGCTATGGTATTAAGAAGTCACACCAAATTAACCACGCTTCCGCAAAGCCAGGGTGTGACATAGCTAACGGTAAAAGTCTTGAAGCCACACACATAGTTAAAGGTTGTAACCTCGTCTTAGCTGGTCAGACTTTCTCTATCGATCTTATTCGTATCAAACTGGGTAGTTTCGACGTTGTTATTGGGATGGATTGGCTATCTCATCATCAAGCGGAGATTGTTTGCAAGGAGAAAATCGTCCGCATTCCTCGTTCTGGTGAAGAACCTCTCATGATTCGTGGCGACAAGAGTGGTGCTGTCGAAGGCATCATCTCTTTCCTTAAGGCCCAGAAGTGTTTGCGAAAGGGCCACACTACCATTTTAGCACTCATTACTAACACATCAACGGAAGAGAAGAGAATTGAAGACATCCCTATTGTGCGCGATTTTCCCAAGGTATTTCCTGAGGAATTACCTGGTCTTCCGCCTCATCGCCAAGTTGAGTTTCAAATCGAGCTAGCTCCAGGAGCAGCGCCAGTAGCTCGAGCACCATATCGTCTAGCTCCATCAGAACTCGAAGAACTGTCCACACAACTACAAGAACTCTTGGAAAAGGGTTTTATACGTCCTAGCTCTTCGCCCTGGGGAGCTCCAGTACTATTCGTGAAGAAGA
Source organism: Helianthus tuberosus (assembly GCA_030545235.1). Classification (NCBI taxonomy): domain Eukaryota; kingdom Viridiplantae; phylum Streptophyta; class Magnoliopsida; order Asterales; family Asteraceae; genus Helianthus; species Helianthus tuberosus. The sequence continues at coordinate 111,056,050 of CM060412.1, read as the reverse complement.
AAGATGGTACTTTCAGAATGTGTATTGACTATCGCGAGCTTAACAAGGTGACTGTGAAGAATCGTTATCCTCTTCCACGTATTGACGACTTGTTCGACCAGTTGCAAGGGTCGAGCTATTACTCCAAGATTGACTTGAGATCGGGATACCATCAGCTGAGGGTCCGAGATGAGGACGTCTCCAAAACAACATTCAGAACTCGTTACGGCCATTACGAGTTTCTGGTTATGCCATTCGGGCTGACGAATGCACCAGCGGTCTTTATGGATCTCATGAACCGAGTGTGCAAGCCTTACCTGGATAAGTTCGTTATTGTGTTCATCGACGATATCCTGATCTATTCCAAGAGTCAGGAGGAACACGAGCAGCATCTACAACTTATGCTGGAACTTCTTCGAAAAGAGCAGTTGTATGCCAAGTTTTCGAAATGTGACTTCTGGCTCCGCGAAGTCCACTTTCTAGGCCATGTGGTAAACAAGGATGGGATTCATGTTGATCCATCCAAGGTTGACTCAATTAAGAACTGGCCTGCGCCCCGCACACCAACAGAAATCCGCCAATTCTTGGGTTTGGCAGGATATTACAGAAGGTTTATCAAAGACTTCTCCAAGATTGCGCAACCTCTCACTTCACTGACTCAGAAGGGTGTCATCTATCGTTGGGGTGATGCACAAGAGTTCGCATTTCAACATCTAAAGGATAGACTTTGTAGCGCGCCTATCCTCTCATTGCCCGAAGGCACCGATGATTTCGTGGTTTATTGCGACGCTTCCATCCAAGGACTGGGTTGCGTATTGATGCAACGTGACAAGGTCATTGCCTACGCATCGCGCCAACTTAAAGTTCACGAAAGAAACTACACTACTCACGATCTGGAGCTGGGAGCAGTTGTATTCGCGCTTAAGATATGGAGACATTACCTGTACGGTACCAAGTGCACCATTTACACCGATCACATGAGTCTCGAGCATATCTTCAAGCAAAAGGAGTTAAACATGCGTCAACGCCGATGGGTTGAGCTCTTGAACGATTATGAATGCACAATCAAGTATCATCCGGGTAAAGCCAATATTGTGGCTGACGCCCTCAGTCGAAAGGATACCATACCTAGGCGTGTACGTGCTTTACAACTTACCATCCAATCCAACCTTCCCGCTCAAATTCGAGATGCCCAGGTCGAAGCATTGAAAGCAGAGAACATCAGGGCTGAGTCCCTACGAAGATCGAGGCGATGGCTAGAACAAAAGGAAGACGGCGCCTACTATGTAACAGGGCGTATTTGGGTTCCACTCTATGGCAACTTACGCGAGCTTGTGATGGATGAAGCACAAAAGTCTCGTTATTCAGTACATCCTGGTTCGGATAAGATGTACCACGACTTAAAGACCACATACTGGTGGCCTGGCATGAGAGCCCACATAGCAACCTACGTCAGCAAGTGCTTGACTTGTGCGAGAGTCAAGTCTGAATATCAGAAACCATCAGGCCTACTTCAACAACCGGAGATCCCGAAATGGAAATGGGAGCAAATTTCCATGGATTTCGTTACCGGTCTGCCCAGATCTCAACGCGGAAACGATACCATTTGGGTGATCGTAGATCGACTGACCAAGTCTGCACATTTTCTGGCTATCAAAGAAATGGATAAGTTTTCTACTCTTGCAGACATTTACCTAAAGGAAGTGGTATCAAGGCACGGAGTGCCAACCTCTATTATATCTGATCGTGACGCACGTTTTACTTCTGAACTGTGGCAAGTAATGCACAAGTCCTTTGGCTCACGTTTAGATATGAGCACCGCTTATCTCCCGCAGACGGATGGGCAATCTGAACGCACCATCCAAACCCTTGAAGACATGCTTAGGGCATGTGTAATCGATTTTGGTAATGGCTGGGAAAGGCACCTCCCGCTGGTGGAGTTTTCGTACAACAACAGCTACCACACCAGCATCCAAGCCGCTCCGTTTGAGGCATTGTACGGACGCAAATGCCGATCACCTCTCTGTTGGGCAGAAGTTGGTGACAGCCAAATCACTGGCCCAGAACTTGTGGTAGATACCACCGAGAAAATTGCTCAGATACGACAGCGAATGGCGGCAGCTCGTGACCGTCAGAAAAGCTATGCTGATAAGGGAAGAAAACCACTCGAGCTCCAGGTTGGGGATCGAGTGTTACTCAAAGTCTCACCTTGGAAAGGTGTAGTCCGCTTTGGTAAACGAGGCAAACTCAACCCGCGATATGTCGGACCATTCGAAGTCACCGAGAAAATTGGCAAAGTCGCCTACAGGTTGAATCTACCTGAAGAACTCAGCGGAGTTCACAATGTTTTCCATGTATCGAATCTGAAGAAGTGTCTGTCAGATGAGACCCTCATAGTTCCTCTTAAGGAACTCACAATCGACGACCAGCTGCGATTCGTCGAGGAACCAGTAGAGATTACGGATCGAGATGTTAAGATCCTCAAGCATACCAGGATACCTCTGGTCCGAGTTCGTTGGAATGCTCGTCGTGGCCCAGAGTATACATGGGAACGAGAAGACCAAATAAAACTCAAGTATCCCCAGCTGTTTAAGAAAAACGCAAACACTACTGAGGCTAAAGCTACTGCAGAATTTCGGGACGAAATTCCAAATCAACGGGGGGATGATGTGACACCCCAGGAAAATCTGGAAAACAACACAACTTAACTAGCTTCCTCATTAACCACGCGCTAAATTTCGGGACGAAATTCTCTTAACAGGGGGAGAATGTGACAACCCTCGAATTTACATGTAACCGTACAGTTTATTAATAATAATTAATGTGCTTGACGACTGTGTGGAATTACTTAACTGCTTTCTGATATCTGTGTTATGCTTACACGTATTTGTTAATATACTAATAGTGTACAGATAGGTCACTAAATAGTCCGTTATATTTTCCTAAGTGTTAGAAAGTAAAAACGTTACAAAATATATAAATAGGACACTTTACGGATTAATTAAGCACTTTAACGGAACAACACCGAACCGAACAACCGGACTTTACCCGGAACCTAAAAATATTGTCTATGACATTGTTTTCTTTTTCTGAGCCAGTTAGGGTCCCCGAATACCCTAACACCCGTTATACTTAATAACACACTAATAACCTATTTATTTTTCTAACTAAACAAACTAGACACTTAACCAAGTTCCATTGCAACCTAACTAAATACCCCCCCCCCCCAACCGATTGGTTCCCCCATATGGGACACACCCCACCATTTTTGATTATTTAATCCTAATGGTTTGATATCTAGACTACACATTATACATTGGGTATTAGTGAATTATGGTTTATAAAAAGGTTTAGTGGATTATCATTCTCTTTGATCACCACACCCAACCAAGCAAGCTCTCTCTCTCTCTTTCTTTCCCTTGAGTTCGGCAGCCCCCTTCAACCACCATCTCACCATCATCAACCTCCATTCCAACCATTTTTCATTCATCCATAGAAGCAAGAGATCATATAACGAAGCTTGGTGCTCTCGGAAGTGGAAAGACCTTCTCTATTCGCTTTTAACCACCACTTTTCTACACTCGAACTCTCCTAGCCTTGTGCTAGTGGTAAGAACTTAGATCCGTTCATTCTTCATGTTATTTAAGTGGTTAATAGGTGATTCGATGATTAAAGTTAAGAACACTAAAAATCAAAACTAAAAAGTCTTGCTAGAGTGATGAACTTGTTGGTTAAAGAGTAAATAATGATGAAACATGGTAATACAAGATGAATCTGAAATATATGAGTATTAGTCTGCTGTAAATAACTTATAACCTGTTGTAAATCATTATTAGAATGAATGGTAATCATATGTGTGCGTTTTAGTAGCCTTTAGACTGAAAACAGCTTGCTGATGTGTATTTTCAGCCGCCTTTCACAGGCTGTAAACAGGTCTTAAACTCAACGAAAAACCGATATTTTGAATCTAAAATATGTTATTATGAAATACGGTTCTAATGGCACCGGAATCGTAATTTTTGGACTTCGTTTACTATTTTTAAAGTGTTAATTTGTAACAGCAACTTAAGCTGAATTTTGACAGCAATAAATGGGTGTCATACTTTCAGTCATAACCTGAGTTTTGTGATGAATCGGACCATGAAATTTGTACAGTAGATGAAAACCGATGCATTTGTAATTACCCCACTGGAATTTCGTAAATCGGACACTCGATGAATTTTTAATAAATTGTTCCGTGGACTGTGGTCAGAAATACACAAATCTGAGTTCAGTCCGAAATATGAATTTTTATAAAATATTGGTAATGAACCGGACCCTGATATTTTTACACAATAAAATATGGAACGTTTAAGATATCCTGTAAAAATTTAGGAATTTTTGGAATAATTTAACCATTTTATTAAAATGTCCGAAAACAGCCGGTATTGAATATAAATGCTGAAATGACATAAGTTGTGACTCGCGTGTCTAAATGTCGAGTATGCTATCTGTGAATGATCTAACATGTTATATATGTTATGTGCATTATCGTATGTTTGATTTTGAGTGGGGAATGGATGGGAAACTTAGATGGGCATAAACCGTTAAAATGATGCATGTTGTGTGATAGATACGTGTAGGAACTTTGTGTTCTATTTGAAAGCCACTAAATGACTAACTGGTAAATCATACTAGGACGTGATTGACCGACCTTGACTGTTAGCTATATTTGAGAATATAACCGAGCAAACCGAGGTGAGTTCACACTTTTCTACAAAGCATGGTAAATTCCCGGTGGGAATGGGTACAGGAATAGGGATTCCTCGTCCTTTGGGACGTGTTCAGGAATGTAAATTCCTCGTCCTGTTGGGACGTGTTAGACTTACTGGACTAGAACTCTATCAACGAAGTCCCTCCCTTTTTGTATCGACTTAATCGCCGAGGCTATGGCGAGCGGGTCATTAGTTAATAGCGCTATTAGGTTTAACAAACTGCACACCGTGCTAGTTGGACGGGTGTGTACTAATGGACTATGGCACGTCGGTGGTGATAGAACACCGACGCTAGGGCACAATTGATTTTTGTTAGTAGTCGATATGATAAACGAGTCTGGTAGTTTAAAATACTGGGGCAGCTCCCCACGGCCAAAGTGCCGGGCTGGATAGCCAGGGAAGGTGAACATGGGATGGTTAACTAATAAACGTTTTCGAACTATGGGGTAACCCCCACGGCTGGACGGCCGAATGAGATTAAACTATGTTTTTGGAAACAACACTAAAATGGACAACCAACCGTGAACTCACTCAACTTTGTTGTTGACTCGTTATTACATGCTTTGCAGGTCATTAGATGCTATGGAGCTTGCATATGGAGGTGGTCGTTGTGGGATGCGAACTGTTATGTCCCGTACTTAATGAATAAACTTTATGAACTTATTTAACCTACGTTTTGGACTTGAAACTTATGAACTATGGACTTATGTTTTGAACTTATGTTTTATGCTTCCGCTGTTAACCTAAAATTGGTTTACTTCCTTTTGGTCACCAATCGTATTGTGTTTGGTTTTATTTACTTAATTATGTTGTTCAATATGATTGGTGGCTCGATCCTGGTCATGTCACGCCTCCAAGCGGCGATACTCCGCATGGTGGATTTTGGGGGTGTGACATTACATACACTAAAATCATCGTGTTAAACTCTAGGATGAACTTGATTATTTTATAAAAACATGTAGTCTTGTAAATCTACACTTAACATACTTGATTCTTTCAAAAATAAGCTTCTTGATGAATTTTTCATGAACTTTTTATGAAGCAAAATCTCGTAACTTAACCATCCATAAACTTAGTTATTTCAAGATCATAAAAATATGCTTAAAAAACCATTTTTCATGTTTACATAAAGACTTTTCGGGTTCATCTTCAAGTTTCACCATGGATCTTTCAAGATCAATGATTAAACTTGTTAGATCTAAGCTTCTAACAAGCTTGCAAATGATGGATCTAACAAAAAACACAAGATTCAACATTCACAACTTCATAACATGCATCAAAAAACTTCAAACCAACTTATTTTCACTTAGATTATGTTAGATCTTCATGTTACCATCTTTTAAAGTTTAGGTTCTTTGATGGTGTAACTTATACATACTAATAACATGAAGTAAAATAGAGACTATGATGCTTACTACTCGCTCTAGTGGCTAGGGAAGTGGCAAGAACAAGAAGAAGATGAAGAATGAAGAAGATGAGTGGATAAAAGCTCCTCAAGATGGTCCTTTCACTTCCTTTGCTCCACACCTTCTTAGATCATCCTTGTGCACCTTTGTATAACCTTAGATTGCTTGATTTATGAATGAAAATGAAGATGTATATGTGTGTGTTGTTGGCTATGAGGTAGAAGAGAGAAAAGGAAGAAAAAGAAGTTTTGAATATGATGAAATGATCTTGTTTCCTTCAACTAATGGTCCTTTAAAACAACTTTCCAACACAAAATTGTCCAAAGGTTTTCATGTTCAATATCGAGCACACAACATAATATTTTAATGGGGAATGTTGGTGGGGCCACCTTGGGGCCGGTTGGAGATAGGGGGGGGGGGATAAATTGTAAAATTTTGGAAGATGTGGGTGGAAGATGTAATTTGAAGTGTTAAATGTAAGGTTTAGTATGTTTAAGTGCTTTTATGATTTTTAAGGTGTTCAATCACCATAACTAGCTTTAAAACATAAAAACTATGCTTCTAGTCTATTTTTGATGTTTTGGGTAGTGTCCGGTTAATCGTTCGGTTGTCGGTTCGTTAAAGTGCTACATTGTGAATTTTACAAGATATGAAGTACCTTTTGTGACAATTTTCATTCCCGACATTTACAAGTTATTTTGGACACTAAAACATTAATTCTGCATGTTATTTTGGTGTTAAAATGCCGATTTTGCTGAATTTTTGCAGAATTCTGCATTTTAGGTGTGTTTCGGGCAGTTTTAGTGCTTGTTTCATCTTCCGGAAAGTGTTTATTTTATACCTAGTTCCCACACTTGCGTTTTATTGTATTTTTTATGTTGGACCTACATCTAGGCCCTAAATCTATCATTTAACTGCATGCTGAGGCTGTCACAGCTTGTCTAACCAGTGAGTTTACTAGTCGTTTCAACGCAATGCTTAATGTAATGCACAATGCGATAATTGAAGTATGAAACATGCATGAATTCATATGTAAAACAAGTAAGCATATAATGTTGATGTTTAAACATATAATTACAGGAAATAAATAAGTATTAAAATAATACAGAAATTACCGGTTTTGTGCTAGTTGTCACAGAAAACATGTTTTAAATGTGATCAAAATGTTGGTCGCAAATGTCCAAATCTAAAAGCCTGTTGATGTTGAGTAAAAGAATGTTAATGTTATCCAAAAGGAAAAGAAGTCTGATGTTTTGAAACAAACGTTAACCAAGTTTGAGTCAAAACAAACACGAAAGCCGAAAACATCCAAGGATGAATCACAACAAACTGGGAAATCAAAGACACCCAGATTTGAGACAAAACAAAGTTGGAAATCAACGGCTGATTTGACAAGCCAAACCAATTTTGGAAATCTAAAGCTGATTTGTCAAAACTAAACATTCAAAATGACTGGTTTTATCAAAGGAATGTTTTAAAAGGACAAATTTAGGTTGTCAAGAAGCAGACATCTGTGAGTGACAAAAGGAAAATCGATTCAACCAACAAGGTTGAAAATAAGAAAGAAAAAGTTTTTGTTAAAAATGACAAAGATTTTTCGAAGTTGACCAATTTAAACAGGCCTGGGTTGCCTTATTCAAGTAATTGAGTTAGTTGAATATGTAGGTGCTCAAGAAAGTAGCTGAATGTCAACAAGCAGAGAAGAGCAGCCTGGCACTGAAGGAGGTAGATCCCTGTGGTTGAAGTTCAAGGAGTGTTTGTTTGTTTTTGTAAATAAATAAAACATAAATCAAAATCCCTAAAAATAGAAAAGCATAAAAGCATAAAAGCATAAAAAATGTTTGTTTTTTAAATTGTTAAAAAATCAAAATTTTTGAAAAAAATATGTTGATTGAATACGCCGAAACCCTCACGGCTGAACAAACATGATTAAATTCAAAAGTTGTTGAAAATGGTTTAAACTTGCCAAAAATCAATGTGTTTAAAATCATGGAAATGCTTTATACAAAATAGAGCATGTGAAGCAGAAAATGGATGGCGAGATGAAGTTATCTACATCGGTTATCAAATTTTCTTAAAATGTTTTGGATTTTAGGGGGAGTAAATATTTTCAAAAAATATAAAAACATTTGAAATTTTGAAAAATCCAAAAACATGAAAAAAATTGAAGAGTTTTGTGTAAAAAGAGGAAATGATAGTACATCAGTAAGACAGTCACATCATGCTAAAGAAATGGAAAGTCAAAATATGATAAACGTCTCACTGATGATATGCCAGTAGGTTTTTACACACTCTGTAAATTGATTTCGAGATATAAACCTAAATATCAATAGCTTACTTATCTCGTGGGGAACATCTCTCGGATATATGGACTTAGTACTCCGAAATTTCGTTTGAGAGGTTGCTTGATTCTGAGATACTAGGTCTTTATACTTATTGATATCTGGGGTATTATACTTGGTCTTCTGATGTTGCGACCTCGTATAATGCTTTTGCGCTTAAAGCTTTCCCTCTACATAAAAATGAAAAATATCGAAAGACATAAATCAAGTGCAGTTGTAAAGAAGATTCCTAAGTGGAACACACCTCAAAGTCGAGACTTCATCTCTTTGACTGAACGGTAATTCATACCTGAACTCTCAAGATCTCGCACTAACCCAGAGAACATATATCATATAGGTATATTCACCTGTAAGACTGAATCTAGGGAATCTTGATACGGAGTATATTATGAGGTGGGACACGCGAATAAATTTAAGTTCTTAAAACACTAAATCTCGTATCATGAAATCAGTTGAAGTTTGTGCGAAAATTTAAGTGAATCAGTATACTGACAATCTAAGTGAATCGTTTAGAACTTAAAGTCTAAAAAGGTCAACGGTGTTAGTGATTTGTCATAAACTGATATGATCCTCTGACACGAACTCAAACAAAAATATTGTTTGTAAATATTTCTTTTATGCATTTCATTAAAGATAATTACAAAAAGATTTTTGGAGTGTTTTAGCATAAACTTTATAAAATACAAAAAGATTTATTTCTGCTTTATTTTTGACAACCGATGTTTGAAAGTTGAGTTTCAAAATCGAAGTATGCTAAACATGTTTCTGAAAATAAACAAGTTCATTAATTTGAAACTTGAGGTTTTAAAAGAAAAATCAAAAATAGTTTGTGAAATCACCAAGGTCATTAATTTGGACTTGGATGATAATCTGTGAGGTTTTTGGAAGTTGGATTCTTTCAATGTTAAATATACATAGTAATTTGATACAGGGAGAGAGCTAGTTTATAATCCTGGAGTTTTTAAACTTGTCAAAAGACTTTCATAGAGCCAGGATTCGATACTGGAAGATAATAGTTTTTTAAAGGTCCAGGAAACGATCTTGAACCAAAAATAGTTTTACATTATCAAGTTTTCATAGAACTAGGTTCATGATCCTGGTAATCTAAAAAGCACATATGTATGAACGCTTAAAGCCAGGTTACCAATTCTAGGTGACCAAAAAGCTTTCACTGTTAAATATTTGTGTTTTTCAGATGTTGAGCCAGATTACGATCCTGATAGCTGAGGCTAATGGGGAGTCTGAAGACAAGCTCAAAGCAAGGGGGGCTTGTAGAGATAGAAGCATGTGACAATCCTGAAAATCCAAAAGCTTAAAGAAAGTGGGAGCCTGGAGATAGAGTCTAATGAAAGGAAGAGCTGAGGTTTCAAAACGCAGAATCAAGAGAAACTTGTTAGAGCATTGGGGAGTCTGTGGTGCTGAAGATGTCAAAACTTCTAGAAGACTAGGAGAAAGAAGATAGAAAGCTACAAGATTGACTGCAACAATATCCAAGGGGGAGTCTTTGAGTGCAGTATGTCTATCGATTCCGTTAACCACGTATCGTAGCTGAGTAAATGTTCAAGACAAGGTTCATAATGTCCATCCTTGCTAAGGAGTCTATCCTTGCTAAGGAGTCGATCCTTGCTAAGGATGCCTATATATAATTTTCTTTTTCATTTCATTTGTAACTTTGAGCATTAGAGAGGCGAAGCTCTGCTCGTTTGATTTCACGGTTCTGTAATTGTCAATGAGTAATAGAAATCAACTTTAATTACGTTCTTGTGTCTGATTCACTCTCGTATACGGATTCCGCACGTGATACGAGATCTACGCAGTCATCGGGATTACAAATTCGATCCAGAAACAAACATACAGATTTCGAGATATAAACCTAAATCAATAACTTTCTTAGTTCGTGAGGAACATCTCTCAAATATATGGACTTAGTACTCCGAAATTTCATTTGAGAGATTGCCTGATTCTGAGATATTAGGTCTTTATACTTATTGATATCTGGGGTATTATACAAGATCTTCTGATTTTGCGTCAGCAATGGCCTAGATCTTGTAGAATACTTTCACGCTTAAACCTCAAACACTGCATAAAAATTAAGAATATTGAAAGATATACATCAAGTGCAGTTCAAAAGATTCCCAAGTGGAACACACCTTTAAGTGGAGCCTTCATTTCTTTGTCTGAACGGTAGTTCTAACCTGAGCTCTCAAGGCATCGCATTAACCCAGAGACAGATATCAGTTAGGTATCTTCACCCGTAAGACTGAATCTGGGGAATCTTGATACGGGAGTATATTGTAGAATACTTTCGCGCTTAAACCTCAAACACTGCATAGAAATTGAGAATATCGAAAGATATACATCAAGTGCAGTTCAAAAGATTCCCAAGTGGAACACACCTTTAAGTGGAGCCTTCATTTCTTTGTCTGAACGGTAGTTCTAACCTGAGCTCTCAAGGCCTCGCATTAACCCAGAGACAGATATCAGTTAGGTATTGTTGGTGCATCTACTGTCTGTTAACTTTGTCTTAATCGAGTCTTATGTCTAGATTAGATAAACGAGTGCACAACAGGGATCAAATTAGGGTTTGTTCTTGTTAAAGTATGTAATTTCGTTTGAAAGTAACATGTACATGTTCAAACGAAATTAACCAAATTAATTTCGTTTGAACAGGGACATGTCACCCTCAAACGAAATCACATCAAGTATAAATAGGTGTTGTGTGTTGTTCATTTGATACGGAATTATGTGTGTGTGAGCTGAGGTGCTGCCGGATTTTTGTCAGAATTACATTGTAAAAGCTCAGGAAATCATCAATAGATATAGATTAAAAGGAAACAAGCTGTTTGACGTCATTTACATTGATTCCGCCTTTGCAAATGATGATGAACTGCTCAGAATGACTGTTTAGGGTCACCGAACGATCCAACAAGTGGTATCAGAGCTCAGGACGAGGAGTTCATACCAATTTAGCTTGATTTTACCGGATTCTCTTACTTCTACTCATTCTTTTCTGATTTGAACAAGTTTGAACGGTTGAAATGGCCTGATTTTCACACATATCAAGCGAAACATAGTGTTTGTGACAACCCGAACTTTACGGTTAGTGTCTTTCAATCTTGTGACTCCGATTCTACGCTAATATTACTTCCTTGCATACTGTTTATTTTGGTGAGTCTGCTAATCGTTCGGGATGTTGTTAGACATAAATGATTCTTTATTGTGCGTGATTGTGCGGGTGGGTTTTATTGTATCGCATGGCTAGTGTTGGGTCGTCTAGACTATAATTGTCCTTAATACACATTGGGCCGTGAGTGGGTCGGGTCACACTCACACGCACATAGGTTAGTTTTAGTCCATGGCCGGCCCGGTTGTTTATTAATTGAAATGTTATCAGCTGTTAGGTCCCCTAAGCCCACTAAAATCCATATGGACCTTAGGCCCAGTTCGGTCAAAAGAAGTAACCGCCCCAAACTCAACCTTTGTTTTGAAAGGAGAATTTCATTAAAAACGAACCACCAGCCTCAAGCCGAGGCGGCAAGAACAACACAAACAACACCAAATTACATATTTACAAAATTACACCACTCTTCCCAACTAATTTCACTATCTTTCGATCTAGTTTTATACCAGAAAAAACCAACCGACTTGATCTCTCGAATAATTCCTTCCATTTTAACTTCTTTATTGTTGAATTCCCCAAAGCCATCGTCAACAGTAGATCCCATCCGGGCACTCTCTTCTTTAGTCGAACTTCTTGGTTAGTGGTTCTTATTTGCGAAGTACATATTTGTTCGATATTGTGTATATGTGAACCATTTAACAAAAAGTTATGTATGTATAGAAGTTGGTATTCTTGAAACTTGTGTGATGTATAATATGCAACTCATAATAAGTCTTGATGTAACAGTAGGGTTAGAGGTCCAATAGAATTGAAGTTTCATGGTTGGTAAAGCTTGGTAACATGAGAATTAAATGTGAATTTTAATAGAATTGGCGGCCCATGTGTGTGTCAGATTAGTAAAAAATATGAATGTTATGAGAATTAAATGATGTGTTGACTTCTTGTTGTTGAGGTTGGAATATGTGAGCCGAATGATTTTGATTTCAATTATGTGTTAGAGATATGCTAATGTCACATCGATATAAGTGTTTAATTCAATATTAACTGAATTGTTTGTGTAGAAACTGGTATGATTTACATTAATGATACGTCAATATAGACGTTTACTTATAGATCGGATTATGTGTAATGTTAAGGTGCATGAGGGCGAATGATTGATTGGTTAAGCCATCTTAAAAATCAACTGTGCATGATGTTTTCGAAATTTGTTAAAAGGGTTCTTGGCGTTTGGCTGTGATGATTGTAAATTATAAATAAATCAATATAGGTAACCCACGACCTCGGTTATATTATGGTAGGTCCATAACAGTAACTATTTGACTCGGTTTTATTTGAATATATGATAACATGTATAATGAAGTATGCTCAAGAACTCAATGAGTTGGTTGTAATTAGAGAAGTAGGTTGGGCCCTGCATGTTGACCGAGTTACATTAGCAAATACATATATTTGATTTGGGCCGATGATGTTGGACTTTTAACAAGCATAAGTATTTGGTTACATGATAGGGGTGTTTATGTAATGATGTTAATTACTAGAACAATGACTAGAGTTCATTTAAATCCAAGGAATTAAGCTGTTGATCTAAACTGAATGATTATTTAAATCATGATGGCCTTTATAAATCTGAATAATATGGATGGTGATCAAGAATAATGATGTTAATTAGTGATGACAGTGACTTAGGGCTGTTTAGTTAGTATGCATGTACTACTCGATCCAACTAGACATTGGGCTTAGGACGCCGACTTCGGTTAACGACCATGTAACGAGTTCATATTGTGATAATCATGACTATGGAATAAACTGATGTTCATGTTAAATTGAATACATGAATGATTGTACCAAACCTAACTGTTGTGCGATTTGTGAAACATGAACTTGCATATGACGTAAATACTTGTTATATAATGATGAGGATTGTTGAATGACTTTCTGTTACGGCTTGCATAACGATGTGTGTTTTGCTTGTATGCAACTTGTGAAACGTGTATGACGAATACGTGATTTTGTGTATATGAAACTGACTGTCTTTGGTAACCACGGTAGGGTATGGTTGACCAACTTGGAACGGGTAATATAACATAACATACCGAGCAATCTCAGGTGAGTTCACTACATTCGAGCATGCGTCCTAGTGGTTGGGGACAGTCAGTGGGTATCCCGTGGAGGGATAAGTCTTTTGGGTAAAAACAGGTATATTGGTTAATATTCTCACCTATCATTCTTGTAAGTCCCTTATGTTGTTACCTGGAGGGTAACGGGTATTAGTTGGTAGCGCTACTTAGGTTTGGCACCCTCACACCGCTCCTAGATAGGACGGATGTGAACTAATGACCCAGTCGGGCCCAGTACTGGATAGGAGTACGTGGGAAAGGGCAGTCATGTACATCAAGAGCCGTCTTGTTCGGAATTGAGATATTAACAATATTACTTGCATTGGTTATTGAACTGTTTTACATACAACTGGTAACAAACGTTTTCTAAAACTGTGAACTCGCCAGCTTTGTCTGATACACTTGTTACATGCTCGCAGGTCGTTAGGTACTTGGGAACAGGAACTTGCTGGCTGGAGGGCGTGAGTGGTCATGGTGGCATTGATGGGTTTATTTATCAAACATTTATTTACTATGGTTGTTGGAAAGTATTTACATTATGTTACGTTAACGCTTCCGCTGAACTTGATGGTTTTCGAATTACTTATGTTTGGATTTTATTACTATTAAACGATGAAACTTTATTTCAAACTTATGGATTCAATGTAATTGGTGGCTCATTACTAGTAGTCACACGCCTAACAGGGACACTCCCTAAGTGGTAATTTGAGGGTGTGACTGTTTGGTATCAGAGCCACTGGTTATAGTGAACTTGGTTTTAAAACGTTTTTATAAAACCAGACTATAACCGAACATATCCGAAATCGACCATGACACTCAGCTCCAGACTGCAAGGTTCGTTTCTCGTTTACTATTGCATAGTATATCTAGAATTTGATTATGAATAACATCACACGTGAATGCACACTTAGCACTGCAGTATGAACTTCTATGTTACCAACCCATGTTACGTGTTTTAAGAGTGCGACTCTTCTTGAACTTTCATGATCTATGATGTGGCGTCATCTGTCTTATTGCTTAAATTCGGGGAACCTTTTAGCGCGAGTTAAGAGGCACTGTGATAAGCATGCAAATTGCCTTATTATTATGGGTGCACACATAATAATAATGTGGGGTGCATGTAAGTCCCAGTGAGGCTTAACGAGTGTGAGAGGGGTTCCGCTCTGTTAATTGATGTTATGTTAGAACTCAGCAGTCTATAGGAGTCATAGCAGTGATTGTCTCCTACTCGAACATGATCTTTTCACCCCTTTCTGAATCCTAACGAATCTCGATGCTATCGAGTATCACCTGATCACATCTAAACGCCTAGCGAACTGTGTAGAATGTTAGGTGCTAGTACGAACGTCCCTGAGTTGGATGGCTCAGCGTCAAATGATTGGACTATGCTTTCCTCACTTATCTTTGTTTGCTGGAACTTAGCATGTTGACGCCTTAGATTCCGAAGTGCGGTCACTTCTACGACACTCTCGCGACATACCGTGTATTACTCAGTCAACTTACAAGAACGATGGACAAGAGGGTAAACGTAGTACCTTACCGACTTCAGCATTTGAACGACCCTAGTTATCGGCAACGAACAACAACGATTTAACTCCAATCCAATCCTTAACCCCAGCCAGCGACTCAGAGCGGACTGTACAGTCCCGATTGGGAGTCGACTCTTGCCAACCAATCGGGACAAAATCGATGACGATTGACTGTAGAGCGGACTGTGTAACCTCCCACACCATGAGTAGTGCCTTAGGACGTGGCACGGAATGTGAAAATATGGACCTTGTTGGTGAAAGGACACGGGACACCGTTACAGGCAACAATATTAGAGGCAACGGTCACGACGAAATCAAGATACTCGCAAATCATGACTTTCGGTATGGAAAATGATGGTGGCTTCAATAAGGAATGGCCGATGTTAAGGCAAGACGCCAACACCCCAGGGAACAATGACAGTTTTGGGAGTTCTAGTAGCTATAGCAACAACACTGGATGTGGTACTTGTGGAAGGACATTTAGGATGGGCGTGGGCAACGCCAGGATTATAACAACATGGTGGCTTACACGTTCTTAGTAACTAATCACTTTGTCACTATTCTGCTTAACCCTGATGCTTCATGAAAACGAACCTGTTGTGGACTCGGCTGATGGCAAGTCAACTGAAACCTCATATGATCGTTGGGATGCAAACTCGACCTTGTGGGATAAGTGTTCGACGTCGACCTTCCTTCTACTACCATTGATAGTTTGATGTAGTAGTCGGTATGGATTGGTTATCCATACATCGCGCGCAGATATACCCTGTGAGAAGAAAACTTTGCGTACCACCCCCCCCAGTGGAGAATCGTCATTTGTTCCAAAATATCAGGGTTGTGTAAAGGTTAGCATCAATTTTGCAATGAAAGCCCAGAAGTGTCTACGGAGGGATTACCTCGCCATTGCTAACAACGGTTACTGATGATAAGGCTAAGGAAGAGAGGATCGAGGATCCACCAGTTGTTTAAAATATCTTCCGATGAACTACTTGAAGAACTTCCAGATTTACTTCCACCACTGTTAGCAGGATCTCAGTTTGATCTCACGACAGGGGCAGCCCTGATTACTCGTGCTACATACCGTCTTGCACCAGGAGGGTTACAAGGACTATCTACAGGAACTGTTGGGCATGAGTTTTATTGAACATAGTTTTTGTTCGCTTTGGGGAGCCCCAGCTATATTCAGGAAGATAAAGCCTTTTCGTATGTGTACTGATTATCCAGAACTCAGCAAGGTGACAATCAAGAATTGTTTGCCTCGACCATGTATTGACGGAAGACAAAGAGGAGAATGTTCCTGAAACGGCATATCGAACGCAATACAGCCATTGCGACTGTGTACACCATGACCATTGAGTTAATCAACACACCAGCAACTTTATGGACCACATGAATCGACCGTATGTATGGATGACGTTTTGGATCATTTCCAAGAGGAAGGAACATAATGGACAACATTTGTATCTTATTTTAGAGCTCCAAAGGGAGGAGCCACTCCGCGCGAAGTCTTGTTAAAGGTAACTTCTGGATTCGAGAGATACCTTTTTGGTCATATGATCAACGAAGTGGGAATACACGTGGATCTCGCTAAAGATCCATTTCGTTAGAGATTGTTCGGCACCAAAGATCCCTTCGAGGATGCAGCAATTTCTTGGTCACACTAGACTCTATCGTAGATTCACCACAGGATTTTCGAAGATCACGCAACTTAAATCTCTTTAGCACAGTAGGGTGCTGTGTTCGTGAAAGACAAAACAGGAGGACGTCTTTTCAGCTTTCGAATCCCAACTCTGAAATGTTTATACACCGACGCAACACGAGAAAGTGATGACTTACGTAATGGACTTATAAGAAGAACTGCACGAGTCACGACCTGTGGTGGAAGTCCTGGTCTTTGGATTTAAGTTGGAGGCATTACTTGGACGGTACCAAATGCACTATCTAGACCGATCACAAGGGCCTCCCGTGTGAGCTAAACATGTGATGGCACCGCTGGATGGAACTTTTGAATGAATACGACCGTCATCTCTCTGCTGAACGGAAGTTCTGACCTGAGCTCTCACGGTTTCGCAATTTAACCCCTTACAGATATCATCTGTGGTATACTCACCTGTAAGACTGAATATTGGGATCTGGATACGGGAGTATATTCAAGAGGTGGGACACACGTATAAGTTTAAGTCTCTAAAACATCTAATCCGTATCCTGGACAGATTGAAAATTGTGTGAGAATTTAAGTGGATCAGTATATAGACAATCTAAGCGAATTGTTTAATTCTGAGTATGAAATTAAAGCTTAACGGTACTTGTGACTTGTCAAATAGCTGATATGATTCCCTAACACGCTCACCAAAAATTTGTTTGTAAATAGTTTACAGTTACTGCATTTTATTTCTGTATTTCATTTCTAGTTTAGAAGCTTTTATTCAAAATCCAAAAAGATTTTTCATTTCTGCTTTATTTTCCGACAAACCAAAGTGGAGAGTTGATCTTCAGATTCAGAAGGTTGGAGCAGATGCAGAAAGTTTCTAAGCTGGATGATGAGTTTGGAGCTTAACATGTTAATTGAGAAAATGGAAAGTCAAAACAAGTTCATTAACTTGAAACTCGTAATTTTTTTAAAAATGTTTGAACAAAATATCAGTGTGAATTGTCTCAGATCAACCAAGGTCATTAAGTTGGACTTGGTAGATAAATTGAGTAATCAGGATCATTAATTTGGACCTGAATACTTAAGTGGATTTCTATACACTGTTAAAATTAACAAATTGAGTTTGAATGGTAAGCTTGGATTGAAAATGTTATTGTCATATATCTTATATTTGGGTAGAGATTATGCAGGAAACAGGAGTTAAGTTCTCCATGGCAAAGAAAATGTCAAAGTTTGAACCAGAATTCAAGCCCTAGCTTATCGAGAGGGGGAGTCTGCGAAAGGGGGAGTCAGAATTCTGGATCAACACTCAAAGGGGATATTGAAGATTAAAGTTTGAAGAAAAAGATTGAGGAAGCTTTTACAATGTCAAGACTATTTGGATAGAGACAAATACTAAAGACTCGATGCCGAAGACTTCGTCAACATCCAATGGGGAGTCTGTTGGTGCATCTACTGTCTGTTAACTTCGTCTTAATCGAGTCTTATGTCTAGATTAGATAAACGAGTGCACAACAGGGATCAAATTAGGGTTTGTTCTTGTTAAAGTATGTAATTTCGTTTGAAAGTAACATGTACATGTTCAAACGAAATTAACCAAAGTAATTTCGTTTGAACAGGGACATGTCACCCTCAAACGAAATCACATCAAGTATAAATAGGTGTTGTGTGTTGTTCATTTGATATGGAATTATGTGTGTGTGAGCTGAGGTGCTACCGGATTTTTTTCAGAATTACATTGTAAAAGCTCAGGAAATCATCAATAGATATAGATTAAAAGGAAACAAGCTGTTTGACGTCATTTACATTGATTCCGCCTTTGCAAATGATGATGAACTGCTCAGAATGACTGTTTAGGGTCACCGAACGATCCAATAGGTATCTTCACCCGTAAGACTGAATCCGGGGAATCTTGATACGGGAGTATATTCTAAGGTGGGACATGTCACACCCCGACCGCGTTAAAACAACAAAACCGCGACGGAAACGTCGGGGAGTGTTGCAACAGAATTATTGTTTCACAACCATGGATACAAAAGTTTCATTTTATTAATAATATTAAACATTAACGTTGTCTTAAAGTTAAACAAACAAATTACATATCGACTATCATTGTTATTATGTCACTAAGGCCTAGTCCAGATCCTATGTGAACATGCATCCTAGCAATCAACATCATGCAACAACACCTGAAACATATGTAAAAACAAAGTCAGCAAAAAATGTTGGCGAGCACATAGGTTTTATAAGAGTGTCGGATTCATGGCTAGTTTACATGTTGCAATACCTTATTATAAACCTTGTTTTGAAAAGTGCACAGTATTGCAGCACAATTAAGCATCTCAAATCAAGATGATTATAACTTATAAAATCCCGTAGCCATGATTCTTAACCCAAAACATTTGTTTAATTAAATCAAATTGTAGATCATCTCGTTAATAAAACTCGTATGGTTTATATTATTTAGAAAACATCGTTGTGTGACATCGTTTCGAAATCGTTTACCCAAGTGAACTAAATAACGCCACGGTATGTAATATGATGAAAACACTTATATATAAGAAGTACCAGCGGCGTATCTACCATGCTTTCATCACATTACACCCGTCCAGTTATCTAAACACTAACTAAAAACCAATCGTTTATCCAACTCGTTTAACTTGTTCAAATCGTTTCCAAATCGTTTAACTCATTTAAGTCGTTTAAATCATCCTTGTTTTAATTGTGAAACTACTTTTGGTCGTCTCGCTAATAACATCCAAACCTTCGTGACTCGACTATCTCGCTTCTCGCATTAACAAACCACCAAAGGGTAAGTTAACAATCAAAGATTCAGTCGTTACCCACATAACCCCCACACATAACCATGGGTGCAGTCTGATAACGGGATTTGTCAGATCCTATGGTACCATAACCTAATAATGGTCGGCTTGATCAATGTTAATGAATGTCATTCGTTATGTAAATACTCCCAACAAGTTTGTTCACATTATTGAAAACGTTATTAATTTTATATAAACCATATTTATCATTTCGAAAACCATCGTTAAACTTCGAAAACATTTAACACATATGAATCACCCCAAAACAATTGAAAACAGTAAAAGAGGGGAACTATGTACTCACATTGAACTGCAAGTATCCTTAACCTAAAGAACTCAACGAAGCTCAGGCAAACCAAGCAAATCAAGTAGCACCTATTAATCGGATCGCTTAATTAATAAATCGACACATAAATCGAAAGATCGGATAGAATGAGGTCTTGTAAACCAAATGAGTATTGGAACTCATGTGATATGGTTTAACAAAGCCTACATTCTAAAACGGAACCTAACTTAAGTGCTTTCGACCCGTTACGACCCGTTAAGGTATCTTACGCCATTTTAACGCGTCGTGCGCGCAAAAGCGCGTTCAAGGCACCTAACTAGTCCTATGACAAGTATTATATGCCTAAACATGTTACATAATTAGTTTAAGTGGCAAAAGTTAAGTTACATATGCTTAATTACCAATTATGCATGAAAAGGGCATTTTGGTCATTTACCTAAGGCATATAAACTACCTATCATACAACTAATTAAACCTAAGTGACCATAAGGTATAACCTCGGAAAGTTATTCCCTATACAACTATGGTCACTAAACATGCTTGGTCGGATCCTAAAGATCGACCAAACGGGTCTAGTTCGAAAGTCTACGCGGTTGTTTAGACCGCTTGACTTACGACTCTACACAAGCAATAAACTAAAAGTGACGAGCTAAACATGTTAAAACATGTTTAGTTAAGTTAGAAAATAGTTTTGATATCAAAACAAAGTGTTTTGATACCCAAGAGTAGTTTGGTTACAAAATACGCATGAATACGTATTTTGACCGAAACTACGACTACTACGCCTAGTCAACGTGGTAATCAGTAGGTATAGTCACACGGGACTATAACCATCGTGATTACGCTCACGTTGCAAAGTTCAAACGAACTTTGTGTTGACCATTGACTGGTCAAAGGTGAAAGTCAAACACTGTTTGACTTTCATGCTTGAAATACATGAACAAGCATGAAGGAGACTTACAAAGGGTCCAAGCAAGGATGTTTTGATTCGAAATTACTCAGGTATGAGGTGTTAAACCTCAACTTAGAGCAGAAATTGAATCAAAGTGTGAAGAACCCAAATGAGAAACCTTGCTATTTATAGGAAGTTAGGATCAACTGGATCATTCCAAGTGTTAGGAGGGTGTAATCTTCTCCATACATGTGGGAACATGGTGTTAGAATACAATGGGAGTCGAAAACCAGCTCCAGGTATTGCAAAAATTGCATAAACAACCCTGAATTTCGACCAGAATGCTAAAACTGAACATTCTATCTGATCTGGTGTCACGCCCCGTGTAAGGATAGGCCTCACCTTGCGCGGCCCGCCTAGCACACTTTCAAGAAATGTCAAAACAGGTCCCTACACTTGAGAAACTTGTGTTTTGATGCATTTTTGACACGTTTAAGCCCCGTTAACCTCATTTCAAAGCTCTAAAATGAAGTTAAAGTATAGGGAACTTAAAATATGCTTACAAACATCTCAGATGTCGGCTCATTTGGTCGTACGGTTGCGTTATTCGGGTAATTACGACGGGAGTCGTAACGGACGCAAAAACGATCCAAATTGAGCGACGAATGGAATTTTATCATGCCAATCGCTAAAATAAAATATTTTAATGATTACATAAATTTTTGGATGTCTGGATATATTCAGAACGTAAGATATGCTCAAAAATGCAAACTTATGCACTTTTTGACGTTTTTAGTCCCTATTGATCAATAAGTTTATTTTAGCATACCGAACCCCTCAAAACCTATTTCTAAGCTATGTAAAGGATATTTAGGGTATGTTTAACTTATGATAAACTTCCGAAACATTCGTTACGGAACAAATCGGCATACTTTCGCAGTTTGACACAAATAGTCCCTACGATCGAATAGACTTGTTTTCAACACACCAAACCATTCAAAACTTATTTCTAAGTTATGTGAAGGTTATTTAAGGTATGTTAAGCCTATGTCACTATTCTGGAGTGTTTGTCGCATTAAACTGACTGCGTTTACCCACCAGTTTGCGTATAACCTTCCAGAAAGCGATTTAAAGCTTGAAATCGGAATCGAATCAAATCAAAAAATCATCAAACACAAATATACACTTAATAACACCAAAAACATATAATAACACCAAAGCACATTGTTTTATTAATAATCAACATTGTTTACATAACACAGTTGTTACAGTCTCCCCTACTTTAGGAAATTTCGTCCTGAAATTTTATTTAGAGGAAACTTGTGAAAAAAAATGTGGATATTTCGCCTTCATTTGGTCCTCACATTCCCAAGTAAAATCTGGGCCACGTTTGGATTCCCAGCGAATTTTGACCAATCGAATATGTTTGTTCTTCAACTGTTTGACTGCACGGTCCATTATCTCCACGGGTTTCTCGACAAAATGCATCGTTTCATCGATTTGGATCTTGTCGAGTGGAATGTGAAGATCAACATCAGCTAAACACTTTCACAAATTGGACACGTGAAAAGTCGGGTGAATATTTCCAAGCTTTGGAGGTAGCTCTAGTCGATAGGTAACCTTTCCAATTCTTTCAACAATCTCAAATGGTCCAACATATCGAGGTGCAAGTTTTCCTTTCTTTCCAAATCTCACCACTCCCTTCCAAGGTGACACCTTGAGTAGGACACGGTCTCTGACTTGAAATTCTAGGGGCTTGCGTCGCATATCCGCATAACTCTTTTGACAGCTTCTAGCTGTCACAAGATTATCGCGGATTTTCTTGATTTTGTCTGTTGTTTCCAGAATGAGCTCAGGTCCAGTAAGCTGAGCTTCACCGATCTCATTCCAACAGACAGGTGAACGACATTTTCGACCGTAAAGAGCTTCGAATGGTGCCATATTATGCAAGCATGATAACTGTTGTTGTAAGAGAATTCGATCAATGGAAGATGAGAATCCCAATTACCACCAAAGTCTATCACGCATGCTCTAAGCATATCCTCCAAAGTTTGAATTGTCCTCTCGGTTTGTCCATCTGTTTGGGGGTGATAAGAAGTGCTTAAATTTAGTTAGGTTCCCAAAGCAGATTGCATGGTCTTCCAGAAATGAGATGAAAACCGAGCATCACTGTCACACCCCGAAACTATCAGAGCAGGCGTGACTGGACTGGTATCTTCATTGTACAGCGGAAGAAAATAAGCTAAGTCTTTTAGAAAATGAACGCCACTAAGTACTCGACTCCACATGGTTCTCCTATTCCAACCGTGCCATAACTTTGAAAAGTAACCTGAGAAAGAAACATGCGAAAAATCAACATAAAGTTGAGCGAGTTCATAGCTTGTTTGTAAAAGATTTGAAATAAATCTTTTTGAATAGCCGGTTTTTGAAATAATGTTGAGAAAACAAACTTAAAATCATTTTCTTTGACATGTTATATGGAAACTTTGTATTTGTAATGCATTATATTTGCAAAAACCTTGCATTTGTAAACTCTTGAGTTTGTAAAATTTGTGTACTGTTAATGTTCTCCCTGACATTGACATCAAACCTGCATAATCCTGTGCTTTGAATGTGTATAAAACATCATATGTAATTTGTAAAGACGTATCTAAAACTGAGTTCTGTGAATGTAAGTAATATATGATCGCTAGTGGTTTGCAAGGCCACTAACATGTGTCACGACATAGGAAGCCACCAAACCTAGGCATTTTTGTCGACTTTGACTGAGACACAGAAGCCCTCATTGGTAGAAGTAGGCCAAGAGTGGGGTTGCCTGAAACCCATTAGATCTAACCTTCTGTTCCGCGGTCTGAATGTATACGTTGATTAATGGTGCTTATGGTACCCTATTCGGGACATGATCTAGAATGTTTTTCCTTAGTTTTTGATGTACCTCTTTGTACTTGTATTTTTCTGAATTTTGGGAACTAGAGTGCATGTGTATATACTTTTCGAAGAAGACTCTTGCTTGAAAAACCGGTATAGAACATAAGCTTTTTCGTAAACCATTTATGTTTGTTAAAACTTGCTTGTAAAATGGTTTAGAAATATGTAATTCTTGTATGCTTTGAAAAAAGTGCATGTCTTTCCACCCCGAAAACATTTAGAAAAAAAATGTAAAACCATAAAAGGTGGGGTTATGAACTCACCTGAATATTCCTGTGCAAAGCTAGCTATATACGACTTCGTAATGTTGTTTCCAAGATGAGACTCGCTAGCGTGCATTCTACAATATTCCTAACACGGAATATCTTATAAGTTTCTAAATAAGCGCATTAACTAAACTACGTGTCATCGAGCTCTACCGAATCGTTGACCGAACGATTTGACGGTAAAATGTTAACTTAAAAGAAGCGAAGAAGTTATACTTGTTAGCTCGTTTTGAGAAGTCATATGTTGATATATAGTACGTCGTTTAGGCGTTTAAAATAAATATAAAAAGTTATATTTATTTTATAGAATTATAATCGAGTTGTTGGATGTTTGAAATAAATATGCCTATATTTATTTTATAAAAGAGTTCGACTTGTTTGTGTCGGAAATAAATATATAGCTATATTTATTTATAAAAGGATTCGTTTTGTACGATATTTAAAATAAATATATAAGCTATATTTATTTTTATAAAACGAATTCGTGTCGTTTAATATTTCAAATAAATATACAAACTATATTTATTTTAGTAAAACAATCGTCGTGTCGTTTGATTGTTGAAATAAATATACAAAATATTTATTCTTATGAAAAGAAGTCGTATCATCATTCAACATTTGAAACAATATAAATCATTACGTTGATTTTATAAAAGTTTGTCGAATTTTCAAAGTTTACAATAAATATAATAACTATAATTATTAGTTGTAAATAATGTCTGAATCGTAGTTTTTGTATGTCGTAAAGTGTTATCGAAAATATTATAAGCTTGTATTCATTTCTATAAAAGTCGTTTGTAGTCGATCGGTTGTGTTTTGTTTTATATTAAAAACGTATTTCTTTTACGGAATCTTCTCGAAAAACGGGCAGAGTTTCCTCTGTTTTTGGACGGCCCCGACAACCAAAGTGTCGTTATTTTTATCAAACTTCAACAATATTCAATCAATATAATGTAATTCATCAAATATATTAAACGTAAACTATAATTAACTAGTTCGAGCTCGTTTGTCACGTACGATAAAAACTATAAAAATAACAAATTAATCTCGTCGTTAAACCTTTACCATCTCGCGCGTCGAACGTTGACTGAGTTGACCGAGTTGACTCGGTTGACCGAGTTGAATCAAACCTTGACCCGAACCGTCTGACGTGACCCGAACCGTTTGACCCGAAACCGAACCCGCTCACCGAACCATCTGACCCGAAATGAATCATAACCCGAATCTGTTGGCCGAACCGAAATTGAGCCCCGAACTAAACCGAAACCTGAACCTGCTGACCCGAGATGAGACAAACCCGAACCAAGCATAATTAGATCCTGTTGAACCAAGCAGCTTGAACCAAAAACAAAACCCGAACCGGCTAACATGAACACGAAACTGAAACAACGAGACCGAGCCACTTACCTGAGTCGTGAATAACCACCATCATCTTTTCATCACCGGTGAAACTCGCCGGTCCGAACCAGATCGAGCCGCCGCCGCCGCCGCTAACGACGGCGTTGCCGTCTAACTCCGCCACTCTCTCTCTTTCTCTTCTCGGCTTCCTCTCTCTCTACTCCTGCTTCGTAACCCCCGCCATAATCCACCACCATCTGGTGGTGGCAGCCGTAAATCGGAAATCGGAGGGGGGTGTCGCCGCCGCCGGAAAAAGGAACGAGGGGAGGAGAGTTCGTCACCGGGGAGGAGCTCGCCATCCATCATTGTTTGTCGGCTCCTCTGTGTTTGCTGAACTTGAAAGGGGGAGGGGGGGTAGATGTCTGCTTGTTGGTTGAGTAAAGGAGATGAGGTGTGTGTTGTTTGTGTATGTAATATCGAGAGGGAGACAGGGGTATTTGGTGCTTGTTTGTGTGTGGTTTATTTGTGTGTGTATATAATTGTCTGCACATTTAAGAGAACAAGGGCATGGCCCCTTTTATACACTTGTATAATGGGTTTTGTTTAGTGGTTCATATAGCAATTTATTAACCACAAGTCCTTATGTTCCAATTTTTAGAGACATAAATCTCTTGGAGAGATTTATAGAGATTTTGGAGATCCTAAAGAGATTTTGCAAGATTTATAGAGATTTGATAAGATCTTGAAAGATCTAATATATTATGTGCAGGTTTAGGCTTGTGGGTTTTGGGCTTGGGCCCAGGGCCCACAAGCCCATCTCATGTGTAAGTGGCCCGTAATTCCTACGAGACCCGATATCGCAACTCAAACTCCATAAGTGTCGAAAGGATAAAATTTTTAAAATTAAGAGGCGTATAATAGTGGCGTTGTCAGTATTTTGTACGGTATCAGTCCGTTGTTATTTGATGTTCCGCAGATTCCACGCGAACCTTCATACGCGTACTGTAGAGTCGGATAAGCGTTCCTAGGCACTCCAAAGGCCCAAATAAGTTAATTTGTGCTGTAAACACTATTTATTATTGCGTTAATCACCTGTTAATCACATAATTAAGAGCCGTAAATTACCGGTTGTCACAATCACGATCGGAAATGATATCCAAAGGAACACTATGTCGTGACACAATCTCATCAACATAAATCTTTGCAAGTTTATCAGCAGATAGATCCTCGCGAATCAGAATAAAATGAGCTGATTTCGTTAATCGATCGATAACAACCCAAATAGCATCATGACCTCTAGATGTACGCGGTAACTTAGTGATGAGATCCATAGCAATGTTCTCCGACTTCCAAACCGGTATCTCTGGCTGTACAAGCAAACCAGATGGTCGTTGATGTTCAGCCTTGACTTTGAGACAAGTTAGGCATTTCGATACATACAAGGCAACATCCTTTTTCATACCAGGCCACCAATACTGAGTGTTTTGGTCAAAAATTACCTAAGCAATTAAGTGATCAAATTAGTTAAGTGAGGTAGTGTGCTAGAAATATGTATGAAAAATGTGTTAACAAAATTAGGTATGAAAACAGTTTCAGGATACGGCTCAGGATATAGAGCTGTATCTATGATCAAACAATGAGCGAAAATGTAAAGGTGGACACGTGATGTACGAGGAAAGCCCTTGATCAATCTAGATCGCCGGCATAAAACCTCGGGAGCTGACAATCGCAGCTGCCTTGTTCTTCTATTGCTTCAAATATCAGAATACAGTGCAGGATGTGGTGCGGATCGACTATGTGTTACAATGTAATTCGAATACAAGTGTTGTGTGTAGTGTTTGCGATGAGCTAGAGAGAAAGTGTTCGAAAATGTGTGAGTTGAGTGACTTAATCTGATCACCCCCATCTATTTATAGTAAAACAAA
The DNA here is from genome assembly GCA_030545235.1 of Helianthus tuberosus. Classification (NCBI taxonomy): domain Eukaryota; kingdom Viridiplantae; phylum Streptophyta; class Magnoliopsida; order Asterales; family Asteraceae; genus Helianthus; species Helianthus tuberosus. The sequence continues at coordinate 111,028,694 of CM060412.1, read as the reverse complement.
TGTAACTAACTATCCTACATAACCGGGATCCAACGAATATTCCTTAGTTGAACGTTGGAGACCTGGTCTTTCGGGCTCAACGTCTCTCCTTTAACAAACACGCCCGAGTCTTGAGGAAATGAAGTCCACTTGACCGTTAGCAAGTCCCAGTCTTTAACCTGCACGTGATTAATTCGATATACTTCAGGATATCACCCAGGATGTTAGCAATATCCCCGTCCAGTATCCTAATCATAGATAAACAATAAAAAGCAGGATATTAGTCAGCATGCATACTCAGAAAATGGCCCATAACAATTGTCCCCAAATATATCGGTTGGTATATTGTTTGAAAAACAGATATCTTCAACAGAGCCTTCAGGTAATTCTCCATTTCTCATTTACTTTCTATCAACTTTCATTGCCTTACTCGTAATGGATGCCGAGACCTTCACCCAGCAAAATCTCCTCAAAAATCCCGAAAAGGAGATCTGTGCTTTTGACAACGCAGACATTGCGGCTTTGAGAGCTTCCGGCGCCTTCCCAGATAACACGGTCTTTAGACCGTTTGATCGGTCAATTCGATCGGATGTTTCTTCCACTGATTGGATTTGCTTTCCAGCATATCCTTTTTCGCTAGGTCTTCGATACCCTTTTCCCGAATTCATGATGCAATTCTTCCGAACCACCGGCATCTCTTTTGCTCAAACCATGCCCATGGTTTGGAGAGTATTAATTGTACTTAACCAAATCAAAAACCTTCATTGCCCCGATCTCTGCATCGAGGATTTGCCTATTGCTTATCGCCTTCGATCCCATGGCTCTAGCCGGTTCTTGCTTTTCTCGACCTCTAGCAAACCCCTAATTCTTAAAGCCACCAAAAACGAAGACGGATGGCAACGCAAGTCTTTATTTTTCAAACGAGACTCCATTACTGAGGGTGCCAACCTTCCGGTGGAGTGGTTAACCACCGGTAGGGTCATAAATATTCTCATGGACCGTTTGGTTTTTATCTCCTACTAATATCCTTCTTTTTGATCCTTATGCAGTGAACTTCAAGGAAGTAGCTCCCCCTACCGCTGAATCAGAAGAAAGAATCAACACTGTTTACCGATTACCTGCAATAGATAGGACTTTCACCACACATGTCCCGAGTTCCAGTCAATACTCATCATCTGAAATGTCTGGTAAGGATTACTTTCAAAATAATTAGTCAAAACAGTATAATGAAATAAAGAGTAATAATGATGTAAGACTTTTCCCTTTATGCAGCACCGGCCAAGATCCCTGAAGTCTTTGACCTCGACGAGTTGGACAGTTATTCTGATCAGATTCAGATCAAAAAGGAAGCTAGTCCCAAGGCCACAGCCTCATCCAAACCCAGCAGTTCCAAAGCCATCATCATTCCCAAACCTTCACCGGCTACCAAGCCCCGGAGTTCAAGTTCCCACAAAAGGAAAGAGCCTGATTCCCCTGTCATTTCTGACACATTTCCTTATGAGAAGCACGGGTTCATTGAAGCTAGCGGGTTTATGACTTCTTTTCTTAACCAGGTTAGTATTCTTGAACCATATCCTGCAGCTTATATCATTCACGTGTATTTATCAAAATCAAAACCTGTCCTCTTATTTTTTGCAGGGTCTCGAGCGTTTGGTTCATTTATATCAAGAATCCTGCGGGCTCAACAAGACGCTCGAATCCAAGTTAAAGAAGGCGGAAGTCACGATCTCCGATCAAGGCATGATTGCTGCTGCTAAATCTCGTCATTACGAGGAGAAATTCAAGGCTATGACTCAAGAACATCAGACCGCTCTCAACAAAGCTATTCTCCAAGCTCAAGCTGATCTTGACACCACCCACGCGCAACATGAACGGGATATGGTAAGCTACCGGGAAAGCCTCAAAAGTTCCGTCGTCATTTCTCTCCTCCAAGCCAGGTTGAAGATGGCCCATGAAGCCAAAACATTAGGTTTTGAATGCCCTTCTTGGGATGTTGGTTCCTGGGAGACCAAGCTAAAGAACCTCGGCAGCACTTCTTCCAAACCAGCTGCCGAAGAGTCTTCCAAAGCAGTTGAAAAAGCAACCGATGCTGAGAAGGATACTGAGGCGGATGCCAAGACGGATGCTGCTGAAATCGTTATGGACGAAGAAGGCGCTGCCCTCTAAAGCTTATTTCCTTTAAAATGTTTGAACAATTTTATGTCTTATGAACAATCTTTATTTCTGCATCAAAACAATTTAATAACCGAAGGTGGATGGGTCCTGGGTTTCAGGATGAAACCTTTGGTTATCAACTAGTACTGATTGTTTCAAATAATTTTATCTTTCATATTTCTCGCTATTATCTTCCGTCTTTCTTAGTACAAATCTTAGTTTTACAAAATTTCGTACAATTATCTTTCAAAAATATCCTGATCAATATACTCAATGATATATAATAAAAACCGTTATTAGATTCTTTCAACTTCGTAGAAAGCTTTTTAGAGAGTAAAAACAATCTATCTTTCAAAAACCTTAAATGATCAAAGTTTCAAACTAGTATTAGTTTCAAATATTTTCATCAAATATTCTGATAAGTATTTTGAAAATATATTTTGAGAACATATCAGGATATTTAACCTTTTACCAAACATAGTATTATTAAAAACTTAAACGATGTTTTCAAAGGAAAGATCATACCAGGAATAGGGTATAAACCTATTACCAAACTTCAATCCCTTTGCAACTCTTCCAATGAAGATGCCCCATGTCTGAGACACTTAGTGCATTAGTTCTGAACCTTATCCTTTGAGTTTTATATCATTGCCTCGATAGGAATGTCCCCTGTGTACAATGTCTTCTTAGAAATCTTCTGAATATCAGTTTCCATTGTATAGGCAATTTTTCATGTCACAGGGGTAAAAACCCAAAAATGTCTTGGAGATAAATCCCTTGTATTCTGGGGAAAATCCCAAATTTTCGTGCGCTACAGGCGGGAGTGTATAAATTCCAAGACTTAGAAAGGTGATAACCTTTAAACCTTAGAGAGTATGAAAATACCCTTTCGTGAGAGAGGGTGATCAATCCTCATATACCTTTAGGATTCAGGATATAGCCAACAGTAACGAAATTGTCAGCCACTTTTACATGGACTGGTCCCGCCACCTTGAACTATCCCTGAATAACTTGCGCTCCAGGCGGAGTGTTTAAACCCAATTCGGAAGAAAGGTGAATACCTTTAAACCTGTGAAGGGATCAGGATCCCTTATACGTGAGAGAGGGGGCCAATCCTCTAATCTTCCGAAGTATCTTGAGTGAGCATCCTGGAGCTATATCCTGGAGCATATACTGCAAAACATCCTTAAACTAAGGTGGGTGTTAGCTTGGCTAACACCCCTCCGATGCTTAAGTTAGTATTGGGTTTCAAAGAATAAATTAAACCAAACATATTTAAAAAAGATAGAATTTATACCATCCTGAGTTAGAAATTAAATTCTAAACTCACTTGAAATAAAGCTTAAGGTGTATAGCATTCCAAGATCTCGGTAGCATATCCCCTTCCATATTCTTGAGTCTATATGCTCCTTTCCCTGCTTCTGATTCAACTTCATATGGTCCTTCCCATTTTGGAGCTAGCTTGCCATCGGCAGGATTAGTAGTATTCTGAAAAGCCTTTCTCAACACCCAATCTCCAACCTTAAATCTTCTGGTCCTAATATTCTTGTTATATGCTCTGGATATTTTTTGTTGATATGTTGCCATCCTTAGCCTTGCTGCATCTCTCTTTTCATCTATAGTATCCAAATCCTGACTCAAGGCTTCAGGATTCTGTTCAGGATCACTTAGGGTAGATCTTGCAGTAGGTATTGTCATTTCCGTTGGAATCATTGCTTCTGCTCCAAATACCAAGGAAAATGGGGTTTGGCCTGTCGCGTTCTTTACCGTTGTCCTATCAGCCCACAAAACAAAGGGTAATTCTTCTGCCCATCTTCCTTTTTGGCTCCAAGCCTCTTCTTTAAGTTATTGACAATTATCTTGTTTGAGGATTCTGCTTGTCCATTCGCTTGAGGATGTACCGGAGTAGATGTTATCATTTTGATTCCCCAACTTTTAGAAAAGTCAGTAGTTCTCTTGCTTATAAACTGAGAACCATTGTCACAGATTATCTCGGCTGGTACTCCAAATCTGGTCAGGATATTTCTCTTTATGAAGGATACTACTTCTTGATCTCTAACTTGAACAAATGCTTCTGCTTCAACCCACTTAGAGAAATAATCCGTCATTGCCAACATGAAAACCTTTCCTCCCGGAGCTTTTGGAAGCTTTCTCACTATATCCATACCCCACTTCATAAACGGCCAAGGGGAAACAATAGGATACAGCGGTTCAGCAGGCTGATGTAATATGTTACTATGTCTTTGACATGCGTTACATCTTCAAGCATATTCTGCGGCATCTTTTCTCATTGTCGGCCAATAATATCCTGTCCTTAATACTTTTGAGAATAATGACCTGCCCCCAGTATGGTTACCACAATCCCCTTCATGTATATCCTGAAGTACTTCTTTGGCTTCAGGATCCTCCAAACACCTCAGATACGGTCCTGCAAGAGATTTCTTGTATAAAACATTATTTATAATAGTGAATCGTGATACCTTCATCCTAAATGCCTTAGGATTTTCATTTTCGGGGATGTGTCCTTCCTTGAGATATCTCATGATTGGAGCCGTCCAAGATTTAGGATCCTCTTTAGGATACTCTGCTTCAGGATCCTGAATACCCGCTACTTCTTTATCCCGGGGATTCGTTGCAGGATACAAGACATGTATTATTGGTATTTGGGTTCCTCCTGGTATCCTGATCGATGATCCCAGATTTGCTAAGGCATCTGCTTCGGCGTTATCCTCTCTTGGTACCTGTTCAAGTGTAAAAACATCGAAATATTCTGCTAATTTTTTGAGAATATCGAGGTATTCGATTAATTTCTCACCCTTAACTGCATAGGATCCATTAAAATGGTTAGTAATTAACAAGGAGTCAACATATACTTGCAAATTCTTGATACTCATACTCTTAGCCAATTCTAATCCTGTTGGACCGTTCTACGACCTTAAAACGTCAGTTAAGGCAGTTCATCTTCGAGTACGAAGGCGGAATCAACGTAATCAAAGTCATAACAGCTATTATCCTTTTAATCCTTCTTTACTAATTGATTTACGTGCTTTTACAACATATTCTGATACAAATCCGGCAGCACTTCGTGTTTCATACAATGACCATCTCTCTCTAACAAATGAACCACACAACTCTATTTATAGTATTAAGATTTCGCTTGAGTTGGATTGAAGCGAAATCATCACTTGTTGATTTCGCTTGAACTTGTTTCAAGCTAAATCTCATGATGTTGATTTCGCTTGAACTGATTTCAAGCGAAATCTTCAAGTAAAACAAGTACAAACCCTAATTAAGACCCTGTTGTGTGTACATTCAATCTATCTAGACACAAGACTTAATTATGACGTAATCAACAGACATTTAGTGCACCAACAGACTCCCCCTTGGATGTTGATGAAGTCTTTGGCTTCAAGTCTTTGTCTTTATCATTCTTCAAACATTGTAAAAACTCTCATCAATCTTTATCTTCAAACTTTAAACTTTAAACTTCAATATTCCCTTTGACTGTTGATCCAGACTCCCCCTTTCACAGACTCCCCCTCTCGATATGCTAGAATCTGAGAAATCTGGTTCAAGCTTTGACAATTAGCTTCCGTTGGAAATAATGAAGTCCAAACCTGTTACTCAACCAACAAACATTACAATTCTATTTTTTAACATTAAATCACAAACTCAATCAGTTTTAACAATCCACTCAAATATTCAGGTCCAAGTTAATGACCCTAATCACTTGATTTATCTACCAAGTCCAAATTAATGACCTTAGTTGATCTTTTGACGAATCAATACTGATTTTAAAAACAACAATTTCAAACATTTTCTGAAAATAACAAGTATCAAGTTAATGAACTTGTTTTTGACTTTTCAAACAATTCAAACTTCATCAAAGTAAGCTCTCCTCATTCTTCAATCTAGAATTTCCTGCATCTGCTTCAAACGACTGAGAATCCAACAATCAACTCTCCACTTTGGTTTGTCAAAAACATAAAGCAGAAATAAAATCTTTTTGGATTTTATCAAAGTGTTCTAAACTAAGAAATGAAATACAGAAAACTTAAATTGCAGAAAGTAAACAAAGTAAACTATTTACAAACATATTTTTGGCGAGCGTGTCAGGGAATCATATCAGCTTTTCAGACAAATTACAAGTACCGTTAAGCTTCATTTCATACTCAGACTTAAACAATTCACCTCGATTGTCGATATACTGATCCATTTTAAATTCTCACACAAAGTTCAATTTACTCAGGATACGATTTAGATGAATTATGAACTTAGCTCATTCATGTGTTCCACCTCTTGAATATACTCCCGTATCCAGAATCCCAATAATCAGTCTTACAGGTGAGTATACTACAATGATATCTGTATATAAATTAGGTATGCGAGGGCCGAGGGATCTCAGGTCGATACTTCCGTATATGCAGAGAGATATCAGCTTCGACTTTTCGGTATGTCCCCTTTAGAGGATCTTTTTGCTTACAACAGCAGCGACTATCAATTTTATTGTTTCATCGGCATGCTGAGGGTTTAATGTTGTGTTTCAAGCATTGCAGCAAGTATTATCCAGGGACTAGGTCAGAACCACCGTTCAGCAGAAGTCCCGGAATAATACCCCAGACATCATTGAGTATAAAGACCTAGTATATCAGATTATGAGACCTTTCAAACGAGATTTCAGGGGTTACCTATATATCCAAGTAGTGTTCCCCACGAATTCACAAGTTTGAATTTTAGGTTTATATCCCGAATAAATCTACTAAATGTGCGAAAACCTATCGACACATCATCAGTGAGACTGTTTAACTCTTTTATACTTTACAAATCTTTAGGATACTGTAATCGTCTAACCGATGTACTATCATTTTCCCTATAAACACAAGCTCTTTTTTCAGATTTTATCATGTTTTTGTATTTTTGCATTTTTTACTGTTTTTGTATTTTCTGAAAATATAAACTATATACAAATATCTACTCCCCCTAAATACCAAAACAAGTAAAAAATCGACAAACCATTGCAGATTGTTTCTCGTCTTCATCCGCAACAGTACTCTCATCAACGCCCACAATTCCATCCGACACCGAAAGAAGCTTCATACCATTCAGTTTTAACAAATATTTAAACCGATTTTTATCAAAAGCTTTGGTATGTAAATCAGCTTTCTGTTCGTCAGTGTGGATTTTCTCAATTCGTATCAACTTTTTCTCAAAACAATCACGAATAAAGTGATGACGAATTTCTATGTGTTTAGTTTTAGCGTGATGTACTGGATTCTTTGTTATATTTATTGCGGCCTCATTATCAACAAAAAGAGGTGTGTTAAGAAACTGCAAACCGTAGTCGCGCATCTGTTGCTGTATCCACAAGATCTGAGAGCAGCAACTGCTAGCAGAAACATACTCCGCTTCACAAGTAGATAACGCCACAGACGTTTGTTTCTTACACTGCCAGGTAACCAATCTAGGACCAAAGAACTGGCATCCTGCAGTTGTTGATTTTGAATTGACTTTGCAGCATCCGAAATCCGAATCGGAATACCCTTCGAGCGTAAAGTCGCCTTTTCTATGATACCACAACCCCAATGAAGGAGTTCCTTTCAGGTAGCGCAATATCCTCTTCACAATAATCAAATGCGATGCTCTCGGGTTAGACTGAAATCTTGCTGCGAGGCACGTTGGGTACATTATATCAGGACGTGAAGCAGTTAGGTACATTAAAGAACCTATCATGGATCGGTAAAACGTTTCATCAGCCCTGTCTCCGGTGAGATCTGGGTGAATCCCATGATTTGTTGCAAGTGGGGTAGCAGCTGGAGTAGAACTTGACATCCCAAATTTCTCTAGAATATCATGAACATACTTTGACTGATGAATGAAAATTCCCTCAGGAAGTTGTTCAACTTGTAAACCCAGAAAGAATTTCATCTCCCCCATTGATGACATTTCAAACTTTTGCTTCATCACTGATTCAAAATCTTTGCATAGATTTTCATTTGTCGACCCAAAGATTATATCGTCCACATAAATCTGAACTATCAGAAGATGACCATCGACTTCTTTAGTGAAGAGAGTGGCATCCACTTTTCCACGAATGAACTTGTTGGCTAGTAGGTGTTGAGACAAAGTCTCGTACCAAGCTCTCGGGGCCTGGTGTAAACCAAACAGCGCTTTGTCCAATAAGTAGACCTTGTTTTTGTGGATTGGATCGGTAAAGCCCGGTGGCTGACCGACATAAACCTCCTCTTTAACCTTCCCATAAAGAAACGCCGATTTAACATCCAACTGATAAAATTTGAAGTTCTTCCAAGACGCAAATGCTAGAAAAATTCTGATTGCCTCTCGTCGTGCTACAGGAGCATAGACTTCGGTAAAATCAATCCCCTCCTGTTGACTAAATCCCTGAACAACGAGTCGAGCTTTGTTCCTTACAACAACTCCTCTATTGTCCCTCTTGCATTTGAACACCCACTTGGTGTTAATCTTTCTCTGACCATCCGGCAAATCAACTAACTTCCACACTCCCAATTTTTCGAATTGACTAAGTTCCTCCTGCATTGCATTGACCCAAGAGTCTTCAGTAAGCGCCTCTTTGTAAGTTCTTGGCTCAACTTGCGAGATAAAACAACTCAATGAGAATTCAGTTTGCAAAGGAGCAACTTTTGTATAAAAACATGTAAGCCCTTTATCAATCTGATTTCGAGTGCGAACGCCTGTCTGCAATTCTCCTATGATCAACTCCTCTGGATGATATGAAAAAGTTCGCGGCATCACTTTGCTTGGAACATCTACATTTCCCTCCAGATTAGTAACATTCTGCTCTGCATCTTGTTCACCAACTTGGTTTGTTTGACTTAAAATCTGAATTTGCTCCCCCTCAGAATCTGAATCACCATGATTAAATACTGGCATGTTTTCAGCTTCTAGATTATCATTCTGAGCCAACTGATTATCCTGAGCAACTTCATTCTGTTGGACACAATCATGTTCACCAGCATTACTCGGACATGCTTCATCGTCATTGGAAGTTTCCCGTGGTCTCCTCGAATACTCAGCTGGGAACCTTAGCTGCGACTCATATTCACGCAAAATATCCAACTCATCAAAGAAATCTTCATCATCCTCTGATTCTTCTCTCATGTCAAACGAATCCCAAAGTTTGTCATAATGATAACGCCATGAATCACCAGGATTCTGTGGCGGCATAGTATAACCTTGACATTCAACATTTGCAGCTTCAATAATCCGCTTCTCAGATGGAACGAAGACACGTCGCAACGGATTTGCATAACCAACAAATATACCCTCAATGCTCTTCGGACCAAACTTTCCATGAGGTTCTATAACCGTACAGGGTAACCCGAACGGTTCTAGATACTTCAAATTCGGTTTGCGATTATTGATTAGCTCAAAGCATGTTTTGTTGAACTTCTCGACAGTGAGAACCCTGTTGAGCGTATAGCATGCGGCGGAAACAGCTTCAGCCCAAAAATTTATCGGTAACTTTGAATCTGCGAGCATAGTTCTAGCTGTCTCGATTAGCGTCCGGTTTTTACGTTCTGCAACTCCATTCTGCTGCGGAGTGTACGGAGCACTAAACTCATGCAAAATACCTCTTTCATCACAAAATTCTTCCATCTTACTGTTCTTGAATTCAGTACCATTATCACTTCGAATTCTCTTGATACGCCTTTGGTACAAATTCTCAATCTTCCTGAACAGCCCCATCAAACTGTCAAATGTTTCATCTTTCGTCTTTAAGAAAGAAACCCACGAAAATCTGGAATAATCATCAGTAACGACCAAACAATAGTAATCTCCTGTAATACTTTTGACATTCACCGGACCAAACAAATCCATGTGAAGTCTTTCCAGAGGTCTCGAAACTGAATTGACTTGCTTTGTAGGGTGTGACTTTTTCTTCTGCTTGCCTTTGATGCAGCTAATGCACTCCCCTTCCAGATGAAAACCTTTGATATTAACTCCCAATACCAAATCATTGTGCACCAAGTGATTCATCTTCCTTAGGTGAATATGCCCCATCTTGCGGTGCCACAATCTTGATTCTTTCTCAGTTGCTCTAGACACAAACAATGTGCTTGACCAGTAGTTGTAGTTGCAACAGACATATCTAACACATATAAATCATTCACTCTAGGTGCCCTCATGATAATCCATTCTTCAGGAACAACAAAACCAGGTTTCAAAATCAAACATTCTTTATCAGTGAAGTGAGTAGTATACATATTGTCACAAATCTGCGAGATACTAAGCAGATTGTTCTCCAGCTCAGTGATGTAGTTAACTCTCTCAAACGTTACAATCCCATTGGATAACGTTCCTTCACCAACAATTCTACCATCTTCATGACCTGCAAATCCCACATAACCACCATTGATATTCCTCACATCATACAGTAATGCAGTTTTTCCTGTCATATGTCGAGATGCGCCACTATCCATGATCCATCTTGAAATGGCTCTTGGAAGATCCTGCACATACCACAAGTTGATTTTAAAACATTTCAATAAAGATGCCGATTCATGCTTCGCGAACAAGGAAGCTCCGGCAATTCAAACTGCTTATTCGAACATGGTGTCCACCCAGGCCTCATCAGCCTTAGGTGTAACCTTGACTCTCGCAATTTGAATTTTGAAATTTTCAGCCTTCAAAGGTGGAAAATTTGCATCATAATCAACCGAAATTGATTCTTCAGCCTTTTTCACTTCAGAAGTTGAAATTTTCATTTCAGTTTTTGGTTTCCAAACTTGTTGAGATAATGCAACCTGTTTATAAAACTTGTCGTTTTTAGTTACCACTTTCTTTACAGGTTCATTTTTCACTTTGATGTTGTTATTTTTCACACTCTTTTTCTCAACAATGATTGGTGCTTTACCCTTCACATCAACTTTCTTCTTTTGTCTATCAACAACTTCAGTCTTAGGCTTGGAGTTGGTGCAATTTCTTGCAATGTGACCAACTTTGTTACATCTAAAACATGTACGAGTATCAACAACTCGACTTGTGCCTTCAGACTGAGGTTGTGAAGCCCTCTTCTCAAAAAACTCTTTATTTGATTTTGAAAAAATTTCATTTTCCTCATCAGAAAGTGAACTTGAACTGTTCACAAACACCTTCTTTTCTGCAAACCTTTTGTTTTGAAAACTCTTTTTGTGATAACTCTTACCATCCCTATAACCACCCGACCAATTGCTTCGATTGTTATTATAAAAACGTGGTGGAACAACAGGCTTTTTGTAGTAAGCTTTATCTTTCTCAAAATTCATTTGCCTTTTTGTTTGTTTCAAACTGTTCACTTCTGACAACTCAACTTCAACTAACTTGAAAACATTTGTCAACTTTTTCACATTAACATTTTCAATGGGAAACTCAGAATCCGAATACAACTTATCAGATCCAGCCATCTTGTACATCACAAGACCCGGTTCATCACTTAAGTTGTTTTTGGATTTTGATTTCTGAATGTATTTGTCTAAGAAACACCCATCATCTTCAGTTGAATCAGACATCAAAACACTTTCAGCTGTGCTCTTAACAATCTCTGTCTGAACACTATCATCAGATGATGTAAAAGTAACATCAATGTTTTCCGGAAGTTTAACTTCACTCTCTTCCTCAATTTCAACCAACCCATACTGCTTTTTAGTGTAATTATCAAGAACAGGTGGTGGAACTTGATGAAACCCCACCCCAGTTCCATCACAATACACATCTTCGCCCGCTTTGTCTTTCCCGATGGGTTTGGGAATAATATGTTGCAAAACAAAGCTTGCGGAGTTGTAACTGTTAAGCTTCAACTGGATTCGCTCGTTTTCGATTACAGCCTCTTGAACTTTAAGTTTCAATTTAGCGATTTCATCCAGTTGTTGATTGATTGATTCTTCTTTAACTCTAAGCACTGCTTTTAAATGTTCATTTTCTTTAAAAGTTTTACCATTTCGATCATCACAATCTTTCATTGTGCTTTTGAGTTTTTCAAAATTTTCAGAAATCTGACGGTTTTCAAGAATCAACTTTTCATTTTCTTGTTTAATTTTGTCATGATCAATTTTATCAGTTTCAATTTGACTAGTTAATTCTCTTATACGTTCAGTTGAAGCTTTAACTGTTTTGTCACGACCAAGAATCTGATTCTCAACGCTTCTGACCTTTGCTGTCAGATCTTTAATTTTCTCACCGTTGAGATACGTGACAGTATTACAAAATTTGCACTCTTTGTTGCAATTTTTGCAATCAGCATTTCCTTCGATCTTTTTACCTGACGCATTTGTTGACACATCTGAACTGACCTGGCTTTTTAACTCAGACACGGAATTAGAGTCTACCTCAAGTGCCTTAGCAGCCAGCACTTTGTCAGCCATTTTTCCCAGGTTCTCTGCAGTCAACTCCTGCGTTGTATCGATAACTCCAGTATCAATCTTCTTTGATTTTTCGATCTCTTCTTTCTCTTTCATCTCTTTTTCTTCTTTTTCTTTCTTCGCTTCCTCTTTCATTTTCTCAGTTGGAGTTCCCCACCATTTGTGTTGCCAATACTCATCATCTTCTTTCATTTCCTTGATTAAGGCTTCCAGATCGAGAGTTTTGTGATCGATTGCAATATTTCCATACTCATCAAGATAACACTCCCTGTCTGGATCCCATCTTTTTGCTCTCTTAGCTTCCAAATAGATACCAGAAAGTCTAGTTATTTTGTTTTCCGAAATCATCTTTCTGTATCTATACTTCTGCTCTTCAGTTCTATCATCTTTCCATGGAATAGGTTCATTTTTCGCCATGAATGCGTAACCAACCGCATCTTCTTCAGGTAGAACCTCTTGACTCCAATCATACCCCTCATCATCATAAATCACTGCAAGAGCTCTAGATTTCTCTCTGTTGTCTTTAACCTGCTTCAATCTAGGCGGCTCGGATTTATTCTGGTGATAAATCGCCTTCTTGTAGTAATCATCTCTGAAAGGATTCTCCGACTCATCAGCATAAGCGTTTCGGCATTCTCGCTTGAAATGACCCTTTTGCTTACACTTGAAGCAAGTCACCTTCGATTTATCGAACCCCAGCTTGGTAGATGCACCACCAATTGTTTTCCTTCCAGTAATTTCCATGAATCTTTGTGCACGACGAACAGCACTTGCCATAGCCCAACGAATATCGATCAGTTCCATTTCCTCCGGATCAATCTGATCGTAATCTTCTTTCATCAGATTTGTGTTACCTATCTTCCCAGCTACTAACCCTTCATACGATTCCAACACCGATGCTAGGAAGATCATCTGCTGCTTAGCCGATTCCTCATCAAAATTCTGAGCATTCTTCAAGTCTATTGCAATGTTGCATTGAAAACGATTCTTTGCATCAGGATGATTTCCAGAAGATGAAGATCCACTGTGATAACCACTGTGACTTCCACTGCTTTGATTGCTTTGACTTTCTTTGCAAGCTGTCGACACATTTTCAGCAGAAAACGTAGTTTTTGGAGAAGTTACTTTTGGCATCATGCTTTTTGGATAATACAAATCCAAATTCTGCTGGTAAGATGAGTGATTAACTTTGTACGTCTTCTTCAACTCCAGTTCATGACTTTCAAGTCTTTCAATCACCAAATCTGGAGTAAGATCTTTCGGCAAAATAGTGTTTTTAAGCATGAGAGCATAATATCTCCACTCCATCTCGTCTGGCAACGAGTCGAACAACTTGTCTACTTGCTCATCATCAGAATACTTAATTCCATGTCTAACTAACTCCAGCTTCAAGTGCCCAAACCTCTCGATCATTTTTGACACTGATTCATTCTTTAAGCACCCAAACATATCAAACTCTTTCCTAAGTAGTTTTATTTTATTTTTCTTGATTTCTTCACTACCTATACATTTCTTTTCTAACTTTGCCCAAAGATCTTTAGCATTTGAATAGTCTATCAATGAGATGATATCCTCCCGAACAGACTGAAATAACAATGCCACACACTTTTGTTCGGCTACGAATGATTCAATCTCATCAGTAGCTGTTAAGACTTCACCATTCTTGTTTCCTTAATCATAACCATTCTTCAGACTTTTCCAACTTGGAAATGCAAATGCCATCATCCAGTCTTCAAACTTTCTGGACCACCGACTGTACTCCTCAATAGCCATAAGTTTTGGAGGTTTATTGAACGTTCCGAAAGCACTTTCCGATTCCCAAGCTTCCTTTTTCTTTTCTTTTGGCTGGTTATCATTCACATTGCTTGACGTAGTGTCATTGTTTCCGGAATCTCCAGCGAACGCGTACATATCGCTGAATGGGTTCATGAAAAGATCATCCATTGTGAATGTTCCTGCAAAATCAGCAAACACTTAGAAAAATTTTAAGTTTTGAAAATTCAGCAAGTTCAAACGAAATCCTTTGAAGTGTTAACAAGTTCAAGCGAAATCAGCACTTAAACTATTCAAGCGAAATTACACTATTACACTTCAAGCGAAATCTGATATAAGCTAATATTCAAGCGAAATCTGAAAGAACAATTTCACTTCAATCTGTTTCAAGCGAAAACTAAGAACAAATCTGATTCAAGCGAAATTCAACCCAACAATTTCGCTTCAACTGATTTCAAGCGAAATTCGAGATTACAAGACTAACAGTTTCAAGCGAAATCCTATCAAACAATTTCGCTTCAACTGTTTTCAAGCGAAATCAAGCGAAAAACTTCTGATTTTCAAGCGAAATCAACCTATAACTTCGAACACTTTCAAGCGAAAACCAGTTTTAGGTCATTTTTAACAAGTTTAAATCTGAATTTTAGTCCGAATCTTTGTAGGCTTTGTTAAAACTATGTTTTACACGATATACTCGAAAATCAGATCATTTCGACCGTTGGAACTCTTTCAGATCAGAAAAGTATAAAAAGAAATGAGTAGAAAAAAGAGAATCCGCTGCTATGGTATGAACTCCTCGTCCTGAGCTCTGATACCACTTGTTGGACCGTTCTACGACCTTAAAACGTCAGTTAAGGCAGTTCATCTTCGAGTACGAAGGCGGAATCAACGTAATCAAAGTCATAACAGCTATTATCCTTTTAATCCTTCTATACTGATTGATTTACGTGCTTTTACAACATATTCTGATACAAATCCGGCAGCACTTCGTGTTTCATACAATGACCATCTCTCTCTAACAAATGAACCACACAACTCTATTTATAGTATTAAGATTTCGCTTGAGTTGGATTGAAGCGAAATCATCACTTGTTGATTTCGCTTGAACTTGTTTCAAGCTAAATCTCATGATGTTGATTTCGCTTGAACTGATTTCAAGCGAAATCTTCAAGTAAAACAAGTACAAACCCTAATCAAGACCCTGTTGTGTGTACATTCAATCTATCTAGACACAAGACTTAATTATGACGTAATCAGCAGACATTTAGTGCACCAACAAATCCTGCAATTAAAGCTTCATATTCTGCCTCATTATTAGTAGCAGGAAATTCACACCTAATGGCCTGGGGTAATATGTCCCCCTGTGGAGATTTTAGTAGTATACCCAAACCTACACCTCTTATATTGGATGCACCATTAGTATATAATGTCCAGGATCCTGAAGATTCTCCTAACTGTTGAACTTCTAGGTCTACCTCATCCTGAATATCACTACTGAAATCAGCCACAAAGTCAGCTAAAGCCTGAGACTTTATGGCACTTCTAGGTTCGTATACTAAATCATAAGCACTTAACTTTACTGACCACTTGGCCATCCTGCCTGACATCTCTGGTTTCCTAAGCACATTGTTGACAGGATAATTCGTTTTAACATGGATCCTATGTGTCTCAAAATAATGTCTAAGCTTTGTCGATGCCATGACTAGAGCTAATATCAATTTTTCTAAATGAGAATACCTAGTTTCAGCATCTAACAAACTTTTACTAACATAATAAACAGGATATTGCTGACCTTCATGGTCTTTTATAAGAACGGCTAAGGATAGTGGTTCACCATTTTCAGGCTTCATCAATAGAGGTGCGGTTGAGAGATAACGCTTCAAATCCTGCAAGGCTGCTTCATGCTTTGCTCCCCATTCAAATTTCTTATTCTTCTTGAGGATATCATAGAATTCCCTGCATTTTTCAGAGGATCTAGAAATAAATCTATTCAAAGCTGCTACTCGGCCTGTTAACCTTTGTACGACCTTCATATTCGAGGGTGATTTTATATCCAGGATAGCTTTAATCTGCTCCGGGCTTGCCTCTATCCCCCTTTTTGTCACCATATATCCTAGAAACTTTCCTGCCCCCACTCCGAAATGGCACTTAGCAGGATTCAGCTTCATGTTGTATTGACCCAGGATATCAAATGCTCCCTTGATATCCTGGAGGTGATCCTCGGCTTTTTTAGATTTTACCACCATATCGTCAATATATACCTCCATGGTGTCCCCCAGCTTATCTTTGAACATCATGTTTACCAATCTCTGGTACGTTGCACCTGCATTTTTCAAACCGAAAGGCATAGCAGTATAGCAATATATACATGTTGGTGTCATGAAGGCAGTATCCTCCTGATCCGAAGGCTCCATTTGAATCTGCTGAAATCCTGAGGATGCGTCCATGAATGTTAACATTTCATGTCCAGCAGTAGCATCTACCATTGCATCGATATGAGGGAGAGGAAATGGATCTTTAGGACAAGCCTTATTCAAGTCTGTGTAGTCTACACAGACTCTCCATTTCCCGTTTTTCTTCTGTACCACAACTACGTTTGCTAGCCATCTTGGAAACTTGACTTCTCTGATCATCCTGGACTTCAACAATCTTTCAACTTCCTCTTGGATAATCGCATTCCGCTCAGGAGCGAATTTTCTTCTTTTTTGCTGAACAGGCTTGAATGATTTGTCAATTCCAAGCTTGTGAGTGATAATGTCTTTGGATATGCCTGTCGTATCCTCATGCTTCCATGCAAACGTTGACATCCTGCATTTCAAAAAGTTAGTTAACTGCTCTTCAATATCCCGAGGGATATTGGTTCCTACGAGCACCGAGATATCAGGATTATCCTGATCCAGGATAATTTTCTTCACATCCTGCTCCGAATCCTCCACGATATCCTGGGCCCGCATCTTTAATTGCTATACTGTACTAGGCTTAGTTGAGGATTTCATCGAGGATGAGTAGCATTCTTTCGCTTGCTGTTGATCACTTTCCACCTTGACAACCCCCCAAGGGGTAGGGATCTTGATGCATTGGTGATATGTTGATGGCACAGCCTTCATATCGTGAATCCATGGTCTTCCCAGTATGATGTTATAGCAGGATAAGGAGTCCATCACACAGAAGCGTTGTATTGAGTTGACCCCTTCAACATATATTGGTAACTTTATCTCCCCTACGGTATTCCTAGCTTCTCCACTGAAACCAACGAGCACAGTGGACTTCGAAGTGATATCCATCGGAGATACATTCATCCTCTTCAATGTTTCCAGCTGAATTATATTGACAGAACTACCGTTGTCTACCAGTATCCTGCGTACAAAATGGTTAGCCACATATAATGTTATTACTAAAGCATCATGGTGAGGATCCTGAACAGTATCCCTATCATCACTATCGAAAGTGATCACTTTATCAGTTGTGAGGGTAGTCATTCTGACTGGTATGTCTCCCCTCTCGCTCTTAGCTTCCTTTGCATGTCTCTTAGCCACCGAATACGAAGTCCCACAAATGTCGGATCCTCCTGAAATAAAGTTAATTATCTTGGCATCTGCTGGGGGTGATGCTGCTCGTTCAGGATCCTTCTCGGGATCCTGCCCTTTATTCTTCTTTTTTCCCAGCAAGTCCTTCAGATACCCCTTGCTTAACAGGTAACTTATCTCTTTCCTTAAAGCAATGCAATCCTCGGTCATATGTCCGAAGTCTTCGTGGAAGGCACACCATTTGGATTTATCCTTCCAATCAGCTTTCTGCTGGTTCTTTCGAGGCCACCTAGCTTTGTCCCCTAAGCCCTGCATAGCATACATTAATTCAGGTATATTAACAGAAAAGCAGTATTCAGATAAGTCAGGATATTCTTCAGGATCCTCGTCTTCAACAGCGTTCACTTTCTTGTTATCATTTCTGCCATATGGCCTGGAGCGATATGGCTTATATGAGGTTTCTGATTTCCTATTAGTTGATTCATAGGTTGAGGTAGAATTCATCCTCTCCTGCATCTTCTTGTCATCTTCCAGACGGATATATCTCAAAGCCCTGTTACGAGCTTCGTCGAGATTCCTGCAGGGATTCATTACAAGATCCTGATAAAACTGAGAATCCTTTTGTAACCCCATCTTAAAAGCTTGCACAGCTGTTGCAGCATCAAGATGTGGGATATCCAAGGATTCTCGACTGAATTTGTTCACATAATCCCTCAAGGATTCCTGAGGCCCTTGAGTTATCCTGTAAAGGTCACTGGTTAGTTTCTCAAAACTACGACTACAAGAAAATTGACTGTTAAATAAATTAACCAAATGAGCAAACGAAGTAATTGAGTGAGGAGGAACGTTTAACAGCCATTTTAAGGCTGATCCTGTCAGAGTAGAACCAAATCCCTTGCATAAACATGCTTCCTTGAGCTCCGGAGGGATAGGGTTAATCTCCATTCTTTCCCTATACTAGGCAATATGCTCTTCAGGATCCGTAGTCCCATCATACAGCTTCATGTTGGGAGTCTGAAATCTTTTTGGGATTTCAGCATCACAGATGGGATATGCAAAGCGGGATATCCTGTGGCTGTCCTGGGATACTTCCGGAATTGGCTGGACCACTCCAGGTACACTGGATATCATGTCCTTCAATTTCTGGAGCTCCCTGGTAAATGTTGACGTCATACCTGCATCCTGCAAAGAGCCATTGTTGTTAGTAGCAAGAATATTATTATTTGACACATTACCGTTCTGAGGATTTTGGCCATATCCTGAAGCATATCCTGAACTTCTCACAGTCGATATCCTGACCGAAGAGGGTATCTCAGGGGTATGATTCTGAGAATGGCTTGGGATGATATTCCCCCTATTATCCTCAGTGTAAACTGCGGAACTAAAGTTCAAAGCCCTGGGCTGTATAGGAGTGACAGTTTCTTCAGCGGGTCTACTCGAGCTAGCTTTTAAGAGTTGTATTTCTCTTAACAGCATTTGGTTAGTCTCCTGTTGCTGCCTCATTTGTTCCTGCACACTTCCAAATAAAGTCAAAATTTCATCGTTAGAGGCTAAAACGGGAGCAGATCCCTGGACACTCCGAGTAGGGATAACATCTTGAGATTGTGAAGAAAACGGCATCCTTGGAGGAGGTGGTGGAAGCACCGAACCAGTAGTAGCAGAGGTTGTAGCAGACATAGCGGAAGAGCTCATGTTTGATCTTGAGGCCATTGTAAACAATGTGGCAAAAAGTTTTGAAAATAGAAAACCGATTAATGATTTTACAAAGATTTTTAGTAAAAGTAGCACCACTTGCCCCACGGTGGGCGCCAAATTGTTTTGGTCAAAAATTACCTAAGCAATTAAGTGATCAAATTAGTTAAGTGAGGTAGTGTACTAGAAATATGTATGAAAAATGTGTTAACAAAATTAGGTATGAAAACAGTTTCAGGATACGGCTCAGGATATAGAGCTGTATCTATGATCAAACAATGAGCGAAAATGTAAAGGTGGACACGTGATGTACGAGGAAAGCCCTTGATCAATCTAGATCGCCGGCATAAAACCTCGGGAGCTGACAATCGCAGCTGCCTTGTTCTTCTATTGCTTCAAATATCATAATACAGTGCAGGATGTGGTGCGGATCGACTATGTGTTACAATGTAATTCGAATACAAGTGTTGTGTGTAGTGTTTGCGATGAGCTAGAGAGAAAGTGTTCGAAAATGTGTGAGTTGAGTGACTTAATCTGATCCGCCCCCATCTATTTATAGTAAAACAAATGTAACTAACTATCCTACATAACCGGGATCCAACGAATATTCCTTAGTTGAACGTTGGAGACCTGGTCTTTCGGGCTCAACGTCTCTCCTTTAACAAACACGCCCGAGTCTTGAGGAAATGAAGTCCACTTGACCGTTAGCAAGTCCCAGTCTTTAACCTGCACGTGATTAATTCGATATACTTCAGGATATCACCCAGGATGTTAGCAATATCCCCGTCCAGTATCCTGATCATAGATAAACAATAAAAAGCAGGATATTAGTCAGCATGCATACTCAGAAAATGGCCCATAACACTGAGTACGGAGATCCTTGTACATTTTATCAGCACCAGGATGGATAGAATATCGAGACTTGTGAGATTCGTCCATTACCAAAGTGCGAAGATCATCTTGTTTCGGAATCCACAAACGATCCTTGAAATAAAGCAAACCATCGTCTTTTCTTTCGAGTTTAAGCTCGAGTTTAAGTGGTAGCTCATATTTCAATAAGCCTTTGATCACACAAGATCGTTGAGCTTGAAGAATACGAGATTGAATATCAGATAGAGCTCGGACAGAATGAAGTGTGACTCGCTCCTTTCGACTAAGCGCATCGACTACGACATTCGCCTTACCAGGATGGTAGCGAATTTCGCAATCATAGTCGCTCAAGAGTTCAACCCAACGTCGTTGCCTCATGTTCAGCTCCTTCTGATTAAGAATATGCTGGAGACTTTTATGGTTTGTGAATACCACACACTTTGTGCCATAAAGATAGTGTCTCCAGATTTTAAGCGCAAAAACCACAGCTCCTAACTCAAGATCATGAGTCGTATAGTTCTTCTCGTGAACTTTCAACTGTCTAGACGCATAAGCTATAACTTTACCTCATTGCATAAGAACACAACCAAGGCCTAAATTAGATGCGTCACAGTAGACAACGAAATCATCGTTTCCTTCGGGCAAAGATAGAACAGGAGTATCGTATAGCTTCCGTTTCAGCGTTTGGAATGCTTCTTCTTGTTTGGGTCCCCACTCAAAAGGCTTATTCTTCTGAGTCAAAGCAGTGAGTGGAACTATGATCTTAGAGAAATTCGAAATGAATCGTCGATAATATCCAGCGAGGCCAAGAAAAGAACGAACTTCTTTGGGTGTCGTTGGTGTATTCCAATCCTTAATTGCAACAATCTTGGATGGATCCACATGAATACCCTGCTCGTTGACAATATGACCTAGGAACTGAACTTCCTTAAGCCAGAATTCACACTTGGAGAATTTGGCAAAAAATTGTTCCTTCTTCAGGAGTTCCAATGTCAAACGAAGGTGTTGCTCGTGATCGGCTCGAGACTTTGAATAAATGAGAATATCGTCGATGAACACAATGATGAACTTGTCTAAATAAGGTTTACAGACCCTATTCATTAAGTCCGTGAAGATAGCTGGGGCATTCGTCAAACCAAAAGGCATAACAGTGAACTCGTAGTGCCCATATCTTGTACGAAATGCAGTTTTGGGAGTATCTTCTTCGAGAACACGAAGTTGATGATACCCAGAATGCAGATCGATTTTGGAAAAGCATGAAGCACCTTGCAGCTGGTCGAAGAGATCATCAATTCATGGTATGGGATATCGATTCTTGATGGTAAGCTTGTTAATCTCACGATAATCGATACACATTCAAAAAGATCCATCTTTCTTCTTCACAAAGAGGACAGGAGCACCCCAAGGTGAATAACTTGGTCGGATGAATCTTTTATCAGATAACTCTTGAAGTTGTTTCGATAATTCTTGCATCTCCGATGGTGCAAGACAATAAGGTGCTTTCGCAATTGGGTTGGCATTGGGTACAAGGTCAATATGAAACTCGACTTGACGAACTGGAGGCAAACCAGGCAATTCATCGGGAAACACCTCTGGATAATCTCGAACAATCAGAATATCTTGAATACGCTTACTCTTGCCTTTCTCCTCGGTGACATGTGCCAGAAAAGCAACATATCCTTTTCGCAAATAACTTTGGGCTTTCGTACACGACATGAGTTTCAATCCACCAGATGGTTTCTCGCCACGAACTTCTAAAACTTCACCAGAAGACAAAGGAATACGAATAATCTTATCGAAACAAACCACCTCAACATGATGTTTGGCTAACCAATCCATCCCAACAATAATATCGAAGCTCCCAAGTTGCATCGGTACAGGTCAATAGGAAAAAGATGGTTATCAAGGTTCAACTGACAATCACGAATAACAGAATTGAGAACAAGAGGTTTACCAATAGCAACTTCGACAGATAAGGGTTTCCTCAGTTTAGTTCTAGGTATCGCAAGTAAATGCTCAAAAGATAACGAAACAAAACTCCTATCGGCACCAAAATCAAAAAGAACAGATGCAGGTTGATTGTTAACAAGGAACGTACCATTAACCACCTCGTTATCAGCCCTCGCTTCGTTTGCATTCAATTTGTACGCTCGTCCTCGAGCGGGATTTGCGTTTGCAACAACATTCGGATTTACATTCGCATTCACTAACCTCGGGCAGTTGTTGCGGAATTGACCAAACTCTCCGCAATTGTAACATGAACCCGGTGGGAATCTAGCAGCATTCCCATGAACCTGTGCTGGATTCTGAGTGGCTTGATTTTGACTCAAACGACAAATGTTGTCCAGATGCCCAAGTTTACCACACGGAGTGCATTGCTTGCAAGCTTGTTGTGCAACATGATGACCGTTGCAGCGAGCACAGTGAGGTGCGGTACCAACATACACGGAGGTTGAGCCGGTGGGTTCTGAGGGTTCTAAGCAGTACGGCAAAGTTTTGGGAAGCCTTGCGCTTCCTCGAATTTTTAGAAGATTCGCCCTTCTTCTTTCCCTTACCCTTTTCCTTGTCTTTAACAGAATCGGCTGACTTCTTCTTGTCACCCTTGCGGGTAAGTTTACCCTTCCTGACTTGAGACTCAGTCAGGGTAGCAGACAACTCGATCGCTTGACGAATAGTAGTAGGATTACTGCCAGTCACAATGTCTTGCACGGAATCGGGTAAACCGTCAATATAATGCATCGCTGAAGACATGCTCGCCTATAAGTGAACACTCACCCCAAGAGTTCCCAGGTAAGAGTGACTGGTCCGATTATGTGGATTTGTACGAACACTCTAGTCTTAGACAGAAAACTCAGGGTACATCCATTCACCCTTCCAGTTTGCACGTGTTCACACTATAAGGCCCAAACTTTGACGAGATTTTGAAAACTTAGAGGGTTCAAAACCTAGTAATCAATCATCCTAGAACAGATGATTAATTTTCGAAGCGGATTCAAAATTTGTGTTCTCGTTGTGGTTATCACCTAAGGGTAGGTGACGGTATTGTTTTAAAATCTAAACGCAAATCTTCTTGCGTTAGGGTCCTAAAAAGTTATAGTCTAGGTCAAAGCATTACTAATAACCTAATTCCCTATAACCATTGGCACTGATACCAACTCTTCTGTCACACCCCGACCGCGTTAAAACAACGAAACCGCGGCAGAAACGTCGGGGAGTGTTGAAACAGAATTATTGTTTCACAACCATGGATACAAAAGTTTCATTTTATTGATAATATTAAACATTAACATTGTCTTAAAGCTAAACAAACAAATTACATATCGACTATCATTGTTATTATGTCACTAAGGCCTCGTCCAGATCCTATGTGAACATGCATCCTAGCAATCAACATCATGCAACAACACCTGAAACATATGTAAAAACAAAGTCAGCAAAGAAATACTGGCGAGCACATAGGTTTTATAAGAGTGTCGGATTCATGGCTAGTTTACATGTTGCAATACCTAATTATAAACCTTGTTTTGAAAAGTGCACAGTATTGCAGCATAATTAACCATCTCAAATCAAGATGGTTATAACTTATAAAATCTCGTAGCAATGATTCTTAACCCAAAACATTTGTTTAATTAAATCGAATTGTAAATCATCTCGTTAATAAAACGCGTATGGTTTATATTATTTAGAAAACATCGTTGTGTGACATCGTTTCGAAATCGTTTACCCAAGTGAACTAAATAACGCCACGGTATGTAATATGATGAAAACACTTATATATAAGAAGTACCAGCGGCGTATCTACCATGCTTTCATCACATTACACCCGTCCCGTTATCTAAACACTAACTAAAAACCAATCGTTTATCCAACTCGTTTAACTTGTTCAAATCGTTTCCAAATGGTTTAACTCCTTTAAGTCGTTTAAATCATCCTTGTTTTAATTGTGAAACTACTTTTGGTCGTCTCACTAATAACATCCAAACCTTCGTGACTCGACTATCTCGCTTCTCGCATTAACAAACCACCAAAGGGTAAGTTAACAATCACAGATTCAGTCGTTACCCACATAACCCCCACACATAACCATGGGTGCAATATGATAAAGGGATTTGTCAGATCCTATGGTACCATAACCTAATACTGGTCAGCTTGATCAACGTTAATGAATGTCATTCGTTATGTAAATACTCCCAACAAGTTTGTTCACATTATAGAAATCGTTATTAATTTTATATAAACCATATTTATCATTTCGAAAACCATCGTTAAACCTCGAAAACATTTAACACATATGAATAACCCCAAAACAATTTAAAACAGTAAAAGAGGGGAACTATGTACTCACATTGAACTGCAAGTATCATTGACCTAAAGAACTCAACGAAGCTCAGGCAAACCAAGCAAATCAAGTAGCACCTATTAATCGGATCGCTTAATTAATAAATCGACACCTAAATCGAAAGATCAGATAGAATGAGGTCTTGTAAACCAAATGAGTATTGGAACTCATGTGATATGGTTTAACAAAGCCTACATTCTAAAACGGAACCTAACTTAAGTGCTTTCGACCCGTTATGACCCATTAAGGTATATTACGCCATTTTAACGCGTCGTGCGCGCAAAAGCGCGTTCGAGGCACCTAACTAGTCCTATGACAAGTATTATATGCCTAAACATGTTACATAATTAGTTTAAGTGGCAAAAGTTAAGTTACATATGCTTAATTACCAATTATGCATGAAAAGGGCATTTTGGTCATTTACCTAAGGCATATAAACTACCTATCATACAACTAATTAAACCTAAGTGACCATAAGGTATAACCTCGGAAAGTTATTCCCTATACAACTATGGTCACTAAACATGCTTGGTCGGATCCTAAAGATCGACCAAACGGGTCTAGTTCGAAAGTCTACGCGGTTGTTTAGACCGCTTGACTTACGACTCTACACAAGCAATAAACTAAAAGTGACGAGCTAAACATGTTAAAACATGTTTAGTTAAGTTAGAAAATAGGTTTTGATACCCAAGAGTAGTTTGGTTACAAAATACGCATGAATACGTATTTTGACCGAAACTACTACTCGTCACTACGCCTAGTCAACGTGGTAATCAGTAGGTATAGTCACACGGGACTATAACCATCGTGATTACGCTCACGTTGCAAAGTTCAAACGAACTTTGTGTTGACCATTGACTGGTCAAAGCTGAAAGTCAAACACTATTTGACTTTCATGCTTGAAATACATGAATAAGCATGAAGGAGACTTACAAAGGGTCCAAGCAAGGATGTTTTGATTCAAAATTACTCAGGTATGAGGTGTTAAACCTCAACTTAGAGCAGAAATTGAATCAAAGTGTGAAGAACCCAAATGAGAAACCTTGCTATTTATAGGAAGTTAGGATCAATTGGATCATTTCAAGTGTCAGGAGGGTGTAATCTTGGCCATACATGTGGGAACATGGTATTAGAATACAATGGGAGTTGAAAACCAGCTCCAAGTATTGCAAAAATTGCATAAACAACCCTGAATTTCGACCAGAATGCTGAAACTGAACTTTCTGTCTGATCTGGTGTCGCGCCCCGCGTAAGGATAGGCCTCACCTTACGCGGCCCGCCTAGCACACTTTCCAGAAATGTCAAAACAGGTCCCTGCACTTGAGAAACTTGTGTTTTGATGCATTTTTGACACGTTTAAGCCCCGTTAACCTCATTTCAAAGCTCTAAAATGAAGTTAAAGTATAGGGAACTTAAAATATGCTCAAAAAAATCTCGGATGTCGGCTCGTTTGGTCGTACGATTGCGTTATTCGGGAGTCGTAACGGACGCAAAAACGATCCAAATTGAGCGATGAATTGAATTTTATCATGCCAATCGCTAAAATAAAATATTTTAATGATTACATAAATTTTTGGATGTCTGGATATATTTTGAACATAAGATATGCGTGAAAATGCAAACTTATGCACTTTTTGACGTTTTTAGTCCATATTGATCAATAAGTTTATTTTAGTATACCGAACCCCTCAAAGCCTATTTCTAAGCTATGTAAAGGATATTTAGGGTATGTATAACTTATGATCAAGTTCCGAAACGTTCGTTACGGAACAAATCGGCATACTTTCGCATTTTGACACAAATAGTCCCTGCGATCGAATAGACTTGTTTTCAACACACCAAACCATTCAAAACTTATTTCTAAGTTATGTGAAGGTTATTTAAGGTATGTTAAGCCTATGTCACTATTCTGGAGTGTTTGTCGCGTTAAACTGATTGCGTTTGCGCACCAGTTTGCGTATAACCTTCCAAAAAAAGCGATTTAAAGCTTGAAATTGGAATCGAATCAAATCATAAAATCATCAAACACAAATATACACTTAATAACACCAAAACACATATAATAACATCAAAGCACATTGTTTTATTAATAATCAACATTGTTTACAGAACACAGTTGTCACAGGACATGCGATTAAGTTAGTTCCTTAAACATTAATCTCGTATCTTGATTCAATTGAAGTGTGTGTGAAAATTTAAGTGGGTCAGTATATTGACAATCTAAGTGAACTGTTTAAAACTTAAAGTTTATGTAGATCAACGGTGCATGTGATTAGTTAAAACTGATATGATCCACTGACACATCTCAACAAAAATATGTCTGTAAATATTTTGTTGTTGGATTTCATTACAGATAAAACTACAAAAAGATTTAGGTGTGTTTTAGCATAAAGTTTGTAAAACACAAAAAAAAAATTGTTTCACTTTATGTTTCGACAACCGATGTTGGAAAGCTGAATTTCAAAATCTAAAGTATGCTAAACATGTCTCGAAAAATAACAAGTTCATTAATTTGAAACTTGAATTTGAAATTAAAAATGTAAAATATTGCTTGGAATTGTCCACTAAGGTCATTAATTTGGACTTGGTAGATAATCGGATATTCGAGGTCATTAATTTGAACTTGATTATCTATGAGGGTTAATGAAGATAATCGTGCTTAAAAGTCAAATATGATATTGAGGTTTTTATGACAGAAAGCTGATTGTTAGAAGGAGTTTGATAAACAGTGTCAAATGGAAAGAAAACACAAAGAACACGAAAAGATAGTAGTGCCAAATTGTCAAATGCAGGTTACTAAAAGCAAAGGGAAGATAGCTAAGAGGGAGTCTAAAGTAAGGGGGAGTTTGTGATTCAGAAATGTCAAAGATTTTTGAAGACTTAGAAGAAAATGACGAATTGGTAATGACAAAGCAAAGATTGTCTACAACAATATCCAAGGGGGAGTCTGTGAATGCATTATGTCTATTGCTTTCGTCAACCATGTTCATAGTTGTCAATGTATCGAATCGTAGTTAATTGTATAGGATTATATGATAGATAAGACGAATTTGTATCGTTAGTACACATTCGTACGAATGTGCAGTTCATGCGAATGGGACATCCTATTCGTCCCAAGGTGCCACTCGTATGAAAGTCCCAGTCATCCCAGATGGTTCATAGGACTAGGGATGCCTATAAATAGGGGTTCAGGTCTTGTCATTTGTAACACTTTGGACTTGAGAAGGGAAACTCTGTCCATTTGGTTTCGTGGTTCTGTAACTTCAAATAATCAATAGAAACCAGTTTAATTAGTTTGTTCTTGTGCATGTCATCTTCACACTCGGGTTCCGCACGAGATATGGAGATATATTAGCCGTTCGGAGCATTCGAAGTGCCGAAATGGTCCTCACAGTACGAGAGAGCTCTCTCGTCCCAGGCAACTTCATGCAAATAGGATTTTCCTATAAATAGAGGATGATGGCTCCTCATTTCACAAGTTTTGGAGTTCCCAGAGGGGAAATGCTGGCGAAATTTCTCCAGAATTTTGCCAGCTTGTAAAAGATGTAAACTCTTTCGGTACGAATGAAGCAAGCATTCAACTAATGACTATTCTGCTTCTACTCCTTTCTTATCAATAATATTCTACCAAATCGGTTCTATCGGGGCCAAAACTCCATCTAATCCCGCCGGATCCTGGACTCTCAATTGGTATCAGAGCTACGGTATCGATTCAATCGATCTACCAGTTGATTGAATCACCTACGCTCATGAATTTTCCATTTTTAGGGGGTATAGACATAAAACATCAAATTGAAGGTCAATTCACGTATGGAATTTGAAATTGAAGACATCGTTAGCTTCGGAATTGATTTCGCACATATCTGTGAAGTTTCATCATGAAATTCGCAGAAATAAAGATTCTGAATCGAAAAATGTGATTGGGAATGTTCGTGAGACTGGATTAGTCGCTTTCGCGCGAAAGAGCTCTCCCATTCGCACAAAAAGGCCTCTCAGACGAGAGGATCCCCCGTTCGTCCAAAAAATCCATTCGTTCCAAAATCAGCCCATTCGCACGAATGAGTCAAATGCCTACAAAAAGGCATTTTGTCAGCTAATAAAAGTACTTAAGAATCTATGGGCTGGATCAAGTCAGGCTAGGTTAGGTTTCCTTCTTCCACTTTTGTATTTTTCTGTGAATTTTCATGTATGGTTGGATATTTGGATATTGGATTATCAAATAAGTTAGAATTGTTACATAATTGTCTTGTAAAATATAGAAATTTAGGAGAGGTTGTAAGCATTTAATACTTCTTAGTGTTCACCTATTACATAATCATTCAATACATGTGTTTGCTTCGAATGATTGGTTTTAGTAATAAATAGAATTTTAAAGTTCCATTTATTTGTTGCTTTATAAATCAGACGGAACATATTTCATTTTTAATGGCTAAATCTGCAAATCATGGGGATATAATCATTGACATCTCCTGACTCCTATCCTAAGATTTGTCTAACTCACCAACACCACAAACAAATTTCAATTACAATGGAGTATTTAGAGATTTTTAAATTGTAATTTTACTTTTTTTCATTGTTGTACGTAATAAAAATACTTTAATTATATACATTATATACACCTTATTGTAAATTTTTACACACATTAATATATCATTTTTCTATTATGCAACCACATATAATACATGGTACTTCTACCTATGGGCTTGAGATGGACTTATTGTCAATACACTAGACGCTTTTATTTTTGCACACATTAATGTACCATTTTTCTATTAATCATAAATAGTATTTAATATAAATAACTTTCTCGAGTTCAGGAAGTAATCCCGGGTAATAATCTAGTATCATATAAAATTAAAAAACAAAATTCACTACCGTTAGTTTATTAAAATAATGATATCGGAGAATGGAAAGTGAGTCCGGTGATCCAGAATTTGATGAGATTGAGGTGATGTTTGTTTTTTGGCCAGAAGCACTTCTCGCCACTTATGTCTGCTTCGCGCAGACCTTTGGGTCCTGCAGCTTGTTTGTTTTCCAGAAGCACTTCTCATCTTTTTACCTCTTCCCCACCTCTTCCCCACGCAGACACAAGCCCACCTCTTCTCACCTCTTCTCACTTCTTCTCTCTTTCAAAACACAGCCATTCTCCACCTCCACCACCACATCTCCACCACCACCACATCTCCGCCACTCTCTGCATCCCCGCCACCACCTCCAGCACCACATCTCCGCCACCACCACCACCTCCACCCCAACATCTCCGCCTATATAAATACAATTACACCCCTAAACCGGATGAACCTGAAGCCGGATTTGAGCTGCAACTCGAATCAAATCAAAATAAACCGAAAATCCACCTCTGCCACCGTCGTGAGCGGCGGCGGCGCCGCCTGCCGTCGCTGGTGCACCACCGGCTACATCATCTTTGGTCGGCTGTTATTCCCGTCGGAACTGAGAGAGGGGCGAGAGGGTGAGGGATTTGTCGGACCAGACCAGCAGGAGAGGGAGAGAGATCAAGAGGAGTGGAGGTGGGTGTGACTGATTGTTAAAAATGAGGGGAGGGAGTGAGATCGAGAGGAGTGGAGGAGTAGATATTTTAGGGCTTTTTTTTTTTTGATTAAAAATGAGGGGTTTTTGTAGAAGTAAAAAAAAACAAACCCTCTTCTCCTTGCAGACTGCAGACCTTTGGTCCACCTCTTCTCCTGCAGATGCCTGCAGATGTGGTCCGCAGACTGCAGACCTTTTGCATCTGAAAAACCAAACACCACCTGAGTCACTACAAGAAGTTAGGGCAATTGGGGCGACCCCTTTGGCAACGACATTAGAAAAGTCGCCGCTAAAGGTCAAAATCCGCGTCACATCTTTATAAAAGATAACCGATCCCTAGTTGTTAATGAATAAAGGATCTGACGGTCCATGTTATATTAACAGTAAAGGGTATAATACCCTTGGCGGGCAACTGCCCATCCTCATTCCCTCCAAATTACACAACCAGCCTCGCCCAAACCGAGCATGACATCGCTGCTCTGCCCCGCGCCCCACCTCCTCTGTCCGGCGTCCTCAGCCCCACGCACAAGGTAATCTTGACAAATTTGTCTCTAATTAGGTTTATCTTTACAAAATTCTTGAGTTAGAATGTCAATTAAGAAAGGGCAGGTTATTGTGCTGTTGTTGTCAAGTTTCTTGTGTTAGAAAATGTCGAATTTTCTTGTGTTGTTGTCAAGTTTCATCTCACAAAAAAAAAAAAAAAAAAAAAATTTGCAGCAGTGAATTTTGCTCTGATTCTTTAGGGTTTGCAACTTTGGTGCAAAGATCGATAAATAGATAGATGCAAATAGAGAAATTAAAGTCGATAAAATCGGTTGCAACAGATACAAGAGGGAAGCATAGAGTTTTGGCTGAATTGAAGAGGCTTGAACAAGAAACTCATCATTTAGAGGTTTAAATTTTTTATTTTATCTATATGGGTTATTTGTGGGTTTGTTTAAAATTGGGAATTTTTATATTGTTATTTGTTTTCTTGAAATTAAGATTATAATTGGTTTGTTATTAGGTTGTTTCATGAATTTAATTTGTTTAGAGTTGACTCTGAATTAGATGGCTGATTTTTTATATTGATAGTGAGCCTAATGTTTATGTAATGATAGATATGACTGGTTAGAATGTTGGATTAATGAGTGCATTCTTTTTTTAATAATAAGAGGATCAAGTTATAACCGCTTTAGAAACCACAAATCAGTTTGCTGGTTTTGACTAAATGGGTTATGAATTGTTCATGGAAAAGTTTAAATTTTAGATGCCAACAAGGTGTATTTTGGTCACTTTGGGATGCTATAGTACAAAGTTCAGGAGAATGGATCCGGTAATGTTTGATCATGTATGCGTGTTTTATCACTATGCTTATGCGGGTAATCGTTTTTCGGGTAACTCTTATCCTAAGCAGTCAATAGTGGGTGGGATAGCGGTTATCAGGCCTTCCAAAATAGCAGTGTCAAATAGCAGAACCGTTATTATCAGCACTATTGACCACTATTTGACCGATATAGAGCATTCCACATTAGAAAATAATATTGCCAATTTGCCATGTAGTCGGTCTCCAAATAAAATTCACCTCAGAAACTACCATAATGTTAAATAACTTTTGCAGGTTAAAGGAGTTTGCATAAGTTATAGTTTTAAGGTGTTGTGTGTGTTCAATTATATATGATATGTGTAAATAATATTATAATGTGAAATATGTATTGAAGCTCTCGATCTTGTGATGTCAAATGCAGGAGGAGTTGGACCAGCTTGAGAAAATGGAAGCAGCCTCAGCTGTAAGCAAACAGTAAGTATCAATAATATTTTGTTTATGTGTGATTAACGATTTTTTAACATAGTGTGTTTTTTTGGTAGAATCCTGAGTAACGTTGAAACAAGACCGGATCCACTACTTCCCACGTAAGAGGTGTGTCCTATAATAAACTTCGTAACTTAGCTTAATGATATCTTAATATTTCCTTTCGTCACTAATTACTAGTTATTTTCATTCAGATTGAGGCTCATGCCGGATATGTTAGTGATCTCGCCTTTAGGATATAACATTCAGGCATGTGATAGTGTATGCTCTTCTTCAACATCGAACTTGTGAACTTTGTTTTTTTCTTTGAGAACTTAAATGGAAAATTCCTTTTACATTTTTTTAATTTGAAGTGTTTGTCTTGATAGTATGTATCTTTTCAATGACTATCAATGAAAATATCAAGGCATGATGGTTACATATTGATCCAGTTTGAGAAATTGATTATGAAACCCCTGGTTACATCCGGACGAAAATGGTATACAATACCAATGGGTCAAGGTATCGCTTATATTTAGTTATATAACATTTTAAGTTATATTTATAAATTTCTTTGGTTTCTTATCCGGTGACACTTTTTTATTTGCTTGCTATAGGCAAATGCACACCAATAAGGCAGGTCTTGGGTAAGAGCAAGTTGATATTAGGGCTGTTAGAAGGAATTCCAACGATGTTGAAGGGGGAACTTGCAGTGGTAAGTATTGAGTATTGATCATAGTTTATTTAGTGGTTGAAATTTTGTTTGTCATGCTGGTTGTTATTGATTTTTAAAACATATATTGGTGTTACTTATTTAAGTTTAAAATGAAGCCTGAATTGCACTATGGCGAGGATGACTGCCCAGTTTCTGTTTCAGATAGCTTTTCAAAGGATGCCCAACTTAATTTTGAGATTGAGCTGATCGATTTTTCTGTTTGGTAGTTACTGTTCAGTTTTGTTCTATGCTTACTGTTCTGTGCTTGATTCATATTGATTTCTTTAATTCCTGTCCGGTTCTGTGCTTACTGTTCCGTGCTTACTGTTTGTGTAGTTTGCTTTTTAATTTAACCGCTAATGCTATCGAATTCTTTTTTGAAGTATTTGAAATATATGTTAATTTTTGAATTTCAATGTTAGTCGTTGCCTGTGTATTGGTTAGACAATGCAAGACGAGTGTGTTGGTTTGGTTGATGGGGTCAAGATAGTGTCAGTTTTAACTTGTACTACGTTCTTCTGACCTACAAACAGTTTCTGTGCAACTAATAATTGGCTAGTTTTCTATGTTCTTAGTTTTATTTATGCCCAAACCAGAGATATTTGAAAGTGAAAGTGGCTGATATCTTGTCTCATCTCACTATAGGAAATACCCGTAATAGCGGCCACCAAGTTTGGAAACGAAGATGCTGATGAAGTGGATGATGACACGGATATGATGTAGAATTATGACATTTTATATGTTAAGTAGTTTTATGACGTGGTGTGAATAAAAATGAACCCGGATGGTGACGTTTCTGACGTTTATGCTTATGTAGATTGTGTTTATTTAGTTTTTGTGTGTCGTGAACCCGAAATTGGCAGGTTTAAATGTGAAAAAATTGGAAAATAAAAAAAAAATGAAAAAATAACACTAGTGTATGAAACATGCATAAGAAATACGTTGGTCAAGTTGTGAAAAAGGAAACCTTCGATGTGTTGAGTATATACCCCCACTCCACAACAACATTGGAACAAAATATACTAACAGGAAATTCAAGAACATATTGCACCCCAACTCCAAAGACAAATGAACGAACAATGGTAAATAATGAAACAAGACAATAGTGATGATTAATTAGATACTTTATTTAATTTGTATTATCGAAGATACTTTCGTTTAATATGTATTACCGATAATACTTTTGTTTTAAGTTTGGCTTACTTTGTTTCAACGTGACAAATTTTTGTTAGATTTGTTGGGATTTGTGGTTTAGAAACAACTTGGAAGTCCATATCGTCGCTATAGGTGTCCTTAATAATATCGGCTACAACCCTATAGCGACAACTGATAGCTATAAGTACAAAACAATTAAATAAATGCTTTTATTTATTGATTGAATGTTTTTTACGACAACCTTATAGTCACGATATGTCGTCATGAATTAAATGTTTTAATTTTTTTAGTAAGTATATAAACAAGTAAATAAATGTTTTATTAGTTTAGTAAATATTTTTACAACACACTTGAATCGTATAGGATCATCTATGGCGACAATGCACATAGCGGCGACGCTGAGACCCTTTGGCCACAAACTTTATAGCGACGACATGTTGTGGGATAGGTGAAAAGGACATGTAGCAATGACATGTTGTCGCTAAAACCTGAAAATATTGTGGATGTAGGTTTATATCCTAGTAGTGTCTTACAATTTACGAAAACTTGTTACATAAACATTCATTAACTATACTTTTGTTTTGGCTATGCACGGGTGATGGGGTTGTTGTGCCTGACCATTTGTCAAACCAAAGTGGACTTTAGACTTCTGCAACTTCTAGGAAATTCCCACCAAAGTGGACTTTAGACTTCTGCAACCTCTAGGAAAACTGCCAACACATGACCCTTCACCTTACGCAAAACATTACCACAAATCTACATATTCTATTTATGGTATGCTCACCTTTCCATCCTTATCTTTTTAGTTTGAAAAACACTCTTATAATTTATTTCGTGACCAATATTCCAACTATTAATCACCTTTCCACACGCGTTAACATGGCATAATGATGTATCTAGAAGAAAAGATGAGGGATAGCGAGGGCAAAAAAAAATTTGTTCAAAACTAGCCAAGGAGTAAAACGAAGAAGAAAAAAATTACACTAAAAACGTACATTTATAAGTTGATATGAATGACAGCAATCATATAAAGTTGGTAGATAAATTAAACATATAACCATATGAATCTATCTGTATAAATTTACTTACTGTTGGGATTGGATTAAGCTTAAATAACTATTAATTGGATAGAACATAGTAGGAGTGCAACGGAGATGTTAAGTCAATAGAAAACAATGGGATAACACGAGAAAAGATTGATCATAAATCATCACACAATGATACACTCAATCTATGATTTCTCTCTCAAACACCAAGAACACAAACCGTTTACACACGCTCAAGATTGTTGTATGTAACGAGAGAGAATGACGTCGACGTTTAATGACAAAATTCATTCGGTTGGAACCACACTGACCTCATTATGAAATTTGTCAAAGCGTCGGCTTTCTTCTTCAAGCTCTAGATAATATTAAAAAGTGGACCAACAAAAAACCTTATAAATACCCACCCCCTTCCATGAACAAAGTGATATACCAAAACATATATCACAACTGGTTTCTTAGAAAATACTATGTCATTTTCTCTCTTTCTTCTACTAACACCCTTGTTTCTAGTATTCATCATTAGGAAATATTTGAAATCCGGAAAGAAGCTCCCACCAGGCCCACGACCATGGCCGATCATCGGAAATCTAAACCAACTAGGAAAGAACCCTCACGTCTCAACTGCCATCTTGGCTCAAGAACATGGCGGACTTATCTCTCTCCATTTAGGTACTCAGGTTCTCATTGTTGCATCTTCTCCTGAGGCAGCCATGGGAATTCTTAGGACACAAGACCGCTTTCTTTCTTCTCGTTTTGTTCCTAGTGCATTTCACTGTAATTATTTACCTTTCGCACTTATTTGGTCACTAGACTGTAATGAAAACTGGAAATCCTTAAGAACCCTTTGTCGAACTGAGATGTTCTCAGTTAAGGCCTTAGAGTACCAATCTAGTTTGAGAGAGGAAAAGTTGGCTCAAATGATAGATTTCTTGCGTAGAAAGAATGGACAAGTTGTTAACATAGAGGAAGTTGTTTTTACAACAATGTTTAACACTTTAAGCAACATTATCTTTGGAAAAGATTTTCTTGATTTAGAAGATCAATGCGGAACTGCAAGTGGTTTGAAAAAGAAACTGATCAAGATATTGGAGAATGGACTTGCACCAAATATAAGTGATTTTTTCCCAGTATTGCAGAGGTTGGATCTTCAAGGGCTAAGAAAGCAAACCTTGAGACATATGGATGAAGTATTTGATTCTTGGGTGGGTATAATTAATGAAAGGAGATTGGCTGCAGCCGCGAGTAAGGAACAATGTTTCTTGGATGGTTTGATTGAGAATGGCTTCTCAAATGAGCAGATAAATATATTGGCTTTGGTAAGTCTTTCTCATTTGTTTATTCATCTAGAAATAATTCATTGTTTTGCTAATATGTGAATTTAATTGTTTAAGCCTTTAACTTGTAGGAGTTATTCACAGCGGGTACAGATACAACAACCTCGACAATTGAATGGGCTATGGCTGAGTTGATAAAGAACAAAAATGTTATGTTTGAACTTCAAGAAGAGCTAAAACACAAAATCAACTCTAACACCATTGTCGAATCCGAAATTTCAAAATTGCCTTATCTAAACGCGTGCATTAAAGAAACCTTAAGATTACATCCTCCTGTCCCTCTTTTGCTTCCACACCGTGCGATCCAAACATGTGAGGTCTTGAACTATACAGTCCCTCGTGGTGCCCAAATATTGGTGAACATTTGGGCAATTGGTCGAGACCCAAAAATTTGGGAAGATCCTCTTTCGTTCAAACCAGAAAGATTTCTTGGCTCAAGTTTGGACTTTAGAGGGAAAGACTTTGAGTTCATACCATTCGGTGCAGGGAGGAGGATGTGTCCGGGTTTACCCTCCGGTATCACCAGTGTTCAATCTATACTTGCATCTTTGATACTTCGATTCGATTGGATTCTTCCAAGTGATCAGGATCCAGTGAAGCTAGATATGAATGAAAAATTTGGGGTAACTTTGCAAAAGAATAAACCTCTACAACTCATTTTCAAACATTTAAACTAATCATATGTAGTAGTTACTAAGTTTTAGTATTTTTTCCATGTGTTTAAATGTTCATATATGATTCGACCAACGCTGCATAATAAATTGCACATGTACTAGTTATATAATAATATTTTGAATAATGTGAAGGTTTCTTCACTTTGACTGCATGTTTCCATATAAAAGAGGAACCTCTTACAAGTTACAACTAATTATCAACTTTTGGTTGTGATTCATGTAGGTGTTTTATTGGGGTAATTTGTAAGATTTAGCTTAGACCGTCATCTAGCATGGTTTTACAGTTTAGGAGATTTTTATTTCAGCACATACAACCTTTGGTCCCTTCATCATTAAGTTTTGATGATCAAAATCCACTACAACCCTTGACCGCCTTCTTCATTGTGTCATTGATGTGGAATTTCTTAATCAAGAAAACTTCCCAACTAGAACATTTTGACCAGAAGGTCACAACATGAGCTGTTTTTACATTGTAACTTATTTACTATGCCAATCCGATATTGGTTTTTATGTTAAACTTCAATTGTGTTTGGTTTTTAACTTTTAGTCTAAAACTATGTGTGATGCAATTTTAGGGTTCCCGAGTTTTGAAGCCATACATTTAGTATTGTATGCAATTCAAGGGAAAAGATCAAATAGGAAGATTAATTTCGCTAGGAAGGATAGGAAGCAATAAGAGGATGACATGTGGCAACATTTAAAATAAAGAAAAAGGGTATTTTAGTCAATCCAACCATTTCTTCTTCCTTTTTCAAAACCCAGTAACTTCAAAACCCACCATTTTCAAAACCCACCATCTTCAACCATTTCTTCACTTTCTATCTCAATAATCACTACATTATAGTGCGATTTTCATCACCAATCAATGATTCAAACCCCCGATCAACATGTTCTTCAGTTTTTTTTTTTGAAGAAAACCTAGTTTAATTTCATACAAAATCTCGTTTTTCCGGTGATTTTGAAGATAATCACTCGATTTGTTCGATTCAATCGCTGATAAGTGTTTCAATCATTTCAAATTTCGTCAATTGATGAAGAAACCGGCTTCGATCCATGTAAGAAATTCTTTAATTTCATTTTCACGATCTGGGTTTTTATTTAGTCATTGCATTTTACGATCTTGGCGGGGGTCCGGGGGCGGCAGCCCCCGGTAGCGGGGTCCCAGGGGCGGCAGCCCCTGGCTGGGGTTGAGCAAAAACGCTCGTTTTTTTGGTGCAATTTTTATAAAAAAATAATGTCGTATGAAAGAGTTATTAACGTTTAAAAAATGGGGGGGGGGGGGGAATTGGAGGAGAGAGAAACTATTGGCTTGGATTGACTAGAATGCCCTTGAACAAACTCACGCGCCTCTTTTCTTCTTTTCAATTTCCCTGATTTAATCTTAGCCATTGATTAACTAAATGGATGGTCAAGATCACTTCCTAGCCAAATTAACTTCCTATTGTATCTCCACCCTGCAATTCAAATCTGAGCGAACCCCAAGAAATTTGACACCGATTGCGATAAAATAAAATTTTAACACCGACTCTCATAAAATTTTGAAATCAACCCTAAAAAAAGATTAAGATTTTAAAATTTAAACATATAATTGTATACTTGTATAAACCTATTATAAAGTAAGGGTTAGGATATAATAGGAAGATGTGTTAATGTAGAAAGGTTAAAAAGTAATCTTGACCATCTATTAATTAATTAAGGGCTTTGATTAAGTGGATTGAATTGATCAAAAATTGGTGACGTGTCGGTTTCCATGGGGGTATTCTAGTCTATCAAAAACAATAGTTTCTCGTTCTTCCATTTCTCCCATTTCTTTTTAAAACGTTGACAACTTTTTTATACGGCTTTAATTTTTTTTAATTGCACCATAAAAACGAGCATGTTTATCTTTAAACGAGTATATTATTGCTAAGTTTTGAAAGAAAACGAACACCCAACTACGTAAAACACAATTGAAATCACAACACACTATACACAATTATCATCAAATTAAAAACATATATGTGTAGACTAAAACACAAATGACCATCAAATTAAACAAAATCATGGTTACAAAATAGTTTTATTGCATTTATAAAAGAAGACAATTGTGGAATAAAACCCAATTTCGTTAAAAAAACACAATTCAAATAAACGCAATTCACCTAGACACTAAGCTATCGTAATTCAAATAAACACAACTCTCCAAGACACTAAGCTACCGTAAAACACAATTCACCCAAAAAAAAACTAACCTACTATAAAACACAATTCAGATATATAAAAACATAATTTCATTCAAAAACGCAATTCAAAAAACACAATTCACCTAGAAACTAAACTATTCTAAAACGTAATGCAGAAAAAGCCAAAGTTTTTACACTCACGTGGCTTCCATAATTGGCCAAGTTTAAAACGCAATTCAAAAAACACACAATTCTAAAATAAAAACATTATTCATCAAAAAACTAAGTTAGTGTAAAACTCAATACCCAAAAAAACTAACCTACTGTAAAAGTTAATTCAAAATATGTAGATGCACTATGTCTGTAGCTTCCGTCTGTACTTAGTCTATATTTTGTCCTGTATGTGTCAATGTATAGTTTTGTGTGTATGTTGTATTATAACTAGGAGAAACGGAACGGAATCGTATGTTGTAAAGCTCATCCGGTCGGATGGCTTGGGTCATCCGGACGGATGACCATCCGGACGGATGACCATCCGACCGGATGACCATCCGACCGGATGACATAAGTTCTCCCAGCTAGCTCGCCTATAAATAGAGACTAGGGGTTCATTTGTTAGGAGCTGCTTGGTTTGTCTCTGAGGCGAAGCTCTGTCCAACTCTCATCGGAACCTTGTATTTTCATAATCTTTGAATGAGAATTGAAGCTTTAAACGTAGATCTCGTTGTTGATTCTTCTTTGACACTGTATATGGATTCCGCACTTCTACAGTGATCGATCTGACCTGAGTTGTTCAATCTAGAACCAAACCAACCGGTCCTCACAAGTGGTATCAGAGCTTAGAGGTCGGATTCGGAGAGGATCAAAGCGTTTTCACATAGATTTTGACTGATTACAGCCGATTTCACCAGAGATTTTACCTGATTCTTCATCTATTTCTCTATTTCTATATGTGTTCTACATTTCTTTACCTTAAACTGCGAAAAATCTAAAATTGACAAAGAATTCATAGTTAAAATGGACTAAATTTGACATATTTTGTTCGCGACCTGTTATAGTACAATCCTACAAATTTTCACGGCAAAATTCGAACTAAAAAACATCGAAATCGATCAAAAACCATGAAGTTTGTGAAAAACATTGCTGACGTAACTCGTCCGATCGGATAGTCATCCGATCGGATTGCCTTGTTATTGATTCATACTAAATTGCTGACGTCACTACTCATCCGATCGGATTGTCATCCGACCGGATTAGTATTTTGTTTGTTTGAAAAAGCTCAAGTTCAATCAACGAACGACCATCCGATCGGACGGCCACCCTTCTAACCCCCTAACAAGTAGCTAACGTGCTTATATAGACGGTAAAGACATGAATATGTGAATGAACAACATATGAAGAATAGTTGAACATATTCGCCTTCAATATAAAAACTAATTATTAAAGTCACTAATACATACCCAATTAAAAAGTTGCCAAAGATTGAAAATCATAAAAGAAATACATAAAAGATGTGTCTTCACCAAGTGATGTAAGAATTTAGCCAAGCATGGCCTTTGTTTGACAAAGATTCTTACTTTCAATCTTGGATCCCGAGACTACACACACACTCTAAAAGATGGAAAATGGATGATGGTGGTGGTGATGGTGGTGGAGTGGTGGCAAGTGAGAGAGAAGTGGTTTGCCAAGTGATAGTTTGAAGTGGAACCAAGCACTTCTATTTATAGCTGAAATCAGAAGCTCCACCACAGCCCGTGCCCGCCTGGCACGGCCCCGTGGTCATTTTTCTCTCTCTTCCTCATTAACTGCTTGTCAGTTCTTGTACCAACACGGCCCCGTGTGTCATCGACACGGCCCGTGGCCAAAGTACTTGATGTACTATCGCAGATTCTGAAAATCTTTGAGTTGACCACGCCCCGTGTTGGCTTAGCACGGCCCCGTGTTGGGTGCCAGTTTTGTCTTTTGCAGTTGTCTTTTCCTCTGCATATCATCCATCTTCAGACACGGCTCGTGTCTGATGGGCACGACCTGTAACACCTCGCAAAATCATGTCCAATGAAGTAACGACACGTGTCATGAACTTTAAACATGTAACGAATTGCTTACGAGGGACTAAAGTTGACAAACGAAGAAAGTATGTGTGTAAAAGGATCTAAAGTGTCAACATGTGAAAAATTTTCCTTTCAACGACCCTACACGATGTTTATGCCCTTAAACGAATAAGTTGTGAAATGTATGAAGCCATTTGTGGAAGAAAGTGAAAGTTTACAAGATGCGAGGGTTAATTGTGTCAACATGTTAAAGTAATACCTCTGAGTGACCTTTTAACGAACCCAGAGATTTTTAACGATTAATTATACTCCCAAGAATAAGTGACGAAAATTTCACAAGGTTTCGATATCGTTTGAGATAAATACGTTAACTTCCGTAAATAAAGGGTTAAAAGCGTCAACAAGGCAAAACTTGTGTTTTCGGTTATCGTTTAACGAAACCGGACCTAACGATGTTTGGTTATATCTTATGGATCATAAAAATATAAGTTATATGAGTTAAATGTGCTTAAAATGGAAATTATTGCGTTTTAAAAGGTTCAGGGGGTGAAATGGTCAACATTGAAACTTGTTGAGCTGGTTATCTACCTGGTGGCGTCGCGCCACACCCCTGCCTCGTTGCCGTCACGCGACGTGACGGCATAACCTGAACAGAAACATGCACAGGTGCAGGTCACTGCACCTCTCTTCACCCTTGCATGGTTTAATTCGATACAATGGACTGTTTGATGGTTTTAAAAATCATTTTGGACACATGTGATCATCAGAGGAGAGCCCTAACACCTGTAATGATCTGGTGG
Source organism: Helianthus tuberosus (assembly GCA_030545235.1). Taxonomy (NCBI): domain Eukaryota; kingdom Viridiplantae; phylum Streptophyta; class Magnoliopsida; order Asterales; family Asteraceae; genus Helianthus; species Helianthus tuberosus. The sequence goes on along the minus strand of CM060412.1, from coordinate 110,986,729 downwards.
CAACCTCTAGTAGTATAAATAGGTGAAGATTTGGCAGCCATTCTCACTTGCAAGATCAATTTTCGTAACTTTCAAAACTTTGGAGCTTTCAATCTCATTCTCTGGAGTATCCTACCTTGGAAGGAAGCTCTCTTAGTCTAAATTTTCGTGCTAAGGACTCTTGTAAGCATTCTTAGCTCCTGTAATGCTGAAGTTGTGGAACATGTTTTAACACTTAAATAACTTGGTAAATAATATAAGAAAATGTTTAGGCATGTTCAACCCGACAATTCTGAGTTTAGGCTCGGTTCGCAACCGAAAGTCGCAAAAGTAGACTTTTGCTTTGACTTTCAGTTCTGACCTAAATTAGCTTAGTTTTAGTCATGCCTTAGGGTTCCTTTGTGACCATATTACATGTTAGTATAACCCTCTGAGATTATACTATATGGTTCCTTTGAAATCTAAATCATTTGTATGTTTCCGTTAAATGCTTAAAAGTTGACCATTATGCCCTTTTGATATTAAAACAAGATTTTTGAAAATGTGAGATGACAAAAACCTTTATTTCTGATATATTAGTATGTCCTAAAAATTTGACATCCGAATCTGGTCTAAAATAAGAGTTGTGTACAATATCGTAAAACAAAAAGCTTTTTGTTAATTAAATGGCATTTTTCGCATAAATCATGTTTAAACCCAAATTTGGACACCAAACTTGCCACCTACTGTTAAGATATAATATTTAGGGATTTTTTGAAATTTTTTTTAAATTTTAGACTGATCATAACATAGAGTTCTTGCATGGACTCGGTAATTGACGATAATGCCCTTTTCGACAATAAAATGAGTTTTACACATCATTTACATGTCAAACCTTTTTCTACTGATTTTATATGTTAAATAACATATTTTAAACAGTCGAGGCTGATCAAAATCTCAGATTTCCTTAAATAACCCGAATATCGTCATTTACCGACTTTTATGCGATTTAGGCGCATAGTATGGTTTAAAACCATATTTAGCACCTAATACTTGTTACCTACTGATGTTATAAATAAATTTTTATACTTTAACAGCAAGTATAAGTCTTGAACTCAGATTTCCAAATTTGACCCTTAAAGCATATGTGAAATGACCAAAATGCCCCTTCGGTGCATTGTTTGGCCATAAATGACAAAATTCACATATGTATGATATCTTACTGATGTAACTTATTAAAATAAATATTTTTAGTGATTGTTTTAGACCAGAACCTCAGATTACCATTTAAACTCTTTTATGAACTTTAAAATGACCAAAATACCCTTACGGGGCTTAAATTGATTTTAAATTCGTTTTGGGCATAATGGAAGGTATCCTACTGATATCATAACATATTTAAAGCTTATTAACTTGTGGAAACTGTACATGATTCATTTGGTTAACCGTTATGCATATTTGCGTTCGGTACGGTTTATGTAACTAGTTTGCATAAATTAACCAAAACGGGTCAAACCTTATCATTTTCACTTCAAAATCCAGAATGTGTTTAGTTCACCCATTTTATACAAGTCTTCATACTTTTTGGGTCTAAATCACATTCTAATCCGGTCTTCGCTTAATCTTGCATTTTGAACTGTAAACCTTTCTTTAAAACTAACCGGTCTAAGTTTAAACTTAAATAAGACCCGTTAGGAATCTAATAGGTTAATAAAACCTTCGTTCCAGATTAGGAGCCCAGTAAAAGCTACTTGTACTTGCTGATTTGATATATGGCTGTGAATGAAATTATATTTTAGCTCAAGTAAATACTTTTAACTTATTTTCCGTTATACGGGCTTGGGATACGGTATTTAATAATACCGCTTGGTCGGGTATTGAATCTTTAATCGATTAGTGGTTAAATCATTGTGATAACCCGTTTTAATATGTTTTGTTTGATGCAATGCCTTTGGGGGGTTAATGACTGTGTCCTGGATATCCTCGGCTCATTCATTTGAATGGCCACGACTTAAGCACGGGGTGTAGGCATACACCTGACAGTTGCGTATATAAAAGATATAACCACTCGTTGAGAATAACTCGCCGTGGGATTATATTAGTGGTGTGTCTATTAATATTGTCTCGGCTCTTCTAAACGGGTCCTGAATGGACGACAAACATATAAATCTGTATACAAGATTATTTTAAATAATTGTCCCAAGTTATAAAAGAATATTTGTGCCTTGTGCATTTAAATCAATTTTATAAACACTTTTCAAAAAGAGTCAGTTAATTGTATTTACAAGTGTAAACTGACGTATTTTCCAAAAAGGTTAAGTGCAGGTACTACGCGTAATGGGCTGGAAACTCCTGAGTGATTAAATAAAGAGTCTTGCAAGCTTTTATCACTTTAAGTCTGTTGAACAATATCTCTTTTGTTTTGATCCGCCTGTGGATCCACTTACAACCGTTGTGTAATATTTTATTATACTTTCAACTCGGTTTGTATAATTACTTTTAGACTTCCGATGTGCATTAAACTGTGATTAATTGACTATGATGATATCAACTACGTCACGATACTCCCCACCGGGCCCACCGGTAATACGTGGAAATATCGGGGTGTGACAGGTTGGTATCAGAGCCAACATTGAGTGAATTAAACACTAGTCTTTTGTGTTTAATCTCAATGACACAGTTTGCACATTCCTTGACTTTCGAGTCTAGTCAAATGACTTAGGACTAATCCTAATCTTATTCTTTTCTTTTTGTTGGTTTCTTTTGCTTGTTTTGACAGGAACAAAGACAATGCCACCACGTGTTAGAGGTAGAGGTGGTAGAGGAAAGGCCCCAGTTATGATGAGGAATGATCACGAAGCCGGGCCATCCCACCGGCGAACACCTTCGGCAACCTTTAGCTCTAGTCCCCATGAGGATTGGAGAACTTATTTGGAGCCAGCGAGACGCTCAGTCTTCCTGATTTCTTCCCCGTCATATCATCACTCATTCGGACCTCATCAAGATGAGGAGCATAGCGATTCGCACCATTCCTTCATACCGTTGCAGTGGTCGAGTTCGCACCGTGCCTTCCTGGACCCGACCCCATATTTCCAAAGCAGGTTCAATCCAATGAACCAGGTTCAAGAACCAGAGGGTCCAAACCCTTTGGGGCCAGCTGATCACTATCCTGAGATGCAGGATATGGAGATGGATGAAAATCCAGATCCCGAGATGCCACCAAGTGGGACGCCGACTGAAGAAACACTAGCTAATCGACCGAGATCGAATTATCTAGGGGGTTTGGTTCTGCATAAAAAGGTAATTCTCTCTCGTTTGATTCGATCGTAACTGGTCTTCTTCTCCGGTAAACTCTGCAAAACAAGGCACCGTTAGCCTCGTCAAGGGGAGAAAGGAGTTCTCTCCTTGACCCGACTCCGGCGTGAGGATAAGTATGTGTTTATGAAGAAGAAGAAGAAGAAGTATTGACGAAGTGTGTGTAACTTGAATTTCATACATGAATTGTTCTCATATTTATAGCCGAGAGTTTTGGGCGGGAAAACTCGTTGGTGAAATGTTGACGGAAGATGCTAACCCCGTAAGCGGTTACATCCCCTTCCGTTAAGTTTCTTGATCCGACATGAGTGCACACGGATCGTTGTATAGATCTATGGCTGGGGGTTTGCCACGTGGAAAGTGATTAAGTGGAGGTTTTTCTCTAATTACATGCCATCATCGTGATTTCAGGGATGCATGAGGTGATGACACGTGTCCAGACGGTTATAACCATCTTAGTGGTGCACGATTGAATTCTTCTAGAAGATTACTGCTGTAATCTGGTGTGACTCTTTATCGTGTGGTTTCAGTTATGTAAATAATATCCAAGTCTGGATATTATTAAGCGGAAGTGCTTGTCTAAGGATTTTCATCCTTTATGAAAGCGCAAGGATTTATGATTTCCTTTTGGCGTGCAAGTGTTGTCTTCTATCTGTCTTAAGCCTTTCTTTTGTAAAACCAGTGCACGGCCGCGCAAGGTAAAAGGGCTTGAAAGACGAGGCTGTGGTATGGTCCCAAGTACTTATTACAAGGTTTTTGGGACCTTACCCCGAAAATGCAAACTTGTGCACTTTTTGACATTTTTAGTCCCTGAATGACCCAAAAGTTTATTTTAGCACACCGAACCCCTCAAAGCCTATTTCTAAGCTATGTGGAGGATATTTAGGGTATGTTTAACTTATGGTCATGTTCCGGAATGTCTGTTACAGTTCAAATTGGCATACTTTCGCAGTTTGTCAAATTTAGTCCCTGTAAGCGAATAAACTAGATTTTGCCATACCAAAGCCTTCAAAACTTATTTAAAAGTTATGTAAAGGTTACTTAAGGTATGTTAAGCCTATTTCACTATTCCGGAGTGTTCGTTGCATTAAACTGGTTATATTTACGCATCAGTGCGCGTATAACCCTCAAGAAAGCGATTTAAAGCTTGAAATCGAACAAGAGTTGATATGTGTAAACGATACACATATTTTTACAAATCCCAAGTATGAAATACAATATTTCATTGGTTTGGCATTTGTTTGATGGTTAAAGTGACCCAGGTGTTACAAATACCTCTATACGCACTTCTTTTGCCAAGTGTTTGAAGCTGGTGGCGGCCAGTTTGCTTAATGCATCTGCGTGCTTATTTTCGCTTCTGTTTATGTGGTTGACCTTGAACGTTTGGAATTGGCTGATTAATATCCGCGCTTTCTCAAGGTATAACGCCATAGCTTCTCCTCTTGCATCAAAGTGCCCATTAACTTGTTTGGCCACCAGTTTCGAATTGACGTTAGCTTCAAGGTTTCTTGCCCCCATTTTGAGCACTAAGCGGAGACCTGCTAAGAACGCTTCATACTCTGCTTCGTTGTTTGTACTTCGGAAATCCAGCTCGTGGTCATCTGGGCTGACCAGTCGAAGACCTGCACCTGCTCCATCATCGTTGGAAGCGCCATCTGTATGCAGAGTCCAGACCCTATCGTCGAAAACAGGAACAGGGTTCTGGATCGCCTCGCACTCTTGGATTTTTTCGATAGGAACTTCTGTGGCGAAATCTGCTAGGACTTGTCCCTTGATTTCTGGTCGTGGTTTATATAGGATATTGTATCCTCCGAGCTCAATCGCCCATTTGGCCAACCTTCCCGCGATGTCGGGTTTGGATAAGATTTGACCTAGATGGTAATTAGTGAGAAATGTGATGACATGCCCCGAGAAATATCGACGTAAGCGTCGTGATGCATGTACTAGCGCTAAGACTAGTTTTTCTATCATTGAGTAACGTGTCTCTGGGCCAGTCAACATCTTGCTTATATAGTAGATTGGAGTCTGGATGTTTTCGCGTTCTACCATTAATACTGCGCCTACCGCTACTTCTGCAACAGATAAATATAAGATCAGCGGCTCTTTTTCTTGTGGTGCCGTGAGTGTCGGCAACTGGATTAAAAATTCCTTCATTTGCTTGAAGGCTGCTTCCGCTTCGGGTGTCCACTGGAAGTGGGTTTTCTTGGCGCAATTTCGTAGTGTGCTGATGAATGGGTAGGATTTTGCTGCATGATTTGCCAAGAATATATTCAAGGCTGCTAGACGTCCAGCGAGTCTCTGCATTTCTTTTATTGTTGCGGGTGATGGCATTGACTGGATGGCCTGCACTTTCTCCGGATTTACTTTAAAACCATCCCTTGTTACTATGAAACCCAGCAATTTCCCTTATTCCATTCCGAAGGAACATTTAGTTGGGTTGAGTTTTAAATTTACGCTGCGCAAAGAATCGAACGTGCGCTAGATATTTGCGAGCATTGTATCTTCCTTGTGGCTCATGATGACGAGGCCATCCATGTATACCTCGACTGTCTTACCGATATCGCCTTTGAAGACCGTGTCCATTAGGCGCTGGTACGTTGCGCCTGCGTTGCGTAAGCCAAAGGGCATTTTTGTGTAACAGAAGATGCCCTTGTCTGTGCGGAATGTGGTCTTGTCTTCGTCTTCTTCTTTCATCTGGACCTGATGATAACCTTTATAACAGTCAAGAAAGCACTTCCATCGAAATGACGCTAAAGAGTCAACTTTTTTGTCTATCTCAGGAAGCGCGTAGCAATCTTTTGGGCATGCTTTATTCAGGTCTTTGAAATCGACGCACATTCTCCATCCGCCACTGTGTTTCTGGACCATTACTGGGTTGGCAACCCATGTATGGTATTGAACCTCGCGCAAGATTCCGACATTAAGTAGCTCTGTCACTTGCTCATCCATGGCTTTTGCCTTCTCATCGCTGAAGCTGCGCCTCCCCTGTGCAACATGTTCTGTTGAGGGTCGGATGTTAAGACAATGTTGTGCTATATCGCGCGGAACCCCAGTCATGTCTGCTGGGCACCAGGCGAATATGTCTTTGTTGTTAGACAGCAATTCTTTTAATTGTATCCGTGTTGCTGGGGAAATGGCGTGTCCTAGCAGGATGGTCTGTTCTGGATATTCATTGTTCAGAACCCATTTCTCCAGCTCATTTGATGTTGAGGGTTTGGCCACTTTTGTTGGTGGCTCATTGTCCAAGTACATGACCTCCTTACTTGAGTCTAGAATTGCAACTCATGTTTCTGTTGGAAATCCACATGCAGCATGTGGAATAGAAGTGATCATGCTGAATTCTCTTTGTGACCTTCTTCCGAGCAATACATCATGGCGTGATGTTGCCGGCATGACCATGAAATTTACTATGACTGTGCGTGAATGTTCGCCATCAGATAGAGTCACAGGAAATGCTATTTGTCCTAACGGGAATACAGCTTCATTACAAAATCCAGTAAGAGGAAAGTCGACCGGCTCTAGACGTGCTTTGTCTTCTGGATCGAGTTGTTTGAAGCACTACTCGTATATGATATCCATCGAGCTCCCTGGATCTATAAACATATAGTCCGTTCGATAATGGCCGAAGATGCCAGTAATAATTACTGGTCGCTCTTCCTGGGGGCCTCCCGGAACAACAGGAAACACGACTTGCTGTTCTCGCCAATGCTGATCATGGTGTCGTTTGTTTGGCCTTCGTGAAGGGCCTCCTTGTACCATGTTTATGTGTTTTGGTTTAGCTTTCTGATGGCTGATATCTCTGGATTGTTGACGTATCTCAACATAACTGTTAGATTGGATGTCCCACTGACAGGGTGTCTGTGGGTCCAATACTGCAGCGTCAATTTCTCCACCAGATCTGATGTTTGGGGACTCAGATCTGGCAATTTGTGTGAAAATTGTGTTTAAAGCAATCTGGCATCTGTTAAACCAGTATTCTGGAGATCTCTCTATGAGTTAATCTGATGAATCCTTTCCGTCTGAATGACTGTTACTTTTGTTGATTCCCATGATTTCGTCGATCTGGGTATTTTGGGTTGTAGAACCCTTGAACTCAGATCGAGGTCCTGATGGGTGAGATGATGAATTCTCTGCCATGTGAAAACAGAGAATGAGGAAACTGAATCGAAACGAGACAAAACTGAAAAACAGAGGAATCGATGGGCGCCAATGAAGAAACACTAGCTAATCGACCGGGATCGAATTATCTAGGGGGTTTGGTTCTGCATAAAAAGGTAATTCTCTCTCGTTTGATTCGATCGTAACTAGTCTTCTTCTCCGGTCAACTCTGCAAAACAAGGCACCATTAGCCTCGTCAAGGGGAGAAAGAGTTCTCTCCTTGACCCAACTCCGGCGTGAGAATAAGTATGTGTTTATGAAGAAGAAGAAGAAGTATTGACGAAGTGTGTGTAACTTGAATTTCATACCTGAATTGTTCTCATATTTATAGCCGAGAGTTTTGGGCGGGAAAACTTGTTGGTGAAATGTTGACGGAAGATGCTAACCCCGTAAGCGGTTACATCCCCTTCCGTTAAGTTTCTTGATCCGACGTGAGTGCACACGGATCGCTGTTTAGATCTATGGTTGGGGGTTTGCCACGTGGAAAGTGATTAAGTGGAGGTTTTTCTCTAATTACATGCCATCATCGTGATTTCAGGGATGCATGAGGTGATGACACGTGTCCAGACGGTTATAACCGTCTTAGTGGTGCACGATTGAATTCTTCTAGAAGATTAGTGCTGTAATCTGGTGTGACTCTTTATCGTGTGGTTTCAGTTATGTAAATAATATCCAAGTCTGGATATTATTAAGCGGAAGTGCTTGTCTAAGGATTTTCATCCTTTATGAAAGCGCAAGGATTTATGATTTCCTTTTGGCGCGCAAGTGTTGTCTTCTATCTGTCTTAAGCCTTTCTTTTGTAAAACCAGTGCGCGGCCGCGCAAGGTAAAAGGGCTTGAAAGACGAGGTTGTGGTATGGTCCCAAGTACTTATTACAAGGTTTTTGGGACCTTACCCCTTCACCGACGTATCCCATTGAGATTTCCAGCGGATCATCATTTCATGGTTCACCTTATAGGGGCCCAGACAGTTTTACTGAAAGATGGGCCACATACAACTGGGAGTACACTCCCCCTTTCAACCCACCTCAACAGCAGCAGCAGGATCCCTCTGAGGATTCATGTTTCCAGGCAGTTACGCCACCGCCACCGCCACCGCCGCCACCAGAGCAGCAACTGCCTCCAGAACTACCGAGGCGAAGAAGATCAGGAGCACGGATGTCCGTGCGAGGGGGTTTCCATTTCAGCACCCCCCAACACTCCAGTGGCAGCCAATACCCGCCACTATATGAAGACCCGCAAATGGGTGGGCCTTCAAACTCAGCTTCTGAAATCGACTCTGCTCCAGTCGCACCACCACCGCCCATGGGTTATGAAAACCCAATTCCTTCTTACGCCGGTGCAGCAGCGTATAACCCGTTTGAACATCAAGCTTACTCGGATTACAATTACTACAATGCCCCTACCATCGACCTATACCTCGAAGCGGCAAACTACAATGCTCTCCACCCTGAAAGACCCTTCGCCGCTTCATACCAAACTGGGTACCCAGCTTATGGGTATCAATACCCACCACCTCCTCAACCTCCACAGCAGCAGCCCCCGCAGCCTCCTCAAATCCAACCACCACAGCAGCAGGAAATCCTTCAACGGTTGCACGAGGTGGAGCAACAGGTTCAGGAGGAGCGTAGGAGCCGTCGGGGTTTACTTAAGGGTTTGGCAAACCTAATAAAGGGGAAGAAGAAGAGGGATTATTGAAATTCCTTATTTATTTGTTTTGTAATTTTAAATTTCAATCAAGTCCTTGCGTGGACATTTTTATTTATGTATTTGGTCCCTCGAGGACTTGTATTTCTTATTTTAGTCACTGTGTGGACAATATTATTTCTTTAAAGTCCCGTTTAGGGCAGTCATGTACTTCTATCAATTTATGGAATGTTTTATTTAAAAAAAAATTCAATTGTCATTATATATATGAATATATATTATATGAAATAAATCAAATATCATTCCAATTTAATGTTGACCTGTCATTTAAACAAAATCTTAAAGGTTAAACCTAGCCCATGTGTCATTTTAAGACAGGGCCATGATGGTAGATCCTTTTTAAGAAAATAAATCCTTGTTAACATCTGAAAACATGTTAACACTCCTGGCAAAATGTGATTCGATAAAATCACACTTGTCATCCTTGTATTGGACTTTTCCAATTCCTTATTCTTACCCAATGATCTAAACATCCATTAGTGATGTAGTGCCTACGGGCCATAATAATTGTCAAATAAGACAAATGACAGCTGTAGTCTATGACTCCCTGTCAAGAAAAGGTAATGAACTATGTTCAAACCTTAATGCCTCGATCTTATAAAATCATGGCTATTAAATTTTAAAATTGTCCTTGTGACTAGGTCTTTTGTGCCATTTTAATATCTTTTAGTGAATTATAACTAAGGATAAATTATAATGAAAATGACTAACAAATTAATCAATATGGTTTATATTTACCATGGTTAATGAATCGTCAAAAATGACAATTCCATAATAAGACTTTTGAATAAATCATTGTCATCATTTTTATGTAGCAATCAAGCTACATGGCTGAATCAGAAGAGGTTAACAGTCACCCCAGGGAGAGAAACGATACCACCAGAGTTAATGTAGCTGGTGCAGACCTACAAGCGTTAATAGATAATGCTGTTACTCGAGCCCTTCACAGACAGTTTAAAGAATCAAGTGGTACTCGCACCATGACTCAGTCTGTACCTCATACGAAGCCACCTTCCAAGACTCATACATCCCACAAAGACGATTCTCATCACTCATCAAACCAAAGGATTGTTCCATCTAAGAAGATTATGCTCAATCAAGAGCCACGTGTTAAGACCTGTTCTTATAAATATTTCGTCTCCTGCAAGCCCAGTGACTTCACAGGGGAGAAAGGAGCCATTAATTGTATGACTTGGCTCGATGAGATGGATACATTGGTTGATATTAGTGGTTGTGTAGAACAGGACATTGTGAAATTTGTTTCACAATCTTTTAAAGGTGAAGCTTTAGCTTGGTGGAGGTCCCTAATCCAAGCTACATGAAAGATTCCATTGTATAACTTGTCTTGGGATCAGTTTGTTTCATTGATCAAGGAAACCTTCTGTCCACAGCATGAGAAGGAGAAAATCGTGACTGACTTCTTGACTCTGGTCATGAAGAACTTGGATTGTCAGGCATATCTTACGAGGTTCAACACCATGTCTCAATTGGTTTCTTATTTGGTCACACCGAAATCGAAGCGCATAGCTCGTTTTATTGGAGGTTTAGCTCTAGAAATCAAGGGAAATGTGAAAGCATCCAGACCTACCACATTCAGGTCAGTGGCAGATCTGTCTCTATCTCTCACACTGGACGCTATCAGAAACAAATTTGCCAAAGTTTCTGATGAAGGTAAACGAAAGCGGGAGGATGAGAGTTCTCATCGCTGCGACAAGAAAAGGAAAGGGAACTCAGATCACAAGAAGAGTTCGGGGTTTAAAAAGGATAACCAACAAACAGGTGAGAAGCCCAAGTGTAAAATCTGCTAGAATAATCATTTTGGAAAGTGCAGATTCGAATCAAAATCGCAACAGCAATCGCAGCCTAGAGTTTGTGGGATCTGCAAATCAAATGAACATAAAACGTTGGATTTCAAGAAAATGAAAGATGCAACTTGTTACAATTGTAACGAAAAAGGGCATATCAAGACCAACTGCCCAAATTTTGCAAATAAGCCTGAGGAGGCTAAAAAGACCAATGCTCGGGTCTTTCAAATGAATGCTCAGGAGGCCATTCAGAATGACAATGTTATAACAGGTACATTCCTTATCAATGATGTTTATGCTAGAGTATTGTTTGATTCAGGTGCAGACAAGTCTTTTGTAGACAATAAGATTTGTAAATTGTTAAATCTGCCTGTTAAAACTCTAAGCATAAAATATGAAGTAGAATTGGCCAATGGTACCATAGAGACTGCCTCAACAGTTCTAGATGGAAGTTTTATATCCATTAGGAATCACTCTTTTCCGCTTTCTTTGCTTCCGTTGAAATTAGTTGGATTCGATATAGTGATAGGCATGGATTGGTTGTCTCATAACCAAGCCCAAATGGTATGTGATAAGAAGCAAGTGGTTATCAAGACTTCTTATGGTGAGCCATTAACAATTCAAGGAGATACGAAGTATGGATTGCCTAAGCAAGTGTCTATACTTAAGGCATCAAGGTATTTGAAGAAAGGTTGTGTCATTTACATGGCACAGGTAACCATTGATGATCCAAAGCCCAAGATCGAAGACATCCCTGTTATTTCCGAATATGCAGACGTATTCCCTGAAGAACTACCTGGTTTACCTCTAGATAGGCAAGTGGAGTTCAGAATCGATATTATTCCTGGAGCAGCACCAGTAGCAAGAGCACCTTACCGGTTGGCACTGACTGAGATGAAAGAGTTAAGGGCTCAGTTGGATGATTTGTTGGTAAAGGGTTTTATTCGACCTAGCTCGTCCCCTTGGGGAGCACCAATTATGTTTGTGAAGAAAAAGGATGGATCAATGCGTCTATGCATTGATTATCGCGAGCTGAATAAAGTAACAATCAAGAACAGATATCCATTGACCAGGATCAATGATTTGTTCGATCAGCTTCAAGGAGCAAGTTATGTTTTCAAAGATCGATCTAAGGTCAGGTTATCACCAGTTGAAGGTCAGAGACGAAGATGTGCACAAGACTGCATTCAGAACACGCTATGGTCACTATGAGTTCTTAGTGATGCCTTTCGGGCTCACTAATGCACCTGCAGCATTCATGGACCTCATGAATCGCGTTTGCAAACCGTATTTAGACAAGTTTGTCATTGTCTTCATTGATGAAATTCTTATTTATTCAAAGAATCAAGCCGATCATGAAAAACATCTCCGGTGTATCCTTAAACTTCTGCAGTAAGAGAAGCTTTACGCCAAGTTTTCAAAATGTGAGTTTTGGCTTCGGGAAGTCCAATTTCTTGGACATATGGTAAGTGAGTGTGGCATCCAGGTGGATCCCGCTAAGATTGAAGCAATTATGAATTGGCAAGAGCCTAAGACTCCTATAGAGATACGGAGCTTCTTGGGTCTAACAGGATACTACAGGCGTTTCATCGAAAACTTTTCAAGGATTGCAGCACCTCTAACTTCGTTGACTCGCAAGAATGTTAAATTTGACTGGGGTCCCAAGCAATAAGAATCCTTTGATATTCTTAAGCAGAAACTAAGCAATGCTCCTGTGTTGACATTGCCAGAACGAATTGAAGAATTTGTGGTTTATTGCGACGCATCGCACACAGGTATGGGATGTGTACTTATACAGAAGGGAAAGGTTATTGCATATGCTTCCCATCAATTAAAGGTGCACGAGAAGAACTACACCACCCATGATTTGGAATTGGGTGTCATTGTATTTGCACTGAAGCTTTGGAGGCATTATCTTTATGGGACAAAGTGCGTGATCTATTCATATCATAAGAGCCTTCAGCATCTGTTTAATCAGAAAGATCTTAACATGAGACAACGCCGATGGATGGAAATGTTAAACGATTATGATTGTGAAATTCGATATCATCCTGGCAAGGCAAATGTAGTTGCTGATGCCTTGAGCAGAAAGGAAATGGTTAAGCCTATTAGAATCAATGCCAAAAGCATTGAACTAAAGAACAGCTTGAACGAAAAGTTGTTAGCCGCTCAAAAGGAAGTTGTATTAGAAGCTAACTATCCAAATGAGAAGTTAGGCGTAACTGCTGATCAATTATCATATGGCAAGGATGGAATCCTTAGGATGAGTGGTCGAATCTGGGTTCCAATCCATAGAGGGCTTAGAGATGTGATTCTCCAAGAAGCTCATAATTCGAAATATTCAGTGCATCCAGGCAGCGATAAGATGTACAAGGATTTAAAAGCAAATTACTGGTGGATAGGTTTGAAGAAATCTATAGCCACCTATGTAGCTAAATGTCTCACATGCGCTCAGGTTAAAGCCGAGCATCAGAAACCGTCAGGCTTGCTGCAACAGCCTGAACTTCCCATCTGGAAGTGGGAAATGGTAACTATGGATTTTATCACTAAGTTACCAAGGACGAAGCGTGGGAACGATACGATTTGGGTTATAGTTGATAGGTTGACCAAGTCAGCTCACTTCTTGCTAATTAAAGAAACGCACAACTCCGATAAGCTAGCTCAGATGTACGTGGATGAGATTGTATCTCTCCACGGAGTGCCAGTATCTATTATCTCTGATAGGGATACAAGATACACATCACATTTTTGGAAAAGCTTTCAGCAATCTTTAGGCACTCGTTTAAACTTCAGCACTGCTTATCATCCTCAGACCGATGGCCAAAGCGAGCGTACGATACAAACACTCGAGGATATGCTCAGGGCTTGTGTTATTAATTTAGGTGGAAGTTGGGATGCCCATCTTCCGTTGATCGAATTTTCGTATAATAATAGCTATCATTCGAGCATCCAAGCCGCACCTTTCGAAGCCTTGTACGGAAGGAAGTGCAGAACGCCAGGTTGTTGGGCGGAAGTTAGAGATGTCCAACTGTCAGGACATGATATAGTCCTGGAGACGACAGAAAAATTTGTCCAAATCCGTGATCGTCTCAAAGCTGCCAGGGATAGGCAGAAAAGTTACGCTGATAAGAGGCACAAACCTCTAAAGTTTGAAGTTGGTGATAAAGTTTTACTCAAGTTGTCACCTTGGAAAGGGGTGATGCATTTTGGCAAAAAGGACAAGCTAAGCTCAAGATACATAGGACCATTCGAGATCATCGAATGTGTCGGAACTGTGGCTTACAAGCTTGATCTACCTGAAGAGCTTAGTGGGATACATAATGTGTTCCACATCTGCAATTTGAAGAAATGTCTAGCCAATGAATCGCTAGCCATGTCACATAAGGACGTGCAGATTGACAAAAGCTTGAATTTCGTCGAAAAACCTTTGTCGATCGAGGATCGACAGGTCAAGAAGCTTCGAAGAAAGCATGTGCCGATAGTAAAGGTAAAATGGGATGCCCGTAGAGGCCCAGAATACACGTCGGAGGTTGAATCCAAAATGAAACAGAAATACCCTCATTTATTTCAGTAAATCTGGAGGTCGAGATTTCTTTTAAGGGGGTGAGGATGTAACCCCTTGCAAAATCATGTCCAATGAAGTAACGACACGTGTCATGAACTTTAAACATGTAACGAATTAATTACGAGGGACTAAAATTGACAAACGAAGAAAGTATGTGTGTAAAAGGATCCAAAGTGTCAAAATGTGAAAATTTTGCCTTTCAACAACCCTACACGATGTTTATGCCCTTAAACGAATAAATTGTGAAACGTATGAAGCCGTTTGTGGAAGAATGTGAAAGTTTACAAGACGCGAGGGTTAATTGTGTCAACATGTTAAAGTAATACCTCTGAGTGACCTTTTAACGAACCCGGAGCTTTGTAACGATTAATTATACTCCCAAGAATAAGTGACGAAAATTTCACAAGGTTTCGATATCGTTTGAGATAAATACGTTAACTTCCGTAAATAAAGGGTTAAAAGCGTCAACAAGGCAAAACTTGTGTTTTCGGTTATCGTTTAATGAAACCGGACCTAATGATGTTTTGTTATATCTTATGGATCATAAAAATATAAGTTATATGAGTTAAATGTGCTTAAAATGGAATTTATTGCGTTTTAAAAGGTTCAAGGGGTGAAATGGTCAACATTGAAACTTGTTGAGCTGGTTATCTACCTGGTGGCATCGCGCCACACCCCTGCCTCTTTGCCGTCGCGTGACGCGATGGCGTAACCTGAACAGAAACATGCACAGGCGCAGGTCACTGCACCTCTCTTCACTCTTGCATGGTTTAATTCGATACAATGGACTGTTTGATGGTTTTAAAAACTATTTTGGACACATGTGATCATCAGAGGAGAGCCCTAACACCTATAATGATTTGGTGGCAACCTCTAGTAGTATAAATAGGTGAAGATTTGGCAGCCATTCTCACTTGCAAGATCAATTTTCATAACTTTCAAACTTACTCTCAACTTTGGAGCTTTCAATCTCATTCTCTGGAGCATCCTACCTTGGAAGGAAGCTCTCGTAGTCTAAATTTTCGTGCTAAGGACTCTTGTAAGCGTTCTTAGCTCCTGTAATTAAGTTTTCATTAGTGTAATGACCGAAAGTCAAAGATATTTTAATTACACTTTGACTTTGTGATTAATCACCAACGGTCTAGCCATTATTTGAATTGAAAGTGGCTATGTGTTGGTAATTATGTAGGTGGTAAACCCTTAAAAGGGCACCTCCTAATTATCACGTTAACTTAGTCAATTGTCGGGTCAAACTAGTTAATAGAAAAGTCAAACGGGTCTGTTTTTTTCAAAATAATACATAACTGATAATGTTGAAGTTGTGGAACATGTTTTAACACTTAAATAACTTGGTAAATAATATAAGAACATGTTTAGGCATGTTCAACCCGACAATTCTGAGTTTAGGCTCGGTTCGCAACCGAAAGTCGCAAAAGTAGACTTTTGCTTGGACTTTCAGTTCTGACCCGAATTAGCTTAGTTTTAGTCATGCCTTATGGTTCCTTTGTGACCATATTACATGTTAGTATAACCCTCTGAGATTATACTATTTGGTTCCTTTGAAATCTGAATCATTTGCATGTTTCCGTTAAATGCTTAAAAGTTGACCATTATGCTCTTTTGATATTAAAACGAGATTTTTGAAAATGTGAGAGGACAAAAACCTCTATTTCTGATATATTAGTATGTCCTAAAAATTTGACATCCGAATCTGGTCTAAAATAAGAGTTATGTACAATATCGTAAAACAAAAAGCTTTTTGTTAATTAAATGGCATTTTCCGCATAAATCATGTTTAAACACAAATTTGGACACCAAACTTGCCACCTACTATTAAGATATAATATTTAGGGATTTTTGGAAATTTTTGTTAAATTTTAGACTGATCATAACATAGAGTTCTTGCATGGACTCGGTAATTGACGATAATGCCCTTTTCGCCAATAAAATGTGTTTTACACATCATTTACATGTCAAACCTTTTTCTACTGATTTTATATGTTAAATAAAATATTTTAAACAATTGAGGCTGATCAAAATCTCAGATTTCTTTAAATAACCCGAATATCGTCATTTACCGACTTTTATGCGATTTAGGCGCATAGTATGGTTTAAAACCATATTTAGCACCTAAGACTTGTTACCTACTGATGTTATAAATAAATTTTTATACTTTAACAGTAAGTATAAGTCTTGAACTCAGATTTCCAAATTTGACCCTTAAAGCATATGTGAAATGAACAAAATGCCCCTTCGGTGCATAGTTTGGTCATAAATGATAAAATTCACATATGTAAGATATATTACTGATGTAACTTATTAAAATAAATATTTTTACTGATTGTTTTAGACCAGAACCTCAGATTACCATTTAAACTCTTTTATGAACTTTAAAATGACCAAAATACCCTTACGGGGCATAAATTGGTTTTAAATTCGTTTTAGGCATAATGGAAGGTATCCTACTGATATCATAACATATTTAAAGCATATTAACTTGTGGAACCTGTACATGATTCATTTGGGTACCCGTTATGCATATTCGCGTTCGGTACGGTTTATGTAACTAGTTTGCATAAATTAACCGAAACGGGCCAAACCTTATCATTTTCACTTCAAAATCCAGAATGTGTTTAGTTCACCCATTTTATACAAGTCTTAATACTTGTTAGGTCTAAATCACATTCTAATCCGGTCTTCGCTTAATCTTGCGTTTTGAACCGTAAACCTTTCTTTAAAACTAACCGGTCTAAGTTTAAACTTAAATAAGACCCGTTAGGAATCCAATATGTTAATAAAACCTTCGTTACAGATTAGGAGCCCAGTAAAAGCTACTTGTACTTGCTGATTTGATATACGGCTGGGAATAAAATTATATTTTAGCTCAGGTAAATACTTTTAACTTATTTTCCGTTATACGGGCTTGGGATTCGGTATTTAATAATACCGCTTGGTCGGGTATTGAATCTTTAATTGATTAGTGGTTAAATCATTGAGATAACCCGTTTTAATCTGTTTTGTTTGATGCAATGCCTTTGGGGGGTTAATGACCGTGTCCTGGATATCCTCGGCTCATTCATTTGAATGGCCACGACTTAAGCACGGGGTGTAGGCATACACCTGACAGTTGCGTATGTAAAAGATATAACCACTCATTGAGAATAACTCGACGTGGGATTATATTAGTGGTGTGTCTATTAATCTTGTCTCGGCTCTTCTAACCGGGTCGTGAATGGACGACAAACATATAAATCTGTATACAAGATTTTTTTAAATAATTGTCCCAAGTTATAAAAGAATATTTGTGCCTTGTGCATTTAAATCAATTTTATAAACACTTTTAAAAAAGAGTCAGTTAATTGTATTTACCAGTGTAAACTGACGTATTTTCCAAAAAGGTTAAGTGCAGGTACTACGCGTAATGGGCTGGAAACTCCTGGGTGATTAAATAAAGAGTCTTGCAAGCTTTTATCACTTTAAGTCTGTTAAACAATATCTCTTTTGTTTTGATCCGCCTGTGGATCCACTTACAACCGTTGTGTAATTTTTTATTATACTTTCAACTCGGTTTGTATAATTAGTTTTAGACTTCCACTGTGCATTAAACTGTGATTAATTGACTATGATGATATCAACTACGTCACGATACTCCCCACCGAGCCCACCGGTAATACGTGGAAATATCGGGGTGTGACACGACCCCATGTCAAGTCTTCTGTTCTTGCTATTTTGTGGTTTAGATGTGAATTGTGGCTTGGCGAGTTATGTAATTCCTCCTTCTTTACATTTATGTTGGTTTTTGCTGTCTTTTTGTTCCTTTTGCACATTAAGATCTATGTTGATGAGATACTATCTCGTCATGGTGTTCCTTTGAACATCATATCAGACCGTGATGCTCGATTCTCATCTCACTTTTGGAAGACCATGCGATCTTCCATGGGAACCAAACTCAATCGGAGCACTGTTTTTGATCCTCAAACGGATGGACAATCCGAAAGGATGATTCAAACACTGAAGGATATGCTTAGAGCTTGCGTGATCGATTTTGGTGGTAGTTGGGATTCGCATCTACCATTGATCGAATTCTCCTACAACAATAGTTATCACTCCAGCATCAACATGGTGCCTTTCAAACCTCTATACGGTCGAAAATGCTGTTCACCTGTCTGCTGGAATGAGGTCAGTGAACCTCAGCTCACTGGACCTGAACTCATTCTGGAAACAACAGACAAAGTCAAGAAAATTCGTGATAATCTTTTGACAGCTAGAAGCTGTCAAAAGAGTTATGCGGACAAACGACGCAAGCCCTTGGAATTCCAAGTTAGTGATCACGTCCTTCTCAAGGTATCCCCTTGGAAAGGTGTGATTAGATTTGAGAAGAAAGGAAAACTTGCACCTCGATACGTGGGACCATTTAAGATCATTGAGAGGATCGAAAAAGGTGGCCTACAAATTTGAGCTACCTCCTAAACGTGGGAATGTTCACCCAACTTTCCACGTGTCCAATTTGAAAAAGTGTTTAGCCGATACAAACCTCCACATTCCTCTTGATCAAATTCGTGTCGATGACACAATGCACTTTGTCGAGAAACCTGTGGAGATATTAGACCGTGAAGTCAAGAAACTCAAGCACAGATGAATACCGATTGTTAAAGTTCGTTGGGAATCCAAACGTGGCCCAGAATTTACCTGGGAACGAGAGGATCAAATGAAAGCGAAATACCCACGTATGTTCTCACAAGTTTCCTCTAATTAAATTCGGGACAAAATTTCCTAAAGTAGGGGAGACTGTAACATTTGTACATTTTTAATCATTATACGATTCCGAACATTTTTGTACTCAATAAAAACTTGTATTTTCTAGCTTCTTGCCTCCTTTGGACATGTGTAATCACCTTCCTCAGATCATGACACCTAATGGACACTTGGATTGATCCTATGAGCTCACGAACACTATAAATAGCAAGGGAATTCTTCATTCCAACTTGCTCATTTCTCATTTTCTTTCTCTCACTCTCTTGGAGCCTGTTTCCAGCTTTTGGAAGCCTCCTACTGAGCTCTTAAGTGTTCCTCAACACAAGTAAGTGCTCACTCCTACTCTATTTCATTTATTTTAGTTATTTTGAGCTAAAAGTCAAACAGTTTGACTTTCTGTTTGACTTTCGATTCTGACCATTTTTGGTCAAGTCAAAGTTCAATTGAACTTTGCAACGTGATCGTAATCACGAAGGTTATAATCCCTTGCGATTGCACCTTCTGATTACCACGTTTACTAGGCGAAGTGACGAGTCAAAGTTTTATTTATTAAAAGTCAAAGATGCGCATAAGTGCATTTTACGACGAAACTATTATCGGGTTTTAAAACTCAAAGTTTCGACACCAAATCAGTTTTATAACGTAATTAGACATGTTCCAACATATCTAACTTGTCATTTCTAGTTTAGTGCTTTCTGGTTAGTTATAAGTCGAGCGGTTTGACTACCGTTTTGACTTTCGAATCTGACTCATTTGGTCAATCTTATGATTCGACCAAGCGCATTTTTATGACCATAGTTATATAGGGAATAACCCTCTCAGGTTATACATTGTGGTCATAAGGTTTGGTTAGTTATATGATGAGTCGCTTTTATGTTCTTTTAAAATGACCGAAACGCCCTTTTTGCGCATAAATTGTTTTTAATCATATAAGACCAAAGTTTTGACATCTAAACTGATGTTATAACATAATCAAACTTGTTTTGGCATATAAGATTCATCATAGGACATATTTGACCATCCAATCTTGTAGTTACGCTTATGGCCCATTAAAGTGGCGTAAACCACTTTAACGAGTCATACGGGTCAAAAGCACTTAGGATCTCTTCAAATCAGAATGTTAAGTTTATTGAACCATATCATACGAGACACAACACTCGTTTGGTTTGTAAGACTTCATTCTACCCGAATCCTCCGATTAAAGTCTCGACATACAAACATAGTTATCCGACACATTAGGACGCACTTGAGCTTTGTTTATTCCATTGATCAAGAACACATATGCAATCCCAAGTGAGTACATAGCTCCCCTCTTTTTGTTAATTGGAAATTTAAACACCCGAATTGAAGCGCCGTTTTCATCGTTTAGAGCACCGTTTCGAGGTAAGTTTTACATCAGTGGACTCGTATCATCGTTCTGATCAAAAGCCGTAAAAAACTGTTAACATAACTCTTTTAAGTTTTTTTTTAACGGGGGACCGCTGTAGAAAAAGTAGGTGAAAGGTGGGACTGGTGGAGGAATATTTAAAGGTGGGACTGTCAATGGCCAAAGACCTCTAGTTGGGATTATTACAGGCCAGTTGCCCATAAAACAAAACTTTAAATACCATGTGTTGTGAAACAATTTTCTGTAACGTAACTTCCCGTTGTTTCTGCCGCGGTTTGTTGTTTTACGCGAACTAGGTGTTACTGTTTGGTTTTGTTTTCTCTAAAATGTTCTATATTATAGATCGACTCGATAATCAGCCAATTAAAACAAGTAACAAGAACAAAACTAATCAAACTAACCAATAATCAACCTTGTTCGATGACTCGACGTGGCGAACGTGCTACTGCCAATTCTTTTCGAAGACGATGTTCTGTTCGATATTCAACTGCCATTAACAATAAGTAACAATATTCATAAAACTAATCAAAGTTTCCTAAAACTAATCAAAGTATCAAACTGAAAGTCTGAAACAATCAACTAACAAGTAACAAACCTAATCAAACTTTAACCTTCATAAAGTGATAAAACTAATCAAACTATCAAAGATGAAAGAATCAAAGTGAAACAATCAACAAACAAACCTGCAAATATGCGAGACTGTTCTGTGTTCGGGTTCGACTTCGACAACAGCAAATCTGCGAGCGAGACTGACTTCGAGTGTTCTGTGATTTCTGTTCGAGTGTTCTACTGTTCGACAACAGCAAATCTGCGACTGCGAGACTGACTTCGTGACTTCTTGTTCGACAACAGTAGTTCAGCACTTCAGCCAATTCTGTTCTGCCTGTTCATGACCTTTGATTATCCCTGCATTCAATCTGCCGCCCAATGCACCGTTGGGTTATTATTTTGTTATTTGGGTTAACTAGTATTGGGCTATCATTTGATTATTTGGGCCAACATAATCAGAATAAATTGGGCTTAATTTCAGTTTGTAAATTTTTTTGAGGGGTGTCCTAGTAATTGTTGAGGGGTGTCCTTAGTATAAAAAAACAAAAAAAAAATTATTTTTTACACTACCGGATAAAAGTTGAACCGTAGCCCGGGCTACGCCTCGGACAACACTAGATCCGCCCCTGGTCGAGGATAGAAGAATGGACTATTGAGTTGTATTTTGGATAAAATAATATAACTGGTGGGATGTGAATGCTCAGCAGCTTGACATGTGGCGGACCCAACCAGGGCAAAGTCTATCTATATCTATCATCATCATCATCTAACAGTGTCAGATGAGTTATCCAGCTATAGTTATTACAAATAACAGTTAACCTAAAATAATAATAAATAAATAAAAAAAACTAACAAAGTATTTGAATTCATAACCGCTAAGGGACAGTTGGTTGTATGCAATGCAATGCAAATAAATCCATCAAGATAAAGTTTCTCTTGGAGCTGAATGGAGACTCTTTTGACTACTATTAAATCACCCATTCATAAAACCCAATCCTTTTCCAAATCCTCTCATAATTCCAATCCTTCTTGCACGCTCAAACAAGCTTTCGTCTCACTTACAAACAATCTAAACCACCCACAAACACGTCGTTTAGACGATGCTTATTCGACAGTTCTTGAGCAATGTATCACCAAACAATCATTACCACTAGTCAAACAAGTTCACACCCATGTCATAAAATCATGTCACGTTGTTGATACAACTTTCTTAAGTACAAAGCTCGTGTTAGCTTACGGGAAATCCAGGTCATTGTTTGATGCACAGAAGGTGTTTGATGAAATGTCTGAACGAACTGTTTTCACTTGGAATGCTTTAATTGGAGGTTATATGGTAAATGGGGAGCCTCTTGAAGCAATTCGGTTGTTTGTGGATATGAATGTGTTGGGAGTTTGCTCTGACGCGAGTACTTTTGCGTCGGTTGTCAAGTGTTGTGGTGAGGTTGAAGATCCTTGTTTTGGAGTTCAAGTTCATGGCTTGGTTGTTAAGTTGGGGTTTGTTTGTAATGTGTATGTTGGTAATTCGTTGATCGCTATGTATGCGAAATGCAATGATTCAGATTCAGCAAAGATGTTGTTTGAGAGATCGGAGAAGACTGATGTGGTGTCGTGGAATTCGATTATTTCTGCTTGTTTTGCTTCCGGGCAAGCTTCAGAGGCATTAAGGCTGTTTAGAGAGATGCATGTAGTTAGGGTCGTGCCAAACTCGTATACTTTCGTTGCCACTCTTCAAGCGTGTGAAGAGCCGTTATATTTGGTATTTGGCAAGGAGCTTCATGCTTTTCTTTTGAAATCGGATCTTTATCAAGATCTACATGTGAAAAACGCATTGGTTGTTATGTACGCAAAATGTGGAAAAATGAAAGAAGCCGCAAGCATTTTCTATGCTATGGACGAAAAGGATAGTATTACGTGGAACTCTTTGCTATCGGGATTTGTTCAAAATGGTTTTTATGATGCAGTGGTGGATCTATTTCTCGAAATGCAGAATGCGGGTCAAAAACCTGACCGATATTCAATTATAAGCATGATATCTGCAGTTGGTCGTTTGGGAAGTTTGTTAAACGTTCGGGAAATTCACGCATATGCCATGAAAAGAATGATGGACTCTGATTTGCAGGTTTGTAATACACTCGTTGATATATATGCGAAGTGTGGTAAAATGAACTACGCGGAGTCTCTTTTTGAGAGGATTGATTGTAAAGATAACATTTCGTGGACGACCATCATTGCAGGCTATGCGCAAAACGGGTATCATTCAAGGGCGTTAACGTCATTTCGCCAAGCGCAGATCAACAGAATAGAAAGTGATTCTATGTTGCTTGCAAGCATTCTGCAAGTTTGTACTGAATTGAAGTTAAATTCTGTTGTGAAAGAAATCCATGCTCGTATAATAAGAAACGGGTTACGCAATCTTGTCCTTGAGAATACACTCGTTAATACATATGGAAAATGCGGATGTGTAGATTATGCGGTTCATGTTTTTGAACTTGTTAAGGTAAAGAATGTTGTTTCTTGGACAACGATGATGAGTTGTCTTGTACAAAATGGACTTGCAAATGAAGCTCTTGATGTTTTTGCATCCATGAAAGAAACAAAAATCGAGCCCGATTCAGTTTCGTTACTCGCCTTACTCTCAGCTGCTGCGGGTTTATCTTCGTTAAGAAAAGGAAAAGAGATTCACGGGTATTTAATTAGAAAACAATTTGCTCTACATGGTCCGATTTCAAGCTCTCTTGTTGATATGTACGCCTCATGTGGATCTATAAAGAATTCATATAACGTATTTAGTTCCATTGCGGTCAAAGATTTAGTCTTGTTGACCAGCATGGTCAACGCATACGGAATGCATGGGATGGGAAAAGAAGCCGTTCGTTTATTTAATCAAATGATAGTTGAGAAAATTTGTCTGGATCACCTAAGTTTCTTGGCAATACTTTATGCGTGTAGCCATTCGTTGTTGATTGATGAAGGAAAAGCGTTTTTCAAATCATTGGTGCGTGATTATGGTCTAAATCCATGGCCCGAACTTTATACTTGTATGGTTGATCTTCTCGGTCGCGCAAACAGATTAGACGACGCGATTTTGTTTGTTGAAAAGATGGAAACTAACCCAAATGCTGCTATTTGGCGTTCGCTTCTTGGTGCATGCAAGGTGCATTCCAATGTAAAGTTAGGCAATCTTGCAGCCGAAAAGCTTCTCGAACTAGATCCATACGATATAAAGAATTATGTTCTTGTATCTAATTTCTATGCCTTATGTGGCCAATGGGATGATCTTGAATACATAAGAAAGAAAATGAGACAAAAGGGTTTAAAGAAAGATCCCGGTTGTAGTTGGATTGAGATCGGGAACAAGATTCATGTTTTTACGGTTAGAGACATGTCTCATCCAGAATCTAATGAGATTTACATCAAATTAGATGAAATTAATGATGTTTTAAAGAGGGTAGGAGGGTATATGGAGAACGATAAAGCGGAAATGTTAAATGGTCATAGTGAAAGATTGGCTATTGCTTATGGATTACTCAAAACACAAGGAGTGCCGATTTATATCACGAAGAATCTTCGTGTTTGTGATGATTGTCATACTTTTAGTAAGCTTGTTTCTAAGTATTATGATCGAAAAATTATCGTTAGAGATGCTAATAGGTTTCATCATTTTGGCTTTGGAGTATGCTCTTGTAAAGACTTCTGGTGAAATTATTTTTGTGAAATCATGCAAATTGGTGGTTCATTATTGTGCTTTCATATAGAGCTAACTCCATTGATTGCTTCATTCTGTTTCCCTAATATCCAAAATGAGGTCATTATTTTGATTTTATACTTGACAACGAGACTTATGACCAAAGGAATATCGTCGAAAATGTTTAAATTAAAAAGAAAAATACGTACAGAAAATGTGCCCACACATACAAGTGCGAAACATGCGAACATTTAAGGGTCTACTGTAAGGAAAATATTGGTTGAAAATTCAAGTCATTGCACACGCGAACATACTATGCTCAAACTCATGAACATTTCGTCATAAACCTCTTTATAAATAAAAGTTGTAAAATCAACGGACCAAATCAGTTACTGTGACACCCGGCTTTTCAGGCCGTACCGTACAATTGTAACACTTGTTGTGAATAAATAAAAAGGCTGTATTTGACTGATTATGATGTTTATATATGATATTTAATGAGTTGGTAAATCCAAACATTGGTAAAAATTATGTTGTCAACGATAAAATAAACCCTTATCGCGTAACGATTAAAATGCCAAACGAACGTCGGTGACCACCCGATCAGTGTTAAAATCCTAAAAATAGTCTGTTATGATTAGAATGGTAATTTTAATCATGTTAGTGAGGAAAAATAAATTAAAACGCTAAGAAACTCTATTTTTCGAGTTTAAACGCGTATCGAGCGATACTGCGCGTATTTGACAAAATACTGTCAACGCAGCCAGTCAAGGCAACTGATAATTATTTCAGTAATATTTTAGTGAGATTATTTTTATAGAATGATAAAAATAATTTAAAACGCACTAAAACGAGATTAAAACGCTAGATAAAATACCTGGTATCAAGTAAAATACCAGTTTTTGGTCTAAATAATATATATATGGATATGTGTGTGTAGACATGAGAGAGAGGGACCAAATGGCGGCCTCATGGCGGCCCACCTCCCTTCTTCTCCTTGCATGCTTGACACATGTAGCTTCTTGGGAAGATGAGTGATGATTACTACATCTAAAAATGCACCAAATCTCACACAATCCCACAAATCTTTTACAAACTCAATTTCATCTCTCTCTCAAACATAAGCTGGCCGAACACCCCTATATTCAACCATTTTTCAACTTTCCAACCTTGTTTTATAGGATTTAAACTCATTACAAGGTGTTTACAAGTCCATTTGGTGGTTTAGAAGTGATTTCAAGGTGTTTCAAGCAACAATCAACTCCCATATCATCAATCTTTATTAAAAATCATTCAAGAACTTGAAGGTATAAAATTTATTTTAAAAACCTTGTTTTTGATTCTTGATGATCTTGATGATGATGGAAGTTTCTCTTGTTCTTGAGTTTAATCACAAACTTGAAACTAAAAACAAATGGGTTTTTGAATGAAATAAAAATGGGTGTATATATATATGTATGTATGGCCGTGAGTTTGTATGTGTGTGTAAATGATTGTGTTTTGATTTTGATTGAAAGATTCTTGATAAACATATTACTTGAAAAGTAGGATGTATGTAAGAATCAAATATGTCATAAAGAAATGTTCTAAAAGAGTTTCAAGATTTGAAAGTGAACTTTTGGAAGTTCATGTGAGTATATAAATTTTGTGTATATGTATGTATATGTGTATGCATGCATGTAATTTTTAGTCATATGCTCGTAAATGTAAGAACACTTGCATTTATGTATGAAAGATTATGTGATGATGGATGATATAGGTTATGATTTGTAAGAACATGAATTTAATATGTTCTTGGGTATGATTAAATCATAAGTAATGATGATAATGCTGTATGAGTGCATTAGATGCACATACATGAACATGCATGATGATATGAAAGCATGAAATGATCATTTAAACATGATTTGATAAAAATAATTTTTGATCAGATTATTGTTAGGATATGAGTTTCAATTGATTGTGTTTTTGTTTGAGATTTAATGAAGATGAACAAGTAATTGCAGTGGAATATAAATGGAAACAAACTTTCATACACAATCAAAAAGGAGAAATGCTTTCGACACACATTTTAACATAGAACCGAATGATTGAATTTATTTCAAGATTCAATTACAATGCATGCATGTATCACAAACTCCCCCTCAGCCTTAGCTCACAGAATAATTCGTACAAGAAGACAAGTGGTGAAAGAGCCAATAGAACAGTACAGGGTACTGTTCTATTTATAGGCACGAGCAAACCACTGAAGCATCTTGGCTGACGTCACCATGAAAGTGACATCTAACCTCCTAACAACCTGAAACTACTGATCTAATACAAGCACTGTTTAGCTAACTGATTACAATACATTACAAAAGGAAAGACTAAACTACTGCTTTCTCCTTCCACTGTTGTGACTCTAGCAGTACTTTGTTTCTTCAGCAGTGCTTGACCCATAACAATAGATTGATCATCAGGGCTTTAGTCTTCATCAGTCTTTATACTTGATCAGTTGTTTGTAGAACAGCAGTTGTATACGGACAGTGGATTCAGGCCATCAGTTGTTAGAAACACTTTCAAGAGGAAAGTTGGAATACAGCAGTGCTTATGCTGGATCCACTGCTCTGATCCAGTTTTGACTTTAATCAACTGTTCCTTTGATAGGGTTCAATCCCAACAATCTCCCCCTGGAACAGATGATGCCAAAACTCTTCATTATTGTGGAACTTTATTGCCTCATCAACAGCTCCCTGACTTGTCATTTAAATTGTAATTCAAAGTCCAAGGAGTCTGTGTCATCCTCATCCCTGCACAGTGTAAGATCAAGGAGATCCTGCAGATCTTCAACACCCAGGCCCAGTGCTTTTTCCCTTGATATTTTCTTCACTTCACCATTGGATTTGATCAGAGTCAATACGTGGGTCTGTTTGTCAGATTTCCACTTTAGTATTTTTGAATCCAGTGGGTTTCTTGGGAGAGGTTTTTTTGCAGATGAGTTAGGAGATGGTGGCCTGGTGATAACAGGTTGAGCAGTGTTTGTAGATGTTGCTTGAGGACCATTTTTATAACCTCATTTCCTGCTGCTATATCCTCTGTTGTTTCTGCATCCATCTGCTTTTGTCTCCTTCTTTGATAAAGGATGGCAGCAGGTGGAGCAGTGGATTTCTTGACTTGCAGTTTTTGTGGCCTTGTTGAAACCTCTGCTTCAGGGTAGACAGGTTTTTGTGGAACATTTGGATTCTTCTTTCTTAACTCTTCCAACTTTTGGTAAGAGGCCACCACTTTTTCTTCTGTCCACCTTGTCACCTGATTTCTAGACCCAAAATCAGCAGTAATGAGCTCTTCTTTCATTCTCTTCAGCCTTAACACCTTGTCTGGTACATTTTTCATGTACTTTGACCAGACAGGTGGAGTATGTTTAACTTTGTCCTTGTTCATTTTTTCAATCCTTTCTAACTCCTCTTTGAGTTCACCCACTGTCCATTCTTTATATTGAGCTTTGTCACCTTTGTACCTTTTGAAGGCCATAATGTGCTCAATATAATCTTTTCTCAAGGTTTCATCATCTCTTTCTGATAGTTGCTGACAGAGATTCTTTGAAAACCTTTCCAAGGTACTGACTTGAGTAAGCAGGAATTGATAGTATCTTTGAATTTCCTTGTCAGATTTTCCTTGTGAGTTTCTTTGAGAAATATCCTCTGCATGTTGAGCCTTTAGCTTCAAATATTCTTCAATATTATTTAGCCTTGGATATCCTTGAAGAGATGGCACGTTCCTTTTATCAGGATCATCTTCAGAGTAGAAAGATTTGATCTCTTCTCTTACTGCTATAAGCTCTAAAGGATATTAGACAGCTGCAGAAACAATAGCAGTGTTTAGGTTAAAGGCCTGTGCTGAAGAAAGTGGAACAGGATTTGGAATGGTAACAAGTGACAATGATTGTGAAGATGTTCGTGGTGGTGAAGAATCTTCATCTTCCAAGATTATCCTTCTCCTTTTTGGTTTAGGAGAGGCTGGTGGTGTTTTGGATGGTTGTGAAGTGGTGATTTGAGTAGTGATGATTGAGGTGGAGGGTGGCTGACTAACAGCTGTTGAAACAACTGGTGTTTCAACCACTGTTGTCATTACAACAGGTGATATGTCACCTGATGTCTTCTGCTTTTTGGCAGGAGGTGTTGGTGGTAATGAAGTTATTTTTGGTGGAGAGGTGATTTTTGGTGTGGCAGTGGTTGTAGTGGGGGCAGTGGTTGTAGTGTGTGTTGAAATGGTGGTTGTTGGGTTAACAAATGCTGAAACCACTGAAGTACCAACAGTTGTTGATACAACAAGTGTTACAACAGCTGTTGGTTTGGAAGATTGATGTTTGGAGCTTTTGGAAGATTTGGGAGTATGTTTTGTGGATCTGGATGGTGTGGATTTGGGTTGCCTCACTTTTCTAGTGGGCTGCTTTCTTTTCTGCACAGGATTTTCTTCATCCTTTGGCTCAGAAGTACCCTGCTCATTCATTTCCATAAAAACTCTTTTCTCCTGTTCAAACCTAGCTTTATCCTTTGCCTCCATATCCCTTTTTACCCTTGCTTTTGCATCAGCAATGGCATTAGTGGTTACATCAACCTTTTTAGACCCATCTGGCTTAGGGATGTCTGCAAGCATACTAGCCTTGTCTGGTGCAGTATACAACCCATCTTCATATCCCTTCTTTTTCAACTGCTTCATCTTCTCCCCCTTTTTGGCATCAGCTGGTGGTGCGTTGTCCACGAAGATGATAGAGGGAGGAGCAGTGCCAGTGGTGTTCAGCAAATGGGCCTTGATTGCCTTGATATCTGCTTGAGTATCTTTAAACCTTGCTTCCATAATATTTCTGATCTTTTAAACTTGTATCTCATGTTGCTGATCAGCATATTCTCTTTGTTGGATGAGCAAAGGTTGAAACAAACTCCACAGCTCATTTGGAGGAAGAATAGATGTTGGAACAGATGTTTAAGCTGGAGCAGCAGTGGGTGGTACCTTTTGTACTTTCAACAACTGTTGTAGCGTGTCTTTGATTTCTGCAACAGATGTATCCAGTTTGTCAACTCTAGCCGTCAATTCTTGGTACATTAAACCATCACCCAACTTAATGGGATCATCTGATTTCCCACATTCAGTGGTTGTAACAGTGGTTGACTCAAGGAATGTATCCCAAAAATCATCCACTGATGCCCCTTTGTCTTGGAACTGGGGACTTCTTCCTTTAGCTGGGGTGACCAGTTTTAGTGAACCAGTAAATACTGGATACACCCTGGTTCCCAAAGAAGAAATTGCCTTCAAGGAAGTCTGATTGATGTAACTACTGTCCAAGTGCAAACCAGTGGGTTCAGCACTTGTAGTAGCTGCTTCACTTGAACAACCTCCAAGAGTTACATGTAACTCAAGGGGTGTAACCTCCTCAGGTGTTGTTGGTGGGTTAGCAATGATTGAAACACCAGACCCAGTCACTTGTTGGGGTATATTCTCTTTTACAGGTGAGTGAGAAGGACTGGTTTGTGTCTGGTTTAAATCAAGAGCATCCAATAAAAGTTTTGTTTGTGGGGGAATTGTGGCAGTGAGTATGGGTGTAGAAAGCGAATTTGCCCCTGGCAGTGGGCTGTGGATGATGGATTCAAGTGATTCCAGAGCATCATAATTTGGTGTCCCTATTCTTACAACATGTTCTTTTTGAGAAGAAGCAGGAGGAGTTTGAGGCAAGGGTTGAGATTTTTCTACCAACTGCTGTGAGGAAGTAGCAGCAGTGGTTGCTGGTGACTTTTGTGTTGTCACTGGCAGTTGCTCTGGTATCTCATCTTCCAGAGTTGCCTTTGTTTTGGGTTTGGGGGGCTTTTGTGTTTTCTTTGATTTTGGTTTTCTGGTGGTTTTAGGTGTGGGTTTCACAGCAGTTGTATTGCTGTTGTGATCACCTAGAGCAGTGGGCTCAGCACCAGGTGCCTGAGGAGCAGTGGAAGCTTCTAAAGTCTGCTCAGGAGCCTCTGCTTTTGTTTTAGAAACTTTTGATAGCCTTGTAAATGTTTCAGGTGTTAGGCCATTTATTTGAAAAGGTTCACCCTGGATAAGCAAATGAGCATTATCCTTTGAAAATAGAAGCTCAAGAACCTTGGAAACAGTAAAAATGATTTTTTATCAACATTTTTAACCAAATCATCAAAGATCTCCTGAGAGTAGTTAAAATTTTCTTTATGTAAAATAGCATAACCCAGGTATTGGATCTTCAATGGTATTTCACTAAAAGAGTGGTCTTATTTGAAACACACATCAAGAGGGTGTGGAATAAAAATCTTGTTGCAGGAGGAAAACTACCTTTTTGTAAGGTGTCCTTTTTCATTTCTTCAGCATACCCCCTCTCAATAAAATCAGTTTGATACTCGATTTTAGGAAAATAAGTTTTACCTTGCAGATCATCGAGTTCAAGTACCTCTAAAATGGATTATGGTGTACTTTTAACTGGTTTACCCTTTATTGAGGAATTGATGGCTATTGCCATGTTATCTTGAGACTCAAGTGTGGCATTTTTCCAAAACTCTCTCTGGGTTGCCAGAAAAATTGGAGCATCAGTGGTCAACAAAGTTTTGTACTTTGAAGATGAAAGAGCATCTATGATGGAATTGAAGGTTTCAGTATGACTTGGTTTTGTAAAGAGACCCAAGTAGTTATGGGGAGCTTTGTATGGAATTTATGTGGCCATTTGAGTAGACTTCTAAGGGGATGAAGACAGTGACTTTGCCATTTGAGGAAGAAGAAGATGAGGGATTTTGAGAGAAAAAGTGAATTTTGAATTCGATTCGACAGTAAAAACCCTGTTTGGGGGTTTTAATCAGGGTTTTATAGGAGAAAAAGTGAATGTTGACGTGGTAGCGGTTACAAAAGATCTGACCGCTATTTACTGTCCACGTGCCAACCCCTGATGAATAAAGGAAGACAGGTGGTTTAGGAAACCACTGATGGAGCAATATCAGTGGTTGCAACGGTTATAATGAAAGCAGTGGGTGATTTTAACTATCAGTGGATAGCCTATCAGTGGATGAAAACACCGATTTTGAACAACAATGATTACCAAGGAAATGAGATAACAGGGGTTGACTTTCAGCAGTGGACAGCTTTTTAGTAGAGCAGATGTTTGAACAAAACAGTGGTTATGGCAGACTTTTAAGGATTTAATGAAAAATTCATTTTTAGCTATTTTAAGGATGGATTTTTTATTTTCTGAAAACATTTTAATGCTTTTATTCATAGAAAAACAAGATTTTTCCTGTTATTCCATGTTTAGCATGCCAATCCTAGAGATCAAGCTTTCAAAGGTGGATGTGTCTAATGCTTTTGTTAGCACATCTGCCAGCTGATCTTTAGTTGGAACATGGTGCAGAGAAATCAAACCTTTTTTCATAGCAATCCCTCACAAAGTGATGTCTGATATCAATGTGCTTGGTGGTTGAATGGGAAACTGGATTTTTGATGATATTTTCTGCTGCCTGACTGTCCAACATGAGAGGTGTCTTTAGGGCAATGATACCAAAATCCAGCAATTGATTTTGAAGCCAAAGCAGTTGGGCTGTACAGCTTGCAGCAACTATATACTCTGCCTCAGCAGTGGATGTGGAAACAGCTGCTTGCTTTTTGCTTTGCCAAGACACTAAGCAACTGCCTAGGAATTGGCACCCTCCTGAAGTGGACTTCCTTGTCTTGTCACATCTAGCAAAGTCACTATCTGGAAAACCTGAAGGCTTGACATTTCCATCAGCTGGATACCAGATACCAAGTGTGGGAGCACCTTTTAGGTATCTGAATATCCTTTTTACAGCAATAAGGTTTGACTTTCTAGGGGCTGATTGGGATCTTGCACAAACACATGTTGCAAACATGATGTCTGGCCTAGATGCAGTTAGGTACAATAAAGACCCAATCATGCTTCTATATAAAGTTTGATCAACCAAATCATCCTTTCATCAGACATAACTATTTTATTGGTTGCAATGGGTGTACTGCATTGTTTACAATCATCCATCTCAAATTTCTTTAAAAGTTCTTTGGCATATTTGCCTTGATGGATAAAAGTGCCATTTTGCAGTTGCCTTACTTGGAGACCAAGAAAGCACTGGAGTTCACCCATTGCACTCATCTCAAACTCAGTTGTCATGAGTTGCCTAAACTCTTCACACATTTTATTACATGTGCTTCCAAAAATGATGTCATCCACATAAATCTGGACGATCATCAAGTCTTTCCCTCTTCATTTCAAAAATAGTGTTTTATCTATTTTACCTCTTGTGGAACCAATGGAAAGTAGAAAGGTGGAAAGAGTTTCATACCAGGCTCTTGGTGCTTGTTTTAGGCCATACAAGGCTTTATTTAACTTGTAGACATGATTTGGATTAAATGGATCCTCAAAGCCTGGAGGTTGACAAACATAAACCTCTTCTTGAATCTTACCATAGAGGAATGCACATTTGATACACCTTGATGTTGTGGTTGACAGCAAAGGCCAGGAATAGTTTGATAGCTTCTAATCTTGCTACAGGGGCAAATGTTTCATCATAGTCAATGCCCTCTTCCTGTCTGAACCCTTGAGCCACAAGCCTAGCTTTATTCTTGACAACTATACCCCTTTCATCAGTTTTATTTTTGAAGATACACTTTGTGCCAATGGGACTCACACCCTCTGGCACTGGTACAAGCTCCCAAACTTGTTGTCTTCTAAACTGTTGGAGCTCCTCTTGCATGGCTTCTACCTAGCTGTTGTCTTTTAGTGCCTCTTGGTACTTGACTGGCTGATGGAGAGATAGGAAACCAGCAAAAAGACAGATGTTTTGGGATTGACTTCTTGTTAGCACCCCTTCACTGATGTTGCCAATGATTTGGTCTGGTGGATGAGACTTCAAGAAGATTTGATCCCTTTTGTATGGAACAATGGCATTTAATGGTGAGGGCTGCAGATATGAATCATCTGAGCTAACCACTGCTGGTGACTTTGATGATCCAGCAGTGGCTTCAAATGGAGGTGGAGGAATAGGAGGAACAGGTGTGAAACCATGTTGACTTTTATCCACTGTTTGATGGCTTTTGTCAACAGTGGTTGATAAGGATGGGCTACTTTGGTCAACAACTGTTGAGGTAGCAGTGGATGAGTTTTGACAGCTGTTTTGAACATCTGCTGCTCTTCCCATTGAAGCAGACTTTTGTTGAGGAATGATGACTTCATATCCATAGTCTGATGAAGGATTTTCTGATGGACCTGCATTGTTAGTCCTAACATCAACACTTTCAAATGTGAATTTATCAAGATCAAATAATTCTGCAGGGTTTGCTGGGATTTTCATTGATGAAAGTTCATTGAACTTTACATTCAAGGTCTCTTCCACTG
Organism: Helianthus tuberosus; assembly: GCA_030545235.1. Classification (NCBI taxonomy): domain Eukaryota; kingdom Viridiplantae; phylum Streptophyta; class Magnoliopsida; order Asterales; family Asteraceae; genus Helianthus; species Helianthus tuberosus. The sequence goes on along the minus strand of CM060412.1, from coordinate 110,952,473 downwards.
TCTTAGTCCTTGTGTTAAACACTTTGTAGGCCTTAGCAGGGTTGAGTATCCCAGATGATAACCACAATCAATTTTGGCTGCAAACTTTGAGATAGAATCTTTTAAGTTTAAAATGAAACATGGGCAGCCAAAAACTTTGAAATATGAAATCAATGGCTTTATTTTATACAGCAGTTCATAAGCAGTCTTTTGATGTCTAGGGTTGATTAAAACTCTGTTCTGGACATAGCAAGCAGTGTTTACTGCCTCTGCCCAGAAAGTTAATGGCAAACCTGAATCAGCAAGCATGGTTCTGGCAACCTCAATCAAAGTCCTGTTCTTTCTCTCAACAACCCCATTTTTCTCTGGTGTTCTTGGAATGGTTTACTGCCTTACAATTCCTTTTGACACACCGAAATCATCTAACTCCTTATTTCTGAACTCTGTGCCATTATCACTCCTAAAGATTTTTACTGGAAGATCAAACTGCTTTTCAACATGCGTAACAAAGTCTTGCAGAATGCCTGCAGTCTAATCTTTGGAATGTAAAAAGTAAGTCCATGTAAACCAAGAAAAGTCATCAACAATAACTAAACAATATCTTTTCTTCCTAAGACTCATGACTTTAACTGGGCCAAACAAATCCATGTGAAGCATTTGAAAGCACTTGGTTGTTTTGGACTCTTCAATTGATTTGTATGAGCTTTTATGTTGTTTTCCCTTTAGGCAAGAAACACAATGCTCAGGACAGGTGAACAGTTTTTGAGGTAAGCCTCTCACTAACCCCTGTTTGGATATAGCAGTGATTGTCTTGAGATTTGTGTGCCCCAATCTCCTGTGCCATAATTCTGTCTCTTTGTTAGAGGCAGCTGAGAATAGACAGGCATCAGTCCTAGGGCTCTCTTTTGACAAATCAACTACATAGACATTGCCATTCTTTTGAGCAACAAGTTGGGTTTTTCCATGTTTTATTATTTCTTCAATCCTTTTAACCATTTCTGGTCCAACAATCCTACAACAATCCTTTGTGAAGAATGAGCCATAGCCCTTATCACTCATTTGTGAGACACTCAGGAGGTTGAATTTTAGATTGTTTATTAGATTGACATTTTCAAACTAAACATTACCAGATTGAACTGTACCAGACCCCATAACCTTCCCTTTACTGTTATTTCCAAAGGATATATCACCCCCTCCATGAGTTTTGAAATCTTTGAGTAGGGCTTTACATCCTGTCATGTGCCTGGAGCCTCCACTATCTACATACCAAAGACTATCTAAGCATGCAGAAGCTCCCTGCATATGTAGTAAAAGGTTAGTTCATTAGGGTCTCCAAAGCCAATAAGGCTTTAGATGGGGTCTCAACAGTATCTGTGTTAAGTTCAGGTGGATGGATAATGGTTAGGTCAGGGGTTTGGACAGTTTTAAGACAGTTTTTCTCTAACCACTGTTGGGGGTCTTGCCCAATTATTTGCTGATACCCAAAAGGATGCATGTTCACTCTTGGTTTAAAAGGCTTTTTGTAAACCTCATAAACATGTGGGATCCTTTGGTATGGTGGTTGTCCCTTACCTCTTCGGTATTGGTTAGCAGGGGGTGTATCAGTCACCTGAACAACTCTTTTAACAGAGGTTTGGTTCAGCTGTTTTGTAACAGCTGTTTGAACTGGCACAAACAGTGGTTGGTTCTTGGTGAATTTGACAGATGGATTTGTTGAACTCAAGGATGTTTTGTAGTGTACTCATTCTTTTTTACATCAAAGGATTTGAGATACACACATTCCTGAGTTTTGTGGTTTGATTTACCACAGATGGTACAGCTCTCAGTAGGTACAATAACACTTGTTTTGTTGATATCATATGCTTTTAGATGAAAACAGTCTTTTGTTAGATAATTCTTCTTTTCACATAAATCACAAAACAGGTTTTTAACTTTTTCTCTTCTTTTCTTCTTCTCAGACTCCTTAGCAACAGAGTATTGAACCACTGTTGGGATGTCTTTGAGAGGAATGACATTTGCTTTAGGAGCTTTTACACCATCAGTGGTTGTGAAGTCCATAGGTTTAAATTTTCAAGAATATCACACTCATCAGACCATGTGGGTTTAAATTGGTACTTTTCAATTTCCTCAAAAGTTGAGGACCCCACAGATCTTTCCAAAGTGATTTTATTACCAAGTTTGTCAGTTATCTTAACTTCTTGGCCATTCTTGTTTGATGGAATGATTTCAACTAAACCAGCTTGATTTGCAGCATTGTTTTCAACTTGATCATTCTTTCTAAAACCAATGCCAAATTTCACATTGCTTTCAAGCTGTTTCTCAAGCATTATCTCAAAATCTTTGCAAAATTCCACCCATTTTTCACAAGTGATTTGGGTGGACTCCAACTCCTTTTTGCAAACTTGATATTTTTCTGTCATAGTTTGGAGTTGGTTTTTGGTAATGCTATGCTCTTCTTTTAGACTGTAGATTTCTTTATCTTTTTCAGCCAATTTGATTTTAAGTTCTTTTAAAGACTTCTCAAATTTGACTTCATCATTTAACACTCTATCCCTAAGGTTTTCATTCACCTCTTTGATGTTAGCAAATGCTATGATGCATTTGTCTGAACACAGATTTTCAAGAACCTGAGATGATATCTTAGCTGCAGCCATCATGGCACAGTCACAAGCATGCTCTTTCTCATCAGTCACCTTCTCTTCTTTTTCACCATGGTTCTTCTCTTCCTCTTCAGACCAGGGGTCGGACAGTGGTTCTATCAAGGGTTCTGAATTTTCTCCCAGCAGTATTTCACCAGCAACTGAAGTAACCACTGCTTCAACAACTTCATCCACTGTTTCAGCACTTAGTTGTTCTCCTTCAGCTTCCAGCCCTTCTGGTATTGACTCTAATGCCATAAAACAAAATTCATCATTAGGAGCATCATTAGAAGCATAGAGTGCAAAATTTTCATCACCAAGCTCATCAGGCATACTGCTCCAGTCAACAAAGCCTTGGGTGAAAAAACTTTGCTGATCTGGTTGAACCACTGCTAGAGCAGCTTGTTGAGGTACAACTGGTTGCACTTGAACCTGAGGGACAGGGGCTTGAACATACTGAATTTGTGGAATAGTGGTTTGAACATAATGCACAGGAATAGGGGTTCCAGGGTTTGCATAATGAGCAGTGCTTACATGGGCAACAGGGGAATATTGGGCAAAGTGCATAGTGCTTTGGTTTTGTGGTCTAGGGTTTGAGATGGGATGAGTAATAATTGGACCAGTGGTTTGACTCATACATTCCCTAGCAAAATAACCTAGCCTATTGCACTTATAGCACTTGATCTTTGACTTATCCAACCCCACTTTTAAATTCCCATGTAACCCTGGGAATTTTCTCCCTCTCCTTTTATAGAATTTGCTTGTTCTTACACTAAGCAAAGCCAATTGATGCAAAATTTCCGTTTCTTCAAGATCAGTTGGATCAAAGTGCTGTAAGTCATTGAGTTCAAAACACAAATTATCAAAGATCTGGCTTTCTCCATTTGCTGTGAAGGCAAAGTTGGATAAGTGAGGATCAGAGTTGAAGTTTGCACCAGCAGTTATGTCAATAAAATGATCATAACTCTGATCCTTACTGCTGCCAGACTCTTCCTGACCCAGAAGAGCTGTGTTGCCAAATGTGTAGTCATCTGCAACTTTGCCAGACTCTTGCAACTTCTTTTTCTGGTTTAACTCCCTTTTATAGGTCAGGAGTCTACCATGAAGTTGGGTCAGTGTCAGATCTTTGAACTCAACAGAGTTTCTGGTCACAAATGCAATTGTATCCCATTTTTCAGGTAGTGATCTAAGAAACCTGTTGTTTTGAGTTGAATTAGTAAATTTAACATCAACAAGTCTTAGTTCACTAATGAGACAACTAAATCGCTCAAATTGTTGTGTTAATGTTTCACCCTTGACATGACAAAACGTTTCATACGGCTGATTCAGAATTTCCCTGTTATTTTCAAGTACTTCTTCAGTCCCCCCAAATTGTTCCTTAAGTGCATCCCATAATTCCTTGGCAGTGTAACAGTCCAGCATAGATTTCATTGGGCAAAGTAGATGCAACGATGCTAAATGCCTTGGCATCCAGTTCAAATTTTTGAAAATCAGTTTCAGTATAGATTTCAGGTTTCTTAGGTTCGAACTTCTTTGTGTCCTCAGCACTCGGCACCATTGGAACATGTGGTCCAAAGATAACCGACTTCCAACATCCGGTATTCTGTTGAGCAAGGATGTGACCCATCCTTCTCATCCAAATGTTGTACTCATTGCGCTTCAACATGGGTAGTTTGAAAAGTGAACCGATGCTATTGTTAGCATCTTCTGATTGTGACGTCATCTTGGTTGTTTTACAGACACTGATTAATCAACTTTGTTCATGATTAAACCTTGCTCTATTTTTCAACGAAACGAACAATAATAAGTGTCAACGATTGAGAGCTGAACTTTTACGTCAAAATGATTGTTAGATCAAATTTGACTGTCCTAGCTCTGATACCAATTGTTAGGATCTGAGTTTCAATTGATTATGTTTTTGTTTGAGATTTAATGAAGATGAACAAGTAATTGCTGCGGAATATAAATGGAAACAAACTTTCACACACAATCAAAAAGGAGAAATGCTTTCAACACACATTTTAACATAGAACCGAATGATTGAATTTATTTCATGATTCAATTACAATGCATGCATATATCACAAACTCCCCTTCAGCCTGAGCTCACAGAGATTGTTCATACAAGAAGACAAGTGGTGAAAGAGCCAATAGAACAGTACAGGGTACTGTTCTATTTATAGGCATGAGCAAACCGCTAAAGCATCTTGGCTGACGTCACCATGAAAGTGACTTCTAACCTCCTAACAACCTGAAACTACTGATCTAAAACAAGCATTGTTTAGATAACTACTGATTACAATATATTACAAAAGGAAAGACTAAACTACTGCTTTCTCCTTCCACTCTTGTGACTCTAGCAGTACTTTGTTTCTTCAGCAGTGCTTGACCCATAACAGTAGATTGATCATCAGGGCTTTAGTCTTCATCAGTCTTTATACTTGATCAGTTGTTTGTAGAACAGCTGTTGTATACGGACAGTGGATTCAGGCCATCAGTTGTTAGAAATACTTTCAAGGGGAAAGTTGGAATACAGCAGTGCTTATGCTTGATCCACTGCTCTGATCCAGTTTTGGCTTTAATCAACTGTTCCTTTGATAGGGTTCAATCCCAACAATTATAAACACTAAAATAAGATTATTCTAAAGTGTTAAATGATATGAAACCTTGTCATAAAGTTTACTAGTCTTGCATGTTGTACTTGGTGCATTAGGAGTTATAAAATACGTGAAATCGCATATTTATGTGACTTACACAAAAACTATAGTAATCTGATTATAATCACTATTTTAATCAGTAAATAACATGTATTGTGCTAAAATATCAAGTCATTCCGAGTTAGGATGGTTATAGTAACGTTTAACGCAAAACTATGCGGTAAAACGGTCAAAAATCGGCTTTTCGAATGATTTTTATAAAACTGATTTAGATCAGTAAGTAAACTGATATTTTTAGTTTAAAAATAAGTATTTTAACTAATTTTAAGTTTACTTGGTGTTTGGTTGGTCATACGTGACTTCCGACGCCCGAAAACGTTACCAAATCGCTAAAATACGCGTTTTACAATGAACACTAGTATGGGTTATTTTGAGTGAACCCTATGTGTTAAAATGTGTTATGTGATTTAAACATGTGAATGTGATAATATGTTAAGTGTTGACATGATAGCGGGGAATTTAGACTATGCACGTACACTTGTGCGTTTAGAATAGGTAAAATCGCGTTTAACGTGTAACTTGTTAGTCGAGCATGAAATTTGATACATATAAGTTATTTTATGTATGCATGCCTTAAATATGACAAAATGAATAAGTTAATGAGATTACACATGTTTTGATAATGATTTATGTATATATATATTACGACGCGCAAATCGTAGATATATTACGTAAAAACGGGTGTGTTAATGGATTTACATGATAACGGTCACCAATGAAATCGTTCAAGTCGCAAAATCTTAAAAATATATATATATATGGACTCATATATATATTAACGTGCCAACATAATCTAAAACGATAACTTTTCGAGAAAACCTCAATGTTATGTGAAAATTCTAAGAAACAGAGAAACTTAGGATTTTTGTGATATATTGATTTATAAATCGTTCCTATGTATAATAGGACGTGTAGAAATCAATCTTTGGGATTGCGCTATTTAAAAATACGCACCCAAAGATGAGTGTCACTAAACCCCCCTCTTTTTACTGTTTTGTATATGTTTTGGGGGAAGAACACGCCTAAAAGGGTTTAATAATGTTTTTGGATTAAAACATACCTTTTAATATAAATTATATATTTTTCGTTGAAAATATATGGAGTTTTGATAAATTATACGTTTCGAGATAAAACGTTTTTGATAAATATATGTTTCATGGGAGAAACGGGGATTTATAAGGCGTTTGGGGTAAAACGACCGTGTAGTTGGAATGAATTTTGCTTGATCTCAAAAGAGTAAGTAGCGGCTTAGGCTTACATTTCGGTGGGGATTTCAGGGAATTCGTACAACATCATATATTAAATTTGTCATATTAGTAGGATATATATATTGTACGTGAGGCAGACATCATAGATGGTCTCGATATGGACCATGCGCCAATGGTGTCGTTTAATCATTTAAGTATTGCAAACGAGGAATTGCTGGTAGATCTATCGGGTTGACAACCCCGTCGTGACCGGTCACCCCGTGTCAAGTCAAACGACGAATTTATATTCTGTTTATAGTCTAGCCTTGATTATTCCTACATTGTAAATATATAGTTCGTAATGTCTATGTAGGATCGAATCACGACCTGAATGAGTCGTTCGGAAGAGCTCTAGTCCGTTTCAGAGGCGGAAACTAAGAAACGGATGTAAAAACAGCTTGAATATCACTTTAAACGTCTTGTGTATTGAAATAATAGCAATTACAATCACAAGGAATACCGGCAGCACCTCGGTATCAATTCTGAAAATCGTTACAAATGAATAGACATGACCTCTATATATAGTGTTCCTGGTTTTGCTTGAAACATACATGCAAGTTCAAGCGAACCTCTCAAGCGAAACCTCCTAATCTCCTAATTTGTCTTCAAGCGAAACACATGACTTAACATTTCAAGCGAACCTTCTTTCTGTTTCATATTTACATGCAATTTCACGTGATGTTGTGATGTCAATGATGATGTCATCATCAATGATGATGATATCATTCTTTATCAGATCCGCAACGCAACCCAGACTCGATATAAGACGAAGTCGACAGATGAATGCACTAACAGACTCCCCCTCAGATGTTGACGAGTCTTAAGTGTCGAGTCTTTACAATCTTCGGTCTTTATCAGTCTGTTCACTTTCTTCAAAAATCTCCATTGCAAGCATCCTCAATAAATCTCTTACTCTTTCTTGTAATCTTCAGGATCCGAAACTGTCTCTACAATCTTCAGACTCCTTCTTGATGTCTTCAGACTCCCCCTTTCGCTAAGCTGGGATCACAGTCTGGAATTCACTTTCAACAGGTTCTTAGATCATAACCTGGCACTCATCTAGCTTAGGTTTCGGAACCTGGCTAACCTGCACAACTCTACCCAAAAATAAGTTTCACAAAGATTAAATCTTTAAAATTTATAAACTATTTGCACGAAATATTCAAAATGATTTATTCTCTGCAAACCACTTGTAAAAACTTCTTCATACACTCTCTCCCAAACCTGTTCATCAAGTTTAGCACTTGGAATTTTGAATGTCAGCCTTCCAACAACAGTTGTCGAAAATCTTTTTGGATTTTTACAAAATTTATGCTAAAACACACTTAAAATCTTTTTGGATTTTTGAAAGTACTGAAATACAGAAAATGAAATATTTACAAACAATATTTTTGTGAGTTCGTGCAAGAGGATCATATCAGTTTATGAGATCAATCACCAACACCGTTAAGCTTTAAACATTTTAAGCTCTAAACGATTCACATTGATTGACGATATTGTTTTCCACTTAAACTCAATCTAAAAACTTTCGAAATGCTTACCGATACGTTAAGGTATATTAATATTGCACTAAGTTCTTATGGACCCCACGATCTCAGCATATCCCCTCATCATGTAATACACTATCTCAAGCAATGCCTTTAAACTTTTATCAACTGTAATTTGTGCGAAAACAAAGCAGAATGTTTAAACATTAACAATCAGGTCGATACTTCCGTATACGCATAGAAAGTCCAATGTTTAAACAAAAAAAATAATAAAACAAGTTGAAGTTGTTTAGGCTTTAACCACCAGGTCGATACTTCCTTATACGCAGAGGAGGTCCAAAGCTTAAACGAAACACCAAAGAAAATAAAGCAGAACGTTTAGGCAACAACATCCAGGTCGATACTCACGTATACGCAGAGGATGTCCGATGCTTAAACAAAATAAAGAAATAAAACAAGTTTAGATCTTTGCAAAATGAAATGCACAATCACAGTGACTTTTCAGCAAAGTTGTGAAAGTTCACAAACTTAACCAGTTTTATGTTTTTCGACAATCATCGATTACTGAGTAGGCACACAGTCAAGAAGGACAAAACTAAGTACTATGCTTTCGACCATGTTTCCCACTAGAACTAGGCTTTTTCATTTAAGTTTGTATCGTTATCGCAAATCTACAAGTCTAGCTGAGCCTATCGTCACATCTTTAGTGAGACCATTTATCATATTTTAACTTTCCATTTCTTTAGCATGTTGTGACAGTCCACTGATATACTATCATTTTCTCTTCCATGCAACAAAAACTCATTTTTCATTTTATCATGTTTTTGGCTTTTTCAAATTTTCTAATGTTTTTAGATTTTCTGAAAAAATACTTACTCCCCCTAAAATACAAATACATCTAAAGAAAATTGAAAACAAACTGTACAAGAACATGACAACTGATATCGAATTGCCTCAATTCGCCATCCACTTGGCATAAACAATCAGAACTCCCCCTCACAACAAACTATTTTCCCATTATGATCTCAAAACACTTAAGTTTGTTTTAATCAAAATGGTTTTTCCGGAAAATTAGTTTTCTTGATTTTTCCATTTGTAGATTCGGGGAAAACTCATCACATTGTTTACCAACACTTTTAAATGATAGTTAAATCAAGTTCAACTTAATGACCTTGATTAACCACTTGTAAGATCAAATATCAAACATTTTCATCCAATCATCATCTGTTGGTTGAATTCTCAAAGTGCCGATTCCTACTCCACACTTACCAACCTGGGAGTTCCGGCAAATCACACTTATACAAAAACAATTTTCAAACACAATATAAGAATGATGCCGATTCATGCTCCACGATTACCAACTTGGGAGCTCCGGCAAGTCAGGTTTTTACTGTTTGAAAAATATATCCACCCAAGCCTGACCTTCCTTGGGTGTATGAACCTCTTCTTCATCTTTACTTTCAACAGACTTGTGAACATTCATTTTGGAAGCATAAAATTCTTTAACTCCTTTGGCCTTACCATCAACCATTTTTCCAAAAATGTGTTTCACATTTCTGTTGAAAACCTTATCAACATCAAATTTCTTCATGTCAGAATAAAATTGATTTGAAATTTCAACTTTCCCAACTTTCTTTTTAAAATTTTCAGCCCGCAGAGGTGGAAAATTCACATCATCCACATTCGGAACTGATTTCTCAACCTTTTCTTTAACAACTTTTGGCTCCTCTGATTTTGTGGAATCAGATTCATCACCAAAACTGTTTCCTGGACCCTTAACAACCCATTTTTGATTTTTCAAATTTTCTTTTCTTTTAACCACATTCTTTGAACATTCACCAATCTCAAAGGTTGAATTTTCAAAGCCTGTAAATGTTTTGGTTGTGAGTTCAGTTTTCTCAACAACTTTTTCTTTCATTTTACCAGAGACTTCCTGTTTTGGTTTGAATGTTTTCGGACAATTTCTAGCAATATGACCAGCAGTTTTGCACTGAAAACAGGTTCTTGTCTCAGTCTTCTTCTGAATAACACTTTTCTTCATCTCATCTTGCTTCTTTGCAAGGAATTCTTGATTTGTCTGCTTTCTGAATGCTTGCTCTTTCTCAGCTTCTAAAGATTTTCCTGAAACAAACACAGTTTTTGGTTTATAAACTTTTTCATTTTTATGATTTTTCGGTTGATTAAATCCTAATCCTTTCTTTTTGAAATTACAGTTATGGTTTGGTTTTTTATGAATACCAGAACCAGAACTATAACCCTTTTTCTTGTTTAATCTTTGTTGCACTCTTGAGGTGTAAGGTCTTGGATTTTCAGAAAGATTAATATCTTTTATTTCAGAAATGTTGATTTCTGTTAGTTTGAAAACCTTTTTAATCATTTCAGTTTTAACACCTCTTATTGGAAAAATCTCATCAGAATATAATTTGTCAGAATCTTTCAAAGTATATGCTACTTTGACTGGTTCGTCATTCAAATTAGATTTTGATAGCAAAAATTCCTTATCATAAACCCATTTGTCCTTTTTGATTGTTGACTTTGACTTGTCGGACCCAGACTTTGACTCGGATTTGGACTCCGGTTTTGACTCCTCTATGTTATCTTTGTCTAACACCTGATCAACCACACTTTTTATCAACTTGGACTCATGATCAGTATCAGACGATGTGAACGTAACATCAATATTTTTTGGCAAATTATCCGACGACCCCGACTCCCACTGTAAGTTAATTGCCTTTTTGACTCTTTCAGAATTTGGATTTCGAGACAAATATCCATTTTCGCCGGGGGCAGACATCTATTGTAGACAACACTTGGTTTCTTACCAGAAATTTCTACTTCATCCTCTTCTTTTGTCTCAGAATTCTTTTCTTCTGAAGTCTTCTCTTCTTCAAATGTCTTCATTCTTTCAACGATCGGGTAAATCCTGTCAACAACAAAAGTAGAACATGAGTAACTTTTCAATAAATTGTTAACTCTTTCAGTTTCTATTCTTTGTATTGCCAACTTCAATTCCAGCTCAGCACACTTCTCTGTGTAGTAATTGACATCATCAAGCAGTCTCATGTAAGCTCCTTTGAGTGTATTCAATGCAATGGCTTGTTCACTGTTCGACTCAGTGTACTTGTTAATCTCTCTGTTCAAAGTATCATAAGATTCTTTCAATCTTTTTATGTTGTGTAGTAGCTCGTTGTTTTGCATGATCAACGAATCACAATTCAAACACTTTTCAGGAACTTTGACTGCTTCAGTATCAATTTTGATTTCAAATTCCGGAACATCTTTGACTGTTCTTTTTGTTTGGAAAAACTCAGCTCTTTTCTTTTTCTCGGCTTCAGCTTGAGCTTTTAACCTTTCTTCTTCTTCTTCTTCTTCTTCTTCTTCCTCTTCTTCAATTTTTCTCCATTTTTCCTCTTCAGCTTCCCTGACTTTTCTGTATTTTGCAGCCCATTTTTCATCATAAGCATTAGCAATAGTCATCTCTTTCAAGCGAAATCACAAGAATATACTTTCAAGCAAGATCTCTGTTTGAAGCGAACTGATTTGATGCGAACTGGTTCTCCTCGTGAAATATCTGTAATCACCTGGAATCACCTGACAAACAAAACACAATCAGTTTAAAGATTTATCAATTAACAGAATAGGACTGGTACTCGAACTGGTGAATATTCTGTGCGGACTGAAGGTTGACACACTGTGCGGACTGCTATGACCCGGATCAAATTCAAACGACCAGACCCTTTGAAAACTTTGAACTCCAAACTGTGCGGATAGAAAATTCGGACTTCGTACTAAGTGAATTTGATTTTATGCGAACTGTTTTCAAACTACTAAATGGGCCGATTCAATTTATATGGGCTTTCAGCAATTCAATTCCAATGAACAACTTCAATTCAGATTGGGCCTCAACACAATATCAAATGTACCACTTTAATTGATTTATAATTTGGGTCGTTACAATATAGATCAGATCAATATATCATGCACATGCAATTAATGCTATTCTCAATTCTCACATGTAAACACTTTTGATGGCCGACACTATTTAAGACAAAACTCAATTCTATTGGGCCGATGTTTCACCAACTTCATAAGCATACTTTGACTTAAACTTGTGAATATATCAAGTGGCCGACAATTTTATCTTTGAATCACATGCAAACCGACTTACACATCTTTACCAACTTTCACATGCAAACCGACTTACACACCTTTACCAACTTTCAAATGCAAACCGACAAAATGTGAAATGGCTAACAGTTTATGAGAATCACATCTACCCATAAACCGATATATTCACATGCACACATAATTCTTTCATGAACTGATAATCTCTTTCACATGCAAAAACTGACAACCTCGTTTTTTGTTTCACACAACTCGATGTAAACACTCAAGCGAAACACGTGATTCAAGCGGTCGTTTCAAGCGAGAGGCCAGATTCAAGCGGACTCAACACGTACTTCAAGCGAGAGGCCAGATTCAAGACATATTTAAAGCGAAAGGTCTATTTCAAGCGAGAGCATCATGTAGATTCAAGCGAAAGGTCTATAACATCAGGATTTCGAACAATTTTTCAAGCGAAAGTCCAATCTTAATCAGATTTAAACTGATTTTAGCTCTAAAACTTTCCAGGATTTGTTAATTCATGATTGCGCATAATATATGTGAATTTGAGCCGATTTTAACCGTGGTTTTTTTTAATTTTGTGAAAGAAGGTGTAGAAAACAGATTTTCAAGCTGAATATGGCAAGAACTCCTCGTCCTGAGCTCTGATACCACTTGTAGGATCGAATCACGACCTGAATGAGTCGTTTGGAAGAGCTCTAGTCCGTTTCAGAGGCGGAAACTAAGAAACGGATGTAAAAACAGCTTAAATATCATTTTAAATGTCTTGTGTATTGAAATAATAGCAATTACAATCACAAGGAATACCGTCAGCACCTCGGTATCAATTCTGAAAATCGTTACAAGTGAATAGACATGACCTCTATATATAGTGTTCCTGGTTTCGCTTGAAACATACATGCTAGTTCAAGCGAACCTCTCAAGCGAAACCTCCTAATCTCCTAATTTGTCTTCAAGCGAAACACATGACTTAACATTTCAAGCGAACCTTCTTTCTGTTTCATATTTACATCCAATTTCACGTGATGTTGTCATGTTGTGATGTCAATGATGATGTCATCTATATGATGTCATCATCAATGATGATGATATCATTCTTTATCAGATCCGCAACGCAACCCAGACTCGATATAAGACGAAGTCGACAGATGAATGCACTAACAGTCTAGCTAACTTACGAGTCCGAATATTTGACGCTGTAAATTTAATATGTAAAACTTGGGAAAATGCCTTATTTGGAGGTTTCAGCTGAAAAACCTACGACGGATGACCCATGGATTTTGTTAAGGGAATAACTGGACTTTCATAAATTATATGGATGTTTTATAATAAACACATAATTAGAAAGCTTTTCCTTAGAATCAAATTGTTTAAATTTGAATATGTGAACTCACCTTCCTTTGTGTTGACACTTGATTTTAAACGTGTTCTACAGGTACTTGAGTTCGGCTTCGGGAATCATGGCGTATCTTGTGTTTGTTGATGCATGTTTTGTCACTTAAAATGTTGGACTAACTTTCTATACTTTCTAGGACGAATGTAACAAGATCCGCGTGGATCAAAGACAACTTAACTATGTGGTGGTTGTGTCGTGTTTCAAAACGTTATGTTTAAGAACTTATGTTTTAAATATGTCAATATGTCCAACAATTAAACGCATCGTTCAACAAGATATTAATGGGCACCAACTTCCGTCACCACTACGTTTTATATTCCGCTGCGACATTTTTGGGGTGTGACAGTTACTGCCCTCCAAAGCTACTTTTTGTGATGATTGTGGTAACTGATAAAAAAAATGGTTAATGCAGGGCTGTGGGGTGGAGGCTGGACCATGCTATTGCTGTTGCATCAAAGATGTTGCTTTTGTATCATTTTAGCATACCAAGATTATTTAAATAATAAAATATATTCAAAAAAATTAGTGTTATTCTTTTTGGGGTTATTGGATTTTAATAATACTAAGTTTCACCTGTTGGCCCATAATAATCCCAACTTTAAAAATTTCCTCCAATGATCCCAACTTGTAAGAATTTGACCTCCATTGATCCTTTTCCAACATAGGTGCATTTAAATCATTTAAGGAGTGTACAGGTGCACTTGAATCTATTGAGGAGGCCAAATTCTTATATGTTAGAAAATGATTAATGGGGGCCAAATTCTTACAAGTTATGATCGTTGGAGGGAATTTTTAAAGTTGGGATTATTATCAGTCAACAGGTGAAACTTAGGATTATTAAAATCCAATTATTGATAAATTCATGGTACATTACTTGAACACCTTTTGCGATGAAGGTTGTGCCTTTATTGCTTGTTTGCACAATGCATTTTAATTTGTAAATATAGTGTAAATAAGTATATGTTTGAAAGAAAACAAGTGAGAAAATGCTAATTATTTGTTGTATTAAGTTGTGAAAGGAAGTGAAATTATCATTCTTATTGTTATTGTTGTTGTAATACAAGAAAGTTTACATTTTTACCATGACTTGTACATAATTATGTTGCATAATAATATAACTAGTTCTATACCCATCCGGTGGACGAGCATACTTATGATATAATGACAAATATTTTATTGTTTCTATTCTAAACAAAACATTATTAATTTAAAACCCAAAAAAAAATGTGTGATGTTACTGTTAAATGTTAACCTCAATATTATATAAATAATTAAAAATATATAGTATAATAGTGAATATCAGCACAAAATACTCAATCTATCCTGGAGATGAGCATTTGGTACCGGGTATCGGTACCGAGAATTTCCCATACCGATATTTTTGGTATCGAATCGGTACCCACTTTTTGGCGTTTTCGGTACCGGTTCGGGACAGTACCGATATTTTACTGAATTTTGCCTTCAAATATTGGTACCGTACTAAACATTTTCGATACCGGTGTTGGTACCCATATTTGGCGAATTTCGATACCGATATTTTCGGTATCGGTATCGAGCTCATCCCTAATCTATCCCATAATACTCATTTAAGTAGTTACATTTCATTCCTCAACATCAATTGCCTTTGTTTACTTTATTGTATACCTATTATGAGTCTTGAATTCTTGATTCTTTAGAAATATAAATAAACAGTCAGCTGAAACATTGTTGAAGATAAGGTCCTAAATATAAGGTCCAGTAAAAGAATTCGTATGCATGACTTTTTAGAATCATTTAATCTGTTAATACAAATTTATAGTATTATCAAGGGCATAAATTCATAGAAAACTTTTCATATATTTATAGATAAACAAATACACAATATGTTTTACCTAAAAGGCAAAACTGATCAAAAGATGCGGTAAATTGGCTATGAGATGCGGTTCTAGACCCGCATCTTTTGGTTTTATTCTTGACAACCAACATGTTCAAGAGATGTGATTCCAGAACCACATCTTTTGGTGCTATAAGCTAAAAATATGATTTTTTCCTAACTTGGGACCAACTGGAACTATGATTTTTCCTTTAAATATAACTTGACTATCTTCGTAACTTCTTAAATCCTTGTTTGAATCTTGTCACCAACCCATATCGGAGCACTAGGTATACCATCCAACTGCAAAAACAAAAGACCAAGGATCATAACTCCACACAGTATAATCATTTTTTGATCTCAAATTAACATAAATTCGAATTTATATGACTTCATATTCCATTTACACACAGTATACTCATTTACTAGCAACCTTAACCTGCCCACAAATCAAATCCTTTAACCTATTTATCTAAACAGGTTGACAATTTAGCAGGTAGTAATCAAGTTTTAATCGTGTTGGTGGGATATAAAAAATGGGCGAAACTGGCCATAAACAGGTTAACGGGTCAACCTGTTTAAAATAACAAGTTGACAGGTTGACAAACAAGTTAAACAACCAGCTTATTAAAACATTATTGTAACACAAATCATCTATTAAAAAAGAGGTAATACATACCTATTAGCATCCTTAACAACAACTTCAGTGAACTTCAAAAGATCTGGAACATAAGACACCATGATCTCAGCATTTGACATTTTACATACTTGTAAAATACCCAAATAATGATCTTGTAATCCAAAGCACAACATTGATCTCCCAACACAGCTACCGCATCTCGTAGCATACTCACGTCCCAACAGTAATAGCTTTTCATAAGCATTTTTTAAAGAGTTCTCAATCGTGTCAGGTTGTCGTGTTGAATGGTTCAACCCGAACACGACCCATATATTCAATTGTCTTATAAACAACCTTAACCCCATATTTATCTAAAACCGATAGTGCCAAGTGTTAATCATGCTGGTAGGATGAAAAAGATAGGTGAAAGTGGTCATAAACAGGTTAGTGAGTCAACCTGTTTAATTTAACAGGTTACCTAACACGACCAGTTTATTAAAACATTATTGTATCACAATTCATTTATTAAAAAGATGTTAATACATACCTGTTAGCATACTTAGCAACAACTTCAATGGTAATATAGTAGTCTTTCCCACACCTTGAAGACCAGCCGGTAAGATCATTGTGGGAACCGATTTTGTGAAGGTCAGTTGTAACACCTCGTAATTTCATGCCCAATATAATATCGACACGTGTTATAAGTATTAAACGTGTTACAAAATGAATATAAGGGACTAAAGTTGACAAACAAGGAAAGTATATGTGTAAAAAGGCTTCAAAGTGTCAACGATTGATAATTATACCTTTCAACAACCCTACACGATGTTTACAACCTTAAACGAATGAATTATGAAGCGTATGAAGCCATTTGTGGAAGAAAGTGAAAGATTACAAAACACAAGGGTTAAAAGTGTCAACATGTTTAAGTTATACCTCTGAGTGACCTTTTAGCGAACCCGAAGCTTTGTAACGATTAATTATGCTCACGAGAATAAGTGATAAAAATTTCACAAGGTTTCGATAACGTATGAAGAAGTTATGCTAACATTCGTATATGAGGGGTTAAAAGCGTCAACGTTGAAATGTAAGGCTTTTCGGGTGATCATAAAACTAACCAAGGACTTAACAAAGTTTGGTTATGTCTTAGGGTCCTTAAAAATCAATTTGGAGGGTTAAAAGTGTAAGAAATAAAGTTAAAACCACTTTTAAAAGGACCAGGGACCAATTGTGCAATTACTGAAACATTTTTAACCTGACCTGGGCCTCACACCGGCCGCGTAAGACCTCTGAGGTCCCTTACGCGGGCCGCCTGGTACTACCAGCGACAGAAAACACTTCCAGGTGCCAGTTCAGCCTGTTGCACCACCTTTAGAGCCTTGTTTTACATACCAGGGGCTGTGCAAATGGGATTACATGCAATAGGGACACTTGGGGATGATCTAACATCATTTGTAGACTTGTTTGGCATCATCTTATGTGATTTAAATCCCTATATAAGAAATTTTTTGTTGCAACATTTCAGCACTTCACTTGAAAACTTTCAAACACTTGTTCTGGAGATTTCTGGAGTTCAAGACCACTTCCTAAGGACCATTAGTCATGCATAGGACTTCAGTAAGTGTCCTTAACCTTTCTTAATTCCGTTTTGATTAGTTTAATGGCCCAAAGTCAAACTTTCGTAATTAAAGTTTGACTTAGTAATTAATCACAAATTGTCCAGTCAATTCTCGAATTGAAAGTACATATGAGTTGGTAATTATGTGGGCAATAAACCCTTAAAAGGGCACCCTCTGATTCCCACTCTAACTAGGTTAATTGTCGGGTCAAACTTGATTATAAAAAGTCAACAGAAAGTAATTTTTTCAAATAAACACATAATTAACAATGTAGAAGCCATGCAACCTGTTTTATCATTCATATAACTTGGTAATTAATGTAAGAACATGTCTAAGCATGTTAAACCCGACAATTTTCAGTATAAGCTCGGTTCGGAACGAAAGTTGCATAAGTGGACTTTTGCTTTGACTTTCAGTTCTGGCCCATTAGAGCATATTTTAGAAATTCCTTTGAGCTTTATTAGGACCGGGTTACATGTTAGTTTAACCCTCTGTGATTATACAACTTGGTCCATTAGTTATCCGATTCATATGCATGTTTCCGTTATATGCCTAAATGTTGACCAATATGCCCTTTTGACCTTAAAACAAGAATTTTGAAAATGTGAGAGGACAATAATCTTTATTACTGATTTTTAAACATGTCCCTAAATTTTCACATCAGTTTGAGGTCTAGATTCAGAGTTATGCTCAATAGCGTAATTAGAAAGCTTTTTATTAATTAAACGGCGTAATTAGCATAAAGCCTATCTAAACCCAATTTATGATACCAAACTTTTTACCTACTGATGTAAAATAATATTTTGGGATTTTTGAAGATTTTTATTTATTTTTAGACTGAGCATAACATCGGGTTATAGCTTTGATTCGGTAATTGTCGGTTTTGCCCTTTTGGCCTATAAAATGAGTTTTACATAATATTTTGATACCAAAATTTTTGCTACTGATTATATATAATAAATAAGATATTTTTAGTCTTCTGGAATGATAAAAATATCAGCTTTTCTTTAAAAACCCGGAAATCGCTTAAAACCGTCTTTCTACGCGTTTAGAACGCATAGTATGTATTAAAACCATTTTTATCATATAAGACTTTATACCTACTGATGTTTTAAGAAACTTTTTATATTTTAATAGTAAGCAAAAGTTTTAAACTCAGATTTCAAATTTTGACCATTAAAGCTTATGTGAAATTACCAAAATACCCCTACGGGACATAGTTTGAGTTTAAATTCGTTTTGGGCATAATGGAAGGTATCTTACTGATATCACAACATATTTAAGGCATATTAACTTAGGAAACCTGTTCATGACTCATTTGGTTACCCGTTACGCATTATTCGTGTTCGGTACGGTTTATGTAACTAGTTTGCATAAATTAGCCGAAACGGGTCAAACCTTATCGTTTTTATCTCAAAATCCAGAATGTGTTTAGTTTACCCATATTATACAACTATAAAAACTTGTCGGGTCTAAACCACATTCTAATCCAGTCATCGCTTAATCGTGCGTTTTGAACCGTATATCTTCTTTTAAAACTAACCGGTCTAAGTTTAGGCTTAATTAAGACCCGTTAGGAATCTAATAGGTTATAAAAACCTTCGTTCCAGATTAGGAGACCAGTAAAAGCTATCTGTACTTGCTGATTGAATACGGTTGAGATAAATTTGAATATTTGCTCAGGTAAATACTTTTAACTTATTTTCCCTATACGGGCTTGGGATACGGTATTATAATAATACCGCTTGGTCGGGTATGTAGTTGTTTAAATCGGATTATGATTAATATATTTACATAACCCGTTTTAATCTGTTTTATTTGGTATATGTCCTGGATATCCTTGGCATCATTCATTGAAATGGCCACGACCTAAGCACGGGGTGTAGGCATACACCTGACAGTTGCATATGTAAAAACTGGTAATCCACTTTAAGGAATCAACCTTGTGGGCATTATACCTGTGGCGTGTCTGTTAATCTTGTCCGGCTCTTCTAACCGTCCCTGATGGACGACAAATAAGTAAAACTGTATACAAGATTATTTTTAAATAATTGTCCCAAGTTATAAAAGAACTTTTGTGCCATGTGCGTTTAAATCAATTTTCTTAAACTCTTTTCAAAATGAGTCAGTTAATTGTATTTACCAGTGTAAACTGACGTATTTTCCAAAAGGCTAAGTGAAGGTACTAGACGGAATAGGCTGGCTACTCCTGGCATCATAAAACAAGTCTTGCAAGCTTAGATGTTAAAATCTGTTGAACAATGATCTTTTTAACTTTTGATCCGCCTGTGGATCCTTTACAGTCCGTTTGTAATACTTTGATATTACTTTTTATTCGGTTTGTAATATGATTCATCTTTTGCTCCCGCTGTGCATTTAAATTGTGTTGTTTGACTATGATGATATCAACTACATCACGATACTCCCCACCGGGCCCACCGGTAATACGTGGAAATATCGGGGTGTGACAGGTTGGTATCAGAGCCAACATTGAGTGAATTAAACACTAGCCTTTTGTGTTTAATCTCAATGACACTGTTGCACATTCATCGACTTCCGAGTCTAGACAAAGAACTTAGGACTAATCCAAATTTGTTTTATTTTAATTTTGTCCTTTATATTTCTTTGTTGTGTCCTTTGTTTGTTTTGACAGGTTCAAAAAGAATGCCACCAAGAATGCGAGGAAGAGGTAGAGGTAAGTGGACACTCATTCCCCAAACGATCACGAGGCCGGGCCATCACACCGGCGAACTCCATCAGATTCATTAAGCAAAAGCCTTCAGGAAAACTGGAGGACCCATGTAGAACCCGCGAGGCTTTCAGTCTCGCTGAGCTCCTCACCTTCTTACCTAAATTCTTTCGGGCCACAGTCAGAGAACGAGCCCCATAACTCACATCACTCGTTCATACCCCTGCAAAACCCCAACTCACCTTTCAACGACCCAACACCCTACTTCCAAAGTCGGTTCAACCTGGCAAACCTAATTGAAGAGCCAATGGGTTATAACCCATTGGGACCAGAGGACCATTTCTCCATGGATATGGAAGAGGATCCGGAACCTGCCGAGCCGCCAACCGGATCACCTACTCACCCCATCGAGATTTCGGATGGGTCACCCTTTCTTGGATCACCTT
Organism: Helianthus tuberosus; assembly: GCA_030545235.1. Classification (NCBI taxonomy): domain Eukaryota; kingdom Viridiplantae; phylum Streptophyta; class Magnoliopsida; order Asterales; family Asteraceae; genus Helianthus; species Helianthus tuberosus. The sequence goes on along the minus strand of CM060412.1, from coordinate 110,931,659 downwards.
ATAGTGGTCCCGACAGCTACGAGGCGAGGTTTACCCAATACGACTGGGTGTTTACTCCCAGTTATCACTCGTCTCCGCATCAGCAGCAGCAGCCACAGCAGGATCCCTCCGAGGATTCCCGTTTTGTAGCGATCACTCCACCGCCACCACCACCAGTGCAGCAACAGCCTCCGGAGCCACCGAGGCGTAGGAGATCAACCGCACGGATGTCCGTGCGAGGGGGAGTCCGTATCAGCATTCCTCAACCTTCAAGTGGCAGCCATTACCCGCCACTATATGAAGACCCACAAATGGGTGGGCCTTCTAACCCTGTTTCTGAGGTGGAGTCTGCGCCAGTCGCACCGCCACCAATGGGTTATGATAAGCCAATTCCTACGTATGCCAGTGCAGCGGCATACAACCCCTTTGAGCAGCCTGCCTACCCAGGGTATAACTACTATAATGCCCCCAATGTTGACCCATACCTTGTAGCAGCCAACTACAATGCCCTTTATCCTGAAGGACCTTACGCATCCTCCTACCAAACCGGGTACCCACCTTATGGATACCAACAACCGCCACCTCCTCAACCTCCACATCAGCAGCCGCCACAACCGCAATTGATACCACCAGAGCGACACCAGGAGGTTCTCCAACGGTTGAGTCAGGTAGAACGGGAGGTCCAAGAGGAGCGTAGAAACAACCGGGGATTTCTTAAAGGTTTGGCAAGGTTAATCAAGGGAAAGAGCAAAAAGGATCATTAAATCCTTTATTTGTTTATTTGTATTCTTTATTGTTCAATCAAGTCCCTGCGTGGACATCTGTTTCAGTAATCAGTCCCTGCGAGGACTTGTAGTTTTTGTTTAGCCCCTGCGTGGGCATGTCTTTTTAGTTTAGCCACTGCCTGGGCAAGTTGTTTCTTTTAAGTCCCGTTTAGGGCAAACATGTACTCTTTAAATTTTGTAGTGGAATGGTTTAATTTAAAATTTCATTTTTGTCAATTATATGCATAAACATAAATTATGAAATAAATAAAAATTATCATTCCTTTTATAAGATCTGCCATTACAATAAAATGCCAAAATCTAAAAAGGACAAAACCTAGCCCATGTGTCATTTTAAGACAGGGCCATGATGGTAGTTCCTTAATTAGATTCAGATCCTGGTTAACAATCTCAATTTAAGATTTGCTCCGCATTAAATATTAATAAGAATTTTAAAAGGTATAAACCTAGCCTACATGTCATTATAAGACCTGGCCATGATGGTAAAACCTGTCTAAAAAGATTCAAATCCTTGTTAACATCTGAAAACATGTTAACATTCCTGGCTAACGTGATTCGTAAAAATCACACGTGTCATCCTTACATTGGATTATTCAAAATCCTTCCTTATTATTTAAACATCCATTTGTGATGTAGGGCCTACGAGCCATAATCATTGTCATATAAGACTAAAGACAGTGGTGGTCTACGACTCCCTGTCAATAAAAGGTAATGAACTATGTTCAAGACTTAATGCCTTGATTCTATAAAATCATGGCTTATAATTTAAATTGTCCTTGAGACTTGGCCTTTTGTGCTATTATTATAATTTAATTAAAACAAGGGATTATTATAATAAAAATCCTGAATGAATAATATTTAACAAATTAACCAATATGGTTATTAATCCCATGGTTAATAAATCATCAAGAATGATATTACTGTATTAGACTTCTGAATAAATAATTATCATCAATTTATGTAGCCATCAAGCTACATGGCAGATTCTGAAGAAATAAACAGTCACCCTAGGGAAAATCATGACACTACCAGGATCAATGTGACCGGTGCGGAACTTCAAGCACTAATAGATAATGCTTTTACAAAAGCCATAGATCGGCAGTTTAATGAATCTAGCGGGACTCGAAGCAGGACCCTATCCGCACCTCATTCCAAACCTCACCCTAAGATTCATTCTGAGGCTCATAGTAAGCCACCGTCTAAGAAAGATGATGACCGACACTCATCAAATCAGCATAGTGTTCCGTCGAAGAAGATTGTATTCGATCAAGAACCACGTATTAGGGGTTGTTCCTATAAGTATTTCGTATCCTGTAAACCCTGAGATTTCACTGGGGAAAAAGGAGCTATCGACTGTATGACGTCGTTAGACGATATGGATACCGTGGTAGACATCAGTGGTTGCGCAGATAGGGATGTTGTGAAGTATGTATCTCAGTCGTTTAAAGGAGAAGTACTAGCCTGGTGGAGGTCTCTAATCCAGGCTACTGGGAAGATTCCATTGTACAATCTGTCTTGGGATCAGTTTGTTGCACTCATCAAAGAGAATTACTGCCCTCAGCATGAGGTTGAAAAGATTGAGTCAGACTTCTTATCTCTGGTGATGAAAAACCTAGACTGTCAGACTTACCTTACTAGCTTTAATACCATGTCTCGACTGGTTCCATATTTGGTGACACCGGAGCCCAAGTGAATAGCTCGTTTCATTGGGGGTTTAGCCCCAGAGATCAAAGCCAGAGTAAAGGCATCCCGACCTGCTACTTTTAGGTCGGCAGTTGATCTATCTTTTCCCTTACTTTGGATGCGGTCAGGGTGAGATCGCTTAAGAACTCGAAAGAAAGTAAGAGAAAACATGAGGATGATAACTCACGATGGTCTGAGAAGAAGCAAAAGGGAAACAAAGACCACAAGAAGAAGTTTGGATCTGGCAAGGGTAGTCAGCAAACAGATGAGAAGCCAAAGTGCAAAACCTGCCAGAAACGTGACTTTGGAAAATGCAGGTTTGAATCCAAGTCCCAGTCAAAACCGTCTGCATGTGGATTATGCAAATCCAAGGAGCACAAGACATTAGACTGCAAGAAAATTAAGGATGCAACGTGCTATAACTGTAATGAAAAGGGGCACATCAAGACCAACTGCCCTAAATATGCCAAAAAGCCTGAAGAAGTCAAAAAGACCAATGCAAGGGTCTTTTGAATGGATGCACGAGAAGCTGTTCAGGATGATAATATGATAACAGGTACCTTTCTTATAAATGATGTTTATGCAAGGGTGTTATTTGATTCGGGCGTGGATAAGTCATTTGTAGATGATAAGTTTTGTAAGTTGTTGAATTTACCTGTTAAAACCCTAAGCGTGAAATATGAGGTAGAATTGGCTGATGGTACCTTAGAGACAGCCTCAACTGTGTTAGATGGATGTTTTATATCCATTAGGAACCACTCTTTTCCGTTATCCTTACTTCCTTTGAAATTAGCTGGTTTCGACATAGTAATAGGCATGGATTGGTTATCTCATAACCAAGCCCAGATTGTTTGTGATTAGAAACAAGTGGTGATCAAGACCCCGTATGGTGAACCACTTACCATACAGGGAAACACTCAGTATAGGTTGCCTAAGCAAATGTCTATGCTTAAAGCGTCACAGTGTTTGAAGAAGGGTTGTGTCATTTATATGGCACAGGTAACCACGATGAACCAAAACCCAAGGTTGAAGACATCCCTGTCATTTATGAATATCCAGAAGTATTCCCTGAAGAACTACCTAGTTTACCACCAGATAGGCAAGTAGAATTAAGAATTGACATCATCCCTGGAGCAGCGCATGTCGCAAGAGCGCCTTACAGGTTAGCACCAATGGAAATGAAAGAACTGAGAACCCAACTAGATGATTTGTTAGCTAAAGGTTTTATTAGGCCTAGTTCATCTCATTAGGGAGCACCAATCCTGTTTGTAAAGAAGAAGGATGGATCGATGCATCGATTATCGTGAGCTTAACAAAGTCACTATCAAGAATAGATATCCATTACCCAGGATCGACGATCTGTTCTATCAACTGCAAGGGGCAAGTTACTTCTCCAAGATCGACTTGAGGTCAGGCTACCATCAACTGAAGGTTAAAGATAAAGATGTACACAAGACTGCATTTAGGACTCGTTATGGTCATTACGAGTTCTTAGTGATGCCTTTTGGGCTCACTAATGCGCCAGCAGCGTTCATGGATCTTATGAACCGCGTCTGCAAGCCCTACTTGGATAAATTTATCATCGTCTTCATTGATGACATTCTTATTTACTCAAAGAATCAAGCTGACCACGAGAAGCATCTTCGTTGTATTCTTTCACTGCTTCAACAAGAGAAACTCTATGCCAAGTGGATCCCGCTAAGGTTGAAGCTGTGATGAATTGGCAAGAGTCGAAGACGCCCACAGAGATTCGTAGCTTTTTGGGACTGGCATGATATAACAGACGTTTTATTGAGAATTTCTCAAGGATTGCAGCACCCCTAACTTCGTTGACTAGAAAGAATATTAAGTTTGATTGGGGTCCTAAGCAACAAGAATCGTTTGATATACTTAAGTAGAAACTGAGCAATGCTCCCGTGTTGACATTGCCTGATGGAATAGAAGAATTTGTAGTATACTGCGACGCATCACACACTGGTATGGGGTGTGTGCTCATGCAGAAAGGCAAGGTTATTACCTATGCTTCCCGACAACTAAAAGTGCACGAGAAGAATTACACCACCCACGACTTGGAGTTGGGTGCCGTAGTATTTGCACTAAAGCTATAGAGGCATTATTTGTATGGTACCAAGTGTGTGATCTATTCTGATCACAAGAGCGTTTAACACTTGTTCAATCAGAAGGATCTGAACATGATACAACGTCGATGGATGGAGACACTGAATGATTATGATTGTGAAATACGGTACCATCCAGGCAAGGCGAATGTGGTCACCGACGCATTGAGCAGAAAGGAAAGGGTTAAGCCCATAAGAATCAATGCCAAGAGCATTGAATTAAAGAACAGTTTGAGTGATAGACTGTTAGCCGCGTAAAAGGAAGCCATGTTAGAAGCTAACTATCCAAATGAAAAACTGGGAGTCACTGCAGAACAGTTATCATATGGTAAGGATGGAATCCTAAGATTAAATGGACGAATATGGGTTCCAATCTATGGAGGACTATGGGATGTTATCCTCCAAGAAGCCCACAGTTCTAAGTATTCCGTTCATCCTGGAAGTGACAAGATGTACCAGGATTTGAAGGCAAATTATTGGTGGATAGGCTTGAAGAAGTCTATAGCTACCTATGTAGCCAAATGTTTGACGTGCGCACAAGTTAAAGCTGAGCACCAAAAGCCGTCAGGTTTGCTACAACAGCCTGAACTTCCCACCTGGAAGTGGGAAATGGTGACTATGGATTTTATCACCAAGTTGCCAAAGACTAAACGAGGAAATGATACTATTTGGGTGATAGTGGATAGACTGACTAAGTCAGCCCACTTCCTACCTATTAAGGAAACACACAGCTCAAATAAGTTAGCTCAGCTGTACGTGGATGAGATCGTATCTCTCCACGGAGTGCCAGTATCTATCATCTCTGATAGAGATACGAGGTATACATCGCATTTCTGGAAAAGCTTTCAGCAATCCCTAGGCACTCGATTGAACTTCAGCACAACATATCATCCTCAGACGGATGGTCAAAGTGAACGTACTATACAGACACTCGAGGATATGCTACGAGCTTGTGTTATTGACTTAGGAGGGAGTTGGGATGATCATCTTCCATTGATCGAATTTTCATATAATAATAGCTATCATTCCAGTATTTAAGCTGCACCTTTTGAAGCTTTGTATGGAAGAAAGTGCAGGACGCCCGTTTGCTGGGCAGAAGTTGGAGATGTCCAACTAACAGGACCTGATATAGTCCTGGAGACAACAGACAAGATTATGCAGATAAGAGATTGTCTCAAAGCTGCCAGAGATAGCCAGAAAAGCTACGCAGACAAAAGGCGTAAACCTCTAAAATTCGAGGTAGGTGACAAAGTGTTACTAAAGGTATCGCCATGGAAAGGGGTGATGCGATTTGGTAAGAAAGGTAAGTTAAGCCCGAGATACATAGGACCATTCAAGATCATCGAATGTGTCGGAACAGTGGCTTATAAGTTAAACTTGCCTGAAGAGCTCAGTGGTATTCATAATGTATTCCACATCTGCAATCTAAAGAAATGTCTAGCTGATGAATCTCTAGTCATACCACATACAGATGTGCATATAGATGAGAGCCTGAAATTTGTTGAAAAACCTTTGTCGATCGAGGATCGACAGGTTAAGAAACTTCGAAGGAAGCATGTACCAATTGTAAAGGTTAAATGGGATGCCCGTAGAGGTCCCCGAGTACACGTGGGAGGTCGAGTCCACAATGAAAGAGAAGTACCCTCATTTATTTCAGTAAATCTTGAGGTTGAGATTTCTTTTAAGGGGGTGAGGATGTAACACCTCGTAATTTCATGCCCAATATAATATCGACACGTGTCATAAGCTTTAAACGTGTTACAAAATGAATATAAGGGACTAAAGTTGACAAACAAGGAAAGTATATGTGTAAAAAGGCTTCAAAGTGTCAACTATTGATAATTATACCTTTCAACAACCCTACACGATGTTTACAACCTTAAACGAATGAATTATGAAGCGTATGAATCCATTTGTGGAAGAAAGTGAAAGATTACAAAACGCAAGGGTTAAAAGTGTCAACATGTTTAAGTTATACCTCTTAGTGACCTTTTAGTGAACCCGAAGCTTTGTAATGATTAATTATGCTCACGAGAATAAGTGATAAAAATTTCACAAGGTTTCGATATCGTATGAAGAAGTTATGCTATCATTAGTATATGAGGGGTTAAAAGCGTCAATGTTGAAATGTAAGGCTTTTCGGGTGATCATAAAACTAACCAAGGACTTAACAAAGTTTGGTTATGTCTTAGGGTCCTTAAAAATCGATTTAGAGGGTTAAAAGTGCAAGAAATAAAGTTAAAACCACTTTTAAAAGGACCAGGGACCAATTGTGCAATTACTGAAACATTTTTAACCTGACCTGGGCCTCATACCGGCCGCGTAAGACCTCTGAGGTCCCTTACGCGGGCCGCCTGGTACTGCCAGCGACAGAAAACACTTCCAGGTGCCAGTTCAGCCTGTTGCACCGCCTTTAGTGCCTTGTTTTACATACCAGGGGTTGTGCAAATGGGATTACATGCAATAGGGACACTTGGGGATGATCTAACATCAGTTGTAGACTTGTTTGGCATCATCTTATGTGATTTAAATCCCTATATAAGAAATTCTTTGTTGCAACATTTGAGCACTTCACTTGAAAACTTTCAAACACTTGTTCTGGAGATTTCTGGAGCTCAAGACCACTTCCTAAGGACCATTAGTCGTGCATAGGACTTCAGTAAGTGTCCTTAACCTTTCTTAATTCAGTTTTGATTAGTTTAATGGCCTAAAGTCAAACCGTCATAATTAAAGTTTGACTTAGTAATTAATCACAAATTGTCCAGTCAATTCTAGAATTGAAAGTACCTATGAGTTGGTAATTATGTGGGCAATAAACCCTTAAAAGGGCACCCTCTGATTCCCACTCTAACTAGGTTAATTGTCGGGTCAAACTTGATTATAAAAGCTCAACAGAAAGCATTTTTTTCAAATAAACACATAATTAACAATGTAGAAGCCATGCAACCTGTTTTATCATTCATATAACTTGGTAATTAATGTAAGAACATGTCTAAGCATGTTAAACCCGTCAATTTTCAGTATAAGCTCGGTTTGGAACCGAAAGTTGCATAAGTGGACTTTTGCTTTGACTTTCAGTTCTGACCCATTAGAGCATATTTTAGAAATGCCTTAGACCTTTATTAGGACCAGGTTACATGTTAATATAACCCTCTGTGATTATACAACTTGGTCCATTAGTTATCCGATTCATATGCATGTTTCCGTTATATGCCTAAATGTTGACCAATATGTCATTTTGACCTTAAAACAAGAATTTTGAAAATGTGAGAGGACAATAATCTTTATTACTGATTTTTAAACATGTCCCTAAATTTTCACATCAGTTTGAGGTCTAGATTAAGAGTTATGCTCAATAGCATAATTAGAAAGCTTTTTATTAATTAAACGACGTAATTAGCATAAATCCTATCTAAACCCAATTTATGATACCAAACTTTTTACCTACTAATGTAAAATAATATTTTGGGATTTTTGAAGATTTTTCTTTATTTTTAGACTGAGCATAACATCGGGTTATAGCTTTGATTTGGTAATTGTCGGTTTTGCCCTTTTAGCCTATAAAATGAGTTTTACATAATATTTTGATACCAAACCTTTTGCTACTGATTATATATAATAAATAAGATATTTTGAGTCTTTTGGAATAATAAAAATATTAGCTTTTCTTTAAAAACTCGGAAATCGCTTAAAACCGTCTTTATACGCGTTTAAAACGCATAGTATGTATTAAAACCATTTTTCTCATATAAGACTTTAGGCCTACTGATGTTTTAAGAAAATTTTTATATTTTAACAGTAAGCAAAAGTTTTAAACTCAGATTTCAAATTTTGACCTTTAAAGCTTATGTGAAATTACCAAAATACCCCTACGGGACATAGTTTGAGTTTAAATTCGTTTTGGGCATAATAGAAGGTATCTTACTGATATCACAACATATTTAAGGCATATAAACTTAGGAAACCTGTTCATGACTCATTTGGTTACCCGTTACGCATTATTCACGTTCGGTACGGTTTATGTAACTAGTTTACATAAATTAGCCGAAACGGGTCAAACCTTATCATTTTTATCTCAAAATCCAGAATGTGTTTAGTTTACCCATATTATACATGTATACAAAGTTGTCAGGTCTAAACCACGTTCTAATCCGTTCATCGCTTAATCGTGCGTTTTGAACCGTTTATCTTCTTTTAAAACTAACCGGTCTAAGTTTAGGCTTAATTAAGACCCGTTAGGAATCTAATAGGTTATAAAAACCTTCGTTCCAGATTAGGAGACCATTAAAAGCTATCTGCACTTGCTGATTGAATACGGTTGAGATAAATTTGAATATTTGCTCAGGTAAATACTTTTAACTTATTTTCCCTATACGAGCTTGGGATACGGTATTATAATAATACCGCTTGGTCGGGTATATAGTTGTTTAAATCGGATTGTGATTAATATATTTACATAACCCGTTTTAATCTGTTTTATTTGGTATATGGCCCTTGGGGGGTTAATGACCATGTCCCGGATATCCTTGGCATCATTCATTGAAATGGCCACGACATGAGCACGGGGTGTAGGCATACACCTGACAGTTGCATATGTAAAAACTGGTAATCCACTTTAAGGAATCAACCTTGTGGGCATTATACCTATGGCGTGTCAGTTAATCTTGTCCGGCTCTTCTAACCGGCCCTGACGGACGACAAATAAGTAAAACTGTATACAAGATTATTTTTAAATAATTGTCCCAAGTTATAAAAGAACTTCTGTGCCATGTGCATTTAAATCAATTTTCTTAAACTCTTTTCAAAATGAGCCAGTTAATTGTATTTACCAGTGTAAACTGACGTATTTTCCAAAAGGCTAAGTGCACGGAATAGGCTGGCTACTCCTGGCATCATAAAACAAGTCTTGCAAGCTTAGATGTTAAAATCTGTTGAACAATGATCCTTTTTTAACTTTTGATCCGCCTGTGGATCCTTTACAGTCCGTTTGTAATACTTTGATATGACTTTTTATTCGGTTTGTAATATGATTCATCTTTTGCTTCCGCTGTGCATTTAAATTGTGTTGTTTGACTATGATGATATCAACTACGTCACGATACTCCCCACCGGGCCCACCGGTAATACGTGGAAATATCGGGGTGTGACATCAGTTCAGAAACTTCTTCTCCATTAACTTCACCAGATCATCACTTACAATATGCACAACGTAAATTTTGTGGATTATCCTTGAGAGATTATATTATTTACAGACTGAATCATTTATTTTTAAATAACCGAAGAAACAAACATACTTTAACCAATTGCTGATCTGGTTTGACTCCTCTAATCACACCAACACCAACAACTTGTTCACTTAAAGCTTGAACAAACCTTCTAACAACAGGAAGACTAACCTGCCAACTAGAATCAGAAACTTAAATAAATATAAAGTGTATTATCACATACATAAAATACAAATGCAACATAAAGAGTACGGAAAAGTTTTCACATCCATCCGCTTCTAAAAGAGCGCTCTTAATGTCCCTCATGGGTTCCACGATATTCTCCTTCGTTAGCACCTCAGCACCTCTGAAGCACATAATATTAATAGAATCAGCTGGTCAGTGTTAATGATATAAGAAATGACAACATGGTAAACAAAGTCGAATAATATCACTCCATCTAAATATAAGTATGAATGTGAGAGTTTTTCAATTAAACACAAACCAAAAGCATCTAAATTTACAACTTAATCCATATAGAGAGCAATCTTGGTCCATAACACGTAGCCAACGATGAAACCCTTGAATTGCTACTCAGAAACGCACCTTGCGATTCAAGCTCACTTATCAAACGGGTCAATTGACCGCTCTGATATATAAACACAACCCGAATTAACCCATCCATAATAAGTGAACGGTTACGTGTTTGCAATCAAACCTATGTGAATTTGATGAAAAGGTGAAGGAAGTCCTTTTTCTCGATGTCATAATTGTAGAAGTCGTATAAGATGGGAGTGGCGATCAACTGGTGCAGAATCTGATAAGAAAAAGAAATTAAACAAATCGTTCTGATAGATAAAAATGAAAACGCGTGTTTGTAATCGGGTATTGCTAACCAGCAGAGTAGCGCCAAGGGTACTGCCAAAAACAAACAACAAGCTTCCGAGGGCTTTCAGGGCAATTGCACCAGCAACCAAGAACTTGATCTGTATGATAACACCGTTTAACAACCACAAATTAATGTCTGTTAACGGAACTTTACTCCTTTAGATGTGAATTATTATGATTATTTCAAAGCTCTATGAAATAGATTATACCTCAAAAGCTGGCACTTGGAAGCCTATGTGTGTTGTCAAATGATTTGAAAACACATTGAACTTTTGTTTAAGAGCTTTGGCTGCAGATCCACCATCAACTCCAAATTCGTTAAACCTACAAGTGCCAAAAGCAAATTCAGTCATTAAGGATCGTAAAAAATGATGATTCAGTCATTAAGCATCATAAAAATTGGTTTTAGTAGTCAAAAACCTAAAACTCACACCAATAATAAAAAAACAATATATTCATATTCATAAAGCACATCATAAAAACATAGATTATTTCAAATGAATGAACATCTTTTTTCTTCATTTTAGAGAAAATTTAAATTTTATCTTCCTCTAGAAATAAAAGTCAATAACAGCATCTGGCAGACAATTCATCTATTTAAAAACTTAAAAGTAAAAATTAACATTTTCTTAAAAGCAATTTAAAATAAAATCAACTAATCTACAATATTGACATATAACATGCTACTTTATGAGAAAAAAACTGGTACTATGAATGAAAACTTCTAGAATCTAACTTTTCGTGGACAACAAGTCACCTAATAGCTCAATCAAACTTGCATCTCTCCCAACAACTTCAGTATGACCCACAACCTTACTTTCCAACTTCCGAATCTCAACCCGCTCCGATTCGGGTTCCTTTTTGGTATGTTAAGCTGACCAAAACTCAACAGAATTCCAAGTAGAACAAAAGTGGACACAATAACAAGAGAAGTAGATACCATTTCTTTTATTTTTTAATTGGATTTTGTAGGATAAATACACAACAACCATTTGAACTCTCAACATAAGTAAATGCAAAATGTTGCAAATCTTGGTTTCTTTCTGGTAGCTAAGCCACTTAACAGGTTGCAATGGTAATAAGAATATTATAGAATACATAAATTACTCAAACATGAAATGTACACAGAAAGCATCAAATTTAAAAAACATCAAGTAACTTGTTAAAAGATCCTGGGCTTTGGCCTAGTGATCATGCAATGATGGGAACAAAGGCCTGGTCTCTGGTTCGATTCCCGGAGCACACCCGAGTTTTCTATTACAGTGCATTTACTCCAGAGAGTCTTAGACTTTTGTGGAGGGTGCAACTACACGCTCCCGGTCTTTCGGGTGGGCGGTAGGCTGGAAATTTTCTCGGGGAGCGCTAAGCCAAACTTTGATGCCAAGCGTGGGCACGGTTAAGACAACATAGTCTTGGCCAGAGTAAGGTGGTGGGCCTGCCGATGTGGTGGGTGCGATATTTATCGCCTGTTGTAGAAAGTCGCCGTTCAAAAAAAAGTAACTTGTTAAACATATAATTATACAACAGAAAAATCTTGATCAAAGATGCAATTATGAAAATGTACACACCTGTTTTGATCAAAGTAAGAGATTGAAACTCAAAATCAAAAGCCTTTGGCATCACCAGTCTCTTCCAATTCATCAGCAGAAGCATATGCCATCGATGAACAATAGTTTGCAATTTCTCTAAAGGAAAAATTACAAGTTTTGTCCTTTATCTTTATACCACTTTTCAGGCGGTGTCCTTTTTAACGAATGTTGACAGGCGGTGTCCTTTACTAGGTATTTTGTTACAAGTTTAGTCCTTTACACCCAACCCAGTTAAAAAACCCTGTTAATTGTTGACAGGCGGTGTCCTTTACTAGGTATTTTGTTGCAAGTTTAGCCCTTTACCTAGGTATTTTGTTGCAAGTTTAGTCCTTTACACCCAACAATTAACAAGGTTTTTTAACTGGGTTGGGTGTAAAGGACTAAACTTGCAACAAAATACCTATTAAAGGACACCATATGTCAACATTCATTAAAAAGGACACCGTCTGAAAAATTGTATAAAGATAAAGGACAAAACTTGTAATTTTTCCTTCTCTAAACCTATGAACACTTCTCAAATCAACCTTTGATGCGTGTCGGTGTTAATATATTTTTATGTATATTTTAAGCCCTTTCTAACACTTTAGTCAAGTTTTAAATTTATAAAACACGATATTTTACTAACACTAATCACACATATGGGCAAGTGCACCCATCGTGAGCGTAGTATAGCGTTGCTAAGATACCGAGGTCGTCCAAGGACACAAGATCTTTTAGTACCGGTTTATCCTCAACGTCTAATCAAATCAAAAGTTTAGAAAAAGTTTTAAACATGAAAATAAAAACTAAAAATGCTGAAAAATAAAATAAAATAAAAACAGATAGACAAGATGAATCACTTGGATCCGACTCGCCTTTAGTGTAACCTTTGATAATTTCCGCACTTTTGCACTTTTTAAGAGATTATCTTAGTTATAGTAGTAGGCCCCTCTTTTGAAGGTGACGTTACCCTCAACCCAGTAGTTTGAGTCAGCAAGGATACAATCCTAAAGGGTCGGAATATTGAAAGATAATTAATTAAGTTATTAATGCGTAATATGGTAGGCCCATCTTTTGAATGTGACGTTACCCTCGGCTAAGTGGTTTGAGTCAGCAGGGATACAATCCCAAGTAGCCGGGTTAATGTATTAATAGTAGTTTACATATGAGGGGATCAAGCCATTCGCACCCCCGCCATCCAATACCATTGGGTATTGAAGGAGGTCCTAGTAAGCTTGACCCAGGTCCTTGCAAGATCTATACACTGAACAAGGCAAGAACCTTAACGAACCATTCCCTTAACCCCCGACCAGGTAGCCAACATATCTTTATATAGACCGTAGAGATATGAATTGTGTAAATCTTTTATTTTATATAGACAGTAAAATAACGCCAAGACACCACAGACAAATGATAAGGAAGTTTCACCTTCAACATAAGAAACTAGTTATTAAATTCATTAATACAAAACCAAATAAAAAGTGCAAAAAGATTAAAAAACAAAAGTATTACACTAAATGCTTGTAACACCTCGTAAAATCATGACCAATATAATAAAGACACGTGTCATGGACTTTAAACGTGTAGCAAACTGTTTCCGAGGGACTAAAATTGTCAAACAATGTAAATACGTTAATAAAAAGGATCCAAAGTGTCAACATGCCTAACTTGTGCCTCTGATTGACCTCACACGACGTTCGTATTCTTTAACGAATAATTTATCGAACTTAGAAAGTCGTTTGTGCTTAAAATAAGGATTCTACGAAACATAGGGGTTAAACGTGTCAACATGTTAAAAGATACCTCTGAGTGACCTTTTGACGATCCCAAAAACATTGTAATAATTATATAATTGGTTCTCAAGAATATTGGACATTTATTTTGTGGAGTTTCAAAGAATACAAGACTTTTCGAGTGATCGTACAACTAACCGGAAGCTTAACGGAGTTAGTTTATGACCCAAGGTCCTTAAAAGATAACTATGGGGGTCCTAATTACAATAAATGAAAGATAAATAAAATTTAAATGGACCAGGGACTGAAATTGCAAAGTTGAAATACTGTTTACCGGATTCTGCCCTTCACACGGGCCGCGTAGACCCAAGGCTAACTCTTACGCGGGCCGTGTAGGAGTACCAGATGTAGAAAAGTCTGCACAGCTGCAGGTTCAGCCTGTTACACCGCCTTTGCATGTCTCAAATCGATACCAGGGACTGTGCCAATGGTATTTCATGCACTAGGGACACCTGGGTGCATCAGGGATCATATAGGGACATGTGGATTGATCACAAGAGATAGAAATTTGCTATATAAAGGTTCTCATTTCATTTGATCATTTGCACATTCTCAAAAATCACTTCATATTGCTTTCTCTGGGGCTTCCTGGAGTTCAAGAGAGCCATCTTCTGTTCTAAACTCGTGCTAAGGACCCTAGTCAGTGTTCTTAGCCTCTTAAGTTCAAGTTTTATTAGTTTAATGACCAAAAGTCAAATCCATCGTAATTAAGCTTTGACTTAGTGATTAATCACTAATGGTCCAGCCATTATTCGAATTGAAGGTGGCTATGAGTTGGTAATTATGTGGGTAATAAACCCTTAAAAGGGCACCCACTGATTATCACTCTAACTTGGTCAATTATCGGGTCAAACTTAATATAAAAAAGTCAACAGAAGCCATTTTTGCAAATAAATTCATAACTGATAATGTAGGAGTTATGGAACATGTTTAACACTAACATAACTTGGAAAATAATGTAAGAACATGTCTAAGCATGTTCAACCCGACAATTCTGAGTTTAGGCTCGGTTCGGAACCGAAAGTCGCAAAAGTAGACTTTTGCTTTGACTTTCAGTTATGACCCGATTTAGCTTAGTTTAGATTTAGCTTTGTAATCCGAATCATTTGCATGTTTCCGTTAAATGCTTAATTGTTGACCATTATACCCTTTTGATATTAAAATGAGATTTTTGAAAATGTGAGAGGACAAAAATCTTTATTACTGATTTATAAACATGTCCTAAAAATTTGACATCAGTTTATGGTCTAAATTGGGAGTTATGCTCAATATCGTAAATTAAAAGCTTTTTATTAATTAAACGGCATTTTCAGCATAAAACCTATTTAAACCCAAATTTTTCCACCAAACTTTATACCTACTGATATAATATAATATTTAGGGATTTTTGAAATTTTTTACTGAATTTTAAACTGATTAAACCATAGAGTTTTAATGTAAATTCGGTATTGACGGTTATGTTCTTTTTGCTAATAAAATGAGTTTTACATAACAATTTGATATCAAACCTTTTTCTACTGATTTCATATGTTAAATAAAATATTTTAAGCCTTATGGAATGATTAAAACCTCAGCTTTCCTTATATAACCCGAAAACCATCAAATACCGACTTTTTACGCTTTTTAAACACATAGTATGGGTTAAAACTATATTTAACATTTAAGACCCATTACCTACTGATATTATAAATAAATTTTTATACTTTAACAATAGGTAAAAGTTTTAAACTCAGATTTCCAGAATTGACCCTAAAGCTTATGTGAAATGACCAAAATGCCCTTTCGGTGCATAGTTTGGTCATAAATGATAAATTTCACATATATGCAATATCTTACTGATATAACTTATTAAAATAAATATTTTTACTTATCATTTTAGACCAGAACCTCAGATTGTTATTTAACCCCTTTTATAATCATTAAAATGACCAAAATACCCCTACGGGCTTAAATTGATTTTAAATTCGTTTTGGGCATAATGGAAGGTATCCTACTGATATCATAACACATTTTAAGCATATTAACTTAGGGAACCTGTTCATGAATCATTTGGTTACCCGTTATGCATTTTTCACGTTCGGTACAATTTATGTAACTAGTTTGCATAAATTAACCGAAACGGGCCAAACCTTATCATTTTCACTTCAAAATCCAGAATGTGTTTAGTTTGCCCATATTAAACAAGTCTTCATACTTGTCGGGTCTAAATCACATTCTAATCCGATATTCGCTTAATCTTGCATTTTGAACCGTAAACCTTTCGTTAAAACTAACCGGTCTAAGTTTAAACTTAAGTAAGACCCGTTAGGAATCTAATAGGTTATTAAAACATTCGTTCCAAATTTAGGAGCCCAGTAAAAGATATTTGCACTTGCTGATTGTTGTACGGCTGAGATTAAATTTTATTTTTGCTCAGGTAAATACTTTTAACTTATTTTTCCCTTATACGAGCTTGGGGTACGGTATTTAATCATAACCGCTTGGTCAGGTATTGAATCTTTAATCGTATGAAGGTTAAATCATTGAGATAATCCGTTTAATCTGTTTTGTTTGTTTTAAGCCTTTGGGGGGTTAATGACAATGTCCTGGATATCCTCGGCTCATTCATTGAAATGGCCACGACTTAAGCACGGGGTGTAGGCATACACCTGCCAGTGCATATGTAAAATGATATACCTGCTTGTTCGAGAATAACTCGCTGTGGGTTATATTATGTGGTGTGTCTATTAATCTTTAACCCGATATTTCTAACCCGGGCTACTGAACGTATAACAAACATATAATTCTTTTACAAGATTATTTTTAAATAATTATCCCAAGTTATAAAAGAATATTTGTGCCTTGTGCATTTAAATCAATTTTCATAAACATTTTTCAAAAGTGTCGGTTAATTGTATTTACTAGTGTAAACTGATGTATTTTCCAAAAAGGTTAAGGGCAGGTACTAAGCGAAATGGGCTGGCTACTCCTAGTGTCAAATAAAGAGTCTTGTAAGCTTTTGATGCTTAAATCTGTTGAACAATATTTTCTTTTATCTCGATCCGCCTGTGGATCCTTTTACATTCCGTTTGTAATATAGATGTTACTTTCGAATCGGTTTGTAATAATTTTACTTTAGACTTTCGCTGTGCATTGAACTGTGATTATTTGACTATGATGATATCAACTACGTCACGATACTCCCCATCGGGCCCACCGGTAATACGTGGAAATATCGGGGTGTGACAATTCTTGTCTTCACCAAGTGACGTAAGAGACTTAGGCAAACATGGCCTTTGATTGTCAAGAATTCTTACTCTCAATCTTGGATCCCGAGACTACTACACACACTCTATGATAGATGATGGATGATGGTGGTGGATGTGGGTTGTAGTGGTGGTGAAGTGTGGGTGAAGTGTGAGAGAGGTGGTTTGCCAAGTGATGCCTTTGAAGTGAACCAAGCACCTCTATTTATAGCCTACACAGAAGCCCGGACACGTCCTCGTGTCCATTGGGCACGGCCTCGTGTCCATCCACTTTCTCTTTCTTCATTAATTGCAATTTGTCTGCATTAGCTCCACACGCCCCCGTGTCCACTGGGTACGGCACCGTGTGCAGAAGCATATCTGTACTATCAAGATTTACTTAGATTCTGCGAATCTTAGCGTTGACCACGACAGTGTTGAGTTGGGCACGCCCCCGTTTCGGGAATAGAAGCTTCTATAGCTTTGTCTTTTCTGCACACACCTGGCCACGCCCCCGTGTCCGTTGGGCACGGGGCCGTGGTCAGCCTTCTGTTCACTTGTTTTTGCGTGGGAAGATGTTGTCGATGGGTCGGGCATGCCACGTTTATCCCTTTTCTTTTAATTATGTTAGATTTTGCTGCATATTTGCTTCTTTTGTTCATTTACGCTCATTTAATCCTGAAAATACAAAAGGAAGACAAAAGCACACTTTTTCCAACATTAGTACTTAAAAAGGGTTAGTTTTATGCCTCATTTGATATAATTTATATGTTGTATTTTACACACATCAACCTAATTTCCATCTTTTAAAGTAATGATTACATCACTCCATTCACCAATAAACCTAGGTACAACTTGAACATCTTTGATAACTCTATACGAGAAATCACTCTTGTCCAGACCTGTTAACCCAGATATGACGGTGACCCGTAGGTTCGTGAATCTGTACCCCAAGAAAAACCCTTTGAGAACTGCGGCTAAAGTGAGTGGCAACCAAACAAGAGTGAAACCCAACAGGAGATTTGCTACGAGGTCTCCATAGTGTGCTCCGTCCTCGAAGAATATGGTTTCTTACGAGGGTTTGATGGTTTTGGGAAGTCGGTATACTCCACTTCGCCAGTCGGAGGATGAACATGAACATGAACATATTGTGTTGGAAAGTGATAAGTTATGGCTGGGGTGGTGTGGTGTGGTGTGGTGGTGGTGTTGATGGTGGTGGGGGATGCAGGTGGTCTAGAGAGAGAAAGAAAGATGAGAGAGAGAGATAAAGGTGTAGAATGTTTGGAGAGAAAAAAATAGATAAGGGGGAGAGAGATACATAAGAGAGAGAGTGAGAAATCTAATAATAATTTTTTTTATTTTTACCCATAAGGGTATTTTGGTTAACTAATAATACTTAAACAAAAAATTCTAACAGTGTAAGAAATTTGGATTCAAGTGGTTAAGAAAAGTGGCTATAAGGATTCAGGATATTAAACATTTTGATTTTGGATTCAAGTGGTTAAAACCCCTAAAATATAGGGACTCAAAAAGTAATTTACCCATTAATAAATTAGAAGAAAAAAAAAAGAGTAAAATATATGTTATTCAACCAACCTTTCGTTTATCATCCTTGATCTATAATATAATCTTCCTCTAATGAAATGGTTTATGTTTTTATTTAATGGTAATTTTATATACTTATTTCTTACTTTTTTTTCATCTATGTAATTAAGGTACAAGTATCTAAACAAATTTTCTTATGTAATAAAAATAAACTCATATCCCTTCAACCTTGATGACGGGGGTAGTCCAAATCTCAAAAAAATGACTAATATACATAATAGCTTAAAAGGTTAAAAGGTTGAGAGGTTCAGTACGCGCGAACTCAGGTGAACAGTAAAAAGGACAAGCACAATGTCCAGTCACATCAACACTTAACGTGTGAACCATTTCTGCACAGACAGAACATGTGCACAGAGAACAACCTTTTATCCGCAGGTCTAAAGCCTCCAACCCCCAAACGGGTAATTCCTCCACTGTAGCCTTGGATCCATGGTCACGAGCTTCCTCTTATAGAATACATCTTATCTATAAGTACCAGCTCCAACAACCATATCAAGGACACCAGATCAGTTGAGCTAACACATACTCTCTGATCTTCTCTCTTCTCTTAAGAACAAGTTTTATACTTGCTTCTCTTCTTCACTTCAAACAGCATTGCTTCGCTAACAACTTCATTCCGGCTTGAATTCCCTTCAAGCTGGAATCAAAAGCGATCAATAAACAAGTGATCCAACCCCACGTGCTACAAACGTGGGAGGACCCCATGACCTGCGTTAGGCTAATCGAAACCCTTGAACCCTTTTACCCGGAGATATCGCTACAGGCCTTGGTCTTGTATTTGTTGCATCAACAAGTTGGCGCCCACCGTGGGGCTACGCCGCTAACTTTATCTTAAAGACCAGTTGTGTAGCTCCATTTTCTCTTTACATCATGTCTGAAAGCGAGTCTCTCGGTCAAGTAAATCAGGTGCCTAACAACACCGATTTAACACCAAGTTCCGGTCGGATCTCACCGGTCCTATCTACACCTCTTTCTACTCCCGGAAGTACTCCACCAGGATATGTTCCCAGAGTTCACTTCTTTTCAAACACAAACCCATCTCGGTCAGGGGTTGCACCTACTCAAATCGATGTAATGCATACACCGGAACGCATAGATCTAACACCCGAGGGAGTAGCTAGAAATTTCTTACAACTGAGATTTCTTCTCAACTAGCATGTGAGCTTAGAAGGGGAAAAAGGGTGAGAATAAGACTAAATTATGAGGAGTCTGAACCCTCATTATCACATGGCCCTCCATCTCTTCCTTTTAGCAGCTCACGTTCAGCCACATCTTACCTTGAAGCTGGTCCTAGTGTGACAGACCAACCACTAAAGCCCTTTAGCTTTTGGGGAGGCCAAGTCCAACCGCTTTTCCCTTATTTACCTCCCAACCCGTTACAACCGGTGCACCTATGGGGCATAAAACCACTCTTGATCAATTATGGCAGTCACCAGCTTCAAGTGTTCCCCCTCCCATTGCTACTTCGTGAAAACAAGCCATGGCCACCCTGCCTTTGGCTCGAGGTGCGGTTATGAGCACATCCATGGGAATGCCTTATACAGTAAGCCTTTAAGGCTTTAACCTTATGACACAGATAATGGCATCTTTTATTAGTACCATCAGAAAGCCTTTAAGGATTTAACCTTATGCCCTAGCTGATGACACAAATGATGACACAATTTCCTTTGCAGCACGTGAAAGTTGGATGATGACACAGAAAGCCTTCAAGGCTTTAGCTTTAACTTCATCAACCAAGTACCAACCACTCACCAGGGTACCTCAAACGGTAACCCAGCTTCAAGGGTAGTAGAAGACCTCTCAAAACCCTACAAGCCCAACAAACTTGTCTTGCTTCTCCCAACAAATCGTTGGTTATGAGTTTCAAACCCAGATAAAGATGCCATCACGGTACTAAAGACTACCTACAAATCTTCGCCGAGACTGCAAGAATTGAAAAATGACCCAACTCCGAATGTTGTCTCATGTTCATGCAAACCCTTGAAGGGTTTTCACGCATATGGTCCAATGACCTTCCTGGACGAAGCGTTCAGACCTTTGACGATCTTAGCAAAAGTTCCCTATAACAACAGAGGCATGTCAATGACGCCACGGTAATCTTCCAGACCAAACAACGTGATGATGAAAGTCTAAGAGACTTCATCGAAAGTTACAAGAAGGAAGGTTTAACTTACGCCGATGAAAAGATTAGGGTTGCAGAGTTCATGAATGCTATAAATTCCAAATATCTCGCAAGAGACTTCAATAAATGCCTGCCCAAAACCCTTGAAGAAACACTCGAAAGGGCTGAAGCTCACATTCGAGGAGAATAAGCTGTAGACATCAAAGAAAAAAGAGAGAACTCTTAACTGGTATGGCTCTTATGACAAACGGTTCAAAGGTTCGAATTCCATAAGGCTTGAAGGCCGGAACCCTCCAAGCCGAGAAAAACCATAAACTTTACAGCCTTAACCAAGACTCCGCAAGAGATCTTGGCAACCGAAGAGGTAAAACACAGCTTCCACACTCCTCAACCTTTGCCAAAAAACAAAAGATCGGAAAAATCAAGCCAATATGGTGAGTTTCACGAATAGAAAGGTCACCATACCAATGATTTCTTCCAAACCCAAAAAAAAAGGATCGAAGAAGCCGTCAAGTCCGAGCTGGCTCACTTGGTTAAAGGGGTCAAGGACAAGATGGTTAAAAAAATAATAATAATAGTGAACATGGTCGACCTTGAAAACAAAGCTTCCCACAAACGCCATCATTTCGAGGCATGGGAACATCAACATAAGGAGAGTTGCCTTCAAACCCTCTGGTTATGGAGTCCAACATAGGAACCATCAAGATACAAAAGGCTTACATTGACACCGGTGCAACCACCAAAATCATGTTTGAGAAATGCTTTAACCCTCTCAGCGACGATGAACGTTCAAAGCTTCAACAGTCTGAATCCTCCATCGAAGGTATCGCATACATACCTATTAAGCCTTTAGGCCAAATAACCAATAATGTTTGTTCAACGAGAAACCAAAGGGACGAACCGAACAACTCACTTTTGCGGTGATCAATATCCCTTCCAACTATGATATCATCATAGGAAGGCCAGGGAAAAGTGTGTTCGGAATGGCAGTTTCAGTTGGTCAAGGTACTGTGAAGTTTCCCACTAAAAAGGGATAGCAACCCTTCAACCTACCCAAGAAGCTTTTGTGGTTGAAAGGGAAAGCTCAAGAAAGGACGAAGACGATGAACAAGGGTTGGACATAAACCCAAAATATCCTCAACAGGGGATAAGGGTAAACACTAACATTTCCAATAAAACCCTCTCATACCTTGAAAAGCTACTCTTGCACTATGTATTCGCTTGATGCCCCGAAGATATGACCGGCATCCCTCATAGCATTGTTGAAACATGAGTTATGGATCCCATCTGATAATAAGCCCATTATACAAAACATGGAAAAGCTTGTTCTAGCCGGAATCCTTCGAGAGGTCAAGTATCAATCATGGGTGGCCAATCCCGTAATGGTTCGAAAACCCGACAAGTCTTGGAGAATGTATATCGATTTTAAAGACTTGAACAAAGCATTGCTACTCGCTGCCCGAGATAGACCTCAAGGGTAACTCGCTCACAGGCTTCCCATTCAAGTGTTTTCTTGATGCCTAAAAGGGTTACCATCAGATCCTAATAATAAATAAAAAAGATGAAGAAAAATCCACATTTCACACTAATAAAGGTATATCTTGCTATCAAAAAATGCCTTTTGATTTAAGAAATACAGGTGCCCCTTATCAACGTCTGGTTAACAAAGCGTTTGCCAGAAAAATCGGCAAGAACATTAAAGCTTATGTTGAAGATTTGGTGATCAAGCGCAAAACGAAATACCAAATGCTCGATGACATACAAGAAACTTTCCAAAACCCAAGAAAGATCAACATAAAGCTTAATCCAGTCAAGTGCTCGTTTGGTGTTAAAGAAGGCAAGTTTGTAGGGCACATCGCAGGGAAACAAAGCATAAAAGCTAACCCTCAAGGGATATGCTAACAAGAAAGGCTTTCGATGGAAAGCTTTGAAGCGTTTTACCTCAAAAGGAAGCCTTCAACCAAATGAAGCAACACTTGGCTTCACTCCCAGGCATTTTGGCTCCGGAGATAGGAGGAACGACCCCTACCTACCTATCGATTGCTGAAAAGACCATAAGTACGGCTCTGATCATTGAACGAAACAAAGTTCAGATATCCGTTTACTTTTTCAAAACTTTAAAATTAGCATAAATCAAATAATCTTCTTCGGAAAAACTTGCTCTAGCCCTAGTCCAAAGGTCTTGAAGGCTTCGAAGGTACTTTCAGTCACACCTGATACAAGTGGTCACTGACTAACCTATTAAGAATGTGCTTGAAAAATCACCTATGTCCCGAGAAAAGCTGTCAAAGCCCAAGTCTCAGCTGACTTCATCATATAAGTCCCTAAAGAAGTCACAACAGAAGTCGATACAGTCTCCACTGAACCCTCCGACCCCCATACTTGGAAGCCCTTTACCGACGAAGCTTCCAGCATTGAAGGGTTAGGAGCAGGGCTTGTTCTAATTGATCCTAACGAATTGGAATTCACGTATGCCTTTTGTCTTGAATTGCAGACTACAAACAACGAAGTTGAGTATGAAGCATTGATTGCCGGGCTCAAGCTTGCAAAAAATATGGGTGTCAAAAGGCTTCAAGTCTTCACAGACTCGTTGCTTTTTCATACCAAGTAAGTGACAACTACATAGCCAAAGAAATAGGGATTCAAAAGCTTCATGCCCTCACAGACTCTCTCAAGCTAAGACAATTACACCTACATAGCAAAAGAACCCAACATGTATTAGTACCGAGAGAAATCAAAGGAATTAATGAACGCATTTCAAACACGTGCCATCAAATAAATTCCAAGATCTCAAAACAAGAGAGTTGATGCACTAAGCAAGCTTGCATCTCTTACGTTTGCCCACCTCACCAAGAAGGTACTAGTTGGGGTATTAAAAACCTCATCCATCAAAAAACTTGAGGTTTAAGATGTGATCACTAAAACAGGGCCAAATGGGATGACTCTCATTGAAAGGTTCCTTAAAATGGTGAATTACCTAATGACCAGACTGAGGCTAAAAGGGTTCGTATCAAGTCAAGGTAGTATGTGTTACAAGGAGATATCCTTTACAAAAAGGATACCTTGCACCACTACTTCGATGCGTTGGCCCAAAACAAAGCCAATATCTGATCAAAGAGGTTCACGAAGGGATATGTGGAGCGCATTGTGGCCCAAAATCGGTAGTGTCAAAGTTGATGAACCTCGAACACTTTTGGCCTTCCATGCATCGAGACACCTCCGAACAACTGCGAAAGTATGAAGCTTGTCAGTTACATGCTCCGGTACCCAAGAGCCCCAAACATGACCCCGTTCCCATCTCCTCGGCTTGGCCATTTCACAAGTAGGGAATAAACATCGTTGGTCCATCCCCACTAGCCAAATGAGGAGTCAAGCTCTTATTGGTAGCCGTGAATTACTTCACCAAGTGGCCAAAAATAAAACTATTGGCAAAAATCTCAGGGAAACAGGTCATTAATTTCGTTTACGAAAACATAATCTGTCGTTTTGGGCTCCCAGGGACACTAGTCACGGATAACGGGAAATAGTTTGCCGAGAAACCTTCTAGCTCCTGGTGCAAGGAGTTCAGAATAACTCAAGTATTTAGCTCGATAGCTTACCCACAATCCAATGGCCAGGTTGATAGGACAAACCACAACATTGTTGAAGGGATTAAATCTCGACTGGGAAGATACGACAACAACTGGCTCGAATAGCTTCCCAATGTGTTATTGGAAATTCAAACAACCGAGAAAATGAGCCACAAGAAAATACCCTACAGCCTAGTATTTGGATCAGAGGTTGTAATCCTAGCTGAAATCGGAGCAACAACACAAAGAACAATTAACATCGACCTCAAGCCAAATAAGAAAGAGACGATGTTGAATTTGGAACTCCTCGAAGAGGCTCGTGATCAAGCAGCCATACGAAAAGCAAGGCACAAGCAAAACATGGAATTGTATTACAATACACGGGTGAAGCATGAACGCTTCAAGCCTGAGGACCTTGTGCTTCGAAATAATGATGCCTGCAAGAAAGAAAGCCAAGGAAAGCTTGGCCCTAAGTAGGAAGGGACATACACTATCCTTAAAGCCTACAAAGGGGGATCATACAAGCTGGCAGGCCCGCAAGGCAAAAAGCTTCCCCGCCATTGGGATGGCAAAAACCTTAAAAGGTTCCATGTTTAACCAAAACGTGTTACAAATAGCTCCAAAAAGTTGTTCTATTCCCCTAGTAATCAAAGTACTTTGAAATGAACGAACAATGAATTTGTCTTTCAATCCTATAATCAGGTTGAGAACCTAGCAAGAAACTCCATGGCAAGGGCCATGTAAGGGGATGAGCTCCCAGGCCACATCACTCAATAGGTTCAAGGGTTGAATGGACCTATATAAGGGGTGAGTTCCTAAATCAATACAACTCCATGACACTCATAGAAATCTTAAAAAACATGTCTCATAGACGGGTTTGAACAGCCTACACCAAATGTTCCTTAAGCCCCAACATTGGCTTACGAACCAAAAAGACTCTAAGTGAATGTCATACATAGGATAGAGGTTGTATCTTCTTGTTAAAAATATCCTAAGGCTAAGTGACTGCAGCACTGAACCCTTTAAGGTATAAGTAACATAAGATGCACCGCCCAAAACAAAGACAACATACAAAACCAATGAAAACACAAGGGGGTAAACAGAACAACACAATAAATATAGCAATATAAGTTAAAGATAGCAAGGGCCATACTGGCCATCAAACATAAAACATTGTCCACAAGCCTTCCAGGCTTTAACCACCAAGGGACCTAGACGGTTCCTTTAAAATCAAAAGATGTTCAAACAAACAACCCATAACATTGTTTGACATGCTAAGAAAGCTATGAATTAAGGTTTCTTCTTCACTTAGCAACGTCGGGGATGGTAGACTTTGTTGCATCATCTTTCTTCGAACCTCCATCATCTTGGGTCTTTTTAGCCTTCCTCTTTTTCCTCCCTGCTGCACCCGCTGCCTCGGAGGCTTCAAGGCTTGAACCCTTTAAGCCCTCACCACCTTTAGAACATGTTTCCTCGCTATCTCCGAAGCAAGGACGTTTCTTCGAGAGGGACTTCAACACTTCGTTACAAACAGCCTCATTAAGGCCCTTGGGTTTTAGCTCCTGCAAAACAGGCAAAGGTTTACCAAAACACTTGGAGACTTCACCCACCTAAGGGTAAATCATATGCCATATCTTCAAAACAGTTTCCTTGAAGACTTCGAATGCTTTGGGTTGAAAAAGAGAAGACTTTTCCTGAGGCTCCCCAGGCTCACAAAGCTTTGTAACCAGCAAACAAACCTTGGTGTCTCCCATGAGCAAGAAGCTCGATGTACACATCACCCAAGACCTTTTTGAACTCCGATGAATGGAGAAGATAGGTAACCACTTGCGGGAATCCATGCTCAATGAGCCATTTATTATCACTAGTTTCCTGGGCAAGTGAAGCCTTTAACCCTTCTTTCTCCTCTAATAAGGCTTTTTTCTGAACCTCCAAGGCAGCCTTATCGACCCTGACTTAAACCTTGTCAGTCTCCAAGCGTTTTTCCAACTCAACCATATCAGTCTTGTGCGGGAATAAAACTCCTCAAATCTTCAAACAACAATGCTTTCTCAGCGTAGCCCTCAGCTTCTCTCAAAGCAACCATTGAAGCTTTCATCTCATCCCTTTTCTTCGAAAAGCCTTCATATTCTTGCATCCTTTTGCGAAATCGGGATACACCCTCTAGAAGCAAGGTAGCAAGGTTGCAAGCACCCATCATCATCTTCGAGATCATCGGTTCATCGTCCATAGATGAGCAAGAACCTCGAACAGTAGAAGTAACAAAATGGGTAAGAACATCCTCACAAATGGATGAATACCTGAAGTTGTCACCAACTGTGACCTTCCAATCCGGCACATAAACCTCGTCAGGATTAACATTGATGGAACCTTCACCACCTTTACCGAAACCCTTCAAGCTCACAACCTTCTTACCTGCCGATTTACTCCCCTTACTAATCACCAAGGACAAATCCTAGTCTTTTTCCTCAACCCCAACGTCCAAACGTTTGAAGACTCTATGACATCACTCAGTTGCACTGGCTCAGAGGCCGATGGATGGTCAGCTACCTTTAACATACATCGGGTTAAACAACGAATAGAAGCTTTGGAAGCACGGAACCTAGTAAAGCCTTTGACATTTGGAATGTTCACATAACTTGAACCCTCGAACCTGTGTTCAGCACCTCTAGAAACAACATCTTCGCCGGGGGTAGCCTCAACATCCCCAAACACAACATCAGAGGTATCATCACTCTTGATAAAGCTTAAGGCAAAACATCATACCCTGATCATCCCTCATGAGCACAGGGCCACGATCCGGCTTGTCCCACTAAGTGCTCACACCCATCAACACTAAAAAGTGTTCAGGAAAGGGACGAAGCCTCGAAGGACACTTCCTAACGACTTTTAACAACCAACTATCAAGTTCAAACTCAAATGGCTCAAGCTTGAAAAACACAACATCAGGGTGCCTCCAAACAAGCTTGAAGGGAACAATGGACTCAGAAATCCTGAAAAATCGGTCCTTCCAAGAATCAAAGGTAGTAACCATTGAGGAAATCAAATAAACATCAACTGGGGATGTATCAAATGTGAATCGTCGTTCTTGGTCAACCGGAAGAAACATCGGAACAACAACGATGGGCCATACCCTATCACAAAACCTCAAAGTGTAAAGTCCCAGCGAGACCTTGAGGACGCAACTGACCAAGAGGCACACGATAATACTATAAAATATTCAGAACAAAGACCGAAAACGAATGACACAAGTTGGAAAACTCAAAAACTCAGCAATAAAGAGCAATCGAACCAACGGGACACTAATCGATCGATTTGCCAAAAACCCAGAGCCACCGGATTAAACTTTAGGTCAATCCCCCATTCTTTACAAAAAAGCCTCAACTTCCTCTTGAGTGAGACAAGTTGAAGCCTTTAAGCCTTCAAGCCTTAAAACCTTGAAGCCTATCACATCTACTATCATTCCGAAATTCAAATCCCAAAACTCAAACGTCTTAAAGCCTTGAAGCCTTTAAGCAATAAAAAATAATGTGTAAAAGTCAGAAGCATTTAAGCTTACATCCCAAACACCTCTGACTTGGGGGGCTGATGACGGGGGTAGCCCAAATCTCAATAAAATGACTAATATACATAACAGCTTAAAAGGTTAAAAGGTTGAGAGGTTCAATACGCGCGAACTCAGGTGAACAGTAAAAAGGACAAGCACAGTGTCCGGTCACATCAACACTTAACGTGTGAACCATTTCTGCACAGACAGAACATGTGCACAGAGAACAACCTTTTATCCGCAGGTCTAAAGCCTCCAACCCCCAAACGGGTAATTCCTCCATTGTAGCCTTGGATCCATGGTCACGAGCTTCCTCTTATAGAATACATCTTATCTATAAGTACCAGCTCCAACAACCATATCAAGGACACCAGATCAGTTAAGCTAACACATACTCTCTGATCTTCTCTTTTCTATTGAGAACAAGTTTCATACTTGCTTCTCTTCTTCACTTCAAACAGCATTGCTTCGCTAACAACTTCATTCCGGCTTGAATTCCCTTCAAGCTGGAATCAAAAGCGATCAATAAACAAGTGATCCAACCCCACGTTCTACAAATGTGGCAGGACCCCATGACCTGCGTTAGGCTAATCGAAACCCTTGAACCCTTTTACCCGGAGATATCGCTACAGGCCTTGGTCTTGTATTTGTTGCATCAACAAACCTAACTAGCGATATCAAGATATGTTTAAAAAGGGGAGTTAATATTCCTACATCCCTCCTCTCTGTCTCTCTCTATATATAGAGAGAGATCAAGATAGAGTGAAAAGGATGTGAGAATAAGATGTTAGGGGTGTGAAAATAGTAAAAGACATAGATAGTATTCTCTACGTTGGTTAATGGTTCAAGTCTGATGATTAAAAACTTATAGATTTAAGAGTGTGAGTTAGCAAATTATCTAAAAAAGATGATTAGGGTATAAGGAGTGTTTAATCACTTGAGAGTAGTAAACCTAAAAATCAACCAATGAGAGTGTGCCATGTCATTCAATGAAAAGTGTTTAAACTATGCTGATAAGTGTTGGCAATGGTTAAACACTTTAATTGGTAAACTATTATTTAGAAAAAAAAAACATAAAACACAATATTTCATCCAATCATCGCTCCCCAATACATCACTCATCATCTTCACCGATCAGTAACCAAACACCGATTACCAACCCTCACCGCACGGCAAAGGAGGTTGGCAGCGGTGTGCCCGAGCGGCAAAGTCACTTTGCCGAACCCCTTTGCCTCCCACACCGTACACCCTTATCTATTTTCCATTATTTCAGTTTGGACAGGCCTCAAAGTGGTCAAGTGGTCCAAGTGTTTAAGCTCATATGAGTGCAGAAAAGGTGTCAGAATCCAGTTCACTCATCATTACCTGGAACCCAATCAACAATTTTGTAATTAAAACCTTTTTAATTGGAAGGTTAATTCTACATGTTCACTGTATGGAACTTGGGGCACATCTTAAAAACCTCATATTCTGTACCATAAATTAATGATCTAAACATGCAATGTTATTGCTTTTTTTTTTAAATAGAACTTCATTAAAACATACCTCCGACCCAAACCGGTAAAAGGCTAATACAATACAAAACTCCCGACCCAAACGGGCAATGGGTCTAATTACAACATATACATAGGATATTTACACCAGTCCTTTCATCTAATATATACATGCTGATCTAATTTTATACCATCCAAAACCTCTCGATTTAATCTCAATCAAAATATCTTGCGGACTTCTCCTGATCTAATTGAAAACTAACTCGTTCCTGCTTTTCCAGATACACCAACACAAAATAATAAGCAACCCTCGTATAATCTTCTTTAATTACTACAGTGACATAAAATTTGATGTATATACGTTTAAAATTATTTTTCATTCTAACTAGTCGTTTCAAAACTGGCGCGTTGCGCCAGGATTCCACACGCTATGCTTTCCACCTCAACCCACCGGGATTCCTCGCGCTACGCCTTCCACCTTGTGCAATGCGCTAAACAACCATGAGTATCCAACCAAATGAATTCAAATAGATCAAAGCCATAAACAAAATAAAACAAAATAGAATGATTCTTGAGCTCCATGAAATCCATATCAAATCGACTTTTCATCAAAAAACTGAACAATCTATTTCAATTTAGTAACCTAGCAATACCATAGTACCATCCAAAAAATATCCGCAACAGGTTACAATTATTCGTCTAATCTTAAACCCCATTCAATTCTTTATTTTCTCACCCGATTTCAATTCTGCTCTCTAAATGGGACCCATAGTTCATACACCAAAGTGATGATGCTAAATTTGGCCAGTGGAACTACAGATATCCAAAAAAAGCTTTTTGATAATACACCTTAAACAGCCTTCAAAAAACAACGGTAATCTATTGCTCCTTTCTAATTGTGGGTACAAAATAACCTACATTTTCATAAATCTAGTCAGAAAGCTTCACCTTCACAAAGAAAGTGAGATTACAAAATTTGAAGTTGGATTTGCTTACCAAAAGATTAAAAGGACGTCTGGCTTGTTCCTTCTTCTCTTACTTTGGCGCATGAGCTATGTATTCTTTAGTGACCGCCGATATAATTTGCAAAGATAAAAATCTAACCAAATTCAACTCTGTTGACATGATTGTTGCTGTTGGTACAGTTTAGGTGAGTTCTAAATACCCTCATGACGGAGATGTTATATTGCCCCAGAAAGCATAGCCCAAGGATCATGTGATAAGACTAAAATTATTAACCTTTCAATCCGTGATGGATTTAACTCTAATGCAAGAGTCAACCTATCATCATTTGAAAACAAATATAAATTTAAGAAAAACACCCAATTCCCAAAGGTTTACGGATCACTAAATCTATATTACCCATCTTTAATTGAAGGAAACATCATTTTCATTATATTTCCCAATAACGTTCTTATACTGACACATACATGACTGATCCTAATATTTTCATGATATTAATCCTTCCTTTTGACACCATAACCCCTACTGATCCTAATATTTTCATGATATCCACAGATGTTAAATTCTCTCTTGTGACATTTTCTTCAAATAAGCAAAGAATGAAAGATTAAAACAAAATTCTTCTTTTTATGAATGAGATTGAACAAAAAGTCAGCCAATTATTTGTCAAACTGGCTTTGTTTTATGCTCAATAGAAAATTCATAGTCATTTCAATCTCTATTGATCACAAAATTAGTTCATAATGGGTTTCTAAATTACATTACATTTGCTTCTTAATCTATCCTACTTTAGTATTGTGGAACATCAACCATCTCTGGTTATGTATCTTGTCAAAATGTAAGATATAGACTTAATTTGAATATTGAATTATAAATAGATTCTCAAATTTTGTTCTAAATAAAATAAAATAAACAATATACATAAATAACATGAACTCCCTAAGAAGAAAAACTACATACATTTCCTTCTAAAGGACACCAGTATAACCTGCTTATGTAGTAGCAATTCTAAAATCAGTAGATCTAACTTTAACCATCACAAGAAACCGCACAATGAAACCCTAGGTTACGGTGATTACCTTAGTCGTCGGATCTACCGGAATTCGGGTTTGCAATCTTAATCAGAGCTCCTGGTTCAGCACCGGATCTCCATGTCGCCGCCGGTGAACCACCATCTCATCCAACATGCACAGCGGAACCCTAACAAACGTCACAGTTTAACCACCGTTGAAGTCGCCGGAGGCGCGGTAGCAGCAGCCTACTCCGTCCCTCTGCCATCTCTTCTCCGATCTCAGTCTCTGTAGCAGAGCCCTCTCTCTCCTCCGGTTCTCTGTCTATCTTCTGGAAACTATGTGCCTGTGAGAGATGGACTGAAGGGTTTGCGGTGGGTTTTTGAAGCGGCGGTGGGTTTTAAGCTGGTTTTTAGATGCGTGGCAAACTTGGTTATAAAAGGAAATTACAAAAATGTCCTTCAATACTGTTCATTCACTTTGCAAATTATCATATATGAATTTATACATAAAATGTTATTGCTTGATTGACTGAAGTTTTAGTATGCATGGTTGCCGCTTTAATTACTACAGTGACATAAAATTTTATATATATACTTTTAAAACTTATTTTTCATTCTAATTTAGATAACTAATAACGTCTAAAACAATAATAAGATACTAGTTTTATACGATACGGTCTAGTGCAACATCACCGTCTTACCAAGTTATAGAAACTTATGATGAAAAAAAATTAAGGATATTAAACATGACAGTATGACACATGCATCCGAAATTTTTACACGAACCTAAGATTATAGCTAAACACACAAACCACGTACGCGAAGACCTCTATTATAGATTGGAGGGTGAAAGGGTATGGTCCCAAAAAGTCGTGCAGACCATTCAGGTCGCACGCTGGACCGTACTCTTTACTCAATAAGCTGATCAATTTATAGACCTCACGCGGGCTTCTTAAGCAAACTTATCCTCGCGCGAGGTCCAAGCAAGAGATAACATCAGTTTTTACACTTAGTGTTCTGAATAAGAGCCTTCATCTCCTACAACCCTGCGTGGGCCAGTTACGTGCATAACAAGTGTCGCGAAGGAGTTACGGCGCAAGGTCACTTCAGAAAGTACACAAAGTACAAGTGGCAGAAGAATGAGCCAATCAGCATCCACCAGGTTGTGCTCCATCGTGCTCCACAATCGACTGACGTGCAGGAGACAAAGAGTACACAAGGACGCCTATGTGGCACCAATCAGGGGGCGGCGACAACTGCCCCATGATCTCCACTTACCTACAGATGGCAGAGGGACAACAAGGCCGACAACTGGGACACGTGGCTCCAATCAAGGTGCGCCAGCACCGGAGATCTTCTAGAAGCCACTAACGGTCGATACCAATGAGACAAGAAGGATATCCCTGGTTGTCGCCTTCCGGCCCAAGGCCCATCAGCCCATCTCTTCTTACACCTCTTCGGCTATAAATAGAGACCTCCATGCACAGGTTAAACATTCCATTCTCTCTACTCTCACTCTTAACCCATACTTATTTCCTCAAAGCAGTTACTTATTCTCACGCAGGAATCTGGTTAAGAGAGAAACCCCCATATTCCCCTCTTAACGAGCTAACGGTGTTGCTGTTTTGCAGGAAGAACGGAGCATATCAGAGCTCAGGAAAGATAAAGAAAATTAACCCTCATGTTTGAAACATAAACCAAACTAGTTAACCTTAAAATGAGTTACGTGTTTGTTCATTGGCACCCACCGATTTTTACAATCACTTCCATCTTCTTTTTTCTGAGTTTTTTCTACTCTCTCGATCATGGCTGGTCAGGGAGTGTCCGATTTCGGTTTCAGAACAAACTCTAACGTAGGAATAGGGGCGGACAACCCGCATGTCCAACTCCAGCCTGCCGACGAGGTAGTCGAAATTGAAGCAACGGACACTGGGGTACCCCTCGCGAGCATCACCCGCATCACTCAAATGGGAACCCCAACAAGCAATGGCGCTGGTCTATCAAACTCAGCTCCAAACCCGAACATTTCAGCGTTACTAGGGCTAACAGAAGGCGAAACTTTAGCTTCCTGGTACACTAAGCAGATTGCTACTATAAATGTTGCGGATCAGTCTTTGAGCACACAGCAAGCGATTTTGCAAGCAGAACCATCCTTGGTTACTCCTCCGGGTCCAATCCAGGGGGCGCGCCAGACACCCCCACAGCAAAACATTCAAGGGCGAATCAACAGACCTCCTCCCCAGAGAAGAATAAGCGTGCATGGCACGCGCGACACACATGGGGAGACAGACAATTATTATGACCACCCGTCAAATGTGCAAAGGGGTCCAGTTCACAGCCGGCTGGGGCCGCGCAACATGAACAACGAATGGGATGACACTGATCCAGATAATCATACTTGGCAAGAGGATGAAGGTTCCTCAGTTTTCAACCGTCCGAAGAAAAATCATGAGTCTTACAAACCAAGGCCGCGCATCGCATATAACGAAGAAGCAGAACGTGATTTCAGCCTCATCTATAGACCAGCTGAAGCTGCCAAACACTCGAATTTTATTCCAAATATTGCTCTAGCCCCGCTAGAAAAAGCAAAATTACCCCCAATAGTGGGAAAGTTCAATGGTCTCACCGACCCTGATGATCATGTTCGAGTATTTACAGGCGTTGGTGTTTTAGGAGGATGGACCATGCCAATGTGGTGCCATCTGTTTATCCAGACTCTCACAGTGGCTGCTCGCGCCTGTTTCGACAGCCTTCCGTCTGGAAAAATCAAGTCATGGGTCGACTTCAGAACCCAATTTGTAAGCCATTTCAGCCTGTAAAGACGTTATCAGAGCGATACGTCTGAAGTAACATACATATGGCGCTGAGACAACGAAGGGTTAGAAGATTTTATCACTTGATTCAACAAGGAGTGTTTGAAGATTGGTGATGTAAACAAACAATTGATGCGCGCTCACTTTAAGAAAGCCATTCGATGTGATAGTCTAATCAGGACTATCATAAGAAAAGACGGTATGCCCAAAGAATGGGCCAAACTCATGGCAGCGGCAAAGATAGTAGCGTAAACTGAAGAATCATTGGCTGGAACCAAAAGCTCTTACACCGAAGATCGTTTTTCCAACGGAAGCTCGCGCGACAACAATAGGCGCAACAAAAACCGAAACCCTGGATCGAAAGCAAGCCAGTTCAACAGCTATGAAGAAAGGCCATGCTTTAAAGAAGACGCGCGAGACACAATTGATCGCATCGGTTATCGAAAGGCAGTCAGGAACGAGAATCGAGAAAAACACTGGACTCCGCTCGTTAAGACACCAAAAGAGGTGCTCATAACGGAGAACCAAGACTTCAAGGCACCAAAGCCTATGACAAACAAGAAGGCGCAAGATCCGAACCTGTACTATGATTTTCACAAGGATACGGGTCATCTGACGGATGACTGTATCAGTCTAAGGAAAGAAATCCAGAAAGCGCTGAAAAGCGGCAAGTTAAGCCATCTGGTCAAGAATGTGCGCAACGAGACGCGCCAGATTCAGAGGAATGATGATGGAAACCAGAAGAAGGTTAGGCGCCTAGAAACCCACATGGTCAACGGACCAATGTACAGCGCAAGAAGCAAGGGCAAGCGCCTGTTCGAACCAGCATGGCAGGAACAACAAGTCATCTTTCCGGTCGTGCGCGGGGCTCCACGCGCAACGCGCCCCGTTGTCATTACCGGCATCAAAGGCCACTATGAAACAGAGTACGTCTTCATTGATCCAGGAAGCACAGCTGATATCATTTATGAATATTGATTCAACCAGTTTGATGATGAAGATAAAGCGCGCCTCGAGCCTGTTGATTATCCTCTGTCTGGATTCTGCAATGAGATGGTCTTCCCATTAGGCCAGATCAGCTTCCCCGTCACGCTGTCTGACGGGAAGCATTCAAGAAATACAAACGTCAACTTTATGGTGATGCCAGTCAAATCAAGGCATGATGTTTTAATTGGAAGAGAAACTCAAGGAGAAATGAACATGGTAACCTCCACGCCCCACTCATCCATTGGCTTTCCAACTAAGACGGGGATGGCGATTATCTATGCAAAGAAAGAGATAATGGCAGCAGAAGATGCGCGCCCAGTCAAAGCAGCAAAAATTTCAACAACCGAGTTGGAAAAATGGGTTTTGAACCGCAAGTACCCAGAACAGACGGTGACGATAGGCCACGCAATCTCACCAAGTATCAGGACGCACCTCAAGAAATTATTGTTCAGGAACATGGACATCTTCGCCTGGACCCCGTCTGACATGACAGGTGTCCCGCGTGACATCACTGAACATTGTTTGAATACTTATCCTTCCGTCGAGCCAAAGTTACAAAGAAGGCGCAGCCTAGGAGCAGATAAGACTAAAGCCATGAATGAGCAAGTTTGTGAACTGCTAAAGGTAGGCATACTGAGGGAGGTGCGCTACCAAAGTTGGGTCGCAAACCCAGTTATGGTCGAGAAGTCTACCGGAGGATGGCGCATGTGTGTTGACTACACAGATCTCAATAAGGCATGTCCCAAAGACTGTTATTCACTGCCTGATATAGACAAAAAGATTCTCTTACACCATTCAGGTGGAAATGTTTTTTAGATTGTTATAAGGGGTATCATCAAGTCCAGATGAAGCTGGAAGATGAAGATAAGATAGCCTTCTGTACTGACATCGGAATTTTCTATTACACAAAAATGCCTTTTGGGCTCAAGAATGCTGGCGCGACCTACCAGCGACTGATGGACAAGATATTTGCCGATGACATCGGAAAGCATATCAAAGTGTACATCGACGATCTTGTGATCAAAAGTCCCGAGGAGGACCAGATGCTAAAAGACATAGAGAAGACGTTCAATTCGC
This sequence comes from Helianthus tuberosus, assembly GCA_030545235.1. Classification (NCBI taxonomy): domain Eukaryota; kingdom Viridiplantae; phylum Streptophyta; class Magnoliopsida; order Asterales; family Asteraceae; genus Helianthus; species Helianthus tuberosus. The sequence continues at coordinate 110,895,230 of CM060412.1, read as the reverse complement.
TAAGGAGCGTAAACATGAAGCTGAATCCAGCGAAATGTTCTTTTGGTATGGAGGAAGGTAAATTTCTAGGCTTTGTGGTACAAATGGCGGTTTCAAAGTCAACCCCGAGAAAGTTTAAGCCATCGAACAGATGCCATCACCGCACACGATCAAAGAAATGCATAGATTGGCCGGTCGACTAGCCGCGCTCAATCGCTTTTTATCAAACCACGCCGCAAAGTCTTACCCTTTCATCAGTACCTTGCACAACTACGTAAAAAAAGCAAGATTTCAAATGGACGCTAGATGCAGAAGCAGCCTTCCAATAGATGAAAGAATGCTTGATCAAGCTCCCTACTTTAACCGCACCATTTGAGGAAGAACCGCTTATTCTGTACTTGTCTTCTTCAGACAAGGCAGTTGGGTCAGTATTGTTGGTGGAAAGAGACGGAGTTCAAACTCCAATCTACTATGTTAGTAGGGTGCTCATAGATCCGGAGACACGATACTCAACCATGGAGAAGTTAGTGCTCGTGCTGCTACACGCCTCCAGGAGGCTGCGCAGGTATTTCACTGGGCATGTAATCATAGTACTCACCAACTTCCATATTGGCACAATCTTGCAAAAACCAGAAACGTCAGGACGATTGTCGAAGTGGGCAATTGAACTGGGGGGGGGGGGCACAACATCTTGTCTAGGCCGCGCCCAGCCATCAAAGGCCAAGTATTGGCAGACTTCATCACTGAAGTCCCGGAAGACAGGATCAAAGAATGCGAAGTAGTTGAGACTCCCATTAAGGATACGTCAGATGAATTACGGCTACTATACACTGATGGGGCCTCAAATGAAGATGGCGCAGGAGCTGGTTTGCGCCTTGTCAGTCCAGAAAAGCATGAATTCACATACGCCATCAAGTTCAAATCATACAAGGTTGTTCACATCAATCGATCAGAAAATAAGCCAGCAGACGTGCTAAGCAAGCTCGCTTCAACGGCTTTTCAACATCTCGCCAAAGATGTAAGAATCGAAGTCCTAAAAAACCATCTGTTTTGATGCGTCCAGTCAATGTAATTGAGGTAGGGCCACCATCATGGATGGCCCCTATCATTCAATATCTTCAAGAAGGAATTCTCCCAGAAAGCAAGGCAGAGGCCAAAAAAATACATAACAAAGCGTTGTTCTATGAGATGAATGGGGGCATTCTGTACAGAAGATCCTTCTTAGGGCCACTATGTAAGGACCGCTTTTTCTACTTTATAAAATACTTACAAGGGCGATAGAAAGACTTCAAATAACAACACTAATACATACTTTTAACAAAAATTGGGCATGACCTGTCCGTAAAACGAGTGTATCCCTGTTTTGAACAATATCCAAAAGATAATATCTAAGAACCATTCGACTAAACACAACTAAGACCCATAACTTCAAGTTTTGAAAAGTATGACTACTAACAAGGTTATACAAAATGAACAAATATTTGACACAAAACGTTAAGATAATCTAGCGGAAGCGCTTGGTATGACATATCATGAACACGTGCTAGCTCCAATTCTCCAAGTCGCCTAAGCCGAGGATTTACCTACACTCAACAACAAAACTTTAAAAGTTAGTCATAATACTTGTTTCGCTTACAATACCATCATTTTAGTTCCATTCATTTATGTACTTTCATTTCTCTTACGCATTCGATTACCCAATTAAATGGGTATGGCATATACTCTCAAAATGAGATTCAAGCATACACTTACGACCCAGTAACATAGGGTTAATTACATTCAACATAATTCCTTCGTTCAATCCGTATAACGGATCGAACTTCATACATTCGTTTTTGCATTCATGACCACCCGTTCTAAACGGGTGGTACATTATTCATACTCGACTTGTTCAACTCGAACCGGTCGACTAGCATAGCCTATTATAACCTTCGTTAACATAACTAAATCCGTAAGGGATTTGCTATCTACTTACTAAACACCATAATCATTATCACAAGGGTTGTTTTTCATGATTAATAACAAAATTTAAGTAAGGTTTTGTATGCAACGGAACATACCTCGGTCTTGCGTGCCTTTCGTTTTCCTAGTGCTCGTACCTTCTTCCTTCACGCCTACATTACAACATTCATTCATTCATTTAGTCTATCTACTTCATTCTACCATTTTACATGTTACACATACATTCATCTCTTAAGCATTTCATCAAACACTTGGTAGGCATCATAATTAAGGTATAAGGTACAAGTCTTTAATGCACAACTTTACTAGTTCATCATCACCCAACATTCACATCTATTCTAATTTGCATAACTATTTCCTCCTACATCAATTTATCTAGCATTCATGTATTACAAACAAGATCATATATCAAGATAACATAAAATCATAATCATTATGATCTTCCTAATCATAACACATTTTCACAAAGTGGGTTTTCGCTATAACCTCTCATGCAACCTAAAATCAAACATGATTCTTGTTCTAGAAAGCAATTCTAACTCAGATTTCCCACATTTGATACAAGAAATCGAGATTGGGTTTAACCCCTCATTCTACAAATCATATTTTCAGAAAATTAAACTTACCACTTCACTATGTATGTATAGATAATCGAAAAACTTGAGACATGCAACAGATTAGCTTGAATTCCTTGATCAATTGAGTGAATTAGCAAGAGCAAGGGTTTTCACCTTGCTCCTCCTGTTCGATCGATCCCAGACACGCACCAGGGGTGAGTTTTGGGTTTAAACCCTATTAGCCCCTTTTTGGTTAGACTTTTTCATATTAACCCCTCCTAAATTGAAAGGTATTTAATTTAGACATTTTCCATGACTTCAACTATGTTTTATTACACTTCAGCCCCTCTAATTCTTTTATTGTCATCATGCATTTCATTTATTTCTTTTTAAATCTTTCCTTATTTTTAAACAATTTATCTTGAAATTTTGGGGTGTTACACACTACTACGTTGCGTGGACCCTCAAGATGCAAGTTATCTAATCAGGGAGATACATGAAGGCATCTGCGGCATTCATGCGGGCCCGCGCATGGTCGTAGCGAATATAATGAATGCAGGCTACTATTGGCCAGGGATGCATGTTGACGCCTTGAAAGAGTTGCGCAAATGTGATGCCTGTCAGAGGCACGCGCCGAAGACCCTGCGCCTAAAAAACGATTTGATCCCTGTATCAACAGCTTGGCCCTTCCAACAGTGGGGGATTGACATGGTGGGTCCATTTCTGGAAGCTCCTGGCCCAGTGAAGTTCATAATTATTGCTGTTGATTACTTCACTAAATGGGTGGAGGCCAAGGCCCTCGCTTCAACCTCTGCAATGATGGTGCGGAAATTCATATGGGAACACATCATTTGCAAGTTTGGTCTCCCACTCAAGATCGTAACTGATAATGGCACCAATTTTGCATCCGAAGACCTTCAAGAGTGGATGAAAGAGCTAAACATTGAACACACTTTCTCTTCCGTTGCGCACCCTCAAGGCAACGGTCAAGTAGAAAGTGACAACAAAAGCATCGTTGAAGGAATAAAGGCCCGCTTGGGCACCAAGAGAAGAGGCTGGGAAGATGAGCTCCCTAGTATTTTGTAGGCTCATCGAACCATGCCAAAAACAAGTACTGGTGAAACCTTTTAGCCTTGTCTACGGCTCAGAAGCGGTTATCCAAGCGGAGATAAGCCTCCCCTCGCCACGCTTATCAGCAGTCAATAAGATTGACAACGAGGCGAAGCGCCGTTTAGACTTGGACCTGCTCGAAGAAAGGAATGAAATAGCGCGGATCAAAGAGGCCAAGTACAAGACGCAGTTGGAGAGGTACTACAATGCAAGGGTGCGCATTTGTACCTACACTCCAGGTGAATACGTTTTCAGAGACAACGAAGCCTCTATTGCTGAACGCCCAGGGACACCTAAATGGGAAGGCCCATACTTAATACATGAGGTGCTAGGAAAAGGGGCGGGCATACAAGCTGCGCACCCTGGATGGACACATCATCTCGCGCACGTGGAATGCACAACAACTGCGTAAGTGCTACATGTGATCACCCTTGGCCACGCGCCTGATCAGTCATTTATGTTGGCCACGCACCTTTACTATTAGCTATGTTGGCCACGCGCCTTTTTAACTACCTATGTTGGCTATACGCATTTTCTTTTATTTCGATTATGTATGTTGGCCCCGCCCCTGTTTCCAAGCTACTTAATGCAAGCATTGGCTATGCCTTATAATTTATCATCACGTCGTCTACGTTACAAATACATGTTAAACTTTTGATTAGCATGAAAACACTTCAGTAAATTACGAGCTCTTGAGTTACGCCTCCGAGGTCCTCCGCGAGCATAGCGCGAGACCGGGCAGTAGCACTCACACACGAGCCACACTTACATTTATTCGAGCTAATTTAACCAAAGTTTCTAACAACAATGCAATAATTGTAACTTGACGAATACAAAGCAAACATAAATGTGTCATATTCCAAAAGCGCAACCGCACAACGATTACATCAAAGTCAAAAACAAAAATTTCAAGGCATCAGCCTGCAGACACTATCTATTCGTAACCATCACCATCGCCATCACCGTCGCCATCACCACCACCACCGGCTGCCTCTTCTTCATCTGATAATTCAACAGTCTCTGGAGAATTAATGTGTTGGTGCACGAAATGTCTGTTGACTTCGTCTGCATTAAGTCTTAGGTCAAGTTAGGTCAAGATTGGAACTTGAGAGTCAAATTAGGAGGTTTAGCTTATGTGTACATAGGTTAGGATAGTATTTCGCTTTTATGTACATAGATGTGTAGGTGATTTCGCTTATTAGGTCAGTGGTTTCGCTCATAGGTCATAGTTAGGGGGTTTCGCTTATTAGTCAAATGGGGTTTCGCTTATATGTCATGACATATAAGCGAAATCAGCTGCATTATAAATACCCGAACATGTGATCTCATTTGTAACCTTTGGAGCGAAACCTAGTCATGCTTGTGGTGTCGAAACTCTGTCAAATCGTAATCAGAAAGCATCAATAGAGAAAGAATTAAAAGAGAAAAGCTGTTTGTAACTTTGCGTGCATTGATTCCGCCTTTACACGTAAAGATGAACTACCTTGACTGACTTTTCAGGGTCGCAAAACGGTCCAACAAGTGGTATCAGAGCTCAGGACGAGGAGTTCATACTACTAAAACTTGATTCTACACGATTCTCTTACTTCTACTCACTTTCTTTCATACTTTTTCGATTTGAACTGGTTCCTACGGTTGAAATGGTCTGATTTTTTAGTATAACGTGTAAAACATACAATTAACAAACCCTAGAAAGAATCAGGTTAAAATTCGGACTAAAAAAATGGTGAAAACTGGCTAAAACCTGATTTCGCTTTTTCGGACATCGAAATTACTATTCCGCTCATACGGACATTACTATTTCGCTTTTACGGACACAAGTTGGTAATTTCGTTGATAAGGACCATTAAATCAGATTTCGCTTATTGGGACATATTCATATTTCGCTCATACGGACAATACCTGATTTCGCTTTTGTGGAACCTATCTGATTTCGCTTATATGTCACATAACTGATTTCGCTTATTTGTCAAATACTGATTTCGCTTATCAGTCTTTGACTGATTTCCCCTATTGTGACATATACTGCTATTTCGTTCATACGGACATCATACAACCTGATTTCGCCCGAGTGTCATATTTCGCTTGAAAGTGAACATTTTTCGTGTCAAGATCATTTCACGACAATCGAGTGTCAGTATATTTCAGATTATTTGCTATTGTTTTAATTGATTGAATTTGTTTGTTCTCAGGTGATTGAAGATGTCAAGCAGTGAGGTTAATCCTGATAAATGGTGGAAAATAGATTACGCAAGGTGGGAAATCGGAAAATTAAGTGAACCATTCAAAGAAGCCCAGAGAGCTAAAAGATGGAATGAAGAGTTGGAATGTTACATGGATCCATGGGGTAATCCAATTGCTGACCCATCAAAGGTGGATTTTGAAGCTGTAACAAATTTGATTCCAAGGCAGGCTACTTTCAACACGAAGGTTATCTGATAAAACATATCTGCCTGATTTGGAGAAAAAGATAAGAGAGGTTTGTGAAGCAAGTCTACCAAAGGTGGTAGAAATGAAGAAGCGAAAAGAAGAAGAATTAAAAAAGATGGTTGAAGATTTGAAGAAGAAAGATTTAGAGGAAGTCAAAGTGGAAGCAGTAAAAACTGAGAAAGAGAAAGAAGCTGTTACTGAAAAACAGCAGGTTTTTGAAGAAGTAATTTCAAAGAAAGAAGAATCTGAAAAGTCTGTATCTGTGAAATCTGAACCAGTGATTAAGAAAGAGATTGCAGAAGACACATCAGTCTTTGAGATTGTTCAGAAGGAGAAGAAACAGACTGAAGATATTCAAACTTTGAAAGATGAGAAGAAAGCTGATGATGAACAGATTTTGGAGTTGCGCTTGAACTGCGAAAAACTAAAATCTGAAAACAACAAACTTTTGAAAAACATTGAGAGTTTGTCATTAGAAAACAAAAATTTTAAAGAAAAAGAAAATGTTTTTGAAAATGAAAAATTAAAGATTGAAAAAGATTTTCAAAGTCAAATGAAGGTTTTAGAAGATGAAAAATCTGTTATTTTTCAGAATAATCTTGAAAAACAAATTGAAATAAATTCTCATCTTCAGAAAATCATTCGGCTTGAAAATGAAGCTGAAATTGCTCGAAATAAAATTAACGAGCTTGAGAATAAATTGAAAGGTTTTGTGAATTCTACATCACATGTTCGTCCAAAACCGATCAATTCTGTTCCAATAAGTGACAATGTCAAAATTTTGACAAAGTCAAAATTGAAGATTGTGATGACAAAGCTGATGATGAAAAAGAAAAAGAAAAGAAAAGAAAAATATTTTTAGATTTACAAGAAAAATTTAAAAATATTGTTTTGCAATCTACTGAAACAGGTGAATGTTCTAAACAAAAACCTGTTAAGAAGAGTGTAGAACAGAAACAAAAAGTTAAAAATTTGAAAAATGTTAAAAATGAAAAAAAAAAAAAAAGCTCATCAGTTCAGTCATCAAATCATTATCAAAAATCACAAAAATCTAAAAATAAAAACTCACAAAATGTTGGTAATAAGTGGTGCAGGTTTGACCACGGTGCTCAAAAGCCAAATCCAGCATTGAAGAGGAGAAATGAATATAACCAAGCCAAACAATGTTATGATTTGAAGGTTTGGACTGACAGAAGTGGATGGTACGATAACAGAGTGTGCTACACCTGTGGTGTGAGAGGACACATTGCTGTTAACTGCCAGAATTGGAATTATGAAACAAGAAGATGCTATAATTGTCATATCAGAGGACATATTGCCAGAGATTGCCCAAGGAGATCAATGGGAAGATCGAGGGTTGAATCTCAAAGAATGGCAAAGAAACCAGTCAACGTCAAGCCCAAAGAACAGAAGGTTCAAGAACCTAAAGTTCAAGAAAAGAAAGTGAAGCTTTCTCAGGGGCAGAAAGACAGACTGAGGAAGAAGAGGAAGAAGGCAAGAGAATATCTGGAGAAAATTTTGTCCTCGGGTTCACCGGACAAATTGAATAAAAGTTCTGATGAATCAACTCACTCGACTGTAAAGCCAAGTAAATTGAATTCTTCAGATGTAAATCTGAGGACAAAAGAGAAAAAGGAGAAAAAGAAAGTTGTCGGCGATGAATCTGGCTCATCAAAGTCAGACAAGCCACATTCAGGCAATGATTCTGGTTTCTTAAAGCCAGAAGAGCCGGTAGTTGAGGTAAAATCTGAGAATTCAGGTTTAACAATGGATGATGCAAATTTTCCATCATTGTTGAACAAGAATTCAAAATCACCCAAGGCTGATCAGGCTTGGGTGAATCTTTTCAAATAGAAAAACCTGACTTGCCGGAGTTCCCAGGTTGGTAAGCGTGGAACATGAATCGGCACATTTCTTGAGAAATTTCACTCTGGTGATTTTTCGCCTTACATGTGGTAAATCAGGGACATTAAGTTGTACTTGATTTCCTACAAGTGTTTGTGTTGATAGAATCTTGAACTGTTAAATCTTTCAAAATGGTTAAAGGAGAACAAAGTGATGAAGTAATCCCCTAATCAACAAGTGATTTGTTAATTCAACAAAACTAATTTTCCGAAATAAACATTTTGATTAAAACAAACTTAAGTGTTTTGAAATCACAATGGGAAAATAGTTTGTTGTCAGGGGGAGTTCTGATTGTTTATGCCAAGTGGATGGCGAATTGAAGTAATTCGATATCGGTTGTCAGTTTGTTTTCAAATTTTCCTTGAAAATCAAAATTGAAACATATTTTGATTTTAGGGGGAGAAAATTTTGAAAAAAAAATAGAAAATTTGAAAATGCCAAAAATATTGAAAAAGCAAAAATGAGTTTTTGTTGTGAAAAAGAGGAAATGATAGTAAATCAGTGAACGATCACAGCATGCTAAAGATATGGAAAGTTAAAAAGTGGTAAACGGTCTCACTGATGATATGCCAGTAGGTTTTTGCACATTTAGTAGATTGTATCGAGATATAAACCTAAAATTCAAACTTGCTTATATCATGGGTAACATCTCTCGGATATATGGGTAACCCCCGAAATCTCGTTTGAAAGATTCCTTTTTCTGATATACTAGGTTTTTATACTCAGTGATATCTGGGGTATTATTCCGGGACTTCTACTGAACGGTAGTTTTGACCTAGTCCTCGAATAATACTTTCTGCAAATGCTTGAAACATAGCATCTCCCTCAGCATAAATGATAAGACAATAAAATTGCTTAGCAATGCTGTAGTAAAAAAGATCCTCTAAAGGGGACACACCCAAAAGTTGAGTCATGATCTCTCTGCTGAACGATGGTTCTGACCTGAGCTCTCATGATTCTTCATAATTTATTATCCCTTACAGATATCATTTGTGTTATAATTGCCTGTAAGACTGAATATTGGGATCTGGATACGGGAGTATATTCTGAGGTGGGGCACTCGATTAAGTTTAAGTGCTTAAGACATTAAATTCGTATCTCGAAGCAGTTGAACTTTGTGTGAAAATTTAAGTGGACCAGTATACTGACAATCAAGGTGAATCGTTTAGAACTTAAAATGATTAAAGCTTAATGGTGCTAGTGATTTGTCTCATCAACTGATATGATCCTCTTACACAAACTCACAAAAATATTGTTTGTATATATTTGTTTACTGCATTTCATTCAAAAACAAAAATCCAAAAAGATTTTCGGAGTGTTTTAGCCTAAAATTTTGAAAAATTAAAAAGATTTTTGACAAACTGATGTTGAAGAGCTGATATTCAAAATTCGAGTGCTAAACATGATGAACAGGATTGGGAGAATATATTGGAAACTTTGAATGTCATATACAAATGTTTTGAAAGATTGTGTGTTTAGTTAATCAAGGTCATTCATTTGAACTTGATGTAACTAGTATGTTTGTTGAATAAATGATGTCTACCAGTAAGTTTTTTTTAATTTCAACTGTTATAAATTTGTGAAACTTATGTTAAGGTAGAGGAAGTGCAGGTTTAACAGGTTGTAAACTTCATCATTCCCACGGAAGCTAAATGTCAAAGCATGAACCAGATCAAGACCTCAGATTCCAGTATATCGAGAGGGGGAGTCTGTGAAAGGGGGAGTCTGGATCAACAGTTAAAAGGGAAGTTTGAAGATGGAGCTAGGACAAGATCCTGAACTTGTGATGATAGAGTGCTTATGATGAGAAGACAGAGAGTTGGAGATAAAACCAAGACTGAAGACTCGGAGCTGAAGACTTCGTCAACATCCAAGGGGGAGTCTGTTGGTGCACGAAATGTCTGTTGACTTCGTCTGCATTAAGTCTTAGGTCAAGTTAGGTCAAGATTGGAACTTGAGAGTCAAATTAGGAGGTTTAGCTTATGTGTACATAGGTTAGGATAGTATTTCGCTTTTATGTACATAGATGTGTAGGTGATTTCGCTTATTAGGTCAGTGGTTTCGCTCATAGGTCATAGTTAGGGGGTTTCGCTTATTAGTCAAATGGGGTTTCGCTTATATGTCATGACATATAAGCGAAATCAGCTGCATTATAAATACCCGAACATGTGATCTCATTTGTAACATTTGGAGCGAAACCTAGTCATGCTTGTGGTGTCGAAACTCTGTCAAATCGTAATCAGAAAGCATCAATAGAGAAAGAATTAAAAGAGAAAAGCTGTTTGTAACTTTGCGTGCATTGATTCCGCCTTTACACGTAAAGATGAACTACCTTGACTGACTTTTCAGGGTCACAAAATGGTCCAACATAATGATAGACCTCAGCCGCGCACACCAATCATCATGTTTCAACGCCTCAGTGACCAATTCCATCACAGGCAAGGAAAGATAGTCATAAACCTCTTCGGCTCGAGAAAGCGTAGAATCAGCCTGATCGGTCACTGAGCAATGATGAGTGTCAAATTGTTGGCCAAACACCTCCTCCACATGTTGAGCGCACTCTAGGTAGCCACCACGATGTCCGATGGCGCGAGAGGCATCTATCAGTGTAGCAACAGCCTCATCCATCTCAGTAGCATTCAGAATAGAATTGGCGATCTACACAATGGACAACAGATAAGAACAAAACAACAATAAATAAAACCTAAGATAGAAGAGGAGAAGCTCATCGCAGCTACTCCTCTATTGCGCATCCATTCGGATTCGGAGACTAGCGTGTCCATGATTGATTGAGCCTCGGCATAGTTGTTTTTGGCTACGTTAAGGGCGGAAGTGCTAATATATCGCGCCTCGTCGGCCTTCTGTCTGGCCTCCTCGGCGGTAGCCGCCTTCACCCTTTCAGCCTCAAGGTCTCTCTCCAAAGATTCATTCTTGTTATGAGCCTCAAACAATCGACGCTTTAGCTCCACAATCTCCACATCCTTGGCAGCTAAGTCTTTATCCTTGCTCACAACATGCGCATTCAACTCAGCCTACAAGGGATGAAAACAAAGACTTAAGCAATATTTTGACAAGTATAAAGCAACATAAATAGGAAAGAGTTAAGATTGTTGAACCTCAACACGCCCTTTGTCCGCTTCAACTTCCTCAACCTTCCCTTTTAAAGTGGTAATCTAAGCCTCAAGGTCGGTAATTTTGGAGCGGGCAGCATACATAGGCTGATTATCTTTCTTGCATACCTCTTTCCATTCAGCTCGCTCTTTCGACAAGAGCTCCTTGGCAGCATGCAGTTTGCTGTTTAAGCCTTCGCGGCCCCATTCTTCAGATTTCTTCTCTGCTTCAAAAGCAGCCTTCTCCTCAGCAAAGGCACTCTTCATCTTCTCAAAGTCTTGGACCTGTTTCAGCAATCGCTCACGGTACTTCTCCCAGTCCGCTCGCTCTCAAACCATTGTGCGCCACTCACTCACGATCTGATGGTTAGCAGCATGGGTGTTGGCCTCCCCAACAATGTAAGAGCGATACAACCCATCATGGGTACGCGCTCTTTGTCTGTTAACTTCGCCGGGAGGGAAGGAGCCCAAGTACCAATCACGACAGGCCGCAAACTCCATGAATGTGTCTTTCTCCTTTAAACCCCAAACAGGTTGGTGGGGAGCATCGCCGCGAGCCTCTTCAGTATATGTCTTGTAGTAAAGATCTCCGAAAGTATCCTTAGGACCAATGGGAGCTTGTGGCATTGACCCTCCAGCACCACCAGCCGCGCCTGTACTTCCACCACCACCAGAACCACCATCACTTGCACCATCTGCAGCAGTGGTAGTCTCTTTATGCGCTGCTTGCTCGGGTACAGTACCAGCTGACCCCCCGGCAGCAGATGTCACTTGCATAGTTTGGGCGGGGGCATCTGGCTGCGCAGGCTCCGCTGGTTTAACAATCTCAGACCCTTCTTGCTGGGCAGGTGTTTTTTCCGTCTCCTTAAAGGGTTAGTCAATCCCTGTGATGCGCATGACCTCCGGACCCTGCGCCGCATCATGCTCGGCTGCAACAGCAGTCTCGGTGGCCTTCTCTTTCTCATTCTCTTTTTCTTTCTCCTTCTCCTTCTCAACCTCCAGCGCAATAGTTCTAAGAGGCTTGATTATAAACTTGGTTTTCTTCGGTGCCAGCTCCTTCGGGTCTTTCAGCTCAACACCCTTTACCTTCTCAGGGGTTTTCTTCTGGGCCTCTACAGAAATTAAGTGTTAAACGAAATTTTACTAAAGAAAACACAAGTACTAAGATCCTCCACTAACCTAGGGAGAACTTGTATAGAGAACGCAACCTACTCTGCTTCCCTATCATTGGGGCTCCCCCAGCCTTCTGTGCCGCTTTGACTCCAGCAGCAGTCTCCTCTCTAGTTCTTTTCCTGCTCACCAACTGAGCAACGGCTTCTTCATGTTCTTCTTCTTCTTCTTCATCAAGGGCGATCGAAGAAGGGGTAGTGCCAGCTTCAGGGAATCTTGATCCCGGGCTTCCAGAACTTTTTGAACCAGCGGCGCTGGTCCTCTTCTCACCTATACGGGACAAACCCTCCAGTGAGTCACTCGCAACAACATAATCTTCCAGGTTACTCTACCGAAATCGAATAGTACCTTTATCTTGCGACGCGGAAGTCGCGCGGCTAGATCCACCCCTCGTACTGGTCGCGCCAGTATCTACGGTTACCTTCCTGATCTTCTTCTTTGCCGCCTTCTTCGGTCTCTCTTCCGGATCTATCCCCAGGTCACGCAATACACCTGCAAAGATTTTAGACCATGAGATTGACTCTTCTTGCGACGAGCCTACGGACTCCTCGCTGAAAAGAAACAAGATCTCCTTTCCAGCAGAAGTCACGCCGCGCAAGGGTCTCGGTTTGGGAAGTAGCGCACCTTCGGTAGCGGAAGGAGGATTGGAAAAGGCTCCAGCAGGGGGATAAAGGAAATGGCCTTTTATCTGCTCGTACCAGTAAGGCTCCCCCGATTGAAGCGGGCGCACGCCTATAGACCCACCAAACGTGGGGAAAGCAGCTTGATAAAGGTGCACCTCTGCAATAAAATTCAACAGTTAAGCGCAAATAAATTACAAAGGAAGATAAATAAAAGAAACAACATACCTCTATCTTCAAACTTCAGAATGGGTACTTCGTTGCTGGTCTCCGGCCATTTGTCGCTCATCTGCGCCGCAACCAGTACATTTTCACCAAATATCCGATTCGGTGCCACAGTAAGCTTCAAATACCAATCGGCTCCTTTGGGGATGGGAAGTTCCTCTTTCTCAATCGTATCCGGCTCACGGAAGATCATCGCGATCGGTATAACCTCTTCTCTGATGAAGAAGAACTTCATCTTCCAGTCATGAAAGCTCTTCGGAGGATTTAGCAGAATCTTCTTAGCAGAACCCCGATTGCCGAAGGAATAAAACCCGATATTCCTGATCAACTGGTAAAACGCTCGGAACTTCTCGACTGAGGGTTCTATCCCATGAGAACGGCATAAGAACTCGAAGTGTCTCACCCTCACCATGCCAGGTGAACTCATCTGAGATATATAGTAATGAAGTATGGATGCCATGAACTCCGTCGCCGGCAGTCGGAAGTTCCCCTGCAAGAAAAAGTCTTCGAACAAGGTAATATATCCCGGCGGTGCGTCAGCAGCCGTCTGGCCTTGCCGAGGATATTGTGCATCCCATTCCGGTGGGAACCGGAATCCTCGAGTGATCTGCTCAAATAAGCCTTGTTCCATTTAAGGACAGGGACCGGACCTTCTTCAACCTGGGTTTCTTCTTTAGTCATGTATATAAAGATAATGAAAGTCGGATGAAGATCTTCTAAATTTCTGGAAAAAACATGAAGATCACCTTCAGAAATTTGAAGATTTGAAGACTAGTTGAAGATTTAGAGAGAAAATAGAGAAAGCAGAAGAAAGATTTGTGCAACTCCCTCTGTGACAATTTTCAAATTTGCATGCATCCGTACAATTAATTAACTATGATTAGTGCCTAATGACTGTGCTGATTTACAATTTATGACTTAAATTGCGTTCTGATTTCTGCATCATACTCACATGCGCATCACATATTGCATACTGTCACTTCATTTATCACATACAAACTTTAGTGACATAAACGATGCACAAAGCCCAGTTAGAACAACTAGCGGATAGCTCAGAAAAATGCTAACGATGTCAGTACATAGACAAACAGTGTTTTGAAATCCCGTACGGGCCAGAGACAAGGTTTTACACTAGTATGGTGTGTAAGGAAGTAAGGACCACAAAACTTCTTTTCTAGGTGATAGTTAAAGTGCCGGAAAGTGCCTAAAACCCACATAAAGTGCAGAATTCTACATAATTCAGCAAAAATCAGCTTTTTAATAAGCTAGTAACATGCAAAAACATGACTAAACGGTCCTGAATGCTTCTCTAAGTGTCAGAAATTAAAAGTGTCACAAAAGGGGTACATAAAGATCACTAAACGGAATAGTTTGACATTTTAACGAACCGGTATCTAACCGAACAATCGGACATTACCCGAAACACCAAAATTATACTAGAAGCATTGTTTTAATGTTTCTGAGCTAGTTATGATCCCCGAACATCATAACACCCCACTAAAAATATCTAGTAAATAACACTTGTAACCAACACTTGAAATGGAACCTTATCTAACTATATGGTTAAAACTTACACTTAGACCCCCCCCCCTTTTTGTGTGTGGACGGTCACAATGACCCCACCAAAATCTCTACTAAATCTCATCAAGATCTTATATGATCTCCCTAGATATTGCTTGATCATATTACTGGATTTTATTTGATTTATTAGAAGATATGCCTTGTACTAGATGACATAAAATCTATGGAGATCTTGATATATTGGATAATAGATTATATAAACCCTTAGTCCTTCACTCATTTCATTATCTTCATCACCAACACAAACTCTCTCTCTACCTCTTGCTTACCTACGTCCAAGAACACCCCACCCCCATCCATCATCTTCAATCCTTTTCCATTCATTCTACATGTATACAAAGGTGTAAGGAGCTAAGTTAGGAAGCTTGGAGCTTTCGGAAGTTGAAGGACCTTCACGGATTGCTTTTATCCACTTGTTTTCTACCCTTGAATCATCCCTAGCCTTGAGCTAGTAGTAAGATCTTCTACTCTTCATTTTACATCTATTTCCAGTGGTTAAAGAATGATACATGTTGAAAATCATGAAGAACACTAAGAAACTTGAAGATGAAACATGAACATAAGCATAAAACTATAAGAAATCTTAAAGAAATCATCTTGATTAGTGTTATTTTGCTTCTTGGTGATTGATTATTTGTGTTATGATGTTAGACATCATATGGAACCTACTAGATTGTGATTAAACACATGATCTAGTAAGTTAAGATGGTGACCTTGTGAAAGACCAAGATCATCATACTTTATGTTTCACATGAACTTGAAGAATGAAAATGATTTTTGTAAATGATGAAGCATGTAACATGTTGCTAGACATAAACTTGGATGATTTAAAAACTAGATTTATTAAGAGACTAAGTGAAATCACAGGACTTACATAAGCATGGTTTTTAAAGAAACTAAATATGTTTCTAGTGGTGAAACAAGTCTAAAAATACATTGTTAACAAGGAAAATTCAAAAAGATATATTTTTAGAAAATATGTTTGGAAGTTGTAAAGACCTAAAATCTTCAAGAATGATGATATTAAACAAATGACCACACTTTGAAGGGTAACTAGGCTTACTAAAAACATTAGTAAGTTACTACAAGTTTTTCTAAAAATTCAAGTTCATGTTGTTATGTATATTGCATAATTTTGGCACTTGTTAAGTGTAGGTTGATTGTTAATTGTTGGGGATGGTTTTAAAAGAAAATGATATGCTTTGATAGCATAGACACCTCCATTTTTAGGGGAAACTATGGCAATTTTTTCTAAAAATATAAACACTTAGAAAAATATTTTCTAACAAATATTTACAAGTGTATTTTAACTATGGATTTCAATATAAACTTTGCCATAATTTTTGTAACAAAAATACAAGTATTGGAGGTTGGTTTTTGTAAATAAAAATGGATAAATATGTATTTAGAATATATATTTACATTAAAGACATGATGTGTGTGAATATTTGTATGCTTTGTGTAGTAGTTATATTATTTTAGGGTTAAAATAATATAACTTGACAAATACCAAGAAATTACAATCCAAAATATTACCAAAAATCTCATGGAATAAATATACAAGTTGCACACATAATATTGTGATGCCGAACAAGAAATGTAACTTACCAAATATTCCGGAAAATACATTTATGAGTATATTTTTGGTAAATATTATTTTGGATACAAAAGAAATAAAAATATGATTTTTTATTATTATTATTATTATAAAGTATATCATATTTTCGACAAGGAGAAAATATATTGTTTTTGAGAAGTAAAAATATATTTTCCTAGAGTTTTTAGAAGATGTCTGATTTTTGGAAAAATATACGTTTTCTTGGATAAACTTAAAATACATTTGGGATGAAATAAGTTTATATATTTTCTAAGTGAGACTTGAAAATATATTGTTTTGGAAATATATATGGGATATTTATTAAGAAAATACGTACACACCGGAATATGACGCCAATACATGGCAAGATATACAAATACAAGAATACGGATATACATGTATGGGATACCCCCATCCTTGGGAAGGAAATACAAATATAAATACTTGAGAAATATCGTTACAAAATATTGTTTAACAATTATTCCAAAAATTCAATAAATGTAATTCAAGTTAAAATATTTAATATTTTAACGAATAATTATATAACTTGGAATAATGATGAAGACACTTGGAAACGTAACTCAAAGGCACTAATTAATACTAAGTCAAGGCACGACCCGCTCGTCTAATGGACCGTAGTACGCATGTAGGTAATCGTGCGTTCTAGAGGAAGCTTTGAGTTACATCGAATACAAGGAACGCAAAACTGTGAGTTCATGTCCCCCTTTTTCTTTAAACTTTTTTGTTTATTTACTTCGGGGGTGAAATACATGTTACAAAAGGATTACATACAAATACAATTGGTATGGTTAGCCTAGGAAAGAACCATAGATCTTGTGAATGGGTAGTCGGATACTTGAGACCATTAATCCTCGTATAAGGACCGAGGGACAGGAGTGATAGATCTATTTGGGTGTAGCGAGCCTCATCCATGAGTTCGCCGAATGGGCCATGAGGTGACTATGTCTTACAGGCGGAAGCCCGGTACAAAGTCTGCTAGGTTTGAGTCTTCCTGCACCATGTCACGTATATTAATGTATTAGCTACACATTAATTGATTTGTTTCCTTGTTGCTTTCATACCGGGACTTACAAGCTTACATACATACTTACAACGATTTCAAAGGTTTATACATACACTCAAACGAACACATGAGCTCGCTCAACTTTTGTTGATGTTTTCAAACTACATGTATTTCAGGGAATTTGTAAGTGGATCTGGCGGGCGTTGGAAGTTTTTATGCTGCGTTAGAATTAAAGATGTCATCTATCGTCTTTGAGTTTGGTCAGTGTGTCTTATTCCTGGATGAGACACGTTGTCACACCCCCAAAATCCACCATGCGGAGTACCACCGCTTGGAGGCGTGACGTGACCAGGATCGAGCCACCAATCATATTGAACAACGTAATCTTAGTAAGTAAAACCAATCACAATACAATTGGCGACCGTAAGACAGTAACCAGTCTTAAGTTAACAGCGGAAGCATAAAACGGAAGTTCAAAACATAAGTTCATAGTTCATAAGTTTAATGTCCAAAACATAGTTTATAAAGTTCAATTATTAAGTGCGGGACATAGCAGTCCGTACACCACAACGACTCCTTCCTCGTGCAAGCTCCAAGCGTTTAGCGACCTGTAAGGCATGTAACAACGAGTCAACAACAAAGTTGAGTGAATTCACAGTTGGTTGTTTAGTTATAGCATTCGTTTCGTAAATCATTTGTTCGTTTTGTAAACCATGTATCGTATAAATTCGTATCGCGGTCTTCCTGACATGTTTGCGAAGATTAGTGGGGGCTTCCCATGTGTTACTAGACCACGCGTATCAACTGCTACGAAAATGTAAGAGGTGCCCTAAGTCAATGTCTATCACCATTGACCCTTTGCCCATAGTCCATTAGTACACGCTCGTCCGACTGGCACGGTGTGAGGTTTGTTAAACCTAATAGCGTTATTAACTAATGACCCGCTCGCCATAGGCCTCGGCGATTAAGTCGATAAATGAGGGACTTCAATTGATAGAGTTGATGGTCTTATGGTCGTGTACGTAGGCTTTACGTACGTGCCCTTCAATCTGAGGACAGTAGTAAGTAGTTTAATAGTAATGATAGTTCGAGTAGTCATTCAATCCCATTCCCAACCCGCCGGGAATCCCATGCCTTGAAAAGAGTGTGAACTCACCTTGGTTGCTCGATTTGACTCTCAAATATAGCTAATAGTCGAGGTCGGTCAATCACGTCCTAGTATGATTACCACTTAGTTTATTAGTGATTTCAAATAGAACACAAAGTTCCTACACGTATCTATCACATAACATGCATCACTTTAACGGTTCATGCCCATATAACCTTCCCATCTATTCCCCACTCATAGACAAACATACAACATTGCACATAACACTTTTATTGACATATAACATGTTATACCATTCTCGGATAACCTACTCGACATTTAGACACGCAAATCACTACTTATGTCGTTTCAGCTTTATTAATCAAAACTGGACTGTTTTCGAGCATTTTAATAAAATAGTTAACCTTCTCCAAAAATTCCCAAATTTTCACAGAATGTTATAAACGTTCCAAATTTTATTGTGTAAAAATATCGGGGCCCAGTTCGTTACCAATATTATATAAAAATTTATTTACCCGACTGCAATCAGATTTGTTACTTTCTGATTGCAGTTTACGGAAAAATTCACTAAAATTTAATCGTAAGTCCGATCGACGAAAATCCAGTTGGAGGATCACGGAAACAACAGTGACCATCTACAGTAAAAATCCCACGAGCTGATTCTACTCAGGTTTCGAGTTACGACTCTGAATACGACACACTTTTTCAGCAGGAAAATTTCAGCTTGAGCTGCTGTCTTAAAACAATTCTTTAAAAATAGTAAACGACCTCAAAAAATTACGATTCCTGTGCCATTTGTTCGGTTATTCAAAAATACATAACTTAGACTCCAGAAATTTAGTTTTTCGGTTTAAAATGACCCAGTTACAGCCTGTTGAAGTTGGCTGGAAATTTCAATCAGCATGTTTATTTTTAGTGTTTTAGCTTTTGTGTGTCATGAACATTATACATATCATAACAAAGAACAATATGGAACAAGGGTGTGAAGGGACTTACTACTAGCACAAGGCTAGGGTAGAAATCTAGAACAAAATGAAGAGAAAAAGATGGTGAGAAGGACTTGAACAAAGCTTCCTTGTAAGCTCTTCCACTTGCAACTTCTAGGAATCAACTTTGGAGCTTGGAATGGCACTTGAATGTGTTGAAGGAGAAGATATGAGGGAGATGGTGGTGGTTCCGGTTATGGGGGGCCGAAAATAAGGGAAAGGAGTGAGTGAGAGAGTGTGGTTTAGTAATGATGGGTGATCTCAATGACCAATGCATGTAGAGATGCTCTTACACCATGAGCCACCCTATCCCTATGGTCATGATTACCTATCTCTTGGCCAACCACAATCAAGATTACAAGAATATTATCTCAACAAAATATTTGGTAAAGATTTGGCTGAAAAATCGGTTGGGGGGGGGGGGGTAATTTGTAAAAGTTGTGACTAAAAGGTAACTAAGTAGTTAAATTATAAGTATGGACTTGTATGTGTAGTGAAATGATTTTTAATGGGTGCTATGGTATACGAGGATCATGACTAGCCAAAAATAATTAAATAATGTGTTTGACAATTATTTGGTGTCCCGGGTAATGTCCGGTTGTTCGGTCGGATACTGCTCCGTTAAGTTGTTTAATTGTTCCGTAAGGCGTCTTATACATATATTTTTGTAACGAAATTTATTCCTAACACATAGGAAAACATACCGGACTATTTAGTAACTTTTCTGTATACTACTAGTATGCTAACACGCACATGTAAGTATAACACAGTAATCAGAGAGCAGTTAAATGATTCAGCACAGTCATCAAGTACTTTTATTATCATTAATAAACTGTACGGTTACATGCAAATTTGAGGGTTGTCACATTCTCCCCCTCTTAAGAGAATTTCGTCCCGAAATTTAGTGCGTAGTTACTGAGGAAGCTAGTTAAGTTGCGGTGTTTACTGGTTTTCCTGGGGTGTCACATCATCCCCCCGTTGATTTGGAATTTCGTCCCGAAATTCTGCAGTAGCTTCAGCCTCAGTAGTGGTTGCACTGTTTCCGAGCAACTGGGGATATCTGAGTTTCATCTGGTCTTCTCGTTCCCAGGTATACTCTGGGCCACGACGAGCATTCCAACGAACTCGGACCAGAGGTATCCTGGTATGCTTGAGGATCTTAACATCTCGATCCGTAATCTCTACTGGTTCCTCGACGAATCGCAGTTTCGTCGATTGTGAGTTCCTTAAGAGGGACTGTGAGGGTCCCATCTGACAGACACTTCTTCAGATTCGACACATGGAAAACATTGTGGACTCTGCTGAGTTCTTCAGGTAGATCCAACTTGTAGGCGACTTTGCCAATTTTCTCGGTGACTTCGAATGGTCCGACATAACGCGGATTGAGTTTGCCTCGTTTGCCAAAGCGGACTACACCTTTCCAAGGTGAGAGGGACTGTGAGGGTCCCATCTGACAGACACTTCTTCAGATTCGACACATGGAAAACATTGTGGACTCTGCTGAGTTCTTCAGGTAGATCCAACTTGTAGGCGACTTTGCCAATTTTCTCGGTGACTTCGAATGGTCCGACATAACGCGGATTGAGTTTGCCTCGTTTGCCAAAGCGGACTACACCTTTCCAAGGTGAGAGGGACTGTGAGGGTCCCATCTGACAGACACTTCTTCAGATTCGACACATGGAAAACATTGTGGACTCTGCTGAGTTCTTCAGGTAGATCCAACTTGTAGGCGACTTTGCCAATTTTCTCGGTGACTTCGAATGGTCCGACATAACGCGGATTGAGTTTGCCTCGTTTGCTAAAGCGGACTACACCTTTCCAAGGTGAGACTTTGAGTAGCACTCGATCCCCAATCTGGAGCTCGAGTGGTTTTCTTCCCTTATCAGCATAGTTTTTCTGACGGTCACGAGCTGCCGCCATTCGCTGTCGTATCTGAGCAATTCTCTCGGTTGTATCTACTACAAGTTCTGGGCCTGTGATTTGGCTGTCACCAACTTCTGCCCAACAGAGAGGTGATCGGCATGCCCTAAGTAGTTGTTATACGAAAATGCCTCGAACGGAGTGGCTTGGATGCTGGTGTGGTAGCTGTTGTTATACGAAAACTCCACTAACGGGAGGTGCTTTTCCCAGCCGTTACCAAAATCGATTACACATGCCCTAAGCATGTCTTCAAGGGTATGGATGGTGCGTTCAGATTGCCCATCCGTCTGTGGGTGATAAGCGGTGCTCATATCTAAACGTGAGCCAAAAGACTTGTGCATGGCTTGCCACAGTTCAGAAGTAAAACGCGCGTCACGATCAGAAATGATGGAGGTTGGTACTCCGTGCCTTGATACCACTTCCTTTAGGTAAATGTCTGCAAGAGTAGAAAACTTATCCGTTTCCTTGATAGCCAAAAAATGTGCGGACTTTGTGAGTCGATCCACGATTACCCAAATAGTATCATTTCCACGTTGAGATCTAGGCAGGCCAGTAACGAAATCCATGGAAATTTGCTCCCATTTCCATTGTGGTATCTCTGGTTGTTGAAGTAGGCCTGATGGTTTCTGATATTCAGTCTTGACTCTCGCATAAGTCAAGCACTTACTGACGTAGGTTGCTATGTGGGCTTTCATGCCAGGCCACCAATACGTAGTCTTGAGGTCGTGGTACATTTTATCCGAACCAGGATGTACCGAATAACGAGACTTGTGCGCTTCGTCCATCACAAGTTCGCGTAAGTTTCCATAAAGTGGAACCCAGATGCGCCCTGTTACATAGTAGGCGCTGTCTTCCTTTTATTCTAACCGCTGCCTTGATCCTCGTAAGGACTCAGCCCTGATGTTTTCTGCTTTCAATGCTTCAACCTGAGCATCACGAATTTGGGCAGGAAGACTAGATTGGATGGTAAGCTGTAACGCACGTACACGCTTAGGTATAGTATCCTTTCGACTGAGGGCGTCGGCCACAACATTGGCCTTGCCTGGATGGTATTTGATAGCGCATTCATAATCGTTCAAGAGCTCAACCCATCGGCGTTAACACATGTTTAATTCCTTTTGCTTGAAGATATGCTCGAGACTCCTGTGGTCGGTGAAAATGGTGCACTTGGTACCGTACAGGTAATGTCTCCATATCTTAAGCGCGAAAACAACTACTCCCAATTCCAAGTCATACGTAGTGTAATTCCTTTCGTGAACCTTGAGTTGGCGTGATGCGTAGGCAATGACCTTGTCACGTTGCATCAACACGCAACCAAGTCCTTGAATGGAAGCGTCGCAATAAACCACAAAATCGTCTGTGCCTTCAGGCAATGAGAGGATAGGCACGCTACAAAGTCTGTCTTTTAAGTGCTGAAATGCGGACTCCTGTGCATCTCCCCAACGGTAGATGACACCTTTCTGAGTCAGTAAAGTGAGAGGTTGCGCAATCCTTGAGAAATCCTTGATAAACCTTCTATAATATCCTGCCAAACCCAAGAATTGGCGGATTTCTGTTGGTGTGCGGGGTGTAGGCCAGTTCTTGATCGAGTCAACCTTGGATGGATCAACATGAATCCCATCCTTGTTTACTACGTGGCCTAGAAAGTGGACTTCGCGAAGCCAGAAGTCACATTTCGAAAACTTGGCATACAACTGCTCTTTTCGAAGAAGTTCCAGAATAAGCCTCAGATGTTGCTTGTGTTCCTCCTGACTCTTAGAATAGATCAGGATGTCGTCGATGAACACTATGACAAACTTATCCAGGTACGACTTGCACACTCGGTTCATGAGATCCATGAAGACTGCAGGTGCATTCGTTAGTCCGAAAGGCATAACCAGAAACTCGTAATGGCCGTAACGAGTTCTGAATGTTGTTTTAGAGACGTCCTCATCTCGGACTCTCAGCTGATGGTACCCTGATCTCAAATCAATCTTAGAGTAATAGCTCGACCCTTGCAGTTGGTCGAATAGGTCATCAATACGTGGGAGACGATAGCGATTCTTCACGGTCACCTTGTTGAGTTCTGTCACGGCCCCCGACCCGGTTTGACCCGTTTCAGGAGCCGCGGGACAGAAATCCCGTGGTATTTATTTAATTGAGTTTAACAGCGGAAGTTTATCATCAGGATCTTTTTAAAACTGAAATATTTCCCGATTATTTTATTTCACAATGCGGGATAAAACCTGATAATTTACAGTCTTGAGATTTCACGAAGAAATCCTTTATTTTACAAAACATGTTTCTTTATTTTATACTGAGCCACTTTCTTGAGCTTGTAGTGCTATATGGCACTTTTCCTGATTCATAACAGATCACCTGAAACATGTTTGAAAAAGGTTTTGTCAGCGGGAAATACTGAGTGAATCATTCTATTTTGCATAATGATGCATAGTTATTAATTACAGCATAAGAGCGATTACAATGGCTTCTATCTTATTTTTATCTGGCATTCTGTCACAATGGTGACAAGTCACAATGGTGACGATGGTCATACCACTATTTAGATCAATGAACCTAAATAGTGATGATTATCCCTGTAGGTCAATGAACCTAACAGTGATTGTCCCGAGTAGGTCAATGAACCTAACTGGGAGAAATTAGTAATGTGCACAATACCCCACTAACCAGTAATTCAAGATATCCACGACTTAGTCCCTGTAATTATAACCTTGAAAAATAATTTGAGGTATTGTAGAATAGTTGATAAAAAGAGAATGACTCACAAACTGTGAGAAAAGGAGAATGACTCACATTGCAGATTTATACGGGCAGAGCCTAGCCTACTGATTAGCCTTTTATCCTAAATTCAAATAATAGGCACACAATTCGGGGTTAGTAATCAATACAGCATTTACGATAACTCACGAGATCAACCATCACAACGAATGACAAAGTGCTATGCTTAAACATCCGTCGAATTAACGACTAATGACAAAGCATCACCCTAATGTGGGTAGAACTTAAACATCCATTGAGTACATTGATCGATCGGACAATGAATTGTAATAGCGATTGTGCTAATACCCTGATTGCGGCGTCGATTTAGTGCCTGTGTGTGTTAATTGGAGTATACAGAACTTATCTCAGCGCACAAAGTGAATTTGAGCGTCGTTCTGAAGCCAGAATTCAAGTCCCAAACTCCTGTATTTATAGGTGAATTTTGTCCCTTAGGCGGCCCGCGTGAGAATTAAGCTAACTTGAGGCGGCCCGCGTGAGAACTATTTTCATGCATAGGGTTGCCACGTGTGGGACTAGCTCAGCTGAGTCGACGATTTCTGAAAATTCCTTTCTGCCTACGTTTTAAGTGGATAATCGTCAATAGGGTTTAACCCCCCCTGAGTTTTAGGGGCCCTAATCCTGATTCTGAAATTTCTGAAAATTTTAGGGTTTGCGTAGAATCACTTGGGTCTCTCAATTAAGGTTTTCTATTGGTCAAATTACTTTAATAATTATGACTTTTGATGAGAGTCGTTACAAGTTCGCGGTAATCTATGCACATACGGAAGGTACCGTCCTTCTTCTTCACGAATAGTACTGGAGCTCCCCAGGGCGAAGAGCTAGGACGAATAAAACCTTTTTCCAAAAGTTCTTGTAATTTCTTGGACAGTTCTTCCAGTTCGGTTGGGGCTAAGCGATAAGGTGCTCGAGCTATTGGTGCTGCTCCAGGGGCTAGCTCGATTTGAAATTCAACTTGGCGATGAGGCGGAAGACTAGGTAATTCCTCAGGGAATACCTCGGGAAAATCACGCACAATAGGAATGTCTTCAATTCTCTTCTCTTCCGTTGACGTGTCAGTAACGAGCGCTAGAATGGCAGTGTGGCCCTTTCGTAGACATTTCTGGGCCTTAAGGAAAGAGATGATGCCTTCGACAGCACCACTCTTGTCGCCACGAATCACGAGAGGTTCTTCACCAGAACGAGGAATGCGGACGATTTTCTCCTTGCAAACAATCTCCGCTTGATGATGAGATAGCCAATCCATCCCAATAACGGCGTCGAAACTACCCAGTGTAATAGGAATAAGATCGATAGAGAAAGTCTGGCAAGCTAAGACGAGGTTACAACCTTTAACTACGTGTGTGGCTTCAAGACCTTTACCGTTAGCTAGTTCTACCGTGTGTTTGGTGTTCAGGAGTGTTGGAGTACGCTTAAGCATCTGACTAACTTTTAAGGACACATAACTAGTATCGGCACCCGAATCGAATAAAACAGTAACAAAGAAATCATCCAGAAGAAACTTACCCATCACTATGTTAGGATCATTCCTTGCTTCACCCTGACCAATCATGAACACTCGACCCCTGGCACCGTTGCCATCATTGTTTCCCCCATTGTTGCCCCCATTATTGTTCCTGTTTCCCTGGTTGTTGTTGTTGTTCTGATTCTGGTTAAGTTGGGGACAGTTCTTCTTAAAGTGGCCTTCAGCGCCACACTGAAAGCATCCCCTGTAGCCCTGTTGCTGTTGCTGATTCTGCGGTGCTTGCTGTTGTTGCTGGTGATTCTGATTTGCAGGCCGTGAGCTCCTGCAATCCTTGGCTTCATGACCCATCTTGAGACACCTCTGACAACGTCCCTTGTTGCACTGACCACTATGGTGTCTGTTGCATTTGTTGCACTTTGGGTGGTTTCCTCGATACCCACCCTGTCCTTGATTACCGGAGGATTGCTGACCAGGACTCTGGTAGTCATCAGTCTTTCGCTGCTGAGACTGACCCGAAGCAGAACCCTTACTGGAGTTTCCATCCCATTTTCGCTTGTTGTCGGTAAGTGCATCAGAAGTAGCTGTGCCACTGATTCGTTTGGGCAGCCTGTTTTGCTCCACCGCCTGGTCAGTGAGTCGATGGGCCAACTTGATGATTTGTTGTATGGTACCCAGATTGGCTGAAGTCACGTGACTTTGAATCTATGGTACAAGGCCCTTGAGATACAGCTCAATTCGTTTGATGGGAGGGTCCACCATAGTTGGACACAGGATGGCCAGCTCGTTTGACCTCTTAGTATACGTCTCAATCTCAGACCCCGTCATTTTCAGATTGAAAAATTCCACTTCTAGCTTGTGGATGTCATCCCGACTACAGTATTCTTCTTTGATCAGTTCCTTGAAACCATTCCAGGGGGTGGCATTAGCAACTGCCAGTCCTAGTAGTTGAACCTGTGCCTTCCACCAGGTTAACGCAGCTCCTTCAAGTGTTCCGGTAGCATATTTCACCCTACGGTCTTCGGGGCATTCACACATCTCGAAAACTGACTCAAGCTTTTCAAACCAGTGAAGAAGGCCTACTGCTCCTTCTGTACCACTGAAAGTAGTAGGTCGGCAGTCCATGAACGTTTTGAATGTGCACACAGGAGTTTGAGTGTGTTGACCTCCTGCAGGGTTAGCTGCGAGTGCCTCAGTGACTTGTTCGTTGATCGAAGCCGTCAACTGGGCTTGAGTGAGATTGATACGTCCTCCGCGTCCGCTCATGATCTTCATAATGAAGCAACGTAAGTGAGAAAAGTGTCGCGAAAGTGCGTAAGTGTGGGACGACAGTAGAGAGTAAGCACACAGGGTTCAAATAGCAATTATCACGTTAACTAATGCACAGTGTGAATTATCTAACCGACAGTATAACATAAATCATACCATTTATTGTGTCGAGTCTTGCACGTGGAGCGAAGCGTCGTTGTGGATCGTTGAGCACTGTACAAGTTATAGTCTGGTTTTATCAAAAGCTTTTCCCTTTTTAAAACCAAGTTCACTATAACCAATGGCTCTGATACCAATCTGTCACACCCCCAAAATCCACCATGCGGAGTACCACCGCTTGGAGGCGTGACGTGACCAGGATCGAGCCACCAATCATATTGAACAACGTAATCTTAGTAAGTAAAACCAATCACAATACAATTGGTGACTGTAAGACAGTAACCAGTCTTAAGTTAACAGCGGAAGCATAAAACGGAAGTTCAAAACATAAGTTCATAGTTCATAAGTTTAATGTCCAAAACATAGTTTATAAAGTTCAATTATTAAGTGCGGGACATAGCAGTCCGTACACCACAACGACTCCTTCCTCGTGCAAGCTCCAAGCGTTTAGCGACCTGTAAGGCATGTAACAACGAGTCAACAACAAAGTTGAGTGAATTCACAGTTGGTTGTTTAGTTATAGCATTCGTTTCGTAAATCATTTGTTCGTTTTGTAAACCATGTATCGTATAAATTCGTATCGCGGTCTTCCTGACATGTTTGCGAAGATTAGTGGGGGCTTCCCATATGTTACTAGACCACGCGTATCGACTGCTACGAAAATGTAAGAGGTGCCCTAAGTCAATGTCTATCAGCATTGACCCTTTGCCCATAGTCCATTAGTACACGCCCGTCCGACTGGCACGGTGTGAGGTTTGTTAAACCTAATAGCGCTATTAACTAATGACCCGCTCGCCATAGGCCTCGGCGATTAAGTCGATAAATGAGGGACTTCAATTGATAGAGTTGATGGTCTTATGGTCGTGTACGTAGGCTTTACGTACGTGCCCTTCAATCTGAGGACAGTAGTAAGTAGTTTAATAGTAATGATAGTTCGAGTAGTCATTCAATCCCATTCCCAACCCGCCGGGAATCCCATGCCTTGAAAAGAGTGTGAACTCACCTTAGTTGCTCGGTTTGACTCTCAAATATAGCTAATAGTCGAGGTCGGTCAATCACGTCCTAGTATGATTACCACTTAGTTTATTAGTGATTTCAAATAGAACACAAAGTTCCTACACGTATCTATTATATAACATGCATCACTTTAACGGTTCATGCCCATATAACCTTCCCATCTATTCCCCACTCATAGACAAACATACAAAATTGCACATAACACTTTTATTGACATATAACATGTTATACCATTCTCGGATAACCTACTCGACATTTAGACACGCAAATCACTACTTATGTCGTTTCAGCTTTATTAATCAAAACTGGACTGTTTTCGAGCATTTTAATAAAATAGTTAACCTTCTCCAAAAATTCCCAAATTTTCACAGAATGTCATAAACGTTCCAAATTTTATTGTGTAAAAATATCGGGGCCCAGTTCGTTACCAATATTATATAAAAATTTATTTACCCGACTGCAATCAGATTTGTTACTTTCTGATTGCAGTTTACGGAAAAATTCACTAAAATTTAATCGTAAGTCCGATCGACGAAAATCCAGTTGGAGGATCACGGAAACAACAGTGACCATCTACAGTAAAAATCCCACGAGCTGATTCTACTCAGGTTTCGAGTTACGACTCTGAATACGACACACTTTTTCAGCAGGAAAATTTCAGCTTGAGCTGCTGTCTTAAAACAATTCTTTAAAAATAGTAAACGACCTCAAAAAATTACGATTCCTGTGCCATTTGTTCGGTTATTCAAAAATACATAACTTAGACTCCAGAAATTTAGTTTTTCGGTTTAAAATGACCCAGTTACAGCCTGTTGAAGTTGGCTGGAAATTTCAATCAGCATGTTTATTTTTAGTGTTTTAGCTTTTGTGTGTCATGAACATTATACATATCATAACAAAGAACAATATGGAACAAGGGTGTGAAGGGACTTACTACTAGCACAAGGCTAGGGTAGAAATCTAGAACAAAATGAAGAGAAAAAGATGGAGAGAAGGACTTTAACAAAGCTTCCTTGTAAGCTCTTCCACTTGCAACTTCTAGGAATCAACTTTGGAGCTTGGAATGGCACTTGAATGTGTTGAAGGAGAAGATATGAGGGAGATGGTGGTGGTTTCAGTTATGGGGGGGCCGAAAATAAGGGAAAGTTGTGAGTGAGAGAGTGTGGTTTAGTAATGATGGGTGATCTCAATGACCAATGCATGTAGAGATGCTCTTACACCATGAGCCACCCTATCCCTATGGTCATGATTACCTATCTCTTGGCCAACCACAATCAAGATTACAAGAATATTATCTCAACAAAATATTTGGTAAAGATTTGGCTGAAAAATCGGTTGGGGGGGGGGTAATTTGTAAAAGTTGTGACTAAAAGGTAACTAAGTAGTTAAATTGTAAGTATGGACTTGTATGTGTAGTGAAATGATTTTTAATGGGTGCTATGGTATACGAGGATCATGACTAGCCAAAAATAATTAAATAATGTGTTTGACAATTATTTGGTGTCCCGGGTAATGTCCGGTTGTTCGGTCGGATACTGTTCCGTTAAGTTGTTTAATTGTTCCGTAAGGCGTCTTATACATATATTTTTGTAACGAAATTTATTCCTAACACATAGGAAAACATACCGGACTATTTAGTAACTTTTCTGTATACTACTAGTATGCTAACACGCACATGTAAGTATAACACAGTAATCAGAGAGCAGTTAGATGATTCAGCACAGTCATCAAGTACTTTTATTATCATTAATAAACTGTACGGTTACATGCAAATTTGAGGGTTGTCACACACGTCTTCCAAACCTTGGTGTTATTCAATATCTTTTGACGAGTCCTTAATGAACTCATACACAATTTGTACGGTTTGTAAAACTTGAATTTGAAGTCTACGTTTTAAAACAATGTTGTTATGTTTTGAACTTATTTGATGGATGACAAACCTATGGTTTCATCATACAATTGATGTTATGATTGAATGCAATGATATTAAGAAAGTCACACCATAATCACGCTTCCGCAAAAGACTGGGTGTGACAGCTTGGTATCAGAGCCAGGTTCGTAGCGAACTAGGAGTCTTTCTCGAGTCTAGACTATGATCATTAGGGCTCTCACGAAAACGTTTTTTTTTTACGAACACGTTTTCATTGCATACACGAAATGCCCAGATCCAGGAAACAAACATTTTTACAATAAAAGATACAAATCACATTTCAAAGAATTCATTTATAATTCAGTCTGAGAGACTGGGGAGTTAGTCTGAGAGACTAGCTGGGGCAGTCTGAGAGACTGGGGAGTTAGTCTGAGAGACTAGCTGGGGCAGTCTGAGAGACTGGGGAGTTAGTCTGAGAGACTAGCTGGGGCAATCTGAGAGACTGGGAAGGTCAGTCTGAGAGACTAGCTGGGGCAGTCTGAGAGACTGGGAACGTCAGTCTGAGAGACTGGGTAGTTAGTCTGAGAGACTAGTTGGGACAGTTGAGAAACTGGGTAGTTCAGCTTGAGAGGCTGGGTGTTTCAGTCTGAGAGACTGGGTGTTTCGTCTGAGAGACTGGGTGTCTAGTCTGGGAGACTGGGTGTCTAGTCTGAGAGACTGGGTGTTTAGTCTGAGTGACTGGGTGTTTAGTCTGAGAGACTAGGTGTTTAGTCTGAGAGACTGGGTGTTTAGTCTGGGAGACTGGGTGATTAGTCTGGGAGACTGGTTGGTTAGTCTGGGAGACTAGGTGTGTTAGTCTGGGAGACTAGGAAGGATAGAAAGTTTCATGAAGAATAATGTGAATACATGATTACATGATAAGTTACCCTTGTTTGCATACACTAATTGTTAGTGATTACTATGGATGTACATGTTATGACTATTATGTACCGGCACACATGTTACTTTATTTAGAAAGCGAGTTATCAGACATTGATAACCCTATGGCCACCACCCCAGATAATGAGATTGCACCTGCACCGGAGATGTTTACGTCAGGCACTGAGAATGACCCTGACATGCTGACCAAGGGCGAGGACGACTTTCAACCGTTCGCGCTACCAGACTTTGGTGACGATTTACCCTTACTGATGGCTTCCTTGACGAGGATCTTTTGTCATCCTAGTTTTAGTCCATGACCACCTCATCACTGGTCATCTCGATAGTGAGCACACCATGGCCCCGATCCTCGATAATGCGTCTCCCGTGCACATTCCTTTTGAAGGTGGGCTACTCGACGAGTAGTTGATGATGACGTTGACATGTTTATTGATGGTCCTCCTGATGACGCCTAGGATAATGAAAAGTTAGACGAGAACGTTGTTACTAGTTTCACTTCTTGAGAACCCTGTTATCAAGCTATCCTCTGATCTAGTATACACTTGATTTCAGACTCCTTTGAGTCTGCGACATTTTCAACTTTACAGACGATCAGGTGATCGCTTTTTGCTACTGATTTGGACAAAGACACCGCTATGACTGCTGCACTATCACCTGCTCGAAATCCCACACCTTCACATGACCCAGAGCCTGCTCTTGAGACAGCTCCAGTTCCTTTTGGGTCAGCTTGATGTTACACCTGCTGATCCTGCGCCCTTACTTGATCATGAGCCTATTTCTTTTGGTTTATCAAACATTGCACCCCTTATACCTGACCCAGTACCTGCACCTGATGACCTTCTCTTTTGTTGGGACTTTTGTTCCTGCACCTGCACCCGCTGATGTTGCTCCTTTGGAAACCGAAGTCCATTGCGCCGACATGCCTACCGCTTTCTTTCAGGATATACCCGCACCCCAGAAAAGTACTCCAGGTCAGCACCCGCATGACGATCCTTTTGCTACAGCAGCACTTTCCCCGACCTCACAGGCCGCACCGTTTGCTACTTTCACCTCTACACCGCTGGACGAGCCATTTCGATGGTTCCTATAATACACTATGCTAATTTTAGACCCTTACCATCCCTCACATTATGGAGGCTATACATAGAATGAGTTTCTCCTGTCACAATCGGCTACAGTATAAGATTATAAGTCGCAGAATGTTAGAGCTTGAGCTGACACCACGTCCTCCACCCTGCCTATTGCCAGTATACTTTGATCCTCCACATTTATCAAAGATTCCTTTTGCACTCTCACCTGTTGCTATTACACCTTTCCCAGGTTTTTGATGCTCAAGCGGCAGATCAGTTAATTACTTCGACGTATATACAAGCTCGAGGAGGAGTTCACGCATGTTAGCAGTTTACTTTTCTTTCCTCCTCCACCTCAGTCACCAGTATAGTTGGTTTCTGGATTATGCGGATTGCATTACAATTGGGTAAAGACACTAATGATGAGCCGAGATTGTGGAGACTTTTGAAGACCACTTCTGACTACGTAATTTTGATGCACTAATATACTTATTGGACAAGGGTAGGGTGACCCTGTGTCCCTTTTGATGTGATACATTTTGTAAGACAATGCAATTGTGGTCGGATAATAATGAGAGCCCAATCATCATTAAACATGCGACAAATACCTTGTGGCCAATAACCAATGAAAGCTCAGTCGCTATGTCTTCATTAAGCACATTGTTGATCTCTATGTGTGTGCTATAATTATAATACTACGTGCTTGCTTGCTATGCTCTCATTAAATGTAATTCCTGAATTACTTGGTTATGCTATGATTATGCTATTGCATGATTGGTTGATCTGATAATCTATTATGTGTATGTACGTATGACCTCTAAAATAACTATATGTACTCCCTGAACAAATGAGACCTGACCGAACCGATCTTCTTCTTAGAAGATGTCGATACAAGGGAACGTCGATACCAACAGCCCTCTGCCAGCGACAGCGGCAGAACTACAAGAGCGCATCTCACAGGCCATTGCACAGCACGAGGCCCTTCGCTCCGAACGCGGCAGAGGTACCCCAGGAAATAATCCACCCAACGGCTGCACCTACAAGCAGTTCTTGAGCTACAAACCTCGAGACTTCGACGGCACTGGGGGTGCCATAACTTTTCTGCGCTGGGTTGAGAAGACGGATTATGTTTTGCGATTAAGTAAGTGCGTCCCCGAACATCAGGCCACGTACATAGCTGGACTATTTCTAGATGGGGCTCTGTCATGGTGGAACCTTCAGGTTCAGACAATCGGCTAGACTGCTGCGTATGCTTTGACGTGGGACGAACTGAAAGAACTGATGCATAAGAGATATTGCTCGAGGGTGGAAGCCCAAAAGTTGGAGACTGAACTGTGGAACTTGAAAATGGAAGGTTCCAAGATAACTGAGTATGTACAGAGATTTCACGATTTATCACAAGTTGCTTCGCGTTTGCTGGAACCAGAATCTAGGAAAATCGAACGCTTCATTGGGGGATTGGCACCTCAGATTTTAAGCCTGGTGACAACATCAAAACCCTAGACGATTACCGAGGCTATCGACTTAAGTGTGGCGCTCACTGAAGAAGCGGATAGACTAGGGAAATTTTCCACTTCGGGAGGGAAAGAGGAGACTCCTGTAGAGCCATCTGGAGTTAACAAGAGAAAGTTCGCAAACTTCAAAAAGGGTACTCGGGTGAATAGCAAGAACAAGGCCAAAAAAGGAAAAGACTACACAGGTATCCTACCTAAGTGCGACAATTGTCTACGTTACCATGTCGGGCGATGTAAATATGGAAAATGCGGTAATTGTGGCAAGAGGGGGCATCCCAAGGAAACTTGTAGGCAAGATACTGAAAGTAGAAATGGAGGCCAAGATGGTAGCGAGAATTACGGAGGAAACAACAACAAAGACAACGACAACTATCAAGGCAGGACGAGTGACAAACAAAAATGTGCTCAAGGTTGTCTTAACTGTGGGAGCAAAAAGCATTTCAGAAAATATTGCCCTAAGAAGAACCAGGCGCAAGGCTGAAAGCTCAATAGCGGAGCTAGGGAAGCACGTCAGAATCCAAACAAGGTTATCCATACGTTCCATATTAGACAACATTATGCATCTGTGCTACTTGATATTATTATTACAAATTTTAGCTTCAGAGTTGAAAGTGTACTTGGTTTGGTAGCAAGTAAGTTAGATAACCCGTACTCGATAGAACTAGCTAATAGGAAGCTAGTCGAAGTCAACGAAGTAATTGGAATCGGCAAGATAGAACCCGGAGAGCGTGAGTTTACGCTTGATCTACTGCCAGTTGAGTTGGAAGGCTTCGACAAGGTAACCTGGAGGGATTGGTGGTCGAGCGATCGAGCGGAGAGTGATATCCGCATCCCGATGACGAACGAAGAAACGATCGTGACTCATGAAGCAGGATACGCCCCTACAAGTTACTAATTGCTTGAAGACACGAAAGTTGTTGCATGAAGGATGTGTTGTTTTCTTGACTCATGTCGTGGACAAAGGAGCCGAAGAACCAAAACACGAAGATATTCCTGGGATAAAGGAATACCCTGAAGTCTTCCCCGAAGACTTGCCAGAATTATCTCCTCAACGACAAGTCAATTTCGCATCAATTTGATCCCAGGCGCCGCGCCTGCTATTAATGCACCTTAGCGACTTACAAGGATTGTCAGTGTAGTTTCAGTAGTGGATAGAGAAGGAAGATAACAGACCAAGTTTTTCCGTTTTGGGTAACCCCGGTTCTGCTCATCAAGAAGAAGGATGATGATTTACAAATGAGCATCAACTACCAGGAGCTGAACGAGCTAACCAACAAGAGTCGGTAACTCTTGCAGAGGGTTAACGAATTATTTAACTAACTGTGAGGATCCAACTACTATTACACGACTGATCGATGATCGAGTGTCATTAGCTGTGAATTCAAGAAGAAAGTATACCGGGGAAATTGTGGGACAATAACTTGTTTTAAACATACACAAAAATGGTGTTTCCTACACAATGCACAAAACAGTTTTACACAAAATACGAAACTTTGTGAATCTAGAAAACATGTACTTAGGATCTATGGGAACCCAGGTCCAAACTCGTAAAGGTTGATACTTAGGAACCACATCTGTTAACCCAAGCAAACACCATTATCCTGGCATATATGCCATTTCAGTTAACCAAATAGAAAGTACTTAAATTCTTTTGTTGAAATCTTCACTTTCGCTTCTAGCAAGTAGATGTTTGCATCTCTACTCCCCTAATGGTAGTTGCATCGAGCCAATTTTCTTCGCTGAGAGCGAACACACAATTGCTTCAATACTTGGTCATTTCTTCATCTTAGCAAATACTCATTGCTTCAGTACTCGGAAACTTATATGTCACACATGCACCATTTTCTACGCATGTGGTTTCGTTTCGAATAAACGCTTCATTGAAATTCAAATATTACTGATTTATGATTCGAATGACCTACCTTATTATAATTGTTGGCTCTTTTGTTACCAAGTCAACACACTTTCTTGAGACTTCTCTTCTTTCAAGTTACACTCATGGTTTATCTTCGTAACCATGCTGAGATTCCAATGTTGATGCATACGTTTATTGTCGGATTACGCTAAAACCAAGTTCAATTGCTTAAACTTATCCATTTCGCATGTTCAGTTTAAGACGTCATATGATGTATTGAGAGCATCATATTCAAGTATTTCTGCAAAGATTCTTTCATTTCGAGTCGTAGTAGACTTGGTTGGTCTACGGCTCCACTAAATCGTTTGTTGGTCTCAATACCTTGCGGTGATACTTTCACATAATTGAAGCTTGCGCTAATTTGGTTATGCACCCTATACACGGATTTAATTGTCTAATTATTTGTTCTAAATCCGTTTTGGTTATCACAATTAAAGCGGTCTCAACACAATTGTGTGTTAAGGCAATGGTACATAGATTCATTTCATATCACAATGAACCTCCTAACGATTCTTTCATTGTCAATCGAATGCCTTGCGGTACTTAATACTTTTTCATCCTCGATCAAAAACAGTGGCTTTTTGATGTTCCGTATCCAACTGAAAACTCTATAACATTGTGTAAATCAAATCTTCAGACTTGTCTCGATACACTTTCATTTGACTTCAAACACGGTGAACTCGTCCAGTCACCACTATTATTGAATTATGTCATTACGACACCTTGTGGTGTCATTACAAACTTGTAGCTTGTGCTAATCATGGTCAACCGTTTCACACAAAACTACGCATACTTTTGTTTGACCTGTCATTTAAACATTCCTAATGCAACTACGAATTAAGACAATGATACACCAGATTCGCTTGTATTTCATTCGGTGTATTTTCGCAATTCAAGAATCTCAACACACTAAACCTTACCATTCATCTATTCGGAAGTTGACAGATCATTTTCATGTTACTATCACATTTGAGTTGTTGATTTTGAATTCATATAGCGGATGCTATGGTTTGTGAAAACTTGTTTGCTTATTGTGACCGATTGTTTGAGAATCCATCGGTCGAAACTCCTTTATTGCACCCCTGTTAACTAAGTAACACTAGATTCTACATCTATACATCTCGTGTCCTTTGACATCAAATGCTAAGAGCACATACCTTTTAACCATTGGATTCGTGTTGTCGTAATATATTCTTGGATTCACCTGATGTGAATAAGGTTTAATTCGGTTTTGTGATTACCTACCTCAATATTATCCATCTTCATACACGCATAATGTAACCCTAAGGAGTTAAGGTAGTACAAATTTCGAGGACGAAATTTTCTTAACAAGGGGAGAATGTGACAACTGTCAAATTTGCATGCATCCGTACAATTAATTAACTATGATTAGTGCCTAATGACTGTGCCGATTTACAATTTATGACTTAAATTGCGTTCTGATTTCTGCATCATACTCACATGCGCATCACATATTGCATACTGTCACTTCATTTATCACATACAAACTTTAGTGACATAAACGATGCACAAAGCACAGTTAGCACAACTAGCGGATAGCTCAGAAAAATGCTGATGATGTCAGTACATAGACAAACAGTGTTCTGAAATCCCGTATGGGCCAGAGACAAGGTTTTACACTAGTATGGTGTGTAGGGAAGTAAGGACCACAAAACTGCTTTTCTAGGTGATAGTTAAAGTGCTGGAAAGTACCTAAAACCCACATAAAGTGCAGAATTCTACATAATTCAGCAAAAATCAGCTTTTTAATAAGCTAGTAACATGCAAAAACATGACTAAATGGTCCTGAATGCTTCTCTAAGTGTTGGAAATTAAAAGTGTCACAAAAGGGGTACATAAAGATCACTAAACGGAATAGTTTGACACTTTAACGAACCGGTATCTAACCGAACAATCGGACATTACCCGAAACACCAAAATTATACTAGAAGCATTGTTTTAATGTTTCTGAGCTAGTTATGATCGCCGAACATCATAACACCCCACTAAAAATATCTAGTAAATAACACTTGCAACCAACACTTGAAATGGAACCTTATCTAACTATATGGTTAAAACTTACACTTAGACCCCCCCCCCCCTTTGTGTGTGGACGGTCACAATGACCCCACCAAAATCTCCACTAAATCTCATCAAAATCTTACATGATCTCCCTAGATATAGCTTGATCTTGCAAGATATTATTGGATTTTATTTGATTTATTAGAAGATATGCCTTGTACTAGATGACATAAAATCTATGGAGATCTTGATATATTGGATAATAGATTATATAAACCCTTAGTCCTTCACTCATTTCATTATCTTCATCACCAACACAAACTCTCTCTCTCTCCCTCTTGCTTACCTACGGCCAAGAACACCCCACCCCCATCCATCATCTTCAATCCTTTTCCATCCATTCTACATGTATACAAAGGTGTAAGGAGCTAAGTTAGGAAGCTTGGAGCTTTCGGAAGTTGAAGGACCTTCACGGATTGCTTTTATCCACTTGTTTTCTACCCTTGAATCATCCCTAGCCTTGAGCTAGTAGTAAGATCTTCTACTCTTCATTTTACATCTATTTCCAGTGGTTAAAGAATGATACATGTTGAAAATCATGAAGAACACTAAGAAACTTGAAGATGAAACATGAACATAAGCATAAAACTATAAGAAATCTAAAAGAAATCATGCTGATTAGTGTTATTTTGCTTCTTGGTGATTGATTATTTGTGTTATGATGTTAGACATCATATGTAACCTACTAGATTGTAATTAAGCACATGATCTAGTAAGTTAAGATGGTGACCTTGTGAAAGACCAAGATCATCATACTTTATGTTTCACATGAACTTGAAGAATGAAAATGATTTTTGTAAATGATGAAGCATGTAACATGTTGCTAGACATAAACTTGGATGATTTAAAAACTAGATTTCTTAAGAGACTAAGTGAAATCACAGGACTTACATAAGCATGGTTTTTAAAGAAACTAAATATGTTTCTAGTGGTGAAACAAGTCTAAAAATACATTGTTAACAAGGAAAATTCAAAAAGATATATTTTTAGAAAATATGTTTGGAAGTTGTAAAGACCTAAAATCTTCAAGAATGATGATAATAAACAAATGACCACACTTTGAAGGGTAACTAGGCTTACTAAAAACATTAGTAAGTTACTACAAGTTTTTCTAAAAATTCAAGTTCATGTTGTTATGTATATTGCATAATTTTGGCACTTGTTAAGTGTAGGTTGATTGTTAATTGTTGGTGATGGTTTTAAAAGAAAATGATATGCTTTGATAGCATAGACACCTCCATTTTTAGGGGAAACTATGGCAATTTTTTCTAAAAATATAAACACTTAGAAAAATATTTTCTAACAAATATTTACAAGTGTATTTTAACTATGGATTTCAATATAAACTTTGCCATAATTTTTGTAACAAAAATACAAGTATTAGAGGTTGGTTTTTGTAAATAAAAATGGATAAATATGTATTTAAAATATATATTTACATTAAAGACATGATGTGTATGAATATTTGTATGCTTTGTGTAGTAGTTATATTATTTTAGGGTTAAAATAATATAACTTGACAAATACCAAGAAATTACAATCCAAAATATTACCAAAAATCTCATGGAATAAATATACAAGTTGCACACATAATATTGTGATGCCGAACAAGAAATGTAACTTACCAAATATTCCGAAAAATACATTTTTGAGTATATTTTTGGTAAATATTATTTTGGATACAAAAGAAATGAAAATATGATTTTTTATTATTATTATTACAAAGTATATCATATTTTCGACAAGGAGAAAATATATTGTTTTTGAGAAGTAAAAATATATTTTCCTAGAGTTTTTAGAAGATGTATGATTTTTGGAAAAATATACGTTTTCTTGGATAAACTTGAAATACATTTGGAATGAAATAAGTTTATATATTTTCTAAGTGAGACTTGAAAATATATTGTTTTGGAAATATATATGGGATATTTATTAAGAAAATACGTACACACCGGAATACGACGCCAATACATGGCAAGATATACAAATACAAGAATACGGATATACGTGTATGGGATACCCCCATCCTTGGGAAGGAAATACAAATATAAATACTTGAGAAATATCGTTACAAAATATTGTTTAACAATTATTCCAAAAATTCAATAAATGTAATTTAAGTTAAAATATTTATTATTTTAACGAATAATTATATAACTTGGAATAATGATGAAGACACTTGGAAACGTAACTCAAAGGCACTAATTAATACTAAGTCAAGGCACGACTCGCTCGTCTAATGGACCGTAGTACGCATGTAGGTAATCGTGCGTTCTAGAGGAAGCTTTGAGTTACATCGAATACAAGGAACGTAAAACTGTGAGTTCATGTCCCCCCTTTTCTTTAAACTGTTTTGTTTATTTACTTCGGGTGTGAAATACATGTTACAAAAGATTACATACAATACAATTGGTATGGTTAGCCTAGGAAAGAACCATAGATCATGTGAATGGGTAGCGGATACTTGAGACCATTAATCCTCGTATAAGGACCGAGGGACAGGAGTGATAGATCTATTTGGGTGTAGCGGGCCCCATCTATGAGTCCGCCGAATGGGCCATGAGGTGACTATGTCTTACAGCCGGAAACCCGGTACAAACTCTGCTAGGTTTGAGTCTTCCTGCACCATGTCACGTATATTAATATATTAGCTACACATTAATTGATATGTTTCCTTGTTGCTTTCATACCGGGACTTACAAACTTACATACATACTTACAACGATTTCAAAGGTTTATACATACACTCAAACGAACACATGAATTCGCTCAACTTTTGTTGATGTTTTCAAACTACATGTATTTCAGGGAATTTGTAAGTGGATCTGGCGGGCGTTGGAAGTTTTTATGCTGCATTAGAATTAAAGATGTCATCTATGGTCTTTGAGTTTGGTCAGTGTGTCTTATTCCTGGATGAGACACGTCTTCCAAACCTTGGTGTTATTCAATATCTTTTGACGAGTCCTTAATGAACTCAAACACAATTTATACGGTTTGTAAAACTTGAATTTGAAGTCTACGTTTTAAAACAATGTTGTTATGTTTTGAACTTATTTAATGGATGACAAACCTATGGTTTCATCATATAGTTGATGTTATGATTGAATGCAATGAAATTAAGAAAGTCACACCATAAGCACGCTTCCGCAAAAGACTGGGTGTGACACCCTCTCCTCTCGTCGAATATATATACTCATCGCATTTAATGCGATGGGTAAACGTGTCGGGATCACCGCACGCGTAACCAATCAGCAGCTGCCTCGTAAGGCGGGATTCTCAGAGTGACGGTTACCACGCGCGCGTGGGCCTCACTCGCCTGACGGAAAGCCGAACCGTCAGTAACAGTATGATGATCGATGTGTCAGCAGTCAACTCAAACATCGCCATCAACGACATTTGCACCAACCAGTCAGAATTCAAAATTCGAGGTTTTTCCCACTCAAAGTTACTACAAACTTCATGCAGAAGTTACCAAGGCTACGCATCATTCATGGTTATCCAATGAACCTGCGCGATCACACTCAAAAGCAAAAAACTTTCAACAGGCAACTTTGGTAGTCGCGCCGTAGTAATTGACAATCACTTACACGCGCGCCACCTACCAAGACCTAGCAAGCACCTTTCAAAGCTAGCACACTTTTTTTTCTAAGTCAAGAGCTCCAACCATTTACTTTGCGCATGGAGCAGCACTGGACTGGGGGACTTGAAGGGGTATGGTCCCAAAAAGTCGCGTAGACCATTCAGGTCGCGCGCTGGACCATACTCCTTACTCAATAAGCTGATCAATTTATAGACCTCGCACAGGCTGCTTAAGTAAACCTATCCTCGCGCGAGGTCCAAGCAAGAGATGACGTCAGTTTTCACACTTAGTGTTCTGAATAAGAGCCTTCATCTCCTACAACCCTGCGCGGGCCAGTTACGTGCACAACAAGGGTCGCGAAGGAGTTACGGCGCAAGGTCACTTCAAAAAGTACATAAGGTACAAGTGGCAGAAGAATGAGCTAATCAGCGTCCACCAGGCTGTGCTCCATCGTGCTCCACGATCGACTGACGTGCAGGAGACAAAGAGTACACAAGGACGCCTACGTGGCACTAATCAGGGGGTGGCAACAATTGCCCCATGATCTCCGCTTACCTGCTGATGGCAGAGGGACAACAAGGCCGAAAACTAGGACACGTGGCTCCAATCAAGGTGCGCCAGCACCGGAGATCTTTTAGAAGCCACTAACGGTCGATACCAATGAGACAAGAAGGATATCCCTAGTTGTCACCTTCCGGCCCAAGGCCCATCAGCCCATCTCTTCTTACACCTCTCCGGCTATAAATAGAGATCTCCATGCACAGGTTAAACATTCCATTCTCTCTACTCTCACTCTTAACCCATACTTATTTCCTCAAAGAAGTTACTTATTCTCACGCCGTAGTCTGGTTAAGAGGGAAACCCCCATATTCCCCTCTTAGCGAGCTAACGGTGTTACTGCTACAGGAAGAACGGAGCATAACGGAGCTCAGGAAAGATTAAGAAGTTAACCCTCATGTTTGAAACATAAACCAAAGTAATTAACCTTAAAATTAGTTACGCGTTTCTTCAGAGGGCCTGGACAAATTTGGAGCTGGAGTTTCATGAGGAAGCATAGTTTCTGTTTT
Organism: Helianthus tuberosus; assembly: GCA_030545235.1. Lineage (NCBI taxonomy): Eukaryota > Viridiplantae > Streptophyta > Magnoliopsida > Asterales > Asteraceae > Helianthus > Helianthus tuberosus. Next base: position 110,853,224 of record CM060412.1, on the reverse strand, counting down.
GTTTTGTATGTAATTGTCTCTGCAGCTTTTTGTTTAATTTTGTTGTTGGTAGGCTTTCCCAGCTCCTTGTTGGGTTACTTCCTTTTGGGTTTAATCAAAGTCATGCCTTTTCAAAAAACAAAAAAAGGAGTTAATATTCATTCACACTCCCCTTCTATCTCTATATGATGAAACACTGGTTAACACTAGGTTATCCAGTTGGGTCGTCTCGTGTATAAGGGTTCAATCTCTTAGTCCACTCGCTAACTGCTGGATTCCTGCAAAACAGAACACCGGTGACTCGCCACAAGGAGGAGAATAGGGGGGTTCTCCTTGTGACCACCCTCCGGCGTGAGCATAAGTACTGTTCTGAGGAGAATAGTGTGTGTTGTAGGTGAAATAGAGAGAGAGAGAGAGAGAGAGAGCAGAATGTTAAAACTGAAGGAGGAGTCCCCTATTTATAGCCGAAGGATGAAGGAAGGAAGGAAGGAGGGCCTTACCAGCAGCCGCCGAGCGCCAGCTGTCCGACCAAGAGGAATATCCTCTTGGTCTCCTCTGTCATTCCCAGGGTAGTGGGTGACGTGGCGCATCTTTATTCGTCCAGTTAGGAGAATTCCAGCAGTGGTTGTCGGCCTGTCCTAGGAATATCTAGCAGGTCCAGCTGGCGTTCGTCTACTGGTGACACATGTTGTCCTTTTTGTCTGGGAGAGCATCTTTGGTGTCACCTGCGATTTCTTCCAGAAGCTTCTGGATGTGCTCTGCTGATGTAGGCACCCTGCTTGATAAAAGTGGTGTGGTGCTTGCCATGTGTACATGGATTTGGGACCATACCTCTTCACTATACGTAGATAGATATATATAGAGATAGAGTGAAAAGGGATGTGAAAATAATATTTAGAGGTGTCAGGGTCGGCTCAACCATTTTAGAAGTCTAAAGCGAACTAAAAACCCGAGGCCTTTTTCCAAAAAAAAACTTTTGGTATGGTTTTATATAAACAAGAAGTTACCGGTGCTAATTATTTGCAGACTTTATCACTAACAGATGATTTAGACATCTCTATGATCTTGTAAATGACCTGCTGATTTATTATAAATATCCAAGTAGAGATTAGCATAGCAAGGCTCATGTTGTTACCGATTGAAACAAAATTAAAATTAACATCACACCATTCAGTTACCCTTTGTTTTTTCTTCACAACTTTAGTAGATTTATCAACATCCCAGTTCCAGTTTACCACTTAAATTAACCACAAAATCTTGAAGTTTCTGAAATCAAAACCAATTACCATACTTCATTTTGAAAATAAACATAAGAAAATTCAAACCTAAAGATATCGGAATAAAATAATACATTAAATGTTGAAACTTTGCATGAAGAAGTTTGGGCACCAACAATTCTTCAAGGATTCGGATTTTGTATTTCAGGGGGAGAAACCCTGGACTTTGAATTTCACGAAGGGTAAGGTCTTTCATTAGGATTCAGGAGAAACGATCAAACGATGATTTATGTTGTTTCATTGTTAGACTTTAAACACACCATCCCTTTCATTGTTGGATTTTCGACACAATTATGTCGTTTCATATTTAGATAGTTCGACGCTTCGATTTCACCCAAAGAGGGTTCAGATTTCCAACGGTTTTTGCTCTTCTAGGTTGACTGGTGGGCAGTCAAACATAAAGAACTAGAAACTGGGCCAAATTAATATATCACTAAAATGTAAAAATTGGTGGCCCTTAGGGATTGGGGGCCTAAAGCAGTGGCTTTAGTTGGCTTATGCTTTAGCCGGGCGTAAGAGGTGTGAGAATAATGGAAGAAAAAAAAGATCACCCATTTAACCCTTTCTTGATATGTGGTGGCTAGATTCACCTTATACCCTATATAACTAGGACCATGAGAGCATGAGGCTAGTAGATTTTGGGACCATAAGCATCTCTAGGGAAGTTATGCCTTGAAGAGAAGATGATTCGAATATAGAACGTAATTTATATCATATGTGTCATCTATCGTTTATTTTGTTATCTTTTTTATAAAGAAAAACATCACATAATTGTTTATTTTGTTAGCTTTTTTATAAAGCAAAACATCACATAGTTTACGTAATGTTATCTTTTATAAACACAACTAGGTTATAACCCCGTGTGTTACACGGGTTGAATAAATGAATTTCATATACTAAATAATAAATCAATATATCTTTAAAAACCTCATTTATTTCACGGGTTGAATAAATGTAATTTTATATATTAAATAATAAAAAGTTATATCTATAAGAACCATATGTATTGTACGGGTTGAATAAATATAATTATATATACTAAATAATAAAAAAAAGTTATATCTTTAAAACCATGTGTATTACACGGGTTGAATAAATGTAATATTGTTTACCAACTAATAAAAAGTTATATCTTTAAAAACCCTCGTGTATTACACGGGTTGAATAAATATGATTTTACATACCAAATAATAAGAAAAATATATTTAAAAAACTAATGGATATACTCGGTACATGATAGATATGGTGATTGCGGAAATGAGTATTGAAAAGAATATATAGTGGTCAAACATGTTATTTAAGAAGCGAATAAGCAGCCATTTGAGTGATAAAATATAAATTATATTTAAAAAACCCGTAAAAAATCTAATTTTAGAAATAAAGTAATACTGAAAGTTATATACAATTTGTTTAAAAATTATGTAATAAAATCGTTATCATAATTTTTTTAATAACGAAAATAAAAATAAATGATATATTAATACAAAGTTTGGTTTTGGTGATAAATAATTTCGTTATTTAAAATATCTTAAATTAAAAATTTAAAATTAAGGATAATATTTTATTAGAAAAATAGTAATATTTATTTTTATTTATTTAGTTAATATAAGATAGAAAAAAATATGATTAAATAGTTGGGAGTTTGTATGATAATAAATCGGTTAACTTTATTATAATGTCATATGTTTTTTGTTATATATATTTTGAATTATTTTTTAAAAAAATGAAGACTTTGTTATTGTCAATAAAATCAATGATTTTATATTTGTAATTTTGTTTAGTTCTTGTGTTTTAGTGGTTTTAATCATTTGAGTCCAAAATCAAAATATTTAACGCCCTAACTCCCTAGACGTTTTTTTTATAACCATAAGATTTAATATTTATTTTTATTTATTTAGTTAATATAAGATAGAAAAAAATATGATTGAATAGTTGGGAGTTTGTATGATGATAAATCAGTTAACTTTATTATAATGTCATATGTTTTTAGTTATATATTTTTGAATTATTTTTTGAAAAATTTAAGACTTTGTTATTGTCAATAAAATCAATGATTTTATATTGTAATTTTGTTTAGTCCTTGTGTTTTAGTGGTTTTAACTATTTGAGTCCAAAATCAAAATATTTAACGCCCTAAGCCCCTAGACGTTTTTTATAACTATTTGATTCCAAATTTTAACCTTTTGAGTCCACTTTTTTAACAAAATTGAACTCAAAACGTTATAAAATTAACAAAATTGGACTCAAAACGTAATAAAATGAACGGTTAGGGACTCAAGGCGTTAAACGTTTTGATTTTGTACTCAAATGGTTAAAACCACTAAAACGCAGGGACTTAAAAAGTAATTTACTCTAAATAATCTTTAACTTATTCACAAGTTCTTATTTTCTAATCTTCAAATGAATTTACTTCGTATGTCAATTGATGTAATGATGTCTACCACCTTCATTTTTGTTTTATTCATCATTTTAGTTCGTTTTTATCAATATTATATATAGGGATATATTAAAAATATATATATTTTTTTAAAATAATCAAATACAAAAATAAAGTACTTTAAATGAACCGATAAGATATTTTATATAATACCAATTGTTAATAAAAATATATAATTAATTAGAAGAGATTAAATAAATAATAATTATCTATAAAAGATTAAACTAAATAATATTTAGTAGAAAGATTATATATAAATAATAATTATCTATAAAACATAGTCTAATATGATGACAAGTGTCCCATTAATGGTTTCTTTTATTATATAGTATAGATATAGATATTGTGTTATGTACATGATTAAAAGAGCATATCACGTAAAATTAGACACACATCATCTTTTAATAGACTGATCAAATATATATTTAAGTTATTTTCTATATTTATAGAGGAGGCTATCCACACTTGAAGAGATATTCTTAGACACATATAAAATACATTTTTATCAAATTTAGCATGATATGTATAAATTATAAACTTTCCGCCTGCTACCACCATCGGTAGATCACCTCGGGTGTCAAAACAAGAACAACCTTGCATAGTGATGGAGAATAAAACGAGAACAAAATAGGTTATCAAAATAGACGATAGAGAACAAACATGTACATTGATGGAGAATATATTGAGAACAAAATCGGTTGATGGTTAACGCACAATGATGGGTAAAAAAAATACACGCATCCAATTAAATAAAAGGTAAACAAAATATATTTTTTTTAAAAGAAAGTAAACAAAATATATAAATTGGAATTCAAGTATTCGGGGTCAACTGATATAAAAATCACAAATTCAAATTCGGTTACAAAACTAACATAACAACTCGGTTCAGATGCTAACCTGGTTAGAAAGTTTAACCTAATTCTAATTTCAAATTAAAACCCAATTTTGTTCGAGTTTCGGATTCTTTGAGTATGATGTAAATGCTGAATACCCTAATTTAAATTTACATTCAAAAACATTTCTGTCTATTCATAAAAATATGAAATTGATACGTATCTTATTCATAACTTTATTACCATTGAGAGTAATGAATAAAATACCTTATAAATATATGTAAAAACACATATATTAAATGATTTTTTATTAAATTCAGTTTATTATATGCATATGTGATTATAATAGAGATTGGACCACATAAGGGTGTAAGGGGCACTCCTCTAAGTGGGGAGTGACCTCTCTTACCCATAGCCAATCAGCACGCGCCACGTCAACTCCCCACTTAACTCCCCCCACATCCTCAATTTGATGGCAGTACTCCTCTCTTGGGGGGACTTGTTTTTTTATTTTTTTAATTAAGAAAATATTTTTATAAAAACATTCAAAAAATCAAAAAGTTTGAAAAGTTGTGCGGTGAATCAATGCCGCAGACCTGTCCCCGCTTAGCCTCCCCGAGGGGTCGGCGGCGGTGTTCCCAAGCGGGGAACTCACTCACCGCACGCCACCCCGAGGGCGCCCCGTAATGAAGCATCTCATCCCATTTCTGAATCATGTTTTGTATTTGGCACAACCAATCTATGCTACTTTGGGATCATTATATTAATTTTTCTGGATAATATATTTTTTTAACAGCCAACAAACTCAATCACGAGCACTTTCGGGGCACCCACTGGACAAACGGAGTACTCCGAGAGTAACCCGAGTCCACCATCAATTCCGGGGGAAACCCGGTAACCCACCCGCCCGTAGGCACGACGGTGAAGTTACCAGTAAAACCCGTTTGGCTCAAGGATCCAACCCAGGTTTCCCTGGGTCTCCTATCACTGCCCACCAATGCCTCACTCTGCACCAAGTGGGAGTCGAACCAGCATCTATCAACAGAAATACAAGTCCTCCACCACTTGTTCTAGAAATCATTGGCTTCTGGATAATATGTTAATTTAAACTAACACGTGTCACTCAGATTGATGAGATCTCATTGATAATCAGACATGTGAAGTTGAAATTGAATTAGTCTATTGGGTGTAGAGGAAGACATTCCTTAAAGGATGGTTCGTAATTTAGAGAATGGGTCTAAAGGGATGAAACTAGGGTGTGGGAGATGGACCCCTATATATATATAGATGCCGGTTATCATATAATATGTCTAATCGTACATTACGTACGCTATAACCACAACCGTCAGATCATCTCAAATAAACCCCGTGCTTAACTATTAAATTAATCAAATTAAAATATATATGAAACCGCCAAGGTTAAAATCGTCCATTACGAAATCAAAAACCCCTGATAATCAGCAAACAAAAACTCAAAAATCATACCGTAAGATTCTTATTCAAAATCGTATACGAAAATCCAACAAGTAATAAAAAATCGATCGATTCTTATTCACCAACTCCTTCTTTGAATTGAATTTCTGCTGAATTTGGAAGTTCATAACTGAAACAAATCGATAGACCGTCTATCGAAGAAGATGATGCAGGATGAAAATCAAATAAAATATGCGAAATACAAATCAAACGTGCGAAAAACATTTCAGACAAAAAGAAACGTTGGTTTTTGTAAAGTTTGCGAAATCATATAACATTACATGCGATTACAAAAAAAAGGTAATAATCTTTAAGATGTCTTATGATGTGCGAATTCATGATTTTACACATGCGATTTCAAAAAAAGTTAATAATCTTTGAAATTTCTTATAGTTTGCGAATTCATGGTTTTACACATGCGATTTCAAAAAAACTTAATTATCTTTGAGATATCTTAAAGTTTGCAAATTCGTTTTCGAATCAAATGCGATTTTGAATAAAATGCTGCTAATACTTTCAAATTACTTCGTCCTAAAAAATGCAAACAAAAAAAAATTTACGAATTAATAACTAAAATAAATAAAAATTAACTATTTTATATAAAAAAAACTTAATTTATTACCGATGTGACTGTAATTTGATATGTAATAATCAATTTTACAATAAATACTACTGAACTTACCACCCTACCTACATAATAAATTTACTATTTTAATATAAAATACCCAAGTAACTACCTTCCATATTAAGACATAGAACAAAAAAACACACGCAACACACCTACAAAAAATGGCATCTGAAGATTCAGAAAAAATAAAAAAACATTGCAATAAAAGAGCTATTGTCAACTCGCACGTTGACAGAAATAAGCACCGATGTCAACTCTTCTCATTTGATTCTTGATGTGCAAGGGAAAATTCTTGAAGAAATCAAGAAAAATCAAGAGATGTGGGAGAGACTACTTGAAGAACCGCCATTAAGCTTCAGAGACGCAGCTTTGAATCTCATAAAGGAGCAATCTCAAGCTGATGGCTTAGCCTTCTCTTTCCTGAAAGATGCTCTAAACACTGTGAAGGAGAAGATGGAGTTCAGCTCTGCTAAATATGACAAAATCTCTGCTTCAAGTAACTAAATTTCTGTTTAATCGTTTTATGGTTGTAGCTGTGTTAGACAATAACAACTACTTTATATTTCGGGTACATGTTTTGAACACATCTTATGCTTCATTATAATATCAAATCGCATGAATGATTTAGACATCTTTGTCACAAAAAAACAAGATAACACAAAATCGCATGTACTAAAAGTGAAATCGCATGTAAGACTATATAAACTGATGCATGTAAAATCGCATGTTTATATACTAAATCGCATGAAAAAATGATATAAACAGATGAATATAAAATCGCATGTGTTTCGTATAAAATCGCATTTACATTAAAAAAAAATTAATCTTCCTCATCTTCTGAAACCTCCTCCCACTGATCTTCTTCTTCAGATCCATCATCACTACTACCACTATAATCTTCAAACTCATCTTCCTCTTCATCGTCTTTGACCTCGTTGTCTTTGTCTCTGGGATCTTTTTCAATCTGGACGCCCTTCATCTTCTTCTTTTTTTGTTTGCCTTTCAGTATCTCGCAAGTCCGAATATCATGACCTTTTTCATTGCATACACTACATGTCCTTGACCTTTTTCCTTTGCGGCTGATCATTTGTTCCTTCTTGGATTTAATCCTTTTATGCGAGCCACGACCTTTGTTTCTTATACCAGCCGGCACACGGACAGTAGGAGGTGCATTAGTTACTGGTTGTTGGTAACCAATCAACTTTGAAAATCGGTCAAATTTTGGATCAAGTTGCTTGGTTATACGACTCTGGTCAACTTTCTCTTTAAGCTGCATCATTTGATCCCTCACTAAAACAAGTTGATCAAGGTCGGAAATCAAATTGCTAACCAAATACTCCCCTGTATGGATGATTTCACGAGCAATCCGTTTAGCCTTGTGTTCCACATCCTTGTCACCCACCTTTAAATTGTACTTCACATTTAATTCATTCGGCACCACATCCTTTGTCCATCTCTTCATAACATATTTGTTTGGTATTTCTTTAACACCAAACATCTTGAAAAGAAAATAGATGTGTTTACATAGCAGCCCATACTTCTCAAAACACAAACAGCTACACTATGCAGTTACATCATCTTCAAGATTCTTGAACCACACCTAAGAAAACCTAAAGAAAAAATATATATTAAAAAAATTAAAATCGCATGTGTAAATTAACAATTTCGCTTGTCTAAAAATCATTTAATTGTATAAATTTAAAATCGCATGAGTACATCAAAATCGCATATTGCAAAATCATGTTCTGAAAATGAAATTCGCATATAGGTTTTCAAAATCGCATGTTTGAAATATTTATGCTATAATACCTCTAATAAACCATCTCCATGGGCTTTAAAGTCTTTCAACAATATCCTAATCTTTGGACCCTCGATTTTGGTGTCCATCGGCAGACATTCGGAAATTGTTCCATAAATCTCTAATTGTTGATCAAAGAATATAGACCTGGTGTATATCTTAGCAGCATCTTTTTCCAAAGTAGTTTCGCTCCAATCAACAGGCTCAATATATCTTGAAATATGATCATTCTTTCTATGATTGAACCTTTGGACATCCATTGCACCGTCAAAATGATTCATAAACTCTACAAGAGTGAGTTGTGAATTTGACACCTGGCAAAAAAATGATTCTCGCTCTCTGATCTCGAAGTTGTTCGCATGAGACCAGACATGGGCTCATGCCGGTAAAAAGCCGGAATCCACATGTATCTCATCGAAAACATATCATCAATCCATTTGTTTTCAGTGAGACCGAACTCAATCATCACCAACTTCCACTGTCTCTCGAATTCTTTAGGCTCAATGGAATCAGTCCATACAATGTCGCACATCCACCTTTTAAACTCATCGTTATTGCACAACTCGTGCCCAACCTATACCGATGAATGCTTTTTATATCAGCCTATACCAAAATCTATATTATAAAAAAAACACTAACGAAAGACAATATAGCATGCTATACCTTATCTGCCACTTTTTTCATTATGTGCCACATGCACAATCGGTGTCTGCTGGTAGAAAAACCTCCTCAATAGCCTGTTTCATAGCAGGGTCTTGGTCCGTCACTACAACCTTTGGCTACCGACTAAATGACTTTACGAATTAATTCAGAAGCCATTTATAGGATTCAATGCTCTCCGATGCCAACAACCCAGCTCCAAGGGTTACATTTCGACAGTGGTTGTCAATGCCAGTGAACGGAACAAACACCATCTTGTACCTGAACAAACACATGCGAAATACACAATGAAACATGAGAAATAGACAGATATCATATGCGAAAATATACAGTATAACATGCGATATATTCAACACCAATTCGTCAATGTCTACACATGCGATATTGCAGGTTTAGGAAATCATATAACATGCGAAAATAAATAAAAAACATGTTTGTCCTTAAACACTTACCTGTTTGTCTTGAAAGTTGCATCGAACGATATCACATCCCCAAACTCCATAAAGTTAAGCTTGCATAACCCATCAGTCCAGAACAAACCAATTAACCGTTTGTCATCATCAACAGAATATTCAAACGAATAATCAGCTAAATACTGTTTTTTGTCGGTCATCCTATTAATCACCATGTCAGCGTCATATTCTCCTATATAGCTGTTAATTCGATTCCTAAAATTTTTGCAATCATCAACCATGGCACCAACGTTCTCGAAACCACCATAACGTTTCCTCATTATATGGAAAGCTTTGACAGGACCAAGGTTTAAAGTGCCTAGTTCCCATACCATATCCTCCTGGACATCTGACAATTGTCTGTAAGCTGGCAGCATGTGAATATCATGTGGACATACAAACTTATGATTATGGTCATCAACAAATCTCTTTACTGTATATAATCTACCATCCACTGTGCAAATCATAAGTTGAGCTTTGCATCTAGTTCTAATGATCCCCCTGTTCCTTGATTTGAATTGCTTTTTTGACTTCGAATAACGATCGTCAATACACAATGGCTTATGTCCCTCTTTAGAACAAACAAAATACTTAGTTTTGAGTATACCACCACTGTGTACTTCACCACCTTTCCGAATAGAAAAACCAGCTAACTTAGCATATGATTGGTAAAACGCATATGCTTGTTCAATAGAGATAAATTGCATTCCAACTACAGGTTTAGCTGATGCTTGAACCTCCGGAGTGTAAACCCTTTCATCTACATAAATTAAATCAAAAAAACAAAAACACATGCAAATTATCGGACTCATAACATGCGATATATTAATAACTGCATAATTTCATCGTAAGAATAACAACACGTGCGAATTGTATGAACAATAACATGCGAAAATGATGATTTTGATTAATATGTTTTACACATGCGATTTATTATACCATAACATGCGAAATCCGTAAACAAAATAAACATCAAATGCAAATTGAAAGACTCATAACATGCGAACTTGTACATGTTGCTTTCATGTCAAAAATATACTCAACATTCAAATTTCAAAAACAGCTACAACAATGCAAAATCATTGCTACGATTAAACAAAAAACAAGTCTACGAACAATTTAAAGATCTGAATTAACATAATTAGCATTAGAACACTCGTTTACAACACTTGTACTTGCAATTGGATTTGGATTTACAGGTTGCGGATTTAAAACATCCTCAATCGAAACTCTCTTATATGCAGATAATTGAGCATGATCACCGATCGGTCGAGTTTCTTCAAAATCAACATCGGTCTGTGGATCCATCGAAAAAAACAATTGAATGAAACCCTAACGCAGAAGAATGAAAACTGCAATTTGAGAATTATGAAAAATTTGAAACTGATTCGAATGATAATTACCGGGATATTAGTATAACGAACTTCTCGTTGATTGAATGAAGAGACGAATTTGCCCTCAGATGATTGAATTAATTGTCTGATTTAACCTTATCAAAGAAAAACGAATCAGGACACGTGTACGGCCACTACTGTCACGTATGTAATGTACGATTAGGGGATTTGTATCCTACACTTTACCTATATATATATATATATATATATATATATATATATATATATATATATATATATATATATATATATATAGGGACCGGTTCAAATGAAAACCACCCCCAGTTGCGAGAACCGTAGGAACCACTCTCCACCAATCAGATAATGACACGTATGCAGTATTATTTTAAACATAAAGGGCAATTTAGTAATTTACTCTATTTGTCAAATCTTCTGTCTTCTTTAAAGTCTTCTCTCTCTCTCTCTCTCTCTCTCTATCACACATTACAATAACCAGAAATCTGTTTTCTCTCTCTCTCATCTCTTCAAAACCAAATCTCCCTATCTCATATCTTCAAACCCTAAAACCCTCATGAGCAGTCGACACCCCTTTTTTCTCCCCACTCGTTTCCTATCCGACGACCGGAGCTGGACTCCGGTGACTATGCCGGCCCGTTCTTACTCCGACGAGACACTCACACCACACCACCACCCTCCTTCTTCACCATAAATCCACCACAAACCCCTTATTTCACGCGATTAAACGGTCGGCCACCATGGTGGTGGCGGCATACGGCTGCAAAGACTGATAAATAGAGAGAGAACGAGAGAGATCGAGGAGAGAGAAAGGAGCAGAAAGAGAGAGAGAAAGACGCAGCCGCCGGTGACGGCGACGACTCCGGTGATGTTCTTACTCCGGCCGTTTTCCGATGATGTCGAAGATGATGTTCTCTCTCATCTCTCATCAGATCTGCTCTCTCTCATCAGATCTATTTCGGTGTTTGGTTTTGCGGCGGTGTGGTGGTGAACGGTTGGTGAAGGGCGGTTGTGGTGGTGGGTGTCACACCCCCAAAATACCACATGCGGAAACACCGCGGGACGTGTGACGTACCAGGATCCAAGCCACCAATCACATTGAACCAATAATAATATTTAAATAAAACTTTCATTTATCAGCATTAAGTGTTACAACGTTACAAATGATTCACAGTATACAGCGGAAGCATAATTCATTTGTTAAGTGTTTATAAACCACATGTAAAAACCATTAGTCTTGTCTTGCGTTTCCATGTATCTCGACCCATGACCACTACAGCATCCCAGACAACAAGTCCCAATGAATTAAACCTACAAACCTGCAAGCATGCAGACAAGTGTGTCAGACGACGCTGGTGAGTTCAAAGTTTTGTTAACGCGTTTGGTTACCAGTTACCAGATTAAAACGTTTCACAGATTCGATGATTTGATTTAATGTTGTTATTAACTGATTACCGCAATGGCTACAAGATGTATTTGCCCAACCCCAATGTCTCTATCAAAACATTGGTCATGCTTTAAGGTAATTAGTTCACGCCCGTCCTCCCCGGTACTGTGTGAGGGTGCCAAACCTAATAGCGATCTCAACTAATAACCTCGATGCCTCCCCGGCAACTGTCGGTAGATGTAAGGGGTCTTATATGTTAGAAATGAGTAATAACAAACATCTTATTAACCTAACATTCCTCCCCAGAACGTTACCCGATATCCCTCCCCGGGATGCATGCTTGGAAAAAGAGCAGTGAACTCACCTTGGTTTGCTCGGTATGACTAGTTATTCGCACACACTAAATCAATCAAAGCCTATAATGTTCATGCATACGAAGTCAGTTTACGTTCACGTTGTTCGTATGTAAGTTGTAATCATAGTGTGCATTCAAGCAGTGATCTCCGAATAGCACATAGCAGTTATACAAACTCATTAAGACCCACAATTCGCATGCAAACAATAATGACTTCTCATGCAGATTGTCAATGGCCGATATACTAAATATAATCACGCACGAGCCTGACACTTGATGTCATGAATTGACATAAATAGGAACAAATCGTTTGGCAATAAATGCATTCAGTTGACTCTTATAATCATGGCCGAAAACTATATTCAAATATTAACTTATAAATGCATTCTGATGACTCTTATTGGACCGATTCACTTAGTGGGCTGACATCATTGGGCCGCTAACTATGTGTTGACTAATGAACCTATCTAAGTCACGTGATGGTCTGTCACAACATCAAACTCCACACTCAAATGCACAAAGAACATGAAATCGGTGGCCCACATGGATCCAAGTGTATAGTAGTTCTCTACATGTAACCTTGATAAACCTCACTGACAAACACAAACGTAATTTGACCACTAAAGAAATGTGATTGGGCCGATCATTAAGTTGCCACATGGGCTTGTGTTTGTTTCACATGAATGGCCTGACATATCTTTCTTAATCATGATAACAATTAATGAGTTCACATGGAATTACCTTAAGCAATAACATTACCAACATCGAACAGTGCTAGGATTTGTTAATAAATTCCTGTTGTTCCTACTCGATGACCATTAGTTTTAATCTAACTATCATGCGATCATAATTATGCACAAACATTTAATCAGGCCCTAACATACTTCTAACACCACCCTATAACAATCACCCATGAGCAAGAACAGTCAACTAGAAACTATAACCATGAGTTCATCACCATTACAATTCCCATATGTTACGATATAACATAGACTATAAGCACATAATCAACAAGGGTTGAGAACAATATACATATACTAACCGTACACCAAAGAACGATGAACAGAAAGGGAAAACTTCATCCAGAACACTTTTCCGTCGACCAAAGTGAAAGACGGTAAATGTTAGGGTTTGCGTTTGTGTTTTAGCGTAACAAGGAATGCAATGCCGCATGAAATCAATTAAGTGGATGCATGTATAAATCGGTTGGATTAGTTTTTGGGCTTCAGAAGTTTGGGCAGCCCAACCTCAATTAAGGGACATTAGGGTGCAGCCTAATGTAATACACAATCAAAGATACTAGTGTGCAGCGGCCCAAACGAATAATTGTTTATTAGGAATAACTACTACTCCCTAACATATAACTTAACCAAGTACCACTAGTAAACGTACAAGCATATTAAACTACAGTGCAACTCAAGTGTAACAGAAGATAATTCGGAATTGAACACACACCTTAGGACTACGGGGAAATTACTGGTTGTCACATCATCCCCAACTTGAAAGAAATTTCGTCCTGAAATTTGATAATTAAGATAACGCACAGAAGTAAGCACAGAGAAGTGAAGTGATAAATCAGGATTACTGCAGGTTTTCCTCAGGTGCCACATCATCCCCAACTTGAAATGGAATTTGTCCCGAAATTCACCAGTAGAACCAGAATCAGGTTGATCATCAGGAAAAAGTTGAGGATACTCGAGTTTCATCTGATCTTCGCGCTCCCGCGTGAACTCCGGTCCACGCCTTGAGTTCCAACGAACTCTTACAATCAGAATTCGACCACGCTAACGAATCTTGATGTCCTAGTCCATGATTTTAGTAGATCCCTCAACAACTGCAACCTGCCATTAACCTCAGACTCTAATAAGGGTATCACCAGCGTTTCATCGAACAAACACTGCCTTATATTCGAGACATAAATGATATCATACAGGTTATCCAATTTGTCGGGTAACTCGAGTTTGTAGACGGCGTGACCAATTCTTTCCAGAATTCCGAATAACTCAACGTAACGCAAATTAAGCTTGCCACGCTTCCCAAGCGTACCACACCCTCCCAGGGTGAGATTTTTAACATGCTACTACCATCTACAACGAACTCCCAGTGTTTCCTAAGCTTATCGTCTTTCCTGACGATCACTCGTTGCCGCCAAACAATTTCCGATCCAAACAACCTTCCCAAGAGTTCCGAGTACCAGTCCTGGACCAGTAATTAAGTTATCAACCATCTCAGTCTAACAAGAAGGTTGGCATTATTGTCTATGTAATGCCTCAACAGAGCTGTCTGGTTACCAAGATGATAACTGCCGCAGTAGTACTCAACCATAGGTATGAGTCCTTCCAATTTGCACCAACGCCAGTCACACACATGCTCGCAGCATGTCTTCGAGTGCTAGGAGAGTTCGTTTTCTCTAATCGTTTGCCCAACAACGATAAGCAATGCTCTGGTCCTGACGTGAGCCAAGGGTGTTGTGTATTGCCTGGCATAAATCATGCATAGATCAAATTCAGAGGTAACAGGAGTTGGCACCTCGTGCCTAAAAGCCACCTCTCTCAGAGGAACATTCCCAACTGTGAAGACTCGTCAGTTTTCTTGATTGCAAGAAAGTGTGCTGGTAACTTGAGTCCATCAATGGTCAGCCAGGTGATAATGTTTCCGTTTCGAGTTGTAAGTAGACCAGTGACAAAATCCATGGCTGTCTGTCCTCATTTCCATATATGTGTTTCTGGTTGCAAATATCCCACCTTGGCTTTCCCACATGTCAAACATCGCTCCCATGCGTGGCTATGTGGGCCTTCAGGCCCAGTCACCCGTACATGGTCTTCAGGTTTTAATACATCCTATCAAAACTCAGATGAATAGGATATCGAGGCCCGTTTGCTTCGCCTGCACCAGTTCGCAAAGGTTGCTGTATAATGAGGTCCATATTTGTTCCATGAAGTAGCAAATATCGTCCGACCTGCCAAAGGTTACTTTCCCATGCCCCGCATGGGTCAATCTTAAGAACTCTATTCCTTCAGTTCTTCAATTTGAACAAGGCGAGTCTAATCAGGTATGCTAAAGTCGATAGCAAGCTGCGAAGCTTGTGCACGTCCAGGTTTCACGGTCGTATTCATTCAAAAGTTCCACCCAGCGTTGCCATCACATGTTTAGCCCTCTTGAAACAAGGGTACACGGGAGGCCCTTGTGATCGGTCTAAGTGGTGCGTTCGGTACCGTCCAAATAATGCCTCCAATTTAAATCCAAAGACTACGGTTTCCACCGCTGGTCGCGTGTCGTGCAGTTCCTATTTGTAACTCCATTCCGTAAGTCATCACTTTCTCGTGTTGCATCGGTGTGTAAACATTGCAGAGTTGCGATTCAAAAGCTGAAAAGACGTTCTCCTGTTTGTTTCTCACGAATACACAGCACCCTGCTGTGCTAAAGAGGTTAAAGCTGCGAAATCCTTGAAAATCCTATGATGAATCTACGATAGTATTTAACTGAACCAAGAAATTACTATATCCCCGATGGACTATTTGGTGCCGATCAATATCTAATAAAATGGATCTTTAATGAGATCTGCATGGATCCCCACTCTGTGGACTATGTGACCAAGAAAGTGTATCTCCCAATCCTGAAGTCGCACATAGGTAGGCTTCGCGTGAAGTTGCTCCTACCCTAGGAGTTCTAGGATAAAAATGCAGGTATAAGTGCCGTTCAGGGCGTTCCTTCCTCCTGGTAGTGATTCAAAATGTCACTGATAAATGCGGTCGACGGATCTGGCGAAACGAGGTTGACGCATATCACTTACGTGATCCCTGAGGCTGCTGGTGTGTTGAACATCTTATATATCTTGAACAGAAAATCGTTGTGGCCATACTAGAACTGCAACGCCATGTTAGGGTTCATCCTCCCCATGATCTTCCATTAGATGACAGTTCGATCTTAAGTAAGTTTCTGGATATAATCTTGATTATTGCAACAGGTCAAGCAAGTTGTCGATGCGAGACAGGGGGTGACGGTCTATGATAGCCACCTTGTGGTAGTCTATACACGTACGAAAGGACTTGTCCTTCATTTCCGCAATAGAGTGCGTTTCCCAAAATGAGGAGCTAGATATATAAAATTCCCATCCTGTAGTTTCCTGAGGTTGATTGGACTGTTCTTGCAACTTTCCAAGCGCCAGACGATAAGGAGTACGAGTAATCAAGGCTGTCTCTGGTCATGAGATCAATCTGAGACTCTACTTAATCAGTTGTGGAAGTAAACCTGAAAGTTCCTCAAGTACCACGAACAATTGGTGGATCCTCGATCCCCCTTCCTTAGCCCAATCATTAGTAACGGTTGCCAACATAGTGGAGTAATCCCTCCGTAGATGCTCCTGGCCTTCAGTGACGGACATATACTAACCTTCACACCACACTGATGCTTTAGGACAAACGACGATCCGCCGCTAGGAAGAAAGACACGCAAGATATTCTCCTTACCGGGTATATCTTACGCGATATCTGGATAACCAATCCACATTAACTACTTGTCACACCCCGACCACGTATAACATATAAAACGTGGCGGAAAACGTTGGGGAGTGTTGTAACAGAATTTATTGTTTCATAACCATGGCATACAAAGTTGTATTTATTTATCAACAAGCGTGTTACATTGTCTTAAACAGGAAATAAAGAGTTCAGAACATCATTAAACTAAAACTATCTTCATTTTATGTCTCTTAGGCACAGGTCCGCCCTAGTGTCACGATCATCGTCCTACGCAAAAGCTCCTGAAAACACATGTGAAAATAGGTACGTCAGCATAAAAATGCCTGTGAGATACATAGGTTTTGTGAAAATAGGATTCATGACTTAAGTTTAAGAAAATTGTTTAATAACAGTCAGTCATGAACCTTGTAAATTGTTTTGTCTTGTAAATCATTTGAAAAGTGATAAAATCAGATGATATGTATAAATAAGAGAATAAAGTATGGTTAAATAAATAACCAAGTAAAATGAGTTTGTATAAGATAAGTTGTTTTGTAAAACAATGTCTTGTGAAAAGTATGTTATTTGTATAAAACGTTATATGTTTAAATTGAAATGATTCAAATAACGCTACAATATGTAATACCATACAAACACTTATATATAGGAAGTACTAGCGGCGTATCCACCATGCTTGTATCATATTACACATGCCTCGTTACTCAAATCACTTAAACAAACCACCATTGTATAAAGTCCAAGTTTAAACCAATCGTCAAAAAGTCCTTGTATAAGCCATGTCAAATGTTTAAAAGTCCAAACGTAGTCAAGTAATGTGTAACAAAAGTTATGTATTGTAAGTAAAGTATTGTCACATAGTCCAAAATGTATAAATGTACAAAACAAAGTATTCTGAATATATCAAAAGTTATGTTTTGCAGAGTAATGCATGTTACATTGATACAAACATTTATGTGGTAAGTTAACGCATACATTCAAGCCTTGAGACAGTCAGATAACCCTTTCAGTCAAGGTTATCAAAAGAAATGTTTTCGGATTCAGTCATTCCTTACATCCAAACAAACCCGAGATGTCAGGAATGGGATTTGTCAAGTCCTATGGTACCACTACTTACTCCCGAGCGGCGTAGCTAATGTTAATGAACGTATAATAGTCTCGTTTGTGCAAACCAAATGTCATAGCAAAAGTGAACATGTTATATGAAAACAATGTACTAAGTATGCCAAGTTAACATACAAAGCAGAAAAGTCATGTAAATCAATGTGCTAGCATGCTATCAGATAACATACATAGCAGAAATGTATTGTAAAACGATGTACTAAGTATGCACACAATGGACATACATAGAATAAAATGTAATGTAAAACGATGTACTAAGTACGCACACAATGGACATACATAGCATGTAATGAAATCATGTACTATAATGTACTAACAAACATAGCGGGTATATGATGTGAAAACAGGAAAGCATGAAAGTAACAAGTAGGCACATGTGTTTCACCCCAAAACAGTTTGGAAAACAGTAAAAGAGGGGTCTATGTACTCACTTGAGATTGCTCAGAAGTCCTAAGATAACCACCAAGCAATGCTAGAGATCACGGAATATCAAACGGCACCTAATATAGGTAACTACATTAATAAACCGGACCTAAATCGGAAGATCGGATGGAATGTGATTTAGACCCGACAAGTTTGAAGACTTGTTTAATATGGGTATTTCATACACACTCTGAATTTTGAGGTAAAACCGATAAGGTTTGACCCGCTTCGGCTAATTTATGTAAACTAGTTATATAAACCGAACCGAACGCGTAATAAGCGTAACGGGTATACGTAAGAGCCATATACAGGTTTCCTAAGTTAATATGCTTCAAATATGTTGTGACATCAGTAAGATGTCTTTCATTATGCCCGAAACGAATTTAAACACAAATTAGGTCCCGTAGGGGTAGTTTGGTCATTTAAAAGGTTATAAAAGAGTTTAAGTATTTACCTGAGTTACGGGTCTGATGTAATCAGAAAATATACTCAATTTGCTAAGTTATATCAGTAGGGTAAAGTATATATGTGAAATTTATCAATTATAACCAAACTATGCACCGTAGGGGCATTTTGGTAATTTCACATAAACCGTAAAGCTCAAAACTGAAGTCTGAGTTAAACAACTTTTGCTTACTGTTAAAACATTATAATTTACCTAAAATATCAGTAGGTATCAACCCTTGTATGTCTAAAATAGTCTTAGTACATACTATGCGTTAAAAACGCTCAGAAAGGCGATTAGGAGCCGTTTCCGGGTTATATACATAAAGCTGATATTTTTATTATTCCAGAAGGCTTAAAATAATTTATTTATCATTTAAGATCAGTAGAAAAAGGTTTGGAGTCATTTAGATATGTAAAACTCATTTTATAGCCCGTAAGGGCAAAACCGACAATTACCGGATTAAGCCTACGACTATAAGTTATGCTCAGCCTAAAATTAATTAAAAATCTTCAAAAATCCCAAAATAATATATTACATCAGTGGGTAATAATTTTGATATCAAAAAGTAGGCTTAACTAGGCTATACGCTAATTACGCCATTTAATTAACATAAAGCTTTCATTTTGCGCTAATGAGCATAACTCTCAATCTACACCACCAATTGACCTCAAATTTTGGATACAAGTTTATATATCAGTAACAAAGGTTTCTACTCTTTTACATTTTCAAAAATCACGTTTTAAAGTGAAAAGGGCATAATGGTCATCATATGAGCAATTAACGGAAACATGCATATTAATTGGATAACTAATGAACCAAGGTGTATAATCACAGAGGGTTATACTAGTATGTAACCTAGTCCAATTAAAGCTCTGAGGCATTTCTAAAACATGCCTAAACGGGTCAGAACTGAAAGTCAAAGTAAAAGTCAAACTATGCGACTTTCGGTTCCGAACCGATTCTAAACATGAAATTGTCGGGTTGAACATGTTTAGATATGTTCTTACACTAATTACTAAGTTATAATGATGATCAAACAGGTTGTATATGTTCTACATTGTTATTTATGCATAAATTAGAATTTAAGCATCCTGTTGACTTTTTATTAGCAAGTTTGACCCGACTTTTGACCTAGTTAGAGTGGGAATCAGGGGGAACCTTTTTAAGGGTTTATTACCCACATAATTACCAACTTATAACTACTTTTGTTTCGACTAATCACTGGACCATTAGTGATTAATCGTTAAGTCAACCGTTAATTACGACGGTTGACTTTTAGGCTAAACTAAGCTAAAACTTAAACTAAGGAAGGTTAGGCAAACTTACAAGAGTCCTAAGAATGACCAGGGATCACTTGAGAGAAGACTTGTGCTCCAGAAAGCTCCTCAATTGCAGATGGAAGGTGTGTTCAATGTTTGCAACTTCATTGGCCTTTTATAGTGATTTTAACACCACAATTTATTAACACACAAGTCTACAAGTGACCACAACATTCTCACATGTGTCCCTAGTGTTTAGGGGTTGTTTAGGGGTCAAGAAAGATGTGGAAAATCGTTTAAGGATCTAGTTTTGCGTTTAAACAGCAAAACAGCCAACTTGCTGTCGCTGGGCATCCCTTACGGACCGTAAGGGTGGACCTTTACGGTCCGTAAGCTTGTCATCAGGGCAATGTTTTCTTTTTCAGTTTGCATCCCTGGCTCTTGGTTCTTCGAAAGGGCAACTAAGCTTATATTTTGCAATTTAACCCCTTCTTATTTACCTACACGGGCTTCAAGACTTATACCCCATTTTCTAAGTCCTTGGTTAACTTAATTGTTACCCGAATAGTCATAATTTTCAACATTGACGCTTTAGTCCCTCGTATACGAATTAACTTGTTTTTGCCATACCAAAGCCTTCAAAACTTATTTCTAAGTTATGTAAGGGTTATTTAAGGTATGTTAAGTATATGTTGAAGTTCCGGAGTATTTGTCGCATTAAACTGATTACGTTTTCGCACCAGTTTGCGTATAAATCTCCAGAAAGTGATATAGAGTTTGAAATTGGACAAAAGTCAAAACACGAAAAATGTAAAACGTAACCAAACAAACATTGGGATCAAATAACATTGTTTTATTGATAATTGAACTGTTCATAATGATTACAAGCACAGATGTTACACTACTGCATCGAGACCATCAAGGATAGTAGATGGAAGGTCGATGTCGGACACTTGTCCCACAAGGTCGAGTTTGTATCCCAACAAACACATGAGGTTTCGATTGGCTTGCCATCAGCCGATTCCACAACAAGTTTGGTTTCCAAAAGTTTCAGGGTTAAGCAGAACAGAGACGAAGCGATTAGCTTCCCATACCAGCTACCATGTTGCTTTTATGCCTGGTGTCGCCTACGCCAATCCTAAATGCCCTTCCACGAACGCCACTACTAGTGTTGTTGTTACGGTTACGAGGATTTTTCCAATGTTGTCATTGTTCCCTTGGTTGTTGTCATTTTGACTTAACAACAGTCAATCCTTGTCAAAGTCACATTTCTTTCTCTGCTGTAGGCTACGATTACGAGTACCTTGATGTTACCGTGACTGTTGCCTCTAATATTGTTGCCTGTAACGGTGTCCTGCATCCTTTCACCAACCAGGTCCATCTTTTCACATTCCGTGTCACGTCCTAAGACACTACTCATGGTGCGGGCGGTTACACATTCCGCTCTATAGTCAATCGTCATTGACTTTGTCCCGATTGGTTCGTGAAAGTCAACTCCCATAAGTCGCTTACTAGGTTTAAGGATTTGATTGAAGCCATTTTGCTGATGCCCGTACCGGTAAGCAGGGTCGCCCTACTACTAAGGTTGGTGAGATACTACGCTCATCCCCTTGTCTGTCGATCCAACAAGTTGACTGAGTAATACACAATATGTTTCTAGAGTTATGCAGAAGTGATCGCACTTCGGGAGTTACGACGTCGATACATTGAGTTCCAACAAACAAAGATGAGTGTGAGAGGTATAGACCAATCATTGATGTTGTAACATCCAATTCAGGGATGTTCGTGCAAGCACCTAACATTCTACACAGTTCTCTAGGCGTTCAGATGGGTGTTCAGGTAATACTCGATAGCATCGAGGTTCGCAAGGATTCAGTGAGAAGTGAAAAGATCATGTTCGAGTAGGAGACAATCACTGCTACGACTCCTATAGACTGTTGTGTTTCATATTAATCAAATAATGGAACTTAACCCCTTTTTCACTTGTTAAGCCTCACTGGGACTCGCATGCACCCCACATCATTATTATGTGTGCACCCATAATAATATTGTGATTTGCATGCTCATCTCAGCTCCTCCTAACTCATGTCAAATGGTTCCTCAAACTCGTGTAGCAAGCAAAGAACATCACAAAACGCTAGCCATGAATGTCTAAGGAAACACCACACTACCAATCACATAACACATGCAAGTAATGAATTCATACTGTTGTGCTAAACGTGCAATCACATGCAATATCATATGTAAGTGTTCACTAGTTATGCAGTACAACGAGTAAACGAGAGAAGAACCTTGCGGTCTGGAGCTGAGTGTCATGGTCGTATTAAGAACTTGTTCGGTTGTAGTCTGGTTTTATAAAAACGTTTTAAAACCAAGTTCACTATAACCAGTGGCTCTGATACCAAACTGTCACACCCCCAAAATACCACATGCGGAAACACCGCGGGACATGTGACGTACCAGGATCCAAGCTGTAACAACCCTCGGTAAAACCAACACCCTCATAATATTTCTGACGCCCTAGTATATCTTAAAATATCTCAATATCTCTTTATATACACCCCATATAAGAAAACCGAGCCCAAAATATATAAAATAAGTAGTTAAAATAAATAAAAGTTTAAATTTAGGGCTGAGGTGGGCCGCGTAGACCCACCCCAATCCTTACGCGGGCGGTATCAAGGTTAGAACCTGATTTCGTTAGTTTTCTTAAGTTTAGGCGGGCCGCGTAAGCCTTAGCTTACACTTACGCGGGCCGCGTGAGATCAAAATAGTGGCGCAGCCCGGTGATGACACGTGTCATCATTGTGGCGGGTCTAGAAGATGAGCCGGACAAGCTAGTCCGTTGACCAGGGTTGACGCGGGCCGCGTAACCCTTGTCCTTTCTTTACGCGGGCCGCGTGGAGACCAGATTTCAGCACTATATAAGCAGGCAACGGGTTTTCGTTTTCCGTCGCTCATTTCTTTCATTCTCAATCACAAATTCTGAATATAGGCATTATAAAGCCGGTATTATAACCCCTAATTAGCAAGGTTCTGCCCTGTTGTAAGTATTATAACCCCAGTTTCGTAATAGATACGATGCCCGATTGATTTAGGGTTCCGTAACAACTGTCGTGGTTCTGCCCGACGTAGTTGTTGGAATGCCGTCTCGGGGAGGGTATCATTAATATTTTCAAAGGGTTATGATACTAACCAATGTACATTTGTGTAAATTATAGATTATTCCTAGGAAACCCTTACGCGAAGTCTAAGATAGCAATGTGAGTTTATCCTCTTTTTTGTTAACCTTTTTGGAATGTTTTACAAAACCTTAATTATTTTACAATGTGATTAAGCGGTGATTGAGTCTTTGTAGTTCTTCAATTACTGCCGGTATGTTGGGGTTTTGTATACAAAATATACTACTGCGTGTTGTAAGTCGGGGATGACAGTACGTTACCATTGGACAAAGAGTTAGCCAATGTGTAATATAACCCACAAGTCAGGATTGACAGTACTGAATGAGTAATTGTGTAGAAATAAACAATGTGATCGCTCTCAATACTGTTTTAACTACTAAAATGTTTCTTGATTAAACTGGGATTCACTCACCAGTATTTCCCACTGACAAATGTTTTTAAAACGCGTTTCAGGTAACACAATGTGACAGCCAATTAGTAAAAAGCCAGCTGGAGAGCACTAAAGGCTTGGGAAAAATGTGGCTATAAAAGTTACCTAAAAGACGATGTTTTAAATTCAATAAAATAGGGTTTATCCCTATAAACGTATTGTAATAAGAAACTTGGGTTTTGCCCATGTAATTATTAATATTAAATATGGTGGTTTTACTCTGATAAACATTTCCTAACTACGGTCCTGATGTAATTTCCGCTGCCAAATTAACAAGCTGATACCACCGAAACTCTGAGTTCGCGTCCGCCCGTTCCCGGGACAGATAAGGGATCGGGGGTTGCGACACAAGCCACCAATCACATTAAACCAATAATAATATTTAAATAAAACTTTCATTTATCAGCATTAAGTGTTACAACGTTACAAATGATTCACAGTATATAGCGGAAGCATAATTCATTTGTTAAGTGTTTATAAACCACATGTAAAAACCATTAGTCTTGTGTTGCGATTCCTTGTATCTCGACCCATGACCACTCCAGCATCCTAGACAACAAGTCCGAATGAATTAAACCTACAAAACTGCAAGCATGCAGACAAGTGTGTCAGGCGACGCTGGTGAGTTCAAAGTTTTGTTAACGCGTTTGGTTACTAGTTACCAGATTAAAACGTTTCACAGATTCGATGATTTGATTTGATGTTATTATTAACTCGATTACTGCAATGGCTACAAGATGTATTTGCCCAACCCCAATGTCTCTATCAAAACATTGGTCATGCTTTAAGGTAATTAGTTCACGCCCGTCCTCCCCGGTACGGTGTGAGGGTGCCAAACCTAATAGCGCTATCAACTAATAACCTCGTTGCCTCCCCGGCAACTGTCGGTAGATGTAAGGGGTCTTATATGATAGAAATGAGTAATAACAAACATCTCATTAACCTAACATTCCTCCCCGAAACGTTACCCGATATCCCTCCCCGGGATGCATGCTTGGAAAAAGAGCAGTGAACTCACCTTGGTTTGCTCGGTATGACTAGTTATTCGCACACACTAAATCAATAAAAGCCTATAATGTTCATGCATACGAAGTCTGTTTACGTTCACGTTGTTCGTATGTAAGATGTAATCATAGTGTGCATTCAAGCAGTGATCTCCGAATAGCACATAGCAGTTATACAAACTCATTAAGACCCACAATTCACATGCAAACAATAATGACTTCTCATGCAGTTTGTCAATGGCCGATATACTAAATATAATCACGCACGAGCCTGACACTTGATGTCATGAATTGACATAAATAGGAACAAATCGTTTGACAATAAATGCATTCAGTTGACTCTTATAATCATGGCCGAAAACTATATTCAAATATTAACTTATAAATGCATTCTGATGACTCTTATTGGACCGATTCACTTAGTGGGCTGACATCATTGGGCCGCTAACTATGTGTTGACTAATGAACCTATCTAAGTCACGTGATGGTCTGTCACAACATCAAACTCCACACTCAAATGCACAAAGAACATGAAATCGGTGGCCCACATGGATCCATGTGTATAGTAGTTCTCTACATGTAACCTTGATAAACCTCACTGACAAACACAAGCATAATTTGACCACTAAAGAAATGTGATTGGGCCGATCATGAAGTTGCCACATGGGCTTGTGTTTGTTTCACGTGAATGGCCTGGCATATCTTTCTTAATCATGATAACAATTAATGAGTTCACATGGAATTACCTTAAGCAATAACATTATCAACATCGAACAGTGCTAGGATTTGTTAATAAATTCTTGTTGTTCCTACTCGATGACCGTTAGTTTTAATCTAACTATCATGCGATCATAATTATGCACAAACAATTAATCAGGCCCTAACATACTTCTAACACCGCCCTATAACAATCACCCATGAGCAAGAACAGTCAACAAGAAACTATAACCATGAGTTCATCACCATTACAATTCCCATATGTTACGATATAACATAGACTATAAGCACATAATCACAAGGGTTGAGAACAATATACATATACTAACCGTACACCAAAGAACGATGAACAGAAAGGGAAAAACTTCGTCCAAAACACTTTGCCGTCGACCAAAGTGAGAGACGGTAAATGTTAGGGTTTGCGTTTGGGTTTTAACGTAACAAGGAATGCAATGCCGCATGAAATCAATTAAGTGGATGCATGTATAAATCGGTTGGATTGGTTTTTGGGCTTCAGAAGTTTGGGCAGCCCAACCTCAATTAAGGGACATTAGGGTGCAGCCCAATGTAATACATAATCAAAGATACTAGTGTGCAGCGGCCCAAACGAATAATCGTTTTTTAGGAATAACTACTACTCCCTAACATATAACTTAACCAAGTACCACTAGTAAACGTACAAGCATATTAAACTACAGTGCAACTCAAGTGTAACAGAAGATAATTCGGAATTGAACACACACCTTAGGACTACAGGGAAATTACTGGTTGTCACATCATCCCCAACTTGAAAGAAATTTCGTCCCGAAATTTGATAATTAAGATAACGCACAGAAGTAAGCACAGAGAAGTGAAGTGATAAATCAGGATTACAGCAGGTTTTCCTCAGGTGCCACATCATCCCCAACTTGAAATGGAATTTCGTCCCGAAATTCACCAGTAGCACCGGAATCAGGTTGATCATCAGGAAAAATTGAGGATACTCGAGTTTCATCTGATCTTCGTGCTCCCACGTGAACTCCGGTCCATGCCTTGAGTTCCAACGAACTCTTACAATCGGAATTCGACCATGCTAACGAATCTTGATGTCCTAGTCCATGATTTCAGTAGATCCCTCAACAACTGCAACCTGCCATTAACCTCAGACTCTAATAAGGGTATCACCAGCGTTTCATCGAACAAACACTGCCTTATATTCGAGACATAAATGATATCATACACGTTATCCAATTTGTCGGGTAACTCGAGTTTGTAGACGGCGTGACCAATTCTTTCCAGAATTCCGAATAACTCAACGTAACGCAAATTAAGCTTGCCACGCTTCCCAAGCGTACCACACCCTCCCAGGGTGAGATTTCTAACATGATACTACCATCTACAACGAACTCCCAGTGTTTCCTAAGCTTATCGTCTTTCCTGACGATCACTCATTGCCGCCAAACAATTTCCGATCCAAACAACCTTCCCAAGAGTTCGAGTACCAGTCCTGGACCAGTAATTAAGTTGTCAACCATCTCAGTCTAACAAGAAGGTTGGCATTATTGTCTATGTAACGCCTCAACAGAGCTGTCTGGTTACCAAGATGATAACTGCCGCAGTAGTACTCAACCATAGGTATGAGTCCTTCCAATTTGCACCAACGCCAGTCACACACATGCTCGAAGCATGTCTTCGAATGCCAGGAGAGTTCGTTTTCTCTAATCGTTTGCCCAACAATGATAAGTAATGCTCTGGTCCCGACGTGAGCCAAGGGTGTTGTGTATTGCCTGGCATACATCATGCATAGATCAAATTCAGAGGTAACAGGAGTTGGCACCTCGTGCCTAAAAGCCGCCTCTCTAAGAGGAACATTCCCAACTGTGAAGACTCGTCAGTTTTCTTGATTGCAAGAAAGTGTGCTGGTAACTTGAGTCCATCAATGGTCACCCATGTGATAATGTTTCCGTTTCGAGTTGTAAGTAGACCAGTGACAAAATCCATGGCAGTCTATCCTCATTTCCCTATATGTGTTTCTGGTTGCTAATATCCCACCTTGGCTTTCCCACATGTCAAACATCGCTCCCATGCGTGGCTATGTGGGCCTTCAGGCCCGGTCACCCGTACATGGTCTTCGGGTTTTAATACATCCTATCGAAACTCAGATGAATAGGATATCGAGGCCCGTTTGCTTCGCCTGCACCAGTTCGCTAAGGTTGCTGTATAGCGAGGTCCATATTTGTTCCATGAAGTAGCAAATATCGTCCGACCTGCCAAAGGTTGCTTCCCCATGCCCCGCATGGGTCAATCTTGAGAACTCTATTCCTTCAGTTCTTCAATTTGAACAAGGCGAGTCTGATCAGGTATGCTAAAGTTGATAGCAAGTTGCGAAGCTCGTGCACGTCCAGGTTTCACGGTCTTATTCATTCAAAAGTTCCACCCAGCGTTGCCATCACATGTTTAGCCCTCTTGAAACAAGGGTACACGGGAGGCCCTTGTGATCGGTCTAAGTGGTGCATTCGGTACCATCCAAGTAATGCCTCCAATTTAAATCCAAAGACTACGGTTTCCACGGCTGGTCGCGTGTCGTGCAGTTCCTATTTGTAACTCCATTCCGTAAGTCATCACTTTCTCGTGTTGCATCGGTGTGTAAACATTGCAGAGTTGGGATTCAAAAGTTGAAAAGACGTTCTCCTGTTTGTTTCTCACGAATACACAGCACCCTGCTGTGCTAAAGAGGTTAAAGCTGCGAAATCCTTGAAAATCCTATGATGAATCTACGATAGTATTTAACTGAACCAAGAAATTACTGTATCCCCGATGGACTATTTGGTGCCGATCAATATCTAATAAAATGGATCTTTAATGAGATCTGCATGGATCCCCACTCTGTGGACTATGTGACCAAGAAAGTGTATCTCCCAATCCTGAAGTCGCACATAGGTAGGCTTCGCGTGAAGTTGCTCCTACCCTAGGAGTTCTAGGATAAAAATGCAGGTATAAGTGCCGTTCAGGGCGTTCCTTCCTCCTGGTAGTGATTCAAAACGTCACTGATAAATGCGGTCAACGGATCTGGTGAAAGAGGTTGACGCATATCACTTACGTGATCCTGAGGCTGCTGGTGTGTTGGATATCTTATATATCTTGAACAGAAAATCGATGTGGCCATACTGGACCTGCAACGCCATGTTAAGGTTCATCCTCCCCATGGTCTTCCATCAGATGACAGTCCGATCTTAAGTCAGTTTCTGGATATAATCTTGATTATTGCACATGTCAAGTAGGTTGTCGATGCGAGACAGGGGGTGACGGTCTATGATAGCCACCTTGTGGTAGTCTATACACGTACGAAAGGACTCGTCCTTCGTTTCCGCAATAGAGTGCGTTTCCCAAAATGAGGAGCTAGATATATAAAATTCCCATCCTGTAGTTTCCTGAGGTTGATTGGACAGTTCTTGCAACTTTCCAAGCGCCAGACGATAAGGAGTACGAGTAATCAAGGCTGTCTCTGGTCATGAGATCAATCTGAGACTCTACTTAATCAGTTGTGGAAGTAAACCTGAAAGTTCCTCAAGTACCACGAACAATTGGTGGATCCTCGATCCCCCTTCCTTAGCCCAATCATTAGTAACGGTTGCCAACATAGTGGAGTAATCCCTCCGTAGATGCTCCTGGCCTTCAGTGACGGACAGATACTAACCTTCACACCACACCGATGCTTTAGGACAAACGACGATCCGCCGCTAGGAAGAAAGATATGCAAGATATTCTCCTTACCGGGTATATCTTACGTGATATCTGGATAACCAATCCACATTAACTACTGCATTGAGACCATCAAGGATAGTAGAAGGAAGGTCGATGTCGGACACTTGTCCCACAAGGTCGAGTTTGTATCCCAACAAACACATGAGGTTTCGATTGGCTTGCCATCAGCCGATTCCACAACAGGTTTGGTTTCCAAAAGTTTCAGGGTTAAGCAGAACAGAGACGAAGCGATTAGCTTCCCATACCAGCAACCATGTTGCTTTTATGCCTGGTGTCGCCTACGCCAATCCTAAATGCCCTTCCACAAACGCCACTACTAGTGTTGTTACGGTTACGAGGATTTTCCAATGTTGTCATTGTTCCCTTGGTTGTTGTCATTTTGACTTAATAACAGTCAATCCTTGTCGAAGTCACCTTTGTTTCTCTGCTGTAGGCTACGATTACGAGTACCTTGATGTTACCGCGACTGTTGCCTCTAATATTGTTGCCTGTAACGGTGTCCTGCATCCTTTCACCAACAAGGTCCATCTTTTCGCATTCCGTGTCACGTCCTAAGACACTACTCATGGTGCGGGCGGTTACACATTCCGCTTTACAGTCAATCGTCTTTGATTTTGTCCCGACTGGTTCGTGAAAGTCAACTCCCATAAGTCGCTTACTAGGGTTAAGGGTTTGATTGAAGCCATTTTGCTGATGTCCGTACCGGTAAGCAGGGTCGCCCTACTACTGAGGTTGGTGAGATACTACGCTCATCCCCTTGTCTGTCAATACAACAAGTTGACTGAGTAATACACAGTATGTTTCTAGAGTTTTGCAGAAGTGATCGCACTTCGGGAGTTACGACGTCGATACATTGAGTTCCAACAAACAAAGAGGAGTGTGAGAGGTATAGACCAATCATTGATGTTGTAACATCCAATTCAGGGATGTTCGTGCAAGCACCTAACATTCTACACAGTTCGCTAGGCGTTCAGATGGGTGTTCAGGTAATACTCGATAGCATCGAGGTTCGCAAGGATTCAGTGAGAAGTGAAAAGATCATGTTCGAGTAGGAGATAATCACTGCTACGACTCCTATAGACTGTTGTGTTTCATATTAATCAAATAACGGAACAGAACCCCTTTTTCACTTGTTAAGCCTCACTGGGACTCGCATGCACCCCACATCATTATTATGTGTGCACCCACAATAATATTGTGATTTGCATGCTCATCTCAGCTCCTCCTAACTCATGTCAAATGGTTCCTCCAACTCGTGTAGCAAGCAAAGAACATCACAAAACGCGAGTCATGAATGTCTAAGGAAACACCACACTACCAATCACATAACACATGCAAGTAATGAATTCATACTGTTGTGCTAAACGTGCAATCACATGCAATATCATATGTAAGTGTTCACTAGTTATGCAGTACAACGAGTAAACGAGAGAAGAACCTTGCGGTCTGGAGCTGAGTGCCATGGTCGTATTCAGAACTTGTTCGGTTATAGTCTGGTTTTATAAAAACGTTTTAAAATCAAGTTCACTATAATCAGTGACTCTGATACCAAACTGTCACACCCCCAAAATACCACATGCGAAAACACCGCGGGACGTGTGACGTACCAGGATCCAAGCTGTAACAACCCTCGGTAAAACCAACACCCTCATAATATTTCCGACGCCCTAGTATATATTAAAATGTCCCAATATGTCTTTATATACACCCCATATAAGAAAACCGAGCCCGAAATATATAAAATAAGTATTTAAAATAAATAAAAGTTTAAATTTAGGGTTGAGGCGGGCCACGTAGACCCACCCCAATCCTTACGCGGGCAGTATCAAGGTTAGAACATGATTTTGTTAGTTTTCTTAAGTTTAGGCAGGCCGCGTAAGCCTTAGCTTACACTTACGCGGGCCGCGTGAGATCAAAATAGTGGCGCAGCCCGGTGATGACACGTGTCATCATCGTGGCGGGTCTAGAAGATGAGCCGGACAAGCTAGTCCATTGACCAGGGTTGACGCGGGCCGCGTAACCCTTGTCCTTTCTTTACGCGGGCCGCGTGGAGACCAGATTTCAGCACTATATAAGCAGGCAACAGGTTTTCGTTTTCCGTCGCTCATTTCTTTCATTCTCAATCACAAATTCTGAATATAGGCATTATAAAGCCGGTATTATACCCCTAATTAGCAAGGTTCTGCCCTGTTGTAAGTATTATAACCCCAGTTTCGTAATAGATACGATGCCCGATTGATTTAGGGTTCCGTAACAACTGTCGTGGTTCTGCCCGACGTAGTTGTTGGAATGCCGTCTCGGGGAGGGTATCATTAATATTTTCAAAGGGTTATGATACTAACCAATGTACATTTGTGTAAATTATAGATTATTCCTAGGAAACCCTTACGCGAAGTCTAAGATAGCAATGTGAGTTTATCCTCTTTTTTGTTAATCTTTTTGGAATGTTTTACAAAACCTTAATTATTTTACAATGTGATTAAGCGGTGATTGAGTCTTTGTAGTTCTTCAATTACTGCCGGTATGTTGGGGTTTTGTATACAAAATATACTACTGCATGTATTGTTTTGATCGTATTTGAGTGATATTGTTTGATGATTTCTTTTGAATTCCATAAATAAATACGAGTAAAAGAAGCTGATTTGAGTTTTGCTGAAGCTCACTGTTGTTTTTCTCATGATTTTTTATCCGTTCAGTTGGTTTGTGTTGAAAACATTTGTGTTTCTTGGCAGTGATAGTTCAAAACACTTGTTTTCCGACAATTAATGACGATGGCGCGACAAGGATGGTGGATGGTAGGTTTTTGACCCGCACCCCACTTTGCAGCCATGATATTTGCAAAATTTGAGCCAAACCCAGTTTTTTTCAATATCCACATATTGAATTTTAGGAACAGTGGTTTGGACATACTGGACAGGAACAGTGTTTACAGGGTGTGCAAAATGAGCAGTGTTTTGCATTTGAGGAGCGGGGGATATATTGGGAATAATGAATAGTGTTTTGGGTGTTTTGAGGTCTTGGACTGGGGTGAGTAATTATAGGACTATTGTTTTGGCTCCTACATTCCCTAGCAAAGTGACCAAGCCTATTACACTTATAACACTTAATCTTTGATTTATCCAACCCAACTTTTAAGTTCCCATGCAACCCTGGAAACTTCCTACCACTTCTTTTGTAAAACTTGCTTGTTCTCACACTCAACAAGGCAAGTTGATATAAAATGTCCATTTCTTCCAGATCTGTGGGGTCAAAATATTGAAGGTCATTTAATTCAAATGACAAGTTGTTAGAGATATGCTTTTCCCTATTTGCTATGAAAGCATAGTTGTGTGAGTAAGAATCAGAGTTAAATGCTCCACCAGATGTTATGTCAATGAAATGATCATAACTCTGATCCTTTGTCGCAACCCCCGATCCCTTATCTGTCCCGGGAACGGGCGGACGCGAACTCAGTAGTGGTGGTATCAGTTATTAAATCTTGCAGCGGAATTTACATCAGGACCGTAGTTAGGAAATGTTTATCAGAGTAAAACCACCATATTTGATATTAATAATAACATGGGCAAAACCCAAGTTTCTTATTACAATACATTTATAGGGACAACCCCTATTTTATTGAATTTAAAACATCGTTTATTAGGTAACTTTTATAGCCACATTTTTCCCAAGCCTTCAGTGCTCTCCAGCTGGCTTTTCACTAATTGGATGTTCACATTGTGTTACCTGTAATGCGTTTTAAAAACATTTGTCAGTCGGAAATACTGGTGAGTGAATCCCAGTTTAATCAAGAAACATTTTATCAATTAAAACAGTATTGAGAGCGATCACATTGTTTATTTCTACACAATTACTCATTCAGTATTTGCCACTCGACCGGATCTGTGGCTATGGTCAAATTACCCATTGGCTAACTCGTCGTCCAATGGTAATGTACTGTCATTCCGACTATTACTACTACTCGTAGTAATAAATTTTATATACAAAACCCCATAATACCGGCAGTAATTGAAGAACTACATAGACTCAATCACCGCTTAATCACATTATAAACATTTAAGGTTTTGTAAAACATTTCAAAAAGATTAACAAAAAGAGGATAAACTCACAAAAAGGTTTACACAAAAAGAAGGATTACTCACATTGCTATCTTAGATTTCTTGTAAGGGTTTCCTGGATATAATCTATAATTTATACAAATGTACATTGGTTAGTATCATAACCCTTTGAAAATATTAATGATACCCTCCCCGAGACGGCATTCCAACAACTACGTCGGGCAGAACCACGACAGTTGTTACGGAACCCTAAATCAATCGGGCAGCGTAACTATTATGAAACTGGGGTTATAATACTTACAACGGAGCAGAACCTCGCTAATTAGGGGTATAATACCTGACTATAATGCCTCTAATTCAGAAAGTGAGATTGAGAATTGAATTGTGAGCGACGAAAAACGAAAACTGATGGCCTTCTTATATAGTGCTGAAACTTGGTCTCCACGCGGCCCGCGTAAGGGTAGACATAGGGCTACGCGGCCCACGTCAACCCTGGTCAACAGGGTAGCTTATCCGGCTCACCATGTAGACCCGCCACGATGTCGACACGTGTCAGCTCAGGATGTCTCCACGTTTGATGATCTCTCGCGGCCCGCGTTAACTAAACAAGAACTCTTACGCGGCCCGTCTAAACTAAAGAAATCAGTGAAGTCCGGTCTACACCTTCATACCACCCGCGTGAGCTTGAGGTGAGGTCCTACACGGCCCGCCTCAGCTTAATATTTCTTGTTTTTAATTTATTTTAAATGTTATAACATATTTCGGGCTTGGTTTTCACATACGGGGTATATTATAAGACATATTGGGACTTTTTACAATATACTAAGGTGTCGGAAATATTTATGAGGGTATTGGTTTTACCGAGGGTTGTTACATCCTTACTGCCACCAAATGATTCTTCCTGACCAAAAAGTGTTGTACTACCAAAAGAGTAGTCATCAGCCACTTTTCCTGACTCTTGTAACTTCTTTTTCTGGTTAAGCTCTCTCTCATAAGTGAGGAGCCTACCATGAAGTTGAGTTAAACTCATCTCCTTAAAACCCACAGAGTTTCTAGTAACAAATGCTATTGTGTCCCATTTTTCTGGTAATTATATAAGGAAACTACTATTCAAAGTTGAATTAGCATATTCTACATGAACCTGTTTTAGTTCACTATCAGACAACTAAACCTTTCAAACTGTTGGGTTAATGACTCTCCTTTGACATGACAAAACGTTTCATATTGTTGGCTCAACACTTCTCTGTTGTTCTCAATGACCTCTTCTGTACCACCGAATTGCTGTTTTAGTGCATCCCATAACTCTTTTGCATTGTTACATTGTAACAGGCCAGCATAGATATCATTGGGTATTGCTGTAGCAACTATACTGAATGCTTTAGCAGCTAACTCAATTTTCTAAAAATCCTACTCAGAGTAATTTTCAGGTTTCTTAAGTACTTGGACCTTGGGATCTTCTGCACTCGACACCAATGAAACGTGTGGTCCGAAGATAACCGATTTCCAGCAAGCGGTGTTTTGTTGTGCAAGTACATGACCCATCCTACGTTGCCAGATATTATACTCAGATCTGACAAGCATAGGTGGTTTATACAGGGTGCCAGTGTTATGAAGATCTTGTGTGTTTTGAGACATTTTGGTTGTTTTACAAAGTTTCGTTTAAACTACTTTGAACGTGATTAAACTTTCAACTATGTTTTTCAACTTCCTACAAACAAACGATGTCAATGAATTGAGCTGATCTTTTATATCATTGTTAAATCAAATTTGATTAACCTATGCTCTGATACCAATTGTTAGGATCTGAGTTTGAATTGTTTGTGAATGTTTAAGATGAAATAATGAAAGATGATAAAAAGATAAAATAATTTGCATCGGAATGAAAGTAAACTTTAAATCACAAACAATGAGAGATTTGCTTTCGTCATGAATACTTTAAGTTGAATGATTGAAAATACAATGATTCACGTATGCATGAATACAAACTCCCCCCCAGCCTTAGATCACTCAGTTTGCTCGTACAAAATGTCAAGTATGTGAAGTGATCAATAGAACAGTACATGCACTATTCTATTTATAGTACAATGTAAACCACTGTGGAATCTATGCTGACGCCACCTAGACAATGACATCTAACAACTATAACAACCTCTAACATCTGCTACTCCTAAACCTTGTTACATTGGAAACATTGATTACAACATCTGATGATTCTATCCAAAGATGAGCTCTATCCTCTGTTGAAGCCTTAGCAAACCTTCTTCAGCAGACTTTGTCTTCTGTATTCAAAGGGTGATCAGACCTTTGCTTCCAGCAGACTTTGGTCTTCATCAGTGGTTTACTTTGACAAACCTCGTGAACCATCAGACTTTAGCTTGTAGCAGACCTTAGGAAGCAACAGTTGTTTAATGCCTTTGTCATTGGGAGGAGAATGAATCTAACCACTGTTATTGAAGGATCAAGTGATTACAGAACTATTTTGGCTTTCAATAATCTGTTTTTAAGGTGGGATCCACATGAGCCAATAGTTAGATATTCACAATAACATCACACAATATTCTCGACCTCCTCTTTCTCCATAATCACAAGTTCTTCACCCTTATGAACTCGGAACTGCCATCAATCATATACATCCTAAATGGGAACCAGATCAAACTAACTAACATGTCGAACTTCATGGTTGCTTTCTTTCTGGATTCCCTGTTGGCCTGAATGTTGTAACAAGTATTACTTTTACATTTTTTACATTATATACTTACAGAACTGATCAACATTGACTATTTGCTAGAATTACCACATGATTGACGATCGTACTTCCTCTATTACAGTTTTTTTAGTTATTCTACAAAAGTGATTGGTTTCGCAGTGCTACTTGATGATGCATTTTACTTGATATTTTTTACCAGTAACGTATGAGAAAATCTCAAACTGGTGAATAGTAGCTCTCCTCTATTTTTCATCAGCATCCATCTTTTGTATACTTTTAAGCTTTCTTTGGAAATGTAACTCCTACATTAGGATCTAAAAGAGGTTCCATGGGAGTTAAGGTCCATTCTTAATAGAATGCCTAAATGTGAAGGGATTTCTTTGATTGACAAAGCCGTCTAAGGGGCTGTTTGGCAACATCTGAATGGTTAAGTGTTGAACCAGTAAGATGTCTGAATCATTAAGTGCTGAACCAGTAAGAGGTCTGAACCATTAAGAGCCTGCATAATGATTAACCATTCAGAGGCAAATGTCTGACCAATTCAGATTAGAGGTCTTAACAATTCAGACTCTGTATAAATCTTAACCATTCAGAGGCAAATATCTGAACCATTCAGACATCTGCTAATGAAAGAAACAGTCTGAACCATTAAGTGCTGAACCAGTAAGAGATCTAAATCATTGAGAGCCCCATTAAAAGGTAAACAAACAACCCCTAAGAATAGTATCGATTATTGTGACTAAGCAAGAGTTGGAGAAGACAATCTAACCTCCTCATGTCATATAACTGCCAAGATACGTCGTTAGTGACATACATTTGGCATGGATCGCCATTCAAGTGATCATGAGCATGGACTGGGTTGGTCAGCCCGGGCCAAAATGGTTCAATATGGCAATTTAAAAACGGTTATTTTTAAAAAGAGTTAACTGCCATTTTCGTCCCTGTGGTTTGGTCACTTTGGCCATTTCAGTCCATTTTTCAAAAATGCGTCATTTTCGTCCCCACGTTCTGGAAAGGTGCCATTTCAGTCCAAAAATCATAACCCAGTTAAGTCAGTTTGTAAATAAGGACTGATTGTGTAAATTTGTAACATAAAGGACTGATTGTGTAAATTTGAAAAATGGACTGAAATGGCAGTTAACACCACCACCACTAGCCCTGCCACCACCACCACTCCGCTGCCACTACCACCACCACCGCCACCAAAGCCACCACAGCCCTGCCACCACCACCACTCCGCTGCCACCACCACCACTCCGCTGCCACCACCACCGCCACCGCCACCACCGCCACCACCGCCACCACAACCACCACCGCCACCACAGCCACTGCCACCACCACCACCGCCGCCGCCGCCGGAACCACCACCATCAACGTCATGGCAAGACCCATATTTTCAGACGTTTGTATGTAATATAAAGTCAGAATTTATTGTATTTAGTCCGAAAAGTAAACGAGCAAAACAAAGGAACGAGAACGGTATACCGAAACGAAAAGCTTGCAGGTTACGGGGACGTCTTCGTCTTCTCCGATGAACTCCGAACTCCGGACTCCGGCGAGTTGTAGAAATGAGCACTTACCAATAGACCGGCATTTATCAAAAGAGATATGTCTTCATCTTTCACCCTTCCTCCTAGTGATAATAATGACAACTAATGAAGCACAAATAACTGCTATCAAAAACGATAATCAATATCCTACGATTAATTTTAGACCCTTCAAATAAACAT
The DNA here is from genome assembly GCA_030545235.1 of Helianthus tuberosus. NCBI lineage: Eukaryota > Viridiplantae > Streptophyta > Magnoliopsida > Asterales > Asteraceae > Helianthus > Helianthus tuberosus. The sequence goes on along the minus strand of CM060412.1, from coordinate 110,815,276 downwards.
TCATAAAGTGAACCATCTTATTGAAATCATGGTATATCCATATGTTTTTGTTTCTACCTGTTCATTATACTTATTGAACTGTATACTTAGTTTTATGCAAAAAAAGATTTAACCATCTTTGATAACTCAGAAGTTCTTGATGACCGATACACGGTTCAGGCTTGCTGTGGATGACATGAACTTCAAACCACTCAAAAACTGCAAAAACACCTTGCTTCTTCGTTTCCATGCTTTTCACAGCTCGTTTCATCTATAATCAAAGTAACGGTCCATTATTTATGTAACAATAATGAAACAATGCGACTCTTTAACACGCCAATTAATCAACCTTATTAGCTCATAAATAAAGACGCACTTCCAATGAAAACAGTATCCACCAAAGAGTTGCAGACAAACACTAAACAATGTATTATACAACTCCAAATGAAACAACTAACCTGCTTCAAATAATCTTCCATAAACATTAGCGCATGGTCATCCTGTCCCGTATTCAACTTAAAAAATGCGCAAAACCTTCTGCTGCTGGTCATCATCTGCGGCGGTGAAGGTGATGGTGGTGGTGGTGGTGGTGGAGGTGATGGTGGTGGTGGTGGTGGTGGTTTAGAGAGAGAGGGAGTAGAAAGAGAGAGAGTGGCGATGATGACGGCGGTGGTGTTTTTGGGATGGTGGTTGATGATGAGGAGAGGAGGATGATGACGGCGGTGGTGTTTTTGGGATGGTGGTTGATGATGAGGAGAGGAGGATGATGACGGCGGTGGTGTTTTTGGGATGGTGGTTGATGATGACGGCGGAGGATGATGACGGCGGTGGTGTTCTGTAGCGGTGGTTGACCGGCGGTGGAGGTGAAGGTGATGGTGGTGGTGGTTTAGAGAGAGAGTAGAGAGAGAGAGCAGTGATTTGTGTGTTTATATATTATAGATTTTATAATTATATAAATATTTATACATTTTACTTAAATGGTCCTTTATGTTAACAAATTTACACAATCAGTCCTTATTTACAAACTGACTTAACTGAGTTATGATTTTTAGACTGAAATGGCACCTTTCCAGAACGTGGGGGACGAAAATGGCGCATTTTTTGAAAAATGGACTGAAATGGCCAAAGGGACCAAACCACAGGGACGAAAATGGCAGTTAACTCTTTTAAAAAAAAGTTGTTAGTACGTATTAAATTTTGAAATATATAAAACAAAACTTTTATAAGTATTATACCTGTGCATAAATGCTCATTTATTGATAAAAAAAAATAGATCAGCAATAAAGGTAAACAATTGTCAATGTGTGTTCAAATCCATACAAGTACTAGATGAAAATTAATTTAATACAATTTAAAAGTGAGTAATATATATATATTTTTTTTTTGTAAAGAAAAAGAAAAAAAAAGAAATAAATTACAATTAGTTTTATGTTCCAATTCATGAAACCAACCGTTACACTCGATTTTGAAACCGTTCCACGAATAATAATAATAATAATAATCTTAAAACCCACAAACAACCACACAGTATCAAACATGTATAAATACCTGGGTAGGGATCCTGTACATTAATCCAGAAGTGTGATAAATGTATTATAACACTATATATAACACTATATAACACCATATAAACACCGTATAACACTATGTAACACCATATAACACTATATAACAATATATAACACTATACATCTATCATAGATATGCTATCAGACAAAATATAGTGTTATATAGTGTTATATGGTGTTATACGGTGTTTATATGGTGTTATATAGTGTTATAATATACTTTTCACACTTCTGGATTAATATACATGATCCTCTATCATACCTTATATCTTATTAGCGGAAGGTTTATTTGAAAATAAAATTTAATTGAGAAGAAAAAGAAAAAAGGGTAATTTTGTAAAACAATAAATAGTTTTTTCACTTATCTTATTTATTATCATCTTTGAATAATTAATTAGTCATAATATCATCTTCCACACTAACTTTTTTTACCTACACACATCATAAGTTATCCTACATATTTCGAAATTTATCTTACATGTTGAAATTTATCCCACACAACTCGTAATTTATCTTATACACCTCGTAATTTATCCTACACTTTAAATTGTTTTATTTTATTTTTTTGAAAAAATATATATTTTGAAGATAAGTTATAAAAAATTTAATGTAATTAGGTATTAAAGAGAAAGACTACAAATTAATGATCTATGTAGATTTACCAATGTACCCAATCAAGTTTCCTAACCGAAGGGCATAATCAGTAAAATAGGGAGATATGTATTAAAAAACTTTGCCAAAACAAATGTGAGCATATAGCTTACCCCACCACCATGCCTCCCCTCACTTCTTTAAATGTGCAAAAAGCGGGAGTTACAGATAAAGCAAGACAAACAATCAAGAAACACTACACTAGATGAGAGAGAAAGAAAGAAGCAACACAAAATCATTGTGTGCATGAAGTTTTATGTATCAATGTAAACAAATAAAAATTAAGATTAGAGCTTTTGTTTGTGCGTCCGTGAAGAAGAGATCATAGCAGTCGAAAAATGATGAGAGGAGGGGTGATGCAAGACCAGAATCATGAAAATCAGATTGAGAAACAAATTGGATGCATGTCTGGTTTCCTTCACATCTTCGATCGACAACAGATTTTGGCCGGAAAGCGTATCCACTCTGCTAAACGTCTCCCTACATCCGCCGTAAGTTGCTATTCAGAAGGGGGTAGCAGCGCAACTTGTTGCTCGTCTACCTACCATTAGTCTGTAATCGTCTCTATTTTTGAATTTATTAAACAAAACATAAATTTACTTCGTCTGAACAAAATGGAAATGATCAACGTATTCATTCCTGGTTATTTAAACTAACTACTTTTACTTTAATAAAAGGATATTAAATAATTATTCTTATACTTGATATTGTAGGTGGTGGCCGTGTCACCGGAGTTGATTAATTTGAACACGATTAGAGAAACTGAGAAGCCGAAGCCGGTAGTGGTTACCTCGCCTGAAAGCGAAAGTCTAGACGGTTTTCCGTCATCTCCGGCTGCTGCGAATTTGAAGTTTTTTCCTACATCAACGCCACCTAGATCACCACTACCCCTCCCAATATTTGAGGGGAAGAATTCATGGAAATTCTGCAAAGAAATGCCAAGGCTATCTCTTGACAGCAGAGCAACAATCGACTCGAAAGGGAGTCTGTGTCCGCGAGAGATCAGGCCAGACTCCAATGACCCAACCTTGGAGAATCAAGGAAGGTCGCCCAGCGTCATTGCCAGATTAATGGGACTTGAGGAGATGCCGTCTTCGGTTTTGTCATCGAGTCCAGAACCCATGACGAAACCGGAGCTCAGGCGATCTGCATCTGAATCCAGAGTTGCACCAAATTTGTTCAACTCTGGATTTATAGACCGAAACAATTTGCAAACAAAACAACTAAATCAATCATCTGAAAAAAATCAAACGAGCAACCCCGAGATGAAATATCCATCACGGAGTCAACAATATGAATCTTCTCCTCTGCGGAGATACCCTGCTTCTCCGCAGAGGAGAATCTTGTTCGACTCAACAGATTTTTTCCCTGAGCCGAAGCAGACAATCTCGAAGCACTTGAACTTGAACATGAAGTTGAAAAGAGTAGACGAACAGTCGAAGGATCTAGAAGCATTGAAGAATATTCTAGAAGCATTGCAACTGAAGGGTCTTTTACATTCTATAAACAGAGACAACCACCGGAACTTCGTTTACGATAATTCGAATGTAATCCCTATGAATCGCCGGCATTCTCATTCACCCGCGCCAAATCGGAGATATTCGGGTGATATTTCTCCGAGAACAGAACGTGGAGTGTTTGATCGAAGCGGAAGGAGTCCGGTGAGAGCTAGAAACTCCGCTGTTCGTTCTAGAATCGAGCTTAATTCAAAGAATTCTAATGCAAATGACAAGAGAAAACCGTTGAGCATCCAGACGGGACAGAGATGCTGTGCATCGTCTGAATCGCCAAGAAATTCACCCAAACTTGCACCGAAAAAAAGCGGATCGGAACATGGTTCTGCAGTTGCGAGTCGGTCTCCTAGAAGCAAGAGACCGACCGAAAAGGTTTATTCGAAACACAAGGTTTGTAGAACTGTGGTTGTGGAGGATGAATCGTCTTTGTTTTTTGAAAGCTCCGGTAGTACAACTTCTCAGTTTGATGTAGAGGTATACAAACATTTGCTAAGCTAAGATCTATTAAGATCTTTTAAAACCGTGTTTTTAAATCGTTAAAACCAATTAAGCCGTCATGCCCCCTGGGCGGCTAGGAGGGGGCATGACGGTGGTGGTGGGCGACTGCCCGGGGCCTCCTCTGAGCCTCGGAATTTATTTTTTTTAAATTATATATATTTTTATTTATACTTTGGAGCCAATTTTCTTTACTCACCTCATACACCTATTTTTTTAGAGATTTGTAAGGCGACCCATTCGTAAAACTTTGGCTGGTTTTCGGTCTGGAACGTGCAACCGGTTTTGTAAACTGGACCTGTACACATTAATTTTAGTAGTATAAGGTTAGTGTGTGTATGTATTATGTTCATGGAATATAATTACATATATTTTATATAAAGATTTTTGTAAAATCGAATTATTTGATTTTTCAATTTTATTAGTAAAATACAACACAAAGATATAATTTTGTTTCATGTATTTATATATACTTTCATATATAAAGATTTGTGTAAAACAAAGAAACAAGTAACGTCATTCCGTAAAACCGTTTAATTTACACAAAACCGGAACGCAGTTAACGGTTGGGTTTGTTTTGTATTTCCTCAAATCCGTAGCAACCAGTTAGGTTTTGAATTTTGTCAAAACCATACTTTAAACACTGTTAGACTTTCGTTCGATTTCACTTTTATTGATTTGCAGAGAACGAAAATGGAGGAATACAAAGAAGGAAAAAGTCTACTAGCAAGATGTGACAAATTACTAGCAGAAATGAACAGCATCACCGAGTCACATACGAGCTCCTCCAACTCAGTACTACCGAGTCCAGTTTCTGTTCTTGACTCGGCATTTGACAAGGACGAATCGTTGTCTCCTTCGCCTGTCATGAAACGCACCATTGATTTCAAAGGTAGTTCCAACTTGCCACGTGGTGACTTATAATAACACACAACACTCTTGTTATTCTTTTTATTTACTTTGTGACAATGACATTACCAAATCATTTAAGCATGCTAATACTTACAAAATTTAACATGTGCCGATGGTTGCGGTCACGTGACCTGGTGGTCGCCCTTGTAAAGTTAAAATTTCATTGAATGAACAATTTTATGGCTATAAACGATCTAGCCGAGCCATGCCCTAAACCTGACCTCGAACATATACGAGGTGGTTTGGCTTGGCTTAGTATTTATCAAGCCGAAAAGTTAAGCTCAAGTAGGATATGTTAATGTATAAAAGACAATAAAAACAAAACTCTTCAATGTATTATTTTTGTTTTTTCAATATTTTAAAGATTTTTTTTAAATATCAAAAGAAAGATACAAATATTATAGGTATTATTTTTGTTTTTTAATTATCTTTTATACCTTTATTGTTGTTAACATTATTATTTTTATTTTTATTAAGATATGGAGATTAATTTAAACGAGCTAGCTATCGAGCGAGCCATGAGCCGAGCCAACCCGGACTCTTGGCTCGTTTACAAATGAGCCTTTTTAGTGTCCAGCTTCGAGCTTTTGATTACCCCCCTGAGCATAATTGTTTAAGACTGATTACAGATTTTTGTTTCAACAATCCTAAATGCCGATTTTTATTTGTTACTCGACAGATCTTGCTGGTGATCTAGACGATGACATCTGGAGCTCTCCTGCGACACCAACCGAAGACGAGGAGTTCATATCAGGCGATTCCGACTTTAAATACATCTCCGAAATACTCCGAGCATCAAAGTATCTTCCAGTCAACTCTTCTGCCTTCCTTTTTCTTGAAAAACAACAATCTCTCAACGAAAACGACTCATCAAACAGTTCAAAACTTCAACGAAAGCTCGTGTTCGACATTGTCACTGAAATCCTCAACCACAACAAAGATTTACCACCGTCATTAACAAAATCAAGCAACACTGTTAAAAAAATTTGTTCCGAGTTTCAGAAGATCCGGGAGCCTGAAACCGCAGAAAACTTGTTGGATCAGATTTGTTCTGTGCTTAAAAAAGACCTCGCCGGAGACAATGGCTGGGGAGATCATCCGGTGGAGATATCTGAAGCCGTATTGTACATCGAACGCCTGATATTCAAGGATTTGGTAAGCGAAACAATCCGCGATCTCGCTCAATTTGCCGGGAAAACAACCGTCTTGGCGCCTAGAAGGAAATTGGTTTTTTAAAATAATTATAATTATAATAAGAGGGAATCCCTTTAGTTTAATTTTCCCGCTCTTTTTTTATATAAAAGATATTGTGTCCAACTCGACGACTATATATTGTTAAAGTTGATGAAGTAAAAGTAAAAGGTTATGGAAAATGTGTATCAGTGTGGGGCAACTTGGACAGTTGGACTAGTTTAGGCTGGAGGGTGTGGGATTAGGGCTGTCCAAACTGCTCGACGATCGAAGATCGCTCGAAAAATGATCGAAAAATGCTCGTTCGATTCCCGCTCAGTTTGTAAATGAGCCGATCGGATCGGTTCGATTCAAATTCAATCCGAGCATGAGCAAGGCTCCGCTCGCTCGACGATCGCTCGGTTTCGCTCAAATTATTTTTATTAATAATATATATATATATATATATTATAGATTTTATAGATTAAAAACCCAAAAAAAAATATAATAGCCCAAAAAAATTTAAAAGCCCAAATAATATAGCCCATCTTAATAATTAATATGAAAAATCTAACCTAAATCTATATTTAATATACAAATCTTATCTAACCCTAAAAATAACTCGCCGCTGCCTCTCACTCAGTCACTCTCGACTCTCCGCCTCTCCGGTGGGTCACAGGACAATCCAGTCTTCAATTCAGTCACCGGCGGTGACACTCCAGTCTTCAATCCAGTCACCGTCCGGTCCACTCTCACACTCACACGCATCGTCGGACAATCACATACATTATCGGACAATCATCAAACAAGTGAGTCGCTGCTTAAATGTTTTTATAGTTTCTGTTAATGTTTCTGTTTTTATAGTTTCTGTTTGGTAAAATTTAATTAATCGTTAAATGTTAAATACCTACTTCAAAGTATGTATGCTTCTGTTAACATACATACACAGATTAATCGTTAAATGTTAATGTTTTTATAGTTTCTGTTAAATGTTAAATAGCTACTTCAAAGTATGTATGCTTCTGTTAACATACATACACAGATTAATCGTTAAATGTTAATGTTTTTATACTTTCTGTTAAATGTTAAATAGCTACTTCAAAGTATGTACTGTTAATGTTTCTGTTAATGTTTCTGTTTGGTAACATTTAATAGCTACACAGATTCCGTGTTTCTGTTTCTTATGTATTCGCACTTTATTTTGTGTTGCTTTTGTATTCGCACTTTAAGTTAGAATTTGTTTTTGTTGAACGAAGCCTTATTATTCAATCGAGCGAAAACGATCCACTCGCTTTTTTTTTAGGATTTGATAAAAACCGAGCGAAACCGAGCCGATCGGATCGATCGATTCAAATTCAATCCGAGCATGAGCATCACTTTTGCGATCGGTTTTACAAATTTGATCCGCTCGGATCGGATCGGTTGTAATTCAATCCGAGCATGAGCATACCCTCGATCGGATCGGATCGTGAACACCCCTATGTGGGATGGAGCCCCTAGGGGCTTTATCAAGACACGTAAGCACAGAGCCGTCTCCGAGAATAATAAAAAACTTTTGGGCCTCGGGCAAGACAAAAAAGTTGGGCCCCTTTCTATAATATAACGGCTGCGAACGGGCAGTGAACGCAACGGTTAACAGCTGCTTTTGCAGCCGTTAAACCACTGCGTTTACGGCCCGTTCGCAGCCGTTATACGGCTGCGTTTACGGCCCGTTCGCAGCCGTTATACGGCTGCGTTTACGACCGTATAACGGCTGAGAAGAGGTTGTAAACGCAGCGGTTAACTGTTGCGTTTGCATCCGGTTATCTGCTGCATTTACGGCCTGTTCGCAGCCGTTAAATGGCTACGTTTATGGCCGTATAACGGATGCGTACTGGCTCGCAGCGATTTAACGGCTGCAAACGCAGAGGTTATCCTCTATCACGAGACTGGTAGCTGTTTAACGGCTGTTAACGGCTGCGTTTAACGGCTCGTTGTAGGCTCACGAGTTATTATCGATCACGGGACTTAAATCCTCTACGTTTTGAGGAGTTCATAATTTTACACACACAATTAAACCAAAAGTCCTTTCGCTTCTTAACAACAATGTAATAAACTACTACTTACGTTATTGTCGATCGTGGGACTTAAAGCCGAACATAACATCAGCAAAGTTTAAGCTCATCAAACCACTAATCTATATTCTATATACCATAAAACTGCCACATATGAAGTAAAAAAATAGTTAAATATTTCATGAGCAGTTAAACAACAAGTTCAAACACTGCTATTAACTACACAACTAGCAATCTCGTCCTTGGAACCCTAAAACTCCCCTACCTCTTCTTCTAGGGTTCTTAAATCTCAAGAACATCCCTAATCAACCAATTAGAGCCAAAATACCAACATCCATTCAAATTTCAGAAGAATCCCAAGTTTTTCACCCAAACCCTCAAAATTCTACAATTTTAACCTAATTTATGGATGAAATACATACAAAATTCGAAATTATTGAACTGGGGTTGAAGAATTACCTGTTGTATGCTTCAAATCGACTTCAAATACAATCCAAATACATAATCGCCTTCATATGTGTGTGTATTTGTGTGAGGAGCATACTGAACAACGTAGGGGAAAGGATCTGAATTATACGATGCATTAAGGTTTAATTTAATTTTTTTTTTTTTTTTAGCACACATGCATTAAGTTTAATTTTTTTTTTTTTTTTTTTTTTGAGCGCACAGGCCCCAAACACATCAGACTTTGGGCCCTTAATCACATCTCAAAGTTCAGCATTTGGGCCTCACTCTCCTGCATTTGGGCCTTTTTTATAAGTAACATAATAAGCCTCTAAACTCTACTGGGCCCCTAATATTTTTGGGCCTTGGGCGCCTGCCCAGCTTGGCCGGCCCAAGAGCCGGGTCTGCGTAAGCACCACGTAGGATCCACGTCAGCCATAACGCCCCCTTTAATTTGCAGGGTGTGGGATGGAGCCCCCTATTAATCAAAATTAAAAAAAAAAATTGATTGGTGGATAGCAAGTGGGCCCCACCTGATACCCCCCTTCTTGCCGTTATCATGTTCGCGAGCCATATATGGCGCCCCGCCTTAATTCCGGCGGTGTGGGTCGATGGCGCCGGCGGCGCTATAGGAGCTGAGGTGGCGGTGGTGGCGCCTCCCACACCCTTCGGCCTTATAACGGTCAGCATTGGAATCTCTGTAAATACAAGGACTGAAAATGATATTTAAAAGACGCATAAAATATTAAAATGGGAGGTTGTGGCCTCACGTTCAAATATTATTATTGAGAAAAATGTTCGGATAGCCTTTGTGGTTTGCCATTTTTTTATCTTTAGTCCTTAACTTTTTAAAATTACAGCTATATTCTCCAACTTTTATAATTTCGTTTCCGGATAGTCCCTAGGCCTAACATCAGTTACTTTTCTCAGTTAAGAGGGTGTGAAATGACAAAATTAGCCTTACTATTAAACAAAATAACTTAACCTATTAAATAGATTTATTTATACGTGAGACCCACTCCTTTATAAAAACAAAATAACAACCCCACCCCACCCCCACCTTCCTCTCTCTTTCTTCCCTCTTCCCCCTGCGAACGACATCGTTTTGGTTAAGGGTTTCAAGGTTGAATCTTTATGATCAAAGAATGAAACTTTATCATCTGGTATACTTCAAATGGGGAATTAACGTCTGAAAGAGAGTTTTTGGAGCAAATCTTTGATGGGTTTAATATGTTCTTAAACCCATGAAATACCTACGCTCTCAAAGCAATGAGTAACTGTTGGGAGTTCTTCCACACACTGATAAAAGCTTCATGACTTATCTTCAACAAGATGAAGTAAACGGTCTCGAGATAAAGGCAAAAGATGGGGAGTGGATTGAAGTTGATTATCCACCCTCATCTTTTGTAGTCATGGCAGGAGATGCTTTAATGGTAATTTATACTTTATAGTAACTAATGTTGTTAAAACAGGACTGCTCGGCTGGTCAAGCCGTGAACCGGGCCCCTCACTGATTCAGCTCACACGGGTTGAACCACTACTGCTTAGACCGGTCGGGGTTTTATGAACCAATGACCTATGGTGTTCTTATTTCCTTATTAGGCATGGACAAATGGAAGAATTGAAGCACTAACTAACAGGGTGATGGTAACGGGGAAAAAGAGAGATATGTAATGGGGCTATTTACATCCATCAGGGATCACATCATGCAGGTGCCTTAACGTTTGAAATAGAGTTTTTGGAGAAAATCTTTTATGGGTTTTTGTGGATTAGAGAGAAGGGTGTTGTTTTGGGTTGGGGTTTGAGGCAAGATGGGGGTGTTTTGTCAGCGAAGCGGTGGGTGGCGGAGGAGACGGTGGTGGGAGCAGGGGAAGAGAGAAGAAAGAAAGAGAGAGGAAGGTGGGTGTGGAGTTGTTATTTTTTTTATAAAGGAGTGTGTCCCACATATAAATAAATCTTTTTAATAGGTTAAGTTATTTTATTTTTTAGTAAGGGTATTTTTGTCATTTCACACCATCTTAACTGAGAAAAGTAACTGATGTTAGGCCTAGGGACTATCCGGTAACGAAATTACAAAAGTTGGGGACTATAGCTGTAATTTTAGAAAGTTAGAGACTAAAGGTGAAAAAGGGCAAACCACAGGGACTATCCGGGCATGTTTCTCATTATTATATATATAATATAAAATAACAAGTTCAATCAATCGTACCTAGTAAATCTCATAAATAGCAAAGCTACTGGTAGGGTCTAGGGAAGGTGAGATGTAGAACACATTACCTCTATCCCTAGGGATAAAGATGTTACCTCCAGAGAGAACCCTGGCACCAAAGTTATATAGTAGAAAAGCGAGAAACCAAACAAATCTACAAACAAAGCACTACTAAATAGCAAAGAAATGGAGGATAGGTAACATAGTGAAATATAACAAATATTTCAAATCACAAGATCCCACTTAAGCATTTATGAGAAAAAAAACAATCAATGCAAAATCCGTCTAGACCATAAAGAAACGCTAATGATGTGCATAAAATGCAACATATAATTTACATCAAATGAGACATAAAATTAACCCTTTTTAGTACTAATGTTGGAAAAAGTGTGCTTTTGTCTTCCTTTTGTATTTTCAGGATTAAATGAGCGTCAATGAACAAAAGTAACAAATATGCAGCAAAATCTAACATAAATAAAAGAAAAGGAACAAATGTGGCATGCCCGACCCCTCGACGACATCTTCCCAAGCAAAAACAAGACAACAGAAGTCTGAACACGCGCCGTGCCCAGCAGACACGAGGGCGTGGCCAGTTGTCTGCAGAAAGGATAAAGCTATAGAAGCTTCTATTCCCGAAACGGGGGCGTGCCCAGCTCGACACGGGCCGTGGTCAACGCTAAGATTCGCAGAATCCAAGCAAATCTTGATAGTATAGATACGCTTATGCATACGGGGCCGTGCCCAGCGGACACGGAGGCGTGTGGAGCTAATGCAGACAAATTGCAATTAATGAAGAAAGAGAAAGTGGATGGACACAGGGCCGTGTCTGGGCTTCTGTGCAGGCTATAAATAGAGGTGCTTGGTTCACTTCAAAGGCATCCCTTGGCAAAACACCTCTCTCCCACTTCACCCACACTCCACCACCATCACAACACCAACATCCACCACCATCATCCATCTAGAGTGTGTGTAGTAGTCTCGGGATCCAAGATTGATAGTAAGAGTTCTTGACAATCAAAGGCCATGTTTGCCTAAGTCTCTTACATCACTTGGTGAAGACAAGCATTTAGTGTAATACTTTTGATTTTTAATCTTTTCGCACTTTTTATTTGGTTTTGTATTAATGACTTTAATAACTAGTTTCTTATGTTGAAGGTGAAACTTCCTTATCATTTGTCCGTGGTGTCTTGGCGTTATTTTACTGTCTATATAAAATAAAAGATTTACACCATTCATATTCCTACGGTCTATATAGAGATATGTTGGCTACCTGGTCGGGGGTTAAGGGAATGGTTTGATAAGGTTCTTGTCTTGTTCAGTGTATAGATCCTGCAAGGACCTGGGTCAAGCTTACTAGGACCTCCTTCAATACCCACTAGTATTGGATGGCGGGGGTGCGAATGGCTTGATCCCCTCATATGTAAACTACTATTAATACATTAACCGGCTACTTGGGATTGTATCCCTGCTGACTCAAACCACTTAGCCGCGGGTAACGCCACCTTCAAAAGAGGGGCCTACCACATTACGCATTAATAACTTAATTAATTATCTTTCAATATTCCGACCCTTTAGGATTGTATCCTTGCTGACTCAAACTACGGGGTTGAGGGTAACGTCACCTTCAAAAGAGGGGCCTACTACTATAACTAAGATAATCTCTTAAAAAGTGCAAAAGTGCGGAAATCATCAAAGTTTACACTAAAAGCGAGTCGGATCAAAGTGATTCATCTTGTCTATCTGTTTTTTTTCAGCATTTTTAGTTTTATTTTCATGTTTAAAACCTTTTTTTCTAATTTTTTTATTTGATTAGACGTTGAGGATAAACCGGTACTAAAAGGTCTTGTGTCCTTGGACGACCTCGGTATCTTACCAACACTATACTATGCCCACGATGGGTGCACTTGCCCATATGTGTGTTTAGTGTTAGTAGAATATCGTGTTTTATAAATTTAAAACTTGACTAAAGTGTTAAAAAGGGCTTAAAATATATATAAAAATATATCACGCACTACGCACATCAAGTTTTTGGCTCCGTTGCCGGGGACACAAGGATTTTAAGAAAGTTAGGAATCAACGGCCTAATCATTTTTCTTATTTAATGTTTTTTTTAGGATTTCTCTTAATTTTCCAGCTTCTGCAGAGCTCAGCACGGGGCAATGCCTGCTAAACACGCCCCGTGCCCAATCTTTGGTACTAGCAATCCTGTTTTTAGTCAGACAGTAGCTGAACATGGGGTCGTGCCCACTAAACACGCCCCCGTGCCCAAGTTTCAGATACTGAAAACAGAGCTGTAAGATCCCGACGGCTGGTAATTTCTGACACAAACATGAGCGATACTGGTCTTTTTTACTTTCGCTCCTCTTATGGTACATGGTGTCAAATATGTGGCGGAACTCATGAAGAATTAAAATGTTATTTTTTAAATTGCAATCCCCACTATATAGACCCATTCCCGTAGCCTTAAGATGGGCGAAAGTAAAAATAATCCCTATCTCTCCCTCGAATGCTCTCAATCATCCCTTCTAGATGAAATGATTCTTGAAGAATAATTTCAAATGGAAGAACTAATTCTCCGATGGATAAAAGAACTTGAGATGGATATAATTAATTCATCTCAAGACGACAATCAAGGAGAATTATTGAGATCGTATTCGGATTATAAAAACATCGTTGCTCCCGAAATCACCTCTAACTCTTGCGAAGACTTGAGCGATAGTCGTCCCTGTGTCGATTGTGCCGTGAAGGACTCCCCATCGGTTTCTGCTGATGCATACATAGACCTGAGCGATTCGACATATACCTTCTTTAACGATAGTCCGGATAAGGGAAATAAAGGTTGGTCTTGCCCACCGATATTTAGCTTAGGAATCACCCTTTCCGATAACCTCTTGCGTTCTTGTCTAAAACTAGGGCAACTTAGGTATCTCAGGCAGTTCGGTGTTGTTCCATCCAGCAAGGAACCACCCGATCCGGATAAACTCCTTAAAATAGACAAAACTTCATAAAACTTCTAGCCACGGGGTCGTGTCTAGGTCAGCACGCCCCCGTGTCCACCCAAAGATTCCCGTCTGACTTTTGATCAGAATACGGACAAAAAGTGTCAGAAATTTGTCTGCACACGGGACCGTGTCCAGCGTGTTGTCGTTTTCTATAAATGCAGCAAGATTCCTGCACTCTTGGACCCATTCCAAAGACAAAGATCTGGTGGGATCTTCACATATACCATACTAGGTATATTCTAAAGAAGGTTCTCAACAACCATCTTGTCTATTCTACTTTTGTCCATTGCCTTCTTCTTCATTTTCTCATCAAAACCTCCATTAGAGTTTGAAATCTCCATGGTTTCAAGCTTTATTGTGATATTTGTTAGGTTTTTATTCAAGGAATCTTGTCAAAAATAAGTTTTACAACACTGTTTTAAGTCATTTCTGCTTAAAAATGCTTCAAAAGTCAGAAAAATAATTTAAACCTCCAAGATTCCTTGTTTCAAAAACCTGCAGAGAGGTAGCCACGGGACCGTGCTCAGCGAGCACGGGGCCGTGGTCGAGGTACTGTTTCATTAATTTGAAATTTCTTTCGGTTTGTTTTCTTAGAATGTCGAGCAGAAATAGCGGAACATCTTCATCACACTCCAGGAACAACCGACAAGGAAGAAGGTCATCGGTAGAAGACTCTCTCTTCAACTACGTGTATGCCTTGAGAGAGGCCATCGATGAAATTACGGGAGTAGAGGAAGCTTTGGTCGCCCGTATAAATCATTTGACGGTGGGACTACAGGGATGTCTTCGAGAAGTCAACCTTTTGCACCAAAGGTTGAATATTCTCACTTCTCCTCCTTTGGTGCCAATCATTACACGAAGGGAGTGGAATTGTAGTACCGGAAGTCATCATTCCGGTAGAATGGTATGTCATGCACCCGAAACCCCCTCAAGAAATATTACATGGGGTCCCGGTTGCCGTCGCACCTCCTCCACAAGACATTGTAGAAAATGAGCCCGCTTTCTTCCTCCCGAGAGAGATAGAGGAATGGCTCAACGACATCTAAGAGACAACCCTCGGTTACGAGTTCTACAACGCCTTTAAATATTGGGAAGCTATTTACGGGTTTTTGATATTCCTACAATAAGGGTAGAACTCCCTGAAATGATTTTCTGTATTACTTGACCTATCTATCTTAGGAACTTTTAGTTTCATTACTAGCTTTATTTTTAATTTTCTAGGAACTAATGTAATTCACTCTATAATGAATGATGGTTTTTAAGTATTAAATGGTGTTTGGATGATGTTGAACACTCGGAATGATGGAGGTTACTAAGGGAAACATGAACCCACACCCCATGCACAAAAACAGAGCCTCCCGACAATTTTTCTTCATTACAGCAAGTTCAGCACGGGGTCGTGCTCAGCCCAACACGCCCCGTGCCCAAGGTTCTGCAGAAAATGCCCAGTTCAGGTAACTGGACACGGGGCCGTGTTCACTGAACACGCAGTGAACATGCCCCCGTGCCCAGCCTTCTGTAAACTATGATACTGGCAATCTGAACACGGGGCCGTGCCCGGATCAACACGGGCCCGTGTCCAGACGCCCAGTAACATAAAATTTTGTTTTTAACACCTTTTTACACATTCAATCAACCTAAAAACTTCTTTTTGGGACACATTAAGGACAATGTGTAATTTAAGTGTGGGGGGGGGGGGGGGATGCTAAAACCTTGAATTTTGCAAGTACTAATAACAAGCCTTACACAAAACTCTATTGGAACCGCTAATCACCCAATTTTTTTTCAAAAACTTTTCATTTTTTTTACTTGTCTTGGTTTAATTTGGGAATAACAAGTTCTAAAAAAGTTAAATTTTTACAAATTTACAACCGATAGCGTCATGATAAAAAGAACCAACATAAGAAAATTATGAAAAGGCATGACAAATCTAGTTAAAATTTGATTATATATACTTGATCACATTATAAACACATTCCCACAAAAAGTGAGTTTTAAGCCTTTATTGAGCATACAAATAAACATCTTTAAACTAAATGCTCATTTTTCGTTTCTTGTGTGAATAGCCGCTTGGTTTCTTACGACTCTAGAACTTGCCATGACGATACATTCCCGGTCATTACCAACTTTGTCACACCCCAACCGATGGCGGAATCATCGGGGCGCGGCACTGAGCGAAACAGATTGTCCAGAAGTTTCCACAACAATTATCATTACCATTCAATTTAAATTAATACGTCCCATACCGTACCTCAAATAGTAAACAAATTATTACAGATAACATCTAGTCAAATATTCTGTTCCGACAACTCAGATTTAAATAGACAGCAATTGTTTATCTGCTTCTAGAGACCCTCATTACGTCATCTACAGACAACTATTTGTTGGGCTCTAAAGCTTTATTCTAGCTTCAATTTCCTACCACATGTGCGTCCTAAGCACCTGTCACATACGTTAAAATAAGGTCAATACATATAATGTAAAGGTGAGCATACAAGTTTGATAATAGCATATAGAGTTCGAATTCGTTTACGCATAACCAGCACGTACACATAGTGAAATGAAGCACGTTAGTTATCGACATAGATCCATCGATACCAATAACTGCGGGTTGACTGCCCGAGGCAGTTCGTAATACATGACTACCACCGTAATCCATGCAAGTAAAGATCCTTAACAACCCCCGTGAACGGGTGCTGAGTCCAAACTATAGTACTATCGTTGCTAAGGCAGGTAGACATCATTCCATATGTAAACATAACAAACAAGCATTCATAAGCCACGTATAACATGCATTAACGGTTAGCGTTCAAATAGTTTGAGTAGTGTGATAGTTGTAGTTTGAATATTCGTAACGTATGTAACACCCAAAAGTGCTGAAAGCAAAAAGGGATCGAGTATACTCACAGCGATTAATGGATTGAAGGGAGCGCTTAACGAGTAAGATTAGCCTGAATAGATTTCGATAACGTAACGATAAGTGGCGCGTAAAACAATACAGGATGAAAGTGGGTCGGTTAGTAGGTCGTTCGGATGGTCATCCATGCGGACAGCAATCCGAGTGAATAATAATCCGTTCGGATGGTCATCCGTGCGGACAGTGTGTCCGTGCGGATGACTATTCGAGTGGATTGTTTCTTCCTATGGGTAAGATGTGTTTGTGTATGATGGCTTGACTTTTGAAGTTTTCGTTGTAGCATTTTGAAAACCTTGAAGTTTCTCTTCCCTTCAAGTCGGTCGCGCGGACAACAATCCGTCCGGTTGGTAGTCCATGCGGACAACGACTTTAATGGTGAGTCACTGGGTTGATCGGGTGGCAACCCTGTTAATGAACATGTTGAAAATTGTTTAAGGCCTTAGTATCTCATGATCCGAAGAGTAATCCATTCAGATGGTCGTCCGATTAGATTAACAATTCATCGATACTCAAACCCGGTTTGGTTGTGGGTCCCAAGTGTAGTCCGTACGGATGGCAACTCGTCCGGATAGCCTATTCGTGCGGACATCAGTCTGTCCGGACAGCATCTCGTTATGGTTGTTCCATTCGTCTAACACCCGGTTGCTTTTGTCATTCTATCGAGATGTTCTGATTACGTGTCAACCAATGGAACGGTATCCTGACCCGTGTGGCTAAGCCGGCCAGGAATCACCCCAGCTCGGCCGGTCATCAGCTCAAGACGGTGGTTCTGGTTTAACCCGAAATCAGGGGTCTCGCGGGTAGAATCCGGATTTAGGACTAATACCTCACTAAGATCGAGTAGAAGACTAGAACTGATCCGATTCTTATCGTTTTGAGTGTAAAAGAGTTGAAAGAAGGTCAAAACCATCTTTCAATCCTTTCTCACCTTGTTTATGTGAAGATCTTTGCAAGATCTTGTGTGTTTATAGGGAAATCGGTTAAACCTCGGTTGTTCTTGGTGGGATGGTGTCAAAACATGAAGTTCTTTAGGAACTCATGATGACGTCACCCTAGAACATCCGAAATCCAGTGATTTCGTGGTTAAAAGTTAAGATTTGAAAGGTAGAAATGTGTAAGAGTGCGTGTAGAACAAGAACGTACAAGATTTAGGGTGAGATCTTACCTAGATTGGAAGAAATCGAAGAAAAGGTGAGGAGAGCGTGCTGGTCGGACGTCACTTGCCAAAAGTGGAAAGTTTGGAGAGTGACCCGTGTATTTATAGGATGCCAAAAGAGGAAAGTGCTATCCGTCCAGATTACACATCACCCGGATGGTCGGCCGTGCGGATAGCAATCCTGGTCAGATGGCACTTAACACTTCCCCAGGCGGCTACCCGTGCGGATGGCCATCTGGCCGGTTGGCGCCTGGGTGGTGTGTTTGGTGCGACGATCTTTGACGTTTCAGTTTCGATTACAAGCGGTTCGACACGTTAGGGTTTCCTAGTCAAATTACTTTCAGTCCCAACTAAATCATATCTCGCATAATCTATTTTCCACCATTTATCACAGTTTGATTTTGATTCGAGTTCGGGTTCGATTGAGTTCGATTGATTTCCACATCACATATACATATATATAGCATGCACAAGTAACACATAAGGCACACACACACGTATAATTAATCAAATTAAGTCGAGTTGTTGTTCGTATCACGATTCGATGTCGAGTAGCATAGCTTGATTATTGATTAGTTAACTTTATCGCATTGTTACTTCCTATAATTTACAGTTGTAAGTCGATTAGAATAGCGATTAGCATACTTCGATTTTAGCAATGAACAACACTTACTCCACATAATACAACTAAAATAAAGTAACTACTATAAGTCACATCGTAAAAACGGTCGTTGACTTTGACCTTGACTTTGACTTTGACTTGTGAAAACACGGGGTGTTACAACCTCCCCTTGTTTAGGGAATTTCGTCCCGAAATTAAGCTGAAAGCTGTACAACGCCGAGAATCACATTTGAAAATTTTCTATTTAGACCGGTTTTGACTCCGAAACGATTGCGCGTGACACGTTTGACGTGTGGAATCCGTGAACGTGCGTGACCAAACACACTAGAATGTACTATAATCGGTGATTCTATAGATTGTTATTAAATCGTACAAGTACTAGAATCACAAAGTCACTTTCTCTCTGTAGCTTCTCTATTGAAACAACTGCGGGTACTTTGCCTTCATGTCGCTTTCGAGTTCCCAAGTGAACTCTGCGCCTCGTTTGCCTTCCCATCGGACTTTTACAATAGGAATGCGAGAGCGTCTGAGTTGCTTGGTTTGGCGATCCATGATTTCGACAGGCTTCTCCACGAAGTGTAATGTTTCGTTTACTTGCCGATCATCGAGAGGGACATGTAAGTCGTGGTTGGCTAGGCACTTTCGGAGGTTTGACACATGGAAAGTCGGGTGGACGTTACTAAGTTCCTCCGGTAATTCGAGTTTGTAGGCAACTTTTCCGATCCTTTCCAGAATCTTAAAAGGTCCAACATATCGAGGCGCTAGTTTCCCTTTCTTGCCGAATCGGACTACACCCTTCCAAGGTGATACCTTTAGGAGTACGTAGTCACCAACGTTAAATTCCCGGGGCTTGCGTTTCTTATCGGCGTAACTTTTCTGTCGATCCCGAGCTTTCACTAGGTTGTCTCGGATTTGGAAGATTTTGTCTGTCGTTTCTTGCAGTAGCTCAGGACCGGTTATTTGCGAATGACCGATCTCATGCCACACAATAGGCGATCGACATCTTCTTCCGTATAAGGCCTCGAATGGTGCCATTTGGATGCTGGAATGATAGCTGTTGTTATACGAAAATTCGACTAACGGCAGGTATTTATCCTAATTACCACCGAAGTCTGAAACACACGAACGGAGCATGTCTTCAAGTGTACGAATCGTTCTTTCAGTCTGACCGTCGGTTTGAGGGTGGAAAGTAGTACTTAGGTTAAGCGATGTACAGAGTGCCGTTTGAAACGTTTCCCACAGTCGCGAGGTAAACCGAGCATCACGATCCGAGATGATGTCACGAGGCGTACCATGATTACAAATGATCTCATCGGTGTAGATTCGGGCTAATCGTTCTACCTTGTAGTCCTCTCGTATCGGCAAAAAGTGAGCTGATTTAGTCAAACGGTCAACTACAACCCATATGCTGTCGTGACCTGATGACGTGTGCGGAAGTTTTGTTACGAAATCCATAGCTATACTTTCCCACTTCCATATAGGAATTGGTGGTTGTTCGAGTAAGCTAGAGGGTCTTTGATGTCCAGCCTTGACTCTTGCACAAGTTAGGCATTTTCCAACGTAGAGGGCAATATCCCGTTTCATGCCGGGCCACCAGTACCTGTAGCGAAGATCCTGGTACATTTTGTCGGCACCAGGATGGATAGAGTACCGGGGTTTATGGGCTTCGTCCATAAGAACCTGTCGCAAATCAGTCCGCTTAGGGATCCAAATTTCTGTCCAGAAAGTGGAATATTCCATTGGACTTGCTCACGAGTTGGGCTCCATCGTGGTAGATTCGTTCCTTCTTTAACGTGCGTTCGTTAAAACACGCATGCTGTGCTTCACGAATAAGGGTTTCGAGATCGTGCTGGGCTTGAACATTACGGGTGCTAAGCAGATAACTCCGTCTGCTGAGTGCGTCGGCTACAACGTTTGCTTTGCCTGGGTGATAACGGATCTCACAGTCGTAATCGTTGAGAAGTTCCACCCATCGGCATTGACGCATATTAAGTTCCTTCTGATTAAAGATATGTTGTAGGCTCCTATGATCGGTGAAGATCGTACACTTGGTACCATACAGGTAGTGTCGCCAAATCTTTAATGCAAAAACAACCGCGCCTAGCTCGAGGTCATGGGTTGTATAGTTCTTCTCGTGGATTTTGAGCTGACGAGATGCGTAAGCTATAACCTTGTTCCGCTGCATGAGTACACAACCGAGACCAAGGTTGGAAGCATCACAATAGACAATGAAATCATCGTTTCCGTCGGGCAACGTGAGAACAGGAGTATTGCAAAGCATGTGCTTGAGGGTTTGAAAGGCAGTTTCTTGTCTAGTTCCCCAGACAAAAGGCTGGTCCTTGTGCGTAAGAGAGGTAAGTGGTACAGCAATCTTCGAAAATCCTTCGATAAATCGTCGATAATAGCCCGCTAGTCCGAGGAAAGAACGGACTTCGGACGGGTTCTTAGGCGTAACCCAACTTTTGACAGCTTCAATCTTCGCAGGATCGACGTGAATGCCTTGACTATTAACAATGTGACCAAGAAACTGAACTTCCACCAAGCAGAATTCACACTTGGAGAACTTGGCATAGAGTTGGTTCCCCTGGAGTAACTCGAGAACCAAACGTAGATGTTGCGCGTGTTCGGCTTTCGATTTGGAATAGATCAAGACATCGTCGATGAACACAATGACGAAACGGTCGAGATATGGTTTACACACGCGATTCATCAGATCCATGAAAACTGCTGGTGCGTTGGTTAGACCAAAAGGCATAACAACGAATTCGTAGTGGCCATAACGGGTTCGAAAAACGGTTTTGGGTATATCCTCCTCTTGTATGCGTAGCTGGTGATATCCTGAACGTAGATCGATCTTCGAGAAGCACGTGGAACCTTGTAGCTGATCAAACAATGTCACACCCCCAAAATCCACCATGCGGAGTACCACCGCTTGGAGGCGTGACGTGACCAGGATCGAGCCACCAATCATATTGAACAACTCAATTAGGTAAATAAAACCAAACATAATACGATTGGTGACCAAAGCTAGTTAACCTTGTTTGGTTTAAACAGCGGAAGCATAAACGTGAGTTTAAAAGCATAAGTTCACAGTTCATAAGTTTAAAGTCTCAAACATAAGTTCCATAGGTTTATAAAGTTCAATTATTAAGTATGGGATATAACAACCCATGTTCCACAACAACCTCCTCCTCGTGCAAGCTCCCAAAAGCATCTAGCGACCTGTAAGGCATGTAACAACTAGTCAACAACAAAGTTGAGTGAGTTCACGTTTGGTTGTTTAGTTTTAAGTTGTTTCTGAAAACGTGGTTTGACTTTCGTTGGCTTATTTGCCGTGGGGGTTACCCCGTAGTTGAAAGTATGTTTAACCATTTCTCTTTTTCTTTACCCAATCCATAACCATGATCAGTGGGGGTTTTCCCCGTTTGAACTACTAGACGGAATGATATCGACTGCTACGCAAATAAGTTGTGCCCTATATCAGTGTCTATCATCACTGACAGTCTGCCATAGTCCATTAGTACACGCCCGTCCGACTGGCACGGTGTGAGGTTTGTTAAACCTAATAGCGCTATTAACTAATGACCCGCTCGCCATTGGCCTCGGCGATTAAGTCGATATAAATTGAGGGACTTCATGATAGAGTTTTGTCTAGCTAGTTTTAAGGTTGTTGTCCTGCACCAGGAGGACCACAACGTACGTATTCTGCACCAGGAGAATTCGTAGGATTAATAATGGCATCCAATCTTTGGAGGATGGCCGTACATATCCTACCCAAGGAGGATATGTAGATTTAGTTTTAATTCTTTAACCCATTCCCAAACCACCGGGAATCCCATGCCTTAGAAAGTGTGTGAACTCACCTCGGTTTGCTCGGTTAGATTCTCAATATAGCTAACAGTCAAGGTCGGTCAATCGCGTCCTAATAAGGTACGGATAACAATCAGTTTCTCATGCATAACACGTATCCTACGTACGGTTTATTTGCACATTACTTCTACCACATAACAGGCACACACTTTAACGATTTACGCCCATATATACTTCCCATCCATTCCCCACTCATAAGCAAACATACAATAATGCATATAACACATATAACATGTTAGATCATTCACAGATAGCATACTCGACATTTAGACACGCAAATCACTACTTATGTCGTTTCAGCTTTTATACTCGAAACTGGGCTGTTTTCGGGGATTTTAATAAAATAGTTAACATGTTCCAAAAATTCCCAAATTTTTACAGAATGTCTTAAACGTTCCATATTTTATTGTGTAAAAATATCGGGGTCCGGTTCATCACCAATATTTTATAAAAATTCATCTTCGGGACTGAACTCAGATTTATGTATTTCTGACCACAGTCCACGAAACAATTTATTAAAAATTCATCGTAAGTCCGATTTGCGAAATTCCAGTGGGGTAATTACAAATACTTCAGTTATCATCTACATTAAAATTTTCATGGTCCGATTTATCACAAAACTCAGGTTATGACTGAAAGTACGACACCCATTTATTGCTGTCAAAATTCAGCTTAAGTAGCTGTTACAAATTAACACTTTAAAAATAGTAAACGGAGTCCAAAAATTACGATTCCGGTGCCATTAGAACCGTATTTCATAATAACATATTTTAGATTCAAAATATCGATTT
The DNA here is from genome assembly GCA_030545235.1 of Helianthus tuberosus. Taxonomy (NCBI): domain Eukaryota; kingdom Viridiplantae; phylum Streptophyta; class Magnoliopsida; order Asterales; family Asteraceae; genus Helianthus; species Helianthus tuberosus. The sequence goes on along the minus strand of CM060412.1, from coordinate 110,791,922 downwards.
TTCGTTGAGGTTAAGACCTGTTTACAGCCAACAGAAGTGGGCTGTAAAAGTTGGACAGATTCTGATTCTTTTGTGTTTAACCTTCTAAATCGTGTTCGATCGATTCTTTTAACAAGTTTAGTGACCACAACAACATCATATACTAATATCATTCAGTAAAGCATCAGATAATCACCCAATCATCATAATCACACAAGATCTACATGATTTACACACATATTCATCCATTAACCACCTTGTTCATTACTTTAGTAAACTTTTAGACTTTGATCTTATATGTTCGTAATTTTTAACCGATGAAACTTTTATTAACCACTCTAGACAAGATCAAGAAGAGGTTTAGAGTCACTTACTACTAGCTCGAGGCTAGGGGAGATTCTAGTCGAAAATCGAGTGGATAAAAGCAATAGAATGAGGTCCTTCGCGTTCCGTTTGCACCAAGCTTCCTAATACGCGATTCTCGACACTTGTATGGACTTGGAATATGAAGATCAAAATCGAAAATATGATGGATGGCAAGGGGATGCTTGGCCGTAAGCCTTGAGAGAGAGAGGAGTAGTGTTGGTTGTTGAGTTTGTGTGAAAATGATTAGGGTGTAATGGTTAGAACTTATAGGCAAAGTTAAGGTTATTATCCAAAGGTTAAGGTGCATCCTAGATATTAAACATGGAGGATTATAATAATAATTCAAGGACAAGGTATGTCCCCCACCATGGGGACGGTTAGTTAAGGGGGGGTGGGGGTACTAGTTCGGTTTCAACCATTAGTTGGTGTTTAGTTAGGTTAAATAGGTTAGTTAAGTGTTTAACTCCGTTACTAATGTGTAGTACATTTTAGCGGGTGTTAGGGTATTCGGGGGCCCTAATTGGTTCAGAAAAAGATAAACAATGCTAATGGCAATATTTTTGGGTTCCGGGTGAAGTCCGGTTGTTCGGTTCGACACTGTTCCGTTAAAGCGCTTAATTAATCCGAAAGGTGTCCTATTTATATATTTTGTAACGTTTTTACTTTCTAACACTTAAGAAAATATAACGGACTATTTAGTGACTTATCTGTATACTATTGGTATATTAACAAATACGTGTAAGCATAACACAGATATCAGAAAGCAGTTAAGTAATTCCACACAATCGTCAAGCACATTAATTATTATTAATAAACTGTACGGTTACATGGGATTATGAGGGTTGTCACATTCTCCCCCTGTTAAGAGAATTTCGTCCCGAAATTTAGCGCGTGTTTACTGAGGAAGCTAGTTAAGTTGCGTTGTTTTCCAGATTTTCCAGGGGTGTCACATCATCCCCCCGTTGATTTGGAATTTCGTCCCGAAATTCTACGGTAGCTTCAGCCTCAGTAGTGGTTGCGTTTTTCTTAAACAGTTGGGGATACTTGAGTTTCATTTGGTCTTCTCATTCCCAGGTATACTCTGGGCCATGACGAGCATTCCAACGAACTCGAACGAGAGGTATTCTTGTGTGCTTGAGAATCTTAACATCTCGATCAGTAATCTCTACTGGTTCCTCGACGAATCGCAACTGGTCGTCGATTGTGAGTTCCTTGAGAGGGACAATGAGGGTCTCATCTGACAGACACTTCTTCAGATTCGACACATGGAAAACATTGTGAACTCCGCTGAGTTCTTCAGGTAGATTCAACCTGTAGGCGACTTTGCCAATTTTCTCGCTGAATTCGAATGGTCCGACATAACGCGGATTGAGTTTGCCTCGTTTGCCAAAGCGGACTACACCTTTCCAAGGTGAGACTTTGAGTAGCACTCGATCCCCAACCTTGAGCTCGAGTGGTTTTCTTCCCTTATCAGCATAGCTTTTCTGTCGGTCACGAGCTGCCGCCATTCGCTGTCGTATCTGAGCAATTTTCTCGGTGGTATCTACCACATGTTCTGGGCCAGTGATTTGGCTGTCACCAACTTCTGCCCAACAGAGAGGCGATCGACATTTGCGTCCGTACAATGCCTCAAACGGAGCGGCTTGGATGCTGGTGTGGTAGCTGTTGTTATATGAGAACTCCACTAGCGGGAGGTGCTTTTCCCAGCCGTTACCAAAATCGATTACACATGCCCTAAGCATGTCTTCGAGGGTTTGGATGGTGCGTTCAGATTGCCCATCCGTCTGCGGGTGATAAGCGGTGCTCATATCTAAACGTGAGCCAAAGGACTTGTGCATTGCTTGCCACAGTTCAGAAGTAAAACGTGCGTCACGATCAGATATAATAGAGATTGGCACTCCGTGCCTTGATACCACTTCCTTTAGGTAAATGTCTACAAGAGTAGAAAACTTATCCGTTTCCTTGATGGCCAGAAAATGTGCAGACTTGGTTAATCGATCTACGATCACCCAAATGGTATCGTTTCCGCGTTGAGATCTGGGCAGGCCGGTAACGAAATCCATGGAAATTTGCTCCCATTTCCATTTCGGGATCTCCGGTTGTTGAAGTAGGCCTGATGGTTTCTGATATTCAGACTTGACTCTCGCACAAGTCAAGCACTTGCTGACGTAGGTTGCTATGTGGGCTTTCATGCCAGGCCACCAATACGTAGGCTTGAGGTCATGGTACATTTTATCCGAACCAGGATGTACTGAATAATGAGACTTATGTGCTTCATCCATCACAAGCTCGCGTAAGTTGCCATAGAGTGGAACCCAAATACGCCCTGTTACATAGTAGGCGCCATCTTCCTTCTGTTCTAGCCGTTGCCTCGATCCTCGTAGGGACTCAGCCCTGATGTTCTCTGCTTTCAATGCTTCGACCTGGGCATCTCGAATCTGAGCGGGAAGGTTAGATTGGATGGTAAGCTGTAAAGCACGTACACGCCTAGGTATGGTATCCTTTCGACTGAGGGCGTCAGCCACAACATTGGCTTTGCCCGGATGATACTTGATAGCGCATTCGTAATCATTCAAGAGTTCGACCCATCGGCGTTGTCGCATGTTTAACTCTTTTTGCTTGAAGATATGTTCGAGACTCCTGTGGTCGGTGTAAATGGTGCACTTGGTACCGTACAGGTAATGTCTCCATATCTTAAGCGCGAATACAACTGCTCCCAGCTCCAGATCGTGAGTAGTGTAGTTTCTTTCGTGAACTTTAAGTTGGCGCGATGCGTAGGCAATGACCTTGTCACGTTGCATCAATACGCAACCAAGTCCTTGGATGGAAGCGTCGCAATAAACCACGAAATCATCGGTGCCTTCTGGCAATGAGAGGATAGGCGCGCTACAAAGTCTATCCTTTAGATGTTGAAACGCGGACTCCTGTGCACCACCCCAACGATAGATGATGCCCTTCTGAGTCAGTGAAGTGAGAGGTTGCGCAATCTTGGAGAAATCTTTTATAAACCTTCTGTAATATCCGGCCAAACCCAAGAATTGGCGGATTTCTGTTGGTGTGCGGGGTGCGGGCCAGTTCTTGATCGATTCAACCTTAGATGGATCCACATGAATTCCATCCTTGTTTACTACGTGGCCTAGAAAGTGGACTTCGCGAAGCCAGAAGTCACATTTCGAAAACTTGGCATACAACTGCTCTTTTTGAAGAAGTTCCAGCATAAGTCGTAGATGCTGCTCGTGTTCCTCCTGACTCTTAGAATAGATCAGGATATCATCGATGAACACAATAACGAACTTATCCAGGTAAGGCTTGCACACTCGGTTCATGAGATCCATGAAGACTGCCGGTGCATTCGTCAGCCCGAATGGCATAACCAGAAACTCGTAATGGCCGTAACGAGTTCTGAATGCTGTTTTGGAGACGTCCTCATCTCGGACTCTCAGCTGATGGTATCCCGATCTCAAATCAATCTTGGAGTAATAGCTCGACCCTTGCAGCTGGTCGAATAAGTCGTCAATACATGGAAGAGGATAACGATTCTTCACGGTCACCTTGTTAAGTTCGCGGTAGTCAATACACATTCTGAAGGTACCGTCCTTCTTCTTCACGAATAACACTGGTGCTCCCCATGGCGAAGAGCTAGGACGAATAAAACCTTTTTTCCAAAAGTTCTTGTAGTTGTGTGGACAGTTCTTCGAGTTCAGATGGAGCTAGACGATATGGTGCTCGAGCTACTGGCGCTGCTCCAGGAGCTAGCTCGATTTGAAACTCAACTTGGCGATGAGGCGGAAGACCAGGTAATTCCTCAGGAAATACCTCGGGAAAATCGCGCACAATAGGGATGTCTTCAATTCTCTTCTCTTCCGTTGATGTGTCAGTAACGAGTGCTAAAATGGCAGTGTGGCCCTTTCGCAAACACTTCTGGGCCTTAAGGAAAGAGATGATGCCTTCGACAGCACCACTCTTGTCGCCACGAATCACGGGAGGTTCTTCACCAGAACGAGGGATGCGGACAATCTTTTCATTACAAAGAATTTCCGCTTGCTGATGAGACGACCAATCCATCCTAATCGCAACGTCGTTCACTGATAGGGGTGTTACATCGATATGGTTGGCACAACCAGAACTAGCTGAAGGAGGATGACCGTCGTACAAGTTTGTAGTGTTAAGGTTCACTGAAATTCCATCAAAGTTGCCGGGCTCCCCACATGCGAAGGGGAAATAATTCACCTTGATCGATGAACTTAGATGAGTTTGCAGTTTATCGAGTCGGTAAGCAACCAAATTTAGAGGAGTTTCCTTAGGTCGTGCGAATGAATCCAAAATACGTCTGCGTAGTCATAAGGTTCCAAAGGTAAGACTCGAAAACGTGTTCAAGAGATTATGATCGTATCAACAATACATCACCATTCCCAAGGTTTCGAGGAGGGGTCACCAATGATCAGGAGTCGAGCCTTCCAACTTAAACCAGAGGGTGTTCGTTTCGGTGCCTCAGCATGGAGAAGCGAGGACGTAATGTTACTGTGGTAAGAGAGTGATGGTTTGGTCTAAGCCAATGGTAGAAACTGGACATATCATTAATCAACAATCATGTGTTGGTGCAAAAGCTAGCGCAAGGATTCTGCCTATTAAAGAAGAATATCATGGAATTTAAAATACGACTCTTATATTGTAGGAGGGGTAGGGTAGACGTATAGGTCATCGTGTTCACCTGTAGGTTATGTGATCCGTAACTCCGTCCTCGAATGTCCTGAAGGCAATCCCATCAGTAAAGGCATCCATTTGTTAAGTGGGTTATGCGAGGGAGCTAATCAAGTAGGATAAGAATAAACCATTCAACAGGGTAATAAGGTAGTCTTGTGATTGGTGAAAGTCGTGGTATGGTTGTTGGTGTTTCATTAAATCGGTTGTCAATCGAAGAGATAGGGAATTAATGAGGTTCATGCGAAGAATCGAGTGAAGACAGGGGTCCAACAATGACCGAAGGATTTGACCAGCTAATCTGTTGCTTAGAAGCAATTCTAGTAGTGAGGTGTGGCGGCACGACACACAAAAAGGGAAGTTCGTTGCATCACGATCACGAAAGTATATCACTTGTCCAAAGCAGAGTCTGGTTGGTAGGGTTGCGAGTTGCAAAGCGACGAGCACGCGTAACTGTGGCTGCTTCGTTTCTGGTAATGACGACCAGTGGAGATGATGAGGTTTGTCAACAGGGATGCGTGGGTATAGTTCTCCAAAACCCGAGTTCGTTTGAGCCAGGTCTGGTCTTCGTGAATGATGACGTACAAGCCGAATGTTTGGAGGGTCAGATGGTGACGTCATGTCGAGTTAAGCGCGTGAATAGATAGAATGCATAAACAGTTGTCGTAGCGGGGTGACGAGAAATCAGAAAAGAATTTGACCACCACTTGTCAAATTTCAAGTAAACAATTGCATATCCTAGAGAACATAGTAGGGCTAATAGACAGCATGCTACTACCCTAAATAAACACACCATAAACACCACACCAGACAAAAGTAATCTAGCAGGTAAGAAATATAAACTTAAATCATACCACTTAGTGTGTTGGGTCTTGCACATGGAGCGAAGCGTCGTTGTGGATCGTTGAGCACTGTACAGGTTATAGTCTGGTTTTAACAAAAACTTTTTCCCTTATTAAAACCAAGTTCACTATAACCAATGGCTCTGATACCAATCTGTCACACCCCCAAAATCCACCATGCGGAGTACCACCGCTTGGAGGCGTGACGTGACCAGGATCGAGCCACCAATCATATTGAACAACTCAATTAGGTAAATAAAACCAAACATAATACGATTGGTGACCAAAGCTAGTTAACCTTGTTTGGTTTAAACAGCGGAAGCATAAACGTGAGTTTAAAAGCATAAGTTCACAGTTCATAAGTTTAAAGTCTCAAACATAAGTTCCATAGGTTTATAAAGTTCAATTATTAAGTATGGGATATAACAACCCATGTTCCACAACAACCTCCTCCTCGTGCAAGCTCCCAAAAGCATCTAGCGACCTGTAAGGCATGTAACAACTAGTCAACAACAAAGTTGAGTGAGTTCACGTTTGGTTGTTTAGTTTTAAGTTGTTTCTGAAAACGTGGTTTGACTTTCGTTGGCTTATTTGCCGTGGGGGTTACCCCGTAGTTGAAAGTATGTTTAACCATTTCTCTTTTTCTTTACCCAATCCATAACCATGATCAGTGGGGGTTTTCCCCGTTTGAACTACTAGACGGAATGATATCGACTGCTACGCAAATAAGTTGTGCCCTATATCAGTGTCTATCATCACTGACAGTCTGCCATAGTCCATTAGTACACGCCCGTCCGACTGGCACGGTGTGAGGTTTGTTAAACCTAATAGCGCTATTAACTAATGACCCGCTCGCCATTGGCCTCGGCGATTAAGTCGATATAAATTGAGGGACTTCATGATAGAGTTTTGTCTAGCTAGTTTTAAGGTTGTTGTCCTGCACCAGGAGGACCACAACGTACGTATTCTGCACCAGGAGAATTCGTAGGATTAATAATGGCATCCAATCTTTGGAGGATGGCCGTACATATCCTACCCAAGGAGGATATGTAGATTTAGTTTTAATTCTTTAACCCATTCCCAAACCACCGGGAATCCCATGCCTTAGAAAGTGTGTGAACTCACCTCGGTTTGCTCGGTTAGATTCTCAATATAGCTAACAGTCAAGGTCGGTCAATCGCGTCCTAATAAGGTACGGATAACAATCAGTTTCTCATGCATAACACGTATCCTACGTACGGTTTATTTGCACATTACTTCTACCACATAACAGGCACACACTTTAACGATTTACGCCCATATATATTTCCCATCCATTCCCCACTCATAAGCAAACATACAATAATGCATATAACACATATAACATGTTAGATCATTCACAGATAGCATACTCGACATTTAGACACGCAAATCACTACTTATGTCGTTTCAGCTTTTATACTCGAAACTGGGCTGTTTTCGGGGATTTTAATAAAATAGTTAACATGTTCCAAAAATTCCCAAATTTTTACAGAATGTCTTAAACGTTCCATATTTTATTGTGTAAAAATATCGGGGTCCGGTTCATCACCAATATTTTATAAAAATTCATCTTCGGGACTGAACTCAGATTTATGTATTTCTGACCACAGTCCACGAAACAATTTATTAAAAATTCATCGTAAGTCCGATTTGCGAAATTCCAGTGGGGTAATTACAAATACTTCAGTTATCATCTACATTAAAATTTTCATGGTCCGATTTATCACAAAACTCAGGTTATGACTGAAAGTACGACACCCATTTATTGCTGTCAAAATTCAGCTTAAGTAGCTGTTACAAATTAACACTTTAAAAATAGTAAACGGAGTCCAAAAATTACGATTCCGGTGCCATTAGAACCGTATTTCATAATAACATATTTTAGATTCAAAATATCGATTTTTCGTTGAGGTTAAGACCTGTTTACAGCCAACAGAAGTGGGCTGTAAAAGTTGGACAGATTCTGATTCTTTTGTGTTTAACCTTCTAAATCGTGTTCGATCGATTCTTTTAACAAGTTTAGTGACCACAACAACATCATATACTAATATCATTCAGTAAAGCATCAGATAATCACCCAATCATCATAATCACACAAGATCTACATGATTTACACACATATTCATCCATTAACCACCTTGTTCATTACTTTAGTAAACTTTTAGACTTTGATCTTATATGTTCGTAATTTTTAACCGATGAAACTTTTATTAACCACTCTAGACAAGATCAAGAAGAGGTTTAGAGTCACTTACTACTAGCTCGAGGCTAGGGGAGATTCTAGTCGAAAATCGAGTGGATAAAAGCAATAGAATGAGGTCCTTCGCGTTCCGTTTGCACCAAGCTTCCTAATACGCGATTCTCGACACTTGTATGGACTTGGAATATGAAGATCAAAATCGAAAATATGATGGATGGCAAGGGGATGCTTGGCCGTAAGCCTTGAGAGAGAGAGGAGTAGTGTTGGTTGTTGAGTTTGTGTGAAAATGATTAGGGTGTAATGGTTAGAACTTATAGGCAAAGTTAAGGTTATTATCCAAAGGTTAAGGTGCATCCTAGATATTAAACATGGAGGATTATAATAATAATTCAAGGACAAGGTATGTCCCCCACCATGGGGACGGTTAGTTAAGGGGGGGTGGGGGTACTAGTTCGGTTTCAACCATTAGTTGGTGTTTAGTTAGGTTAAATAGGTTAGTTAAGTGTTTAACTCCGTTACTAATGTGTAGTACATTTTAGCGGGTGTTAGGGTATTCGGGGGCCCTAATTGGTTCAGAAAAAGATAAACAATGCTAATGGCAATATTTTTGGGTTCCGGGTGAAGTCCGGTTGTTCGGTTCGACACTGTTCCGTTAAAGCGCTTAATTAATCCGAAAGGTGTCCTATTTATATATTTTGTAACGTTTTTACTTTCTAACACTTAAGAAAATATAACGGACTATTTAGTGACTTATCTGTATACTATTGGTATATTAACAAATACGTGTAAGCATAACACAGATATCAGAAAGCAGTTAAGTAATTCCACACAATCGTCAAGCACATTAATTATTATTAATAAACTGTACGGTTACATGGGATTATGAGGGTTGTCACAAACAAGTCGTCGATGCGAGGTAGGGGATAGCGGCTCTTGATAGTTAACTTATTCAATTCCCGATAGTCGATGCACATCCGGAACGATCCATCCTTCTTTTTGACGAAAAGGACTGGAGCGCCCCATGGGGAGGTGCTCGGGCGAATGAAGCCTTTCTCAAGTAATTCCTGGAGTTGGTTTGATAGTTCGTGCATTTCGGACGGCGCAAGTCGATAAGGAGCTTTGGCAACAGGATTGGCTCCAGGAATGAGGTCAATTCGAAAGTCGATATCACGACTGGGAGGTATACCTGGGAGATTGTCAGGGAACACATGAGGAAATTCACGAACCACGGGAACATCCTTCACTTCCTTCTTCTCTTTCTTTTCCTTCTCCGCTACTACGATGTTAGCCAAGAAAGCTCTGTATTCCTTACGGAGATACTTGCTTGCCTGGATACATGACATGAGTTTGAGGCCCTTTGAAGCAGTTTCACCGTATACACACAATAAGTCACCATTCGCGAGCAAGAATCGAATCATCTTATCAAAGCACACAACTTCAGCATGGTTTTCGCGAAGAAAGTCCATGCCTACTATGACATCGAAACTTCCGAGTTGCATCAGAATAAGATCAATCGGGAAGATGTGATTGTTGAGCTCAAGAGTACAATCATGGAGAACAGAATTAACGGCGATGGTTCTTCCAGTAGCGACTTCAACTTCGAACGTCGAAGAGAGTTTGGAGCGTTTACGACTAAGGAGTTTCTCGAATTCGAACGACACAAAGCAATTATCGGCTCCAGTATCAAACAAACATGAAGCATAAATACCATTCACAAGGAACGTACCATTGACCACGTTGTTGTCGGCCTGGGCTTGACGCACGTTGAGGTTGAAAGTTCTGGCGCGTGCGGCCTGTTGTTGCTATTGCTGGTGTTGTTGTTGCTGCTGCTGAGGCTGTTGCTGCTGGGGCTCTTATTTCACAACCCTGTTCGGGCACATGTTGGCGAAATGGTTCGGGTCACCACATGCGAAGCAGGCTCTGGCTTTGACTGCGGGTGCCGGAGGAGCTTGTTGACCCTGTGGGGCGGTGAGTAGAGCTTGATGAGCAGGAGCTTGATGAATACGGCAGTTGGCAGTAAAATGGCCGTACACATTGCAATGAGCACAGAAGCGGCAAGGGATAGTAGTCGGATGGTGGTAGGTGCAAGAAGGGCAGAGCGGATGTGGCCCAGTGTAAGCACGCTTAGCAAGTGGTGCATTGGCCACAGGCGCTGCCGCTTGGCGTTGTTGAGCTGGTACGGACTGAACTGGTGCAGCAGTGATCGCACAGTTCTTGTTGCTGGAGCTGTTCTTTCTCTTGTTGCTCGATGAGGTGGGTTCAACAGTTGGTGCGGTAGCTTGATGCAGATGCTTCGAAGTCTTATCCCAGACGCCAGCCTTAACCAGCTTGTCGTTGATTTCAGCAGCCAGTAGGTAAGTTTCCTCGATCGTCGTAGTCTTAGCCGCTTGCACGAAATCATCAACGCAGTCGGGCAGGGCCCGTATATACTTCTTGATTGCCATATCTGGGGTCTTGACTTGATCAGGACAGATAATGTTGAGCTGCTTAAAGCGAGCAGTAAGAGCAGCATTATCACCGTCCTTTTGCTGTATGTGCCAAAATTCATCTTCTAGCTTTTGACGTTCGTGAGGAGGGCAGAATTCCTCTAGCATGACCTCCTTGAGCTCGTCCCACGACAGACCGTAAGCTGCATCGTTCCCTCTCTTGTTCCTCTCGGCTGTCCACCAGTCTGGAGCACGTGACTGGAAAACACCGGTAGCATTCAGAGTACGGAGGTCATCGGGGCAACCACTCTGTCGCAGAGTAACCTCAATTGAATCAAACCAGTGAAATAACGCAATAGGACCTCCTTGGCCAGTGAATTCTTTTGGCCCACATAACTTGAATTGTTTGAAGCTGAAAGGTCTCGCGGCAGCTTTAGGAGCGTCGGTTCTTGATTCTTCAGACGACTTGCTGGCATTCTCGTAAACATCACTCACGGCCTTTGCTACACTCTTAGCGATGATGGAAGCAAGACGTTTGTCTCTCTTTTCTTGACGAGAAAGTGCATGACGAGATCCAGACAACATTGTCTGCAATAGACATCGCCATGGAGCTCAACACATTGTATTCGAATCTCACCTCACACGTTTACTACTACTAAAGCTTAGGAATACGTCGAAACACGTATCACATAAACACATAGGCATGTAACCACAGATTCACGTAATCACAGAAGCACATAAGCACGTAGACACGTAGAGCACAGAGACACGTAAACACAGAAGCACATATATATTTAATCACGGATGCAGTCAGAATACAGAAACCTATAATTCAAAGTTCGCGATTATTCGAGAATAGCGTAGTATATTCGTACGTCGTAGCATAAGGTCGTCCAAAATTCAACGATTGTTTAACGTTTTGAGATAGAAATGCAGCGCGAGTTGTATGTTTCGATTGAGGTGAAAGCATAAAATCGAGCAGATTCCGAAAATTTAAACACATAAGCAGGTAAACACATATATAAGCACATAAAATCAACGAGTCATCAGAGTCGACAGTTGCAGGCTCAGAATCAAAACACATAAAATCGAGAAGTAGATTGTCTGCGGCTAGTAGACTTTGACTACCCAAAGTGGTTCAACTATTCACAAGGATCGATTGTGCACAGTTAGCCTCTGAAACTATGCCTTGGCCTCGATTCTTGGGCGTTTGGCACATGTTCCGTTAGCCGTATTGTGACTTCAGACCGCTGTAGTCCGTTGAGACTTTGGTGAGAGTTTTGGAAAAGCGCAGATCGAGTCGTCAAGGTTAGGGTTTCACCCCTATCTCAATAACTTCATTCCGGTTTTGGCAAAATAGAGGAGATTATTCATCAAAATACGGATTTCACTCCTAATTTGTCATAATTCTCCTTGTTCGTAAAATAGAAATTTGCGGGTTAAGCAATTTTAGTCGAGAGTTTGCGGTTTTCACACCTAATCTCGACCTTTATCGCTTATTTATGGAGTAAATTACAAGTTTTGTCCTTTATGTTTGCATCAAATTTCAGGCGCTGTCCTTTACCTTTAAAATTGTCAGGCGGTGTCCTTTATGTTTCAAAATCTTGCAAGTTATGTCCTTTAGACCAAACCCAGTTAGATTTTTTGGTTAAATCTGATCATCAAAGGGTAATTTTGTCTTTTTACCTATATATTTAATATTGTTATTAAAAAAATACTATTATTATTATTATTTACTATTTATTTATATATATACATACAAATATCTATACTATATAAATATATCTGATTCTCTTCTCTCTCTCTCTCTCTGCAATTCACTCTCTACCACTTCCCCTCTCTACCACCATTAACCACCGCCTCAACCACCATCAACCACCGGCCACTCGTGCAACCACCATCGAACACCCCGCTCTATCTCTGTCTCTATACCCAGCCACCACAGGCGCCACAAGTCACCACCGCCCCCACCCCACCTGCCACCGCCACAGTCAACACCACCATCTATCACCGCCCCCACTCTCTCTCTCTCTAACAGACGCTCAATGACAACGGATCTCCTACACAAAAAAAATCAGATCTGAAATGATGATAATTTCCTTCCCTACACTTTCCCTTCTTCTTCTTCAATGATTTAAACCGCTATCACCACCGTCTTCCGCCTTCAGCCACCACCCCGATTTCTTCAGCCACCACCCCGATTTCACCTAACTCCTCCTTCCACCATCGTCCTCAGCCATCTCCGCCGCTGTAACCGCCGTCCAAGTCCTCTGATCCATCTCCGCCGCTGTAACCGCCGTCCAAGTCCTCTGATCACCACCGTTGATTAACATCATCCATCCCCGCCATACCCTTCTTTCTCTTCACCCAAATCTGATTTGTATATGTATTTGAATGTGATTTTCGAGGCGATTCTTGTGACTTTGGAGATTCAGAATCTGTTAATCAGTTGCACCCACTATCACCACCGCACCACAACCACTCTCTCTCTCTCTCTCTCTACCAGACTACCTCCACCATCAACCCGCCACCGTCTCTGACATCACCACCCCCACCGGAACCCTAACCCAAACCTTGCAAACAACCCAAATCACCGGCATCGTAGTCGATTTGCAACAATAGCCTATATTCTGACACCGTCACCAACCAACGCCACCGGTGCTGACTTGACGGAAACTTAGGGGAAAGAGAGCCATGGTATTTTGCCAGAATAGAGAAAGAGAGAGTGATGCGATCTGGGCTCAAACAACGATCTGGATTCAAAACAACTTGAGATATTATTGTTGTTGTTCTTATCGATTGATGAAGTGCAGAGAGAGAGAGAGAGAGAGAGACAGACCTAGAGATGAAATCTGGAGTGAGAGTGAGAGGAAGAGAGATAGAGAGGGGGATATAATGATATAATAAGTTGTTACACAATAGTCCTTCGATATAACTTATTAACAGAATAGCCCCTTGAAGAGATGAAAGGACAAAAATGCCCTCATGTGCCTTGCACATGCCTTCATTTAACTGAAAAAATTAACTGGGTTTGCCTTAAAGGACATAACTTGCAAGATTTTGAAACATAAAGGACACCGCCTGACAATTTTAAAGGTAAAGGACAGCGCCTGAAATTTGATGCAAACATAAAGGACAAAACTTTTAATTTACTCCTTATTTATGGTTAAAAAGTTCGAGTCCAGTGACAGTGTAGAATAAACGAGAATAGCGAGAAGTACACTCGTACATAATCCCTATCAGATATGCACAAGTTGGTCTGTTGGTTCCTAACTATAGACTAGGTATCTATGACATCGACCCGGACTAGGTCGAGTCTTGCCTAATTCCCTATAGTTATGGCTCTGATACCAATCTGTCACACCCCAACCGATGGCGGAATCATCGGGGCGCGGCACTGAGCGAAACAGATTGTCCAGAAGTTTCCACAACAATTATCATTACCATTCAATTTAAATTAATACGTCCCATACCGTACCTCAAATAGTAAACAAATTATTACAGATAACATCTAGTCAAATATTCTGTTCCGACAACTCAGATTTAAATAGACAGCAATTGTTTATCTGCTTCTAGAGACCCTCATTACGTCATCTACAGACAACTATTTGTTGGGCTCTAAAGCTTTATTCTAGCTTCAATTTCCTACCACATGTGCGTCCTAAGCACCTGTCACATACGTTAAAATAAGGTCAATACATATAATGTAAAGGTGAGCATACAAGTTTGATAATAGCATATAGAGTTCGAATTCGTTTACGCATAACCAGCACGTACACACAGTGAAATGAAGCACGTTAGTTATCGACATAGATCCATCGATACCAATGACTGCGGGTTGACTGCCCGAGGCAGTTCGCAATACATGATTACCACCGTAATCCATGCAAGTAAAGATCCTTAACAACCCCCGTGAACGGGTGCTGAGTCCAAACTATAGTACTATCGTTGCTAAGGCAGGTAGACAGCATTCCATGTGTAAACATAACAAACAAGCATTCATAAGCCACGTATAACATGCATTAACGGTTAGCGTTCAAATAGTTTGAGTAGTGTGATAGTTGTAGTTTGAATATTCGTAACGTATGTAACACCCAAAAGTGCTGAAAGCAAAAAGGGATCGAGTATACTCACAACGATGAATGGATTGAAGGGAGCGCTTAACGAGTAAGATTAGCCTGAATAGATTTCGATAACGTAATGATAAGTGGCGCGTAAAACAATACAGGATAAAAGTGGGTCGGTTTGTAGGTCGTTCGGATGGTCATCCATGCGGACAGCAATCCGAGTGAATAATAATCCGTTTGGATGGTCATCCGTGCGGACAGTGTGTCCGTGCGGATGACTATTCGAGTGGATTGTTTCTTCCTATGGGTAAGATGTGTTTGTGTATGATGGCTTGACTTTTGAAGATTTCGTTGTAGCATTTTGAAAACCTTGAAGTTTCTCTTCCCTTCAAGTCGGTCGCGCGAACGACAATCCGTCCGGATGGTAGTTCGTGCGGACGACGACTTTAATGGTGAGTCACTGGGTTGATCGGGTGGCAACCCTGTTAATGAACATGTTGAAAATTGTTTAAGGCCTTAGTATCTCATGATCCGAAGAGTAATCCATTCAGATGGTCGTCCGATTAGATTAACAATTTGTCGATACTCAAACCCGGTTTGGTTGTGGGTCCCAAGTGTAGTCCGTACGGATGGCAACTCGTCCGGATAGCCTGTTTGTGCGGACATCAGTCCGTCCGGACAGCATCTCGTTATGGTTGTTCCATTCGTCTAACACCCGGTCGCTTTTGTCGTTCTATCGAGATGTTCTGATTACGTGTCAACCAACGGAACGGTATCCTGACCCGTGTGGCTAAGCCGGCCAGGAATCACCCCAGCTCGGCCGGTCATCGGCTCAAGACGGTGGTTCTGGTTTAACCTGAAATCAGGGGTCTCGCGGGTAGAATCCGGATTTAGGACTAATACCTCACTAAGATCGAGTATAAGACTAGAACTGATCCGATTCTTATCATTTTGAGTGTAAAAGAGTTGAAAGAAGGTCAAAACCATCTTTCAATCCTTTCTCACCTTGTTTATGTGAAGATCTTTGCAAGATCTTGTGTGTTTATAGGGAAATCGGTTAAACCTCGGTTGTTCTTGGTGGGATGGTGTCAAAACATGAAGCTCTTTAGGAACTCATGATGACGTCACCCTAGAACATCCGAAATCCAGTGATTTCGTGGTTAAAAGTTAAGATTTGAAAGGTAGAAATGTGTAAGAGTGCGTGTAGAACAAGAACGTACAAGATTTAGGGTGAGATCTTACCTAGATTGGAAGAAATCGAAGAAAAGGTGAGGAGAGCGTGCTGGTCGGACGTCACTTGCCAAAAGTGGAAAGTTTGGAGAGTGACTCGTGTATTTATAGGATGCCAAAAGAGGAAAGTGCTATCCGTCCGGATTGCACATCACCCGGATGGTCGGCTGTGCGGATAGCAATCCTGGTCGGATGACACTTAACACTTCCCCAGGCGGCTACCCGTGCGGATGGCCATCCGGCCGGTTGGCGCCTGGGTGGTGTGTTTGGTGCGATGATCTTTGACGTTTCGGTTTCGATTACGAGCGGTTCGACACGTTAGGGTTTCATAGTCAAATTACTTTCAGTCCCAACTAATTCATATCTCGCAAAATCTATTTTCCACCATTTATCACAATTCGATTTTGATTCGAGTTCGGGTTCGATTGAGTTTCGAGTTTCGATTGAGTTCCACATCACATATACATATATATAGCATGCACAAGTAACACATAAGGCACACACACACGTATAATTAATCAAATTAAGTCGAGTTGCGGTTCGTATCACGATTCGATGTCGAGTAGCATAGCTTGATTATTGATTAGTTAACTTTATCGCATTGTTACTTCCTATAATTACAGTTGTAAGTCGATTAGAATAGCGATTAGCATACTTCGATTTTAGCAATGAGCAACACTTACTCCACATAATACAACTAAAAATAGTAACTACTATAAGTTACATCATAAAAACGGTCGTTGACTTTGACCTTGACTTTGACTTTGACTTGTGAAAACACGGGGTGTTACAAACTTAAACCCAAGTAAGTAAATGACGGAGGCATTAGGACTAACCCCGTTTTCTTTTCAACACCATTATTATTCTTTTTCTTTTAACCTACCCAAATTCCCCCTAGTTAACCCCTTTGAGCCTAAACCTTTTCGTTTCTAAACCCACAAAACAAACACCCTTTACCCAAAAAAAACCCTTTTTATTTTTGAACTCTTTATTTTAGTAAAAAGATCGGTTTTCATGTGACGATCCTTATAAAAAAATATATATATATAAAATGAAGAATAGCAATAAACAAACAAGTTCCTAAAAACAAACTTTGTTTGAAAATGCTTTATTTGAATAAAAGTCACAAAAACAAATGGTTTTACGACGACCGACGCTTTTTACGCTTTTCGCCCTTTTTACTAGCCACTAACCCAAAACCACCTACCTTTAACCCAAGCCTAACCCTTCCCCAAGTCCTCTTGATATTTACAAAGGTTTATAGTTAAAAATGGGGAGGATTGATTGCTTGGTAAGCATATGGTATGAGTAAGTTTCATGCCGGTCTCGAGTGTTTCACAAAACTACATCTTGCGCCGAGTGTTGAGTGATCTCCCATGAGGTATGTGAACTTGTATATAAATGGAATTTTAAAGAGGCATGTTATGCCCAATTAAGTAATTTTTCTTATGAAACGTTTTAAATAAATCATAACGAATAGGATTGTAAATATCATAAAAATAAAACCTAATAAAGATCTTGGATTCCCGACACTCAAGACAAGCCCAAAATTTCTCTTCTACCCAATTCCATTTGGGAGTGTAAGCCACATTAAAAAGAGTTTTGCTTGAGGACAAGCAAAGATTCAAGTGTGGGGGTATTTGATGTGTGTAAAATGGAACATATAATTTACATCAAATGAGGCATAAAATTAACCATTTTTAGTACTAATGTTGGAAAAAGTATGCTTTTGTCTTCCTTTTGTATTTTCAGGATTAAATGAGCGTAAATGAACAAAAGTAACAAATATGCAGCAAAATCTAACATAAATACAAGATAAGGAACAAATGTGGCATGCCCGACCACTCGACAGCATCTTCCCAAGCAAAAACAAGACAACAGAAGGCTAAACACGCCCCGTACTGTAACATCCCGAAAATATAAAACTTTATATTAAAATTATAAAGTATTAAATAAACAAGAACAAACTAACTAGGACGAAATAACCCAGTTAGTTATAAGACTTGTGTTAACTAAAAAGTGGGTTAAAAGCACCTAAAAATAAACTAAAAGAAACTAGAGGGACCAAAAAGTGTTTAACTTGAAACTAGTTTTAATAAAAACATTTTATTAATACACAAACACACCATTTTTGGGTGTGCTGGAGATCGACCAAAGCAGGGGGGCGACCCAAGCTTCTCAAAACCCTAAGTTCATGCTATTTGATCAATTGAAGGCCAATTTCAGTCCCAAATCAAAATCCGAACATAGATTAATGATCACCTCAGTGAAAGGGATCATAAGGTATGTAAATTTTGTAGAAAAATTCTCATCTAAATTTCTAAATGAACATAGGAAATTCGAATTGATGATTGCATGTTAGTTGTTTGGAATGAAATAATGTCTAGGGACAAACCCTAGTCAATTACTTGATGAAATTGTGCCTATTTCGTGTGAAATTCATAATCACCATTAAAGGTGATAAGTGGGTTTTGTGAAACTTGATAAACACTAGGATTATAGTGGTTGTTCTTGTGTAATCTAAGATTTGTTAGTGATTTCAGAATTATGGAGGCTAAAATTTATGTTAGATAATTGATTGATGAAAATTTGGGCTATATGACAAGTTAAGAACTTGTCATCTAATGGTGTGAAAATTCTGCCCATAAAGTGTTTGTGGAAATGCCTCAAAGAAGACTTAAAATGAAAATTTAAAGTTAAAACGCATAATTTCGATATTTCGGTAAAATATGCGATACATGATTTGCAAAGAGTTCTAAATGTACCATGATTGAACTCTATAGGAAAGGATACCGGAGCGTCAAGTGGACAAGCCGGTGGTGACTTAAGTTTAAAGGGCGTGCTTTGAAGGTATGTAACTTGATTTGTTACATTGAGTCATTTAATACTAGAATATGTATGGTTGCGTTGTAAAATAATGGTTGTGTTGATTGATGCGACAATGTTCGTTACTTGGATTAATAGGTTAAGAATCGGTTAAGAGTCGTTTGGTAGTCATTATAATGGTGGATTCCATAGATGAGCCAAACGGGTCGAATAATCAATTAGTACGTGGCTACACGCTTCGTTAATATGGTCATTTGGTCCTTGTTATTGTTAATGATAAGTATATTAGAATACGGGATTTTGGTAGCTTGGTTTGCTTGAATGATTAACTTCCTAAGGGCAAACTAACGGGTCATTAAGAGAAGGTACAAACCGAGTAACGGTAGTACCTTACTCGTAGATTTTGAACCCGGGTGATGGGTAGTGATTTACTAAATACTCAAACCGGAGATGGGAGCGTGGATGTTGAAAATAAGGAACCCATGATTTGGATCTCCTTATGTAGAAGTGATATCCCGTCCATACGAGTTTGGGTGAAATGAATAAATGGGTCAAAACAACAAAGTTACAGAAGCTACCGTAACTTACGGTAGAGGACAAAGTGTTACGATAGTTCTCTACTGCCTTACGGTAGACTAGTGTTACCCAGCGACTACCGTAACTTACGGTAGCTACCGTAAGTTACGGTAGAGCCCAGACATTTTGTTAAACTCTGCATATCTTAGTTAATCGAATCCGTTTTTTAGCGTAGTTTCGATTATGAAATTTTCTAAATAACTCTAATACTAATATTTGTCAAAATCTCCAGCTTTTAGGTATTGCAAGTACGTGGATGAGGGTAAAGTCAATGCTCTCGAATCGAACACAATCTTTTGAAGCTTCCGCATTAGATTAACTTCGTTTTAGACAATGTTTGTATTGTAAACAATTTGCTAATCGTGTTTTGAATGATGGAACTAGTTAAGTAATCATCTAGAATGTAATTACCTTGAAACTTAAATTTTGTACTTCTTTTGAAGTAAGGTACCGTTTTATGTAAAATCATGTGTATTTACATTAAATTCTTATAAGATCAAGACGGGTGTTACAAGTTAGTAATCAGAGCTTAAGGTTGTCAACAAAGTGTTCGGTTCAAGCTTGATTAATCGTCCAGTAAGAATTAATTTATTATTTTAGTAGACTTTATCTTATGTAAGAAACAAGATGTAAATCAATGTGCATGGGAAGAGCGTGTTAACGCACTCAAACCCGAAAGTGCACTAAAGGCGAACGGTTAAAGCAAGTTATGAAGTTGGCTAAACCAAAGCAAATAAAGCTATGTTATAAATGAAATGTTTAATGTTTAATGTAAACATTTCAGTTTCAAGATGTCGAAAGAAAACGATAATGATCCGGTGCCGACAAGCACCGAAACAAATGAAAGAGATAATTGCCGAAGAAGTAGGGAAGGCAATTGAAGGTAGTCTATCCGGGTTTATAGACAAAATTCAAAACACGGTGTTGTCACTTGTCGAAGAACGAGTCAAAAGGTTGGAAGATAGTGTCAACCTTATGAAAGAGAAATCGGGAGAACGTAAGGGATGTTCGTACAAAGAGTTTATGGCGTGTAAACCGCCAATCTACAACGGGGAGGTTGACCCGATAATATGCCAGAGATGGTTAAGTGATGTTGAAGGAGTGTTTGAAAGGACCCATTGTGACGAAAGTGACTTTGTTTCTTACGGAACGGGTCAGTTGAGGGGTCAAGCCAAAGATTGGTGGGACAATAAAAAGAAGGAAATAGGAGCCGAAGCGGCGAGGGCCATGACATGGGAGGAGTTTAAGACGCCGTTTCTTAAACATCATAGTCCCAAGGCGGTCATTAATAGAATTAAGGAAGAGTTCATGCAACTTAGACACAAGGGCGAGACCATAGACAAGATCACGGCGACGTTTATGGATAAGATGAAGTTTTGCAATGAATTGGTGACGAATGAAGAACAAAAGATATACTACTACTATAACATGTTGAGCGCCGAGTATAGAGAGTTTATGACTCCTTCAAAATACGAGACCCTTACCGAGATCATAAACGTTGCTCGGGAACGGGAAATTGAATTGAAGAAACAAGTTGAAAGGGGTGAACGAAGGGCACAGGATGTGAATCCAAGCCCTACAAAGAAAGCTCGAACTGTGGAATCGGGAAAGAAAGTGGATGCTAAAGGCGGGTCGCCATGTTGCAAGGTGTGTGGAAAGGGGCACAAGGGTGAGTGCTGCTTCAAAGACAAGCCGTGTCCGGTATGTGGGAAGACAGGACACACTGCATCGTAATGTCCCGGAAAGGTTTCGGTTTGCTATAAATGTTATCAGCCTGGCCACAAAAAGTCTGAATGCCCAGAATTGGTTGGAAAGAGAGACACTAAAGAATCCCCAACGGAAGCTCCAAAGGCGAAGGCTAGGTCCTTCCAACTTACAGCAGTTGAAGCAAAGACAGAACCCGATGTGGTCTCAGGTATATTCGCAATAAACTTGATCCCCGCACGTGTATTATTTGATACGGGTATGAATAAATCCTTTATTTCACATGGATTTATTCGACATCCTTCATATGTGTTGACAAAATTACCTATGCCTTTAGAGGTTGAAATAGGAGATAACAAAAGTTTCATAGTATGTGATGTCTGTCAAAGCTGCAAACTAAGTATCGATGATGAGGAATACTTGATAGATCTAATCCCGATGTCTATGGGGGAGTTTCAAGTGGTTGTAGGAATGGATTGGTTATCTCGACACCACGCAAAGGTCGTGTGTTTCCGTAAGTAGATAAAGCTAACATCTCCGAGCGGAAAACACGTCACAATCTATGGTGAAAAAGGAGGCAATCCTATAATATGCTCGATGATAAAAGCTCACAAGCTCATGAGGCATGGATGTAAAGCATTTATGATATACGCGAACGAGCCCGAGAAAGAATCACTGAAGATTGAAGAAGTACCGGTAGTACGGGACTACGAAGACGTGTTTCCAGAAGATTTACCAGGGATACCGCCTGAACGGGAAGTAGAGTTCGGAATCGAATTGATTCCGGGCGCAAAACCTGTAGCTAAAGCACCGTATCGACTCGCGCCGTCGGAATTACAAGAATTGATGTCACAAATTCAAGACATGCTCGACAAAGGATTCATAAGGCCGAGTGCGTCTCCTTGGGGCGCACCGGTACTATTCGTGAAAAAGAAAGACGGAAGCATGCGTATGTGTATCGATTACCGGGAGTTAAACAAACTCACGGTGAAGAATTAATACCCGCTTCCAAGAATAGACGATCTATTCGACCAATTACAAGGTGCGAACTGGTTTTCAAAAATTGACCTTAGATCGGGGTATCACCAACTAAAGGTCAAGGAGGAAGATGTGCCGAAGACGGCTTTCCGCACGCGATACGGACATTACGAGTTCCTCATGATGTCATTTGGGCTGACAAATGCACCCGCGGCATTCATGGATCTCATGAACCGGGTTTGCAAGCCAATGCTGGATAAATCGGTCATCGTGTTTATCGATGATATTTTGGTATATTCGAAAAGTGAAGCTGAGCATGCACACCACTTACAAGAGGTGTTAGAGACACTTAGACGAGAAAGATTGTATGCGAAATTCTCTAAGTGGGCTTTTTGGTTACAAGAGGTGCAATTCCTCGGCCACATCATAAGTGCCGATGGAATATTGGTAGATCCGTCAAAGATCGAGGCCGTGTCGAAATGGAATCCCCCGAAGAACCCTTCAGAAATTAGAAGTTTCTTAGGGCGTGCAGGATATTATAGGAGATTCATTCAAGATTTCTCCAAGATTTCATCGCCGCTAACTAAGTTAACCCAGAAGGAAGAGAAGTTCATTTGGGGTGTTGAACAAGAAAGGGCGTTTCAAACGCTAAAAGAGAAGTTAACTCAAGCTCCGGTATTAACGTTTCTGGACGGAGTCGAAGACTTGGTAGTTTATTCGGACGCCTCACTTTTGGGTCTTGGATGTGTTTTGATGCAACGAGGCAAAGTTATAGCTTACGCCTCGAGGCAATTGAAGATACATGAGAAGAAATGTCCCACGCACGATCTCGAATTGGCTGCGGTGGTATTTGCATTAAAAATATGGAGGCACTATTTATATGGGGTAAAGTGCACCATATTCACCGATCACCAGAGCTTAAAATACTTCTTCGATCAGAAGGAGTTAAATATGCGCCAGAGACGATGGTTAGAAACGGTGAAGGATTTCGACTGCGAAATACACTACCACCCTAGAAAGGCAAATGTGGCGGCGGATGCTCTGAGTAGAAAAGCGGACTATGTCCCAATACGAGTAAGGTCGATGCAGCTTGTGGTGACCTCGTGTATACTTGAACGTATCCGAGAAGCGCAAGTAGAAGCAGTGAAAGAGGAGAACTGGAAGAAGGAAAGAATAATCGGCCAGTTAAAAGATTTGTTGGATGAAAAGAACGGGTTGAAGACCCGATCCGGGAGAGTATGGGTTCCAAATTCTTGTGGGGTTAAGACGCTTCTACTCGATGAAGCTCATAAATCCCGATATTCTATTCATTCGGGTGCGACCAAGATGTACAATGATCTGAAACAAAATTATTGGTGGCCCGGAATGAAGAGGGAAGTGGTGAAATACGTGGAGAAGTGCTTGACTTGCTTACAAGTCAAGGCGGAACACCAGAAACCATATGGAAAACTGCAACCCTTGGAGATCCCAGTTTGGAAATGGGAACATATCACTATGGACCTATTGACCAAACTACCTAAAACGATTCGGGGATTCGATGCTATATGGGTGGTTGTGGATAGGTTGACGAAGAGTGCACATTTTATTCCTATACGTGAAACATATACTTCGGAAAAGATGTCCGAGGTATATACAAACGAAATAGTGGCACGTCATGGAGTACCGGTATCCATTGTGTCGGATAGAGATACTCTGTTTACTTCAAATTTTTGGCGAGATTTTCAAGAACAGATGGGAATGAAACTCTTTATTAGCACCGCCTACCATCCTCAGACGGATGGGCAGAGTGAAAGAACAATACAGACGCTAGAAGATATGCTACGGGCATGTATCATCGACTTCGGTGGAAGTTGGGATGTTTATCTACCTTTGGCCGAATTTTTGTATAACAATAGTTACCATTCGAGTATTGGCATGGCACCTTACGATTTGCTATATGGTAGAAAATGCAGAACCCCGGTGTGTTGGGGTGAAGTGGGTCCGCGTGAATTGGCACATAAAGACATAGTTCAGGCCACTAATGAGAAAATTGAAGTGGTGCGAGCCCATTTGAGAGCAGCCCAAGATAGGCAAAAGTCTTATGCCAACAAAAGACGAAGACCGATTGAATTTCAGATAGGCGACATGGTTATGTTAAAGGTTTCCCCATGGAAGGGCGTTATCAGATTCAGAAAAAGGGGGAAACTAAGCCCGAGGTTTATCGGGCCATTTAAAATCATCGAACGGGTTGGCAAGGTAGCTTATCGCCTCGAGCTACCGGAAGAGTTGAGTGGCATACATGGCACATTTCATGTGTCACAATTGCGGAAATGCCTAGCGGAGGAAACAACTTATATCCATTACGACGATATCAAGGTGGATAATAGCCTGAATTATGCGGTAAGGCCATTGGAGATTTTAGATCGAAAGGTTAAGCACTTGCGAAACAAACAAATCGATCAAGTCAAGATCAAATGGGAGCATAGGAAAGGTTCGGACATCACATGGGAGTCCGAAGAGGAGATGCGACGTCTCTACCCTACACTATTTAGTACGTACTCCGGTTTCGGGGACGAAACCTTTCTAAGAGGGGTGGACTTGTAACATCCCGAAAATATAAAACTTTATATTAAAATTATAAAGTATTAAATAAACAAGAACAAACTAACTAGGACGAAATAACCCAGTTAGTTATAAGACTTGTGTTAACTAAAAAGTGGGTTAAAAGCACCTAAAAATAAACTAAAAGAAACTAGAGGGACCAAAAAGTGTTTAACTTGAAACTAGTTTTAATAAAAACATTTTATTAAGACACAAACACACCATTTTTGGGTGTGCTGGAGATCGACCAAAGCAGGGGGGCGACCCAAGCTTCTCAAAACCCTAAGTTCATGCTATTTGATCAATTGAAGGCCAATTTCAGTCCCAAATCAAAATCCGAACATAGATTAGTGATCACCTCAGTGAAAGGGATCATAAGGTATGAAATTTTGTAGAAAATTCTCATCTAAATTTCTGAATGAACATAGGAAATTCGAATTGATGATTGCATGTTAGTTGTTTGGAATGAAATAATTTCTAGGGACAAACCCTAGTCAATTACTTGATGAAATTGTGCCTATTTCGTGTGAAATTCATAATCACCATTAAAGGTGATAAGTGGGTTTTGTGAAACTTGATAAACACTAGGATTATAGTGGTTGTTCTAGTGTAATCTAAGATTTGTTAGTGATTTCAGAATTATAGAGGCTAAAATTTATGTTAGATAATTTATTGATGAAAATTTGGGCTATATGACAAGTTAAGAACTTGTCATCTAATGGTGTGAAAATTCTGCCCATAAAGTGTTTGTGGAAATGCTTCAAAGAAGACTTAAAATGAAAATTTAAAGTTAAAACGCATAATTTCGATATTTCGGTAAAATATGCGATACATGATTTGCAAAGAGTTTTAAATGTACCATGATTGAACTCTATAGCAAAAAGGATACCGGAGCGTCAAGTGGACAAGCCGGTGGTGACTTACGTTTAAAGGGCGTGCTTTGAAGGTATGTAACTTGATTTGTTACATTGAGTAATTTAATACTAGAATATGTATGGTTGCGTTGTAAAATAATGGTTGTGTTGATTGATGCGACAATGTTCGTTACTTGGATTAATAGGTTAAGAATCGGTTAAGAGTCGTTTGGTAGTCATTATAATGGTGGATTCCATAGATGAGCCAAACGGGTCGAATAATCAATTAGTACGTGGCTACACGCTTCGTTAATATGGTCATTTGGTCCTTGTTATTATTAATGATAAGTATATTAGAATACGGGATTTTGGTAGCTTGGTTTGCTTGAATTATTAACTTCCTAAGGGCAAACTAACGGGTCATTAAGAGAAGGTACAAACCGAGTAACGGTAGTACCTTACTCATAGATTTCGAACCCGGGTGATGGGTAGTGATTTACTAAATACTCAAACCGAAGATGGGAGTGTGGATGTTGAAAATAAGGAACCCATGATTTGGATCTCGTTATGTAGAAGTGATATCCCGTCCATACGAGTTTGGGTGAAATGAATAAATGGGTCAAAACAACAAAGTTACAGAAGCTACCGTAAGTTACGGTAGAGGACAAAGTGTTACGGTAGTTCTCTACTGCCTTACGGCAGACTAGTGTTACCCAGCGACTACCGTAAGTTACGGTAGCTACCGTAAGTTACGGTAGAGCCCAGACATTTTGTTAAACTCTGCATATCTTAGTTAATCGAATCCGTTTTTTAGCGTAGTTTTGATTATGAAATTTTCTAAATAACTCTAATACTAATATTTGTCAAAATCTCCAGCTTTTAGGTATTGCAAGTACGTGGATGAGGGTCAAGTCAATGCTCTCGAACCGAACACAATCTTTTGAAGCTTCCGCATTAGAATAACTTCGTTTAACACAATGTTTGTATTGTAAACAATTTTCTAATCATGTTTTGAATGATTGAACTAGTTAAGTAATCATCTAGAATGTAATTACCTTGAAACTTAAATTTTGTACTTCTTTTGAAGTAAGGTACCGTTTTATGTAAAATCATGTGTATTTACATTAAATTCTCTTAAGATCAAGACGGGTGTTAAACGTTTTCCGATGTATCATGGATTCAGCTTTCCACGTTTTCCGAATCTTACTATGCCCTTCCAAGGTGAGACTTTTAACAACACTTTGTCTCCCACCTCGAATTCTAATGGTTTTCATCTTCGATCAGCGTAGCTCTTTTGTCGATCTCGAGCTGCCTTAATTCGCTCTCGGATCTGCATAATCTTGTCGGTGGTCTCTTGTACAAGTTCAGGACCAACCATACGTTTATCTCCAGCGTCTGCCCAACATAAGGGAGATCGGCACTTGCGGCCATACAGAGCTTCGAACGGTGCGACTTTTATACTTGTATGATAACTGTTATTGTAGGAAAACTTAACTAAAGGTAGATGAGTATCCCAGCTGCCGCCTAGGTCCATAACACAGGCGCGGAGCATATCTTCTAACGTTTGTTTAGTCCGTTCGCTCTGACCGTCGGTTTGTGGATGGAATGCCATGCTTAGATCTAGCTGAGATCCAAAGGCTTCCTGAAAGGATTGCCAGATTCTTGAGACAAAGCGTCCATCTCTGTCTGAAATGATTGAAATAGGCACTCCATGACGTGCCACGATTTCCTTTAAGTATATCTCAGCAAGCTTTCCAGTGCTGTCTTTTTCTCGGATCGGTAGGAAGTGCGCAGACTTCGTTAACCGATCGACTATCACCCATATCATATCGTGCCCTCTCGGGGTCCTGGGTAATTTCGTTATGAAGTCCATTGAGATTTGCTCCCACTTCCACATGGGTATCTCTGGTTGTTGTAGTAGGCCGGACGGTTTCTGATATTCAGCATTAACCTTAGCACAGGTTAGGCACTTTCCAACATAAACAGCAACGTCGCTCTTGAGTCTCGGCCACCAATAGTATTCTTTTAAGTCTTGATACATCTTGTCCGATCCTGGATGGATCGAGTATCTCGATTTGTGCGCTTCATCAAGGATGACTTCTCGTATGCCACCGTAGAACGGAACCCAAATGCGCTTCTTAAAGTACAGGGTTCCCTCTTCATTTGGCACCATGTATTTCAACATACCCCGAAGGTATTCAGCTTTACGGTTTTCCATCTTAAGGGCCTCTTGTTGCGCATCACGAATGCGTGCAGTGAGGTTCGTTCGAATAGTCATTTCCAACGCTCGAACCCTTAGGGTTTTAACCCTTTCTTTTTGGCTTAATGCGCCTGCTACAACGTTTGCCTTTCCAGGATGGTACTTAATCTCACAGTCATAATCGTTCAGTAACTCAACCCATCGTCGCTGATGCATGTTTAGTTCCTTTTGATCAAATATGTGTTGTAAGCTTTTGTGATCTGTGAAGATCTTCAAGGCGAATACCACCGCGCCGAGTTCCAATTCGTGCGTGGTATAGTTTCTTTCATGTACCTTCAATTGTCTTGAAGCGTAAGCGATGACTTTTTGGCGTTTCATGAGCACGCACCCCAACCCTTGTCGTGACGCTTCGCAATATACCACGAAGTCTTTAGTGCCTTCGGGTAATGATAGTATCGGTGCATCGCATAGCTTATTTTTAAGTAGTTGGAAGGCTTCTTCCTGTTTGTCTCCCCAGTCGTACTTCTTGTCTTTCTGTGTGAGGGTTGTCAGTGGTTGGGCTATCTTAGAGAAATTCTCGATGAAACGTCGGTAATAGCCTGCTAAGCCCAAGAATTTCTGAACTTCAGTTGGGGTTTTGGGGGCTTCCCAATTCTTTATTGCTTCAATTTTGGATGGGTCTACATGAATACCCTTCTCGTTCACAACGTGCCTAGGAAATTGTACTTCGCGAATCCAAAATTCGCACTTTGAGAACTTCGCATACAGTTTCTCTTTCTTCAGTAATTCCAAAATGGTTCTGAGGTGTTGTTCGTGCTCTTCTTTCGTTCGAGAGTAAATCAGGATATCATCGATAAATACAATCACGAATTTATCGAGATATGGTTTGCATACGCGGTTCATCAGGTCCATAAATACCGCTGGTGCGTTCGTCAGTCCGAATGGCATCACAAGAAACTCGTAATGCCCATAGCGTGTTCTGAATGCAGTCTTTGGTACGCTTTCCTCTTGGATTCTTAACTGATGGTATCCAGATCGAAGATCGATCTTGAAATAGTAGCTTGATCCTTGCAATTGGTCAAATAAGTCATCAATCCTCGGTAGCGGGTACCGATTCTTGATTGTGAGCATGTTCAGTTCTCTGTAATCGATACACATCCGCAGGGTTCCATCCTTCTTTTTCACGAACAATACTAGAGCTCCCCAAGCTGAGAAGCTTGGCCTTATGAATCCTTTATCCAACAACTCCTAGAGTTGTGTAGATAATTCTTGCATTTCGGATGGTGCAAGCCGATAGGGCGCCTTGGCCACAGGAGCGGCTCCTGGAACCAAGTCTATACGGAATTCGACTTGTCGTTGCGGAGGTAGTCCTGGTAGATCTTCGGGAAAAACATCAGAGAATTCCTTCACTACAGGAATGTCTTCGAGTTTCGGCTCCTCAGCCTTCTTATCTACAACGTGTGCTAGGAAAGCAACACATCCTTTTCTTAAGCACTTCTGCGCCTTCATACAACTGATGATCCGCAGAGGCGCGTCTCCTTTTTTTCTCCATGCACGATGAGCGTTTCATCGTTCGCCAAAGGGATGCGAATGATTTTCTCGTGGCAAATAACTTCAGCTCTGTTCTTGGACAACCAGTCCATTCCGACCACTATATCGAAGCTACCCAATTGAATAGGCAAGAGGTCGATGCTGAATCTTCGTTCGCCAAGTTCTAATGTGCAGCCTTTAACAACTTCGCCCGATTCAACAAGTTTACCGTTGGCTAGCTCTATAGAATAAGGAATATCTAATCTACTAGATTCTATTCCAAGCATACGTTTAAATTCCACAGTCATGAAGCTATAATCGGCACCAGTGTCAAATAGTATGGATGCAAAGTAATTGTTAACGAGAAACGTACCGGTGACCAAATTAGGGTCCTCGCGTGCGTTCCTTGCTCCAATAAAAAATGCTCGAGCCTGAGCATTGTTTCCCTTTGGGCAATCTTTTATGAAATGATATGTGCTTCCACAACTGAAGCATCCTCGGTTCTTCCCATTTCCGTTACCATTCCTGTTGCCAGTACCATTTCCATTTCCACCATTGTTTCCAGTTCCAGCACCGTTGCAGTTTCCATTCCCGTTCTTTACTTTACCCCAACAGTCTTCTGTTTGATGACCCAATCTACCACATTTGTCGCACCTTGGAATGCGACAAACTCCTTCATGATGATACTTACATTTTTGGCATTTAGGCAGGGTGCCTTGGTATCCTCTGGCTGCAGTATCATTTGTCACTGCAAAGGTTCTTGCCTCCTTAGATGGGTTAGTGTCACGCTTCTTGTTGTATGAACCTTTGTTGTTGCTGCGGGTTGCTTGATTCAGATTTGAATGTTTCCTCTTCTTGTCACCAGATGACTCAGCATGCGTCTCGGTCTTTTCAGTTGGGTTCAATGATAACTTCTTCATACGAACACAATCTTCAGTAAGGCTGACAGCCAGAGTTACAGCCTCTGTGATTGTTTGAGGTTTGGCCGAAGTTACCATGCCGCGGAATTCTAAGGCCAATCCCCAAATGTAGCGTTCAACGCGCTTAAATTCGGGAGTCACCATGTAAGGGATCACCCTTGACAGATCGTGGAACCTTCGAGTATACCCAGTGATATCAGCACCTTCCATGGTCAAATGCCAGAACTCAATCTCCAACCTTTGGAGTTCAACACGTGAGCAATACTTCTCTCTCATTCTTTCCTTTAGTTCATCCCAAGTCAGGCCATAAGCGGCATCATCACCCAAGGTTTGGACTTGCAAGTTCCACCAAGTCAGAGCTTCATCAACAAACAACCCAGTAGCAAAAGTGACTTGCTGATCCGCGGTACACTTGCTCATACGGATAGTGGCTTCAGTCTTCTCCGTCCAGCATACAAACGCCACTGCACCTCCAGCGCCATCGTAGTTCAGCGGTTTGCAATCGAGAAACTGCTTGAAAGTGCAGCCTTGGGCTATGTTTCCTCCAGACGAATCTCCATGTCCATTACGTCTAGTGTTGCTTGGTCCACCACTGTCTGCAGTACGGGTTGCCTCGTAATAGGCGATAGCTGCGGAGATTATTTCCTCCAGTAGAGCATTCATCTCTTCAGCAGTCCTCGATAGGAGAGGAGGAGGAGGTTGATCATCTTTACGAGCATTCACAGTTTTCCTGGGTGCCATGTTCTGTCAGAACACAACACAGCAGGGTTAGACATTTGTTTGATATCGTCATATGAGACAGTAGTAGTATATATATACACCGGCATATACCACATAAGTGACATCAAACAATTATTACTCCAGCAGAGTACTTAATAGGCTGGTGTTCTCGTTTGACTTTTTCTTGTACTGAGGGAATCTATACGCGACAAGACTTGCTGTGGTTTCCGTGCACTGAATTCCATAATTACGTATGCATCCATAATTACGTAACTCCTTGCACAGTCTACACAGTTTGTTTCATCCTCGTACCTCTTCCTTCAGATAAGTCACTGCTTTTCGGTAAAGTCATGCATACTTGTGACATTCTACTTCTAGTATATGTAAATATCAATTATCACACATAATTGCAAGTAATTCTTAATCACAGACAAGTGCTACTCCAGTGCACCCTAAGTCTCGTAGTGTCATTTTCTTAACTCTTGTAAACAGTTTCAGGTAGTGGATGTCGCGGGACGTTTTATGCAATGAAAAATCTTTGAAAAATTGTTTTCGTGAAAGGATCCTAGAGATTATAGACTAGACTCGAGAAGGAATCCTGGTTCACTACAATCGCAGCTCTGATACCAATCTGTCACACCCCTTTCTGCGGCGGAAGCACGAGGTGTGATCATGAAAGGTTCTCATTGCATACGAAAAGTAACCATACTACATGCTCATAAAAGTAACTTCAAACACCATTAACATTATGTAATTGAAAACATGGTTTAAGTGTTTACATCACAAGACAACATTTTGTCTGATAAGTTTACAACTTTATTCAAAGATAAACATAAACGACATCCAGGAGCATGAGTAAGACTGCGCGCACATCCACTTTAATTACCTGAAATACATGTGAGTTTTGGAAAATCGTCAACATAATGTTGGTGTGAATTCATGCAGTTTTTGTATTTCACGTTTGTATACTTTGTATGAAAACATAGTTTGTATCTTGTATAAATCAAGTATTCTTGTATACACCACGTACTTATGTATAAATCAAGTATTCTTGTGTAAATCAAATATTCATGTATAAATCAAGTATTCTTGTGTACGCCACGTACTCATGTATAAATCAAGTATTCTTGTGTACACCACGTACTCATGTATAAATCAAGTATTCTTGTGTAAATCAAATATTCATGTATAAATCAAGTATTCTTGTGTAAATCAAATATTCATGTATAAATCAAGTATTCTTGTGTACGCCACGTACTCATGTATAAATCAAGTATTCTTGTGTAAATCAAATATTCATGTATAAATCAAGTATTCTTGTGGTATGAATCTTGTATAAATAAGGTGTTCTTGTATGTATTAGGGTTGTTAATGGGTTGCAAGGCCATTAACATGTGACACGACATAGGAAGTCACCAAACCATAGGCATTTATCAAGTTTTTCTGAGACACAAAAGCACTACTTGGTACTCGTTCTCACCAAGAGTGTGGCTGCCCGAAACCCGTTAGATCTAACCTTTTGTTCTGCGGTCTAGGTATATTGTTGATTAATGGTGCTTATGGTACCCTATTCATGACACGATTTCTCGTATCATTCCTCAATATGCATCATACTTGGTACTAGTTTTCACCAAGAGTGCTTCTTGTATTCTTGTATTCTCAAAACGCATCATACTTGGTACTCGTTCTCTCCAAGAGTGCTTCTTGTTTTTGTATCATACCATTTATAAACATTGTAACATTTGTAACATGTATTTCACCCCTGAAGTTATAAAACTGAAAACAGTTAAAAGAAAAGGGGGAGCATGAACTCACAACTTTGCGTTCCTGCGTCGTAAACTTCACCGGATTTGCTTATATAGCGTCATGACCTAAACGTGTTTTATTAACGTTAGTCACTAGACTTGCATCGCACAAGTACAAGTCACTATATTTTGTATATGTGTTCTTGTGTTAAAAATAATTTATATTTTTAACTATGTGTCTTACTTATATTATTTTCTCAAAAATAAATATAAGTATCTTGTATTTTTCACCCGAATTATGTATCCTGTCCAAAACTTCATTTCATGTTCATAACTTGTCCAAGTTATTTATGCTATCAAGTAATATATTTTTATGAATATATTTTTCTTGTATTTGTCTAAGCATGTTGTATGTGCTTTTTGTATCTTTACTCCTTATGAGTATTTAGTGTATGTAGTATGTAGTATGTAATACACTATTACATGTAATACATACTACATACACTTAGCACATAATTTGGTGATCAGTAAATATATATATTTTTCTCCAAAAATATACATACTTAATATCGATTTTAGTCTTGAAGAAATCATCATTTCTTAATACAAAAATTAGGGAAACCTTGGTAAATGTTTTTGGATACATTTTTAGGGAATAAGTTTCTCAAAAACTTATATTTTTCTAAGTGACAAAATTTATAGAAATTTTGACAAAGTTTCCCCTAAAAATGGAGGTTTCCCATGTTTTCAAAACATGTGTTTATTTTCTTTTAAATCCTCAACAAACATCAACAACTTATTCTACACTTATCAAGTGCCAAAATCAAGTAATCACACTACATCATGAACTTGAAGTTTTGTAGAAACTTGTAGTAACTTACCATGTTATTTAGTAGGTTTAGTTACCCTTAAAAACGTGGTCATTTGTTTGTAAATCTCATTCATGAAAGATTTGAGTGTTTACAACTTGTAAACTAATTTTACAAAAATGCTTCTTTATTAAATCTTCTTGTTTCTCTAGTGTGTCTACACTTATTTTATCACCAAATATAGTGTAAGTTTAAGTAAAGACCATGATCTTTTAAAATCGCCTCTTTAAACTTGGTTCTTTTAGAAAAAGCCACTCATGAATCTTAGATTCACAAGATCATTAGCTTGCTTTGATTAATATTTTACCAAGAAATCATTCATTCATCAAGTTCATGACTAGACAAGAAGATGATTATTTTAGGTCGTTACATAATCATCCCCCTACTTGCTAGATTAAGTGTTTAAACATCATCTAGCAAGATTCATGCGGTGATTAATCATCATTATCTCAAATAAGCAACAACAAATATCACACATATGCAAAACATCATCATTTCATCAAGATTCATCATATATATAAGCTTTATGTTCAAGTTTCATGAATATGTCTTTCAATGTTCTAGTAATTTTTAACATATCATATCTTTTAACCACTAAAAATGGAAGTAAATGAGGGTGTTCAAGATGCTTACAACTAGCTTAAAGCTACGGAAGAACAATGAAGAAATCTAGTGGATAAAAGCTAGCAAAGGAGGTCCTTCAAGTTCCGTGAGCACCGAGCCTTCTAATCTTGTATCTTTCACCTTGTGTGGAGCTTGGAATAGGTGGGATTTACTTGAAAGTGAGGGTGGTGGTGATGGGGGTTCACGGCCGAAGGTGGGGGCAAGGGAAGGAGTGTGGTGGTGTGTGTAGAAGATGGAGTGAGTACATATCTTCTTATAGATCCTTCCATATCTTATGTGATCTTATCATATCCAAATAAAATCAAACCATATCCAAGCAAGATCTAGTAAATATTTGGTAAATATTTGGTGGGGCCATGGCTTTGGCCGATTGAAATCAAGGGGGGGCAAAGTGTAACTTCCAATTTACTAAATGTAAAATCTAGTTAGTTTTCAAGTGTCTAGTTTAGGGACTTGTTATGTTATTATATTATAAGGGGTGTTATGGTGTTCGGGGACCATAACTAGGTCAGAAACATTACAACAATATTTCTAGTAATATTTTTATGTTCCGGGTAATGTCCGGTTGTTCGGTTAAATACTGGTTCGTTAAGGTGCTAAATTGCACCGTTTAGTGTCCTTTTAGTATCCTTTTGTAACCCTTTTAATTCCCAACACTTAGGAGGGTATTCTGGATAATAAAACATGAATTATGCATAATATTTATGTATTAAAAAGCTGATTATAGCTGAATTTAATAAAATTCTGCACTTAAAGTGCGTTTCGGGTGCTTTTTAGTGCGTATTTTTAGCTTTCGGAATGTCTATATGTTAACCCTTGTATGTACTCTGGGGTTTTAATGTATTCTTGTCGTTGGACCTACACCTAGGCTCCAATTCCTTTGTCTGACTGCTTTCTGCAGAATTGTTGACACAATGTGTCTTACCGGTGAGTTTACTAGTATTTCTGACGCAACGCATAAAGCAAATTTCTTGTAGTATAAAACGTGCATGAATTCACTTGTATAGTATGTAATCAGACAATGTTGACATTTAAGCACATAATTGCAGTCATCAAGTATTAATTAAATTGTACGAAAATTACCGGTTTGGTGCCAGTTGTCACAGTCTCGGGATCCAAGATTGATAGTAAGAGTTCTTGACAATCAAAGGCCATGTTTGCCTAAGTCTCTTACATCACTTGGTGAAGACAAGCATTTAGTGTAATACTTTTGATTTTTAATCTTTCCGCACTTTTTATTTGGTTTTGTATTAATGACTTTAATAACTAGTTTCTTATGTTGAGGGTGAAACTTCCTTATCATTTGTATGTGGTGTCTTGGCGTTATTTTACTGTCTATATAAAATAAAAGATTTACACCATTCATATTTCTACGGTCTATATAGAGATATGTTGGCTACCTGGTCGGGGGTTAAGGGAATGGTGTGGTAAGGTTCTTGCCTTGTTCAGTGTATAGATCCTGCAAGGACCTGGGTTAAGCTTACTAGGACCTCCTTCATTACCCACTGGTATTGGATGGCGGGGGTGCGAATGGCTTGATCCCCTCATATGTAAACTACTATTAATACATTAACCCGGCTACTTGGGATTGTATCCCTGCTGACTCAAACCACTTAGCCGCGGGTAACGTCACCTTCAAAAGAGGGGCCTACCACATTACGCATTAATAACTTAATTAATTATCTTTCAATATTCTGACCCTTTAGGATTGTATCATTGCTGACTCAAACTACTGGGTTGAGGGTAACGTCACCTTCAAAAGAGGGGCCTACTACTATAACTAAGATAATCTCTTAAAAAGTGCAAAAGTGCGGAAATCATCAAAGGTTACACTAAAGGCGAGTCGGATACAAGTGAGTCATCTTGTCTATTTGTTTTTATTATTTTTTTTATTTTTCAGCATTTTTAGTTTTATTTTCATGTTTAAAACATTTTTCTAAATTTTTTATTTGAGTAGACGTTGAGGATAAACCGGTACTAAAAGCTCTTGTGTCCTTGGACGACCTCGGTATCTTACCAACACTATACTACGCTCACGATGGGTGCACATGTGTGTTTAGTGTTAGTAGAATATCGTGTTTTATAAATTTAAAACTTGACTAAAGTGTTAAAAAGGGCTTAAAATATACATAAAAATATATCACGCACTACGCACATCACTAAGCAACTACCCCAATGCTCAGACCTAATGAATCTACTCTTAAAAATCCTTAACTTTAATCCTACGTCTCCATAAACCTCTAACGTGGACCATGTCCTCGGAGAGGT
Source organism: Helianthus tuberosus (assembly GCA_030545235.1). Classification (NCBI taxonomy): domain Eukaryota; kingdom Viridiplantae; phylum Streptophyta; class Magnoliopsida; order Asterales; family Asteraceae; genus Helianthus; species Helianthus tuberosus. The sequence continues at coordinate 110,755,696 of CM060412.1, read as the reverse complement.
GTAACTCTAGCAAATCTTTCCTAGTCCACTCACCCTAAGTCAACTTGGGCCTACCTCGAATCCTCTTCCCTTCCACAGTTAGGTCTTCTACTACTCTAACTGGCGTTGTCAATTGCCTCCTCTTCACATGCCAAAACCATCTCAATCTTCCCTCCTTTATCTTATCCGAAATAGTAGCTAGTCCTACTTTTCCCTAAAATCCTCATTTCTTACCCGGTTTAGCCTTGTGTGCCCACACATCCACCTTAACATTCTCATTTCTGCTACCTCCATCTTGAGCTCTTGTGCTTTCTTAATGGACCAACACTCTGTCCCATACAACATACCAGGTCTAATCGCAACCCTATAAAATTTCCCCTTTAATTTAGTAAGGAACCTTTTATTGCACAAAGCCCCAGTGGCTACTCTCCACCAACACCAACCAGCCTGGATGCGATGTGCTACATCGTTATCTATCTCCCCATCCCTTTGTACAAACGATCCTAAATACTTGAACTTAGTAACCTGCGGAACCCATTGACCATCAATAGTAATTTGAGTGTCATCGCCGTCGCCCGCACCACTGAAATTACAATAAAGGTACTCAGTCTTGGAGCGACTAATTCTTAAACTTTTTCCCTCTAAAACTGCTCGTCACTTCTCTAACCTTGCATTCATGCTCTGTTTAGTCTCCGCCACTAACACAATATCATTTGCGAAAAGCATGCACCATGGAATTGTCTCTTGAATCGACCTAGACAACTCATCCAACACTATCATGAAGAGAAACGGACTCAACGCAGACCCTTGGTGAAGTTCTATCTCAACAGGGAAGAAATCGTTATTCCCTACAGGCGCATGGACACTAGTTTCAAATCTAACATACATATCTCTAATTATGTCAACATACTTCCAAAGAACCCCTCTATCCTCCAAACTATCCCAAATTAATCTACGTGGTACACTATCATATGCTTTTTTCAAGGTCAATGAACACCATATGCAGATCATGCTTCTTCTCCCTGTATTTTTCCATCAATATTCTTAGGATGTGTATCACTTCTGTAGTTGACCGTCCTGGCATGAAACCAAACTGGTTTAACGTAACCTGGGTTTCTCTTCTAATTCTAGCCTCGATTACCTTCTCCCGTAATTTCATAGTATGACCTAGCAACTTTATCCCTTTGTAATTCCCACAACATTGGGTGTTTCCCTTGCACTTATATAAAGGCACGATGACACTACTCCTCTATTGATCTGGAATTTTCAGATCTAAAAATAAGGTTGAACAAACTAGTTAGCCATTGAAATCCTTCCTCCCCTAAACACTTCAACGCCTCTATCAGTATGTTGTCCCGGCCTACTGCCTTAGCCCTTCCCATCTTCCTAAGTCTTTTCTTCACCTCTCTCTATGTAATACCCCCACAGTAGCAGTTATTTCGTTTTCGCCTTTGAGTGGTTGGATTTTCGTATTCTTGTTGATGCGCCATGTGGTCGTTGAAAAGATTGTGGAAATAGGTTTGCCACCTTAGCCTAATGTCATGTTCTTTGACTAAAACACGTCCATCCTCTCCTTTTATAAACTTCACTACTTGTAAATCTTGTCTCCTACGCTCCCTAGATTTAGCAATCTTGAACATATCATGCTCCCCTTCTTTAGTTTCTAGGCGTTCATACATCCTCTTATAGGCCATGTTCTTTGCTTCTGTCACTGCTTTCTCCACCTCCCTCCTTGCCACTTTATATCTCTCCATCAACCTGACTTTCTCATCCTCGTCTGTGCACCTCAAAAGAACCCTAAGACTATCATGCTTGTCCCTTATTTTGGCCTTGACATCTTCATTCCACCACGAGGACTCCTTATGACATATCTTTCCTGTTGTGACCCCTAAAGTCTCCTTCGCCACAAGAGTGACTGTAGTCGCCATAGAGTTTTTTACTTTTGAATTTTAGCCACAATGTTTTACTTACTTTTTGAGTTTACCCTTTGACATTTTGAACTTGTATTTTTTAGGAATTTTATAATCTATTAAAACATCATGTTTGTTGATGCTTTCATCTGATTGGTGGGCTTGGGCTCTACCCTTTTAACTTTTTCAACAGCATTTGTATTAAACGAAAACTTTGCTAGGTTTACAACAGTTTTTGTATTAATCTGACACTTTGCTCGGTGTACTAGAATTTTAGACTAAAAATTAAATTATCTAAAGAAATTAGTTGTCACCTTCTGATGGTTGATTAAGATTTGTGACAATACGACATGAACGTTTTCACTGCTAATTTCTTTAAATAATTTAATTCTTAGTCTAAAATTTTAGGACACCTAGCAAAGTGTTAGATTAATACAAAATCTGTTGAAAAAAATTAAAAGAGTAGAGCGCAAGCCCACCAATCAGATGAAAGCATCAACATACATGATGTTTTAATAGATTATAAAATTTCTACAAAAGAAATATACAAATTCAAAAAGTTAAAGGATAAAATCCATAAGTAAGTAAAACATTGTTGTCACACCCCGACCACGTAGAACATACAAAACGTGGCGGAAATGTCGGGGAGTGTTGTAACAGAATTAATTGTTTCAAATCCATGGCAATTTAAGTTCCGTTTTATTGATTAAAAGTGTTACAATGTCTTAACAAACAAGGAAATACAACATAATTAACTAGTCTTGCATCTTTTATTGTCACTAAAGCCCAAGTCTGCCTATGTGTATCTTGATCATCTTATGCAACAGCTCCTGAAAAACACATGTGAAAATAGGTACGTCAGCATAAAAATGCCTGTGAGATACACAGGTTTTATGAAAATAGGTTTCATGACTTATGTTTGAGAAAATGTTTAGTCATGAACCTTGTAATTTGCTTTGTTTTGTAAATCATTTGAAAAATGATAAGATCAGATGATATGTATAAATAAGAGAATAATGTATGGTTAAATGAATAACCATTGTAAAATGAGTTTGTATATGATAAGTTGTTTGTAAATCAATGTCTTGTGAAAAGTATGTTATTTGTATAAAATGTTATATGTCTCAAACTGAAATGATTCAAATAACGCTACGATATGTAATACCATACGAACACTTATATATAGGAAGTACCAGCGGCGTATCCACCATGCTTGTATCATATTACACACGCATCGTTACTTAATCACTTAATCAAACCAAACCACCAAAGTAATGTTTAACAATTGTAGAAATGTTTATGTATGGTCAAATACGGTTCACACGGTTCACAGATACAAACGATTCATATATACAAACGGTTCACAGATACAAACGGTTCACAGATACAAACGGTTCACAGATACAAACGGTTCACAGATACAAATAGTTCACAGATACAAACGGTTCACAGATACAAACGGTTCACAGATATAAACGGTTCACAGATACAAACGGTTCACATAGTCAAATGATTTCAACGGTTCAAAATGCAGTATAATGTGTTCACATGCTGGATGAGCATATGCAACAGAAATGTAATGTAAAACAATGTACTAAGCATGCACACAATGGACATACATAGCATAAGTGTAATGTAAAACAATGTACTAAGTATGAACTAAATGGACATACATAGCATAAAATGTAATATAAAGCGATGTACTAAATACGCACACAATGAGCATACATAGCATGAAATGTATTGAAATCATGTACTATAATGTACTAACGAACATAGCAGGTGTATGATGTGAAAACAGGAAAGCATGAAAGTAACAAGTAGGCACATGTGTTTCACCCCAAAACAGTTTGGAAAACAGTAAAAGAGGGGTCTATGTACTCACTTGAGATTGCCTAGTAGTCCTTGAGTAACAACCAAACAATACTAGAGATCGCGGATATCAAACGGCACCTAATATAGGTAACTATGTTAATAAACCGGACCTAAATCGGAAGATCTGATAGAATGAGGGTTCGTAAACCAAACGAGTATAGAGACTCGTGTCATATGGTTTAACAAAGCCTACATACTAAATGAAACCTTAATCTAAGGGCTTACGACCCATTACGACCCGTTTAGGTAGCTTATGCTACTTTAACGCGTCGTTCGCGTGAAACGCGTTCAGAACGTCTAACTAGTCCTATGACAAGTGTTATATGCCTAAACATGTTACATAATCAGTTATGTGACAAAAGTTTAGGTTACATATGCTTAATTACCAATTATACATGAAAAGGGTATTCTGGTAATTTACCTAAGGCATATAAACTACCTATCATACAACTACTCAAACGATGTGACCATAGGGTATAACCTCGAAAGGTTATTCCCTACCTACTATGGTCATCTAATGTATTTGGTCGGATCCTAATGATCGACCAAATGGGTCGGGTTCGAAGGTATAAGCGATTTATTAGATCGCTTACCCTACGACCCTAGACAACGTGGTAATCAGTAGGCATAGTCCCAAGGGACTATAACCAACGTGATTACACTCACGTTGCGAAGTTCAAACGAACTTCGCATTGACCATAACTGGTCAACGCAGAAAGTCAAACAAAGTTTGACTTTCAGACTCGAAAAGCAATAAAAGAACGAAAGAATACTTACGAAGGGTCCCCGAATGCTAATCTAGATCTTAATAACTCAGGTATGAAACAATGGTTCCAACTTAGAGTCACTTAGATCAGATTCTAGTGGTTTTTGAAGTTGGGGTGATGGGGTATTTATAGGAATACCCGAACCGTTAGGATCGCTTGTCGAATATCGTGCCTTAATCGCATCCGTACAAGTGTCGGAAAGTTATGGTGGCTAAAAATGGTTCTTATCATCTGACTAAGCATGTGTGAGTGTGTGGGTGTGGATTAAACAGCTGGATCTGCTGTTAAATGCAGTTAATCTGGTCCAGAAGTCGGACGCGGGCCGCGTGAGGATTCTCAGAAACTGAGGCGGGCCGCCTGGCCTGCACAGATCAGAAAAAGTTTCAGAAATGACAGTTTCATGCCCCTGCACGTGTTTAAGGCCATTTCCGACACTTCTAAGGCCCGTAAAGCCAACTTTAAGGCCCTAAAATGATGCCTAAACATTGTGGACATGAAACATGCTCAAAAATATGTCGGATGTTGGTTCGTTTGGTCGTACGAACGCGATGTTCGCTTAATTACGACGGAATGCGCATAAGCGCGAAAAACGATCCAAATGACGTGACGAATGGATTTTTCTTATGCCAAACACTAAAATAAAATGTTTTAGTGCTTACATAAATTTTTGGATGTCCGGATGTATTCAGAACGTAAGTTATGCGCGAAAATGTAAACTTGTGCACTTTTTGACGCTTTTAGTCCCTGAATGACACAAAAGTTTATTTTAGCACACCGAACCCCTAAAAGCCTATTTCTAAGCTATGTAAAGGATATTTAGGGTGTGTTTAACTTATGGTCATGTTCCGGAATGTCTGTTACAGTTCAAATTGACATACTTTCGCAGTTTGTCAACTTTAGTCCCTGTAAGCGATTTAACTTGATTTTGCCATACCAAAGCCTTTAAAACTTATTTCTAAGTTATGTAAAGGTTATTTAAGGTATGTTAAGCCTATTTCACTATTCTGGAGTGTTCGTTGCATTAAACTGGTTATATCTACGCATCAGTGCGCGTATAACCTTCCAGAAAGCGATTTAGAGCTTGAAATCCAACAAGAGTTGATATGTTCAAAAGATACACATATTTATACAAGTCCAAAGTATGAAATACAATATTTCATTGGCTTGGTATTTGTTTGATGGTTGAAGTGACACAGGTGTCACAATTGTGGCTAGATTCAAAAGTAAAAAACTCTATTGTAGCTATACGACATGAATGTTTTCATTACTAATTTCTTTAAATAATTTAATTTTTAGTCGAAAATTTTAGTACACCTAGCAAAGTGTTAGATTAATACAAAAACTATTGTAAACCTAGCAAAGTTTTCGATTAATACAAAAGTTGTTGAAAAACTTAAAAGGGTAGATCCTAAGCCCACCAATCAAATGAAAACATCAAGATACATGATGTTTTAATAGATTATAAAATTGCTACAAAGAAATATACAAATTCAAAAGATCAAAGGGTAAAACCAAAAAGTAAGTAAAACATTGTGGCTAAAATTCAAAAGTAAAAAACTCTATTGTAGCTATACGGCATGAATGTGTTCATTACTAATTTCTTTAAATAATTTTATTTTTAGTCTAAAATTTTAGTACACCTAACAAAGTGTTAGATTAATACAAAAACTGTTGTAAACCTCGCAAAGTTTTTGATTAATACAAAAGTTGTTGAAAAAATTAAAAGGGTAGAGCCCAAGCCCACCAATCAGATGAACGCATCAACATACATGACGTTTTAATAGATTATAAAATTGCAACAAAAGAAATAAACAAATTCAAAAAGTCAAAGGGTAAAATAAAAAAAAGTAAGTAAAACATTGTGGCTAAAATTCAAAAGTAAAAAACTCTATTGTGTTATTATATATATATATTATAATATAATTAGCTTTCACCCTCTGATAGTGGATTAAGATTTGTGAGAATACGACATGAACGTCTTCATTACTGTTTAATATAATCACATGATAATATTAATTTAATCTAATATTATGTATATTATTAACTCTAAAGAATATCAGGGCTTTATTATTTAGTTTTTTTTTCTTTGGCTGCTAAAGTGAGTGTCAGTATCATAACGAGTTGAATCAATACCGATTGAATTTCCATCGCGTAGCGCGGAGAATCTCACTAGTTAATAAAAATAATAAATTATTACTCTATTAAAAAGAAAATTTTTGCCTTTCCAAAAAAGATTAAAAAGAAAATATATGGCGATATTAAAAATATGGCCAAGTTGGTGGGGTGTAACACCGATAATATTCCATTATCTTACTTGGGGATTACGGTGTGGGCTAATATGAATAGAATAAGTAACTGGACCCCGATCGTTGAGGTTTTTGATAAAAGGTTGTCGGTTTGAAAAGCAAAAACTATCTCGATAGGGGGGAGGCTTACCATGATTAATGCAGTGTTGGAAAGTCTTCTTATCTATTACTTGTCGCTTTATAAAGTCCCGGTTGGGGTAATTAATGTCACACCCCGATAAATCGATTACATCAGAGCCGGGTGTGATCCGAATGGTATCTTCATTGCACAACGGAAATATTTAAGCTAAGACTTCTAAACAGTTGAACGCCCGCTAAGTACTCGAGTCCCCATGGGTTCTCCTATTCCAACCGTTCCATAGTTTTGAAAATGCAACATGAGAAAGAACATGCGAAAAATAAACATAAAGTTGAGTGAGTTCATAGTTTGTTTTGCAAAAGATTTAAAATAAATCTTTTTATTGACTGGTTTAAAAGTTGTTGAGAAAACGTATCAAAACCAATTTTCTCTGCAGGTCAATTGAAAACTTCGTGTTATAATACTTTGTATGTAGGACAACACAGTCCCTGAGTTTTCGTGCCTCGTACAAGCATAAGTGGGCCTAGCCCAAAAGAGTTTGTAAGCAGGACCAACCTGTCCTCTTACTTGTTTAAGTAAAAAACGTCACCAAAGTTTGTAAATTCATGTGTTGTGAGTTTGCATTAAATGAATCTTAAAAACATTTGAAAGTTTTGAGCATCGAAAGCTGGTATGTAAGCGTCTATGAACCTAATGATCATTAATGTGTAGCTAAGACATTAATGTGTGTGCCGACATAGGAAGCACTCAACCCAATATACGATTTTAAGTGCCGATTAACCTCGACTGGGACACAAAAGGACTCTAAGTGGTCTCACAAGGACTGGTGAGTGGGGCTCGCGGCTCGCCCGTACCCGATAGATCTACCCCTTTTGTTCCTTGGTACTTAAAAGGATTAATGGTGCCTACGTTAGCGCCTATTCGCATGTGATCAAAGAATTCATTCCATAGCTTGACCATACCCTAGTTAACATATAATGTGTGTGTTATTGGGCCTAGCCCATGTCCTTGGGCCTTGCCCATGTCATTCGTGTTATTGGGCCTAGCCCATGTCATAAAACTCATGCATGTTTCGAGAAACACTTATGTTTTTATAAAACTGGTATGTTTAGCATGATCTTTTCCTAAACCATTTGAGTTTGTTGAAATCTTGTTGCGAAATGATTTATAAATATGTGATTTTTGTTTATTGAAACCTTGTTTGCTTTTGCAAAACTTGCATGTCTTTTCACCCCCGAAAACATTTATCAAAATGTAAAACGGTAAAAAGTGGGGGTTATTGTCACACTCTCAAAATCCACAAGCGGAGTATTACCGCGAGGCGTGTGACTGACCAGGATCATACCACTAATCATATTGAACGATAAGTAAAATAAAGTAAAACCATCACAATCAAACATTTAGTGTTCATGAAAAACAATATCCCAAACCGAGTTTAAGTGTTAGCGGAAGCACAAAGTTTAAAACCCATTAATAGTTCAAAAGCATATTGTTTATTATTAGGAACCCAACAATTGGTTCCTTGCCACAACGTCCACTCCTCGTGCAAGCTCCAGCCATGTACCTAACGACCTGCAAAGCATGCAGTAGTGTGTCAACATAAAGTTGGCGAGTTCACAGTTGTTTAGTTAGTGTAGTTCAAAAAACCATAAGTTGTTAAGTTCCTTTGTTCTTTATAAAAACATGCCATGGGAGCTACCCCATTGTTTTAAACTACTAGACCCGTACCATACCGACTACTGACTGTAGTATGTTTAGTGCCCCAAGTCAATGTCTATCATCATTGACCAAGTACCCAAGTATATTAGTCCACTCCCGTCCTCTACGGCATGGTGTGAGGCTTGTCAAACCTAATAGTGCTATTTAACTAATACCCTGTTCGCCATTGGCCCGGCGATTAAGTCGGTATAAAAATGAGTGGGGACTTTCAGATAGAGTTCTGTCTAGTCCGCTTAAGACATGTAATATAAAGGGTAAGTTAAGGTGTTGTCCCACCCAGGGGGACAAGGTTTCCCGTATTCTACCCAAGGAGAATACGTAGGTTGCATCCCACCCACGGGGGATAGTTATTGTTCATTCCATTCCCAAACCACCGGGAATTACATGCTTTTATGAAAAGTGTGAACTCACCTTAGATTAGCTCGACAGATAATGGTCACTTGAGCTAATGTGGTCAACCACGTCCTATTATGGTTACCATACAAGTCAGGTTCGTATTCAAGTAGAAAACACGTAGTTCTAAACGTATACTAACAGGTTGCATACGAGCAAGGTTCACAGCATACACATAACAAGTTTAACAGTAGCATATAAGTGCACGTTTTAAAGACCATGTGTGCGGCCCAAGTATATAGGCCTATTGACAGTGTGCGAGTTTCAATTCAATGCGGCCCAGTTAAATGTGCGTTGTAAGTGGGACCTCAGTCAAAACCAAGAGGTCTCGACTCGCAAACTAGAGATCTCGAGTTGAGATCAATAGGTCTCGAGTTGTAGTCAAAAGGGTCTTGAGTCGAGATCAGGGGGTTTCGAGTCATGCAGTACTAGTCGAGACCATGAAGTCTCGAGTCAGGTCTCGAGTTGAAACCGGACCCGCAACCATGCTGGTCTCGAGTTCTCTTATTTTGTGAAGGTTTGGTCTCGAATCGAAAGCAAGGGGTTGCGACTCACAATCTCGGTCGAAAACCCATAAAAGTAACTGATTAATCCTATCCTGGAATATCAACTATTCCCTTAACAACAGTTAGTAAATTATGGCATATTTCAATCAGATCCATCAACAACTTTTAGCAACAATCATACACATTCATACAACCCTAATCACCACTTGAACATAATCGATATTAACAGTATTCAATCGAACCAATTAACCTAATCATTAACAGCGATTAATCATCTTTTCAAACTGGATTAATTAGCATGATTATCATCATTCAACTCTAACCATCAACTAGTCACAAATCGAAATCACACAACACACAATTATCAGTCATAGCATCAAGTTTTTTCATCTCAACCCTTACAACAATTTTTACGAACACAACCCATCATTCAGTTTGCATGCACATAACCATCGGATCTATGAACAATAATCCAGTAACAACTCTATTAGCATACATCCCTAATACAAGTCATCTTATAAGCACATAATTAACATCTACATGTATTGTTCATCATACATAACATACGGCTAAAATCAAATAAGGAATGCAAGCCGAAACCAAAACTAGATACTAACCGTAAGTTTGTATATCAACAGGTGTCAGAACGAGAGAGGGGTGTCGTGATCCGAAGAAGGCTTTGAAGAGAAGGGTCTGCCGTTGGTTTCTAGAGAGAGAGTAGAGAGGTTAGGGTTTTGGTAAATTTTGTGTTTTGCAAGTTATGAGAACAAATCCCCCATGATGGGTGTGTATGCGCACAAGAGGTGAGTCGGGCTCACTTGTTTGGGCTGTAGGCCAAGGCACGAGTTTTGGGCCGAGAACAAATGCACACTGGGTGTGCGGTCCGACTACAATGTGCGACCCGAGTGTTTAGTGGGACTAAGATCTTATAAAACAAAACGACATCTTAACATTTAGCAATTCACACATTTAACACATTTAATCCAATTCATTCATACCAACACATATACAACGTAACACAAAGTAGGAAAAGAACTAGTATAAGACTCTTGAAAGTGCGAGTTGTCACAGTTATGAACTCACCTTGATGTCCTTGTACAAAGCTAGCTAAATGTGATTCTGTAATGTCATTCCAAGAACGTAGACTTGCTAGCGTGCAACCTATAACATTCCTACCAAGGAATACTTATGAGTTTCTAATAAAACAACGTAGTTAAATTACGTGTCCGAGCTCTACCGAATCGTTAACAAAACGATTCTAAGAAGGTGTTAGTATTTTGACTTAGAATAACCAATCTATGGTTATTTGATCCCGTTTATAATCGGGATAAACTAAGTCTCGAAATGACTTAGTTTCCGAAGGATTTAGGACATATATGTTTATATATATTTATATATAAAAACATTTCTATGTTTACGAAGTCGTGCTAGTTGGCGCGAATTAGAAATACGTAGATCAATAATGGTACGTATTTGAAATGTCGTATATGATTCGGTAATATACCGTTGTAGTTTTCGTAGGATGAAAATAAATAAATATATATACATATGTATATATATATTCGAAATCTTGACGTTTGAAACGAATATAAACAAATATATTCATTTTATAAGAATATTCGAACTAACGACGGTTGTAATGAATATAACTAACTATATTTTTGTTAAGTATTCGTCGAATAATAGTCGCTCGAAATAACTATAAATCCATTTTTCGATCAGTTTTCGTCCGCGGATGTTTTACGGTTGCGCTAAAACACGTAAACTGCTTCACTTGGCTTTTTAAATCCGTTTTTCGATCCGTTGTCATCCGCGGATATTAAAATTCGGTTACAGTACTAAATGTGTCATAATATTTCAGTTTTGTAGGTAATACGCGTGTCTGATGTTTCTGTTTTGTTGTCGGTGCGTTCTTACGATCGTGTTTTTCGTTCAGGTTTGCGTTTTGTGGAGTTTGGAAGCACGATAAATCCGTAAAACCAAGTTCATATGTATATAACATACGTATAAAATTCTGATTTGTTGGCATTGTCAGTATTTTGTACGGCGTCAGTTCGTTATCGTTTAACGCTCAGCAGATTTCCCGAAAATCACCATACACGCACTGTAAGGTTGAATAGGTGTTCCTAGGCATTCCAATAGCCTAATTAAGTTAACTCATGTCTTAAACACTATTTATTATCGCCTAAATGTTTGTTAATCGCGTAATTATAAGGCGTTAATTACCGGTTGTCACATTCTCCCCCTGTTGCAGAAATTTCGTCCTCGGAATTTAGACTATGTTATCTCCTCAGAGTTGAGTTGTTCGTAGGTAAGTCCGACTAATACCCAAGTGAATGACCGAGTGGCCTCCGCTAAATCAAAAACTTTTTAACTTAGAAAGTTTCAAGTTTTCAAAACAACAGATCGCCCACTCGAGTGGCCATCCGATCGGTTGACCATCCGATCAAATGACCATTCGACTAGGTGACCTGCCCCTTATTACTTCCAATACTTAAAAATTTTCCAAAGCACACATTCGAATAGCCATCCGATCGAATGGCCATCCATCCGAATGACTTGGAATCTATACTTTACATTATTAAACGCTACAACGAAAACTTCAAATTTTCAAAACGATTTACAAACTCTCACATCTCATTCGAATGGCCATCCGTTCAAATGGTCATCCACTCGGATGACCATCCGATCGAATGGGTACACATCCGTTCGACTCACCATCCGACACTTAACTTATTCGACACTCTTTTACGCACTGTTCAACGCTTACGCTACTGTTCTATGCTCTGGCTAAACTCCAACGCGCTCCCTTCCATCCAAGTCTGTGTTTATTAGCTAAACACAAACTGTGAGTATACTCGAACCCATTTTCATTTAGCGCACTTTTGGGTGTTACATACGTTCTCTACATCAAAACACAACAACACACAACGCAAACACTTTACAACGCTAACCGTTCTCGCATGTTATACGTGTACCTTGAATGCTTGTACTATGCTTTATAGTGTTACACTATACCGCCTCTGGCAATGATAGTACTATAGTTTGGAATCAGCACCTGTCGTGGACAGGGGTTGCTAGGGATCACATCACTTTACTTCACGTGTTCACTGAACATGTGTCGCACATACTCTACAACGCAGTCTCGTGGTTAAGTGTGAACATAGTTTTGATAGTTACTTGCTTCGCCCATTATGTGATACATGCTGGATATGCGTAAACGTTTTTCGATACAATATGCTATTCAAACTTGTGTACTCACCTTTACATTTTATGTATTGACTTTATTTTAATGTATGTGACAGGTTGATAGGATGCTACGCTTTGATGTGATGAAACAAAGTAGGAAGTCTAGAAACTCCACTAAATAAATTTGAGTTGCCGGGACAGTATTTGTTTTTGAGACACGCTATCTGTAATGACTGTTTATGCTTTATATGTTAGTGGTATGGGACATTAACATTAAATATATTGTCACTTAATAGTTGTTATGGATTCTCCTAAACAATCTGTTTCGCTCAGTGCCACGCCCCGATGATTCCGCCATCGGTTGGGGTGTGACATTGGCTAGTTCTACTGCTTCTTCTATGGTTTGCGATCTAGCTGCCTTGACTACGTGTCTAATCTCACTAATTAATCCCCAAATATAACGGGAGATTAACACTGGTTCAGGTGAGGCTAAGGTTGGCACTATCCTAGCATATTCGAATAAGATGGTAGTGTAAATTTTGCAGTCTATTCCAGTCATTCTAAGATTTAGGAACTTATTGGTGATGTGTTCCTTCTCATTAGGAGGACAAAATTTTCTTTCAACCATTTTCTTAAAGTTGATCCATTCCATATTATAAACTTTGTCACTTCCCCTAGACTGGAGAATAGTATTCCACCATTCTAAGGCTGCATTTTTTAAAAGATTAGAAGCAAACATAATCTTATCTTCATCTGCACATATACTTATTTTTATGACTGCTTCTGTCTTTTCTATCCAACGTAAGGCTGCAATGGCTCCTTCATTGCCTGAGAATTCTATTGGTTTGCAGGGCAAGAATTCTTTATAACAACAACCGTAAAAAGCGGTTCTTCTTCTCTTAGGAATTGGAGTTTGGATAATATGTTCATTATTATCATTCACACTGTGACTTGGTTCAGTGTGTTGGCGCTTACTTCCATTTGCAGATTTATTATTTTCTGCTTCTTTAACAGTCTTGATAATATAAGGCATAGCATCTATAATTCCTTGTGCTACTATATGTTGGATGGCACTGTTATCTATTTGGTTTCCGTTATTCTCATTATTCTGGTTTTCCTGATTTACTTCGTTGTCCATCTGAATTGTGAACATTTTATTAGATACTAATTATCACAGAATAAAATTTAGTACAACTATTTTATACACAATCACACAAACAATTTGATCAAAAACGTTGATCATTGCAACTTTTACTCTTTTCTATATATATATGCATCAATTACAAACTACACTGGAAATTAAATATACTAGTAGTTATGCATCCGTATCTATTTTAGTCTATCTATAGATTTTTTTTATCAAAATACAAAATTACACATATATCTAGGCATTTTCTAAGTACCGTTCATCCGGTACTGCATTTCATTTTCATCGTATTTCCAAACTAGTTTCTCCCCTATCTGTCAGATTCTATTCCCTTCATTCACTAAACTTTCTCCATACTGACGGAGTTCCTGCACACATTCTCGACTCATTGGTGGGTTTACTTGGTCAGGGTTTTGAGGGACGGGTTCCTCGTAAGGGTCTGCACTATTCATTTCGAAAAATGTTCTATCATCATCCCACCACAGATCACGTTCTAAAGGCATTGGGGTTGGGATTCTAGGTAACTCGTTGGGGTCAAATGCAGGTATCGGGAATTGGTTTTCTTGGTTAGATTCTAGCATTTGTTGGTCTGGGAATAAAGGTAACAGTGGCAGTTCAGCTATTTGGTTTAGGTTAGCTCTACTGTTGTAGTGGCTAACATATGGAAATCGGCCAGCTGTCTATCTAATTCCTCTTCCCAAGGTGGCCTATTGACTGTCTCCTGAGTCTGTGCATTCGCTTCCCTATTAGCTCTGACTATAGCTCTCTGTTGTTGTAACTTCTTCATTCTTTTTCTTCTCTCATGTGCTCCTCTATTAAACCAACCTCTCTTTTTAGTAGTGAAGGGTTCCTCAGACTGTGCCTTAAATATAAATATCCCTTCCCCAGTATCGGCTGAGTATCCTGAGGGATTAGGTTGAGATGATGTTCCCTCATCTTTTGGTGAACTATCTAAGTGACGATAAGCGTCTAATGTTCCTTGCTCACTCATACAGTAAACTAACAAATAGTCAAATAACACAAAACAATATTTACATGTAATCACATAAGTTATTTCCTAACACAGAATTTAAGTGTCAGCATAACACTTCTTTAGCTTAAACCAGTGACTGTAGCTCTGATACCACTCGCTGTCGCAACCCCCAACCCCTATCCCGGGAGCGTGCGCCGCGAGATCCAAATTAGTGGTATCGGTGTTTATTAATTTAGCAGCGGAATACATCAGGACCGTAGTTAGGAAATATTTTTATCAGAGTTTAAACACCAAACTTTTTATAACAAATCATTGGGATAAAACCCAAGTTCATTTGATAATACATTGGTAGGGGTAAACCCTAATTATTTAAAACAAAAACTTCTTTTTATTTAGGTAACTTTTATGGCCACTTTTCCAAGCCTTCAGTGCTTTCCAGCTGGCTTCTATTGGCTTTCACATTTTGTTACCTGAAACGCGTTTTAAAAAGATTTTATCAGCAAGAAATACTGGCGAGTGCATCCCAGTTTAATCAAAACAGCTTTTATAATTTCACAGTATTGAGAGCGATTACAATGTTTATATCTACACAGTTACTCATTCAGTACTGTTAATCCTGACTGGTGGGTCATATTACTCACTGGCTACTCGTTGTCCAATGGTAACGCCTTTCACATTTTGTATACAAAACCCCAACATACCGGCAGTAATTGTAGAATGCATAGACTCAATCACTGTTAATTATATGTTAAAACACTTGAGGTTTTGTAAAAACATTTTGACTCACAAAAAGATTTAAAAAGAGAATGTACTCACATTGTTGACTTAGGTGATACTACTATAGCTTCCTGGTGATTCTCCTGGTTATTATCTATTAAAATTAAACAATGCACACGTGTTAGTAAAATAACCCAAATCATATTAACCGTACCACTCGAGACATAATTCCAATGACTGAGTCAGGCAGAGCCTTGACATGCATTACGGAATCCTAGATCAATCGGGTGTAACACGAGACAGAACTCCAACGACTGAGTCAGGCAGAGCCTTAACATGCGTTACGGAGCCCTAAATCGATCGTGTAGGGTAACAACAGGGTTATAATACTTACAACGAGGCAGAGCTTCGCTTTATAGAGGGGTATTATGCCCGGGTATAATAATTGCCTACAGAGATTGAGAGAGATTTAAAAATTTTGAACGAATTCAAATGAACTCGATCGATCATATTTAAAGGCTTTCCGTATGGCGGCTCGCGACCCGCGAAGACCACAGCTAACTCTCTCGCCGCCCGCGAGAGAGTAGACTAGTGTTTAGGGTTGATGGGTCACCGAGTATAGCTTTGCCCCGCAACACATTTGGCCCCGTGCTCTTCGACACGTGTCGAAACATATATCTCTTTGACTATTTCAAATCATTACTATTTTAAAAGGGCAGTTACTTTAAATTACAAAGTTCAAATCATTAATAATTTCTTCATGTTGTGTTTTATCAGTTACTGGTTGATATGATTTTTGACATTCTTGATGTTGTGTTTTATCAGTTACTGGTTCACGTTGTGTTTTATCAGTTACTGGTTTCATCACAATTTGTTTTAGTAGTTACTGGTTTCAGTTACTGTTTCATCACAAGGTATTTTATCAGTTACTGGTTGATGTGATTTTTTGCATTCTTGATGTTGGGTTTTATCAATTACCGGTTTCATCACAATGTGTTATACCAGTTATGATTCATGAATGGCATGTTCTTTTGTATTTTATCTACTGTTTCATCACAATGTGTTTTATCAGTTACTGGTTGATGTGATTTTGGCATTCTTGATGTTGTATTTTATCAGTTACAGGTTTCATCACAATGTTTTTTATCAGTTACTGGTTCCAGTTACTGTTTCATCACAATGTGTTTTATCAATTACTAGTTGATATGATTTGGCATTCTTGATGTTGTGTTTTATCAGTTACTGGTTCACTTGTGTTTTATCAGTTGGCATTCTTGATGTTGTGTTTTAGCAGTCAGTCCCTAGTTCGTCACATTGTGTTTTATCGCTAAAACACACTACTATGAACACATCTAAATCTGATTTATCATTTTTTTTGTATGATTTGGTGTTTTCAAATGTGAGGGATTAGAGAGAGAGAAAAAAATTACGACATTTGTGGAGGTGGTTTTATGATTGGTAGTTATTTCCTTATTTGAAATAACTTAAATGACACATTTACCCCCAATCAATTAAATTAGCCTATTTTAAAGACATGTATATTACCAAAATGCCACCAAAATGATCTCAACCATTAAACACACTCATCTAATGGCACAGATCGCTTCCTACACTTTCTAGGAAAAACATACTTTCCACAGGATCCCCTATATATATATATATATATATATATATATATATATATATATGTGTGTGTGTGTATATATATATATGTGTATATATATATATATGTGTATATATATATATATGTGTGTGTGTGTGTGTAACGTATAATAGGGCTTATCGTACGCTCGTACGATATTGTGAAATCACATGTTATAAAAAAATATGTTGGAAATCGCATGTTGGTATTTTTGATGAAATCACATGTTGGTTTTCTTGTAACAATTTCGCATGTTGGTAAATATGATGAAATCGCATGTTGGTATATAAAGCAATTTCGCATGTTGGTTTTTCAGCACAAATCGCATGTTTAAGATTGAATTCGCACCAGATCATACGGATGAGATGATCGCGTACATTTTGTGCGATAAGAGTCATTGTACGTTAACCTAACCCTATATATATATATATATATATAGGGTCAGGATTTAGAGAAAATGGGGGAAAGTGTGAGAACGGTTATGGATCGTCAGATCAAAACAATCCATGGACTAGATTGCGCGGTGGCGTTTTCGTAAATAACATCAATTTTATTATGTGGGACGCGCTTCATTAAGGGTAAAAGAGTCTTTTATCGCTCAAATTCAAAACGCCAACAAAATGATAACACACCATTCAAAAATTAAAACGCCATTAAATACAAAACGCCAAAAATTAGTGATAAAACGCGTTGGAGATTACAGGAAGAGGAAACAACACAGTAACTGAAATTCAGCTATTAACATTTATTAGAATAAATTCCCTCCTAAATTACGCGCCAAAAACATCATTAACCAAAAACACCAATTTAACCAAAACGCCAAAAATGGCAACCATCGTTTGGTGGAGATACACTCTAGCAATCAGGCGATTCGTCCTGCGTTTTGACAACAGAAGGAGGGTGTATGTTAGGACGATCAAGGCAATTTTGAAGATGGAAGAAGAGGTAAAGAGGGGTATCTTATCTCTTGGCATCGCTCTGGATAACGAATGCCATGAAACACATATGCTTATGAAAGCATTAACAAGGAAATTTGGACCAATCAAAGCAGATGTAAAGTCGGACCCTGTCATGACATCATGGCGTTTTGATGATGAAACAGACATGGTGACCATTATATACGACAGCGGAGAGCAGGAATACTACTGGCTTGAAAATATCATGACAAAGCAGGGGATTGGGTTCATGGAAGAATTGCATAACGCCACTTGTTTGAACACAGAAATGGACTCAAAAATGGCGTTAATGCAAAACATGTTCAAATGGAGGCTTCAGAATCTTCAAGAACAAGAAGACGATGAAAGTGAAGGTGATGACATGGATGAAGGTCTAGATGAAGACTCCAAGGAAGAAGATGACGCAAGTGATGGATACTTCTCGGATAAAGTACCTTCTGACGAAGAGTTTTATTTTTTTTTTCTTCTGTGTAATCATCTTTTTTTAAGATAATTAAATGATATATTTATCTATTTATTTGCAAAACAACAAAAAAATACTACAAAAAAGTTATTGCTTACAAAACGCAAAAAATAATAAAAAATATTTTTCCTGCTTAATATTTTCTCCGTTATTGTATTTGTCATCTTGGTCTGCATAACGCCATTTAAAAAAACGCCAAACTTGGAAGATGGGACGTCTATCACCCTAGAAACTATTAAAAGCTGAACAAAACAGTAAATACAAACAGTAACTGAAAAGACGGTTACTTTATTACTATCATTTATTATAATAAAAAATCCCGCCTAAACTACGCGCCAAAAAACTCCTATAAGAGAGGGGTCTATACACAATGAATTGATCACACCCAGAAAAACAAACTCCATGTTCCCTAGAGACCGGTCACTTTAAAACGCCAAAAAGTTAGTTAAAAAACCACAAATGGCAAAGCTTTCACTGAATACATTCTTCTCTAAGGGGGTTATCTCTATAATCTTTTGATGAATGAGATGGACAAATATTCAAGAAAACGATATTGATGACAGTGATATGTCATCATGTGAGCTTTGTTCTTGATGATTATATGCATGGCATGAAGGGATCAACACAAGTGTAAAGTGCTATTTTGGACTCCATTATTATAAATAGCATTCATATTATAAATAGCATTCAAGCAAGAGTTGATCTTTAATGACATGCCACCAAACGAGAATATCACACCAAAACACAGGATGCCAGTAACAAGCTTCGTCTAAAAAAGACGGTGTTTATGTAGGAAAGTTGGCATCTAGCTAAGGTATTCAAAGGTTCAAAACGCCAAAACAAATTCAAGAAGAAGAGGCTGATGACAGTGAAGATTCGGATGAGAAATTAGATTACCATTTTTTATTTTTTTTTCTTTTTCACTTTATATTGTTTTGTTATCAAATTATCTGTTGTTTTGTTTTCTAATTCTCAACAAATAAAATACATTATTATATAAAACACCAAAAACTACAAACACCAAAACGCTAGTAGTATGAAAACTGTGAGAACGGGTGCTGGCAAAGCACCTTGTCAATGTATTAAACGCCAAAAAATTGACTAAACGCCTTAAAAAACATTTGGTCTTGTTGTAATCTTATGAAAATATTAATAACTCGTAATGAATTATTATACAACACCACAAAACGCCAAAAAAAATTGACCAGAAAACGCTATAACGCAAAAAAAAATTATCTATGGGACACAAAAACAATTAATTCAACGCCAAAAATTTAATGAATACAATTAACGCCAAAATAATCTTAGACGCCAAAAATGAAGCAGCATAAATTGGGAAAATAAAAGAAGACTGAAAAGACAAAAAAAACCCTCACGTCCTGATCATATCCCGCGCCACGTGTTGGGACAGGATGCGTTCTCACACTTTTGGGCGTTTTCTCCTGATCCCGTACCTATATATATATATATATATATATGTTCATTGGGGAACACTAAAAAAGTGAAGAACCGGGGAACACTCTTAAAGATTTAACTTAACATGTTAAAAATCATTTTTTTAAATCGACGTTTTTCCTTATAAATACTTGTAGAATCGATTTTAATAAAAAAATAACCAAAAACTAAAAATATAAAAAAACAGTTAAAAAAGGCTTAAGTTTTTTTTTACAAAAATGATTTTTTTATTGGAATAGTTTCTACCCATTTTTATAAGCAAAAGCACTGAAAGAAAATTTAAAAATCTGATTTTTAACATGTTAGGTTAATTTTATAAGATATATCTTTAACTGTTTTTTAAACATTTTTTATATTTTTTATTTTTTTAATTTTTTATTAAAAATGTTTCTACATGTATTTATAAGGAAAAGCGCCGAATTTTTTTTAGAAAAAGTTGATTTTTAACATGTTAAGTTGAATTTTTAAGAGTGTTCCCCGGTTTCCCATTTTTTTAGTGTTCCCCAATGAAACCTCCCATATATATATATATATATATATATATATAAATCATAATTGAAACATATATATTAGTAGGGGACCGCTAAAATGAGAACCACCTCCAGTTGTAAGAACCGTGAGAACTACACCGTACGGGGCGAGGTGGACCAAATTTTTTTTTTTCATAAACGTAGATGCATGTATTATAAACACATTTGTAAAAAAAAAATTCAAAAAAAAATGTCGGGTGTGTAGTTTTGAGCACCCAAAGTTTGCGTTTACGGGACCCGTAAATTTTATTTAAAATTTACGGTACCCGTAAACACAAACTTGTGGTGCTCAAAACTACACACACGACATTTTTTTTTTGAATTTTTTTTTACAAATGTGTTTATAATACAAGCATCTACGTTTATGAAAAAAAAATTTGGTCCAACTCGCCCCGGTTCAAAAAGTTCTCACGGTTTTTACAACTGGATGTGGTTCTCATTTTAGCGGTCCACTTTATATTAGTATATTGGTATATAAGTTAGTTGGTATTTAAATAATAATTAGCAAGCGAATTGAACGAACCTGGAGTAATAGAATACAACTCTAAACACGCTAAGCTCGAACCCAAACTCTAGCAAGTTAAACAAGTCAAGATCGAGCTTAGATGAGCTCGGACCCGGCTTCGCTCGTTTACACCTCAAGTTTATAGGTTTTTTTAATGACGAACAAACTTGCCTCCTTGCCCACCCCTAAAGTCCAAAGATTGCCATTGCCACTTTGTAAAACTTGAACCTGCAAAACTTTGACGAGGGATAAAAAATTGGCCATCGACCCCTGGTTTACATGCGAAATTTCAAACCACAACTATAATTCATAAATAATGTGAAACATTCATTTGTTGTTAAGGCTAGCATCATTTGTTGGTCATGTTTTCTAATTTGTTTGAGGCGAACAGATGAATAAATATTACATATTTCAAAGTTAAATCATTTAAAAAAAAAATATTCTTACGGCTGTATAATTAACATATACAAGTTATATAAACTGTTTGCTACATAATTGTTTTCTAAAACACTGCTTTCTGCAGATATGTAAATTTCATATTTATATTTTTTACGCTCTGTATGTTGGTTCAGTTCTGTTTTGAACATAATGTAAAACATGAAAACATACATTTGATTGCATCAGACAGGCAAGCAGTAATGTTTGACATGATTGTCAGCTTGATCTGGTTCCTCCTTAGGGTGCAATCTAATGATGGGGACTAAGAAAACCGACAAGGGAATCGGTTGGGAGAGAGAGGTCGATGATGATGTTATGCTTATGGGTTTTTTGTCTAATTGTGTAACCCTCAACCTCTTGCATAAGACTCCTTTATATAAGCACCCAGGAGGAAACCCTAATTAGTTAATAAGGGTAATATGGTCCATCAACAATTACCAACTAATTATTTAATAGGTTATTATATATTTTGATCTATATAATGTAAATGATTATAATGGCTACTAGATTAAATATTAATACATAATATATTTAATCTTACATTCTCCCACTTAGTCGAGTAATCATTTACTATGAGTATTAGATAAGCCTGATCAGGAGTTAACACTCATTTTAGCCTTAAACAAGTACTATAGCAGAGAAATACAGCCGTTGAATCATTATGCGACTCAGGACCCCCATTAATCATACTATAGCCTTAATTTAAAACCTAATCGTTATGATCAAAATACGCATAAGCCCTTTGTTTGATTTGTAACTATATTTGTCTATATGCCGTTATGCTAGCTTGACATATTCTTAGAGACATACAAAATCAAACTGATGAGGAAAATTAACTAATACTTAGTCATTCATAGTACGATATGCAATTGCGCATGGCCATCAATTAATACCCGTCTCTGAGCTCTCTTAATAAGACTTATGGGTAGTGGCCCTTCAGTTATAGGATCCTTAAGCATACCATGAATGTATTCGATACAAAACTTAGTTTCCTCAATTCGTTCATAAACGAATAATTAATTGCGTATCGAAACTTAATGCAGCACCTCTCGAACTGTTACTGTTCAAGGAGTCATGGTAGCTGACTTTATCACACTAAGTCTTCAAACATTAATTACATGGAGTTAATAAACTTATGAGTCCACTGATAAATTTCCAACAACATTTAGTGACTATATTATGTCCTTATAACTTAGGTTGTTAATATCAGTGCATTATGACTCCTCCATGAGATATGTTTTGTCTGCTGACATAAGGATATACCCGAAAATACATTTTGTCATCTTTGAATATTACAAAGTTAAAGTAATAAACCGGTTTTAATTCTCACTTCTTCTTCAAATCATAGCCTCTCGTTTCTTTAAAGATATTGTAATACTCTATTAGATGCTTCACATTAATCTAGACAAATCTAGTGTGTTGCAATGTGAGTAATATCTAAACAAGTATAGACTTGAACTTACATAAGGCTTCTAATTAATGAAGCATAAATAAATAATCTCATTTACCATATTATCCTCTGAAGGAGAGCAATATTGTTTGTTACATATGTAAGGACCCAATTAATGTTAAACTTATGGAACGAAACTAATGTCTCATTGGGTCTATCTCGATATGTTATGATATCAATCACGTAAGAGATATCTCTGAGATCTATTATATCAAAGTTTGTGTTAACAATGCTTTGACTTATGTAACATATACTTGTCAAAAGAATGTCATCTATATAGACAAGTTTATTTTAGTTGCTCCCACTCATCTTGAGGTAGGTACATTAATCCACTTGATTCTTGATGAAAATAATTACGTTAGCTTTTCATCACATTATGATGTTTGCATTAACCCATGCATGGATTTTATTGGCTTACAAATAAAGTGTTCTTTAACCTTCAGTTTAGAACTTTCAGGTTGTTTTATGAACATGTAAATATGTCAGCCATTTGTTAGGGAAACTTGTTTTAATGTTCATCTAATGTAGCTTTAAACTATTATAAGCTACTAGAACAGTGATGATCCTCAAAGAAATCTTTGATAAGATAGGTAAGAAAGACTCTTTCATAATTTGTCTCTTCCTGAGTATAACCTTTGACAATCAATCATGCTTCTTCGTGTCTTAACGCTTATATTAGGATTTGATTTAGTTATGAACACTCTTAGGTAATTCAATCAAATCTCAAACGTTATACGAACACATAAAATCAGTTTTACTAGAAAACTGTTTTATTCCATTAAGAATATTGATTGACACTAATGGCTTAATTTGAAGAGATAGGATCAGTAAACATTTCCAACTCCAGATCCATTTCAACTTCAGTTAGGGAGGTTATGTAATCATCAAAATTAGTAGGCTTTTAAACCTAGATGACCTCCTGAGTTGATTATTGGGTTCATTAGAAGTTTCAGTTTTATGGATTAGCTCTTGGTTAGGTTGCTATCATTTTTATGGATTCTAAGATTGTAAGAGTTGGTGCAGTATGGTGTACAAGAGGTGTAATCGGAGTTAAATTTGGAGTGAAATTTAATGACACTCTTCCCCCCGCCTCTTGTATTCCTTGAAAATCATAATAAGGACTTTGACTGCTCCCACTGACCTTAGGAATCTTTAGGAACTCAGCATGCTTAGGGTCAAAATTTAACGACCAACAAATTCTAATAGAGAAACAAGTTAATGACGTTAGTCGTTGTAGTTTCTCTTGTTGAGGATTATGTTAGTTTCGGTAAGAAATCTAAGTGTGTCCACAATTAAGCAACAATGAAACTTTTGTAAGAGTAGCATTAGATTTTAAGGAGACAAGTATTGATGAAACAATGTCGTGATGGAGCGGTGTCTTGTACAAGAGGTGCAAATAGAGGTAATGTGAAATTTTCACTCCCCCACCTCTTGCAATTATTGCAAGTTATCATTAAGACACTTAATGCTCCCACTGATCTTTAATATCTCTAGAATGCTACAAGAGAAGTTTCAATGAGCTACGTGACGTGGGAACCTATCATATATACATTAGACTTTATTTGATTCCCTTAATGTCCAGATGTCATAAGAAACTTTAGGGACATATTTAATAGAAATCTTATTAAGTATATATATGAATAGACTTCTTCTAAGACCGTGTGCCATATGCGACAAAATTTAGATACAAGTTGATAGTCTGTTAAAAGATAAATAAATTATGTCTAAATATTCCATTTGGAATAAGTTCCACGAATGTCAATGAATGACTTATGATGGACCCATACTTATTCCTAAAGCCAAGTCATATTTAGGGCTTTAACGTCATGATTTAAAATCACTTAGAATGAGATTAGATGGAAAATCATCCTCATTAACCATGTCATGATTACTCATGAATTTTGGTTATAATGGATGAAATTTATAAGTCTCATTTTTCCTTTTGTCAATTTCTCATTTACATGATGACAAAAGTTGTGAAAGCATAAGGTATCATCTAGTTTCATCTTAGTAATGTTTCTATCCAGATATTCAGAACAAATAAAATGAGAGTTTAAGGTAAGTGTGACTTTATGTTGACTATGCAAACCTCACAATCTTCATAACATTTCTTAATTATGATACTATATTCTGACTAATCTTCAGAATATATATAAGGTATCGAAAACGTTGTTAAAAGACTGCTCATTATGGTTCTTATAGCCTTAACCATTAGTTTTGTCACTAACTCTCATGTTAGTTATTTGTCGAGTTCTGGTTAAGAAACGTATGGAACTAGAGTCAACTAATCATGTGTTAATTGGAATATGAAAGAATTATCAGACTTAAATATCATTAGTAAGTGACTATCTAATTAATTTATCCAACTGTTTTTTAGAATAATGGGTAGTCTCGTTGCTTATGTCTAGTCTAATGGCATAATTATGCAGTGAGATTTTCCCTTGAAGAACCTTAAAGGTGGAATTAGCACTTGTAATTTATCTATGGACCTTAGAACAATCCTCTTTTAAACTATTAGTGGTTGTAAGGTGAATAACATCTTATATTCCAGCTTCAAACATTTATTTCTATGTACATATGTTGCTTATCAACACACTCATTGTACTTTGGTACTTTTGAGTGTTATAGTTGATTTATAAGGCATCAAACTGTACAAGTGAAAATCTTAGTATGTAATGTGCTGGAAAAATGTACTTATTTCCATGCGTAAGCCCTTAACGTTATGGGTCATGGTATTGTACATTATTATGTATTCACATATACCACTTAGCTTTATAATTTTAAATGAAGGTATGCATCTTAGGAGTTCTAGTGATTATTCCACAATTATAGATTAGTCTTAGGAAAGACTTAATCTGGAATAGCCTTAGTGATAGCATTTACGTTAGAGAGTTCTTGATTATCATAAGAGACATCATGTTCGATTTGTCCTATTCATCATGCTCTAATTTTCTTCTTTATAATCTTTATCAGAAGAGAGCAATAGGATTATCGTGTCTTAAGAGATAATCAAGGATTTAATTTAAGAGCTAATTCTAATAGAAACTTTAAATAAAGCAAACATATTAGACTTAGGAATTAGAGTGGATGAGATATAGACTTATAGAAGAAAACTATAGTGAGTAAAATTATGGGTACTACAAATAAGGCAGACGAGATGATCATAAGAACTAATTAAGGATCATTAATATAAGGATCATCATGTGAAGAGGTTGTGATATGTCTATTACTAACATCAAAATAATAGACTACTTAAAGTTCTACTTAAACGAAAACAAATCAGCTTTGGCCAGAAGTGTAATCATTTAAGCATGTGTGCAAAGTGGTTGTAACAAATCAGCTTTGGCCAGAAATTGAGACAATCACTTTAGTTATGCACTTGTTAAGTATGCCATCTATGAAAGAATTAAATCAGCTTTGGCCAGATATTAAGACATTCATGTTTATGATGCACACTTAACATAGCTTTCGTAATACTTGGATGATAAGTAGATATATCAAATCAACTTTGGCCAGAAGTGATACATCAGAAGCTCATTCAAGTAAAGCCATTTTGGTTTTGTAAAACATTATTTGATCCTTATTAATTAACTAAGTAATTACAAAACCAATTATTTAATAGCAAACCACCCGTTAGCGCGGATCGAACTTATGATTTCGGAATGATCAGACAGTTATTGATCAGACAGTTATTGATCCGTAATGGACGAACAGGTGTTCATCCGGAATGATCAATTAGTTGTTGATCCGTGATGATCCGTAATGATCATCCGAAATGTGTTCCTCAAGCTATATGATCCTTAATTTAAGCAGTTAATTATTGATAAGGTTCAAATCCGAAATCTTAGGTATTATGCGATTAAGTTTCCTGTTTAAATATTCATTATATTTATCTGTTTATTTCGAAAAATTATATCCATTAATAAAATTAACAGATTTCGAAAAATTGTTAAGTAGATAAAATTAGATCAAAACAGGAAAACGCCCAATAATCCAAATTCATTCCAAAACTTAAGGAATTTTTCGAATTTTCTTATGAACATGTGATGAACCCTAAGATAAAACATTCAAAAAATATTCATCCGAAATGCATCCATAATGATCCGAAATCATCCGTAATGATCAGAGGTGATCCGTAATGATGAAACTCCAGATCCGAAATCATCCGTAATGATCAGAGGTGATCCGTAATGATGAAACTCCAGATCCGAAATCATCTGTAATGATCCGTAGTGATCCGAAATGATCCGTAATGATCCGTGATGCATTCGAGATGGTAAAACCCAGACATAATCCATCCGAAATCTGGAAAATATTACATATTTAAACACATCTCCTTAAACTGTTGATTTCGGAACAGTAATTTGATGAATATATGATCCGAGATGATCCGGAATGGATGATTCTAATCCGGAATGGCATCTCGGGTAAAAAAGTTTGAAGACGATCATCCGTGATGCATCCGTAATGGATCTGTGATGATCTGGAATGGCATTTCGGATAAAATTATTTGAAGATATTCATACGTAATGCATCCGTAATGGATCCGTAATGATCCGTAATAGCATCTCGGATGACAGAAAATGGATTTTTAACGGTTTTCAATTCTGTTTTTCAGTTTCATTCCAGATTTACGGATATAAAACAGAACCGACTAATCAACATATGCTCTGATACCACATGTTGGTTCAGTTCTGTTTTGAACATAATGTAAAACATGAAAACATACCTTTGATTGCATCAGACAGGCAAGCAGTAATGTTTGACATGATTGTCAGCTTGATCTGGTTCCTCCTTAGGGTGCAATCTAATGATGGGGACTAAGAAAACCGACAAGGGAATCGGTTGGGAGAGAGAGGTCGATGATGATGTTATGCTTATGGGTTTTTTGTCTAATTGTGTAACCCTCAACCTCTTGCATAAGACTCTTTTATATAAGCACCCAGGAGGAAACCCTAATTAGTTAATAAGGGTAATATGGTCCATCAACAATTACCAACTAATTATTTAATAGGTTATTATATATTTTGATCTATATAATGTAAATGATTATAATGGCTACTAGATTAAATATTAATACATAATATATTTAATCTTACACTGTATATATTTTAATAATTAAATAACATAAACATATATTTCAATTGTTTGTTGTGCATTAGATAATTAAATAACATATATTTCAATTGTTTGTTGTGCATTAGGTATTAGTAACATATTTTACTTGAACCATTTGATTAGCATGGCATTGATGGAATCCTGTACGTTTTCCATTAACGGATTCCCCATCGTTAGAAAAGGATGTTTCATAGAGTAACTTTTATAAAGGTTTACATGTTAATTAAATTTAATAAAGATAAACTAGTTATTGTACCAATATTTATACATTTATTTGTCAAGATTCGGTCAGAAAATTAGAAACAGAAATAAAAATATAAAAAAAGTCAAACAAGAGATATTTTCATAAAAAAGAAAAGAAGATAAGAATGACAACGTAACATTCCTTTCATGTGGTAGGTCTTGATCATATGTAACGGTATAAAGATGACACGACATGGGTGGTCTTAGACACTCCATGATGTACCACTTTAATTCAGAAATCTTTTTCATTAGGTACAAAGATTGGATCCCTCCAATAGGGTCTTTATCACAACCTATAAAAAATACATGTTCATATAAAAATATCTTAAAATGGAATATAATACTATACTAGTGAATTACCACCCGCATTCCTTCGCGGGTTCGAGACGCAGATAAAAAAAAAAGCAAACCGCGAGAGATAAAGTTGTTTGATGTTTTAGTTAAAGGGTGTTATTATTAAAGTTAAGGGTTTTAACACGGCATTATTAAAGTTGATGGGCTAGAGTTGTTTTAGTTAAGAGGCTAAATATGTCATTACTAAAGTTAAGGGCCATGTTATTATTAAAGTTGAGGAGCTAAAGTTGTTTATTATAAAAGTTGAGTGACTAAAGTTGGTTCAGTTAAGGGGTTAAAGATGCCATTACCAAAGTTGAGGGGCTAAACATATCATTATTAAACTTGAGGGGTTAAAGTTGGTTAATGCCAAAGTTGAGGGGTCAAAGTTGGTTGATGCGACAAAATATCATATTTATAGTATGCATAATTTGTAAAAAAAAAAAAGGCTTATATTTTTTAAAATGGAATATAATACTATATTTGTAAAAAAAAAAAAAAAAAAGTCTGATTGGAAATCAAATTTTAAAACATTTAGTCGTTTGTTGGAGATATAAGAAATCTGAAATACACTATAAGATTTATTGTGTGTATAGTATAAAAATTGAATATCATTAGTTTAAGTTTAGATATTAAATATGAAGTGTTAAGAAATAACTTCAAATTTTTTTTTTCATTCCAAACAACACGGCAAATTATATTAAATTTGAGTATCTTAATGCA
This sequence comes from Helianthus tuberosus, assembly GCA_030545235.1. NCBI lineage: Eukaryota > Viridiplantae > Streptophyta > Magnoliopsida > Asterales > Asteraceae > Helianthus > Helianthus tuberosus. The sequence goes on along the minus strand of CM060412.1, from coordinate 110,726,280 downwards.
AAAAATCAAATATCAACAATTAATACTCTATACTGTATACTGACTATTATTAAATATTACATATTAAATATCGAACATTAAATATTGGATAATGAATCCTAAAATATATATATTAAATATTAATCATTAATTATATTTTTTTCATTATAAATTGGTTGATAATAGTATATTCAATAAATCTATATTAAATTACACTTTATTATTGTTTAAACAAAGACACGTCTTTAAACTATAGTTTCGTTATCATATACGAGTAACATATAAAATATGGTAATGGGTAATGGGCATTGTAAATGAGTGATGAGGTTTGATATACCCTCAAAACCACCTTATGGGCGTTATAGGAATATGAAGAAGGAGATACGTTTTTATTATAATGCCAAATGCAAAGGAAAAAATGGAAAGTATTGATTGACAGGCCATTAAGAGCGTTAACCGTTATAAATTTTTTTAAAGAAACGTTATGAAGATGATATGACGGAAAAGACCATTTTGAACGCATTAACCATTATTGATAGTTTAAGAGTTATCCATCTAATACCACACAAGAAGATCCATGCTTAAAGAATCACACACGTGATTATAAAATAAGTTTTTTTTTTTTTTTTTTTTTTGGAAGGTATAGATCAACCGGTTCCTTGGCCGCCTCTAGGCGTACCCACTCAAGTTCGAATCTGCCGGACCGCAATGCGGGAACCTGAACCCGGTCAGTCTGGCTTGAGCCCCGTGCGGGAACCTCCCTAAGGAGTAAACCCTCACACCTCCATTGCAGCCCGCGGGGATCGAACCGGAGACCTCTTCCGAGGAAACCAGCCTCTCCACCGCTGAGCTACAACATCATCGGCAATTATAAAATAAGTATATACATTTTCGGAAACTCAAATGTACATGGATATTATTTATTATACTTAGTCAGATATTTTAAAATACAATAACTACAATAAGGTGAAACAAAATAATGTACCTTCATGGCTTTATAGACACAAGTACAACTGTACAAGAACTACCTAAGAAATAATTGGTGGGCATGATAAAGCCCATTGACTGAGCCCATCACTTTATACTAGTGGTTTCTAAATCTTGTATGGTGGGCCATCCAATTTATATCATGATTTGGTTAATATGGACAAACTAAATAACATGTAATGTTGGGAAAATGTGACTTATCATCATGCTACATGGTACTTACACATGAAAGAAAACAAAACCATATCTAAAAGCTAAATATCTATTTAAGGTAGAATAAAATGTGCTAAAAAATTGGTTAGTTATGTTATATATTATATTAAGAGTAAAGTTCACGTACAAAGTGGCTTATCATACAAAACATATGAAAGACATAAAAAAGCTAAAAAAATGCGGTGGTATTTTCGTAATTATTTACTCATAAAGAAATTATCAAAATTACTTTACTAATGATCTTGTAGGGTAATTTTGATCTTCTAGAGTAATTTTGTATAGTATCATAATTACTCTATAAATGATCTTTATGGTAATTTTAATCTTGTAAGGTAATTTTGTAGAGTATCATAATTACTCTACAAATGATCTTTTATGGTAATTTTAATCTTGTAAGGTAATTTTGTAGAGTATCATAATTACTCTACAAATGATTTTGTAGAGTAATTTTGAATTGTATGTTGTTTGATAAATTTGCAAAGTAATTTTGATACACTTGTATAATAATTTTGATAATTATCATACAAGATCAAAATCACCCTATAAGATACACTTATAGAGTAATTTTGATAGTTACGCTACAAGATCAAAATTACTCTACAATAACATTTTACAATATTACTCTACAAGATCAAAATTACCCGACAAGATCATTTGTAGAGTAATTTTGATAGTTACTCTACGAGTAAATAATAAAAAAATGTCACCGCGTTTTTCAGCAAAACCTTCAGTTCGTACATTTTATACGTTAAAGTTATTTGTATTTTATCTTTTGTCTTATATTAAATATATTTTGAAAAATCATTCTTCACTTTATACTTATTAACGCAAAGTATATATAGAGTATGATGAATTGGTAAAGTTAAATATTTATTTAATAAACTACGGGATTAAGTCCTGGAGATGAGATAAGGCCTAAGGACCACCAGGTTCTAGATTCGATTATCACAAGTGGGTTTTCCCAGATTTATTGGGTTACTCTTGATTAGGTGTCTAGACATTAATGTCTAGTAGAGATGGATATGATCAGGTGATTTCGCTCGTGGCACGATGATACTTCAGTGATCTATTAGTGATTCAAATTTACCGTTATTAAAAGACCTACGCGGTTAAATGCAATAAAATATTCTGGTTCTTTGTAAATTATATTTTTTATGATAAATTTTGTAATCATCAATATAATTGGTTCATAGAATTTGTTAGTAATATAATTCTATAAGTATTGTACTTGTGAAGTATGCATATTTGTATCTTAAAGGAAATTAATTTTTTTTTGTTAAATATAAATGAAATTTATTATTCTCATTTCAATAATACTTGCCAAGTTAAATATAAATTTTGTTTGAGTAACTTAAGAGATCGAAGGTTATGATTTGTATCTTAAAAGAAATTAAATCCTTTTTGTTAAATATAAATTTTGTTTGAGTTACTTAAGAGATCATAGGTTATACTAAAGACAAGCATGTTATGTTAAACCATGCAATATATCACGTTACTTTTGTTACTTTAGAGATCGAAGGTTATGATGAAACAATCATGTTATGATAAACCATGCAATATATCACATATGTGATATTTTCAATGTTTTAAAAGTTAAAATCTTTAAAGTGTTTTAAAAGTTAAAATCTTTAAAGTATGCTAATCAAATACACGTAATGATTTTGATATTTTAAGAAAACATCAAATCAAGCAAGTGTGTATTATAGCTTGAATCATTTGGTTATTTTGTATTTTAATTACGTGAAACACATTTTGGAGTTTATGATATATCATCGTAAAAAAAGCATAAGCTTATCTTAAAACAGGTTTAAAGGAAATACTAACCGAGTAAAAGTTGAAAGGGTTTAAAGTAAAAGGTTTTCATCTGCAAAAGAATATCTTCTTTTTATACAAAAAGTATAATACTTATAATATATCAATTTGCAACATGTTTGTGCAATGTGGTGTTGTAAGTGTGGCTTTAGTTGTGGTTTGTGTTATTTTTAGTTGTACCATTTCTTTGATTGTTTGTACATGTTTGTAGTGTTAGACATTATGTGAGTTTTATAAATTAATATATGATTGTTATTTTAAATTAAAAATGGTAATTATGTGAGATGCTAGAAAATTTGTACACCAAAACATGAACTTTTTATAAAGAAAGTTAATAATTTGCGTGTTATTTTCTGTAGTTTTATAAATTATAAGACTTCATACCGTAATCAATACTATATAATGAACCTAATCGATTTCAACTGAATTTACCATGTGTAATAAACCAGTTTCCGCCACCGTAATGAACTCAATACCATAATGAACCTATTCGATTTCAATCGAATTTCCCGCATGTAACAAACCAATTTCCGCCACCGTAACGAATTGAATCGATTTCAACCGAATTTGCCACGCGTAATAAAACGAGGGCCCGCCGCAACGCGCAGGAGTATACCACTAGTTCAAATATTAAAAAGAATATACTTATTCAAATATTAAGAATTTTCTTAAAATTTTCAATTAGCATTGTGTTTCTCATACAATCCAAACTAGGTATGTTGAGAATTGATTCGAAAAATTTGAAATTTGACTTGATTCGAATTCGATTATCAAGGTTCGAATTCGAGTTGATTCGTATACGAGTCTAGTAATTGAATTCGAATCGAATACGAATTTATAAATTTCAATTCGGTACGATTCGAAATTCGAATTCAAATTATATATATATAGATGGATCATGAGAAAACTATTTTAAATAGGAAAACCAAAAAATTAACTAAAAAAGTTTAAAAAACATACCAATTTTTATTTTATTTTTTTACAATTTTTATAAAAAAAATCGCTATTTTTATATATAAAAAAATTTTCATAATTTTTTTTTGTTGTACTGCACATGTGCACTAATACGGAAAGCCTAAACCACTTAACCCACCCCCACCGACACCCCCCAAAAACCTAACCCCCCACCTCCACCCCCAAAAACCTAAATTCACCCTCCCACCAAAAGTCTAAACTCCCCACCCCTCAAAAACCTAAACCTCCCCACCCCCTCCCGAAAACCTAAAACTAAACCCTAAATATAAACCCGAAAAAAAACTAACCCCCCCACCCCCACCCCCCATAAACCTCCCCCCCCCCCCCCCCCCACACAAACCTAATCCTAATCCTAAGAGCATTCACATCCAAACCATCAAATTATACATACATTTCACTAAAAAACAACTCATATATCAATATATTTCCACTAAAAACAAATACTTTTTCTCTCTCATTTTCAATTAAATAATATTATCATCACATTTTTCTCTCTCCTTCACTCACAACCACTTTCAATATATATTAAAAAAATTATACTAGGTGAACAGTGTCCCCCCAAATATACAGATGAACAGTAACATTTTCTCTCTCCTCCACTCACAACCACTTTTTATACCCTTTATAATATAAAAACTTCCCCTCACATATTTTGATGGATAGAATGTGAATGCTCTAAACCTTCAAAAAACCAAACCCTAAAAGCTAAACTAAACTCAAAAGCTAATTTTAAGCATGTAATGCACATGTGCAGTACAAGTTTTCGTTTTTTGAATTTTTTTTATATATAAAAACTAGCGATTTTTTATAAAAAAAATTGTAATAAAAAATTGGTATGTTTTTTTAAGTTTTTTAAGTTAGTTTTCTAGTTTTCTCATTTATATGTAGTTTTCTCATAATCCTCTCCATATATATATATATATATATATATATATATACAATGAAGGGTTCATTGAGAAATACTAAAAAAGTAGGGAACACTCTTAAAAATTCAACTTAACATGTTAAAAATCAAATTTTTCTATAAAAAAAAATTGGCGCTTTTTCTTATAAGTACATATAGAAACATTTTTAATAAAAAACTAAAAAATATAAAAAAAATGTTTAAAAACAGTTAAAAATATATCTTATAAAATTAACTTAATATGTTAAAATTCAATTTTTTAAAATTTTCTTTAGCGCTTTTGCTAATAAAAATGGTTAGAAACTTTTCCAATAAAAAAATCATTTTTGTAAAAAAAAATTAAGCCTTTTTTTTAAATGTTTTTTTTATATTTTTAGTTTTTGATTTTTTTCATTAAAATTGCTTCCACAAATAGTTAAAAGGAAAAGCGCCGAAAAGAAATTAAAAAAAAAATTGATTTTTAACATGTTAAGTTAAATCTTTAAAAGTGTTTCCCGGTTCCCTACTTTTTTAGTGTTCCCCAATAAACCTCACACTATATATATATATAGGGTAAGGTTCATGCGAGAACCACCCTTATTTCGAGAACCGCGAGAACCAATGTGAACACAAAATAAAATCTAAAAAATCAAAAGAGCACTCAAATTTTTTTTTTTAATATTTTTTTAAAAAATCGCTATATTTCGTTACCAATTAAAAAAAAGATTTTTTTTTCGAGTAACAGATATCCATGCACATGTGCATATGTATCATTACTTCGACAAATTCGGTAATACGTTATCAGGAATAGACAATTGCACTTTAATTTACAATATTATTCGTAATACACTACTTTTTACATTACCAATATTCAAAATGCACATGTGCATCATTAGGTATAACCATGATATAACGTATTTTGGTACAAAAAGTTTGTGATTTTGAATGGAGAAGTAGGCCCATATACATGTATTTTTTGGTTAGTTATATCTAGTGGTTGATGGTTTGGTTATAGTTGTCAATTTATGATGTAATATGTTGATTGGATGGTATAAATGGTGTTTACATACATGTAATAAAGTGAAAATATTGGTAATGGTATTGTATTATGGATGGTAGGAGGTAATGGTATTGTATTATGGATGGTAGGAGGTAATGGTAGTGTATTATGGATGGTATGATAGATGAAAGGGAAAGTGTATTCAAAGTAGTGTACCAAAACACTTTATTTCATGTTGATACATATAAATGCACATGTACATTTCTAATATTGGTAATGTAAAAAGTAGTGTATTACATTTGGTAGAGTAAATGAAAGTGCAATTGTCTAATATGTGTAATGAATTACGAAATTTGTCAAAGAAATGACAAAAATGCACATGTGCATGCTTGTGTATTATGGATGGAATGATAGATGAAAGAGAAAGTAGTGTACCAACACACCTTATTTCATGTTGATACATATAGATGCACATGTGCATTTCTAATATTGGTAACGTAAAAAGTAGTGTATTACACGTGGTAGTGTAAATGAAAGTGCAATTGTCTAATATTTGTAATGAATTACGAAATTTGTCAAATAAATGATACAAATGCACATGTGCATGGACAACTGTGACTCGAATTTTTTTTTTTTATTGTAAACAAAATATAGTGATTTTTACAAAAAAAAATAGTAAAAAAAAAATTTGGGTGTTTTTTAGATTTTTTTAGGTATTACTGTTTGTGTTCACACTGGTTCTCGCAGTTCTCGCAATAAAGGGTGGTTCATAACGGATCTTTGTTCTCGCAATAAAGGGTGGTTCATAACGGATCTTTGTCCTATATATATATATATATATATATATATATATATATATATATATATATATATATATATATATATATATATATATATATATGAGTAAATTACACAGATTATCCTATATTTACATACAAAATTTCACTCTTTGTCCTTTGTCTTTAAAATGTGCACTGCATGTCCTTTTAATACCAATGTTGTACACCCATTGTCCTTTTCTCTAACCACTATCCATCAACTCAGTTAAATGCCATAATGTGAAGGGTAAAATTGTTAATTTACATTGTCATACCCTTTAAAAAGCCAGACTTATTCACTCTCACAACCCAAACCCTAATTTGTTTAAAAAGTTCCAGCCACCATGAGAGTTAGTCTCCCTTTTTACGATAGCCCACATAAACTACAACACAAACCCTAAATCTAAAAGATCCAGTCGTTGCACACAAAACTGATTCCTCTCTCTCTTGCACAACCTCTTCTTCTCTGTCTCTAAATATTTACAACAATAACAACTGTTATGTCTCTATATTCTTCACAAAACACACAAACCAAAACCTACTTCTAAATTCAGTCGCTAAACTAGATTCTATCTCACTTTCTGCGATACACACAAACACCTTGCAAAACTCTTCTCTTCTACTACTCTCTCCCTTTTTGGTGTTGCGATGAGGAAGATGATGGGAGGACTACGGGATTTTTGTGAAGAATTGGTTGCAAGTGGGTGGTCAAAGGTGTATAGGTAGTTGGGTGTGACGGAAATAATGTGGCTGAGGTGGGGGTCAGAGTTTGTGGTTGCAGCAGAGAAAGTGGTGGGATGGTGGTTATGGTTTTGGCTGGTGATGGTTTGAAGATGGTGGACGGGTTGTTTAAACTAAATTTGTGTGACAGCTGGCACAAAACTGGTAATTTTCGTACTATTTTAATTATTAATTATTTCCTGCATTTATGTGATTACACGTCAACATTATGTGCTTATTTGATATGCAATTGAATTCATGCATATTTCATATATTAACTGTCACATTATATTATACTTCAAGCGTTGCGTCAAAATGATTAGTAAGCTCACCGGTTAGACAAGCTGCGTCAGCATGACTGCATAATACAATCAGACAATAGATTTAGGACTTAGAAGTAGGTCCAACATCAAAAATACATTGAGAACTAAGTAGGTGAACAAATATTAACATAAACACTTTCCGGAAGCTAAAACAGACACTAAAAAGTACCTGAAACGCATTTTAAATGCATAATTCTGCAGAAATTCAGCAAAAACAGCAAATAAACACTAAAGTAACATGCAACATTAAGGTTTAAATGTCCAGAATAACTTGTAAAGTGTCGGGAATGAAAACTGTCACAAAAGGTACTTCATACCTTGCAAAACTACACTATTTAGCACTTTAACAAACCGATAACCGAACGAATAACCGGACACTACCCAAAACACCAAAATCGACTAGAAGCATTGTTTTTATGATATAAAGCTAGTTATGGTGATAAAACACCTTAAAAATCATAAAAACACATAAACACACATAACCTTACATAAACCCCCTATTTTACATCTTCTACCCACAACTTCCAAAAATTTACATTACCCCCCCCCCCCCCCTGTTCCAACCGGCCACAACATGGCCCACACCCACTTTTGCATTAAAATATTACTCTTGATGGCTAGATATGGAACATTAGAACTATTGGTTAATGGTTATGTTGGAAGTTTATAACAAGACCCTTAAGTTCATTTCCTTCATAATCCTCATTCAAACTTTCACCATTTTTCTCTCTTCTCTCTTCTCTACCTACGGCCACACCCACCTCCACTATCATCACCATTTTCTTGTTACTTTCAAGCATATCTAAGGTGATTCAAAGGTGTATGAAGATGATCTAAGGAAGCTAGGAGCAAAGGAAGTTGAAGGACCACATTGAGGAGCTTTTATCCACTCATTTTCTTCGTTCTTCATCTTGTTCTTGTTCTTGTTCTTGCCACTTCTCTAGCCACTAGAGCTTATGTACAAGTTACACCTTCAAAGAACATAAACTTTTAAAGATGGTAACATAAAGATCTAAGATAATCTAAGTGAAAACAAGTTGTTTTGAAGTTGTTTGATGTCATGTGATGAAGTTGTGAATGTTGAATCTTGTGTGTTTGGTTAGATCCATCATGTGTAAGCTTGTTAGAAGCTTAGATCTAACAAGTTTAAGCATGGATCTTGAAAGATCCATGATGATGAACATAAAGATCTTCAAAATGAACATAAAAATGGTTTTAGAATATGTTTTTTCATGGTTTTGAAACCCTAAAACTTATGGATGGTTTATTTAGTAAGTTAAAGTCTCATAAAAAGTTTGTTAAAATTTAACAAGAACACTTGTTTTTGAAAGATTCATGTATGTAAAGTGTAGACCTAAAGGACTACACATTCTTAACAAAAATCAAGTTCATCATAAGGTTTTTCATGATGATTTTAGGGTATGTTACTTGTGAAATTGTTGGAAATTGATTTTTGGTGATGAAAAGAAAATAAACACATGTTTTGAAAACATGGGAAACTTCCATTTTTAGGGGAAACTATGTCAAAATTTTTATAAAATTTTGACACTTAGAAAAAATTAAGTTTTGGTGAAACTTATTCCCCAAAAATTCACCTAAAAATATTTACAAAGGTTTCCTAATTTTTATACAAAAATTACAAGTAAGAAATAAGGTTTTCTTCAAGTATAAAAACAATATTAAGTATATATATTTTTAGGGAAAAATATATATATTTAGTGGTCACAAAAATTATGTGCTAATGTATATTATGTGTATTATATGTATTAGTGATGATAGGGACTTGAAAAATACATTAAATACTCAAAAGGAGTATACCATCAAAATACACATACAAATACTTAAGAAATACACAAAGATACAAATATACAAAATTACCTATAAAAAGATACATGGACAAACACAAAAATATATATCAATATACATATATTTCCTACAAAATTATTGGACTTATTGGAAAAATTACATATTTATAGACTTATACAAAAATTATTACAAGTGATGGAAGAATTATAAATTGGACAAGCATGACAAAATATTGGTATAACCAATAAACCTTAAAAATATTATTATATTTAAGAAATAAAATTCCAGAAAGTAATAAAAATCAAAGAAATGATTTTTGGGTAAATAATACAAATACACAAGTATTTACACTTAAAATACAAGTATACTTTCCTAAGTATACTTACACCAAAAATAATATTCGAAAAATTATTTAACAAATTACTTATATTTATTTTTGAAAAAACAATATAGGTAACATATATGGGGAAAAGTTAAAAATATATTATTTTTAACATATAACATTTTCAAATCCTACTTACACAAATATATATTTTTGGGATAAAAATATATATAACAAATACAACATTAAATATATTGTAACATACATACACTAATGATACAAGAAAACTATACATGTAAGACACAATAAGACGCATTAAATCCAAATAGTAACTTGTACTTAGAGATTTACAAGTTAGGTGATTAACATACTTAGAACGTCTATAGGTCACGACATTCAAGTAGCAGAAACCAGTGAAGCTAGACGCTCGAGACGCAAAACAGTGAGTTCATGTCCCCACTTTCAAACATTTTTACTGTTTTCTAAACTTTGGGGAAAATACATGTACAAATTGGTATGTTTAAAACGAAGGAATCATACATAGATTATTTCACGAATAGGGTATACGTAAGCACAATCAATCTAGTTTAGACCGAAAGAACAAAGGTTAGATTTAACAGGTCCGGACAGCCTCACTCTCTTGACAACACATAGTCATGGAGTGTCTTGGGTCACAGTCGTAGGGTAAACAATGTTAAAAATCGCCTAGGTTTGGATGTTTCCTATGTCGTCACATATGTTAATGTCCTAGCTAAACATTAGCGATCTCGATTCCATTTCATTACAACTTACAAACTTACATTTTGCAAATTACATACTATGCTTTTATACAATTACAAATGTTACATTTTACACAATCTGCATGAATTCACACCAACTTTTGTTGACGCTTTTAAAACTTACATGTATTTCAGGAAATTAGTGGATAATGCTCGCGAGTTCCTTGTCAAGATGTAGTGTCATATTTTCAAGATGGTTAGCGTCCATCCTCTGTTGCCATCTTTTGTTGGATTTACTTGCTATATCCCGCCTTCTTGTGGTGATATAGGAAGTAAAACCTTGATCTTTGTTTTGAAATGGTGCTGTAAACTTTCAAACAATTATCTTTTATTTATGATGTAAACTCTAGACTAAATTCTGTATTTTGGGATAATCAAACTTGAATGGCAAGATGGAGTTTGTTTTTATATCATGTAGTATGTTTACTATTTGTATGCAATGAGAACCACTCAGATCACACCTCGTGCTTTTGCCTTTGAAAGGGGTGTGACAGATTGGTATATGAGCTTCAATTGTAGTGAAACAGGATTCTTTCTCGAGTCTAGTCTACAATCCTTAGGATCCTCTCACGAAAACGATTTTACAAAAGTTTTCATTGCATAAAACATTTCGCGACATCCACTACATAAACTTGTTTTTCAAAAGTCAAGCAAGGACACTACGTGACTTAGGGTGCACAGAAGTAACACTTATCTTCAACTAGGGACTACTTGCAACATGTATAACTATATATATATATATTAATTAAGTAAGAATAATTAATATATTTACATATACCATGATTTTTATGTCACAGGTACTCATGTCTTCCTCAGAGAGCAGTGGTTTATCAGAGGAGCACGACCCGATGGCGATTGTCTCTAACGACGAGATTTCCCCAGCTCCAGAGATTTTTTACGTCTGAATCCGAGACCGACCCTGAGATGATGTCAGATGACGTGGATCTCGATGATTTCCAGCCTTTTGCCCTACCCGACTTTGGAGATGATGTCTCTTTTGTAGATGATGCCCTACCCTTCCCTTACTCATTCATGACCAGCTTATCATCGCACATCCCGATGGTGAGCACATCGTAGAGCCTATCCCTATCCATGCTATTCCATTCGCTGCCATCCCTGCTGAAGATTGGTCCTTTGTTGTCGACTTGGATGATGATGTTGAGGTTCCAGTATTCGAGGTCGACCACCTTGACGATGTCACACCCCAACCGATGGCGGAAACATCGGGATGAGACGAACAAATTACTCAAAACTTCATAACACTATGTGACAATATAAATTTAAATTTAATTTCATGAATTGCTAAAATTGTCATACAAGAATCGAATATGAACAACATTGTTTCAAACATACATTAACAAATAGATTAATCTAAGTGTGTTTCTAAGTCCACCTAAGTCTTGTTTCTTCACTTAACATCATCTTGTCTATCAACCTGCAACATGTATTGAAATATAATCAACAAAAAGTTGGCGAGTATACAAGTTTGATACATAGCATAAAATAGATTAAAATAGTTTTAACGGCTCGTATCCAACATGAATCACAATATGCAAGTTACTAGTATGTTGAAACGGTGTAAGCTATATGTTCAAACCTAAGGATCCAATGCGTTTAAATAGCCTACCCCAAAGAATAACGGGAGGTTAACATGTTTAACTTAACAAAACCCCAAGACTCGAGGGCGGTGCATTACTCCTATAGCGCTATAATTGTTAAGGTAGGCTTGTACGAAGTTAATGAGCATATAGACACGAAAAGTTTACATAACATACGAGATTAACAAACATCATATAGTATCATGTTTAACATGGATAGAGAGTGATTCAAATAGTTTCAAGTGTTTCGTGTGTTTATATAGAATACATGTTGCACCCAAAAGTGTTTAAAAGTAAAAAAATGGGTTCGAGTATACTCCCATTGGTTGCGTTGCGATTCCTTGTAGAGTAACGCACGAGTAAAAGATTGGGAAAATCCAAAAGAACGAACAAGATTACCCTAGAGTCAAGATTGAAAAAGAAAATGTACTAATTAAATAAAATATTTGAACTAGTTATATGCTAATATTATGAATTAGTTAATAGTTGATTATGAATAAGATTATTTGATTTATTAGATCATCTTGTTTTATTAAATAGTTGATAGCATAAACATGTTCATAAAAAAACTGATATTAACTTTTATTGAAGGGTTTTAAAATGAGTTATTTTATTACTATATTTTTTTCTTTTATAATATTCAAAACAACAATAGTTAAATATATGAATTAACTTTGTAGAAATAAGCATATTTTTACTTTATAAACTATTTTAAAATTGTAGGTTATTTCACCATAGTATATATATATATATATATATAATTATAAAACTAAAACAATGTCCCCATGTGCCATCTTCTCCATTCAAGAGCTAGACATATAAGCAAATATGCTTAGGCTGAAGTTTGAAGCTAGACTCAGTTAAAGTTGAAGACTCAAATTACTGCTACGCTCAATATCTGGTCTAAATACTAATAATAAATATTCAGACTTCAATCTAGCACTAAGAGAACACGTTGGGTGCCTTCAACATATTAGTTATGTGGGTTATTCAAAATCAATTGAGTTGTAACCATACTTAACACATGTGATTGACATCTTATTATTTACTTCATATTAATATGTCATGTATTGAGCCCTCAAAAATGAACAAACAGTCTTGTTATATTACAAACTACAAAACCTAACTCGTACAAGAAACCCAAGTCTTTCCTGTTCACTGTTAATACTTTTCATCGTCACTCTTAAGTAAAAAAAACACCTTTCCAATTGATACCAAAGAACTCGATACATACTAACAGTTTATATCGAGAAAAAAAGAAAAAGGATTTAACATAAGAACATGCCACTGTTGTTTTAAGTTCATGTATATATCTTATGTTTAAGAAAGAAAATGAGATAAAACATATCATGAACTGGAAGGAGAGGATTATACCGACTGTAGTGGGCGAGAGGGTCGTTTCCGTTGATGCTTGGTTTACTTCGTAGAACCCAGTGAGGTTTGGTTTTCCGGTGAATCTGGTGATCGAAACAGTGATGCGATCTTGTAATATATTTCGGCAAACTTCGAAACAATGCGACGTGCTCGGTGAACAAAACGATGCCGCGTCGAGTTCCTCTCCGGTGACGTGCAACGATACAGTTACGTGATTCCGGCAACAAGCTTGTTGTCGGGACAGAAGGAGTGATGGTGTTCTCCGAGATGTGAGGGTGTCGAGATGTGTAGGATGTCGAGAGGTGTAGGAGGTGATGGTTTGTCTTGATCGGAGCATAAGGGGGTGGTTTATATGTTTGGAAGTCATGGATGTCGGGTTTCTGTTTTGGGCGGCAACATCAAGTTTCAAAAGGTTTCCATGTATTAAGTGTATAAACATTAAACGTTGGTAGAACCAACCGATTCCTAAGATGCGGCGAAGTGTTTTTTTTTTTCAAAATGAAAGTTTTATAATTTGCACAAAGGCCCCCTTAAGTTTAAAATTTAGTTAACTAGGTAATTTGACTTGGTTAGGTTATATAACTTAGTTAACTTGTATAATCTAACAACTAACTAGGTTATTCTTTTTTTTTTTTATAAAAAAAACAAGACTTTTATTACTAATTAATTAAACAAATAAAATAAATAACCATATTTATAACCGGATTAAATTAACGATAAAAACCTTCTAACAATTATTTATTTCGCGAGGCTTTCGAGTTTCAAGGATTAGGATCCGAATTTCATTAGTTTACGAGTTTTAATTAGTTTAACGAGTATCAAATGTCGATTAATAAAGATCGGAAAATCCTTGGATAATATTTCGCTCAACAACGTGAATTTGATTATCTGTTGCACATAAGTCTCACATGGATACACGAACATGATTAAAATAACTTCGTTTTCATTAAGATCAATAGCCTCGAATTACCGTTGAAACGAGAGTACAAGTGTCCAAAAATGGAAAGTACAACGATACTTGCCAAAATAGTAAAGTTACAAAAATGCGAAGCGTTACAGTCTCCCCTACTTTAAAAGATTTCGTCCTCAAAATCTAAGAGGAAGACTTTTGAAAATATGGCATTCTTGCTAAAATGTTTGGCTAAAATTTTGAAGTGTGAAGTGTGTTGAAAATGCGTAAGTATAAGTTGGTGACAAAAATGATAAAAGATAAAAACTTGACCGTATGGTTGGCATGTTAACTTTCTCATATTAAACGAGAAAGTTGAGTATTTTAAACAAACGGTTTTGGAGGTAACGGCCAACTAAGTATGTTCGCACATAAATAAAGAATAGAAAGATAATTTTAACAAATAAAAAGGTACTTTAAACTTCGAATGTGTAAACGGATTCGTTCGTAAAAATACTTGTATGAAGGACAACAGATAACGGGGAATAACAGGGGTAGGAGAGGGAATGATTGATCTAATAAACGAATGCAAGTACAAGGGTGGCATGTGTATCGGATAAAAGAAAACGTTGTGTTAGGAATGAGGTCTCGTCATGGATAATCGGATATCGCGCGTTTAGCAATGCGTTTGTGAGTGGTTAAAGATTGAATTGGGTCTAAAAGGTCTGCAAAATACTGAATTTCTCATGGCACGTTTGACGAAAGTTTGGTAACATGGTGAAAACACTTATATATAGGATGTACCAGCGGCATATCCACGATGTCTTAACCACATTACGTTTGTTTTGTTGTTCGGTGCAATGTTACGTGTCGTGTCTTATCATACGCAGTAGTACACTCTATGGTTCTCATACGCCTATCTATATAATCCCGTGTGCACCTGCGATTATATTGATCGTCGTAGATCCGCATAGCTTGGACTAGTTGCGTATGAATTAAGGTATACATAAATTCTGAAAATAGGATTGTGTGTGTATAGAAATGCAGCATAAAAGCATGTTTGCGTTCCAAATAGTATAAGACCAACGTAAGCGAATCCCTTGGGTTTCGCTCGCGTACAAGTGCGAATGTACAAATTTTCAGTATGAATAAAAGCATGAGCATAGTATAAGTTTAAATATGAATACGCATGTGAGATAACATGAACTCATGAATAAGAGTATGAGTAGAAGTATAAGTATAAGTATCATAAAAAGTGTGAGTATGAGTGTAAATATGAGTATAAGTATAAGTACAAAACGTGTTGTTACGAATGGGAGTATAAATATGAGTACAGTCATAAAATGTATGAATTTGAGTAACAATGTAAGCATAAAGCGTATTGGGTGAGTATGAGTATAAATACAAGTATGAGTATGAATATAAGTGGAAGTATAATCTTTATAAACATGAATATAAGTAAAATGTATGAGTATCAATAAGATTATGAATATAAGTATAAACGTAAGTGTATAGATGTGAATATAAGTATAGGCATATAATTGTATGAATATGAATATAAATTTGAATATAAGTGTAACATAAATGTAAATATGAGTATAACGTAAAATGTATGAATATGAATATGAATATGAATATGAACATAAATGTGTAGGTATGAATATAAGTGTAAGCACACGACGTATAAATACGAATACGAAGATTAGTGTAAGAAATAATGATATTGTATACGGTATTAATCGTAATATATGAATTTAAGTGCGTAAAAGATCAAGAAGTTTTGAGCATGAAAGAAAAGAAAACGAGTAATTGAATCAAAATAGATTGAGCTGACATTGAAGGTAGAATCTAGTTTGTGAATGTGAGGAGAGTATAAAACATATATTGATTATGTGAATTGTACTTTGTAAAAGAATGGAAATGCTACTATGGCTTTAAAAGAATCTACATAGTTGAAAATTGTCGGTCCTCATGAAGTTTTCTTGCCCATGTGCTTTGAGTTAAATTACCATATTGAGTGACGTTGAAAAGGTTCCAGAAGTTAGTAAGTTTGCATTGTTTTAAACGACTTTGTATAAAGAAGAAATACGAAGTTTAGTGGTTCTTGTGAAAATGTTGATCCTTAGAAAAGAAACTTGGTATGTGAACTTAGTGATCGTTGAAAAGTGTTCTTAATAAAAATATTTTATTGATTTTGTAAAGAGTTTTAGTGAACGATTGAACAATATTTGTAATATTTTGTAGGTGTGTATGAAAAGTTGGTTTGATTCTCAATTGAAAATAAAAATCTTTGGTATAATGAGATGAGCGTGTTTTAATAATTACATTGAGTATGAAATTTTCATGGGCAATGGATGTATTAGACTGACTAAGTTGATGAGTATCATTTTGTAAAATTTTGAAACTCGAGGAACAAGCGTTCATGGTATGATTAAAAATTTCATGCATGAGGACTATGTGAAAATAAATTGTAGGAAAATAAATATGTTTGAATAATGATGCGTTTTGAAATAAATATGAATTTTGACGAATGATAAACGATTTAGGTATGAACATGATCGTGTTTACATAATATAGTCTATTAAAAGGAAGCCTTGGTAACGATCACCAAGGTAAGGGAATCACCCCTAATCCGTTGGTGAGGTCGTTGTAAAATGAGAAAAGAGGCGGAGTTAATGTCAAGGTAAGGAAATCACTCCTACCTTATTAATATTTCTCCATTTGTTGTTACAAGGAATATAAATAAAATTATGCTAAATCATGCATGTGAGATAATATATATGTGTATGAAAGGTTTTAGTATGATGAGTGTGTAAAAAAAAGGAATAATCTCAAGGACAAATCGAATGTGAAAAGAGAGGATTGTATTAAATAAGGTTGATAATAGTAAAACGTAGGTTCGATTAAAACTTGGATGGTTCAAAAATGGAACGTTGACTAACCAAAGTGGTCGAAAGGTCTTTTGAATTCGAGAAGCATTTTTTGGCCTAATAGGTGAGATACTCTCGCCGACATGTCGGTTAACGGTATTCACCCTTCCGTTACTACATGTTCTAATTCAATCGGAAATTCGAGACTTGGCGGGATTTATAAAAATCAAGGAGTGGGACTAGTTGACGAGATGTGGGTTTCACCCCTAACTTGACGACTTTGTACCCTAAGTGTGGTTGATACTCGTCGGGTCAAAATTTAATTTCGACACGTTGACAAGGGTTCACTAGAATTTGAAATTTGAAATCTCCATTAAGATGTGGATTTCACTCCTAACTTAATGGTGTATTTCGTGTAAAAAGAATGGGTGGATTGAGAGTCGTTCACCAAATTGTGGGTTTCACGCCTATTTTGATGAAATCGTCTTGTTTGTATAATACGAGTGTTTTCTAGTGTAGTAAAATCAAGTAAAATGCCTTAAGAAAGGCATATGTTGAGGAATAATAAAAATAAGTGTTAACACATAAGAAAGCATGTTAAGAATAGCACATAGAGAATGGAACAATAAAACAAGTATTAACACACAATAAAATAAGTATTAACACATAAGAATAGCATGTCAAGTATAGTACATAAATATAAAACGACGTATATGTTTAAAAGATCAAAAGAGAATAAATAGGAGCAAATAAAGTAGCATGCAAGTAGTCCAAGCAAAACATAAGAATAAAGCTCTAGAACTATAGACTACGTAAAAGCATTCCTACTTTTCCTAATTCCCTATAGTAATGGCTCTGATGCCAATCTGTCACACCCCAACCGATGGCGGAAACATCGGGATGAGATGAACAAATTGCTCAAAACTTCATAACACTATGTGACAATATAAATTTAAATTTAATTTCATGAATTGCTAAAATTGTCATACAAGAATCGAATATGAACAACATTGTTTCAAACATACATTAACAAATAGATTAATCTAAGTGTGTTTCTAAGTCCACCCAAGTCATGTTTCTTCACTTAACATCATCTTGTCTATCAACCTGCAACATGTATTAAAATATAATCAAAAAAACGTTGGCGAGTATACAAGTTTGATACATAGCCTAAAATAGCTTAAAATAGTTTTAACGGCTCGTATCCAACATGAATCACAATATGCAAGTTACTAGTATGTTGAAACGGTGTAAGCTATATGTTCAAACCCAAGAATCCAATGCGTTAAAATAGCCTATCCCAAAGAATAACGGGAGGTTAACATGTTTAACTTAACAATACCCCAAGACTCGTGGCGGTGCATTACTCCTATAGCGCTATAATTGTTAAGGTAAGCTTGTACGAAGTTAATGAGCATATAGACACGAAAAGTTTACATAACATACGAGATTAACAAGCATCATATAGTATCATGTTTAACATCGATAGATAGTGATTCAAATAGTTTCAAGTGTTTCATGTGTTTATATAGAATACATGTTGCATCCAAAAGTGTTTAAAAGTAAAAAAAATGGATTCGAGTATACTCACATTGGTTGCATTGCGATTCCTTGTAGAGTAACGCATGAGTAAAAGATTGGGAAAATCCAAAATAACGAACAAGATTACCCTAGAGTCAAGATTGAAAAAGAAAATGTACTAATTAAATACCAGTCCAACTTGTTGATGCACCAGGGTTTTACCCATGATGCCCGGATTCGATCCCCACTTGAGGCGGTTTATTCCCCTCTGTGACGGCCCTCAATCCGTCAAGCCCTATTCGATGTGGTGAGGCACTTGTGGGGTTTTTCCTTTGGACGCTGGTCACCCTCTGACGCCAGCTGGGGCATGGTTAAGTGATGCGTAGTCGAGTGTTATATATATTAGGTGTATATTTTAAGCCCCTTTAACACTTTTTAGTCAAGTTTTAAATTTATAAAACATGATATTTACTAACACTAGACACACATATGGGCAAGTGCACCCATCGTGAGCGTAGTATAGTGTTGGTAAGATACCGAGGTCGTCCAAGGACACAAGAGCTTTTAGTACCGGTTTATCCTCAACGTCTAATCAAAAATAAAAAGTTTAGAAAAATGTTTTAAACTAAGAAAAATAAAAACTAACTAAAAAATGCTGAAAAATAAAATAAAATAAAAAAAAACAGATAGACAAGATGAATCACTTGGTTCCGACTCGTATCTAGTGTAACCTTTGATTATTTCCGCACTTTTGCACTATTTTAAGAGATTATCTTAGTTATTATAGTAGGCCCCTCTTTTGAAGGTGACGTTACCCTCACCCCAGTAGTTTGAGTCAGCAGGGATACAATCCTAAAAGGGTGGATTATTGGAAGATAATTAATTAAGTTATTAATGCAAATTATGGTAGGCCCCTCTTTTGGAGGTGACGTTACCCTTGACTAAGTAGTCTGAGTCAGCAGGGATACAGTCCTAAATAGCCGGGTTATAGTATTAATAGTAGTTAACTTATGAGGGGATCAAAGAGTTTGGACCCCCGCCATCCAATACCGTTAAGTATTGAAGGAGGCCTACTAAATTTGACCCAGGTCCATTGCAGGACCTCTGAACGCTGAACAATGGCAAGACCTTTACCAAACCGTTCCCTTAACCCCCGACCAGGTAGCCAACATACCTCCATATAGACCGTGGAGATATGAATGGTGAAAATCTTTTATTTTATATAGACAGTAAAATAATGCCAAGACACCACGGACAAACGATAAGGAAAGATCACCTTCAACATAAGCAACTAGTTATTAAAGTCATTAATACAAAACCAAGTAAAAAGTGCAAAAGATTAGAAATAAAAAGTATTACACTAGACACTTTGTCTTCACCAAGTGATGTAAGAGACTTAGGCAAACATGGCCTTGATTGTCAAGAACTCTTACGATCAATCTTGGATCCCGAGACGACTCACACACTCTACGATGGACAATGGATGATGGTGTTATGGTGGTGGTGGGTGGTGGGTGAAGTGTGAGAGAGGTGGTGTGCCAAGGGATGGTTTGAGCTTAAGCCAAGCACTCCTATTTATAGGCTGAACAGAAGCTCAGGCACGGCCCCGTGTCCAGTGGGCACGGCCCCGTGTCCACATCCTTCTCTTTCTTCATTTAATGCAGCTTTGTATTATTAGTTGACCACGCCCCCGTGTCCGCTGAGCACGACCCCGTGTGCAGAAGAATCTTTGTACTATGAAGATTTGCCTGGATTGTGCGAATCTTATAGTTGATCATGGCCCCGTGTCCGCTGAGCACGGCCTCGTGGTGGGCAATAGAAGCTTCTACCACTTTGTCTTTTCTTATGACACTTGGGCACGCCCCCGTGCTGGCTGAGCACGGGGTGTGTTCAGTCTTCTGTTGTCTTGTTTTGCTTGGGAAGATGTTGTCGTGGGTCGGGCATGTCACGTCTTGTTCCTTTTCTTGTATTTATGTTAGATTTTGATGTCTTTTTGCTTCTTTTGTTAATTTGAGCTCATTTAATCCTGAAAATACAAAAGGAAGACAAAAGCATACTTTTTCCAACATTAGTACTAAAAAAGGGTTAGTTTTATGCCTCATTTGATGAAATTTATATGTTGCATTTTTAACACATCATTAAGACACTCACGTCTGGCCGGAGAGGGGCGACGGGCCTCCCCAATGCGGGGGGGGGGGGGGGGGATGTGTGGGGTGTCTCGCACCCAAAAAAATTGTGACACCTTGCCGTTCAAAAAATAAATAAATAAAATTTTTGAACTAGTTATATGCTAATATTATGAATTAGTTAATAGTTGATTATGAATAGGATTATTTGATTTATTAGATCATCTTATTTGATTAAATAGTTGATAGCATAAACATGTTCATAAAAAAAACTGATATTAACTTTTATTGATGGGTTTCAAAATGAGTTATTATTACTACTATATATATATATATTTCTTTTATAATATTCAAAACAACAATAGTTAAATATATGTAATTAACTTTGTAGAAATAAGCATATTTTTACTTTATAAACTATTTTAAAATTTAAAATTGTAGGTTATTTCACCATTATATATATATATATATATATATATATATTTAATTATAAAACTAAAACAATGTCCCCATGTGCCATCTTCTCCATTCAAGAGCTAGACATATAAGCAAATATGCTTAGGCTGAAGTTTGAAGCTAGACTCACTTAAAGTTGAAGACTAAAATTACTGCTATGCTCAAGATCTTATATAAATACTAATAATAAATATTCAGACTTCAATCTCGCACTAAGAGAACACGTTGGGTGCCTTCAACATATTAGTTATGTGGGTTATTCAAAATCAATTGAGTTGTAACCATACTTAACACATGTGATTGACATCTTATTATTTACTTCATATTAATATGTCATGTATTGAGCCCTCAAAAATGAACAAACCGTCTTGTTATATTACAAACTACAAAACCTAACTTGTACAAGAAACCCAAATCTTTCATGTTCACTGTTAATACTTGTCATCGTCACTCTTAAGTAAAAAAACACCTTTCCAATTGATACCAAAGAACTCGATACATACTAACAGTTTATATCGAGAAAAAAAGGAAAAGGATTTAACATAAGAACTGTGACAACTGTCAAAATTTCAGGTATCCGTACAACTATTAAACCATGATTAGTGCTTAATGACTGTGCTGAATTACAATTAATAACTTGAACTGCTTTCTGATTATTTCCATATACATACATGTGCCTCATATATTGCAAATGATATGTCATTAATTCATGAGAACTTTATTTGACTCAAATGATGCACGAAACACAGCTAGCACAGTTATCAGATAAATCAGGAAAATGCTGACAGAACTCAGTACATAGACAGGCAATGTGTTGAGACACAGAATGAGCCAGAAACCAAGTATTACACTAGTATAGTGTGTAGGAAAGTAAGGATCATAAAATTGCATTCTTAGTGATAGTTTAAGTGCCGGAAAGTGCCTAAAACTCACATAAACTGCAGAATTCTGCAGAAAATCAGCAATTTTCAGCATTTAAACAATCTAATTTCATGCAGAAATATGGTTAAATGATCCTGAATGCTTTCCTAAGTGTCAGGAATTAAAAGTGTCACAAAAGGTAACATCAAGCACACTAAACTACATAGTTTAACACCTTAACGAACCGGTAACCAACCGAACAACCGGACATTACCCGAAACACAAAATTTACACTAGAAGCACTGTTTTAACATTACCAAGCTAGTTATGGTCCCCGAACATCATAACACATCATAAATATCTAGTAACTAAAACACTTAACTTATACTTGGATTTTTACCATAATCTAACTAGTTTAGTTTAACCTAGCCTACATACCCCCCCCACCTACGTAATCGGCCAACATGGCCCCCACATGATGATTTATTTTAATTTTAAAATAGATCTTGTTTATGCTTTATATGACATAAGATCCACGAGTTAAAATGTTAAAATGGACTATAAGTAAACATGCAAGACATAAGCCCTCATACTTACACACATTGAAACACACACATCTTCTCCTTCTTCTCCTTGTGCTCTCGGCCGAATACCAACATACACACACTCACCATTTTCGATTATTCTACATCCAATCCAAGCATATACAAGTGTGTTAGAGGTTACACAAAGGAGCTAGGAGCTTATGGAAGTTCAAGGACCTTGTTCATTTGCTTTTATCCACTTGTTTTCTTCTCTTGATCATCCCTAGCCTTGAGCTAGTGGTAAGAACCTTGATCCTTCCATTTTACTTCTATTTTAAGTGGTTAAAAGATGTTACATAATGTTAATCATGAAGAACACTAAGAATCAAAGGAATGAAACTTGAACATAAGCTTGAATAATGAAGAAACTAAGTTGTTTATGTGTTGATATACTTGTTGATCATTGTTTGCTTGTGAAAATGATGTTGATCATCATATGATCTTGCCAGATCATGATTAAAAACATAATCTAGCAAGATGAGAGGATGAACATGATAGAAGTTAATGGATCATCCTCATGAGAAACATGAACTTGAAAGAATATGTGTTTTTCTTGTAAAATAATGATCAAAGTGAATTGTTAACCATGAAGATCTAAAATTTCAAGAGTGATTTCTCAAGAAACCAAGTTAAAAATATAAGTTTTACTAAATACTGGTTCTTAAACAAATAAACCTTATTTTTGGTGGTTAATAAAATGTAGAAGTATATGTGTAACAAGAAAAATCAAAGAAGAAACATTTTTAGAAAATATGATCATAAGTTGTAAAGATCTATATTCTTTAAAAATGAAGTTTTTAAAGAATCAACCACACTTAAAAGGGTAACAAGACTCACTAAATACCCTAGTAACTCACTACAAATTTTTACAAATATTAAAGTTCATGAAGTATTAGATTATGCTTGTTTTTGGCAAGATTGGTAAGTGTAGATTGGTTATTGTTGATTATTGGTTGATTGTGTTGATTTACAAAAAGAAAATGATATACCTTCAAGGTATGGAAACCTCCATTTTTAGGGGAAACTATGGCAAAATTTTTCTAAAAATTAAACACTTAGAAAAATATTTCTAAACAAATATTTACAAGTGTATTTTAAACCATGGATTTTCACATAAAATTTGCCATATAATTTTTGTTCAAAAATATAAATATTGGAGGTTGGTTTTTATAAATAAAAGTGACTAAATATTTATTTAGGAAATATATATTTATAGTCACCATGTGTGTGATTATTTGTATACTTTGTGTATTAGTTATATTATTTTAGGACTTGAAATAATATAACTCATCAAAACACCAAAAATTCCTTCCAAAATATTGTCAAAATTCCAAGGAATAAATATACAAGAAATACACAAAATATTGGTGAAACCCAACTAAGGAATTTAACTTACAAAATATTTCGGGAATAATATTCACAAGTATATTTTGGTAAATAATATTTTGGACACCAAGTGAATGAAATATGATATTTACAATTATTACAAAGTTATATCATATTTTTGACAAGAAGAAAATATATTATTTTTGGGTTAATAAAAATATGTATTTTCTTGGAAATATTAGAAGATATATTATTTTGAAAGAAATATATATTTTCTCAAACAAAAACGGAATATATTATTTTTGAAGAAAAATAAGTATATATATATATATATATATTTTCCAAGTTAGACTTGAAAATATATTATTTTTGGAATTTATATGAAAATACAAATATTTTTGCCAAAGGAAAAATTATAAATATTTTTTCTAAGTAGTATTTCTTAAAGTATATATATTTGGAAATATATATTGGTGAATATTTATTAAAGATAATATTCCGGAAAAATTAATACGAAATTAAGTATAAGGATATTTAATAATTACAAGAAATACGTATTCTCATACGTATAAATACACACAGGAAAACGACCCCAATACATGGCAAAAATATACAAGTATAAGAATACGAATACAAATACACCCATCTTTGGGAAGGATATACAAGAATAAATACTTGAAAAGTAACAAGTTAATATATGTTATTTTAACAACTATTCCAAAATTTAATAAATATAATTTAAGTTAAAATATTTATTATTTTAACAAATAATTATATAACTTGGAATAGTATCGAAGATACAAAAGAACGTAACTCAAAAACACTAATCAATACTAAGTCAAGGCACGACCTGCTCGTCTAATAGACATTAGTACGATTGTAGGTAGTCGTGTATATCCGAAGAAGCTTTGAGTTACGGTGCTTACGAAGAACGCAAGACTGTGAGTTCATGTCTCCCTTTTGTTTAACTGTTTTTATTTTATAACTTCAGGGGTGAAATACGTGTTACAAATGATTACGATTGCAAATGAAATGAACTGTTAGATCATGTGAATGGGTAGGCGTTAACTTGAGATCATTAATCCTTTATGAGGACCGAGGGGCATGAGTGATAGATCTATTTGGGTGTTGCGAGCCCCACCCTTGGGCCCGCAAGTTGACCGCATGTGGTGACTATGTCGTTCCAACCGGGAGGCCCGGTACGAAATACGCAAAGGATTGAGCCTTCCTACACCGTTGCACACATGTTGATGGCCTTGCAAACCATTAATTGATCTGTTCATATTCACTTACAAACATACATACATATTTTCAATGATTACAAAGGTTTACTCATACACACAAACAAACACATGAACTCGCTCAACTTTTGTTGATGTTTTCAAACTACATGTATTTTAGGGAATTAAAATGTGGATGTGGCGGGCGTTCGGAAGTTTCAAGTGTTGTTAAGAATAAGTGATGTCATCCATAGTCTTGGGGTTTGGTTAGGGTGTCCTATCCTGGACAAGACACCTCTTCCAAATCCTGGTTTTATTTAAAGTCTTTTGTTAAGTCCTTGTGGAACTTTAAACAATTCGTATGGTTTGTAATTCGAATTTGGAGTCTACGTATCAAAACAATGTTGTTATGTTTCTAAACTTATTTAATGGATGATCATCGAATAGTTTTATCATATAGTGGCTATCATGATTGAATGCAATGATATTAAGCAAGTCACACATAATCACGCTTCCGCAAAAGTCAGGGTGTGACAGTTTGATATCAGAGCTTCGATTGTAGCGAACTAGGATTCCTTCTCGAGTCTAGATTACAATCATTAGGGCTCTCACGGAAATCTTTTCACAACATGTTTTCATTGCATACACAAAAACACCCAGATCCAGGAAAACAAACATTTTTACAAACAAAAAGACACAACACATTCCAAGGTTTATGATGTGGTTCAGTATGAGAGACTGGGTTGTCCAGTCTGAGAGAAGGGGTGGTTCAGTCTGAGAGACTGGTTGGTTTAGTCTGGGAGACTGGTTGGTTTAGTCTGGGGGACTGGTTGGTTTAGTCTGGGAGACTGGTTGGTTTAGTCTGGGAGACTAGGTGGTTTAGTCTGAGAGACTAGGAAGGATAGAAAGAGTTCGTGAGGAATCACGAGGATACATAATTTCATGATACATTGACTTTGCTTGCATACTTAATGTTAGTGGTTAATATATGTGCATATGTTGTGATTGTTATGTTACAGACACCATGTCATCATCCGAGAGTGGATTGTCCGACACTGACGACCCCATGGCTACTGATTCTGATGATGAGATCGTCCCTGAGCGAGAGATCTTTACCTCCGATACAGAGAGTGACCCGGAGATGATGTCCGATGATGACGACGATTTTCGGCCATTCCGCTGCCCGATTTCGGAGACGATTTACCGCTTGCTGATGGTATCCTAGACGAGGATCCTTTTGTTATTCCCATTCCTATCCACGATCATCTTATCATCGGTCATCCCTATGGTGAGCATATTGTGGCGCCGATCCTCACTCCTGTTCCACTAGTGGTCATTCCTCCTCAGGATTGGCCATTCGATGATCTGTTTGACGATGGTTTTGATCTGTTTGTTGATGGTCCTCCCGATGACGGTCATGGAGATGGAGAGCTCGATGAGGACGTTGTTGATGTTCCACTTCTGGGGATTCCTGTTATTGAGATTTCTTCCGATTCTAGCTTACACTCTGTCTTAGATTCCTTTGAGTCTGTGACATCTTCCGCCTTGCAGGCAATTGGTTTACGATGTTATGCCACTAATTCTGAAGATGATACAGCCATGTCAGCTGCACCATCCCCTCCACACGACTTTGAGCTTGGTCTTGAGCTAGACTTTGTTCCTGATGATCAGCCCGATGCTGCACCTGCTGATCCTGAGCCGATACCTACTCCTGAGCCCTTGCCTGATCATGACCCTATCCCATTTGGCATACCTGACATTGCACCACTCATACCAGATCCGGTTCCTACACCCGTTGACCCTCCTGTTATTGAGCCAGTCACTCCTCCACTTGCACCTACACCCGCCGATGTTGCTCCTTTTCACCCAGTGGAGTCTGATGTACAATGTGTCGACCTGCCTATTGTTTTCTTGTAGGATATACCCGCACCCCATCCAGGGGAAGGCACTTCTAGCCAGCAGCCTAGCCATGACCCTCATGATTCAGCAGCTTTTCCCCATATACCTCAGTCTGCACCTTTTGCTCATTTTACTTCTTCACCACTTGATGAGCCACTCAGATGGTTCCCGCCGTACACCATGCCGATTTCTGATCCCTACCATCCCTCGCACTTTACTGGTTATACACGGGATGAGCTACTACTCTCACTTCAGCTCCAGTATGAGATCATGAGTCGCAGGATTTTAGAGCTTGAGATGACACCGCGTCCTTTGCCGTGTCCATGTCAGCCTGCTTTCGTTCCCCCTCATTCCTCATCATCCCCATTTTCACATCCTCCTGCACCGCTTACTCCATTTCCTGAGTTTGATACTCGATTTCTCACAGTTGAGCAGCAGATCAGTTATCTGTTGCGTCATATTTATGATCTTGAGGAGGAGCTTGCGCATATGCGCAACTTGCTTTTCTTTCCTCCACCACCATTAGCATAGCCGGTTTTTGGTTTTATATAGGTAGCTTGGTTTTGATGAGAGCACCACTATTGAGCTGAGCTAGTGAAGCCCTTTTTGGAGACCACTTTTTGATTGTATGACTGTTATAGACTAATAGACGTTTTGGACAAGGGTAGTGTGACCCTGTGTTCCCTTGATACGATACTTTTGTAAAACATGTAACAATATTGGTGGTTGATGATTAATGAAAGCTCAATCGTAATGTTCTCATTAAATACATTGTTGAATGTCATGTTTATGCAGTTAATGTGATGCCATATACTTGCTTGCTATAATGAATACTATTACGTATACATACTATATATTTATCATATGAATAAGACCTAACCTATATAATCTTCTTTATAGAAGATGCCTCCTCGAAGGAACACTAAGTTGTCCACAATAGAGGCAGAACTGCATGAACGGATTTCACAGGCAATCGCACAACATGAGGCCCTACGCTCTGAACACAGCGGAGGTACCTTAGGAAATAACCCACCTCACAGTAATGTTTAAGTCACTTAAGACACATTACAATATGTTTGGACATTCCATGTGCGCTTGCTAATGCTTACTGTGAATGATGTTGCTGGTACAGGCTGTACTTACAAGCAGTTCCTTGACTGTAAATCTCTGAACTTTGACAGCACTGGAGGTGCTATGGCTTTCGTAAGATGGGCTGAGAAAATAGATTCTATGCTGCGAATGATCAAGTGTGCGCCAGAGCACTAGGTCACTTATATTTCTGGACTATTCCTAGACGGAGCTCTATCATGGTGGAACCTTCAGGTTCAGACTCTAGGTGAGGATGTTGCGTATGCTATGACTTGGGATGAGATGAAAGAGCTGATGCGCAAGAAGTACTGTTCAAGGGCTGAGATTCAGAAGTTGGAAACCGAGTTTTGGAATCTGAAGATGGATGGTCCTAAGATTGTTGAGTACGTACATAGATTCCATGACATGTCTCGTGTTGTTCCCTACATGGTAGAGCCAGAGTTCAAGCGAGTTGAATGTTTCATTTGGGGATTGGCACCCCAAATAATGAGCATGGTGTGACAACCGGTGATTTACGGCTCTTAATTACGTGATTAACAGGCGATTTACGCGACATTAAATAGTGTTTACGACGCAAATTAACTTAATTAGGGCCTCAGTAAGCTTAGGAACGCTTATGCGGTTCTACAGTGATCGTGTGACGATCTGCGGAGATACTAAACTGAAAACCGTATGAAATACTGATGACACCGACAAATATGGATGTTACACGAATATTTTTATGCTTATAGAGTTGGGTTACGATATCGGGTCTCGTAGGAATTACGGGCCACTTACACATGAGATGGGCTTGTGGGCCCTTGGCCCAAGCCCAAAACCCACAAGCCAAAACCTGCACATGATATATTAGAATCTGTACAAGATTCATAAAATCTATAGAAGATTCACAAAATCTATGAAAGATTTATAAAATCTACTTAAGATTTACACAATCTAAACAAATCTCTACTAAAGATTTTTGTCTCTAAAGTGATTTACACAAGATCTCTAGGGATCTCTATAAGATCTCATTAACATCTATAAAAGGGTACCCCTTGATTGTTTTGAGCAGACCCAACACTCACACTTCAAACAAGCAAAACCCTCACTACCCACCTCCCTCTCGATCTATATACTGCAACACATATTACACCATCTTCTCAAAAGCAAACAACCAAACACATACCTCCTGCTCACCCCCCCTTCTCGATTATCTTACAGGCAACACACACAACACCCACAGAACTCTCCATCCTCTCGGTCTGATGTCCAGCGCCGAACACCGGCGTTCCGGCGGTCATCTCCGTCCGTTCGTCTTCACCGGTGAGACACCCACCTGCAACACCCCTCACCCATTTCTTTCTTGTGAATCTGGCAGCGGTACCACCATGAGTGGTGGCGGAGGAGACCGGTCTGACATGTTATCCGGCGTTTCTTCAGGCAAACACCCACACCCCTGACCCCTTGTCTCTGGCGACGAAGATCGGAGAAGATCGGAAGATGAGATAGATCGAGAGGAGAGAGAGAAAGGATGGCGGAGAAGGAGCGGCGCCGCCGCTCACGGCGGCAGTGGCAGCGTGGCGGTGGCAGCGTGGCGGTGGTTTGTGTCCCTGTTCCTTCGACAATTTCCGGTAAACCTGCTTCCTTTTTATTTTCTTGAAGTTTGAAGATGATGATAAATGTTTGGTCAGACTCTTGATACGGTTTATGTTTGGTGCGAAGATCATTCGGTTCAGATACGATTCAAATTTGGGGTTTACAAGGAACAACTCAGCAGATTCAGTCAGTGGTTCGGGTCAAGCGGCTTCAGGTCAGACTCAATCTCGGTTTCGGTTGACTCGGTCAAGCCGAGTCAACTCAGTCAACAGATGGGTTCGGGTCAACACGGGTCTTGGTTCAGTTCGGGTGGTTCGTGTTTCGCGGCGCGGTCGGTTCAAGTCAACCCAGCGAGCTGACTCGGTCAACTCAGCGAGTTAACTCAATTAACTAAGCCGGTCAACTCAGTCAACGTTCGACGTGAAGATGGGTAAAGTCTAACGACACGTTTAATATTTACGATTTTTATTTATTTCGTGAACGAGCTCGAACCATTTCGTTTATAATTTAGTTTATATTTTGAAATGCTTAACGAAATATATTTGATTACATTGCGTTGGTTATTGGTTGAATTTTGAAAAATATAGCGACACTTAGATGTCGGGATCGTCCAAAAACAGAGGAAACTCTGTTCGTTTTTTTTTCCTAAAAACCCGTAACGCAAACGTAATTACATTCTAGAAACGACACTTATCAACAATTCGAACTTTTCTTATAAGATAAATATAAAGCATATTTATTTTTGACCAGGTTATAAGATTACAAGACCGATACTTATTTAAAACAAAAATAATGTTTATAGTTATTTCAAACATCAATATTTCCAAGCGTTTTTACCAACAAATATAATGTTGATATTTATTTCAAACGCCGATAATACGACTTCTTTTATAAAAAATAAATATAGTTTATATATTTATTTTTTTCGGATATCAAACAACATGGTTTCGTTTCATAAATAAATATAGTTTATGTATTTATTTATTTCAAATATCGTACAACACGAATCCTTTTATCAAAATAAATATAGTTATATATTTATTTTCAAACACAAACACGGCATATATCGTTAAGTCTTTTCAAGACTCATTAGTGATTATCAACGATAAACGAAACTTATCAAATATGACCTAATCGTCTCCAACAACTTATCGTCAAATCGTTCAGTTAACGATTCGGTAGAGCTCGGTAACACGTAGATTAGTTACCGCATTATTTCGAAACTTATTAGATATTCCATGTTAGGAATATTGTAGAATGCACGCTAGCGAGTCTCGTCTTGGAAACGACATCGCGAAGTCGTATTTAGCTAGCTTTGCACAGGAATATTCAGGTGAGTTCATAACCCCACCTTTTTACAGTTTTACATCTTTCTAAATGTTTTCGGGGTGGAAAGACATGCACTTTTTGCAAAGCATACACGAATTACATATTTCTAAACCATTTTACAAGCAAGTTTTAACTGACAAAAATGGTTTACGAAAAGCTTATGTTTTATACCGGTTTTTCAAACAAGCGTATTTTTCGAAGTATGCATACACACGAGTTCTAGTTTTCTAAACTACGGGAAAATACAAATACAAGAGTTTACAAGATACAAATGTTACAATGTTAACAAATGGTATGATGAATACAAGAATTGAGAAATGATACGAGAAATGATACAAGAATTGATACGAGAAAAGATACGAGAAATGATACGAGAAATCGTGTCACGAATAGGGTACCATAAGCACCATTAATCAACAATATACCTAGACCGCAGAACAAAAGGTTAGATCTAACGGGTTTCGGGCAGCCACACTCTTGGTGAGAACGAGTACCAAGTAGTGCTTTTGTGTCTCAGAATCGACAACTAGAAAAATGCCTATGGTTTGGTTGCTTCCTATGTCGTGTCACATGTTAATGGCCTTGCAACCCATTAACAACTTGATACATACAGAATACGTGATTTATACAAGAATACTTGATTTATACAAGAATACGTGATTTATACAAGAATACTTGAGTTATTCAAATTACATACAAAGCATACAAACGTTCAATACAAAGTTTCCATATAACTTGACAAGAAAATGATTTTAAATTCGTTTTCTCAACAATACTGCAAAAACCGGTTATTCCAAAAAGATTAATTTCAAACCTTTTACAAACAAACTATGAACTCGCTCAACTTTATGTTGACTTTTTCGCATGTTTCTTTCTCAGGTTACTTTTCAAAGTTATGGCACGGTTGGAATAGGAGAACCATGTGGAGTCGAGTACTTAGTGGCGTTCATTTTCTAAAAGACTTAGCTTATTTGCTTCCGCTGTGCAATGAAGATACCAGTCCAGTCACGCCAATGCTCTGATAATTTCGGGGTGTGACACATGGTGACTACTTCGATGCCTCCAACGATCACCGAGGCCATTGATTTGAGCGTGGCACTGATCGAAGAAGCAATCAGATTGAACAAGTTCTCGATTTATGACACCAAGAAGAAGGAGACTCATGTCGAGTCGTCTGGAGAGAATAAGCGGAAGTTCTCGAATTTTAAGAAGGGTACCCAAGGAAACAACAACAATGGTGCTAACAAGAAAAGAGATGCTAACCCACCAGCCGAGGTCAGGACTGGTGCTGCAAGTTCTGAGAACAAAGGGAAAGGTTACATGGGCACCCTGCCCAAGTGTGATATTTGTCAGTATAATCACATAGGGCAATGTAGGTATGGGAAATGTGAGAACTGTGGCAAGGTAGGGCATGCCAGGGAGGCGTGCTGGTACGGTACTGGACGAAGAAATAGAGGATCTGGTGGAAATGGTAATGGAAACCGTGGTGGAAACGGTAATGGGAATCAGACTGGGAACCGTAATCAAGGAGGAAATGGAAATTTCGGTGGAAATGGAAATTTCGGTGGTTCTCGAAATCAAGCTGGTAATGGAAACCGTGAAGCAAACAACAATTAGGGCGGTACTGGAAACAGACAAGGTTGCTTTAGCTGTGGTGATGTTGGGCATTTTAAGCGAGATTGCCAAAAGAAAAACCAAGCCCAAGGAAGAGTTTTCAACATTGGGGCTAGGGAAGCTCGTCAAGATCCGAACGTAGTCACTGGTACGTTCCCTATCAACCAACACTTTGCTTCTGTGCTATTTGATACTGGTGCCGACTATAGTTTCGTATCCCTAGAATTTAAGAATATACTTGGGTTAGTTGCCAGTAAGCTAGATATTCCGTACTCGATAGAACTAGCTAATGGGAAGCTAGTAGAGGCAAATGAAGTGATTAGAGGTTGTGTGATAGAACTTGGAGAGCATGAGTTTACGCTCGATCTTCTACCAGTTGAGTTGGGAAGCTTTGACGTGGTAGTTGGAATGGATTGGTTGTCGAGCAACCGAGCTGAGATCGTATGTCATGAGAAGATTATTCGTATTCCGACAACGAATGGAGAGACGATTGTAGTGCACGGAGAAAAGCATGATACGCCCCTACGAGTTGTCAATTGCTTGAAAGCACAAAGGATGTTGCGAAAAGGATGTGCTGCCTTTTTGGCTCACGTTGTTGATAAAGAAGCCGAAGAGCCGAAGCTGGAAGATATCCCTGTGGTAAGGGAGTATCCTGAAGTCTTCCCCGAAGACTTGCCAGGATTGCCGCCGCAACGACAAGTCGAATTCCATATTGACTTGGTTCCAGGCGCCGCGCCCGCCTGTAGCCAAGGCACCTTATCAACTTGCGCCTTCGGAGATGCAAGAGTTGTCGATGCAACTTCAGGAGATTTTGGACAAGGGATTCATTAGACCAAGCTTCTCGCCTCGGGGAGCTCCAGTTCTATTTGTAAAGTAGAAGGACGGTAGTTTCCGTATGTGCATTGACTACCGAGAGCTAAACAAGTTAACCATCAAGAATCGGTATCATTTTCCGAGGATTGATGATCTCTTCGATCAACTTCAAGGTTCGAGTTACTACTCCAAGATCGATCTTCGATCAGGTTATCACCAGCTGCGGATTCAAGAAAAGAGCATACCGAAGACTGCCTTTAGAACTCGTTATGGATATTACGAGTTTCTAGTGATGCCGTTTGGTTTGACAAACGCACCGGCAATATTTATGGACTTGATGAATCGAGTTTGCAAGCCATATCTTGATAAATTTGTGATTGTATTTATCGATGATATTCTGATCTATTCGCGGACGAAGGAAGAGCATGAGCAACACCTCAGAGCCATCTTAGAGCTGCTCAAGAAGGAGAAACTGTATGCTAAGTTCTCAAAGTGCGAGTTCTGGTTGCGTGAAGTACAATTCCTTAGTCATATAGTGAATGAAGATGGAATCCATGTGGATCCCACCAAGATCGAGGTGATTAAGAATTGGGAAACTCCGAAGACACCAACCGAGATCCGTCAGTTTTTAGGTTTAGCTGGGTACTATTGTCGATTCATTAAGGATTTTTCTAAAATCACTCAACCGCTGACCTCCCTTACTCAAAAGGACAAGAAGTATGAGTGGGGAGATAAACAAAAGGAAGCTTTTCAGATACTAAAGAATAAGCTTTGCGATGCACCTATCTTATCCCTACCCGAAGGCATCGATGACTTCGTGGTATACTGTGACGCCTCGCGTCAGGGATTGGGCTGCGTGCTGATGCAGCGACAGAAGGTTATCGCTTATACCTCGCGCCAGTTGAAGATTCATGAGAATAACTACACCACAAATGATTTGGAATTAGGCGCAGTGATGTTTGCTTTGAAGATTTGGCGGCATTATTTGTATGGCACCCGATGCACGATCTTTACAGATCACAAGAGCCTACAACACATATTCGATCAAAAAGAGCTTAATATGAGACTGCGACGTTGGGTAGAGCTGTTAAATGATTATGATTGCGAAATCAAATATCACCCAGGAAAGGCGAATGTGGTGGCAGACGCCTTAAGTCGAAAGGAGAGGATTAAGCCCATAAGGGTTAGGGCTTTAGAGATGATTATTCTGACAGACCTCTCGTTGGGCATTCGTGCTGCACAAAGGGAAGCTCTTAAGAAGGAGAACCTTAAGGATGAATATCTCTGTGGGATGGAGACAAAGTTGATATCCAAAGAGGAAGGAACCTTGTGTTTTATGGGACGAATTTGGGTTCCTCTCTTTGGTGGTCTTAGAGATGTGATTTTTGATGAAGCTCGTAAATCAAGGTACTCGATCCACCCAGGATCGGATAAGATGTACCAAGATTTGAATGATTATTACTAGTGGCCGAGACTAAAAGGTGATGTTGCAACTTATGTTGGAAAGTGTTTGACTTGCGCCAAGGTGAAGGCCGAGTATCAGAAGCCTTCAGGTCTCCTACAGCAACCTGAGATACCCATGTGGAAGTGGGAGCAGATCTCGATGGATTTCATAACGAAGCTGCCAAAGACACCCCGAGGTCATGATACGATTTAGGTAATCGTGGACCGGTTAACAAAATCTGTCCACTTTTTGCCGATCAGAGAGACGGATAACACAGGTAAGCTAGCTGAGCTGTACCTAAGGGAGATAGTCACACGTCATGGAGTGCCTATCTCGACTATATCTGATAGAGATGGGATATTTATGTCAAGGATTTGGCAATCCTTCCAAGAAGCGTTTGGTTCTCAGTTGAATCTGAGCACCGCATTTCATCCACAGACGGACGGTCAAAGTGAGAGAATGATTCAGACACTTGAAGATATGTTACGAGCTTACGTAATGGACTTGGGTGGCAGTTGGGACACTCACCTACCTTTGGTTGAGTTTTCCTATAACAGCTACCATACAAGCATTCAAGCTGCACCGTTCGAGGCTCTATACGGATGAAAGTGTCGATCACCATTATGCTGGGCAGATGCGGGTAATAGACAGCTGGTTGGTCCCGAATTGGTCCAGGAAACGACAGATAAGATCATGCAGATCTGAGAGCGCATCAAGGTGGCTCGCGATTGACAGAAGAGCTATGTGGACCAAAGAAGGAAACCTTTGGAATTCGAAGTGGGTGATATGGTTCTATTAAAAGTCTCACCTTGGAAAGGTGTGGCACGCTTTGGGAAGCATGGAAAGTTAAACCCACGATTTATCGGACCATTCAAAATCCTGGAAAGGATTGGCCCTGTAGCATACAAGTTGGAGCTACCAGCAGAACTTAATGGTGTTCATGATACATTCCATGTATCTAATCTAAAGAAGAGTCCAACACAAGAAACAATGGTCATTCCTGCTGATGAAGTTCACATTGACGACACACTCCACCTTACCGAAGAACCTGTTGAGGTTACTGATTGGAAAGTTAACAAGACTCGGAAGAGTAGTGTTAAACTCGTCAAGGTTCGGTGGAACACGCGTCACGACCCAGAGTTTACTTGGGAGTGTGAAGACCGAATGAAAGCTAAATACCCGCATTTGTTCCCCAACTCCCCTGCTGCAAGTAGTAAAGCTTAAAAATTTTGGGACGAAATTTTCTTAACAGGGGGAGAATGTGACAACTGTCAAAATTTCAGGTATCCGTACAACTATTAAACCATGATTAGTGCTTAATGACTATGCTGAATTACAATTAATAACTTGAACTGCTTTCTGATTATTTCCATATACATAAATGTGCATCATATATTGCAAATGATATGTCATTATTTCATGAGAACTTTATTTGACCCAAATGATGCACGAAACACAGTTAGCACATTTATCAGATAAATCAGGAAAATACTGACAGAACTCAGTACATAGACAGGCAGTGTGTTGAGACATAGAATGAGCCAGAAACCAAGTATTACATTAGTATAGTGTGTAGGAAAGTAAGGATCATAAAACTGCCTTCCTAGTGATAGTTTAAGTGTCGGAAAGTGCCTAAAACTCACATAAACTGCAGAATTCTGCAGAAAATCAGCAATTTTCAGCATTTAAACAATCTAATATCATGCAGAAATATGGTTAAATGATCCTGAATGCTTTCCTAAGTGTCGGGAATTAAAAGTGTCACAAAAGGTAACATAAAGCACACTAAACTGCATAGTTTAGCACCTTAACGAACCGGTAACCAACCGGACACTACCCGAAACACCAAATTTACACTAGAAGCACTGTTTTAATATTACCAAGCTAGTTATGGTCCCCGAACATCATAACACATCATAAATATCTAGTAACTAAAACACTTTACTTATACTTGGATTTTTACCATAATCTAACTAGTTTAGTTTAACCTAGCCTACATACCCCCCCCCCCCCACCTATGTAATCGGCCAACATGGGCCCCACATGATGATTTGTTTTAATTTTAAAATAGATCTTGTTTATGCTTTATATGACATAAGATCCATGAGTTAAAATGTTAAAATGGACTATAAGTAAACATGCAAGACATAAGCCCTCATACTTACACACATTGAAACATACACATCTTCTCCTTCTTCTCCTTGTGCTCTCGGCCGAACACCAACACACACACACTCACCATTTTCGATTATTCTACATCCAATCCAAGCATATACAAGTGTGTTAGAGGTTACACAAAGTAGCTAGGAGGTTACGGAAGTCCAAGGACCTTGTTCATTTGCTTTTATCCACTTGTTTTCTTCTCTTGATCATCCCTAGCCTTGAGCTAGTGGTAAGAACTTTGATCCTTCATTTTATTTCTATTTTAAGTGGTTAAAAGATGTTACATAATGTTAATCATGAAGAACACTAAGAATCAAAGGAATGAAACTTGAACATAAGCTTGAATAATGAAGAAACTAAGTTGTTTATGTGTTGATATACTTGTTGATCATTGTTTGCTTGTGAAAATGATGTTGATCATCATATGATCTTGCTAGATCATGATTAAAAACATAATCTAGCAAGATGAGAGGATGAACATGATAGAAGTTAATGGATCATCCTCATGAGAAGCATGAACTTGAAAGAATATGTGGTTTTCTTGTAAAATAATGATCAAAGTGAATTGTTAACCATGCAGATCTAAAATGTCAAGAGTGATTTCTCAAGAAACCAAGTTAAAAATATAAGTTTTACTAAATCTTGATTCTTAAACAAATAAACCTTATTTTTGGTGGTTAATAAAGTGTAGAAGTATATATGTGTAACAAGAAAAATCAAAGAAGAAACATTTTTAGAAAATATGATCATAAGTTGTAAAGATCTATATTCTTTAAAAATGAAGTTTTTAAAGAATCAACCACACTTTAAAGGGTAACAAGACTCACTAAATACTGTAGTAAGTTACTACAAATTTTTACAAATATTCAAGTTCATG
Source organism: Helianthus tuberosus (assembly GCA_030545235.1). NCBI lineage: Eukaryota > Viridiplantae > Streptophyta > Magnoliopsida > Asterales > Asteraceae > Helianthus > Helianthus tuberosus. Next base: position 110,688,035 of record CM060412.1, on the reverse strand, counting down.
AAGTATTAGATTATGCTTGTTTTTGGCAAGATTGGTAAGTGTAGATTGGTTATTGTTGATTATTGGTTGATTGTGTTGATTTACAAAAAGAAAATGATATACCTTCAAGGTATGTAAACCTCCATTTTTAGGGGAAACTATGGCAAAATTTTTCTAAAAATTAAACACTTAGAAAAATATTTCTAAACAAATATTTACAAGTGTATTTTAAACCATGGATTTTCACATAAAATTTGCAATATAATTTTTGTTCAAAAATATAAATATTGGAGGTTGGTTTTTATAAATAAAAGTGACTAAATATTTATTTAGGAAATATATATTTATAGTCACCATGTGTGTGATTATTTGTATACTTTGTGTATTAGTTATATTATTTTAGGACTTGAAATAATATAACTCATCAAAACACCAAAAATTCCTTCCAAAATATTGTCAAAATTCCAAGGAATAAATATACAAGAAATACACAAAATATTGGTGAAACCGAACTAAGGAATATAACTTACAAAATATTCCGGGAATAATATTCACAAGTATATTTTGGTAAATAATATTTTGGACACCAAGTGAATGAAATATGATATTTACAATTATTACAAAGTTATATCATATTTTTGACAAGAAGAAAATATATTATTTTTGGGTTAATAAAAATATGTATTTTCTTGGAAATATTAGAAGATATATTATTTTGAAAGAAATATATATTTTCTCAAATAAAAACGGAATATATTATTTTGGAGAAAAATAAGTGTATATATATATATATTTTTTTTTCCAAGTTAGACTTGAAAATATATTATTTTTGGAACTTATATGAAAATACAAATATTTTTGTCAAAGGAAAAATTATAAATAATTTTTCTAAGTAGTATTTCTTAAAGTATATATATTTGGAAATATATATTGGTGAACATTTATTAAAGATATTATTCCGGAAAAATAATACGAAATTAAGTATAAGGATATTTAATAATTACAAGAAATAAGTATCCTCATATGTATAAATACACACTGGAAAACGACCCCAATACATGGCAAAAATATACAAGTATAAGAATACGAATACAAAACACCCATCCTTGGGAAGGATATACAAGAATAAATACTTGAAAAATAACAAGTTAATATATGTTATTTTAACAACTATTCCAAAATTTAATAAATATAATTTAAGTTAAAATATTTATTATTTTAACAAATAATTATATAACTTGGAATAGTATCGAAGATACAAAAGAACGTAACTCAAAGACACTAATCAATACTAAGTTAAGGCACGACCCACTCGTCTAATAGACATTAGTACGATTGTAGGTAGTCGTGTATATCCGAAGAAGCTTTGAGTTACGGTGCTTACGAAGAACGCAAGACTGTGAGTTCACGCCCCCATTTTATTTAACTGTTTTCGTTTTATAACTTCGGGGGTGAAATACGTGTTACAAATTATTACGATTACAAATGAAATGAACTGTTAGATCATGTGAATGGGTAGGCGTTAACTTGAGACCATTAATCCTTTATAAGGACTGAGGGGCATGAGTGATAGATCTATTTGGGTGTTGCGAGCCCCACCCATGGGTCCGCGAGTTGACTGCATGTGGTGACTATGTCATTCCAGCCGGGAGGCCCGGTACGAAATACGCAAAGGATTGAGCCTTCCTACACCGTTGCACACATGTTGATGGCCTTGCAAACCATTAATTGATCTGTTCATATTCACTTAGAAACATACATACATATTTTCAATGATTACAAAGGTTTACTCATACACACAAACAAACACATGAACTCGCTCAACTTTTGTTGATGTTTTCAAACTACATGTATTTCAGGGAATTAAAATGTGGATCTGGTGGGCGTTCGGAAGTTTCAAGTGTTGTTAAGAATAAGTGATGTCATCCATAGTCTTGGGGTTTGGTTAGGGTGTCCTATCCTGGACAAGACATCTCTTCCAAATCCTGGTTTTATTTAAAGTCTTTTGTTAAGTCCTTGCGGAACTTTAAACAATTCGTATGGTTTGTAATTCGAATTTGGAGTCTACGTATCAAAACAATGTTGTTATGTTTCTAAACTTATTTAATGGATGATCATCGAATAGTTTTATCATATAGTGGTTGTTATGATTGAATGCAACGATATTAAGCAAGTCACACATAATCACGCTTCTGCAAAAGTCAGGGTGTGACAAGAACATGCCAATGTTGTTTTAAGTTCATGTGTATATCTTTATGTTTAAGAAAGAAAATGAGATAAAACATATCATGAACTGGAAGGAGAGGATTATACCGACTGTAGTGGGCGAGAGGGTCATTTCCGTCGATGATTGGTTTCCTTCGTATAACCCAGCAAGGTTTGGTTTTCAGGGGAATCTGGTGATCGAAACAGTGATGCGATCTTGTAATATATTCCGGCGAACTTCGAAACAATGCGACGTGCTCGGTGAACAAAATGATGCATCGTCGAGTTCCTCTCAGGTGACGTGCAACGATACAGTTACGTGATTTCGGCAACAAGCTTGTTGTCGGGACAGAAGGAGTGAGGGTGTTCTCCGAGATGTAAGGGTGTCGAGAGTTGTAGGATGTTAAGTGGTGTAGGAGGTGATGGTTGGTCTTGATCGGAGAGAAGAGGGTGGTTTATATGTTTGGAAGCCATGGATGTCGGCTTTCTATTTTGGGCGGCAACTTCAAGTTTCAAAAGGTTTCCATGTATTAAGTGTAAAAACATTAAACGTTGGTAGAACCAACCGATTCCCAAGATGCAGCGGAGTGTTTTTTTTTGTTTTCAAAATGAAATTTTATAATTTGCACAAAGGCCCCCTTAAGTTTAAAATTTAGTTAACTAGGTAATTTGACTTGGTTAGGTTATATAACTTAGTTAACTTGTACAATCTAACAACTAACTAGGTTATTCTTTTTTTTATATAAAAAACAAACAAGACTTTTATTATTATTTAATTTAATTAATTAAACAAATAAAATAAATAACCATATTTATAACCGGATTAAATTAACGATAAAAACCTTCTAACGATTATTTATTTCGCGAGGCTTTCGAGTTTTAAGGATTAGGATCTGAATTTCATTAGTTTACGAGTTTTAATTAGTTTAACGAGTATCAATTGTCGATTAATAAAGAATCGGAAAATCCTTGGATAATATTTCGCTCAACAACGTGAATTTGATTATCTGTTGCACATAAGTCTCACATGGATACACGAACATGATTAAAATAACTTCGTTTTCATTTAGATCAATAGCCTCGAATTACCGTTGAAACGAGAGTACAAGTGTCCAAAAATGGAAAGTACAACAAGATTTTCCAAAATAGGAAAGTTAAAAAAATGCGAAGCGTTAAAGACGATGATCTTGGCGATGGCGAGGTTTTCGACATCGCTATTCTAGACGTAGCATCCTCTGTTGTCTCTGTCATTGACATTTCTTCTGATTCTGATCCCGGTCCTTACACCGACTCCTTCGACTCAGTGACCTTGTCTGCACTTTGAGCCATAGGACTAGAGGCTTACCCTACAGATGATGATGATGCTATGTTAGCTGCACCTGCTACCCCTACCCCTACTCCTGTGCCCACACCTACTAATACACCCCCTCGTAACCCCACTCACGTTACCAGTGACAGCCTCTCACAGCTACCCGTCCTGGTGGACCACTCTAGCTGGATACGTCGTATCTGTTTTGCGTTAGTCTCCCACATACACCCGCTACTCGTGAGGGAGAGCCCTCAGGACATCCACACATACCCTCACTTGAGTTGAGCCCATGTTTTCAAGCATCCCGATCTCTTCCACCATCCTCACCGCATGAGATGCCATCATCTGACCCATACCACCCCTACACTCACTTCCACTTCCACAACTGTTGGCGCCATGTTTCTACTGTAACACCCCGTGTTTTCACGAGTGAAAGTCAAAGTCAAGGTCAAAGTCAACGACCGATTTCGCGCAACTCGACTCATAGAATTGTTTGTATGATATTTAGATTATGTGGAGTAATTGTCGTACATTGCAATAATCGAATCATTCCAGCCGTATTTTCGATCGACCTACGACTGTGAACGATAGGAAGTAACAATGCGATAAAGTTAATCAAGCTATGCTAATCGAATCAACATCAAATCGTAACTCGAGCTATGTATTTTACTTGTCATTATACGTGTGTGTGTGCCTTACGTGTTACCTGTGCATGTTTATTTTATGTTGTGTTGTGTTGTGATAATCAAGCGAACTCAATCGAACTCGAAGTCTAACCCGAATACAAACGAACCCGAACCCCGAGTCGAACCGTATAAGAAGTAGTTGGGACTGAAAGTAATTTGACTAGGAACCCTATCGAATCGCTCGTAAGCCGAAACCGAATCAACATTGCGCCGAATCCACCAAGGGAGGCGGCATCCGCACGGATGGCCAATCCGCGCGGGTAACCTACCCGGGTGCGTGCCATGCGCACGACCCATCCTTTCCTCTTTTGGCATCCTATAAATACACGGGTCACTCTCCACTTTTTCCACTTTTGGCAAGTGACGTCCGAACCATACGCATTCTTCGCCTTTTTCTCAGATTTCTTCCATCCAGGTAAGATCTTGCACTAATTCTTGTACATCTTTGATCTCTACACAATTCTACACACTTCTATCTTTCGAATCTTCGATTTTAACCATGAAATCATCCGGATTTGAGGTATACACGGGTGACGTCATCATGAAGTTCATAAGAACTTCAAGCTTGACCTCATTCCACCTAGAATATCTCAGATCTAAACGATTTCTACAAGTTTTTACAATAATTTCACCTAGATCTAAACTTTTCTAATGATAAAAGAGTTGAAAGAAATAGACCAAAGTTCTTTCCCACTTTTACCCTTGGAACCGGTACAAATCCGATCAGTCCTTGTGTTTTACTCATCAATAGTAATGCCCTAGTTCCAGATCCGGAATTCTACCCGTAGACAACTGATTTCGGGGTAACCGGGAGAGCTGTTCCGAGTCGCCGACAGGCTGAGTTAGGGTGGTTCCTGGCCGGTCTAGTCACGCGGGTGGGAACACAACTCTAAGTGGTTGCTGCGTGATCAGAACGTCTCGATAAACGACAACAGAAACCAGGTGTAGACGAACGGAACAACCAGACTCGTTGTCCGCACGGACAGGCTATCCGCACGGATTAGCTGTCCGCACGGACTAGTCGTACGCGCGTACGAGCCATACGCACGTACAGGTCATACGCACGGGTGGTGATCCGCACGGACTACCCTTGGGACCCACTTTCCAAACAAGGTTTGAGTATCGACGAACGAGCAATCCGGACGGACAACCTCTGAATGGATTACTCTTCGGATCATGAGATACTAAGGCCTTAAAACGAAAACCAAACAATTTTCATCCGCACGGCCAAGCCGTACGCACGGACAGACTATCCGGACGGATTGTCTCTGCCCGCGCGCACGGACTGTCCGCACGGACTACCATACGCACGGACCGCCGTCCGCGCGGCCGGCTTGAAAGGTAGAAACATTTTGGTGTTTTCAAAATACTACAACGAAAACTTCAAAGCACAAGCCATCATACACAAACACATTTTAGGAAGAAACAATCCACTTGAAAGTTTATTCACACAAGCAAATGGTCCGTACGGACAGCTCGTACGCACGAACAGCTTATTCAAAACGGATCATCATCCGCACGCATTGCCATCCGTACGTATCACCACCCGCACGGATAGGTCATGCGCACGGATGACCTCTACTCACGGATGACTGATCCGCACGGTCAGTCATTCAGCCCACTCTCACCTGTACTGTTTTACGCGACACTTATCGTTACGTTATCAAATCTATTCAGGCTAACCGTACTCGCTGTAAAAGCGCTCCCTTCAATCCACTATCGCTGTGAGTATACTCGAACCCTTTTTGCTTTAGCACTTTTGGGTGTTACATACGTTACAACTACTCAAACTACATCTATCACACTACTCAAGCTATTTTAACGCTTAACCATTAATGCATGTTATACGTGGCTTATGAATGCTTGTTTGTTATGTTTACACATGGAATGCTGTCTACCTGCCTTAGCAACGATAGTACTATAGTTTGGACTCAGCACCCGTTCACACGGGGGTTGTTAAGGATCTTATACTTGCATGGATTACAGTGGTAATCGTGTATTGCGAACTGCCTCGGGCAGTCAACCCGCAGTCATTGGTATCGATGGATCTGTGTCGATAACTAACGTGCTTCATTTCACTATGTGTACGTGCTGGTTATGCGTAAACGAATTCGAACTCTATATGCTATTATCAAACTTGTATGCTCACCTTTACATTTTATGTATTGACATTATTTTAACGTATGTGACAGGTGCTTAGGACGCATATGTGGTAGGAAATGGAAGCTAGAATAAAGCTTTAGAGCCCAACAAATAGTTGTCTGTAGATAACTTATTAGGGGTCTCTAGAAGCAGATAAACAAATGCTACTTATTTGAATCTGAGTTGTCGGAACAGAATATTTGTTTTGATGTTGCCTGTAATAACTTGTTTGACTATTTATGTTACGGTATGGGACGTAATGTTTACTTAAATGGTGATGATAGTTGTTATGGAAACTTCTGGACAATCTGTTTCGCTCAGTGCCGCGCCCCGATGATTCCGCCATCGGTTGGGGTGTGACAGATTGGTATCAGAGCCATAACTATAGGGAATTAGGCAAGACTCGACCTAGTCCGGGTCGGAGTCTTAGAGACCTAGTCTATAGTTAAGAACCAACAGACCAACTCACGCGTATGCGTAAATTCGTTGTTATCACTCACTCTTTTTGCACTCGAAAATTTCAAGCTGTGAACAGGCAATAAGGTCGAGAATAGGTGTGAAAACCCAAAACTCACAGCCAAGGTTGCCTAATCAGCTTGCATTTTAGCTACGAACGAGGAAAATTATACCAAATCAGGAGTGAAATCCATATTTTGATGAATAATCTCCTCAATTTTTATCAAGAACGAGGACGGAAGTTGCAAGATAGGGGTGAAACCCTAACCTTGACGACTCGTCCCGCTTTTATACAAAACTCCACCAAGGTTCGATGGACTCCAACGGTCGAAAGACACAACCTAACCAATGGGAATTGCGCCAATGCCCAAGAATCGAGGCAAAGGCATAGTCCTGGAGGTCGTTGTGCAGGATCCTTGTGAATAGTCGAGCTACATTGGTTAGTCGAAGTCTGTTAGCCACAGACAATCCACCTTTGATTTGTCGATCCTTATGAAGATTTTAATGTATTTTCTGTTATTTGTTAACGTTTTGAGATACTATTGGTTTCGACCCCACACTATTGCTTCTGTTAAAACACAAAACCCACACAACCCATCGCTAGCAAATCGACACTAGGAGCAGTTAGAATGCCTCGTATGCTCGTAGGTACTTTTAGTGGCTAAGTATATGTGTTTCCTTGCTGTGTGATTACGTGGTTAGGAAAGGTTGTGATTATGTGCCTTATATGTTTATGTGATTTTGTGCAATTCTGTGAGTTTGTGACTATATGCGTTTAAATGATACGTGTTACTGAGCTTTAGTAGTAGTAAACGTGTGAGGTGAGATTCGAATACATGTGTTGAGTTCCGTGGCGATGACTATTGCAGACAATGTCGTCTGGATCTCGTCATACGCTCTCTCGTCAGGAAAAGAGGGACAGACGTCTCGCCTCCATTATTGCGAAAAGCGTTGCAAAAGCTGTGAGCGATGCCTATGAGAACGCCAGCAAATCATCCGAGGAGTCGAGGACTGAAGGTCCAAAAGCTGCCGCGAGACCTTTCAGCTTCAAACAATTTAAATCATGTGGGCCGAAAGAATTCACAGGCGAAGGAGGTCCTACTGCTCTATTCCACTGGTTTGACTCTATCGAGGTTACTCTGCGACAAAGTGGTTGCCCTGATGACCTTCGAACTTTGAACGCTACCGGCGTCTTTCAGTCCCGTGCTTTGGACTGGTGGACGACCGAGAGGAACAAGAGAGGGAATGACGCATCTTACGGTTTGTCGTGGGAAGAGCTCAAAGAGATCATGCTGGAGGAATTCTGCCCTCCTCACGAGCGTCAAAAGCTTGAAGACGAATTCTGGCACATACATCAGAAGGATGGAGACAATGCTGGTCTTACTGCTCGCTTCAAACAGCTCAGCATCATCTGTCCTGACCAAGTCAAGACCCCTGAGATGACCATCAAGAAGTACATCCGAGCGTTGCCCGACTGCGTCGCTGATTTCGTGCAAGCGGCTAAGACTACCACGATCGAAGAAACCTATCTACTGGCTGCTGAGATCAATGACAAAAGGGTCAAGGCTGGGGTGTGGGATAAGACCTCCAAGCATCTGCATCAAGCTACCACTGCTGCACCAACTGTTAAACCCACGTCGTCAAGCAATAAGCGCAAGAACAAGAGAAAGAACAAGAACTGTGCGATTACTGCTGCACCGATCCAAGCCGTACCTGCCCAACAGCGTCAAGTAGCGGCGCCTGTGGCCAATGCACCGCCTGCAAAGCGTGCATATACTGGACCACATCCACTCTGCCCTACTTGCACCTATCATCACCCGACTGCTATTCAATGCCGCTTCTGTGCCCATTGCAACGTCTACGGCCACTTTACTGCCAACTGCCGTATTCGTCAAGCTCCTGCCAATCAAGCTCTACTCCCTGCCCCACAGGGTCAACAAGCTCCTCCGGCACCCGCAGTCAAAGCCAGAGCTTGCTTCACGTGTGGCGATCCGAATCATTTCGCCAACGTGTGCCCGAACAGGGTAGTGAAACAAGAACCCCAGCAGCAGCCACAGCAGCAACAACAGCAGCCGCAGCAACAACAGGTCGCACGAGCTAGAACCTTCAATCTCAATGTGCGTCAAGCCCATGCCGACAACAACGTGGTCAATGGTACGTTCCTTGTGAATGGTATTTATGCTTCATGTTTGTTTGATACTGGAGCCGATAATTGCTTTGTGTCACTCGAATTCGAGAAACTCCTTAGTTGTAAACGTTCCCAACTCTCCTATGCATTCGATGTTGAAGTCGCTACCGGAAGAACAGTCACCGTAATTCTGTTATTCGTGATTGCACACTCGAGCTCAACAATCACATCTTCTCGATCGATCTTATTCCGATGCAATTAGGAAGCTTTGATGTCATAGTAGGCATGGACTTTCTTCGCGAAAACCATGCCGAAGTTGTGTGCTTCGATAAAATGATTCGTTTTTCGCTCGCCAACGGTGATTCATTGTGCGTCTATGGTGATACTACTTCGAAGGGTCTCAAGCTTATGTCATGTCTACAAGCCAGCAGGTATCTCCGTAAGGAATACAGGGCTTTCTTGGCTCATGTCGTAGCAGCGGAGAAGGAAAAGAAAGAAAAGAAGAAAGTAAAAGACGTTCCAGTGGTTCAAGAATTTCCTCAAGTTTTTCCAGAGGATCTTCCCGGACTACCCCCGAAGCGTGATATTGATTTCCGCATTGATCTCATTCCTGGAGCTAACCCTGTCGCCAGAGCTCCTTATCGACTCGCGCCGTCCGAAATGCGCGAACTCTCAACTCAACTCCAGGAATTGCTCGAAAAAGGCTTTATTCGCCCGAGCACCTCTCCTTGGGGCGCACCAGTTCTTTTCGTCAAAAAGAAGGACGGGTCGTTTCGGATGTGCATCGACTACCGGGAATTGAATAAGCTGACTATCAAGAACCGCTATCCTTTGCCTCGAATAGACGATTTGTTTGACCAGCTACAAGGCGCTACGTGTTTCTCGAAGATTGATCTACGTTTAGGATATCATCAGCTGCGTATACAGGAGGAGGATATACACAAAACCGCGTTTCGTACTCGTTACGGCCATTACGAATTTGTTGTCATGCCTTTTGGCCTAACCAACGCACCAGCAGTTTTCATGGATTTGATGAACCGGGTGTGTAAGCCGTATCTTGACCGTTTCGTCATTGTGTTCATCGACGATGTCTTGATCTATTCCAAAACAAGAGCCGAACACGCGCAACATCTACGTTTGGTTCTCGAGTTACTCCAGGGGAACCAACTCTATGCCAAGTTCTCCAAATGTGAATTTTGGTTAGGGGAGGTTCAGTTTCTGGGTCACATCGTAAATAGTCAGGGTATTCATGTCGATCCGGCAAAGATTGAAGCTGTTAAGAGCTGGGTTACGCCGAGGAACCCGACTGAAGTCCGCTCTTTTCTCGGGCTAGCGGGCTATTATCGACGGTTCATCGAAGGATTCTCGAAGATTGTTGTACCCCTTACTTCTCTCACTCATAAGGACGAGCCTTTTGTCTGGGGAACCAAACAAGAGTCTGCCTTTCGAACCCTCAAATACATGCTGTGCAATGCTCCTGTTCTCACACTACCCGACGGAAACGATAATTTCATTGTCTACTGTGATGCTTCTAACCTTGGATTCGGTTGCGTCCTAATGCAACGAGACAAGGTTATAGCTTACGCATCTCGTCAGCTCAAAATCCATGAGAAGAACTATACAACCCACGATCTCGAGCTAGGCGCAGTTGTTTTTGCATTAAAGATTTGGCGACACTACCTGTATGGTACCAAGTGTACGATCTTCACCGATCACAAGAGCCTACAACATATCCTTAATCAGAGGGAACTGAATATGCGTCAACGCCGATGGGTAGAACTTCTCAACGATTACGACTGTGAGATTCGTTATCACCCAGGCAAAGCAAATGTTGTTGCCGACGCACTTAGCAGACGGAGCTATTTGCTTAGCACTCGTAATGTTCAAGCCCAGTACAATCTAGAAGCTCTTATTCGCGACGCCCAGCATGCATGTTTCAACGAGCGCACCTTGAAGAAAGAAAGAATCTACCACGATGGAGCCCAGCTTGTGAGCAAATCGAACGGGATATTCCACTTCTTAGACAAAATCTGGATCCCCAAGCGAACAAACCTGCGACAGATTATCATGGATGAAGCCCACAAGTCCCGATACTCCATTCATCCTGGTGCCGACAAAATGTACCACGACCTTCGATACAGGTACTGGTGGCCGGGCATGAAACGGGATATCGCCCTTTACGTCGGAAGATGCCTAACCTGTGCTAGAGTCAAGGCTGAACATTAACGACCCTCTGGCTTGCTCGAACAACCTCCAATTCCCATGTGGAAGTGGGAGAGCATAGCTATGGATTTCGTAACCAAGCTTCCAACCACGTCATCAGGTCATGACAGCATTTGGGTTGTAATTGACCGTTTGACGAAATCAGCTCACTTTCTCCCGATACGAGAAGACTACAAGGTGGAACGATTAGCCCGAATCTACACCGACGAGATCATTTGTCGACATGGGACGCCTCGTGACATCATCTCTGATCGCGATGCTCGGTTCACTTCACGATTGTGGGGAACTTTCCAAACGGCGCTCGGTACAACGCTTAATCTAAGTACTGCGTTCCACCCACAAACCGACGGTCAGACTGAAAGAACGATTCGTACTCTTGAAGACATGCTCCGTTCGTGTGTACTAGATTTCGGAGGTAATTGGGATAGACACCTCCCGTTAGTCGAATTCTCGTACAATAACAGCTATCAGGCTAGTATACAGATGGCACCTTTCGAGGCCTTATACGGAAGAAGATGTCGATCGCCTATTGTGTGGCACGAGGTCGGTCACTCGCAACTAACCGGCCCGGAGCTGCTACAAGAAACGACAGACAAAATTTTCCAAATTCGGGACAATCTAGCGAAGGCTCGAGATAGACAGAAGCTTCTCGCCGATAAAAAGCGCAAACACCGCGAGTATGGCGTTGGTGACTACGTACTCCTAAAGGTATCACCTTGGAAGGGTGTAGTCCGATTCGGCAAAAAGGGGAAACTTGCGCCTCGATATGTGGGACCTTTTAAGATTCTGGAAAGGATCGGAAAAGTCGCCTACAGACTCGAATTACCGGAAGAACTTAACAATGTCCATCCGATCTTCCACGTGTCGAACCTCCGAAAGACCATCTACGAACCGGACTTACATGTTCCCCTAGATGATTTACGAGTGAACGAAACATTACACTTCGTGGAAAAGCCTGTCGAAATCATGGATCGCCAAACCAAAGAACTCAGGCGCTCACGCATTCCTATTGTGAAAGTCCGGTGGGAAGGCAAACAAGGCGCGGAGTTCACCTGGGAACTCGAAAGCGATATGAAGGCAAAGTATCCACAGCTGTTTAACGAAGGAGTAACGTCCAGCTAAGAAAGGCAAGGTGGCATATATGTAAATAAGGAGAAATCCCTATAGTCCTTGCCTATAAATAAAAGTGTTAAGTTCTAAAGAAAGGTTCTAGAGAGAGAAAGCTTGTGTTCGTGATTCAAGGTTCTGTACACTATCATATCTTCAATAGAATCACAATTATATTACGTTCGTGTGTTCGATCACGATCGTCGAAGGATTCCACACTTCGAACGGTCGATTCGCAATCGAAACGGAGACGATTCCGGACCTAACAAAGTGACAAGAATGAAAGATGAAGAAATTGTTCAAATCTGAGCGTGTTTGATCCTCGCAATCGAGCACCTGCTCAGATACCATTGTAGGGTTGGTTTGACCCCGTTGGGACTGTGTCAGGTCACGCACGTTCAACGGATTCCGCACGTTCACGAATTCAAACCAGAACCTACAACGAGCAAGATTTTGAACACGAAAAATTAAAAAAAAAAAAAAAAAATTGAAAAAGATTTCTCTAAAACGACTTCGAATTGAAATCTAAAACTTTATAGGCTTTTAAATCATGTATATTCGCACATCATATCCAAAAATGAGCGAAGTTTTAACCGTAAAATCTTAGTTGATTTGACGATTTAACAATAATACAAAGGACTCTCACGCGTGATTCACGAATTAGTTACAGCTTCCGGCTTAATTTCGGGACGAAATTTCCTAAACAAGGGGAGGCTGTAACACCCCGTGTTTTCACGAGTGAAAGTCAAAGTCAAGGTCAAAGTCAACGACCGATTTCGCGCAACTCGACTCATAGAATTGTTTGTATGATATTTAGATTATGTGGAGTAATTGTCGTACATTGCAATAATCGAATCATTCCAGCCGTATTTTCGATCGACCTACGACTGTGAACGATAGGAAGTAACAATGCGATAAAGTTAATCAAGCTATGCTAATCGAATCAACATCAAATCGTAACTCGAGCTATGTATTTTACTTGTCATTATACGTGTGTGTGTGCCTTACGTGTTACCTGTGCATGTTTATTTTATGTTGTGTTGTGATAATCAAGCGAACTCAATCGAACTCGAAGTCTAACCCGAATACAAACGAACCCGAACCCCGAGTCGAACCGTATAAGAAGTAGTTGGGACTAAAAGTAATTTGACTAGGAACCCTATCGAATCGCTCGTAAGCCGAAACCAAATCAACATTGCGCCGAATCCACCAAGGGAGGCGGCATCCGCACGGATGGCCAATCCGCACGGATGGCCAGTCCGCACGGATTGCCAGTCCGCACGGATGGCCAATCCGCGCGGGTAACCTACCCGGGTGCGTGCCATGCGCACGACCCATCCTTTCCTCTTTTGGCATCCTATAAATACACGGGTCACTCTCCACTTTTTCCACTTTTGGCAAGTGACGTCCGAACCATACGCATTCTTCGCCTTTTTCTCAGATTTCTTCCATCCAGGTAAGATCTTGCACTAATTCTTGTACATCTTTGATCTCTACACAATTCTACACACTTCTATCTTTCGAATCTTCGATTTTAACCATGAAATCATCCGGATTTGAGGTATACACGGGTGACGTCATCATGAAGTTCATAAGAACTTCAAGCTTGACCTCATTCCACCTAGAATATCTCAGATCTAAACGATTTCTACAAGTTTTTACAATAATTTCACCTAGATCTAAACTTTTCTAATGATAAAAGAGTTTAAAGAAATAGACCAAAGTTCTTTCCCACTTTTACCCTTGGAACCGGTACAAATCCGATCAGTCCTTGTGTTTTACTCATCAATAGTAATGCCCTAGTTCCAGATCCGGAATTCTACCCGTAGACAACTGATTTCGGGGTAACCGGGAGAGCTGTTCCGAGTCGCCGACAGGCTGAGTTAGGGTGGTTCCTGGCCGGTCTAGTCACGCGGGTGGGAACACAACTCTAAGTGGTTGCTGCGTGATCAGAACGTCTCGATAAACGACAACAGAAACCAAGTGTAGACGAACGGAACAACCAGACTCGTTGTCCGCACGGACAGGCTATCCGCACGGATTAGCTGTCCGCACGGACTAGTCGTACGCACGTACGAGCCATACGCACGTATAGGTCATACGCACGGGTGGTGATCCGCACGGACTACCCTTGGGACCCACTTTCCAAACAAGGTTTGAGTATCGACGAACGAGCAATCCGGACGGACAACCTCTGAATGGATTACTCTTCGGATCATGAGATACTAAGGCCTTAAAACGAAAACCAAACAATTTTCATCCGCACGGCCAAGCCGTACGCACGGACAGACTATCCGGACGGATTGTCTCTGCCCGCGCGCACGGACTGTCCGCACGGACTACCATACGCACGGACCGCCGTCCGCGCGGCCGGCTTGAAAGGTAGAAACATTTTGGTGTTTTCAAAATACTACAACGAAAACTTCAAAGCACAAGCCATCATACACAAACACATTTTAGGAAGAAACAATCCACTTGAAAGTTTATTCACACAAGCAAATGGTCCGTACGGACAGCTCGTACGCACGAACAGCTCGTGCGCACGGACAGCTCGTACGCACGAACAGCTTATTCGAAATGGATCATCATCCGCACGCATTGCCATCCGTACGTATCACCACCCGCACGGATAGGTCATGCGCACGGATGACCTCTACTCACGGATGACTGATCCGCACGGTCAGTCATTCAGCCCACTCTCACCTGTACTGTTTTACGCGACACTTATCATTACGTTATCAAATCTATTCAGGCTAACCGTACTCGCTGTAAAAGCGCTCCCTTCAATCCACTATCGCTGTGAGTATACTCGAACCCTTTTTGCTTTAGCGCTTTTGGGTGTTACATACGTTACAACTACTCAAACTACATCTATCACACTACTCAAGCTATTTTAACGCTTAACCATTAATGCATGTTATACGTGGCTTATGAATGCTTGTTTGTTATGTTTACACATGGAATGCTGTCTACCTGCCTTAGCAATGATAGTACTATAGTTTGGACTCAGCACCCGTTCACACGGGGGTTGTTAAGGATCTTATACTTGCATGGATTACAGTGGTAATCGTGTATTGCGAACTGCCTCGGGCAGTCAACCCGCAGTCATTGGTATCGATGGATCTGTGTCGATAACTAACGTGCTTCATTTCACTATGTGTACGTGCTGGTTATGCGTAAACGAATTCGAACTCTATATGCTATTATCAAACTTGTATGCTCACCTTTACATTTTATGTATTGACATTATTTTAACGTATGTGACAGGTGCTTAGGACGCATATGTGGTAGGAAATGGAAGCTAGAATAAAGCTTTAGAGCCCAACAAATAGTTGTCTGTAGATAACTTATTAGGGGTCTCTAGAAGCAGATAAACAAATGCTACTTATTTGAATCTGAGTTGTCGGAACAGAATATTTGTTTTGATGTTGCCTGTAATAACTTGTTTGACTATTTATGTTACGGTATGGGACGTAATGTTTACTTAAATGGTGATGATAGTTGTTATGGAAACTTCTGGTCAATCTGTTTCGCTCAGTGCCGCGCCCCGATGATTCCGCCATCGGTTGGGGTGTGACATCTACCATGAAGGATGATCGCCCAGGAAAATGGTGAACACCCGAGGTTCTGACCCACCCCCACCCCCGCCGATGCCGAGGACTGCTGAAGTGTTGAACTCTCTTCTGGAGGAAAGGATTTCGGAAGCCATCACCCAGTATGAGGCGAACCGTGCTGGACACAGCGGCGGTACTGGAGGTACTGGCCGAAATGGTCATGGCAACTCATCTGGAGGAAACCTTAACCAAGGTTGCACCTATAAGCAGTTTCTGGACTGCAAGCCACTGAATTATGACGGCACCGGAGGTGCAGTGGCTTTCGTGCGCTGGACGGAGAAAACTGATTCCACGATCTGAATGAGCAAGTGTATCGTAGATCAACAAGTTACTTTCGTTACTGGGTTGTTTTTATATGAAGCCCTAACTTGGTGGAACTTGCAAGTTCAAACTTTGGGTGATGACGCGGCATATGTTATGTCTTGGGATGACTTAAAGGAAAGAATGAGGGAGAATATTGTTCATGATCTCTCAAGAGTAATCCCCTATCTTGTGACTCCTGAATTTAAGTGCATCGAGCGCTACATTTGGGGATTGGCTACAGAGATTCGTAGCATGGTGACTGCAGCAAACCTTACCACCATTACTCAGGCTGTAACTCTGGTTGTCAGCCTTACTAAAGATGCTGTTAGAATGAAGAAGTTATCACTGAAGATAACTGAGAAAATGGAAACTCATGCTGAGTCGCTTGGGGACAAGAAGAGGAAACACTCGAGCCTTAACCAAGCAACCCGCAACAACAACAAGAACTCCAATAACAACAAGAAGCATGATTCAAATCCGCCTCGTGAGGCAAAGACGTTTGCTGCTGCAAACAAAACTGGAGTTAAGAAGTATCTGGGCAACCTACCCAAGTGATAAGTGCAAGTATCACTATCTGGGTGCTTGTCGTGGGCCGAAGTGTGAAAAATGTGGTAAATTGGATCATCGTACAGAGGATTGTTGGGGAAGAGGAAACGGAGGTGGAAATGGTAATGGTAATGGTAATGGAAATGGGAATCGCAATGGTAATGGTGCTGGAAATGGAAACGTGAATGGTAACGGCACTGGTAATCGGAATGGAAATGGGAATGGACGAAATCAAGGATGTTTTGGATGTGGTAGTAAGGAGCACTACAAGAAAGATTGCCCGAAGGAGACACATGCTCAAGCTCGAGCATTTGTCATTGGAGCAAGGAACGCTCGCGAAGACCCTGTTGGACTCTGTATGCCCAAGACACATATTAAATTCATGTGGCTAGTACGTTATGATCCAAGTCGGGTCATACCCAATAATAAGCTACACAAACACCTATAATATTTATTTATGATATGATCAAACAAATAATTGCACTTGACAAGCTAATAAATTATATGGATAATTTATTTTAGAGAATATTTATTTTGTTATTTAATGGGTTAAATAACATAATAAAAGATTATGATATGTTGCATAAGTCTTGTTATAAACTTTATAAAAGTTATTAAAAGACTTATTCTAAAAATAAATTTGAAAATTTTGGTTGGATAACACCCCATAGGGCCGCCCACTTTGGGTCTTCCCAAGATTGGTTGGTCCAATCAAATTTCATGCAACTCTTATATCTAGATCATACATGATTGGATATATAATCATACTTTCTCTCACATGACACACACATATTTTTGAGACAAAAATTTAAGTGCAAGAACTTGCAAAAACCTTCTCTAGATTTGGGCCATAAGGGGTTGTTCAAGAGAGTTTCACAAGTTCATATTCGAGTGTAGAAATCCTAGCAACATAAGGTGTTCGTTGGAGGCTTGGGGTATGCAAGCTTGAGGTCTTCTCCGTTGAAGATTTCCATTCAAGAATATCATCTTCTTCATATCACCTTGCTCTTTGAATGGTAGTATTCTAAACACCCTATGGTTGTGATTTTGATAGCATGCATATTCATATATGGATCCGGTTTTGGGGTTTTACATATAAAATGGGTTTTATATCAAGAAAGTAACATGTTTTAAATATAAATTCCGCTGCGTTTTAATTTTATTTGGATAAAATTACTTTGATAAACATGTGATAAACCCAACAGACCCTAACGTGGTCACTGGTACGTTTCTCGTTAACAATCACTTTGCATCCATACTATTTGACACTGGTGCCGATTTTAGTTTCATGTCTGTGGAATTTAAACGTATGCTTGGGGTTGAATCTAGTAGATTAGATATTCCGTATTCCATAGAATTAGCCAATGGAAAACTTGTCAAATCAGGGGAAGTTGTTAAAGGATGTTCGTTGGAGCTTGGAGGACAGAAATTTAATATTGATTTGTTACCCATCCAGTTGGGGAGTTTTGATGTTGTAGTCGACATGGATTGGCTATCCAAGTATAGAGCTGAAGTAGTTTGTCATGAGAAGATCATTCGCATCCCCCTTGTGAATGATGAGACACTCATAGTGCACGTGGAGAAACGAGACACGCCCCTGCGTATCATCAACTGTATGAAGGCACATAAATGCCTACGAAAAGGATGTGTTGCCTTTTTGGCGCATGTAGTAGATAAGAAGGTCGAAGAACCAAAGCTAGAAGATATTCCCGTGGTAAAGGATTTCCCTGAAGCCTTCCCCGAAGACTTAGCAGGATTACCTCCGCAGAGACAAGTCGAATTCCATATTGACTTGGTTCCAGGCGTCGCTCCTGTGGCCTAGGCACCATATCGACTTGCGCCATCCGATATTTCGAGAATTATCCACGCAACTCCAGGAGTTGTTGGATAAAGGATTCATAAGGTCGAGCTTCTCGCCTTAGGGAGCTCCAATGTTGTTCGTGAAGAAGAAGGATGGAACCTTACGGATGTGCATTGACTACAGAGAGTTGAATAAGCTCACTGTTAAGAATTGGTATCCGCTACAGAGGATTGACGACTTATTCGACCAGTTGCAAGGATCGAGCTATTACTCCAAGATCGACCTTCGATCTGGATATCATCAGCTGAAGATTCAGGAGGAGAGCATACCGAAGACAACATTCAGGACTTGTTATGGGCACTACGAGTTTCTAGTTATGCCGTTTGGATTGATGAACGCACCGACGGTTTTTATGGATTTGATAAATTGCGTATGTAAAGCATATCTCGATAAATTTGTGATTGTATTTATCGATGATACCTTGATATACTCACGAACGAAAGAAGAGCACAAGCAACATCTAAGAACCATTCTGGAACTGTTAAAGAAGGAAAAGATCTACGCGAAGTTTTCAAAGTGCGAATTTTGGATTCGTGAGGTAGAGTTCCTTGGTCATGTTGTTGATGTGTGCAAAATGTAACATATAAATTACATCAAATAAGGCATAAAACTAACCCTTTTTTAGTACTAATGTTGGAAAAAAAATGTGTTTTATCTTCCTTTTGAATTTACAGGACCAAATGAGCTTAAAAGGAATAAAAGGAACAAATATACAGCCAAAACCAACATAAATACAAAGAAAAGGAATAAACGTGACATGCGGCAGCATCCCCAAAGCAAAAACAAGAAGACAGAAGACTGACCACGGGGCCGTGCCCAGCAGGACACAGGGGCGTGGTCAGGAGCCTGCAGAAAAAACAAACCTGTAGAAGCTTCTACGCCCACCGCGGGGGCGTGCCCAGCTCAACACGGGGCGTGGTCAACGCAAAGATACATAGAATCTTGCAAAATCTTGATAGTACAGATACGATGCTGACCACGGGGCCGTGTGGGACCCTCTGCTGACACTTGCATTTAATGAAGGAAGAGAAAAGGCTGGCCACGGGAGCATGCCCGTCGGACACGGGGCCGTGGCCAGGGCTCTGTGTAGGCTATAAATAGGGGTGCTTGGTTCTCTTCAAAGGCATCCCCTGGCAAACCACTACTCTCCCACTTTGCCACCACTCCACCACCACTACAACACCAACACCCACCACCATCATCCATCATCCATCTTTAGAGTGTGTAGTAGTCTCGGGATCCAAGATTGATCGTAAGGGTTCTTGCCAATCAAAGGCCATGTTTGGTTAAGCCTCTTACATCACTTGGTAAAGACAAGTCCTTTATGTATTACTTTTGATTTTTAATCTTTCGGCACTTTTTATTTGGTTTTGTATTAATGACTTTAATAACTAGTTTCTTATGTTGAAGGTGAATTTTCTTTATCATTTGTCCGTGGTGTCTTGGCGTTACTTTACTGTCTATATAAAGTAAAAGATTGCATCATTCACGTCTCTACCGTCTATATAGAGGCATGTTGGCTACCTGGTCAGGGGTTAAGGGAACGGTTTAGTAAGGTTCTTGCCTTGTTCAGTGTATCGATCCTGCAAGATCCTGGTTTAAGCTTACTAGGACCTCCTTCAATACCCACTGGTATTGGATGGCGGGGGTGCGTATAGCTTGAACCCCTCATATGTAAACTACTATTAATATATTAAACCGGCTACTTGGGATTGTATCCCTGCTGACTCAAACCACTTAGCCGAGGGTAACGTCACCTTCAAAAGAGGGGCCTACCACTTTTCGCATTAATAACTTAATTAATTATCTTTCAATATTCTGACCCTTTTGGATTGTATCCTTGCTGACTCAAACCACTGGGTTGAGGGTAACGTCACCTTCAAAAGAGGGGCCTACTACTATAACTAAGATAATCTGTTAAAAAATTCCGAAAGTGCGAAAATCATCAAAGGATACATTAAAGGCAAGTCGGATCCAAGTGATTCATCTTGTCTATCTGTTTTTTTTTATTTCTGCATTTATAGTTTTTATTTTCATGTTTCAAATCTTTTCTCAAAAAAAATTTAGATTGATTAGACGTTGAGGATAAACTGGTACTAAAATCTCTTGTGTCCTTGGACGACCTCGGTATCTTACCAACGCTATACTATGCTCACGATGGGTGCACTTGCCCAAGTGTGTGTTTAGTGTTAGTAGAATGTCGTGTTTTATAAATTTAAAACTTGACTAATGCGTAAAATGGGCTCATAATATTAATAAATTCATATCACGCTTCGCACACACCATTGTGAACAAGAATGGCATTCATGTAGACCCGTCAAAGATCGAAGCAATCAAGAATTGGGAAGCGCCCAAAACTCCGACCGAAGTACGACAGTTTCTGGGATTAGCGGGCTACTACCAAAGGTTTATTGAGAATTTTTCCAAGATTGCTCAACCACTAACTTCCCTTACATAGAAGGATAAAAAGTTTGACTGGGAGACAAACTGTGAGTGCAGATATGTCTATCGCCTCCGTCAATCCGGTCCGTAGCAAGAAACTGAAGAAAACGTGATTTTATTATGTAATATGTAGAGAAAAAGGCAAGGTGGCATTATTATAAATAAGGAAACCTTCCTTATTGCCTTAGCCTATAAATAGGACCCATAGGGTTATGTTTTAGAACTTTTGCCCATTTGAGAGATTTGGAGCTTGGTGCTTAGAGAGAGAAACTAGTGCTCAAGGTGATTCGTGGTGCTTGTACTTGTCGTATATTTAATAGAATCACGTTTGTATTACGTTCTTGTGTTCGATCCACGTACGTGTACGGATTCCGCACGTCACACGTATCGGTTCGCAATTGTTTCGGAGTCTTAAACGGTCCTACAACGTGCTCACACAAACAAGAGGAAGCATTCCAACTTCTCAAAGATAAGCTATGTGACGCACCGATCTTATTGCTGCCCGAAGGTACCAAAGATTTTGTGGTGTACTTTGAAGCTTCGCGTCAAGCTTTTTGGGCTGGTGCTTATGCAACGATAGAAGGTCATCGCATATGCATCGCAACAGTTGAAGGTTCACGAAAAGAATTATACCACCCATGACCTGGAATTAGGTGCGGTGGTATTTGCTTTGAAGATTTGGCGGCATTACCTGTATGGTACTCGGTGTACTATCTTCACAGACCACAAGAGCTTGCAGCACATATTTAATCAGAAGGAATTAAATATGCGTCAGCGACGGTGGGTTGCTGAATGATTATGACTGTGAGATTAAGTACCACCTTGGAAAGGTGAATGTGGTAGCAGACTCCTTGAGTCAAAAGGAACGGGTTAAAACTTTAAGGGTTCGAGCTTTGGAAATGACAATTCGGACAAATCTTACTACGCGTATCCACGATGCCCAGCATGAAGCAATGAAGGAAGAGAACCTTAAGACTGGACTTCTCCAGGGTACGGAGAAACAGTTGGTGCCAAACGAGGAAGGAACCTTATACTTTATGGGATGCATTTGGGTTTCGCTCTTTTGCGGTATTCGGGAAGTTATCTTTGATGAAGCCCACAAGTCAAGATAGTCGACCCACCCAGGATCGGACAAGATGTATCAAGACTTGAGGGAATACTATTGGTGGCCGAATCTCAAGAACGATGTTGCTACGTATGTTGGAAAGTGCTTGACTTGCGCTAAAGTCAAGGCGGAGTAATAGAAACCATCAGGCCTGTTGCAACAACCTGAGATACCCGTATGGAAATGGGAACAAATATCGATGGATTTTATAACTAAATTACCCAAGACCCCTAGAGGACACGATATGATATGGGTAATAGTTGATCGATTGACCAAGTCTACGCATTTCTTGCCGATAAAGGAGAAGGATAGTACTGGAAAGCTTGCCGAATTGTAACAAAAGGAAATTGTGGCACGTAATGGAGTGCCTACCTTGATTATTTCCGACAGAGATGGATGCTTTGTATCGAGGATCTGGCAATCTTTTCAGGAAGCCTTTGGATCTCAACTGGATCTAAGCACGACATACAAACCCTGGAAGACATGCTCCGTGTGTGTGTTATGGATTTAGGCGACAGCTGGGATACTCACAAACCCTTGGTGGAGTTTTCCTATAATAATAGCTATCATACAAGCATAAAGACCGCTCCGTTTGAAGCTTTGTATGGTCGCAAATGTCGCTCACCTCTGTGTTGGGCGGAAGCCGGGGACATACAGCTAATTGGCCCTGAACTAGTCCAAGAAACGACTAACAAGATCTTTCAGATCCGAGACCGTATCAGAGAGGCTCGTGATCGTCAGAAAAGCTACGCGACCAAAGACAGAAACCGTTAGCTTTCAAGGTAGGAGACATGGTTCTGTTGAAAGTCTCACCTTGGAAGGGTGTAGCAAGGTTCAGGAAGCATGGGAAGTTGAACCCATGATATATTGGTCCATTCAAGATTTTGGAGAAAATTGGTACCGTGGCGTACAAGTTGGAATTACCGGAGGAACTAAATGGTGTACACGATACGTTCCACGTGTCAAACCTCAAAAAGAGTCCAACCCAGGAAACCGTTGTCATCCCTGCAGATGAAGTTCATATTGACGACAAGCTCTGATTCACATATATTAACTATCACATTATACTATACTTCAAGCGTTGCGTCAAAATGATTAGTAAGCTCACCGGTTAGACAAGTTGCGTCAGCATGACTGCAGAATACAATCAGACAATAGATTTAGGACTTAGAAGTAGGTCCAACATCAAAAATACATTGAGAACTAAGTAGTTGAACAAAGATTAACATAAACACTTTCCGAAAGCTAAAACAGACACTAAAAAGTACCCGAAACGCACTTTAAATGCAGAATTCTGCAGAAATTCAGCAAAAACAGCAAATAAACACTAAAGTAACATGCAAAATTAAGGTTTAAATGTCCAGAATAACTTGTAAAGTGTCGGGAATGAAAACTGTCACAAAAGGTACTTCATACCTTGCAAAACTACACTATTTAGCACTTTAACGAACCGATAACCGAACAAATAACCGGACACTACCCAAAACACCAAAATCGACTAGAAGCATTGTTTTTATGATATAAAGCTAGTTATGGTGATAAAATACCTTAAAAATCATAAAAACACATAAACACACATAACCTTACATAAACCCCCTATTTTACATCTTCTACCCACAACTTCCAAAAATTTACAATAACCACCCCCTTGTTCCAACAGGCCATAACATGGCCCACGCCCACTTTTGCATTAAAATATTACTCTTGATGGCTAGATATGGAACATTAGAACTATTGGTTAATGGTTATGTTGGAAGTTTATAACAAGACCCTTAAGTTCATTTCCTTCATAATCCTCATTCAAACTTTCACCATTTTTCTCTCTTCTCTACCTACGGCCACACCCACCTCCACTATCATAACCATTTTCTTGTTACTTTCAAGCATATCTAAGGTGATTCAAAGGTGTATGAAGATGATCTAAGGAAGCTAGGAGCAAAGGAAGTTGAAGGACCACCTTGAGGAGCTTTTATCCACTCATTTTCTTCATTCTTCATCTTGTTCTTGTTCTTGCCACTTCCCTAGCCACTAGATCTAGGAGTAAGCTTCATAATCTCTATTTTAATTCATGTTAAGCTTATATACAAGTTACATCTTCAAAGAACATAAACTTTTAAAGATGGTAACATGAAGATCTAACATAATCTAAGTGAAAACAAGTTGTTTGATGTATGTTATGAAGTTGTGAATGTTGAATCTTATGTGTTTGGTTAGATCCATCATGTGTAAGCTTGTTAGAAGCTTAGATCTAACAAGTTTAAGCATGGATCTTGAAATATCCATGATGAAAGATGATGATGAACATAAAGATCTTCAAAATGAACATAAAAATGGTTTTAGAATATGTTTTTCATGGTTTTGAAACCCTAAAACTTATGGATGGTTTATTTAGTAAGTTAAAGTCTCATAAAAAGTTTGTTAAAATTTAACAAGAACACTTGTTTTTGGAAGATTCATGTATGTAAAGTGTAGATCTAAAAGACTACACATTTTTAACAAAAATCACGTTCATCATAAGGTTTTTCATGATGATTTTAGTGTATGTTACTTGTGAAATTGTTGGAAATTGATTTTTGGTGATGAAAAGAAAATAAACACATGTTTTGAAAACATGGGAAACCTCCATTTTTAGGGGAAACTATGTCAAAAATTTTATAAAATTTTGACACTTAGAAAAAGTATAAGTTTTGGTGAAACTTATTCTCCAAAAATTCACCTAAAAATATTTACAAAGGTTTCCTAATTTTTATACAAAAATTACAAGTAAGAAATAAGGTTTTCTTCATGTATAAAACAATATTAAGTATGTATATTTTTAAAGAATATATATATATATATATATATTTAGTGGTCACAAAAATTATGTGCTAATGTATATTATATGTATTAGTGATGATAGGAACTTGAAAAATACATTAAATACTCCAAAGGAGTATACCACCAAAATACACATACAAATACTTAAGAAATACACAAAGATACAGGTATACAAAATTACCTATAAAAGGATACATGGACAAATACAAAAATATATATCAATATACATATATTTCCTACAAAATTATTGGACTTATTGGACAAATTACATATTTATGGACTTATACAAAAATTATTACAAGTGATGGAAGAATTATAAATTGGACAAGCATGAAAAAATATATGTATAACCAATAAACCTTAAAAATATTATTATTTTTAAGAAATAAAATTCCAGAAAGTAATAAAAATCAAAGAAATGATTTTTGTGTTGTAAAACAATGGCCTACTAGCGACTAGTATATGAACATAATCAAAGGAACACAGAGAGAAAGATAGAGTAGAAAAAATATTATTCATTGAGATGTAAACATGCAATACAAAGAACCTCTATATATAGTGTTATTACATTAATACAAAGGACATGAAGAGACGGGAGTTAGAATGTGGATAGTCACCATAATATAACTTATTTATAACACTCCCCCTTGACTATCCACGTGATAAAAGAAAACAATGTATTATACGCTTGGTGATGCTGCCTCGTTAAAAACCTTGCTAGGAAAACCCAGTGGGACAAAACCTCAGCTAAGGGAAAAAGAGTGCAGCGCGCATTTTCTCCTCCTGATACTTTTGGATCAGGTATGTTGTCTCATTAAAACCTTACTAAGAAAACCCAGTGGGACAAAACTTAGTCAAGGAAAAAAGAGTGCAACTTGAATAAGTCTCCCCCTCATTTTAACACGTATCCTTTAAGTGACGTGTGTCCATCTTCCTTGAAAGTCGAATAAAGTCTTTGTAGCGAATGATTTGTCGCTTGATCCCTTAATGTGCAATCTTTTATGTTGAGCAATTTTGTATAATCTTCTTACGAGACTTTAGGTATCTTTTCCAAAAATTATCATATGTCCACGACTGTGTTTCGTTATATTCCTGCATCTACAAGACTAACCAAACTTGTTTTGATGGGTTAGTAAAATATAATCAAATATCGCTTATACCTTAAATGTTGCTTTGGACTAATTCCAATGTCTCTTCGCTTGACAAAGGTTATGACAATAAGCTCAAGTGAAAGATATTATAACCATACATAGCTAGCAAAACATATTAATGCACTTATGCATTTAACGATGACACTTCTAGAATGAGAATCTCTACTTTGATAGGAGATGATAATAGGCATTTCTTATAACAAATGACTTAACAACCTTTAACATACATTAAGGTTCAACTATGCCCATACTAAAATATCCAAACATCATCTTCTAGATGTACTTGGGGAATTGGTAAAATATAATTACATATATACTCGAACTGCAGTTCGAGTAATAGTTAGATCGTGCCAAGGTCATTAAAAAATTATCCCTCTAAAAGTTCGACAATTTCTCTCGATGATGCCTAGACATCATCACTGTAAACTGCGATTATAGTGAACTTTTAAAAGTAGAACGTCGATAAAACATGGCTAATTTAATCAAACTTATATCCCTCTTTATGCAAATATCTCGAGTTGTATAACACTCGATCTAACTATTTTAGTCCATACATATTCTATGAATATGATATAGTACGTTCTTGAGGTTTTGACATCATTAATGTTTCTAGAATTATCAATCCATGAGGGAATTCTTTCCATCTTATCCAAATATGCATGTGCATTCACTCTTCATGAGTTTTGCTACATAAACTTACCCATATAGCACATAGATATCTATATCATATGCAAAAATGTCATGAACACTTGCTTTTATCTTCAAAATTCATATTGTACCATGTTTGTACACTGTGTACATTGAGATGCCATAATAACATGTACATATTTTCTATGTATGTTTATTAGAGTATTGGTGCACTATAATTACATCCATAAGGTGTTTCAATTAACCTCTTAACCACTCAAATTCTTTAGAATACTCATGGGGAGTTCCAATTATATTCAATTCATTAACATATACAACATGTATATGTATTCAGATATGAATTTATATAATAATCATAATATTCTCGAGAACTTATTTTATATGACTTAGTATCAAGTGATACATAACTTTCCTAAGACGCATGTCAATTCTCTTTTATATATTACCAGACTAATAAGATATTGGAAAGTCAATGCATCCACCACTGGAGAATACATTTTCTCATAATCAATCATAGGTCTTTGTGAAAATTCTTGTGCCACCAATTTTGACTTATATCACTTAATTTGATTTTCACATGATTCGTGTAAAAGACACTTTTGTACTTTTGTATCCAACATATTTTACAACTTCAGTTGTATGGACTGTTGGTCCAGAAACTTTCCATTTCATTAGAGAACTAAACTCTGCCTTATTTGCGTCTTTCTATTTTGTCCAATCATTTCTTAATATTCATTCATAGGCAGATCTTAAATCTTGATCCTTATCATTTAATCATTTTAAGCGCTACATTATATACAAAAGTATAACGACGTCGATTTTTATTTCGATTCCATACATATCTTAGACATAATACAACTTATCGAGATCTCTTTATTTTTAGGTACCTGAGGTTCTTCTTGAACCATCATGTCTATTATCTCTTCAGGAGACCTTATTACTATAACCTCGACTTGACCATCTTAATTACTTGCTCCAATTTTCGAGGAATTTTATTATTGGAATCAACTAGTCTACCACGCTTTAGGCGTCCAACAGACTCATTACAAAAATATGTGGTTGTCCTCTTGGGACACAAATATAACTGGAGCATAAGCAGTTGATTATGTGACTTACTTAGTCACTCTATTTAGGTCAGTGAACTTGTCTGGTAATTTGTTCTTTAATATTGGTAAATGAATTATACTTTAAACTTCTAGTTCATAGTTTATAGTCTGAGGATCAAGATGACATGATAATTCATTTCACTTTTCAACTGCTTGTTATCTCCCCCTAATGTTGGGAACATTCATTCATTAAAGTGAAAACCAATGAGCCATAAACGATTTTTTCTCACTAATGGCTTTAAGTATTTAATCATAGACGATTATTTATACCCAACATATTCTCAAACTTTTTATAACTCCCATCTTTGTGCGGTGTGGTGGATGAGTTTCAATATATGTCGCATATCCAAAATCTTTGATGAGACATCTTTGGTTCCTGACAAAAAACCAACTTTATGGGAAGAACTATAACTTATTGGCTTGATGTGAATTGATGGTACTATATATAAAATTACATGTACCTAAATGAACTTTTGCTCCTCTCATGATCATTGGCTTTGTAACCAATAGTAATCTGGATTAATATGCTTGCTATCACATTAGCTAAGCCACAATCACACAAGCTTCAGGTTGTGGATTTGATAACCATTTAGACGATGCATCGATTTTAAAACACTAAATGGTATCATGTTTGTATAATTATTTTCATTATCATTTCCAGAATATTTGGGGATTCACACCCTACTTTTGTTGATCAATACTTAACTTCACTTGAGAGCAAATATGACATGTATAATTATCAAGACGAATCTTCTGGTTCTTCAATACTTTTCACATCATCATTAATGACTCGGTATGGTCTGGCCGGTCATGCCAATCATTAAATAATTATGATTATATATACTTTACTTGCACTCGTGTTTGTTTAATACACGATACTAAATACGAGAGGATAATGCATTATTATGTTTTACATCTTTTCCCATTTCATTTATTCTCTTATATTCAATCTCACAGTGCGCTACTTCTTGCTATCAATTTCATTATTAGCATGCTTAATCTAATTATCAATATGGGCATCGTTAAACTTTTTTTTAATGTACATGATCATGACCTTTAAATTGATATTTTCTTTATCACATCCTCTTCAGGGAATGGATTATAACTTTCATGGTCGCATCATTACAATTTCTTCACTATGTACATAATCACGTCCATTATACTAATCAGTATATCATCACATTCACTTCAAGGAATGGATTAGAGTCACAAAACTTTCATGGTGACTGTTTCAAACCTTATATATCTAGAGCGCATTTGAGGTTTGACAAGTGGATTTTTTTTCAACCTTCTTATATATCTCATTAGATGATGTAAATCAAGAAGTAGTTATATGACTGAGACAACAAAATTTGTCTATCGAAAATCTTACGAGCTTCCATAAATTTATAATGAGCTTACGTGAGACCCACACTTCATATGTCATGTCTTTACTTCAATTTATTTCAAATAAATGGGTCTTTTAAGCATGCTTATAAACTTCCATGGGAATGACAATAATACACAACTTTGGTCTTTGTTAGCCTTATTCAATAATATTTATATAAATGATAATCTCCAAAGGAAAATCATTAGACATCATTAGGCAGCGTCATATATGTTTTTCAATATAATGTTTTTACCATAAAGGAGATAATGGATATAAAATGAAAGATATCATGAATCATAAATTGCAATTATATATGCATGCATATAGATTTTATACTGAAATCTCAATTAATTTCTTTTATGCATATCAAACTACCACGAATAGAATTGTTCTTTAATGAATCAGAGAACCATAAAAAGCAAATATTATAACTCCAACGTACAATTATTTAGGTCTGATGGTTCTATTTCTTTTTCATAGTTATATATTCTATAATATCGTAAAAAAAATATGGAGAAACCTTGATGACTAAGTGTTCCCAATGAAATGTGATAATTTTCTAAAATTACATCTTTTATCTGAACATATGATAGAAACTAATATATGTATGAGAATACAACTCCATGTTTATCTAAGCAAAGACCTTCAAAATAATATACTGATTTAATTTTGTATACCATAAATAAATACGTTGCTTAGCTTGATAGCGAGTTCCTATCCCACAATTAAAAGTATAAAGTAATTAAGTTGAAGATAAAGTATATATTGAAAACAAAATACCGAATTATATCTCATACATAAATAACTTAATTATATAGACATAAAGTAAGATTCATTCATATTAATAATATAATAAAATTCAATAATTGAAACCTTTCATCGAAACTTTTCATACTAATACTACAATTAAATAAAAAAAACTAAGATAATGAATATTCATTTATATGTTGTGATAAATCCAATTTAATAAATATTAATGATAACTTTTCATCTTCTATATTTTAAAACGTTCATGAATTTTCATTCTTTGCCCAGTCACATGGGTATGAAATCTCTTCAAACCTTTCATACCTTTTTAATGATATAACTACTTCGGGAGCATATATCAGGTTTGACAAACAAAAATCAACTTCTCATCACATGACATTAGTTGAGAAGTAATTATATGTCCCAGTTGAGAAGTAATTATTTGTCTCAGTCAGATAATATTACCGGTCTAATATTTTACCACCTTTGATAATGAGATACAGGGAATACAAATTGGTACTTTAGATGATCTATTTCAACACATCATATACAAATAAATAGTATCATATAGAATACACGGTATATCATAAAATCAAATTACGTATGCAAGATAAAATAAAAGTTCATATAATATATAAGAGGTTCTCTTCTATCAATTATAATAAAAAAAATCATATAATTTATTTAATAACTTATCATAGTATATACTTGTAACCAATAAGTATATCTTACATATATGTGTCACGTTACTTTAAAACATAAACAAATATTTTATCAAGTTCCTATGATATTTTGGTAATAACATATGATTCTTTATTACTTGTATATAAACTCTTTCTTTAATCATATATTAGGAAAAGTGTCACACCCCGACCACGTAGAACATACAAAACGTGGCGGAAATGTCGGGGAGTGTTGTAACAGAATTAATTGTTTCAAATCCATGGCAATTGAAGTTTCGTTTTATTGATTAAAAGTGTTAAAATGTCTTAACAAACAAGGAAAAACAACAAAATTAACTAGTCTTGCATCTTTTATTGTCACTAAAGCCCAAGTCTGCCTATGTGTATCTTGATCATCTTATGCAACAGCTCCTGAAAAACACATGTGAAAATAGGTACGTCAGCATAAAAATGCCTGTGAGATACATAGGTTTTGTGAAAATGAGATTCATGACTTATGTTTAAGAAAATGTTTAGTCATGAACCTTTTAGTTTGCTTTGTTTTGTAAATCGTTTAAAAAGCAATAAGATCAGATGATATGTATAAGTAAAAGAATTATGTATGGTTAAATGAATAACCAAGTAAAATGAGTTTGTAAAAGATAAGTTGTTTTGTAAAACAATGTCTTGTGAAAAGTATGTTATTTGTATAAAATGTTATATATCTCAAATTGAAATGATTCAAATAACGCTACAATATGTGATATCATACAAGCACTTATATATAGGAAGTACCAGCGGCGTATCCACCATGCTTGTATCATATTACACACGCCTCATTACTTAAATCACTTACTCAAACCAAACCCCCGAAGTAAAATGTTTATGTATAATCAAATGTTTAATGTCTATGTTGAATGTTTACGTCAAAAGTCCTTGTATAAACCATGTCAAATGTTGATAATCCAAAAGTAGTCAAGTAATGTATAACCAAAATGATATGTATGGTAAGTAAAATTAAGACTACTTAAACCATAAGTAAAAATGTACAAAACAAAGTATTGAAGTAAAACTTGGTTTAAATCAAAGTTATGTTTTGTAAGATATATGCATGCTATACTGAATATGAACATTTATGCGGTGTTGTGAAAATTCATACATCCAAGCCTTGAGACAGCCGGATAACCCTTTTAGTTAAGGTTATCAAAAGAAGTATGTATTCGGATTCGGTCATTCCTTACGTCCAAACAAACCCGAGCTTTCAGGAATGGGATTTGTCAAGTCCTATGGTACCACTACCTACTACCGAGCGGCATGATCGGTGTTAATGAATGTACATTGTCTCATTTAAACAAACCAAATGTCATACCAAAATGTAAGCATGTGATGAAGATAATGTACCTAGTATGCTAGAGTAAACATACAAGGTAGAGCTGTAAAACAATGTGTCCATATGTTACTGGAACATATGCAACAGAGATGCAATGTAAAATGATGTACTAAGTATGCTAAGTTAACATACAAAGTAGAAAAGTCATGTAAATCAATGTGCTAGCATGCTATCAGTCAACATACATAGCAGAAATGTAATGTAAATCATGTACTAATAGTGTACTAATGAACATAACAAGTATATGATGTGAAAACAGGAAAGCATGAAAGTAACAAGTAGGCACATGTGTTTCACCCCAAAACAGTTTGGAAAACAGTAAAAGAGGGGTCTATGTACTCACTTGAGATTGCTTAGTAGTCCTTGAGTAACAACCAAACAATGCTAGAGATCGCGGATATCAAACGGCACCTAATATAGGTAACTATGTTAATAAACCGGACCTAAATCGGAGGATTTAGATAGAATGAGGGTTTGTAAACCAAACGAGTATAGAGACTCGTGTCATATGGTTTAACAAAGCCTACATACTAAATGAAACCTAACCTAAGTGTTTACGACCCATTACGACCCGTTTAGGTAGCTTATGCTACTTTAACGCGTCGTTCGCGTGAAACGCTTTCGGACCGTCTAACTAGTCCTATGACAAGTGTTATATGCCTAAACATGTTATATAATCAGTTATGTGACAAAATATTAGGTTACATATGCTTAATTACCAATTATACATGAAAAGGGTATTCTGGTAATTTACCTAAGGCATATAAACTACCTATCATACAACTACTCAAACGATGTGACCATAGGGTATAACCTCGGAAGGTTATTCCCTACCTACTATGGTCACCTAATGTATTTGGTCGGATCCTAATGATCGACCAAACTGGGTCAGGTTCGAAGGTATAAGCGATTTATTAGATCGCTTACCCTACGACCCTAGACAACGTGGAAATCAGTAGGCATAGTCCCAAGGGACTATAACCAACGTGATTACAATCACGTTGCGAAGTTCAAACGAACTTCGCATTGACCATAAGCTGGTCAACGCTGAAAGTCAAACAAAGTTTGACTTTCTGACTCTAAAAGCAATAAAAGATCGAAAGAATACTTACGAAGGGTCCCCGAATGCTAATCCCGATTCAAGTAGCTCAGGTATGAAACAATGGTTTCAACTTAGAGCTCCTCAAATCAGAATTCTAGTGATTAAAGCAATGGGGGTGGATGGGTATATATAGTTTTCGGTCCACCGTTAAGATCATTTCATGGAAACCGTGCTTTAATCGCAACCGTACAAGTGTCGGGACCTTATGGTAGCTAGAAATTGATCCTTATCAGCTGACTAGACAATTGGGAATGTGTGGTGGAGGATTAAACAGCTGCAACCTGCTGTTTGATACATTTAATCTGGTCAGAAGGTGCCACGCGGGCCGCGTGAGAATGTTCAGAATCTGAGGCGGGCCGCCTGGCCTGCACAGATCAGAACTAAGTTTGCAGAATGACAGTTTCAGTCCCTGCACGTGTTTAAGGCCATTTCCGACACTTCTAAGGCCCGTAAAGCCAACTTTAAGGCCCTAAAATGATGCCTAAACATTGTGGACATGAAACATGCTCAAAAATATGCCGGATGTTGGTTCGTTTGGTCGTACGAACGCGATGTTCGCTTAATTACGACGGAATGCGCATAAGCGCGAAAAACGATCCAAATGACGTGACGAATGGATTTTTGGCAAGCCAAACACTAAAGCATAATATAGTCATGCTTACATAACTTTTTGGATGTCCGGATGTATTCAGAACGTGAGTTATGCACAAAAATGCAAACTTGTGCACTTTTTGACACTTTTAGTCCCTGAATGACACAAAAGTTTATTTTAGCATACCGAACACCTCAAAGCCTATTTCTAAGCTATGTGGAGGATATTTATGGTATGTTTAACTTATGGTCATGCTTCGGAATGTCTGTTACAGTTCAAATTGGCATACTTTCGCAGTTTGTCAAGTTTAGTCCCTGTAAGCGAATTAGCTTGTTTTTGCCATACCAAAGCCTTCAAAACTTATTTCTAAGTTATGTAAAGGTTATTTTAGGTATGTTAAGCCTATGTCACTATTCCGGAGTGTTTGTTGCATTAAACTGGTTATATTTACGCATCGGTGCGCGTATAACCTTCCAGAAAGCGATTTAGAGCTTGGAAATGAACAAAAATTGATATGTGCAAATGATACACATATTTTTACAAATCCCAAGCATGAAATATAATAATTCATTGGTTTGGTATTTGTTTGATGGCCGTGGAGGCACAGGTGTTACAGTCTCCCCTACTTTAGGAAATTTCGTCCCGAAATTTATTTAGAGGAAACTTGTGAGAGTTTAAAACATAAAGTTGAAAAGATCGAACAACATTGGTTAGGGTTCTGAACTTCTAGTAACCTTAATAACATCATGCTTGCAATGTAAGAGGGACACTTATATACAAGTATATGAAGCGTCATTGGTGCGTCCACCATACCTCCATTACATCGTTCTCATTTTGTTATTGTTGTCGCTATCGGTTCTCACACATAATAAATCTTACTGGGTTTCTGTGCACTAAATTTCATAATTATGTACGCGTCCATAATTAGACAATTCCTTGCATAGTTCACTCAGTTCATTTTATAATGTGCAGGGGAAAACCAAATGAACAATCCTGTGATGAGTGTGACTAGACCGCCATAGAGTCCTTTTAATTAAATCATTAAATGATCTAAATAGACTATCAAGGAGTCTGTTCAGCTACATCACTAGATGTCGTTCTTTAACCAAATTGTGAATCAATCTTTTAGACTAGACCACTAAAAGGATCTCTTATGAAACATGGAGCGGTACTTATATAATCCAAGGGTCTTAACTATTACATAGAAGCCCATTGAGGATTGAAGGTAGTACCTTTTGAATATCCTGCTACGAATCCCTCATATGAAGATATGAAAGATCCTGCGAGGATTTGGATAACGAATATCCAGAGTATTAAAAACACAAAAATGCATAAAAGAAAACATAAGATGAATAAACACATAGTCACATAACCACAAAATTGTTTAACTAGAAGTTTGTTCTGCTAACAGAGCACATGTATTTAAAGCACACTGGGAATCCATCTCGTGGATTTCATTTGGCACTTTAAACATTATCAAGAATCTAACTATAAAGATAGAAAGATTCAAAAAGAAAATTCGATTTCGATTATTAGAACCCGAAATGTTCGAATTAAGGTACATAAAGAATCCAATTAAGGACTCTGATTTGAATGATGATCATCCACAAGGGTCTAAATATGAAGATAAAAAGATCCCATATGGATTTTAGAAGTTGAAGATGTTTTGAAACCTTGCACTGGACGTGCTTATGTCAAAACATGAAGTTGAAATGCTTTACGAAGTTGAGATGCCAGATATGCCAAGGTGACATATGAAGCGAAATTTGAAAGTTAAGTCAATGTACGAGGAAAATATTTTTGAAAACTGTGCATGGGGTTCTTTTAAGAAAAATGTGTTTAATGTTTTTGAAACCTTATATATAATACTTTTGAAATCATAAAGTAGGTGTATTAGATAGATATATTTACAAAAAAAAGAATGTTTTAAAATCATGCTAGATGAATTTTGAAATTATGTATAAGGTTTTTGAAAGACATGAATGATGCTTTTCGAAATCATGCATAAGAAAATGTATTGTGTTAATATTGTCTTCAGACTATATGAAATATTTTGAAATTATAAAGGTTGGTTTTGATAACATGGCCAATGTTTTTGAAATAACATAGACAATGCATCAAGAAAAATTATTTTCAAACTATATGAAATGTTTTGAGATCATGAAGATTGTTTTTGAAATACTTGTACTATATATGTTGAAAAATCAAAACGTAATGTCACACCCCGACCACGTGGAACATACAAAACGTGGCGGAAACATCGGGGCGTGTTGCAACAGAATTAATGTTTCATAACCATGGATATCAAAAGTGTTTCGTTTTATTAATCATTGAATAATTACATCGTTTGGAAATCTAAATACACTATTTAAACATAGTCTATCATTGTTATTTAGTCACTAAGGCCTTGTCCAGTCCTATGTGAGCATGCATCTTATCAATCGATATCATCCAACAATACCTGAAACATATGTGAAAACGAGGTCAGCAAAGAAATGCTGGCGAGTACATAGGTTTTGTAGGAGTGTCGAAATCATGGCTAGTTTAGATGTTGCAATACTTTATTTAAAAACCTTGTTTTGAAAAGAGTATAATATTGCAACTTAATTAACCAACTCAAATCAAGCGGGTTATAATTTGTAAAACCTCGTAGCCATGACTCTTAACCCAAAAACATTTGTTTTAGTAAATTATTTGGAAAACAATGAGATCAGATGATATGTATAAATAAGAGAATAATGCATGATTAAATGAATAACCATGTAAAAATGAGTTTGTATAAGATAAGTTGTTTGTAAATAAATGTCTTGTGAAAAGTATGTTACTTGTATAAAATGTTCTATGTCTCAAACTGAAATGATTCAAATAACGCTACAATATGTAATACCATACAAACACTTATATATAGGAAGTACCAGCGGCGTATCCACCATGTTTGTATCATATTACACACGCATCGCTACTTAATCACTTAATCAAACCAAACCAATAAAGAAATGTTCATGTCAAATGTAAATCATGTAATATGTATAGCCAATCGTTAAAACATCGTGTGAAAACCCAATCGTTACCCAATCGTTAAAACATCGTGTGAAAACCAATCGTAAATCGTTTAATTCGTTTTAGGTCGTGAAACTACTTATGTGGTCGTCTCGCTAATAACATTCAAACCTTCTTGACTTTCGTCGCTTCTCGTTTTCGTCGCTTCTCGATTTCGTCGCTTCTCGATTTCGTCGCTTCTCGTATTCGCATTAACAAACCTCCATAGGGTAAGTTAACACTTACAGATTCAGTCGCTACCCACAACACCCACACATAACCACGGGTGCAGTAAATAACGGGATTTGTCAGATCCTATGGTACCATAACCTAATACTGGTCGGCTTGATCATTGCTAATGAATGTCATATGTTATGTAACTACAACCAACAAGTTTGTTCACTTTATGAAATCGTTATTAGTTTTGTATAAATCGCCTTTATCGTTTTTGAAACTATTTGTTATAACATCGAAAACATTTAGCACATATGAGTCACCCCAAAACAATTGAAAACAGTAAAATAGGGGAAGAATGTACTCGCCTGAGAATGCTTGGAGGTCTTGAACAACAACCAAACAAAGCTTGAGGGAGCACGGAATCAATCGGCAATCTAAAACTATATAAATAAACCGGACCTAAATCGGGAGATCGGATAGGATGAGGCTTGGTAAACCAAACGAGTTTTGGAACTCATATGATATGGTTTAACAAGACCTACATACTACAATGAAACCAAACCTAAGTGCTATCGACCCATTACGACCCGTTTAGGTAGCTTATGCTACTTTAACGCGTCGTTCGCGTGAAACGCGTTCGGACCGTCTAACTAGTCCTATGACAAGTGTTATATGCCTAAACATGTTACATAATCAGTTATATGACAAAGGTTTAGGTTACATATGCTTAATTACCAATTATACATGAAAAGGGTATTCTGGTAATTTACCTAAGGCATATAAACTACCTATCATACAACTACTTAAACGATGTGACCATAGGGTATAACCTCGGAAGGTTATTCCCTACCTACTATGGTCACCTAATGTATTTGGTCGGATCCTAATGATCGACCAAAAGGGTCGAGTTCGAAGGTATAGGCGATTTATTAGATCGCCTACCCTACGACTCTAGACAACGTGGTAATCAGTGGGCATAGTCCCAAGGGACTATGACCAACGTGATTACACTCACGTTGCGAAGTTCAAACGAACTTCGCATTGACCATTA
Source organism: Helianthus tuberosus (assembly GCA_030545235.1). Classification (NCBI taxonomy): domain Eukaryota; kingdom Viridiplantae; phylum Streptophyta; class Magnoliopsida; order Asterales; family Asteraceae; genus Helianthus; species Helianthus tuberosus. Next base: position 110,650,078 of record CM060412.1, on the reverse strand, counting down.
CTGGTCAACGCTGAAAGTCAAACAAAGTTTGACTTTCTGACTCGAAAAGCAATAAAATAAGGAAAAGAACGAAAGAATACTTACCCAGGGTCCCCGAATGCTAATCCCGACTTCAAGAACTCAGGTATGAAACAATGGTTTCAACTTAGAGCTCTCAAAATCAGAATTCTAGTGCATTTGAAGTAATGGGGGGTGGGGTATTTATAGTATTCGGTCCACCGTTGAGATCGTTTCTTGGAAAAGGGGAAACGATCAAGGCCGTACATGTGTTGGAACCTTATGGTGGCTAAAAATGCCATCCTTATCTAATGACTAGATAATTAGGAACATGTGGATGTGGTTAATTCTGATGAAAACAGGCTGTTTAAACATTGCATCTGGTCAGAAGACCCCATACGCATCGTATGGTATACATACCATACGCATCGTATGGTGCAAGTTTGGCAGAATTACAGTTTTGGTCCCTGAACTGTATTTTGGCCATTTTTGACACGTTTAAGGCCCGTTAACCCCATTTCAAAGCTCTAAAATGAAGTTAAAGTATAGGGAACTTAAAACATGCTCAAAAATATCTCGGATGTCGGTTCGTTTAGCCGTACGAACGCGATGTTCGCTTAATTACGACGGAATGCGCATAAGCGCGAAAAACGATCCAAATGACGAAACGAACGGATTTTTCTTAAGGCGAACACTAAAATATAATGTAGTCATGCTTACATAAATTTTTGGATGTCCGAATGTATGCAGAACGTGAGTTACGCGTAAAGATGCAAACTTGTGCACTTTTTGACACTTTTAGTCCCTGAATGACCCTAAAGTTTATTTTAGCACACCGAACCCCTCAAAGCCTATTTCTAAGCTATGTGAAGGATATTTAGGGTATGTTTAACTTATGGTCATGCTCCGGAAGGTCTGTTACAGTTCAAATTGGCATACTTTCGCAGTTTGTCAACTTTAGTCCCTGTAAGCGATTAAACTTTGATTTCACCACACCAAACCTTCCAAAACTTATAACTAAGTTATGTAAAGGTTATTTAAGGTATGTTAAGCCTATTTCACTTTTCCAGAGTGTTCGTTGGATTAAACTGGTTATATCTACACATCAGAGCGCGTATAACCCTCCAGAAAGTGATTTAGAGTTTGAAATTGAACAAGAATTGATATGTATAAACGATACACATATTTTTACCAATCCCAAGTATGAAATATAATATTTCATTGGTTCGGTATTTGTTTGATGGCCGTGAAGGCACAGGTGTTACAGTCTCCCCTACTTTAGGAAATTTCGTCCCGAAATTTATTTAGAGGAAACTTGTGAGAGCTTGAAAATATGAAGTTGAAAAGATCAAACAACATTGGTTAGGGTTCTGAACTTCTAGTAACCTTTAATAACATCATGATTGCAATGTAAGAGGGATACTTATATACAAGTATATGAAGCGTCATTGGTGCGTCCACCGTACCTTCATTACATTGTTCTTATTTTGTTATTGTTGTCACTATCGGTTCTTACACATAATAAACCTTACTGGGTTTCTGTGCACTAAATTTCATAATTATGTACATGTCCATAATCAGATAATTCCTTGCACAGTTCACACAGTCTATTTTATAGTGTGTAGGGGAAAACCAAATGAACAATCATGTGATGAGTGTAACTAGACCGCCATTGAGTCCTTTTGATTAAATCAATGAATGATCTAAATAGACTATCAAGGAGTCTGTTCAGCTACATCACTAGATGTCGTTTTCTAACCAAATTGTGAATCAATCTTTTTGACTAGACCACCAAATGGGTCTCTTATGAATCATGGAATGGTACTATATAACCCAAGGGTCTTAACTACTAAGTAGAAGCCCATAAGGATTTAAGGTAGTACCTTTTTGAAAATCCTACTATGAATCCCTCATATGAAGACATGAAAGATTCTATGAGGATTTGAAAATCGGATCACACTAAAACATAAAGGAGAACACATAACACATAATCACATAGTCGCATAATCGCTTATTCGTATAATCGTTTAATTTGTTATCTTTGGACATGGGTATTTAAAGCATACTAGGAATCCAATCCGTGGATTTCATTTGGTACTTTAAATATTTTCAAGAATCTAACTATAAAGATAGAAAGATTCAAAAAGAAAATTCGATTTCGATTATTAGGAACCGAAGTGTTCGAATTAAGGTACATAAAGAATCCAATTAAGGACTCTGATTTGAATGATGATCATCCACAAGGATCTAATTGTAAAGATAAAAAGATCCCATATGAATTTTAGAAGTTGAAGATGTTTTGAAATCTCGCACGGGATGTGCTTAAGTCAAAACATGAAGTTGAAATGCTTATGAAGTTGAGATGCTAGATATGTCAAGGCGACATATGAAGCAGAATTTGAAGGTTATGTAAATGTGTGAGGAAAATATATTTGGAAAACTATGCATCGGTTAAAAAAAAATGTTTTTGAAACCTTATATATATAATATTTTGAAATCATAAAGTAGGTGTATTAGATAGATATTTTTACAAAAATATTTTAAAATCATGCGAGATGAATTTTGAAATTATGTATAAGGTTTTTGAAAATATGAATGATGCTCTCCGAAATCATGCACTTGATAAGAAAATGTATTGTGTTAATATTGTCTTCAGACTATATGAAATATTTTGAAATTTGAAAGGTTGGTTTTGATAACATGGCCAATGTTTTTGAAATAACATAGACAATGTATCTTGAAAAATTGTTTTCGAACTATATGAAATGTTTTGAGATCATGAAGATTGTTTTGAAATACTGGTACTGTGTATGTTGAAAAATCAAAACGTAATGGGTATGAGATTTGAAAATACCCTTAGTTATCTAACCAAGGATTTAAAGGCACAGATGTGCGAAAAGCACGATTACTCATAATGTCACTTAATTTTCTGTACTTTGTTTCTTAGGGTGAAACGAGTACTTAAAATTTTCGAGGGAATCATGAGCAATCATTTGAAAGAGAGAAATCACAAAAGTAGTTTGTAAGGTACATAGTTCCTTGATGTAGGTATCATAGGAAAAGCCATACACACCTAGCAGGGGGTTGAGCTGGTTGGTTGGGGACTGCTTTACCATTGTGAGCGACCATGGCGAAGTTCTGAGAAGCCTTTCGCTTCTTTGACTTCTTAGGGGATCGTTCATCCATGGTCTTTGATTCCTCGATTGGTTTATTGGCTGATGGTGTTGTCGCCTGACTAGGTCCTGCCTGTCTTGGTGACTCTTGAGTGGCTTCATCCTGGAGATGATACATGGCAATAGGTAATTCAACAGTCTTCAGGACTACTTCGCCTATTCGCTGAGCGAATTTGGCTGCTTGCTCAGATATCTGCGCGTCATCGTGATGAAGAGACATTCTTGAAGAAAAAGAAAGGCATAGGGAGAAACAGGTAAAAGAGTATTGGACAATCAAAACAGAATGATAACGCATGAAGATTGCGATCATTTGTTTGTTACCTAAGGCAAACAAATGAGACGGTGACTGATCAAAGTAAATGGGTCAAAAATAATGTATTGCAAAGACATGCTCGCTTATAAGTGAACACTCACCCCAAGAATTCCCAGGTAAGCACAACTGGTCTCGCGTCTGATGAGATGTATACGAAGTGCTTGCCTAGACAGAAAACCCAGAATACAGGCATTCACCCTTCCAGTTTGCACGTGTTCACATTATTTAAAACCCAAAACCTTGACGAAGTTTTGAAAACTCAAAGAGGTTCAAAACCATATAATAGAGAGTTCAAAACCTAGTAATCAATCATCCTAGAACAGATGATTAGTTTTCAAAGCGGTTTTGAATTTTATGTTCTTGTTGTGGTTGTCGCCTAAGGATAGGCGACAGTATTGTTTTATGACTAAACGCAAGTAAACTCGCGTTAGGGTCCTAAGAAGGTTATAGACTAGGTCAAAGCATTACTAATTACTAATAACCTAATTCCCTATAACCATTGGCTCTGATACCATCTTTTCTGTCACACCCCGACCACGTGGAACATACAAAACGTGGCGGAAACATCGGGGCGTGTTGCAACAGAATTAATGTTTCATAACCATGGATATCAAAAGTGTTTCGTTTTATTAATCATTGAATAATTACATCGTTTGGAAATCTAAATACACTATTTAAACATAGTCTATCATTGTTATTTAGTCACTAAGGCCTTGTCCAGTCCTATGTGAGCATGCATCTTATCAATCGATATCATCCAACAATACCTGAAACATATGTGAAAACGAGGTCAGCAAAGAAATGCTGGCGAGTACATAGGTTTTGTAGGAGTGTCGAAATCATGGCTAGTTTAGATGTTGCAATACTTTATTTAAAAACCTTGTTTTGAAAAGAGTATAATATTGCAACTTAATTAACCAACTCAAATCAAGCGGGTTATAATTTGTAAAACCTCGTAGCCATGACTCTTAACCCAAAAACATTTGTTTTAGTAAATTATTTGGAAAACAATGAGATCAGATGATATGTATAAATAAGAGAATAATGCATGATTAAATGAATAACCATGTAAAAATGAGTTTGTATAAGATAAGTTGTTTGTAAATAAATGTCTTGTGAAAAGTATGTTACTTGTATAAAATGTTCTATGTCTCAAACTGAAATGATTCAAATAACGCTACAATATGTAATACCATACAAACACTTATATATAGGAAGTACCAGCGGCGTATCCACCATGTTTGTATCATATTACACACGCATCGCTACTTAATCACTTAATCAAACCAAACCAATAAAGAAATGTTCATGTCAAATGTAAATCATGTAATATGTATAGCCAATCGTTAAAACATCGTGTGAAAACCCAATCGTTACCCAATCGTTACCCAATCGTTAAAACATCGTGTGAAAACCAATCGTAAATCGTTTAATTCGTTTTAGGTCGTGAAACTACTTATGTGGTCGTCTCGCTAATAACATTCAAACCTTCTTGACTTTCGTCGCTTCTCGTTTTCGTCGCTTCTCGATTTCGTCGCTTCTCGATTTCGTCGCTTCTCGTATTCGCATTAACAAACCTCCATAGGGTAAGTTAACACTTACAGATTCAGTCGCTACCCACAACACCCACACATAACCACGGGTGCAGTAAATAACGGGATTTGTCAGATCCTATGGTACCATAACCTAATACTGGTCGGCTTGATCATTGCTAATGAATGTCATATGTTATGTAACTACAACCAACAAGTTTGTTCACTTTATGAAATCGTTATTAGTTTTGTATAAATCGCCTTTATCGTTTTTGAAACTATTTGTTATAACATCGAAAACATTTAGCACATATGAGTCACCCCAAAACAATTGAAAACAGTAAAATAGGGGAAGAATGTACTCGCCTGAGAATGCTTGGAGGTCTTGAACAACAACCAAACAAAGCTTGAGGGAGCACGGAATCAATCGGCAATCTAAAACTATATAAATAAACCGGACCTAAATCGGGAGATCGGATAGGATGAGGCTTGGTAAACCAAACGAGTTTTGGAACTCATATGATATGGTTTAACAAGACCTACATACTACAATGAAACCAAACCTAAGTGCTATCGACCCATTACGACCCGTTTAGGTAGCTTATGCTACTTTAACGCGTCGTTCGCGTGAAACGCGTTCGGACCGTCTAACTAGTCCTATGACAAGTGTTATATGCCTAAACATGTTACATAATCAGTTATATGACAAAGGTTTAGGTTACATATGCTTAATTACCAATTATACATGAAAAGGGTATTCTGGTAATTTACCTAAGGCATATAAACTACCTATCATACAACTACTTAAACGATGTGACCATAGGGTATAACCTCGGAAGGTTATTCCCTACCTACTATGGTCACCTAATGTATTTGGTCGGATCCTAATGATCGACCAAAAGGGTCGAGTTCGAAGGTATAGGCGATTTATTAGATCGCCTACCCTACGACTCTAGACAACGTGGTAATCAGTGGGCATAGTCCCAAGGGACTATGACCAACGTGATTACACTCACGTTGCGAAGTTCAAACGAACTTCGCATTAACCATTACTGGTCAACGCTGAAAGTCAAACAAAGTTTGACTTTCTGACTCGAAAAGCAATAAAATAAGGAAAAGAACGAAAGAATACTTACCCAGGGTCCCCGAATGCTAATCCCGACTTCAAGAACTCAGGTATGAAACAATGGTTTCAACTTAGAGCTCTCAAAATCAGAATTCTAGTGCATTTGAAGTAATGGGGGGTGGGGTATTTATAGTATTCGGTCCACCGTTGAGATCGTTTCTTGGAAAAGGGGAAACGATCAAGGCCGTACATGTGTTGGAACCTTATGGTGGCTAAAAATGCCATCCTTATCTAATGACTAGATAATTAGGAACATGTGGATGTGGTTAATTCTGATGAAAACAGGCTGTTTAAACATTGCATCTGGTCAGAAGACCCCATACGCATCGTATGGTATACATACCATACGCATCGTATGGTATACATACCATACGCATCGTATGGTGCAAGTTTGGCAGAATTACAGTTTTGGTCCCTGAACTGTATTTTGGCCATTTTTGACACGTTTAAGGCCCGTTAACCCCATTTCAAAGCTCTAAAATGAAGTTAAAGTATAGGGAACTTAAAACATGCTCAAAAATATCTCGGATGTCGGTTCGTTTAGCCGTACGAACGCGATGTTCGCTTAATTACGACGGAATGCGCATAAGCGCGAAAAACGATCCAAATGACGAAACGAACGGATTTTTCTTAAGGCGAACACTAAAATATAATGTAGTCATGCTTACATAAATTTTTGGATGTCCGAATGTATGCAGAACGTGAGTTACGCGTAAAGATGCAAACTTGTGCACTTTTTGACACTTTTAGTCCCTGAATGACCCTAAAGTTTATTTTAGCACACCGAACCCCTCAAAGCCTATTTCTAAGCTATGTGAAGGATATTTAGGGTATGTTTAACTTATGGTCATGCTCCGGAAGGTCTGTTACAGTTCAAATTGGCATACTTTCGCAGTTTGTCAACTTTAGTCCCTGTAAGCGATTAAACTTTGATTTCACCACACCAAACCTTCCAAAACTTATAACTAAGTTATGTAAAGGTTATTTAAGGTATGTTAAGCCTATTTCACTTTTCCAGAGTGTTCGTTGGATTAAACTGGTTATATCTACACATCAGAGCGCGTATAACCCTCCAGAAAGTGATTTAGAGTTTGAAATTGAACAAGAATTGATATGTATAAACGATACACATATTTTTACCAATCCCAAGTATGAAATATAATATTTCATTGGTTCGGTATTTGTTTGATGGCCATGAAGGCACAGGTGTTACACGTAATGGGTATGAGATTTGAAAATACCCTTAGTTATCTAACCAAGGATCCAAAGGCACAGATGTGCAGAAGCATGATCACTCATAATGTCACTTTCTTTTCTGTACTTTGTTTCTTAGAATGAAACGAGTACTTAAAATTTTTGAGGGACTCATGAGCGATCATTTGCAAGAGAGAATCACAAGAGTAGTTTGTAAGGAACATAGTTCCTTAATGCAGGTATTATAGGGAAATGCCATAAACACTTGTTATTATACTTGTATATCAGAATTGTGATCAACAACTTTTATTTATGAACAAGACATATTGTTTCACATTACAAGAAAACAAAAGAAACAAAGGCATAAGACAGCAACATCCTTTGTTCAGCTGAATGCTCATCCAAGGGTTGGATTTGCACTGACTATCTTCGGGCAGTTGTTCCTGAAATGGCTCGTCTCGCCACAGTTGTAGCAAGTACCAGACGGAAAACGAGCTTGAGTAGGGTTGACTTGGAGTTGGGTAGCAGCATGTCACACCCCTTTCTACGGCGGAAGCACGAGGTGTGATCATGAAAGGTTCTCATTGCATACGAAGAGTAAACATACTACATGCTCAAAAATAACTTCAAATATTACATTACCAAAAACATATGCCAAGTGTTTACAACACTAGATAACATATTGTCTTAAAAGTCACGACTTTATTTAAAGATAAACAAAGCGACATCCACGAGCATGTGTAAGACCACGCGCACATCCACCCTAGCTACCTGAAATACATGTGAGTTTTGGAAAAACGTCAACATAATGTTGGTGTGAATTCATGCAGTTTTGTATTTCATGTTTGTATACTTTGTATGAAAACATAGTTTGTGAGTAAATCAAGTTTTCATAAATAAATTCAGTTTCATGTGTACACCACGTACACTTGTATAAATTCAATTTCTTCTTGAGTACCCCACGTACTCAAGTATAATTCTCATTTTCTTGAGTACCCCACGTACTTCAAGTATAATTCAATCTTCTTGAGTACCCCACGTACTTCAAGTTATATATCAATTTTAGTATGGTATGAATTTTATGTAAATACAGTATTTCTGTAAATATCAGATTGTTAATGGGTTGCAAAGCCATTAACATGTGGCACGTCATAGGAAGTCACCAAACCTAAGGCATTTAATTGGTATATTCTGAGACACAAAAGCACTCCTCGGTTCTCGCCCCGACCGGGAGTGTGGCTGCCAGGCACCCGTTAGATCTAACCTTTTGTTCTGCGGTCTGAATGTATACGTTGATTAATGGTGCTTCTTTACCCTATTCGTGACACTATTTCTCATAACGCATCCTACTTGGTTCTCGTCCTCACCAAGCGCGTTTCTTGTTATCATTTCTCATAGCGCCTCATACTTGGTTCTCGTTCTCACCAAGTGCGCTTCTCATATTCTTATATTTCGTCACACTTGGTTCTCGTTCTCACCCAGTGTACTTCTTGTATTCTTATATTTTGTCACACTTGGTTCTCGTTCTCACCCAGTGTACTTCTTGTATTCTTATATTTTGTCACACTTGGTTCTCGTTCTCACCAAGTGTACTTCTTGTATTCTTATATTTTGTCACACTTGGTTCTCGTTCTCACCAAGTGTACTTCTTGTATTTATATCATACCATTTATAAATATTGTACTTTTGTACATGTATTTCACCCCCGAAGTTATAAAAACTGAAAACAGTTAAAAAGAAAAGGGGGAGCATGAACTCACAACTTTGCGTTCCTAGAGTCGTAAACTCCACCGGATTTGCTTAATTAACGTCGTAACCTATACGCGTTTTCTTATCGTTAGTCACTAGACTTGCGTCGCACAAGTACAGTCACTCTCTTTTGTATATATTCTTGTGTTAAAAATATTCTATATTTTTAACTACGTATCTTACTTATATTATTTTCTCACAAATAAATATAAGTCTTTTGTGTTTTGCACTTTGCACCCGAATCATGTATCTTGTATTTTGTATGTGCATTTTTATATTTCTACTCCTCATGAGTAATTAGTGTATTTTTAAGTCTTAATACACTAGCACGTATAACACATACTATATACACTTAGCACAAAAGTTGGTGATCAAATAATATATATTTTTCTTTCAAAAATATATACTTAATATCCATTTTTATTCTTGAAAAATCACCATTTCTCATCACCAAAAATTAGGGAAACCTTGGTAATACTTTTAAATACATTTTTAGGGAATAAGTTTCTCAAAAACTTATATTTTTTCTAAGCGTCAAAATTTATAAAAATTTTGACAGAGTTTCCCCTAAAAATGGAGGTTTCCCACGTTTTCAAAATGTGTGTTTATTTTCTTTTAAATCATTATCAATCATCAACAACAATTATCAACAATACTCATCAGCAATAATCACTAGTTTCTCCATTTCATGAACTTGAATATTTACAAAAATGTGTAGTAACTTACTAGCACATTTAGTAAGTCTTGTTATCTTTAAAAATAAGTTTAATTTCTTAAAAACTTTATTTTTAAAGAATATGAAGTTTCACAACTTCTAGTCGGTTTTTACGAAACTTATTTCTTTGTTAAAACCTTTGTTACACAAGTGTCCACACACTTGTTTGTTCACAAAAACCACTTTTGTTTGTGTAAGATCCGGTTTAGAACATGTGATTTCTTTTGATGCTTGGTCTTTTGAAAATACCACTTGTAGATACATAGATCTACTAGTTCTAAACACTTTTGTACAAGTTAAAACATTTTTACACAAGTTCATGGTTTATGTGTGGTAGGGTTTCACCCTTTAACCCTTGTTACTTCTAAACTAGCTTTATGTTAAGATCCATGATCTTACCAAACCGGGTTAAACGATGATCCGAGCTACCACATCATAGATCGGGTCTAGATAACCATATATTTCAAATACTACAACCTTTACACAACTTATGTGCTATTAACCACCATTTTTCATGCTTTTAGTAGACTTTTGTGCATCTTTTCGCATTTTAACGAGATTTAACCAACACAAATCCTTTTAACCACTTTAGATAAGTTCAAATATGAGTTTTAAACATTATACCTCTAGCTCAAGGCTAGGGAAGAATCTATGCGCAAAAGAGGTGGATAAAAGCAAAGTAGAGAGGTCCTTCGCCTTCCGTTTGCTCCAAGACTCCTAATACGTGACCCTTAACACTTGTGTGATGTTGGAATGTGATGAAGGAAGCTCGAAAAATTGATGGATATAGGGATGTTTGGCCGTGAGCTTGGTAGAGAGAAAGAGAGAGTTTTTGGTTGAGTGAAAGTGAGGTGAATGATCATATGGATTAATCTTCCAACTTATAGACAAATCTCAAGTGCATTACCCAATGGAAATTATGTCTAGATGATACTAGACATTTGGATTATTTAAATCTCTAAGTACACAAGGAGTGTCCCCCTTCATGGGGACGGTTGTAATGGGGGGGGGGGTCCTTAGTTCATTTCCAACTAATTATTAAGCATTAGTTAGGTTAAGTTAAGTATTTAACTTGGTTATTAGTATGTTATGTGTTATAGCGGGTGTTAGGGTATACGGGGTCCCTAACTAGCTCAGAAAAAGATACATAATGAAAATAATAATATTTTCATGTTCCGGGTATGGTCCGGTTATTCGGTTACATACCGATTCGTTAAAGCGCTAAATTACACTTTTTAGTGTCGTTTAAGTACCCTTCTTGTACTCTTTCAATTCCCAACACTTAGGGAAATATTCTGGATAATAAAACAACATTTCTGCATAATATTTATATGTCTAATGCTGATTTATTGCTGAATTTTATAAATTCTGCACTTAAAGTGCGTTTCGGGTGCTTTTTAGTGCTTATTTTTGCTTTCGTATTGCATATATATTAACCCTTGTATGTACTCTTGGGTTTTAATGCATTCTTGTTGTCGGACCTACACCTAGGTTCCAATTTTATTGTCTGACTGCTTTCTGCAGTTCTGTTGACACATTGTGTCTTACCGGTGAGTTTACTATTATTCTGACGCAACGCTCTCGTTTATGCAAAAAGCAATATTTTGTAGTATACAACGTGCATGAATTCACTTGTTTAATCATGTGTTCAGACATTGCTAACACTTAAACTCATAATTGCAGTCATTAAGCAATAATTAATGTGTACGGAAATTACCGGTTTGGGCCAGTTGTCACACAGCAAGATTTGCAACAGCTTTGTTTTGGATAGCAAAGCGGCATGTGTTAATCAAATGTCCCCTCCGTCCACAGTAGGTACATTTGAGGCAGGGTATGAGGTTTGAATGATGACCGTTGCATCGCTTGCACCTAGGAGCAGTTCCTAAGTACGGCTTCCTAGCTGGTGGCCTTGCCACTTGGCTAGGTCCCGCTTGATTAGGTGTAACCGCTGCGGGTTTCCTTGAAGCCTCACGCTTCCTTGATGTTGGTGCAAGCCTGACTTCTGCTTCCTTTGGTGGCTCTTGAGTGGCTTCATTGTCGAGACGAGAGGCTTCATTGTTGAGACGAGCCATGGCAATGCCTAAATCTACAGTCTTCTGAATCACTTCGCCTATTTGCTGGACATACAAAACGTGGCGGAAATGTCGGGGAGTGTTGTAACAGAATTAATTGTTTCAAATCCATGGCAATTGAAGTTTCGTTTTATTGATTAAAAGTGTTAAAATGTCTTAACAAACAAGGAAAAACAACAAAATTAACTAGTCTTGCATCTTTTATTGTCACTAAAGCCCAAGTCTGCCTATGTGTATCTTGATCATCTTATGCAACAGCTCCTGAAAAACACATGTGAAAATAGGTACGTCAGCATAAAAATGCCTGTGAGATACATAGGTTTTGTGAAAATGAGATTCATGACTTATGTTTAAGAAAATGTTTAGTCATGAACCTTTTAGTTTGCTTTGTTTTGTAAATCGTTTAAAAAGCAATAAGATCAGATGATATGTATAAGTAAAAGAATTATGTATGGTTAAATGAATAACCAAGTAAAATGAGTTTGTAAAAGATAAGTTGTTTTGTAAAACAATGTCTTGTGAAAAGTATGTTATTTGTATAAAATGTTATATATCTCAAATTGAAATGATTCAAATAACGCTACAATATGTGATATCATACAAGCACTTATATATAGGAAGTACCAGCGGCGTATCCACCATGCTTGTATCATATTACACACGCCTCATTACTTAAATCACTTACTCAAACCAAACCCCCGAAGTAAAATGTTTATGTATAATCAAATGTTTAATGTCTATGTTGAATGTTTACGTCAAAAGTCCTTGTATAAACCATGTCAAATGTTGATAATCCAAAAGTAGTCAAGTAATGTATAACCAAAATGATATGTATGGTAAGTAAAATTAAGACTACTTAAACCATAAGTAAAAATGTACAAAACAAAGTATTGAAGTAAAACTTGGTTTAAATCAAAGTTATGTTTTGTAAGATATATGCATGCTATACTGAATATGAACATTTATGCGGTGTTGTGAAAATTCATACATCCAAGCCTTGAGACAGCCGGATAACCCTTTTAGTTAAGGTTATCAAAAGAAGTATGTATTCGGATTCGGTCATTCCTTACGTCCAAACAAACCCGAGCTTTCAGGAATGGGATTTGTCAAGTCCTATGGTACCACTACCTACTACCGAGCGGCATGATCGGTGTTAATGAATGTACATTGTCTCATTTAAACAAACCAAATGTCATACCAAAATGTAAGCATGTGATGAAGATAATGTACCTAGTATGCTAGAGTAAACATACAAGGTAGAGCTGTAAAACAATGTGTCCATATGTTACTGGAACATATGCAACAGAGATGCAATGTAAAATGATGTACTAAGTATGCTAAGTTAACATACAAAGTAGAAAAGTCATGTAAATCAATGTGCTAGCATGCTATCAGTCAACATACATAGCAGAAATGTAATGTAAATCATGTACTAATAGTGTACTAATGAACATAACAAGTATATGATGTGAAAACAGGAAAGCATGAAAGTAACAAGTAGGCACATGTGTTTCACCCCAAAACAGTTTGGAAAACAGTAAAAGAGGGGTCTATGTACTCACTTGAGATTGCTTAGTAGTCCTTGAGTAACAACCAAACAATGCTAGAGATCGCGGATATCAAACGGCACCTAATATAGGTAACTATGTTAATAAACCGGACCTAAATCGGAGGATTTAGATAGAATGAGGGTTTGTAAACCAAACGAGTATAGAGACTCGTGTCATATGGTTTAACAAAGCCTACATACTAAATGAAACCTAACCTAAGTGTTTACGACCCATTACGACCCGTTTAGGTAGCTTATGCTACTTTAACGCGTCGTTCGCGTGAAACGCTTTCGGACCGTCTAACTAGTCCTATGACAAGTGTTATATGCCTAAACATGTTATATAATCAGTTATGTGACAAAATATTAGGTTACATATGCTTAATTACCAATTATACATGAAAAGGGTATTCTGGTAATTTACCTAAGGCATATAAACTACCTATCATACAACTACTCAAACGATGTGACCATAGGGTATAACCTCGGAAGGTTATTCCCTACCTACTATGGTCACCTAATGTATTTGGTCGGATCCTAATGATCGACCAAACTGGGTCAGGTTCGAAGGTATAAGCGATTTATTAGATCGCTTACCCTACGACCCTAGACAACGTGGAAATCAGTAGGCATAGTCCCAAGGGACTATAACCAACGTGATTACAATCACGTTGCGAAGTTCAAACGAACTTCGCATTGACCATAAGCTGGTCAACGCTGAAAGTCAAACAAAGTTTGACTTTCTGACTCTAAAAGCAATAAAAGATCGAAAGAATACTTACGAAGGGTCCCCGAATGCTAATCCCGATTCAAGTAGCTCAGGTATGAAACAATGGTTTCAACTTAGAGCTCCTCAAATCAGAATTCTAGTGATTAAAGCAATGGGGGTGGATGGGTATATATAGTTTTCGGTCCACCGTTAAGATCATTTCATGGAAACCGTGCTTTAATCGCAACCGTACAAGTGTCGGGACCTTATGGTAGCTAGAAATTGATCCTTATCAGCTGACTAGACAATTGGGAATGTGTGGTGGAGGATTAAACAGCTGCAACCTGCTGTTTGATACATTTAATCTGGTCAGAAGGTGCCACGCGGGCCGCGTGAGAATGTTCAGAATCTGAGGCGGGCCGCCTGGCCTGCACAGATCAGAACTAAGTTTGCAGAATGACAGTTTCAGTCCCTGCACGTGTTTAAGGCCATTTCCGACACTTCTAAGGCCCGTAAAGCCAACTTTAAGGCCCTAAAATGATGCCTAAACATTGTGGACATGAAACATGCTCAAAAATATGCCGGATGTTGGTTCGTTTGGTCGTACGAACGCGATGTTCGCTTAATTACGACGGAATGCGCATAAGCGCGAAAAACGATCCAAATGACGTGACGAATGGATTTTTGGCAAGCCAAACACTAAAGCATAATATAGTCATGCTTACATAACTTTTTGGATGTCCGGATGTATTCAGAACGTGAGTTATGCACAAAAATGCAAACTAGTGCACTTTTTGACACTTTTAGTCCCTGAATGACACAAAAGTTTATTTTAGCATACCGAACACCTCAAAGCCTATTTCTAAGCTATGTGGAGGATATTTATGGTATGTTTAACTTATGGTCATGCTTCGGAATGTCTGTTACAGTTCAAATTGGCATACTTTCGCAGTTTGTCAAGTTTAGTCCCTGTAAGCGAATTAGCTTGTTTTTGCCATACCAAAGCCTTCAAAACTTATTTCTAAGTTATGTAAAGGTTATTTAAGGTATGTTAAGCCTATTTCACTATTCCGGAGTGTTTTTTGCATTAAACTGGTTATATTTACGCATCGGTGCGCGTATAACCTTCCAGAAAGCGATTTAGAGCTTGGAAATGAACAAAAATTGATATGTGCAAATGATACACATATTTTTACAAATCCCAAGCATGAAATATAATAATTCATTGGTTTGGTATTTGTTTGATGGCCGTGGAGGCACAGGTGTTACAAAAAGGTATAACAATTAGAGTCTCGATACTAATTTAATTTATAAATATAACTTTTACCATTCAAACATTTAAATTATCAAATCTTATACAATCACATACTACCATGTATATGGACACCCATAAATATGAAATAAAAAACAATAATAAGATTAATTAAGTTAACGATGAAAAAAAACCCACCAAGATATGCTTTGATGTTCCCAAGCATAAAAATCAAAACAAATATTCGAGCACAAGAAAAACATATTCTATTTAATATATATGCTAAGTAATATGATTTATAACTTGATAAGATCTCATGTATATACTGATTTTTATGCTTATTAAAAAGAAACTCCGATCTCTTTATTCAATATATGAAAAGGCCAATTCCAAATCATTTAAATACTTCAATTAGTAATCATCCAAGGAGATATTTTTTTTCAAATCCATCACCAAATAATTAATCGGCCAAATATATAAAGATTAAAAAAAACAATAACAAAATCCCAAATATAACACGAATCTAAACATGAAACGATCGAACTAAAAAAAATTGTGACCAAAATATCCTATTGTGAATCAAGAAATTACAAATGGTGAAGTGTCATCATAGAACCTTTGCTTGTCCTCAAGCAAAACTCTTTAATATGTGGCTATTATACTCCCAAATGGAATGGGTAGAAAAGAAGGTTTTTGGGCTTGTCATAGAGTGTCGGGATTTCCAAGATTCTTTATTTAGTTTTATTTTTATTTATTTACAATCCTATTCGTCATGATTTATTTAAAACTTTTCATAAGGTAAATTACTTACTAGGGCATAACATGCCTTTGTAAAATTCTATTTATATACAAGTTCACATACCTTACGGGGATCACTCAACACTCGGCTGAAGATGTATTTAGCGGATCACTCGAGAGCGGCATGGAACTTACTCCTACCATAAGCTTGCCAAGCAATCAATCCTCCTCATTTTTAACTATATACCTTTGTAAATATCAAGAGGACTTTTTGGGTGAAGGGTTAGGCTTGGGTTAAAGGTAGGTGGTTGGGTTAGTAGTTAGTGAAAAGGGCGAAAAGCGTAACAAGCGTCGGTTTTCGTATGACTTTTTATTTTTTGCAATTTTTTATTTTGATGAAGCCTTTATTCAAACAAAATTATTTTTGATAAACTTGTTTGTTTATTTCTTTTGCTTCATTTTTTTTTTTGAAAAGTCAAACGAAAAACCGAGCTTGTTACTAAAATAAAATGGTTAAAAATAAAAAGGGTTTTTGGTGGGTGAAAGGGTGTTTGGTTTGGGTTTTGAAATGAAAAGGTTTAGGCTCAAAGGGGCTAACTAGGGGGATTTTGGGTAGGTGGTAAAAAAAAAGAAAAATAATGGTGTAGAAATAAAAAGGGTTAGTCCTAATGCCTCCATCATTTACTTACTCGGGTTTAAGTTGGTAAGGACCGGGAATGCATCGTCGTGGCAAGTTCTAGAGTTGTAAGAACCAAGCGGCTATTCACACAAGAAACGAAAAATGAGCATTTAGTTTAATGATATGTATTTGTATGCTCAATAAAGGCTCAAAACTCACTTTTGTGGGAATGGGTTTTTATGTGATCAAGTATATATAATCAAATTTTAATTAAGCTTGTCATGCCTTTTCATAATTTTCTTATGTTGGTTCTTTTTATCACGACGCTATCGGTTGTAAATTTGTAAAAATATAACCTTTTTAGAATTTTGAAATTCCCAAGTTAAACCTAGACAAGTAAAAAAAATGAAAATTTTTGAAAAAATTTGGGGTGATTAGCGGTTCCAATCGAGTTTTGTGTAAGGCTTGTATTTAGGACTTGCAAGATTCAAGGTTTTAGCATCCCCCCCCCCCACACTTAAATTACACATTGTCCTCAATGTGTCCCAAAAATAAGTTTTTAGGTTGATTGAATGCGTAAAAAGGTGTGAAAAGCAAAAATTTTGTGTTACTGGGCGCTGAACACGGCCCCGTGTTGTCCGGGCACGGCCCCGTGTTCAAGTGCCAGTAACAAATAATTTCCAAAAGAAACAGAAGCCTGGACACGGGGGCGTGTTGAGTGAACATGGCCCGTGTCCAGTTACCTGAACTGGGGAACTTCTGCAGACTGTGCAGCACGGGGCCGTGTTGGGCGGACACGGCCCGTGCTGAGCTTACTGTAAACGAAGAAAGTTGTCGGATGGTCCTGTTTTCCTGCATGGGGTGCTGGTTCAAGTTCCCCTTGTCATCCTTTGTCATCTCAAGTGTGTTTTATTCCTGAAAATTTAAACTAAACTAGAAAAACATTAAAAACTAATTTAAACTAAGCTAAGGATAGTTCCGCGGAATGCCTCCGTGGTGCGCCACATTTATAAGGGTCCTTGGCTAGACCCAAATCCTGGTCATATGGCACCCAAGTGGGATGTTTGGCATCCCATGTTGCACCGTCGGAGAGCTTCATCCAAACTTGAGTCTACGACCTTCATGTAACTGGCCGGGTCTTCGTCTTCTACTCTTTCTCCAACTCCGAATTTTACTTCCTCGTCCCCAACCCTCAATGTTAGTGTTCCATCATTCATATCTACCACTGCTTGGGTCGTAGCTAAGAATGGTCGTCCTAGGATGAGTGGTACTTCGGTATCTTCCTCCATATCTAGTATGACAAAGTCGGTCGGGAATACAAATTCACCGACTTTGACTAATAGATTTTCAGCGACACCTTGTGGATATTTGACGGATCTATCGGCTAACTGTATGCTTATTTTTGTAGGACTTGTTTTTCCTAAGCCGATTCGATTGAACATTGATGAGGGCATGAGGTTGATGCTTGCCCCAAGATCGGCTAATGCATTACGAATGGGGGATTCCCCAATCGAGCATGGAATTGTGAAGATTCCGGGGTCAAGTTTCTTCTGTGGGAGTTTGTTGAGTAGCAAGGCGGAGCATTCTTCGCCTAAGTTAACTAATTGCAATGATTCAATTTTCCTTTTATGAGTGAGGAAGTCCCTCATAAATTTTGAGTATTTTGGCATTTGAGTTAGGACTTCGATAAATGGAATATTAACATGCAATTGTTTTAGTAATTTTTCGAATTTTGCGAATTGCTCATCGGTCTTTTGTCGAATCAACCGACCGGGGTATGGAACCGGAGGAGTCTTAGCGGGCTCTTGGATAGGTGGAGAAGCCTTCTCTTGTTGGGGCGCGGGTGGAGTCGCGGTTTGGCTAGATTGGCTTCTTTCGGTTGGTGGAAGTGGAGCCTCCTCGGGACCCACGGTACGGTTTCTCAATGTTATGAGATGTACTTGTGCCTTTGGGTTGGTTTCGGTATTGCTTGGTAATGCGCCTTGTGGTCTCTCGGAGAAATTTTGAGCTATTTGGTTTAATTGTTTTTCAATGTTTTGAATGCTAGCTTGTTGATTTCTAAAATTCGATTCCAATTGTTGAAATCGATCCGAGTTTTTCTTTTCGGTGTCGGAGACGAGGCGAGATATAGTATCTTCAAGCCTTTCTCGTCTACCTTGTTGTTGAGGAAAATTTTGTGGTTGTTGAAAGTTAGTTCGTTGGTTTTGTTGGTTACTACTATTGCCGGGATCTCTCCAACCGAGGTTAGGGTGGTTACGCCATCCTTGGTTGTAGGTACCCGTTGGAGGACCCGACGGCCTAGGTCTATTATCAGCGTAGTTTACCGTTTCCGTTTGCTCATCTAACTTTTTCATACAACTCCAATTTTCATGTGGCCCACCATACCCCTCACAAGCCATAACCGAGACCGTTTTTGCCATTTCTAATTTCTTTATTTTTGAAGAAAGGGCCTCAATTTGGGCTTGTAGAGAAGTGCTTTCATCAACCTTATGAGCGCCCGGGGCAATAGATTTGTTGCCTCGAGGAGTGTGCCACTGAAAATTGGTTTGCGCAATTTCCTCAATTTGATTATATATTTCATTTGGGCGACGATTACCTAGAAGTCCCCCGGAGCTAGAATCAAGTGTTTGTCTTGTGTGTGGCAACAACCCATTGTAGAAAGTGGATACTTGTTGCCATACCGCAAGACCGTGATGAGGACACTTTCTTAGTAGCTCCTTGAACCTTTCCCAAGTTTCATATAAGGATTCCCCATCCTCTTGTAAGTACGTGTTAATTTCAGTCATTAATTTAGCCGTTTTAGCAGGAGGGAAATACTTATATAGAAACTTTTGGGCCAGTTCATCCCAGGTGTTAACCGAGCCAACTGGGAGGGTATTGAGCCAAGCCTTAGCCCGGTCTTTTAGTGAAAATGGAAACATTCGTAGGCGGATGGCGTCATTTGATGCTCCATTGATCCGAAAGGTATCACATATTTCTAAGAAATTAGTAATATGTAGATGGGGATCCTCGTCCGCAAGCCCATGGAAGGTTGCGGAGTTTTAAAGCATTTGTATCAAATGTGGTCGAAGTTCGAAGTTGTTGGCTTCTACATTCGGTGCATTGATAGAGGCGCCGAGATTACCAACAGTGGGCCGTAGGTAATCCATGAGGGTGCGTTGGTCCGCCATTGGGATTTGATCCCCCGAAACTTTCTCTTGGTTTTTAGCTTTAAGTCTTTTTCTGAGAAAGCGTTCGGGTTCTTCAAGGGATTTTTTTATGTCTCTACTAGAACTGGAGCTCATACACTACGTAGGAAGTTCAAATGTGGCGCCCGGGTTCCAAGTCCTGCAGTAAAAACAGAAAAGAACGTTGGTCAGAAGGTTCAGCACGGCCCGTGCTTAGTTGAACACGGCCCGTGGTCAGAGTTACAGTGATTGTTTCCTGGATCCCTGTTATTGGGAGTTGGACACGGCCCCGTGTTGCACCGAAACGGCCCCGTGCTCAGCTCTCTGTAACTCAGAAAATAAAAACTGCCAGTGATGATGCTGGGCACGGCCCGTGTCCGACCAGGCACGGCCCGTGCTGAGCTCTGCAGAAACTGAAAAACTAAAAAAAATCCTAAAAAAATGAAAAATAAGAAAAACGATTACGCCGTTGATTCCTAACTTTCTTAAAATCCTTGTGTCCCTGGCAATGGCGCCAAAAACTTGATGCGTGTGAAGTGTGTATGTGAGTTTAAGTATATTTTAAGCCCCTTTTACACTTTTATTAGCCAAGTTTTAAATTTATAAAACACGATATTTACTAACACTAAACACACATATGGGCAAGTGCACCCATCGTTGGCGTAGTATAGTGTTGGTAAGATACCGAGGTCGTCCAAGGACACAAGAACTTTTAGTACCGGTTTATCCTCAATGTCTAATCAAATCAAAAAAGTTAGAAAAATGTTTTTAAACTAAAAATAAAAATAAAAACTAACTAAAATGCTGAAAATAAAAATAAAAGAAAAACAGATAGACAAGATGAATCACTTGGTTCCGACTCGTATCTAGTGTAACCTTTGATTATTTCCGCACTTTTGCACATAATTAAGAGATTATCTTAGTTATTGTAGTAGGCCCCTCTTTTGAAGGCAACGTTACCCTCACCCTAGTAGTTTGAGTCAGCAAGGATACAATCCTAAAAGGGTGAATTATTGAAAGATAATGAATTAAGTTATTAATGCAATATTATGGTAGGCCCCTCTTTTGAAGGTGACGTTACCCTCGGCTAAGTAGTCTGAGTCAGCAGGGATACAGTCCTAAGTAGCCGGGTTATAGTATTAATAGTAGTTTAACTTATGAGGGGGTCAAAGAGTTTGGACCCCCGCCATCCAATACCGTGAAGCATTAAAGGAGGTCCTACTAAATTTGACCCAGGTCCATTGCAGGACCTCTAAACGCTGAACAATGGCAAGACTCTTACCAAACTGTTCCCTTAACCCCCGACCAGGTAGCCAACATATCTCCATATAGACCGTGGAGATATGAATGGTGAAAATCTTTTATTTTATATAGACAGTAAAATAATGCCAAGACACCACGGACAAACGATAAGGAAGAATCACCTTAAACATAAGAAACTAGTTATTAAAGTCATTAATACAAAACCAATTAAAAAGTGCGAAAAGATTAGAAATAAAAAGTATTACACTAGACACTTTGTCTTCACCAAGTGATGTAAGAGACTTAGGCAAACATGGCCTTGATTGTCAAGAACTCTTACGATCAATCTTGGATCCCGAGACGACTCACACACTCTACGATGGACAATGGATGATGGTGGTGGATGATGGTGTTATGGTGGTGGTGGGTGGTGGATGAAGTGTGAGAGAGGTGGTGTGCCAAGGGATGGTTTGAGCTCTAGCCAAGCACTCCTATTTATAGGCTAAACAGGAGCTCGGGCACGGCCCCGTGTCCACATCCTCTCTTTTTTCATTTAATGCAGCTTTGTCTTATTAGTTGACCACGCCCCCGTGTCCGCTGAGCTCGACCCCGTGTGCAGAAGAATCTTTGTACTATGAAGATTTTCCTGGATTGTGCGAATCTTATAGTTGACCACGGCCCGTGTCCGCTGAGCACGGCCCCGTGGTGAGCAATAGAAGCTTCTACAACTTTGTCTTTTCTGCTGACACTTGGGCACGCCCCCGTGCTCGCTGAGCACGGGGCGTGTTCAGTCTTCTGATCTCTTGTTTTGCTTGGGAAGATGTTGTCGTGGGGTCGGGCATGTCACGTCTTGTTCCTTTTCTTGTATTTATGTTAGATTTTGATGTCTTTTTGCTTCTTTTGTTAATTTGAGCTCATTTAATCCTGAAAATACAAAAGGAAGACAAAAGCACACTTTTTCCAACATTAGTACTAAAAAAGGGTTAGTTTTATGCCACAATTGATGTAATTTATATGTTGCATTTTGCACACATCAGGTCACGACATTCAAGTAGCAGAAACCGGTGAAGCTAGACGCTCGAGACGCAAAACAGTGAGTTCATGTCCCCACTTTCAAACATTTTTACTGTTTTCTAAACTTTGGGGAAAATACATGTACAAATTGGTATGTTTAAAACAAAGGAATCATACATAGATCATGTCACGAATAGGGTATACGTAAGCATTATCAATCTAGTTTAGACCGAAAGAATAAGGATTAGATCTAACAGGTCCGGGCAGCCTCACTCTCTTGATAACACATAGTAGTGGAGTGTCTTAGTTCACAGTCGTAGGGTAAACGATGTTAAAAATCGCCTAGGTTTGGATGCTTCCTATGTCGTCACATATGTTAATGTCCTAGCTAAACATTAGCGATCTCGATTCCATTTCATTACAACTTACAAACTTACATTTTGCAAATTACATACCATGCTTTTATACAATTACAAATGTTACATTTTACACAATCTGCATGAATTCACACCAACTTTTGTTGACGATTTTTAAACTTACATGTATTTCAGGAAATTAGTGGATAATGCTCGCGGGTTCCTTGTCAAGATGTAGTGTCATGCTTTCAAGATGATTAGTGTCCATCATCCGTTGCCATCTTTTGTTGGATTTACTTGCTATATCCCGCCTTCTTGCGGTGATATAGGAAGTAAAACCTTGATCTTTGTTTTGAAATGGTCTTGTAAACTTTCAAACAATTATCTTTTATTTATGATGTAAACTCTAGACTAAATTCTGTATTTTGGGATAAGCAAACTTGAATGGCAAGATGGAGTTTGTTTTTATATCATGTAGTATGTTTACTATTCGTATGCAATGAGAACCACTAAGATCACACCTCGTGCTTCCGCCTTTGAAAGGGGTGTGACAATTTGCGGGTTGGTGACAATGTTTGAACGAAGGTAGAACAGTGGTGGAATTGATGCAGATTGGAGGTGAAGAATGATTGTGAACGGGTTTAGGCTATGAAAGAAGAGGTGGTATCGTGGTCAGAAATGATCGGTTGTGCAGGTTTCCGGTGGACATTGAGAGGTCCGGTTGTGTTGTGAGTGGTGACGGTTGTTAGGCGGTTGTGTTTACAGTGATGGTTTGGCGAGTGGGGAAGGAATATGGTATACTAACAGTTTAAGGTTATGGTGAAGGGTGGTGAAAGGTGGATTAGTGTCAGGTTAGTGGAGAACGGAGGGAGTAACGCCGATGTTGGATGATAATGGTCTGAAATGGTGAAGAGTGTTGGTCTAAGGTTTTAAAGGGTAAGGAATTGACAATTTGCCCTCACATTATGGCATTTAACTGGGTTGGTGGATGGTGGATGGTGGTTAGAGAAAAGGACAATGGGTGTGCAAAATTGGTATTAAAAGGACATGTAGTGCACATTTTAATGACAAAGGACAAAGAGTAAAATTTTATGTGTAAATAAAGGACAATTTGTGTAATTTACTCTTCATTTAATTATATAAACATATATTCGGCCAGAGTTACATTACCTATATATTACCTATGTGGAGGGTTCAAATGAGAAGAAATTCTTTGTAAGAAGAAATTTCAATCAATAGGAATGCTTCATTAGACTTCATTTAATATTTGTACTTAATGTAACTATAAGGGTATATTCGTAAACTTACATACATCATTAATTGGTAGTTTCATCTTTAATAGCTAACTATATTAAATTTGTAACTTATTTTTAATATATATATTTTTCACAAAAAATAAAAATAAAAATTCATTTAAAGTGTAGGATATATACGAGGCGTGTAGGATAAATTACGAGTTGTGTAGAATAAATTTCAATATGTGTAGGATAAATTTCGAAATGTGTAAAATAACTTTTGATGCGTGTAGGCAAAAATATTTAGTGTGGAGGATTATAGTCTTAATGACTAATTAATTAGTCAAACATAATAATAAATGAGATGAGAAAAAAAACTATTTAATGTTTTACAATTATACCCTTTTATTCTTTTTCTTCTCAATAAAATTTTCTTCTCAAATGAACTTTCCCCTATTACCTATATATTAAAATTAGAACACAATGAACAATAACATCATCAAGGGGATTAGCAAATGGTATTGGGTACCGGTGCCGATATCAAATTTATCAAACCGGGCATATTTTCGGTACTGAATCGGTACCGACTTTTGACATTTTCGGTATTGGTTCAGCACCGGTATTCACCGGTTTTTACCCTCAAATACCAGTACCGTACCAGTACCGAACCGTACCGTGCCAGGTATATTCGGTACAGGTACCACTTTTGGGGATTTTCGGTAACGGTATTTTCGGTATCGGTTGGTACCGAGTTCATCAAATCCTGTAGCAACGCAAGTAATTGCATTGTTTATATTACTTTTTCATACACATTGTAAGTAAACTGTGTTTCGTTTGAATGAGGTTTTATATACAAAACAACTTATTTTGTTTTCTTTTTTATCTTTTTCTATAATGAATGAATTGTAGCATGTAAAATTAACTTGGATATTTAGATTATTGATGAGCAAATCATATCAAATCCTATAATCAAACCGGTATCGTATCGGTACCAAATTTACTATACCAATCATTTTCGGTACCAATTTGGTACCCACATTTTGGCGTTTTCAGAATCGTTACTTTCGGTTCGACACCGGTCTAGCACCATACATGTATTTACTGATTTTTACCTTCAAATACCATACCGTATGGTACCGAGCATTTTTGGTGCCGGTACCTAATTTCGATGATTTTCCGGATCGGTACTTTCGGTGCTGTTACCGATACCAAGCTCATCCATATTTTAACGTGTTAGCACCGTAATAACTAAACTGAAAACAACCGAATTTCCAACGTTAGGACGTGTGGGTCATATTATTATATATTAGATTATTTAAAATCGTTTTTTTAGGACGAAGTGCCTATCGTTACAACGTCATTTTTATTTATGTTTTGATATTTGGTATCTGTTTGCCGTTGCCGACACGTGTTTTGCTGACATTAGGTCCCCGCCGCAACACGCGGGCGGAAAATCAACTAGTTCATTTAATTATATAGATATTATTAATTTCTAATTGGGCTAGAAGGAAATCCATCGAGGCCGTATTAATATAGCTTTGTTTGGTTTGGTCCATACAAGTAACTCTCCTTTTGAAAATTAAGAAGCGGGAAAACTTCCAAAATCTCGATTTCCCGCCAAACTCTGCAAAAGCAAACAAATTATACATTTCTTCCAAGCTCTGAAACCAGAACTCACTTCAAGCGAGAGAGAGTCAATCAATCGCACGCTTCTTCTGAGGTTTGTATTTTTTATAGTTCAATTAGGGTGTGGTTTTCTACTTTTGTTAGATCTGTAATGTAATGACTGTGTGATTATTTACTAGAATGGCGGGAAAAGGAGGAAAGGGTTTGTTGGCGGGAAAAAAGACTGCGGCTGCTGCGAATAAGGAGAAAGATAAGAAGAGACCAACTTCCAAATCATCTCGAGCCGGTCTTCAGGTTATTAAATAAGACTATTATTACTTGAATTGAGTAGTGTTGTTGTTTATGTGCTAAGATCTTATGTACAACATAACATAGCATAGCATAGCACATGGCCGGTATTTGTAAACCGACTGACTGAGTTGCCCAAACTAAAGAGATCGGCCGGTCTGGTTCATGGTTTTTTGCTGTCTAAAACCATAAAACTGCCAAATCGTAAACCACGAAAATCGGCCTGTTTGACCAACCCGGCTTAAAACGTAAGCGACCCAAACTGGACCGTGAACAGCCATTGTTTGTCATCTATCATGCTTAAATTTGTACACAAGTTTGACTTTTTTAGATGAAATAATTAAACTTTTGTTTGGTTATCCCATCTTAATTTCAAATTGCACCGTGGTTGTGTTCCCTTTAATCAGCCGTATCTGTTAAAACATTTTATTTGAATGAGAATAATTTTTGCTCCAACTAGGTTACAATTTTTTTTTTTAATAATTTTGATTGAACATTTGCTTGTTCATATTTTTATTTTGATGCATTAATTATATGTATTTTGGTGTTTTGTTTTGACATGAACTTAATAATAATTAACCTTGATTGATGCGTTACCAAATCCAAGTTATTTGTTTATCTGATTAAAATGCATCCAATGGATGTAATATGATTTTTAGTTAACCTGACCCGTTCAATATGTATATGGTTCGACTTGTTATCCATTCTGTCACCTCTAAACTTCTAACATTCTTGTTAGAATGATTTTTAATAACTTCAGTTTCCGGTTGGGAGAATCCACCGCCACCTCAAGTCAAGAACATCTGCCAATGGGCGAGTAGGAGCAACAGCTGCGGTTTACTCAGCTGCAATACTGGAATACTTGACAGCTGAGGTGCTCGAGTTGGCTGGCAACGCAAGCAAGGATTTGAAGGTGAAGAGGATCACGCCACGTCACTTGCAACTTGCCATTCGTGGTGACGAAGAACTTGACACACTAATCAAAGGTACCATTGCCGGTGGCGGTGTCATCCCTCACATTCACAAGTCTCTAATCAACAAAACCACAAAGGAATGAGATTATTTGACCACTCTATCTCAGCTAGACTTCATGAATGTTTATTAAATGTCAAAATAATTGTTTGATTGTTGACTTATTGACTTTAGCATGTGATTGTATCAAGTAGTTATGTAAGTTTGAACATGAGATGACATGTTATTTTGTGTCTTTGAATTGGGAACTTTTGGTTACAATTCTATGCAGTTAATATTGGTCCCTTAGTAAAATATCGGTCAAAACATTGGTACTGATATTATCAGCGATATTGACCGATATAACCGATATATCACCGATATTTGACCGACATATCACTGATATATCACTGAATTATTGGTGTTAAATTGCTATATATATAAATTCTGCACTATATTAAAATTACCGATATCTCACCGAGATAATCTATATTTCAAGTGTCGGTCCTTGACCGATATCCGATATTTTACTGCATTAACTGCGTAGGATTACATTAATATCCTCAGTTTATAGCCCTTCTTTAAATCTTCTACAGTTGAATAACTTTGATTTATTTTATGTTTTTAAAATAAAAAAGACAATTGAATATACGATAAGTGCAATTCACTCTTAAAGATCAAACAATCCCACATGCAAAAACTCATGCAATTCATACCCGTAGATTATTCATAACCAAAACGAATGCATATTACTTCACTTATAAGGCCACAAAATTCATAACATGATCAATATAACATACCTTATCAGTCCCGAATGCACTAAAAATCAACTTTCGTTTTTGTTTTCGTTTCATTCAACAAACCTTAACATGCCGCATCCTTAAAAATCACCTTAAAATCTCGTACATGAATCTACCCAAAATCTTTATAAGGGGGGCAAACAATCACACTCCATTTGTTCTCAGCTATTCTGGTTCAAGATTGTCTAAAACCACCACAACATACATGTTGTGAGAACCCACAACCACCACTATCACCGTTCTTGTTCCATGTCTCCTAATCGCACGTATCGTCCTGTCACCTTTTCTCTTTCTAACCGGTGCACCATGGCCTTGTGCCGCCTAGCGACCCTTCGCCTCTCCCTTAGTTGATCACCGAAAATCTTCTTAGCATTGTGATTTTCCATCTCAAATATACATATTAAAATGATTACCGCCTTAAAACCAGGTGTTATACAAGATTACGTTTTATTTATAATAGAAACCGAAGAGTTTGTCTTTCTCTAAAGTAACTATACTTAGAATAAGATCACAATTGTTAAAACATTACAACATTACCTACAAACTAAGAATCATAGAATGTAGAACAATTACTTATATACATTCTCTCACGACAGTAGTAGACAGGTCTAAACAAAGAATTAAAGAAGTTTGATACAACAATGATTACTAACAACAGTTTCTTGGCGATTTAACAAGAAACTCGATCCGCATCTCGTAACAAATATGGCATCAACAATGCCGGTGGTTTCTCCAGCTGTGATTGTTTCCCGCCTAATTTCGCTAACACATCCACACTCTGGTTCTGTCTCTCCTCGTATGAATTAGTGTGCACTTTCGCTCCATCATCATCATCTTCTTGAACTTGTCCACAACAATGAGTGAATGATCCGTAACTTTATAAGGGGAGGCGGGGTGGGGATAAAATTCCCCGTTATATTTGTTTTTCACGCGTGGAAGTATCCAACAAACCACCGCCACCAACAAAATTAACGAGTGATAAAATGGTTTCCGTGATTTTTTTCACGCGTGATGGAAGGAAGGATGTGAGGGGGTGTGAGGGTTTATTGTTGGGTGTTGTGAGTGATGGGTGACGAGGTATGACCCGGATCGGCTAACCCGACCCGGTCATTACCTATTATTTTATCACAAATATTTAATTATACATGTTTATTCTAGAATGTTCCATTCTGCATGGATAAACCACGTAACCAAATCCCCAAGCTTTTGGAAAGATCATGCAAATCCCTAACTTATCGGCGCCCATCCTAAGTTAGGGGAAACCCTAATAATAAACTATAAATAGAGGTAAACATCTAAGGTATGATCATCTGGCTCTCGTTTTACCTTTCTTCTCTCTACATTCTTACTTTCTCCCAAACCGAGATTTATTGCAAGCCGCCTCAAGAGCATCCGCCATATCTCCCTGAAGTTTGCCCCTCGTTGTGTGAAACTCGGGAGTAATCTTATCTGATTGATGGCACTCAAAGTAGCCCTTGTAAACACCATCATGGTGGCCAGACTGATAAGCTACGGCAGAGAGGCGGTCCAACAACGCCGTAAAAGACCCCGACTGGCGGAGATACTCAAACGCCCCAACCAGGCCATTGGTTATCAGCCAATTCCTGTCGCCTCGTAATTCAGCCAACTGGCTAGTCAGGCTGTCCACCTCGGCGTTTGTTTGTTCTAGAGCATTTTCCGCCTCCTTAAGGCGTGCCTGATGGGTGGCGGAAGACTCAACCAATTTGCTCTTCTCGGAAACAAGAGAATCACACTGTTGTTTAACCTCCCTAAGTCGCGCTTCCCGCTCCTTCAGCTCAACCTGCTTCGCCTGAACCTTGACATTAGATGCTTCTACCTCAACATGTCACACCCCAACCGATGGCGGAATCATCGGGGCATGGCACAGAGCGAAACAGATTGTCCAGAAGTTTCCATAACAATTATCAATACTATTCAATTTAAATAATACGTCCCATACCGTATCTCAAACAACAAAATAATTATTACAGACAAAAATCTAGGCAAATATCCTGTTCCGACAACTCAGATTTCAAAATAGAGCAATTGTTTATCTGCTTCTAGAGACCCTTAGTTTGACCACTACAGACAACTATTTGTTGGGCTCTAAAGCTTTATTCTAGCTTCAAATTCCTACCAAGTGTGCGTCCTAAGCACCTGTCACATACGTTAAAATAAAAGTCAATACATATAATGTAAATGTGAGCATACAAGTTTGATAATAGCATATAGAGTTCGAATTCGTTTACGCATAACCAGCACGTACACATAGTGAAATGAAGCACGTTAGTTATCGACATAGATCCATCGATACCAATGACTGCGGGTTGACTGCCCGAGGCAGTTCGCAATACACGATTACCACCGTAATCCATGAAAGTAAAGGTCCTTAACAACCCCCGTGTGAACGGGTGCTGAGTCCAAACTATAGTACTATCATTGCTAAGGCAGGTAGACAACATTCCATGTGTAAACATAACAAACAAGCATTCATAAGCCACGTATAACATGCATTAACGGTTAGCGTTCAAATAGTATTGAGTAGTGTGTTTGATGTGATTTGAATAGTTGTAACGTATGTAACACCCAAAAGTGCTGAAATCAAAAAGGGATCGAGTATACTCACAGCGATTGATGGATTGAAGGGAGCGTTTAGCGAGTAAGATTAGCCTGAGTAGATTAGATTGTATAACGATAAGTGATACGTAAAACGTCACAAAGTGTGAAAGGGTCGGATAGTGGTTCGATCGGATGGTAATCCGATCGGACAGCAATCCGTGCGGATAACAATCCGTTCGGGTGGTCATCTGGTCGGATGACGATTCGAGTGGATTGTTTCTTCCTATAAGAAGGATGTGTTTGTGTATGATGGTTTGAATTTTGAAGTTTTCGTTGTAGTATTTTGAAAACATTGAAGTATCTCTATTCATCAAGTCGTTCGATCGGATGGTGGGTCGTGCGGATGACAATCCGTTCGGATGGTCATCCGGTCGGGCGTGGTCCGGTCGGACGGTAACTTGGTGGTGAGATTACTTAGGGAAGACAAGCTCACAACAGAAGTGTCATTCGATCGGATGGCAATCCGATCGGATGGCAAACTTGTCATTGAACATGTTGAAAATTGTTTAAGTCTTTAAAGTCTTAGTATCTCATGATCCGAAGAGTAATCCAGTCAGATGGTCGTCCGATCGGATTGCAATTCGTTCGATACTCAAACTTCAGCTAAGATTGTTTTAAAAGTGGGACCCAATTGTGATCCGTTCGGATGACAATCCGTTCGGATGACCTATCCGATCGGAGAGTAATCCGTTCGGACAGCAATCCGTTCCAGTTGTCCTGTTCGTCCTACACTTGGTCGTTTTGAAGGTTTGTCGTTATGTCGAGATACTTTGACAACGTGTTAGCCAACAGAACCCCTAGTTCGACCCAGATTACCAACCTGACCAGGAATCACCCTAGTCCGGCCGGTTACCGGCTCGAGACGGTTGGTCTTGGCTAACCCGAAATCGGTAGTCTCGTAAGTAGAATCCAGATCCGAGCTAGTACAACACTACAATCGAGTAGAAGACTAAATCAGGGTCGGATCCTATCGGTTTTGAGTACTTTGAGTGCAAAAGAGTTGAAAGAAAGTTAAAACCATCTTTCAGTCCTTTTTCACCATTCTTGTGTCGAGATCTTTACAAGATCTTTGGATGTTTGCGTGGAAATCAGTTTGATCTCGGTTGTTCTTGGTGGATTGAAGTCAAAGCATGAAGTTCTTGAAGAACACATGATGACGTCACCCTAGAACACCCGAAATCTAGTGATTTCACGGTTAAAAGTTAAGGTTTAAAAGATAGAAAGGTGTAGGAGTGCGTGTAGATCAAGAAAGTACAAGATTTAGGGCGAGATCTTACCTGGATTGAGAGAAATCGAAGAAAAGGTGAGGAGCACGAGTGGATCGGACAAGGACTTCCAAAAATGGAAAGAATGACAATGACAGGGGTATTTATAGGATTCCAAAAGAGGAAAGGGGTTATCCGATCGGATGACACACCGCTCGGATGGCTTATCCGATCGGATGACATCCTGGTCGGATGACTCCTGTCTTGTAGCGCAGTGGCTATCCGGCCGGATGGCACTTGATGCGATTGTTGACGTGATGATTTTTGGTGTTTCGATTTCGATTGCGAGCGGCTCGTCACGATAGGGTTTTGTAGGATCGGTTTCGGATCCGAACAAGTCAGTTAGAAGAGTTTTTCACCAAAACAAGAGGCGGAAACAAGCGTTTTGGTGTAATTCAGCACGTATTCACTTTAATCTGTTGTTTTTATTGATATGCAATCGATTACAGACCTGACAACACTTCGGCAGCACTTCGTGGCTTACCGGAAGAGAACACCTAGAACTCTATTCTGATTTCGCTTATCCGGCTATATATAGATGGCATGATTTCGCTTATATGTACATGACATATAAACGAAACCACACATATGCCATAAAAGCGAAATTACATTTGACATAAAAACGAAATCACGTCTTGACAAATGAACGAAATCAGATTTTGACACAAAAGCGAAATCACCTCTTACATTTCATAAATGCTTTTGTCTTTTGTGTAATGATGTCATGATGATGTCACTTTGATGATGTCATCATGCTTGAATAACTTCGCAACGAACCGAGACTCGACATAAGACGAAGACGACAGATGAATGCACCAACAGACTCCCCCTCAGATGTTGACGAGTCTTAAGTGTTGAGACTTTGCATCTTCAGTCTTTATTAGTCTTCGATCTTCCTCTGAAGTATTTGTCATTGCAAGAATCCTCATTCTCTATCTTTATCTTCAACAAACTCCTCTCTCTCAAAGGTTGAATATCATGATGTCTTCAGACTCCCCCTCTCAATCTGCTGGGATCGTAGTCTGGAATTCACAAGATTATAACCTGGCTTTCATCCTGCTCTGGATCAAAACCTGGCCAACCTGCAAAAACTCTACCCAAAAATAAATTTTCTGATAACCATTTGTAGATAAGATTTTCAAATCTAATTTACCACTTGCAGGGATAACGTTTTTATTGCAAAACATTTTCTCATTTCATTTCAACAATCTTCAAACACTTTCACCCAAACCATTTGTTCATCATGTTTAGCACTCGGAATTTTGAAAATCAGCTCTCCAACATCAGTTGTCGAAAATCTTTTTGAATTTTTCAAAATTTATGCTAAAACACACTAAAATCTTTTTGGATTTTCTGAAAGAAAATAACTGACACCACTTGTAAAAACAAGAAAATACAGAAATGAAATGCAATAAAGAAATATTTACAGACAATATTTTTGTGAGTTCATGCAAGAGGATCATATCAGTTTTTGAGACAAATCACCAACACCGTTAAGCTTCATTTCATTTTAAGTTTTAAACGATTCACTTAGATTGTCAGTATGTTTGTCCACTTAAATTTTCACACAAAATTCAACTGCTTCGAGATACGAGATTAATGTTTTAAATACTTAAACTCAATCGCGTGTCCCACCTCAGAATATACTCCCGTATCCAGATCCCAATATTCAGTCTTACAGGTAATTATGACATCAATGATATCTGTACATAAATTAGGTAATGCGAGGGCCGAGGGATCTCAGGTCGATACTTCCGTATACGCAGAGAGATATCAGCTTCGACTTTAAGGTATGTCCCCTTTAGAGGATCTTTTTTACAACAGCATTGCTAAGCAATTTTATTGTCTTATCATATATGCTGAGGGCGGCGCTTTTTCAAGCATTGCAGAAAGTATTATCCAAGGACTAGGTCAGAACCATCGTTCAGCAGAAGTCCCGGAATAATACCCCAGACATCATTGAGTATAAAAATCTAGTATATCAGATTATGAGATCTTTCAAACAAGATTTCGGGGGTTACCCATATATCCGAGAGATGTATCCCCACGATATAAGCAAGTTTGAAATTTAGGTTTATATCTCGTCACAATCTACTAAATGTGTAAAAACCTACTGGCACATCATCAGTGAGACCGTTTATCACTTTTTTTATCTTACCAAATCTTTAGCATGTTGTGACAGTCCACTGATGTACTATCATTTCCTCTTTTATGCAACAAAAACTCATTTTTCAGTTTTATCATGTTTTTGGCTTTTTCAAATTTTCTAATGTTTTTGGATTTTCTAAAAATTCTTACTCCCCCTAAAATTCAAACACATTTTAGGAAATTTGAAAACAAACTATACAAGAACTTGACAACTGATATCGAATTGCCTCAATTCTCCATCCACTTGGCATAAACAATCAGAACTCCCCCTCACAAACTATTTTCTCATTATGATCTCAAAACACTTAAGTTTGTTTTAATCAAAATGATTTTTCCGGAAAATTAGTTTTGTTGATTGATTTTAACCATTTGTAAGTTAGGGGATAAACTCATCATTTTGTTTCTCAATCACTTGTAGAAAATCAGATACAACTTAATGTCCCTGATTTACCACTTGTAAGATCAATCCAATTCAAATTCTGAACCACTTGTAAAAATCACAATCATACAACTCAAACCTGCTTTTCAACCAATTTACCATCTGTTGGTTGAATTCTCAAGGTGCCGATTCCTACTCCACACTTACCAACCTGGGAGTTCCGGCAAGTCCTGCAAAACTTCTCAAAAACATTATACAAACATGATAACGAATGATGCCGATTCATGATCCACGATTACCAACTTGGGACCTCCGGCAAGTCAGGTTTTTATTCTTTGAAAAATATATCCACCCAAGCCTGACCTTCCTTGGGTGTAACAACATTTTCTTCTTCAACTTTTCTTTCAACAAACCTGTGAACTCCTCTTTTGGCAGCGTAAAATTCTTTAACACCTTTGGCCTTACCATTTACCATTTTGCCAAAAATGTGTTTCACAGTTCCGTTAAAAGCCTTATCAACATCAAATTTTTTCTTGTCAGAATAAAATTGATTTGAAATTTCTGTTTTTCCAACTTTCTTCATAAAATTTTCAGCACGCAAAGGTGGAAAATTTTCATCATTCATAGTTGGAACTGATTTATCAACCTTTTCCTCAATACGTGGCTCATCTGATTTTGTGGAATCAGATTCATCACCAGAATTATTACCTGAACCCTTCACAACCCATTTTTGATTTATTACATTTTCTTTTCTTTTCAAAACACTCTTTGAACATTCTCCCTTCTCAAAGGTTGAATTTTCAAAGCCAGTAAATGATTTGGTTGTAAATTCAGTTTTCTCAACAACTTTTTCTTTCATTTTACCAGAGACTTCCTGTTTCGGTTTGAATGTCTTCGGACAGTCCCTAGCAACATGACCAACAGTTTTACACTGAAAACATGTTCTCTTTTCAATCTTCTTTGGAACAGCATTCTTCTTCAGTTCTTCTTGCTTCTTGGCAAGGAATTCTTGATTTGTTTGCTTTCTGAATGCTTGCTCTTTCTCATCATCTAAAGAATTTCCTGAAACAAACACAGTTTTTGGTTTAGAAAATTTTTCATTTTTATAATTTTTCGGTTGATTAAATCCTAATCCTTTCTTTTTGAAATTACAGTTATGGTTTGATTTCTTGTGAAAACCAGAACCAGAACTATAACCTTTTTTCTTGTTTAATCTTTGTTGATCTCTTGAAGTGCATTGTTTAGGTTTTCCAATAAGATTTAAATCTTTTATTTCAGAAATATTAATTTCTGTAATTTTGAAAACCTTTTGAATCATTTCAAATCTAACACTTCTTATTGGAAAAGCTTCATCAGAATATAATTTGTCAGAATCTTTCAAAGTATATGCCACTTTGAATGATTCATCATTCAAATTAGATTTTGATAACAAAAACTCTTTATCATAAACCCGTTTGTTCTTTTTGACTGTTGACTTTGATGTATCGGACTCAGACTTTGACTTGGATTTTGACTCCGGTTTTGACTCCTCACAGTCATCTTTATCTAACACCTGATCGACCACACTTTTTATTAACTCAGACTCATGATCAGTATCAGACGATGTGAACTTGACATCAATATTTTCTGGCAAGTTATCAGCCGACTCAGACTCCCACTGTAAATTTGTTGCCTTTTCAACTCTTTCAGAATTTGGATTTCAAGGAGAATATCCATTTTCGACCGGGGGTGGACATTTGTTATAGAAAACACTTGGTTTCTTACCAGAATTTTTCACTTCATCATCTTCTTTTGGTTCAGTCTTCTTCTCTTCAAAAGTCCTCTCTTCCTCAAACGTCTTCAACTTTTCCACAATAGGATAAATCCTGTCAACAACAAAAGAAGAACATGAGTAACTTTTTAATAATCTGTTAACTCTTTCAGTTTCAATTCTTTGAGTTTCCAGTTTCAATTCTAGTTCAGCACACTTTTCAGTGAAATAATTCACATCATTGAGCTGTCTCATGTATGCTCCTTTGAGTGTATTCATTGCTGTCGCTTGTTCACTATTCGACTCGGAATACTTATTCATTTCTCTGTTCAAAACATCGTATGATTCTTTCAGCCTTTTGATGTTGTGTACCAATTCATTGTTTTGTTTTATCAGAGAATCACAATTCATACGCTTCTCAGCAACCTTGACTTCACCTTCATTTGTTTTGATTTCAAATGCTGGAACTTCTTTAACTACTCTCACTGGAACTTCTTCTACAACATCTTTCTTTTTCTCAACTTCACCATTTAACCGTTTTCTGACTTTTTCTGCCCAATAATCATCAGTATAATCATTGATAACCTGAGCAACATACGCTTTGTGATTTGAATCTTTGTCTGGAACATAATCATCCCAATTGAAATTTGCCCAGCTGAAACCTTCAGGCAATTTTTCATCATCTTGATTAATCAGGCATGCTTTGTTATCTTTTGGAATGTATTTATCCCAACTGAATCCTTTTCCATTATCTTGATTTCCAAGACATGCTCTCTTTGAATCTTCAATCACATCCCTTCCATGTGCAGTTTGTGGTTGATGAGGTGCCTGTTGTTGTTGATATGGCTGTTGTGTGACTTGATGATAAATCGCCTTTTTGTAGTAATCATTGTTTCCGAAAGGGTTTTGAGCTCCACTGCTTCTCAATTTGTGCACTCTCTCTTGAAATGCCCCTTTTCCCTGCAACGAAAACACGTAACTTTAGATTTATCAAAGCCTAACGGTGAAATATGTGCCTCGCGAAAATCATCTCTGCCTGTAATTTGTTTGAACTTTTCAGCCCTTCTCAACACACTAGCCATGCACCATTTAATATCCATCAATTCCATTTCCTCAGCATCGATTTGATCGTAATCCTCTTTCGTGAGCATTGGATTTCCGATCCTCCCTGCAACTAAGCCTCCATAGGATTCAAGCACGGTCACCAACAAAGACATGTGACTTTTAGCAACTTCCTCAGTATAGTTCTGATCATTTTCAAGCTTTAAGGCAATGTTGCATTGAAGTACTTTGCCACTCTTTGTCGTAGAAAACTGTGGACCATATGTTGGAAATGAAGAAAATCCTGTTGTGCTGCTTGATCTCTGAGATGCACTTTCAGAAGAACCTTTTGCGTTATAAGCAGTTTCAATCTTTGGAGAAAAATTTGTCTTTTCACTAACACCACTCTTGAAATACAAGCCGATGTCTTGTTCACCATCGTAGTTCTTTATCCTGGCGATCTTCCTCTGCTCCATCTCTTGAGCTTCCAGATGTTTAATAAAATCACTCAATGTTAGATCATTAAAACCTGGTTTGTTTCTTAACATCATAAGATATGTGCCCCACTCATCATGTGGCAACGCATCCGCTAATTTTTCAATCAACTCATCTTTATCCTTTTTGATACTCAATCGGTTCATATTTTTCAATAAATTGCAGTATCTTTCAATGATCTGCTTGGTGCTTTCATTTCTTAAACCTCGAAATAAATCAAATTCCTTCTTCATCAACGACTTCTTGTTCTTAAGCATGTCATCACTACCAAGAAACTTTGCTTCTAATTCTGTCCATATCGAATGTGCAGTTCCATTATGTTGAAGTAGAATCAAGATATCTTCTTTAATCGCCTGCTGCAACAAACTAACCATCAACTTCTCATCTTTGTATTTCTTTTTCTCTTCATCACTCAAATCTCTAACTGGTATTTTCTTTCGATCACTACCAACTGGTCTAAAATATTGAACTTCAGTATGATCCCATGAATCCAAATGATAAGCTTCAACCCAGTTACCAA
Source organism: Helianthus tuberosus (assembly GCA_030545235.1). Classification (NCBI taxonomy): domain Eukaryota; kingdom Viridiplantae; phylum Streptophyta; class Magnoliopsida; order Asterales; family Asteraceae; genus Helianthus; species Helianthus tuberosus. The sequence continues at coordinate 110,612,444 of CM060412.1, read as the reverse complement.
ATCGTTCAGCCCATCCACTAAAATCATCAATATCCAAAAGCTTTGGTGGTTTTTGTGTTGTTCCAGTTTCATTTTCAAGCATCGTGCTTTGAGTAACAGTCATTGGACTTGCAAAAGCGTTATAAAACTCGTTCTCCATGTTTCGAATCTTCAAATGAGCTGTACTACCTTGTAAAACACCTGACAACACACAAACAACAATCAGTTTAAAAATTTATCGATTAACAAAATAAAACTGATACTCGAACTGATGATTATTTTGTGCAGACTGAAGATAGACAGACTGTGCCGACTGAAGATTGACACACTGTGCAGACTGAAGATTGACACACTATGCGGACTGCTTTGAACCGAATCGAATTCAAATGACTTGACCCTTTGAAACCTTTAAACTCCAAACCTTACAAACTTTCAAGCGAATTTATGACTATCAAAAACACCCTGTGCAATAAACTGCCAAATATCGATTCATTTAACAACACTTTTTAATTCTTTTCCATGGGCTGGTATATTAACAAGTGGGCTATGATTTGTCTGAATTATGTTGTTCACATGGGTTGATGACAAACCCACTTAGCCGACCAAACTTTAATCAGATCACATGCTACTTTTTAATGAATTGACAACTATTAATACAACATCACATGCAATCTGATATCTGACAAAAACTTCTCAAAAGCCAACAATTATCAATTTCACTTATCCGACAACTATGAATTTTACTTCAACCTGATTGGACCGCATATAATGATCAATTGCAACACATGAGTTGAAATAAGAGTCGACAACACTTATATCTAGAACATGCAGATTTATCACATGCACACTTGGATTACATGCAATTCTTGAATAACTCATGATTTCTAGTCCCAAAGTACTAACACCTTAAAAACTTTCACATGCAAACTGTTGTTTCCAATTTACTGACAAATAAGCGAAATCAGAACTTCACTAAGAGCGGAATCAAACTGTTCATATAAGTGGAATCAAACTGTTCAAAAGAGCGGAATCAAATTGTTCAAAAGAGCGGAATCAAATTGTTCACATAAGCGGAATCAAACTGTTCAAAAGAGCGGAATCAAATTGTTCAAAAGAGCGGAATCAGCTGATGACATCATCAATATCACGAGTCCGTAAAAGCGATACCTCAAAAATTCAAGGTTTTAGGTCGATTTTAGCTTTGAAATTTTCAAGGATTTGTCAATACAGAATTCCGAGGAAGATGTGTACAACTGAACCGATTTTGACCGTAAAAATTTTTGATTTTCGTAAAAGAATGGTGTAGAAACAGAATTATCAGCTGAATTGTATAGAACTCTTCCTCCTGAGCTCTGATACCAATTGTAGGATCGGTTTCGGATCCGAACAAGTCAGTTAGAAGAGTTTTTCACCAAAACAAGAGGCGGAAACAAGTGTTTTGGTGTAATTCAGCACGTATTCACTTTAACCTGCTGTTTTTATTGATATGCAATCTATTACAGACCTGACAACACTTCGGCAGCACTTCGTGGCTTACCGGAAGAGAACACCTAGAACTCTATTCTGATTTCGCTTATTCGGCTATATATAGATGGCATGATTTCGCTTATATGTACTTGACATATAAACGAAACCACACATATGCCATAAAAGCGAAATTACATTTGACATAAAAACGAAATCACGTCTTGACAAATGAACGAAATCAGATTTTGACACAAAAGCGAAATCACCTCTAACATTTCATAAATGCTTTTGTCTTTTGTGTAATGATGTCATGATGATGTCACTTTGATGATGTCATCATGACATCATGCTTGAATAACTTCGCAACGAACCGAGACTCGACATAAGACGAAGACGACAGATAAATGCACCAACAGGTTTCCTAGCCAAATTACTTTCAGTCCCAACTACTAATTATCATAGTTCGATTTTCGATTCGGGTTCGAGTTCGATTTTGTTTTGAGTTTCGATTGAGTTCGATTGATTTCCACAACATATATATATATATATATATATATACATATATATATACATATATATATATACATATACATATACATATACATATATATACATATATACATATATATATACATATATATATATACATATATATATATATATATATATATATACATAACACGCACAAGTAACACATAAGGCACACACGCACGTATAATAACCCAATTAAGTCGAGTTGCGGTTCGTATCACGATTTGATGTCGAGTAGCATAGCTTGTTTATTGATTAGTTAACTTTATCGCATTGTTACTTCCTATAATTCACAGTCGTAAGTCGATTAGATAACGATTAACACATATCGATTCTTGCAATTAACAACACTTACTCCACATAATACAATTAAAATAAAGAAGTTTCTATAAGTCAAATTCGTACAATCGGTCGTTGACTTTGACCTTGACTTTGACTTCAAAAAACACGGGGTGTTACAGCCTCCCCTTGTTTAGGGAATTTCGTCCCGAAATTAAGCTGAAGGCTGTACAACTCCGTGAATCACGTTTGAGAACTTTTTGTTCAAACCGGTTTTGACTTCGAAACGATTGCGAACCAAACGTATGACGTGCGGAAATCGTACACGAACGTGACCAAACACACGAGAACGTAATATAATCGGTGATTCTATAGATTGATATGAAATCGTATAAAGCACTTGAATCACGATGCCACTTTCTCTTTCTAGTTTCTCTCTTTAAACAATTGTGGATACTTCGCCTTCATGTCGCTTTCGAGTTCCCAAGTGAACTCTGCGCCTCGTTTGCCTTCCCATCGGACTTTCACAATAGGAATGCGAGAGCGTCTGAGCTGCTTGGTTTGGTGATCCATGATTTCGACAGGCTTCTCCACGAAGTGTAATGTTTCGTTTACTTGCAGGTCATCGAGAGTGACATGTAAGTCGTGGTTGGCTAGGCACTTTCGGAGGTTTGACACGTGGAAAGTCGGGTGGACGTTACTAAGTTCCTCCGGTAGTTCGAGTCTGTAGGCGACTTTTCCGATCCATTCCAGAATCTTAAAAGGTCCAACATATCGAGGCGCGAGTTTTCCCTTCTCGCTGAATCGGACTACACCCTTCCAAGTTGATACCTTTAGGAGTACATAGTCACCAACGTCAAATTCACGGGGCTTGCGTTTCTTATCGGCGTAACTTTTCTGTCGATCCCGAGCTTTCACCAGGTTGTCTCGAATTTGGAAAATTTTGTCTGTCGTTTCTTGCAGTAACTCAGGACCTGTTAATTGCGAATGACCGATCTCGTGCCACACAATAGGCGATCGACATCTTCTTCCGTATAAAGCTTCGAATGGTGCCATTTGGATGCTAGAATGATAGCTGTTGTTATACGAGAATTCGACTAACGGCAGGTATTTATCCCAATTACCACCGAAGTCTAAGACACACGAACGGCGCATGTCTTCAAGAGTACGAACCGTTCTTTCAGTCTGACCGTCGGTTTGCGGGTGGAATGCGGTACTTAGATTAAGCGATGTATCGAGTGCCGTTTGAAACGTTTCCCACAGTCGCGAGGTAAACCGAGCACCACGGTCAGAGATGATCTCACGAGGCATCCCATGATTACAAATGATCTCGTCGGTGTAGATTCGGGCAAATCATTCTGCCTTGTAGTCTTCTCGTATCGGCAGAAAGTAAGCGGATTTAGTCAAACGGTCGACCACAACCCAAATGCTGTCGTGACCTGATGACGTGTGCGGAAGCTTTGTTATGAAATCCATAGCTATACTTTCCTACTTCCATATAGGAATTGGTGGCTGTTCGAGTAAGCCAGAGGGTCTTTGGTGTTTAGCCTTGACTCTTGCACAAGTTAGGCATTTTCCAACGTAGAGGGCAATATCTCTTTTCATGCCGGGCCACCAGTACCTGTAGCGAAGATCCTGGTACATTTTGTCGGCGCCTGGATGAATAGAATACCGGGATTTGTGGGCTTCGTCCATCAAGATTTGTCGCAAATCGGTTCGCTTGGGAATCCAAATTCGGTCCAGAAAGTGGAATATCCCATTGGATTTGCTCACAAGTTGGGCTCCATCATGGTAGATTCGTTCCCTCTTCAGCGTGTGTTTGTTAAAACACGCATGTTGGGCTTCACGAATAAGGGCTTCGAGGTCGTGTTGGGCTTGAACATTATGAGTGCTAAGCAGATAACTCCGTCTGCTGAGTGAGTCGGCAACAACATTCGCCTTGCCTGGGTGATAACGGATCTCACAGTCGTAATCGTTGAGAAGTTCTACCCATCGGCGTTGACGCATATTAAGTTCCTTCTGATTAAAGATATGTTGTAGGCTCCTATGATCGGTGAAGATCGTACACTTGGTACCATACAGGTAGTGTCGCCAAATCTTTAATGCAAAAACAACCGCGCCTAGCTCGAGATCATGGGTTGTATAGTTCTTCTCGTGGATTTTGAGCTGACGAGACGCGTAGGCTATAACCTTATTCCATTGCATGAGGACACAACCGAGACCAAGGTTGGAAGCATCACAGTAGACAATGAAATCGTCGTTTCCGTCGGGCAATGTGAGAACAGGAGCATTACAAAGCTTATGCTTGAGGGTTTGAAAGGCAGTCTCTTGTTTGGTTCCCCAGAAAAAGGCTGATCTTTATGCGTAAGGGAGGTAAGCGGTACAACAATCTTCGAGAATCCCTCGATAAATCGTCGATAATAGCCCGCTAGTCCGAGAAAAGAACGGACTTCAGACGGGTTCTTAGGCGTAACCCAACTCTTAACAGCTTCAATCTTCGCAGGATCGACGTGAATACCTTGACTATTAACAATGTGACCCATAAACTGAACTTCCTCTAACCAAAATTCACACTTGGAGAACTTGGCATAGAGTTGGTTCCCCCGGAGTAACTCGAGAACCAAACATAGATGTTGCGCGTGTTCGGCTTTCGATTTGGAATAGATCAAGACATCATCGATGAATACGATGACGAAACGGTCGAGATATGGTTTACACACGCGATTCATCAGATCCATGAAAACTGCTGGTGCGTTGGTTAAGCCAAAGGGCATAACAACGAATTCGTAATGGCCGTATCGGGTACGAAATGCGGTTTTGGGTATATCCTCCTCTTGTATGCGTAGCTGGTGATATCCTGAACGTAGGTCGATCTTCGAAAAACACGTAGCACCTTGTAGCTGATCAAACAAGTCGTCGATGCGAGGTAGGGGATAGCGGTTCTTGATAGTTAACTTATTCAATTCCCAATAGTCGATGCACATCCGGAACGAACCATCCTTCTTTTTGACGAAAAGGACTAGAGCGCCCCAAGGAGAGGTGCTCGGGCGAATGAAGCCTTTCTCAAGTAATTCCTAGAGTTGGCTTGAGAGTTCGCGCATTTCGGATGGCGTGAGTCGATAAGGAGCTTTGGTAACAGGATTTGCTCCAGGAATGAGGTCAATACGAAAGTCGATATCACGACTTGGCGGTAGTCCATGAAGATCATCAGGAAACACATGAGGAAATTCACGAACCACAGGAACGTCTTTCACTTCCTTCTTCTCTTTCTTTTCCTTCTCCGCTACTACATTGTTTGCCAAGAAAGCTCTGTATTCCTTGCGGAGATACTTGCTAGCTTGGACACATGACATGAGCTTGAGCCCTTTCGAGGCAGTTTCACCGTATACACACAATAAATCACCATTCGCGAGCGAGAATCGGATCATCTTATCGTAACATACAACTTCAGCATGGTTTTCGCGTAGAAAGTCCATGCCTACTATGACGTCGAAACTTCCGAGTTGCATCGGAATGAGGTCGATTGGGAATATGTGATTGTTGAGCTCAAGAGTACAATCACGGATAACAGAATTAACAGCGACAGTTCTTCCAGTGGCGACTTCTACATCGAACGTCGAAGAGAGATTGGAGCATTTACGATTAAGGAGCTTCTCGAATTCGAATGACACAAAGCAATTATCGGCTCCAGTATCAAACAAACATGATGCATAAATACCATTCACAAGGAACATACCATTAACCACGTTGTTGTCGGCTTGGGCTTGGCGCACGTTGATGTTGAAAGTTCTGGCGCGTGCGGCCTGTTGTTGCTGTTGCTGTTGTTGTTGATGGTGTTGCTGCTGCTGTTGAGGCTGTTGCTGCTGGGGCTCTTGTTTCACAACCCTGTTTGGGCACATGTTGGCGAAATGATTAGGGTCGCCACATGCGAAACATGCTCTGGCCTTGACTGCGGGTGCCGGAGGGGCTTGCTGACCCTGTGGGGCGGTGAGTAGAGCTTGATGAGCAGGAGCTTGTCGAATACGGCAGTTGGCAGTAAAATGACCGTACACATTGCAATGAGCACAAAAATGGCAAGGAATTGCAGTCGGGTGATGGTAGGTACAAGTAGGGCAGAGCGGATGTGGCCCAGTGTATGCACGCTTAGCAGGAGGTGCATTGGTCACAGGCGCTGCCACTTGGCGCTGTTGAGCTGGTACGGATTGAACTGGTGCAGCAGTGATCGCACAGTTCTTGTTGCTGGAGCTGTTCTTTCTCTTGTTCTTCCTCTTGTTGCTCGATGAGGTGGGTTCAGCAGTTGGTGCGGTAGCGGTAGCTTGATGCAGATGCTTCGAAGTCTTATCCCAGACACCAGCCTTAACCCGCTTGTCGTTGATTTCAGCGGCCAGTAGATAAGTTTCCTCGATCGTTGTAGTCTTAGCCGCTTGCACGAAATCAGCAACGCAGTCGGGTAGGGCCCGGATGTACTTCTTGATTGCCATGTCTGGAGTCTTGACTTGATCGGGACAGATAATGCTGAGCTGTTTGAAACGAGCAGTGAGACCAGCATTGTCACCATCCTTTTGCTGTATGTGCCAAAATTCATCTTCTAGCTTTTGACGTTCGTGAGGAGGGCAGAATTCCTCTAGCATAACTTCCTTGAGCTCGTCCCATGACAGACCGTAGGCTGCATCGTTCCCTCGCTTGTTCCTCTTGGCCGTCCACCAGTCTAGTGCACGGGACTGGAAAACGCCGGTAGCATTCAGAGTATGGAGGTCATCAGGGCAACCACTCTGTCGCAGAGTAACCTCAATGGAATCAAACCAGTGGAATAACGCAGTAGGACCTCCCTCGCCAGTGAATTCTTTTGGCCCACATGACTTGAATTGCTTGAAATTGAAGGTCTTCGAGGTAGCTTTAGGAGCTTCGGTTCTCGATTCCTCAGACGATTTGCTGGCATTCTCATAAACATCACTCACGGCCTTTGCTACACTTTTAGCGATGATGGAAGCAAGACGTTTGTCTCTCTTTTCTTGACGAGAAAGTAGGGGATGACGGGATCCAGACGACATTGTCTGCAACAGACATCGTCACAGGACTCAACACAAATATTCGAATCTCACCTCACACGTCTACTACCACTAAAGCTCAGTAAAACGTACCACGTAAACACATAGACATATAACCACGTAGAACACAAAATCACATAAACACATAAGCATGTAGAGCACATAATCACATTATCACATAAGCACGGAATCACAGAAACATTTTCAACACAAGAGGCAGTCAGAATACATAAACCTATTATTCAAAGTTCGCGAGCGTTCGAATATAGCGTGCGTGTTTTAGTATATCGAATAGCGTAGTATAAGCGTACATCGTAGCATAAGGTTGTCCAAAATTCAGCGATTTGTTGGCGATTTGGGATAGAAAAGCAGTGTGAGTCATTCGTGTCGATCGAAGTGAAAGCGAAATCGAGTAAATCCCAAAAATTTAAACACATAAACATGTAAACTCATATAAACTCATAAAAATCGACGAATTATCAGAGTCAGCAGTTGCGGGCTCAGAATTAGAACATGCAAAAATCGAGAGATAGACTGTCTGCTGCTAGTAGACTTCGACTAACCAAAGCGATTCAACTATTCGCAAGGACTTGTCGTCTACGTTTGACTTTCAGGACTGTGTCCTTGCCTCGATTCTGGGCGTTTGGCACACATCCCGTTAGTCATGTCGTGACTTCAGGTCGTTGGAGTCCGTTGAGACTTTGGTGGGAGTTTTGTAAAATGTGCGGAACAAGTTGTCAAGGTTAGGGTTTCTCCCCTGGCTCAACAACTTCGCCCCTGTTTTGATAAAATAGAGGAGATTATTCATCAAAATATGGATATCACTCCTGTTTTGGTATAATTCCCCTGTCGAACAAGCGTTCGTTATTGAAAAAGAAGAAGAAATCATCGATAAATTGATAAAACAACATTAATTCAAGCAATTTAGTCAAGAGTTTGTGGTTTTCACCCCTAATCTCGACTTTATCGCCTATTTATAGCTGTAAATTCGAGTGTAGTGATAGAGTAGCATGAACGAGAATAGCGAGGAATAAGCTCGTACATAATTCCCTACTGGTTATGCACAATTCGGTCTGTTGGTTCCTAACTATAGACTAGGTTTCTAAGACATCGACCCGGACTAGGTCGAGTCTTGCCTAATTCCCTATAGTTATGGCTCTGATACCAATCTGTCACACCCCAACCGATGGCGGAATCATCGGGGCATGGCACTGAGCGAAACAGATTGTCCAGAAGTTTCCATAACAATTATCAATACTATTCAATTTAAATAATACGTCCCATACCGTATCTCAAACAGCAAAATAATTATTACAGACAAAAATCTAGGCAAATATTCTGTTCCGACAACTCAGATTTCAAAATAGAGCAATTGTTTATCTACTTCTAGAGACCCTTAGTTTGACCACTACAGACAACTATTTGTTGGGCTCTAAAGCTTTATTCTAGCTTCAAATTCCTACCAAGTGTGCGTCCTAAGCACCTGTCACATACGTTAAAATAAAAGTCAATACATATAATGTAAAGGTGAGCATACAAGTTTGATAATAGCATATAGAGTTCGAATTCGTTTACGCATAACCGGCACGTACACATAGTGAAATGAAGCACGTTAGTTATCGACATAGATCCATCGATACCAATGACTGCGGGTTGACTGCCCGAGGCAGTTCGCAATACACGATTACCACCGTAATCCATGCAAGTAAAGGTCCTTAACAACCCCCGTGTGAACGGGTGCTGAGTCCAAACTATAATACTATCGTTGCTAAGGCAGGTAGACAGCATTCCATGTGTAAACATAACAAACAAGCATTCATAAGCCACGTATAACATGCATTAACGCTTAGCGTTCAAATAGTATTGAGTAGTGTGTTTGATGTGATTTGAATAGTTGTAACGTATGTAACACCCAAAAGTGCTGAAAGCAAAAAGGGATCGAGTATACTCACAGTGATTGATGGATTGAAGGGAGCGCTTAGCGAGTAAGATTAGCCTGAGTAGATTAGATTGTATAACGATAAGTGATGCGTAAAACATCACGAAGTCTGAAAGGGTCGGATAGTGGTTCGATCGGATGGTAATCCGATTGGATGGTAATCCGATCGGACAACAATCCGTGCGGATAACAATCCGTTCGGGTGGTCATCCGGTCGGATGACGATTCGAGTGGATTGTTTCTTCCTATAAGAAGGATGTGTTTGTGTATGATGGTTTGACTTTTGAAGTTTTCGTTGTAGTATTTTGAAAACATTGAAGTATCTCTATTCATCAAGTCGTTCGATCGGATGGTGGGTCGTGCGGATGACAATCCGTTCGGATGGTCATCCGGTCGGGCGTGGTCCGGTCGGACGGTAACTTGGTGGTGAGATTACTTAGGGAAGACAAGCTCACAACAGAAGTGTCATTCGATCGGATGGCAATCCGATCGGATGGCAAACTTGTCATTGAACATGTTGAAAATTGTTTAAGTCTTTAAAGTCTTAGTATCTCATGATCCGAAGAGTAATCCAGTCAGATGGTCGTCCGATCGGATTGCAATTCGTTCGATACTCAAACTTCAGCTAAGATTGTTTTAAAAGTGGGACCCAAGTGTGATCCGTTCGGATGACAATCCGTTCGGATGACCAATCCGATCGGACAGTAATCCGTTCGGACAGCAATCCATTCCGATTGTCCTGTTCGTCCTACACTTGGTCGTTTTGAAGGTTTGTCGTTATGTCGAGACACTTTGACAACGTGTTAGCCAACAGAACCCCTAGTTCGACCTAGATGACCAACCCGACCAGGAATCACCCTAGTCCGGCCGGTTACCGGCTCGAGATGGTTGGTCTTGGCTAACCCGAAATTGGTAGTCTCGTAAGTAGAATCCAGATCTGAGCCAGTACAACACTACAATCGAGTAGAAGACTAAATCAGGGTCGGATCCTATCGGTTTTGAGTACTTTGAGTGCAAAAGAGTTGAAAGAAAGTTAAAACCATCTTTCAGTCCTTTTCACCATTCTTGTGTCGAGATCTTTACGAGATGTTTGGATGTTTATGTGGAAATCGGTTTGATCTCGGTTGTTCTTGGTGGATTGAAGTCAAAGCTTGAAGTTCTTGAAGAACACATGATGACGTCACCCTAGAACACCCGAAATCTATTGATTTCACGGTTAAAAGTTAAGGTTTAAAAGATAGAAAGGTGTAGGAGTGCGTGTAGATCAAGAAAGTACAAGATTTAGGGCAAGATCTTACCTGGATTGAGAGAAATCGAAGAAAAGGTGAGGAGCACGAGTGGTTCGGACAAGGACTTCCAAAAAATGGAAAGAATGACAATGACAGGGGTATTTATAGGATTCCAAAAGAGGAAAGGGTTTATCCGATCGGATGACACACCGCTCGGATGGCTTATCCGATCGGATGACATCCTGGTCGGACGACTCCTGTCTTGTAGCGCAGTGGCTATCCGGTCGGATGGCACTTGATGCGATTGTTGACGTGACGATTTTTGGTGTTTCGATTTCGATTGCGAGCGGCTCGTCACGATAGGGTTTCCTAGTCAAATTACTTTCAGTCCCAACTACTAATTATCATAGTTCGATTTTCGATTCGGGTTCGAGTTCGATTGCGTTTCGAGTTTCGATTGAGTTCGATTGATTTCCACAACATATATATATATATATATATACATAACACGCACAAGTAACACATAAGGCACACACACACGTATAATAACCCAATTAAGTCGAGTTGCGGTTCGTATCAGGATTTGATGTCGAGTAGCATAGCTTGTTTATTGATTAGTTAACTTTATCGCATTGTTACTTTCTATAATTCACAGTCGTAAGTCGATTAGATATCGATTAACACATATCGATTCTTGCAATTAACAACACTTACTCCACATAATACAATTAATATAAAGAAGTTTCTATAAGTCAAATTCGTACAATCGGTCGTTGACTTTGACCTTGACTTTGACTTTGATTTCCGAAAACACGGGGTGTTTACAACAGTTAAAGCCTGGTACCGCTCCTGCACCTGAGACACAAAATCAGTGTCAATTCAGAACTTTTCCATCTTAGCAGACATTTCAGATCTCACCTTTTGAGCCTCGGTAATAGCTTTACGCTTCAATTCTTCTTGAACAGTTTTGGCATGAGCAAGGACCCGATCCTTCTCCGCTATATCGCGGGCCCGCAATATTCTCTCTTCAGCAAGATTGGCAGTTACCCGCTTCAAGTCATCTTCTGCCTTATTTTTCTCTGACAAAAACCTGCTCTCCCTCAACCCAGCAGCTTGGAGTTGACTCTCCAAGCGGTACTTCTCATCTTTCAGCTCCTGAATAGCAGCCCGCGCTTGGTGGAGCTCGTTGTTATCATGCATCCACCTACGCCGGATCTCTGCAAGCCTCCAGGGCTGACTAACGGAATCCACCATAGTGGAATTCATCTAATTTTCATTGTTTAACCCCTCAACATACGCTGACTCAGCCGGGGGGTATGCCCGCTCAACCTAGTGTTGAATCACTGGGGGAAAAATCAATCTCAAAGACTCAGCAATTTTCCACCTGGGCTAGTAACGTTTATCTTGCATATTGGGATCCCAGTTAATGGTAGGCAAATAAAGATCATCACCCAAAAGGGCCCCATCATCAGCAATCCCTCTGCTGGACCCCCTAGCATCGCTCACGACAGTATCTCCGGCATTGGTTGCCTTGTGAGCAGCAAACACCGTAGGCGTCTCCTTTCCAGTTGCAGAAAAAATGCTGAAAGGAGAGTCAAACAAGGAGGTGGGGGTAATACTGGAAGGCAGCGATGTGGACACTTGACTGGTGGTCACCGCCACAACAACCGTGGGCATAGGGGGCGGTATAGAGCAACTAACAGCAGCGACAACACTTGCCTGAGATATAAGCTCTGAAAGACTTGGTCCGCTAGTAGCGGAAGGCATAGTATCTGCAGCTGTCAAGGGGGCAGATGACACACCCTCAACTTGAACCCCAGCAGTGGCACCTGTATTATGTTAGACTTTCAGCAACAGGGAACACAAACTCCACAATAAAGCTTACAAACAAAATTACTTACCAATGGGCAAAGCGTAGGCATCTTAAATAGCCTCGAAAGCAGTCAGCGCGGGTACAGTAGTAATCTTGCATTTTTTTGACACGCGGGTTGGACTTGTCAACTTAGCAGTATTAGCAGCAGCACTCCCAGCGGGTGCAGTCACGCCAACCGAGGAAGTAGCGGCCCCCGCAGCCATGTACTTCCTCCCGGTAACTTTTACCCGTATCGTTTTCTTCTCTAAGGCAGCAACATTACTCCCTCCGCTGGGGGGAGGATGAGAAATATAAACAGCCGGGTTCGCAGGCACAAATGGCAGCAAAAACTGCTCCAAGTGAATCTTCAGAACATCGGGCTCTTGTTCACCATAATAGGCTCATTCCCGCCATTACCAAGGCTCCCTCTGGGATTACCGTGCACTCGAAAGGGCGCCCACATAATTTCGTATAAAGAGCGTTGGCCACGTAAGCATCTTTTGGGGGACCTTCATCTTCTTTGTCTTTCGGTCCCATCTCCCTCCAGTGCATTTCTCCGGGAATGACACCGGCATTGATGTAGAAGAATTTTTTCTTCTAGTCCTTATCTTTGGAACTGGTAGGAATGTCTCTCAAGCAAGATACATCGGTGTCCTTTCTATCGAAAGTAAAGAAGGGGGATTTCCATACAAGGACGAAAAACGCCCTAAAAACGACGAGTTCAGGGATATGCCCTAAGGCGATACAGGCAAACTCAAACTGACGGAGTTTAACCAACCCTAACGGATGCAGTTGGGAAATGTGGATGGGGTAATGGTCAAGAACCAACTTACAGAACTTGGTGATCAGCAATCGGAAGTTGCAAAACTTGAAAAAAATCACTAAACAGAGTGATTTTACCTTTCTTCAACAGAAATGCCATGTCTGTCTTCGACGGAAGTACCGGATTCCACTCCGCCCTAATATCGTAATCCTGAATAAGATTGTTGAACGAAGTCTGCCCCCATTTGACATACAGGGCATCAGAGCTTGCTGGGGCAGAGGAAGAAGATTCACCGGTCTTCGAGGCCATTTTTAGATTCAAGAAGTTGAAGGAAGTAACGGTGAACAAGGAAGGAAATGAAATCCCAAACCCTAAACGGAACACCTATTTATAGGGGATGCAACCTTTCAAATTCAAAAAGGCAAATGGGTGGGAACGCGTGTCAAGACAGGGGAGGTACAACTGTTATCCTAATGATGGCTTAACTGTCACATCTTTTCCCATCGCCGTCATTTTTCAAAAAGCATAACGGAACCCCACTCGAGAAACTTACACTCAAAGGGGAAATTTTGACTTTTCCTTTCTTAGTCCAATTTCATTAATTTTACTTCATAACTTTGGACTTGGGGGACATGACGAGGTATGACCCAGATCGGCTAACCCGACCCGGTCATTACCTATTATTTTATCACAAATATTTAATTATACATGTTTATTCTAGAATATTCCATTCTGCATGGATAAACCACGTAACCGAATCCCCAAGCTTTTGGGAAGATCATGCAAATCCCTAACTTATCGGAGCCCATCCTAAGTTAGGGGAAACCCTAATAATAAACTATAAATAGAGGTAAACATCTAAGGTATGATCATCTGGCTCTCGTTTTACCTTTCTTCTCTCTACATTCTTACTTTCTCCCAAACCGAGACTTATTCTCACGCCGGAGGGTGGTTACAGGAATAACCCCATTCCTGTAACGAGTCCTAACGGTGTTCTATTTTGCAGTAGCTGTTTGGATCGCCAAAGAGTCGAAGTCCTAGCCGGAGCTTACCCATAAGGTCTGTGTTTCTTCAATGGGCATTTCCACTAAAAAAAGGTTGGGAGTGATGGAATAATGGTTGATGACATGGCGGAACTTGATTGGATGGAGTGAGTGATGAGTGATCACCACCCTCTCCCCTTAATAGCCCACGATAAGCCCTCCAACGGTTTCCTAGTCGGTCTTGATCAACAAGTTAGACAATTTTTTTTCATAGATTAAACACAAGCCGTTGTATATTCAGCATGAAGCACCGTATACGATCCTCCCTCATCTTCCCCATATACCCGCACACCCATCTTCCTCTAATCAAACCCCCATAACCTGACGGGCCCGATTCCCCCTTTAACTTCCGTCTGTGTTCAACTTAAACTTTGACTGCATACTGCCGAATTGTATATTTCATTGTTAGGGAATGTTTAGAGATGTTTGATACTGCTTTAATATATAAGTCAAAATTCTGATACGCCGACTTATAAATTATCTGTGCTGATGTCAAACAAAGCGAAAATTCCGAAATTTGGAGTAATCATATATACCAGATTTATACTTTTAGAAACGGGAACAGGTGAAAACGCTCTAAATTCCGAGAACAGTGAGAACGCATCCTGATGGGACACGTGGCGAGCGATATTATCAGGGCGGAGAGCTTTTTTTGTCTTTTTATCTTCCCGTTTTTTCATTTTTCGTGTGTCACAATAGAGCTTTATTTTTTGGCGTATAAGATTTGTTTGACGTTTAATTATATTCAACTAGGTTAAAACCCCGTGTATTACACGCGTTGAATAAATGTAATTTTATATATTAAATAGTAAAATGTTATATCTTTATGAACCCTATATATTGTAAGAGTTAAATAAATGTAATTTTATATATCAAATAATAAAAAAAGTTATATCTTTAAAAACCATGTGCATTACACAGATTAAATAAATGTAATTTTGTATACTAGATACTAAAAATGTCGTATCTTTAAAAAACCCGCGTATAATCGGGTTGAATAAATCTACCAAATAATAAAAAAAATTCATCCTTAAAACCCCGTATATTACACGTGTTGAATAGATCTAAAAAAGAGTCATATCTTTAAAAACCATGTGTATTACACAGATTAAATAAATGTAATTTTGTATATTAAATATTAAAAACGTCGTACCTTTAAAAAACCCGTGTATAGTCGGGTTGAAAAATCTACCAAATAATAAAAAAATTACATCCTTAAAATGCTTTTGTTCCAACATGACCATACTTCTATTTTAACAGGATCATGTTCTTTACACTCCAGGTTTTAAGACGCAATGAAAACCAAAATCAATATTTTGCAATGTAGGTTCTAAAATGCATTGAGGTTTTAACATAGGTTCTAAAAAGCAATGTAGTTTTAACATGGGTATGCCTTAGTTCCATCATGATCATGCCTTTGTCTTAGCATGATCATGTTCTTTGCACTGCAGGTTCTAAAACGCAATGGGTTTTAACGCGGTCATACCTTTATTCCCACATAATCATGCTTATATTTTAGCATGGTCATGCCTCTGCTTTAACATCCAGAAGAACAAAAATGAAAAAAAACTCTAACTAAAACATAATGAGGTGAAAAACGCAACTGAGGTTTGATAACCTAAAACGCAATCAAAATAAAAAATAACACAATTTACAAAAGAACTCCAATTTACGACAGTGGACGGAGAAATAACTCCGATACACCGTTGGGAAACTTGTTGCGGTGGCGGTGGGTGGTGGAGCGGTGGCGGTGGATGGTGGAATGGTGGTTCCAGATCTAAAAAACCCAACAGGTGGTTGAAGGTAGTGGTGGTGGTTTCAGACCTATTTTCCTGCAAGATGGTGACGATCGTAGGTGGTGGTGGAGGTGGTGGTGTTGATGCGTGTGTAGCGTTATATATTTTTAGTTATATTTTAAGCCCTTTTTAACACTTTAGTCAAGTTTTAAATTTATAAAACATGATATTTTACTAACACTAAACACCCATATGGGCAAGTGCACCCATCGTGAGCGTAGTATAGCGTTGGTAAGATACCGAGGTCGTCCAAGAACACAAGAACTTTTAGTACCGGTTTATCCTCAAAGTCTAATCAAATCAAAAGTTTTAGAAAAAGTTTTAAACATGAAAATAAAAACTAAAAATGCTGAAAATAAAAATAAAATAAAAACAGATAGACAAGATGAATCACTTGGATCCGACTCGCCTTTAGTGTAACCATTGATGATTTCCGCACTTTTGCACTTTTTAAGAGATTATCTTAGTTATAGTAGTAGGCCCCTCTTTTGAAGGTGACGTTACCCTCAACCCAGTAGTTTGAGTCAGCAAGGATACAATCCTAAAGGGTCGGAATATTGAAAGATAATTAATTAAGTTATTAATGCGTAATGTGGTAGGCCCCTCTTTTGAAGGTGACGTTACCCTCGGCTAAGTGGTTTGAGTTAGCAGGGATACAATCCCAAGTAGCCGGGTTAATGTATTAATAGTAGTTTACATATGAGGGGATCAAGCCATTCGCACCCCGCCATCCAATACCAGTGGGTATTGAAGGAGGTCCTAGTAAGCTTGACCTTGGTCCTTGCAGGATCTATACACTGAACAAGGCTAGAACCTTACTAAACCATTCCCTTAACCCCCGACCAGGTAGCCAACATATCTCTATATAGACCGTAGAGATATGAATGGTGTAAATCTTTTATTTTATATAGACAGTAAAATAACGCCAAGACACCACGGACAAATGATAAGGAAGTTTCACCTTCAACATAAGAAACTAGTTATTAAAGTCATTAATACAAAACCAAATAAAAAGTGCGAAAAGATTAAAAACAAAAGTATTACACTAAATGCTTGTCTTCACCAAGTGATGTAAGAGACTTAGGCAAACATGGCCTTTGATTGTCAAGAACTCTTACTATCAATCTTGGATCCCGAGACTACTACACACACTCTATGATGGATGATGGTGGTGGATGTGGGTGTTGTGATGGTGGTGGAGTATGGGTGAAGTGGGAGAGAGGTGGTTTGCCAAGAGATGCCTTTGAAGTGAACCAAGCACCTCTATTTGTAGCCTGCATAGAAGCCCGGACACTGCCCCATGTCCACTGGGCATGGCCCCGTGTCCATCCACTTTCTCTTTCTTCATTAATTGCAATTTGTCTGCATTAGCTCCACACGCCCCGTGTCCGCTGGGCACGGCCCCGTGTGCAGAAGCGTATCTGTACTATCAAGATTTGCTTGGATTCTGTGAAACTTAGCGTTGACCAGGCCCCGTGTCGAGCTGGGCACGCCCCCGTGTCGGGAATAGAAGCTTCTATAGCTTTGTCCTTTCTATAGACATCTGGCCACGCCCCCGTGTCCGCTGGGCACGGGGCCGTGGTCAGCCTTCTGTCTTCTTGTTTTTGCTTGGGAAGATGCTGTCGAGGGGTCGGGCATGGCACGTTTATTCCTTTTCTTGTAATTATGTTAGATTTTGCTGCATATTTGCTTCTTTTGTTCATTTACTCTCATTCAATCCTGAAAATACAAAAGGAAGACAAAAGCACAGTTTTTCCAACATTAGTACTAAAAAAGGGTTAGTTTTATGCCTTATTTGATGTAATTTATATGTTGCGTTTTACACACATCAAATACCCCCACACTTGAATCTTTGCTTGTCCTCAAGCAAAACTCTTTATAATGTGGCTTACACTCCCAAATGGAATGGGTAGAAGAGAAGTTTTTGGGCTTGTCTTTAGTGTCAGGAATCTAAGAACTTTATTAGGCTTTATTTTTATGTTATTTACAATCCTATTCGTTATGATTTATTTAGAACATTTCATAAGAGAAATGACTTATTTGGGTATAACATGCCTTTTTTAAAATTCCATTTTTATACAAGGTCACATACCTTACGGGAGATCACTCAACACTTGGCCGAAGATGTATTTTTGTGAAACACTCGAGACCAGCATGGAA
The DNA here is from genome assembly GCA_030545235.1 of Helianthus tuberosus. Classification (NCBI taxonomy): domain Eukaryota; kingdom Viridiplantae; phylum Streptophyta; class Magnoliopsida; order Asterales; family Asteraceae; genus Helianthus; species Helianthus tuberosus. The sequence goes on along the minus strand of CM060412.1, from coordinate 110,594,358 downwards.
CTTACTTCTACCATATGCTTGCAAAGCAATCAATCCTTCTCCTTTTTAAATATACACCTTTGTAAATATCAAGAGGACTTAGGGAAGGGTTAGGCTTGGGTTAAAGGTAGGTGGTTTTGGGTTAGTGGTTAGTAAAAAGGGCGAAAAGCGTAAAAAGCGTCGGTCGTCGTAAAACTTTTTGTTTTTGTGACTTTTATTCAAACAAAGCATTTTCAAACAAAGTTTCTTTGAGGAACTTGTTTGTTTATTGCTAGAATTCAAATTTTTTTTTGATAAGGAATGTCACATGAAGACCGAGCTTTTTACTAAAATAAAGGGTAAAAAAATAAAAAGGTTTTAGTGGGTAAAGGGTGTTTGTTTTGTGGGTTTAGAAACGAAAAGGTTTTAGGCTCAAAGGGGTTAACTAGGGGGATTTTGGGTAGGTGGTAAAAAAAACGAAAAATAATGGTGTAGAAAAGAAAAAATGGGTTAGTCCTAATGCCTCCATCATTTACTTACTTGGGTTTAAGTTGGTAAGGACTAGGAATGTATCGTCATGGCAAGTTCTAGAGTCGTAAGAAACCAAGCGGCTATTCACACAAGAAACGAAAAATGAGCATTTAATTTAAAGATATATGTTTGTATGCTCAATAAAGGCTCAAAACTCACTTTTTGTGGGAATGGGTTTTTAATGTGATCAAGTATATATAATCAAATTTTAACTAGATTTGTCATGCCGTTTCATAATTTTCTTATGTTGGTTCTTTTTATCACGACGCTATCGGTTGTAAATTTGTAAAAATATAACCTTTTTAGAACTTGTTATTCCCAATTTAAACCAAGACAAGTAAAAAAAATGAAAAGCTTTTGAAAAAAATTTGGGGTGATTAGCGGTTCCAATAGAGTTTTGTGTAAGGCTTGTTATTAGGACTTGCAAAATTCAAGGTTTTAGCATCCTCCCCACACTTAAATTACACATTGTCCTCAATGTGTCCCAAAAATAAGTTTTTAGGTTGATTGAATGTGTAAATAGGTGTTTAAAATCAAGGTTTTGATGTTACTGGGCATCTGGACACGGCCCCGTGTTGGATGAACACGGCCCCTTGTCGGATGAACACGGCCCCGTGGTCAGACTGCCAGTAACGAAAACTTACAGAAGGTGGACACGGGGGCGTGTCGGATGAACACGACCCCGTGTTTGGCAGAAATTAAACAAACAGCAGGCACTGGGCGTTGGACACGGGGGCGTGCCGGCTGGGCACGACCCCGTTAGGACAATCTGCAATTATTGAAAATAGGTTTCGGCTTTTGGTTCTGCTTCCCCGGCTTTTGTAGCACTAATATTTAGTGCTTCAAGCCTCGTAGGTACCTGTTTTACTTATAAATACCACTCCAAACAAAATAACAAACATCCTACCTTACCAAAGTTTCAACATCTACAACACAAACTAAAAAAAAAGAAAAATGCAGGAAATTAAAAGTGTTAAGAAAAGTAAATTGTTCAACAATGGCATGCATGCCATGAAATTGTTTGAGAAAGATAAAGGGTTAACCTGTTATGACCTCCAACTCAATCCATGTCGTCATCCTTGTCATCATCCCCTCCTTGGCCCGCCATGTACTCTCGGATGTTGCTGATATCATCCTGCATGCCGGAGATGTTTCTTTCTATAACTCCGACCCGGGTGTACGTGTTGCTTGCCATATTGTAGGTGTTCCGGGTGCACATGAGATTTTCCTGCAACAAATCATGTAAACTTTGGAAGTTAGGAAAACCACCTCCTTGAGAGGAGGATTGGCCCGGATCACCATGATGCTGATACTGGTATTGGGGAGGAGGACGGATTTGTGGAGCGTGAAGGACGAGATCTGCTTGAGGGTTCCACGCATGCCCTTGAACCGTCTGAAATCTGATCATCCCGTCATCTGCTTCGTTGATTAAATTCATGGAGCGACATATGACAAGGTCCACTTTTCCCGACCGTGGGCCCTTTTTGAAGGACCTCGGGCATCCTTTGCACAAAATGTTTGAAGAGGCGGTAGATCCACCTTCCAAAAAGGATAAGAGTTGGGGGAGTGGCAAGTTGGTTAAAGTGCATGTTGCGGAGCAACAGGTATGGAACATCGAGGTTGATATGGTTATGAATGCAATGGAGGACTATCAGATCACGCAACCCTACAACACCACCACTGTCATGTCTCTGGCAAAGGGAGTAGCTGAGGACCCTATGGATGTAGTGGTAGAGAGGGTCCCTCAACTGTGTACTCTTGGTCTGGCTCGGGTTATAGTGTTCCTCCCCAATCTGAGCCCATGCAGCTTGGCGCTGGTCTTGTGGAAGTTCGCGAAGACCGCCAATGTTTTCCTCATCTCCAGCATCTGCCTCATCATATAACCCAATGATAGCTCCAAATTGTGCAATCGATATTGCAAACCTTTCCCCTGCACACCGAAATTCCACCCCCTCATTGTCAAACGGCTCCTCTTTTGCCTTGAAGGCAAACGTGCTATAAAATTCCATGTTATATTCGTGCACGGAGTGGAGCCGAGTGCAAAGAGCTGCTCTTAATGGACCAGTAACAAGGTTGTTGAAGCGGCCGAGTTGCCTACTGTTTCTAGAGTATCCAAGAAAACTTGTCGGGGGTTTTCTTTGGGCCTTGTCTTGAGAGTCTCATACCGTGCTTGAGCATCCCACTCATTCGAGTTGAACCTAGTGAACTTCTTAGCCATCTGAAAGAAAACACCAAACAATTAGCATGAAACAGTAAAATTTTCGAAGAAAACTGAAAACAGTCAGCTGAACACAACCCCGTGCTCGTTGAGCAGGGCCCCTTGCTCAGGCGTCTGTTTCCCAAAATTTTGATTTTTCGTCCCGGTTTCGAAAACTTGAAATTTTTTTGTCCAGTAGGGGCGGTTTTCCTGGAAAATGAAACCCCAAGTACCGTTTTTCCCAAAACAAACCGTTTACCCCTTCAATTTCATCTTTTTCGGTTCAAAAACAAGGGTTTGAGGTTTCTGTGTGAAATCGGGCAAATCTTCAAACAATTCAAGTTGATTTACTTCTTATAACATGTATCTATACTAATACTAATAGATCTAGGTAAAAATTTGGGGTTTGATACGGTTCAAGTTGAAGAACCCTAGATTTCCCCAAAATTTTGATGTTAAACTACATGCAAGTGATTAAACTAACTAATTATGATGATAGAATCATACCTTGACGTTGTTAGAAGTCGGGGGAACGTTGAAATCGGCAGAAAATTTCGCCGGAACCAGAGAGTTCTTGGGGAAACGGGGCGTGTTGAAATGAGAAAATGAAAGAAAAGGGAGGTTTTATCCCCGACAGTTGCGCGAACACGGCCCCGTGTCTGCTGGACACGGCCCCGTGGGCGGGCAATTTTAAATTTCTTTTTTCTTTTTTAAGTGCTTGTGTGAGTGCCCTGTTTCCCAAAGCTTGGTTTTAGAAATCTTACCGATTTTGATGTTTTCCCGATGTTCGTAACTTACAAGATATGATGTTGATGCTTAAACCTTCGTTTTATTCTTCGGCTGCTCGTAGCGAGATTTCTTCCTCTTCATCCTCAATAAATCCTTGATATAGCTTTAGCCATTGGCTATTGACTTTGAATGGGATTCCATTTCGAGATTTAATTTCAATTGCACCGTGTGGAAAAAAACGGGTGATGGAAAAAGGTCCTGACCACCTAGACTTTAATTTACCAGGAAATAATCGAAGTCGTGAATTAAACAATAGAACTTGATCTCCTACCCGAAATTCATTTGGTTTAATGTGTTTATCATGCAAAATTTTCATTCTTTCCTTATAAATTTCGGAGTTAAAATATGCGTGATTCCTTAATTCGTCTAATTCATTTAATTGACAAAATAGATTTTACCGTCCGTTTCTAAGTCTAAGTTTACGTTTTTAATTGCCCAGTAGGCTTTATGTGCTATTTCTACCGGCAAATGACAGCTTTTTCCATAGACAAGCTTATATGGGGTTGTACCTATTGTTGTTTTATATGCAGTTCGAAAAGCCCATAAAGCGTCGTCTAATTTATCAGCCCATTCCTTTTATTTAATCCTACGGTTTTTTCAAGTATTCTTTTTAAACCTCGATTAGTCACTTTGGCTTGTCCGTTTGTTTGAGGGTGATATGCTGTTGAGACCCGGTGATAGACCCCATACCTTGTTAAATTTTTTTCAAGTTGATGGTTACAAAAATGGGTGTCTCTATCACTTATTAATGCTTTTGGAGTTCCAAAATGAGAGAATAATCGTTTCAGAAATCTTACCACAACCCTTCCATCGTTTGTTGGAAGTGCTTCGGCCTCGACCGATTTAGACAAGTAATCTACCGCCACAAGTATATATTTGTTTCCTTTTGACGGTGGGAAAGGTCCCATAAAGTCGAGTCCCCACACATCAAAAATTTCACAAACAAGAATGCCATTTTGTGGCATTTCGTTTTTGGAAGAAATATTACTTGATCTTTGGCAAGCGTCACATGTCTTGATAAGACTTTGGGCGTCTTTGTAAATGGTTGGCCAATAAAATCCTGAATCAAATACCTTTCTTGCGGTACTAACGGCACCATGATGTCCTCCGTATGGACCTTCATGACAATGGCGGAGAATTCTCCTTGCTTCACTACCATGTACGCATCGACGGATGAGTTGGTCGGCACACATTTTGAAAAGATAAGGATCTTCCCAAAAATAGTGTTTTACATCGGCAAAGAACTTTTTTCTTTGATGATGTGACCATCCTTTTGCGACTATACCGCTAGCTAAGTAGTTAGCATAGTTGGCGTACCATGGCTCTTCTCGGTATTCCACCATTTCTAGGGACTCCGTTGGGAATTTTTCATTGATTAGCTCATCCCTAGTTGCCTCCAAAGCTAGGTCTTCCAAGCGGGAAAGATAATCCACAGCGGTGTTTTCTGCTCCTCTTTTGTCTTTTATTTCAATGTCGAATTCTTGGAGGAGTTGAATCCATCTGATTAAATGCGGTTTAGCATCCTGTTTCTTAAAGAGATATCGAATGGCTGCATGGTGTGTATAAACTATCGTTTTAGAAAGAACAAGATAAGAATGAAATTTATCAAAATCAAATACCACAGCTAGTAATTCTTTTTCTGTTGTTGTGTAATTTTCTTGTGCATCATTAAGTGTTTTACTAGCGTAATAAATTGGGTGAAAATGCTTATCTTTTCGTTGTCCCAAGACAGCTCCAACTGCAAAGTCACTTGCATCACACATGATTTCGAAGGGTAATTTCCAATCAGGTGCTATCATGATAGGTGCATTGACTAGCATTTCTTTTAGTGTTAGAAATGCTTGGTTGCAATCCTTGTCAAAGATGAAAGGGCATCTTTTTCAAGTAATTTTGTTAGAGGTCTTGAGATTTTTGAAAAGTCTTTGATAAATCATCTATAAAATCCGGCATGCCCAAGGAAACTTTTGATAGCTCTAACGGAGGATAGGGGTGGTAATCGAGAAATAGCGTCTATTTTTGCTCGATCAACCTCCATTCCTTCGCTTGAGATTTTGTGGCCGAGTACTATTCCCTCAGTTACCATGAAATGGCATTTTTCCCAGTTAAGGGCGAGGTTAGTTTCCTCACATCGGGATAGCATTCGTTCAAGGTTATCGAGGCATTGGTCGTATGAATCTCCAAAGATAGAAAAGTCGTCCATGAAGACTTCCATTGTCTTATCTATCATATCATGGAAGATGGACACCATGCAACGTTGAAAGGTTGCGGGGGCATTACATAGACCAAAAGGCATGCGTCAATAAGCAAAAGTTCCGTAGGGACATGTGAATGTTGTCTTTTCTTGGTCTTCGGGTGCTATCGGTATTTGAAAGTAACCTGAAAAACCATCTAAGAAACAATAAAATTTGTGACCAGATAATCTTTCTAACATTTGATCAATAAAAGGTAAAGGAAAGGGATCTTTCCTTGTTGCTTCATTTAATCGACGATAATCTATACATACTCTCTATCCTGTGACGGTTCTTGTTGGTATTAATTCATTTTTCTCGTTAGTTACTACCGTCATACCTCCTTTCTTAGGAACTACTTGGACGGGACTTACCCAAGGACTATCAGAGATTGGGTAAATGAGTCCGGCGTCAAGTAATTTGATGACTTCATTTTTAACCACTTCTTGGACGTTTGGATTTACTCTACGTTGTTGTTGTATTACTGATTTATAGTCATCATTCATTAAAATTTTGTGCGTGCACATGGAATGACTTATTCCTTTAATATCTACAAGCTTCCAAGCGATCGCGTTTTTGTGTTTTTTCAAAAGTGTGACTAATTTTTCTTTTTCTAAACTAGTTAATTTTGACGAAATTGTTGGTGCACTTGTGTCTGTACTTTGTCTGTATTTTGATATGATATAAAACGATGTCTTTTGTTAGTCTTGTATACGTCTTATGTTTGTTAATAGGTGTTTTGATGTAAGTTTGACCAAGTCAACCATCCTCCTGGTTTGACTTTGACCAAACAGTTAGAACATGGTTGTAAGTTGTCTGGGTCGAAGGATGAGTCATCGAAGGATTGTTTATATCCTTCGATGAGCTCGAAGGATAAACCTTCGATGGATATAGATGGACCTCGAAGGATATCATCCTTCGAGGTACATGTGGATCCTTCGATAGTTTTCAGTCCGATAGATGATCTTTCGATCTGACTATCTGATCCTTCGACCAGACGACCTGTGATGGATATATATACTCATGTAATGTGTTCACTTCAGTGTGTGAGTGAACTTAGTCTTGTAGAGAGCGTATTTTCAGTTTGGTCAAGGGCTGTAACCGTGCCACTGAAATACAAGAGAAAACTTTGATATCTCGTGTGTCTACCTTTCTCTTTGTAGCTTGTGTTCTCATATAAACTATCGGTTTGCATTCTAGCTTGGATTCCGCACTTGCTAGTGTGTTAAACATAACAAGGATAAGGTTTAACCTCAACCTCCGAGGGACCTACAAGTGGTATCAGAGCCGTGGCTCTTTTCCTTGTTAAAAACCGAGTTTATACAAGACTTTGGAGTGTTTGGACAAAAACTCACTTGGTTTAGCACCCGTTTTTAGTGTTTTTCTCGCATTTCTTGACGTAAAAACGTGTTCTAAACTAACCGGGTGTGTTAAAGGACGGGTTGGGTAACTTAAAAACTTGTTTTTAAGAAGTTTAGTCATTTCCGGCCAAATTCCGGCTTACTCCGGTGACCGGTTTCTGGATAGGAACCTTCTTTTTAGGCAATATTTTATTGGTCAAATCTGGGTTGGCAGAAAGTATGGTCTGAACATATCTTCTGCCGAAAGTTCTTACTAACCAATCACCTTTTCACCAACCTGTCAACTTTTGTCAACTGTGTCAGTGCAGATCGAAGGATATCCTTCGAAGTCGAAAGATCATCTTTCGATCAAAGGAGGTTCGATAGATAATCATCCTTCGAACATCCTTCGAAGTCTGTGACTTATCCTTCGATCCAAGGAATCTTTTCGAAGGATATATCTGTCGATCTACAGGTCTTATTCGAAAGACAAGGATCCTTCGATTGGAGAGTCTTTCGAAATCATTGTTCGAAACTCAACAGTGATCTTTCGAACACTGTTGATCCTTCGAACAAGTTCTGTTCTTTCGATCCTAGTCTGTTTAAGTTTAACAAGTTTGTGTTTTTCAGGTCTTTCGATCAAGGATCCTTCGACTGGTTGTTATCATTCGAGATATTAAGATAGTTTGTGAAAATTAAATTTTTAAAAAAGGGAAAACTTGTTTTCAAATTTTAAATCAATTTTCACTTAATATATTAATTTTCTTTACAAAATGGGAACAAACGGTCAGTGGGATCCAACTGCATGGACTCAAACAACCTTGACTCCACAATCATCAGCTACGCAATCATCAGCTACGCAATCTACGTCAGATTTCAACAAAACTGCATGGATGCAGGCTATTGCCCCACCTCAAGCTGCAATGATAACTGCAAATCAATGGGCATTGGTCACAAATCAAAGCAGCAGCATTCAAGCTATGATGCAGAACGACAGTGAAACTGGTACAAGCACAAAACCGCCAAAGCTAAATCACATCAATGATTGGGGATGGTGGAAAGAAAGGCTGAGAACTTATGTTCAGGGGCAAGGTCAAGATCTATGGATGTGCTTCTTCACCGCATTTGACAATGATTTGGAAGTTGCAGGATCTAATCCACAAACTTACAGCACTATGTCTGAAGATGATAAGAAGAAATTTGAGTTAGAAAAGAAAGCATTCATGATTCTCACACAAGCTCTTCACAGAGACATTTACCACCAGTTTGTTTACTGCACGACTACTAAAAGCTTGTGGGATATGCTCACGTTACGATGTGAAGGAAATGCTCAATCTAGAAAGATCAAGCAAGAATTACTGAAGAAAGAGTTTGAAGGTTTCACGTGTATGGAGAATGAGACTTTGGCAGAGTTATCTACAAGGTTCCATCACTTGTTGAGCGAGATGTTTGCTTTTAGAGTCACTGCCACTCCACAAGAAATGGTGAAGAGATTCGCTGATAGCTTACCAGCAAAGTGGAGCAGTTATCTTGAAATTCTCAAAGAAAATGGTGTTCTAGACACAATCACCGTTTATGAGTTAATTCAAAAATTGGAGAACAAGGATGTAGAAGAAAAGCTTAAGGCAAAAAGAACACTAACTCCTCAAAATCCAGAGATGTACTATGGGATTGCAGGAGGTATCAGTGGAGAAAAACCAGTCTCTCAACATGCGAAGCTTCAAACAGCCTTCATCTCAAACACCGGGCCTTCCACAACAAATCAGTTTGATCCTTCAGCATACACGATGTTTTCAAGACCAGATTCTTCTTCTCTACAACAGGATGTGCAACCGGCTCCGCAATTCACACCACCACCTTTCTTAGACCCAAGCAGAGCTCAGCAGCAACAACCGCAACAGCACGGGTTTTATGGAAGCTCTTCAAACTTTCAAGCCACTTCCAATCCGAACACAGTCAGATTAGACACTTCCAACTTTTCCAAAGTCAGTGTCGAAGTAGCCAAGGAGCATATGGAGATGTTGAACACCTTGGTTAGTGCTTATTGTGGATTGGTTGCAGGTCAGATTGGGAATATCAATCTAACCAATGAAGATTATCAGCAAGTGGACAGAGAAGAGTTTGAAATGATGGATATCAAATGGGCTCTTGCTAGTGCAATTCGAAGAGCAAAAGAGTTTATGGAAAGGACGGGGAGAACCAACTTGAATAGCAACAACAACACCAAGTATGGTTTTGATAAGAATGCTGTCACCTGCTTCAATTGTGGTGAAAAGGGTCACTTCAAGCGGGAGTGTCAGAAGCCTCCTAAGCAAGGAAATCAGAATCCCTTCAGGAATCAAGGACAGCAACAACAGCAACAGAACAACAATTCTGACAGATCAATAGTGCCCGTTGGAGGAAATGCATCTGGATCCACAAACACTAATCCCCACAGAGGATTGGTTGTTCAAGCTGATGAAATCTGCAATTGGAACCTTCAGCTTGGAGAAGGAGGAAATGGTGGAACAGCATGTTATGCTAAAGTGATTGAGAAGGTAGTAGAACCCGTGTCTGGTGGTGAATCTTCAGAAGATGAAGATAGTTCGGGTTATAGTGGGAGCATGGATGGGGAATCACTTGATGCTGGTGATTTATCAAGTGATGCTTTAGATTTGGAAGTTGATGAGCTTTTGGCTGAAGCTGAAGCATTATGCAAGAGGAGATCTATTCTCTGCCAGAAATCTGCTGGAACTTCCGAGAAGCTTGCTCGTTTCTTCTCTGAAGATGGATCTTTTTCTTTTCATACAGCCTTTATGGCTCACGTAGAAGGTCAAACTTCTCAGGTATGTGATACTAATTCTGACTCTATTTCTGTTCCTATTGAATGTGCAAAGTGTTTAAAATATGCTGAAAAGGAAAGTCAGTTTGAAATCACATACAAACACAATCAAGAATTGATTGTAGATCTTTCTAAAGCAACTGAAGCTAACTTGTTTTTAACCAGAAATGAAAAGGAATTTAAAGCAACAATTGCGTCATTAAAACATGATGTTTCAGAATTACAAAAGGCTGTTTTGCGAAAACAACATGCTAACAATAATCTTATTGACACAATTGAAAAGCAAATGGTAGAGTTGGCAACAGCTCGATGTGAATGTGAGACAATTAAGCAGAAACTGGAAAACTATTCCAATTCCCGCTATGTATTGGATCACATCATTGACGTTCAAAAGAAAAAGGGGGATAAAAAATGTATGGGATTCAAATCATGTCCTCCCCCAATGAATCACAATTACTCCAAACTGCCTGATGACGAGGATATGCCCCGCTTTGAACCTACTGTGCCACTCGGTCTAGATGACTTTGCAGCAGGCCTCGGGTTCACAACTGGTACATCATCCTCGGGTCAATCAGAATCTGAGAATGTGACGGATTCATCGTGTGTTAAGGAACAGAGTCCTCCCATTGTTGAGGATACTGATTCTTCGGATGATGAATCTGATTCAACGGATGATGAATCTGAAGAAATTGTGAAACAACAGTCTAACTCGGTTACAATAGATATTCCAATCGAGAATCACATCCTGTGTGATCCACCAGTGAAACCGAGTAAGACTGAAATGTCAAAAGCAATGGAGTCCCTTGTATCTAGCTGTGAAGGGAATAACTTGTTGTACACGCTCAAAGGAGATGACAAAATCTACTCTAACAAAGATTTTCCAATTAAAAATGTAAATCAAGATTTAATTGAGCAAATTTTTGAAGGATGCACTGATAAGTTTTTGGGGAACAAAAGTGGCAAAGTTACCGTCACTCAATGTGATCCAATTCCGTGTGAACAAATTAGAAAGCAATACGGAAACCAAAAACTACCAATTGAGCGAAAACAACAAGTCAACTCCGGAAAGGGTAAGGTACAGGGAAAGAAGGCTCAGAACAAGAATGTTCAAGCACCTAAAGTTCAGCAGCCTAAGACTGAACAACCAAAGGTTCAACAACCTAAAGTTGAACAGTCTAAGGCTACTCAACCTAAGGCTGCACAACCTAAAATTCAACAATCAAGGGTTGAGCAACCTAAGGTTCAACAACAAAAGGTTCAAAACAAAAGAGCTCCTGTTAAGAAACGAGAACCGAAAATGAACTTTGTTGGATCCACGGGTTCTGACAAACTTGAAACATTTCAGGATAAATCTAACATTGATTTTATAAAACAAGTTAGAATTTTAAAACGAAATGATCAGAATAATTACACCCAACACACCAACGGATGTGATTTAGGTCCAAGCACGTCTAGATCACAAAGTTCATGGTCTGGTTCTCCGTCTGGTCATCAACGTGTTTCTCCGAAGTTTGTAGAGCGGAGAACATGTTTTGAATGTGGGACAGTTGGGCATATTGTAAGATATTGCCCACACGTGCAAAAGCTGAAGTCAAAAACGAGTGATCCCCAAGAAATCGATTACCGAAAACGATCAGTTTCCCCGAAACAAGACCCACGTGTCTTGAAAGAAAGGGAAAAGAAGTTAAAGCAAAAGAATCAAAGGGTAATTGAAAAGGCCTTAAAATCAGAGGTGAAAGAAGAAAAACCTGTACAAGCAAAATCTGAAACTGTAAAACCAGTAAATGCTAAAACAATAAATTCAAATACTGGTAAAGGACAAACAGCTTGGAAGCAAAAGCAGGTAATTCAATCAGGGGGAGCACCACAGGTTCTTTTTCCTAATCATCAAGTGATTGAAATCACTTTCCTTGATGATCAAGGACGACCCAAGTCCACAAAGGCTTGGGTCCCCCTCTCAAACTGATAAGTTAATTGCATGTGCAGGCGGCTCCAGGAGGAACTATTAATAGTCATTGGATTGTTGATAGTGGGGCTTCCAGGCACATGACGGGCGACTATCGTCTTCTTTTCGATGTGCGAAGTATAAGAGGAGGATATGTTGCGTTTGCTGGAGACAAAGGAGGGTATATCACCGGCGAGGAAATGATCTCAAATGGAGTTGTGAGTTTCGACAAAATCAATTATGTGCAACAGTTGGATCACAATCTCCTGAGTGTCTCTCAGATCTGCGACAAGAAGTTCACCGTGCATTTTGATGATGCCGGTTGTTATGTGCTGAAGCCAGGATTCAAGATTCCCGAAGAATGGATTCTCTTATCAGCACCAAGAGTTAATGATTTGTATGTCCTCGATATGAGCCAAGCAATAACCAAGTCCAAACAAGTTACTTGCTTTATTTCAAAAGCCACTGAAAAGGAGACGATCTCTTGGCACAGACGGATGGGTCATATTCACCTCAGAAAAATGAATCACCTTGTCAAAAACAATCTGGTGAGAGGTGTCAATGTGAAGAATTTTCAACTTCAAGATGTCTGTGTGCCGTGTCAGAAAGGGAAGCAGATCAAGAAATCACATCCATTGAAGAAGGTTAACACTGTAAACATGCCACTCGAACGTCTGCATATGGACCTTTTCGGCCCTGTCAAACACAAGAGTGTGCACGGGGAAGTTTTCTGCTTGGTAGTCACTGATGACTATTCAAGATTTTCATGGGTTGATTTCATGGTCCACAAGAGCGAGACTCCAGAAATTCTAAAGAATTTGATCACCTTGTTGGAAAATCTTTATAATCTAAAGGTGAGGCGAATTCGAAGCGACAACGGAACCGAGTTCAAAAACAGGGTTATGGATGAATTTTGCACTGCAAAAGGAATTCTTCATGAATATAGCTCTCGGTACACGCCACAACAAAACGGAGTCGCTAAAAGAAAGAACAGAACCTTAATTGAGACTGCAAGAACCATGTTGGTTGAGTCTCAGCTTCCAGTTCGATTCTGGACTGAAGCTGTTGCCTCGGCTTGCTACACGTTAAACAGGGTTCTCACAGTGAAAAGACATGGCAAAACGTGCTTCGAACTTCTACACAAGAAGACTCCTGACTTAGAATATCTAGAACCTTTTGGTGCACCATGTACCATGATTGAGCCTGACGGGAAGTTTGGTGCCAAAGCTATCGAAGGTTACTTCCTTGGGTATGCTACTCCTAATCTGCGAGTATGGAACCTGACTACCAAGAAGATTGAAGAGTGGGGTGAAGTAAGAGTTCAAAGATATTCTAATCCACCGAAGCCTTCTGGAGATCCATGGATGTTCGATTATGATGGTCTTTTCGACTCATTCAATCTGCCGACATTTGATGATGACAATGCAATTGCTCAAATGTTGTCTGAAAGCGAGAATGCGACTGGCTCTCAGTTAGCTCGCCCAATCATTGTTGACTCACAAGCATCTTCTTCTGTCAACAATCTAGTTTCAAATGAGGTGTTCAATGATGCTGTCGACTACAATTTGTCATCGGAAGATGAGGAGTATGTTGATGCAAATGATGGTGAAGCACGGGGTCCGGTTCAAGGCACTTCAGAAGCAACGGATCCAGTGTCTGCGCCAATTGTCCAAGAAGAAAATGCATCATCTTCTACAACTCAACAGCTTCAGAATGATATCGGGAATTTAAATATCAATAACTTGAGGACCAATGTTGACATTCCTCTAGTTCCTGAAACCCGAATTCATAACATTCATCCTCAGCAGAATATTATAGGTGATGTTCTCAGTGGTGTAAGGACAAGGAATCAAATCAGAAATAACGAAAATGCTAGCTTGTATGCTGAGATACGAGAATCGGGACAACAAAATGATTGGTCTTTCGCCTGCTATGTTAGCCAAGAAGAGCCTAGATCTTGGAAGGAGGCATTGAAAGATGATTACTGGGTGGAAGCCATGCAAGAAGAACTTCAGCAATTCGAGAAGTTGGGCGTATGGAAATTGGTTGATAGGCCCGATCACTACAAGAAGATCGGAACTCGTTGGGTGTTTAAGTGCAAGAAGGACGACCGTGGGATTGTTGTCCGAAACAAGGCAAGGTTAGTTGTTCAAGGCTTCAGTCAGATAGAAGGTATTGACTACAATGAAGTGTATGCACCTGTTGCACGTCTGGAGGCTATTAGAATCTTTCTAGCCTACGCATCATTCAAGAAATTCAAGGTGTACCAGATGGATGTTAAAAGTGCATTTCTTCACGGAGTAGTCGAAGAGGAAGTATATGTCGAGCAACCACCGGGGTTTGAAGATCCATTACATCCTGACAGAGTTTTACTACTTAACAAAGCGTTATATGGTCTTCATCAAGCACCTCGAGCCTGGTATGAGACACTGTCTACCTACCTGCTGAACAACGGTTTTAGACGGGGTTTGATCGATTGTACCCTCTTCATCAAAGAAAAAGGTGAAGATCTTCTGTTGGTACAGGTATACGTCGATGACATTATCTTTGGTTCTACCGATGATAATTTATGCAAGGAATTTGAGAAGGTGATGCAAGATCGATTCGAGATGAGTGCGATGGGTGAAATGACGTTCTTTTTGGGTTTGCAAGTTAATCAGTCCGAATCTGGAATTTTTATCCATCAAACCAAGTACGTCGGAGACATCTTGAGCCGGTTCCAGATGTCCGATTCAAAGCCAATTTCTACTCCTCTTCCGCAGAATCACGGGATTACTCCGGATGAAAAAGGGGAAGCTGTGGACTCTTCACTTTATCGTGCTATGATTGGATCTTTAATGTATCTCACCGCATCAAGACCCGACATTATGTATCCAACGTGCCTTCTCGCCAGATACCAAGCGAATCCGAAGGTCTCTCACTATGCTGCTGTCAAAAGGATTTTTCGTTATCTGAAGGGTTGCCCTGACACCGGGTTATGGTACCCTAAGGATGATAACTTCGATCTCAAGGCTTACAGTGATTCTGATTTCGGCGGCTGCAAGAAAGATGGCAAATCAACTACAGCAGGATGTCAGTTCTTAGGCAATCGCCTAGTCACTTGGCAGTGCAAGAAGCAGACATGTGTGGCTACGTCTACATGTGAAGCGGAATACATTGCTGCGTCTAGTTGCTGCTCCCAGGTTCTATGGATCCAACAACAGATGCGGGACTACGGTTTTGAATTCCTAACTACTCCTATTTATGTTGATAATGAAGCTGCTTTACAGATCACTAGAAATCCTGTACAGCACTCAAAAATGAAGCACATCGATATTAAATATCACTTCATACGTGATTGCTTTGAAAAGAGACTTATCGATGTGGTTCACATTCATACCGATCACCAACGTGCCGACCTTTTTACCAAAGCATTTGATAAATCAAGATTCGATTATTTACTTTTGGTAAACGGCATAAAGGTGAAGCAAGAGTAACCGACATCGGAAAATCGTTTTTGTAAATATTTTTCTAAAAAAAAAAAAAAAAAAAAAAAAAAAATCCAAAAATATGTTTTTACTTTATTTTATTTTTGAATTTTAGGGGGAGAAAGTTTCAAGGAAAATACAAAAACATTGAAAAACCGCAAAAATACAAAAATATGTCTTTTCTTTATTTATTTATTTTCTGCATTTAAGGGGGAGAAAATTCAGAAAAACACAAAAACAATAGAAAAACAAAAATGAGTTTCTTGGTAATATAAGAGAAAATGATTTTACATCAGAGGTCGGTCGAAACATGTTTCTAGAAATCAAAAGAAAAGAAAAAGATAAGTAGCTCTACTAATGATGTACCGGTAGACTCACGATCATTTTAAAGTATGCAGGAGATATAAACATAACGAACTGAAAACCGCGTGGGAACCGCTCATTGGCATATGGTCTTGGTACCGAAATTTCGTTTGATAGATTGCCGAGGTTCTGAGATATTCGGGGTTTATGTTGTTTATCATCTGGGTATCATGGTTGTTTCTATAAAAGACAAAGTCTAGTTCTTCCATGATACTATACATACGTGTACATACTGCATTCGACCTCAATAAGTGATAAACAATCACATGTCCATTCAAATAAGTGATAAAATATCACATTTATCCGGGAGTCAAGTTCGTCTCTCTGCTGTACGGAAGTACTGACCTGTTCACGGACTTGCTCCTGTGCCCTCATGCATATGAAAATCAAGTTCCTCATCAATAAGTGATTTCATCACATAGGGCTTGGTTTTCAAACTCAATAAGTGACTTGCTCACATTTTATATACGTTAAAAACGGATGATAAATGGTATACTCCCCAGTAAGATGAACTCTCGTGCATACCTTGATACGGGAATGTGTCGTGAGTGGATGAACACCGGTCGGTAAGTATAAATCATACCTTAAATGTATCTCAATGTATTATGATTACACTTGATCGCTGAGTTTAAGTGGATAACAATATCGGTAATTGTGGTAGAATACTTATCCACTTCTGTAAAAGAATATTAAAAGAAAATGTGTTTTGATAAAAGACCGCAAACTGATATGATTCTCTTCGCCAGAAACTCACAAAAACATTGTTGTGTTTGTACATATTTATTTACTGCTTAATTTTACTGTTTAACCTTTATTGTCTTATTTTAAACAGTTTTGTCGTTTGGTGCATATCAGCACGACATTAGCGGTGATGTCGTTTGATAACATTCAAAGGATATTAAAATTGTTGTCTTTTATTTTATCAAAATCCAAAAAGATTTTCCATTTAATCTTATTTTTGATTAACCGATGTTGGTACTCGATCAGATACCTGGCAAGCCGAGATACTTCATAAAACTGACCTTTGCAGAACTTCATAACGGACAATTTTTCAAAACGGTCGTTTCTGAAAATCTTTTAAGAATTTGAAGGGTTTGAATTGCAAATTCCCAAAATCCAAAGTGTTGGTGAAAATCTGATCCTTC
Source organism: Helianthus tuberosus (assembly GCA_030545235.1). Classification (NCBI taxonomy): domain Eukaryota; kingdom Viridiplantae; phylum Streptophyta; class Magnoliopsida; order Asterales; family Asteraceae; genus Helianthus; species Helianthus tuberosus. Next base: position 110,577,574 of record CM060412.1, on the reverse strand, counting down.
GAGGAAGCATTGGCTCTCGAAAGATCAGATGGTCAATGAAAGATTTGACCAATTGGATCCTTCGAGTTGATCAGACTTTTCGAAAGATGGATAAGGTCAAATGATATCCTTCGAGGATCGTCTTTCGAGGTTGTTGAGGGTTCCACAAATATCTGGTATCTTTCGATCCAGATCTGGATCCTACGACCCAAAGTCCCATCTTTCGAAGCACCTTTTCATCTTTCGAAAGGATAACGATCCTTCGAGGCGGTTCGTATTTCGAGGTCAGGGTATAAAAGGGGTCTTCTTCTTCATTTCAACATAACAGTTCAAACTTCACTATTTCAAAAAACCTCTCATCCTACCGAAACTCTGCCAAAATTGAAACAAAAATTTAGGCTATCAGGATTTCAACAACAATCTCGGTAGGATAATCCTCATTCACTTAACAAACAACAACATGAACACCTTATCTGATCATGTGATTTTATGTAATGTGAATGTGTTGTATGTATGTTAGTGGTAGGTTTTGATGATCATAAGTTTTATCTTGTCTGATGTTTGTATTACAGAGTTTGTGTTGGTTTTTAATGGTGTTAAAGGGTCTTGTGTGTTCTTGGGTTAATCGGTACATGTGTCTGTGTTAGTATCCGGGTTAGGATTAGTGTCCGGGGTTGGTTTTTGATGTGGATGTTTTTAAGTGGTTTAATGTTGTTGCTTTAACTGGTTTGAAATACACTTAAAACACACTTAAAACCATCACCGGAAAAACGCCGATGAACAGTGTCACCGGAAAACATCCTTCGATAATGTTTCTTAACCTCGAAAGATGGACTGCTAAATATCCTTCGAAATGAGACTCGAAGGATACTAAGCTTTTCGAAGGATTCATTCTTCGATTGATCAGATCTTTCGATTGACCAAGATATCTTTCAAAATGAATGATCTTTCGTAAGTTGATCCTTCGATAAGACATTTCATCCTTCGAGGAAAATAACATCTTTCGATCAAAGTGTCAATCCTTCGATGTCTATATGGAATCCTTCGAGGAAACAACACTTAGAAATTTTTCAAGAAACTGAAATCTTTCTAAGTGTGAAATCCTTGTTGACTGTTTGACTGTTTTCTCATTACGTGTCCTTGTTTTCATGAACAGAAATGGCACCGAAAGAGAAGAAGGAACGGGCAAAACCAACTAAGAAAGAAAAGTCTGAGGTTGAATCTATGTCGTAGCCAAGACACAACATGGCCGCGTATCTGCAACCGGAAGACAAAGTTAGTCCGGAATTCGATGGGATAATGCAGTATCTTCACCGGACTCGAATCAACTATGCCATTACTACACAACACACCGCTTACCAGTCACAGATCAAGGAATTCTGGAATTCTGCTGTGGTTGAAACAGTGAATAACCAAGAAGTAGTTAGAGGATTCGTTACTGAGAAACCCGTGGTGATCACCGAGAACACCATCAGAGCGCGTTTGCAATTGGGAGATCAACCAGAAGATTCGACTTTTATTGATTTACAGTGTCAGCGTGGTTTATTGATGAGGCTACGTTACAGCGATAATGTGCTAGCAAATCAGATAAACAAAGGGTCCATGCCGTTACGATACAAGTTTTTATTGCATATTCTTATTCACTGTCTGAGCAACAAACGGTCTGGATACGATTTGTCGCCTATTGAATTGACGGGATTGTTTACGGCTTTAATTCTGAACAAGCCGTTCAACATATCACGTTACATCTTTGACAATCTGAAAGAGAATGCCCGCAGGCCACTTCCGTCAACAAATCAACGGACGTCAACCAAGTTTTGGTTATATCCAAGATTCTTGCAAATGATGATAGATGATCAGATTCCGAACCTTCCCAAGGTTGAAGCAGATGTTCTTCCAGTCAATCCGATGAACGAGCGTACATTGCTGATCTTCAAGTCTATGTCTAAGTATAAGGAATCCGATCCAGTCAGAAAGCTTATTGGTCACCTCGACGATCTGGCCTACGAGGCTCCGCAGAATCACAAGTGGCGTCGAGATGCTAGTGATTCTGATGACGAAGAGCCCAAGTTAATCGCGTTGGCCAACACACAACTCGGGACTAAGCACGGAATTAAAGCATCGAGCAGGAAGTCTGCTGGCAGTTCCGGTGCTGCAACACATGTTGAAGTTGATGTGAATGTTGCTGCAGAAGAAGTTCAAGGAGTGTTCATCGAATCAGATGTCCGTGGTACTGTTGGTGGTCCTGCAAGTCGGTCAGGCGATGATGCGACAGACAAAGGTAAAAGTAAGGTGGACGAGCCGAGGAGGTTGGCGGATGAAAGCAGTTCGTCTTCTGATGTTGAAGGAGGTTCTGGTAATGATGATTCGTCTTCTGAGGATGATAATCCTCCTCCACCAGGGATGCGAAAGGCTTATGATCAGCGCGGGAATTTTCGAGGTTTTGAACGTATTGAGAAATCGGTTAATGCTGCAGAATCTGACAAAGATGATGATTATATTCCTGCTGCTCCTGGTTTACTTAGAAAGAAGAGGCAAGCAAGAAGAGAGGGTACTCGTACTTCAAAGAAATCAAAGGGCGGATCAGGGTCAACAGGTGAAACTGCTGGTGATGTCACTATACCTGATTCGATCCAGCATTCAACGCCTCCGGAGCATCAGCTACCACCTGTCAGTGATCAATTAACTACATCAGAGATGCTGGAGCTGGTCTCATCTCCGCAGACGTCTTCTGGGACACGCACGGCGACTGTTGATCAACAGCCGCCTGCAACTCCTGTCTCAGGTACACACTCACATCCTCCTCTTGTTATTACTGGTCCAACAGGTACTTCCGGTCCATCTGGTCAGTCTGGTTTCTCAGGACCTGAGCCCTCACGGCCGACTCTAGCAGAAACATTGTCTGGGTTGTCTGAAGCTGAGAAAATTCACTTCCTGATCGAACAAGTCAGTGAATTGGGTAATCTAGTCGGTCGGCATACTAGAAAGATTGAAGAGTATCGTATACAGCGAACACAGGATGCGGAGGCACACAACAAGCTAGTCTCAATTGTTAGTGCACAGAACCTTAAGATAAAAGAACAAGCTCAAGAGATTGAAAGACTGAAAGAAGCAAACAGGGCTCGTGATAGAGAAGTTGAGATAATGAAGGGGCATAGCACTGTGTTAGAGCGTGAGGCAAAAGCGTTAAAGCAGAAGCATGAAGAGCTGTCAGATCGCTATAAAAATCGTGATGATCGATTAATGGAAGCCTTCAAGCCTGTTCAAGCAAACTTCAAGAAATTTGATCACAAAGTAGTTACGCTTTGGAATGAAAGGTGCAAAGCATTGGGCATCGTTTCCTCAAAGCGTGGCGATGACAAGGACGATGATGCAGCAAATCCTGATCAACCAGCTGCCTCAGGTTCCGGTGCAACTGCATCCGGTGCTGCAGGTGGGTCTAGTACGTCTCAAGATGCTCCTACTGCTCCTCCAACAGCTACTACTGGTCCGTCTGAGCAGTCTGAAACGTTGGAAGCTTCGGCAGGGTTTGAACATGTTAGTCTTGAACCGGAAGCGTTCACCGATCTCCCTGAATCCTCAATTGTTCAACAGTATCATCCAGTCACGGGTGAACTATTAGAAGAGGGAGAACACGTTACAGAGATGTCTGATGAATGTGTATTAGCTCTGAAGGAATTGGATGAAGTTGATTTGACAACGATCGATGCTACTCCGTTAGTTCCGGACGAAACCGATTTCTCTACGATTGAAGAAATCTTCATCGGTTCGGATCCGGAATGTCCTGTTTATGTTGGTCAAGATAATGTGGAGTTTAATACGCTTGATGATGAGTTTGTGGCGGCAAAGACAGCAGAATTTTCTAATCTTTCTTCAGATTCTCCTACAGTTCAAGAAAGCCGTGAGAAGACCGTGAACGAATGGCGAGCGGATTTCCTAGCAAGGAATCCTCCTCCGCTCCCTCCGTTGGATCAGGCCAACTACATGATTCTGGAAAGGAATCAGGCTAGGGGTCGTATTATCAGCTGGATGTTCATCAAGGAGCTTCACTGCATGGTTGTGAAGCGAGAATGCAGCCTTCAGTACTTCAGGACTCTTCTCAGCATTCTTTCACTTCCTTATTATGATGTTGCGGTTTTGGCTCAGCTGAAGGTTATTAATCGAGTCGAAGACAAGATGGTGGATTTGTTCGCCAAGAAGATCAGGTTGGAACGAAGAAGAGGTTGGAAGGATCCGCTATACAAGCCGCAGTTTCCTCGATACGAGCAGATCAGGTTCACGCTTGATCCAGAGACAAATACTGCTCGTTATCGATTGGTTTATGATCCTCCGAAGTTGATGAATAAAATACCGTTGTTGAAAATGAAGACAGATTTTCTGGGTAACTTTCGTTGCTGGGTTTATGATGCAGATACTGGAGAAGCGGTGATCTTATTCAAAGACAGTCAGGAGAACTTTCGAATGATAGATCCAATGTGGATTACTAACATGTCCAGGTCGGATATTATTATTCTTAAGGATCACGAGATCAACTACTTGGTTAGAGATCGTGCACAAGCAATGAAGTTTCAGAAGATGGCCTTGTATTGCTTCAACCTACTTGTGAATGCGGGAAGTGCATGGTCAACGCATCACTTAACGGTTGAAAGGACGTCAGAGACTTGAAGACACGAAGATCGAGACAAAGCTACAGCCAAGGGGGAGTTTGTTGGTGCACTTGTGTCTGTACTTTTTCTGTATTTTGATATGATATAAAACGATGTCTTTTGTTAGTCTTGTATACGTCTTATGTTTGTTAATAGGTGTTTTGATGTAAGTTTGACCAAGTCAACCATCCTCCTGGTTTGACTTTGACCAAACAGTTAGAACATGGTTGTAAGTTGTCTGGGTCGAAGGATGAGTCATCGAAGGATTGTTTATATCCTTCGATGAGCTCGAAGGATAAACCTTCGATGGATATAGATGGACCTCGAAGGATATCATCCTTCGAGGTACATGTGGATCCTTCGATAGTTTTCAGTCCGATAGATGATCTTTCGATCTGACTATCTGATCCTTCGACCAGACGACCTGTGATGGATATATATACTCATGTAATGTGTTCACTTCAGTGTGTGAGTGAACTTAGTCTTGTAGAGAGCGTATTTTCAGTTTGGTCAAGGGCTGTAACCGTGTCCACTGAAATACAAGAGAAAACTTTGATATCTCGTGTGTCTACCTTTATCTTTGTAGCTTGTGTTCTCATATAAACTATCGGTTTGCATTCTAGCTTGGATTCCGCACTTGCTAGTGTGTTAAACATAACAAGGATAAGGTTTAACCTCAACCTCCGAGGGACCTACAGAAATAATTACAGGTAATTTACCATTTTTGTCGAGAAAAGCATATTCCAAACTTTTTGGAAGTTCTTTGAGCTCAAGAGGTGGGTATTTAGGAAACTCCTTATTTGGTTGCTCATTTTGGTCAAGAACCAAAAAGGTTTGTTCTATGGCGACCTCTTCTTCAACAAAGTGTTCAGTTTCTTCCCTTGTATCGGGTGGTTCATCTTCATCTTCAATTAGGGGGTCATTATTGCCGAATGGATATTTCATTGAACGTTCAAGATCGACACTTTTTTTGAATGCCCCTAATTGAATGGGTAGATTGTTATACTTCCGAATTTTCAAAGCTTAGTGGGTCTTTACAAAAGGTCTTCCCAACACTAGTGGAGCGTCATCAAGGATGACGAAGTCGGTTGGGATTACCATTTGATCGGTTTGAACCAACACATCCTCAACTACCCCTATTGATTTTACCGTTTTCAGATTAGATAGAAAAATGGGTATTTGAAGTGGAGAAAAATCACTAATACTTAATTTTTCGAAAATGTAATTTGGCATTATATTAACACAAGGATCTTTATCAATTGTAATATTACTAATAAAGGAATTTTGAAAAAAAACCTGGAACCAGTGTGATGTTAATTTCAAATGGATCTTCTTTTATTAGCGTAGTTTGATCATTTGTTAACTTAATGCTTACCATTTTGTCAATTTTAGTGTTAGTGTTTAACTCTTTTAAAAACTTAGCATGAGTGGGTACTAAACAATGATTTTCGAAAGAAGGTGACAAGAGATTAATTTCTTTAAAATTAGGCTCTTCTTGGATTCTAACGATGTCGGACTCACCTTTTTCGTCGTTTAACTCATGTGTCGGTTTTTTGCTTACTTGTTCTTCCATTTTTACCTTTTCAACTATCTATTCTTTATTACAAGTTAATTCTTCCCTTGCGCATGATTCCTCTTCCCTTGCGCGGGCTTCATTTATGTAGCGCTCGATAGTTTTAAGGTGTTCTATTATCTTATCAGCTATGTGTGTGATATAATAAGGATCTTCATAGCTTGAATTCGGAAGTTCGATCCTTGTTTCCTCATGATACTCATATGAGGTAGATGGTTCACACCATTGTTCCTCATTGTAAGTATATGATGGATAAGGGTCGTAACTTTGTTCTTCATAATACTCATATGAGGTGGGTTGTTCACGCCATGGTTCCTCATAGTAAGCATATGAAGGTGGAGTCTCATATCTTGGTTCTTCAAAGTATGAGTATGAAGGCTCATACCTTGTTTCATCAAAATATGAGTATGAGGGAGAAGGTTCATACCTTGGATCTTCATAGGGTGGTATGAAGTGGATGGCTCGTACCTAGGCTCCTCATAGTAGTTGTATGAAGTGGACGATTCAAAGAGGTCACAATATTGTACCGAGTGAGGGTTACCACAAATGGTGCAATAGTCTTCCATATAATCATCCTCCTCATAGTGGTAGTTGTAATCTCCTGAGTATTGATCCATAGGAATCACTCAGCAGACCACAACAGAGTCTCGGGACCAGAAAACAAAAATAAAAACTGGAAACAGAGGCTGGACACGGCCCCGTGTTTAGTGAGCACAACCCCGTGTTCAAGTTCTGTATCTGGGCGTTTTAATAAAAGTGACTGGTTTTGTGCAGCACGGGGGCGTGTTCAGCGAACACGACCCCGTGTTCAGAATCTGTATCTGGGAGTTTGGTTTAAAAATATGCAGCACGGCCCCGTGTTCAATGAACACGGCCCCGTGTTCAGTCTACTGTAAATGCAAAAACTAACTAAAATGCAGAAAATGTGCACGCAATTTAAAAAGGTTTTGAAAAACTGATTAGGCCGTCGATTTTAAGCTTTCTTAAAATCCTTGTGTCCCCGGCAACGGCGCCAAAAACTTGATGCGTGTGTAGTGTTATATATTTTAGTTATATTTTAAGCCCTTTTTAACACTTTAGTCAAGTTTTAAATTTATTAAACACGATATTTTACTAACACTAAACACACATATGGGCAAGTGCACCCATCGTGAGCGTAGTATAGCGTTGGTAAGATACCGAGGTCGTCCAAGGACACAAGAGCTTTTAGTACCGGTTTATCCTCAACGTCTAATCAAATTAAAAGTTTTAGAAAAAGTTTTAAACATGAAAATAAAAATTAAAAATGCTGAAAATAAAAATAAAATAAAAACATATAGACAAGATGAATCACTTGGATCTGACTCGCCTTTAGTGTAACCTTTGACGATTTCCGCACTTTTGCACTTTTTAAGAGATTATCTTAGTTATAGTAGTAGGCCCCTCTTTTGAAGGTGAGGTTACCCTCAACCCAGTAGTTTGAGTCAGCAAGGATACAATCCTAAAGGGTCGGAATATTGAAAGATAATTAATTAAGTTATTAATGCGTAATATGGTAGGCCCCTCTTTTGAAGGTGACATTACCCTCAACTAAGTGGTTTGAGTTAGCAGGGATTCAATCCCTAGTAGCCGGGTTAATGTATTAATAGTAGTTTACATATGAGGGGATCAAGCCATTCGCACCCCCGCCATCCAATACCAGTGGGTATTGAAGGAGGTCCTAGTAAGCTTGACCCAGGTCCTTGCAGGATCTATACACTGAACAAGGCAAGAACCTTACCAAACCATTCCCTTAACCCCCGACCAAGTAGCCAACATATCTCTATATAGACCGTAGAGATATGAATGGTGTAAATCTTTTATTTTATATAGACAGTAAAATAACGCCAAGACACCACGGACAAATGATAAGGAAGTTTCACCTTCAACATAAGAAACTAGTTATTAAAGTCATTAATACAAAACCAAATAAAAAGTGCGAAAAGATTAAAAAACAAAAGTATTACACTAAATGCTTGTCTTCACCAAGTAATGTAAGAGACTTAGGCAAACATGGCCTTTGATTGTCAAGAACTCTTACTATCAATCTTGGATCCCGAGACTACTACACACACTCTATGATGGATGATGGTGGTGGATGTGGGTGTTGTGATGGTGGTGGAGTGTGGGTGAAGTGGGAGAGAGGTGGTTTGCCAATGGATGCCTTCGAAGTGAACCAAGCACCTCTATTTATAGCCTGCACAGAAACCCGGACACGGCCCCGCGTCCACTGGGCATGGCCCCGTGTCCATCCACTTTCTCTTTCTTCATTAATTGCAATTTGTCTGCATTAGCTCTACACGCCCCGTGTCCGCTGGGCACGGCCCCGTGTGTAGAAGCTTACCTGTACTATCAAGATTTGCTTGGATTCTGCGAATCTTAGCGTTTACCACGCCCCGTGTCGAGCTGGGCACGCCCCCGTGTCGGGAATAGAAGCTTCTATAGCTTTGTCCTTTCTGCAGACATCTGGCCACGCCCTCGTGTCCGCTGGGCACGGGGCCGTGGTCAGCCTTCTGTCTTCTTGTTTTTGCTTGGGAAGATGCTGTCGAGGGGCCGGACATGCCACTTTTATTCCTTTTCTTGTAATTATGTTAGATTTTGCTGCATATTTGTTTCTTTTGTTCATTTACGCTCATTTAATCCTTAAAATACAAAAGGAAGACAAAAACACACTTTTTCCAACATTAGTACTAAAAAAGGGTTAGTTTTATGCCTCATTTGATGTAATTTATATGTTGCATTTTACACACATCAGTGTTGGTTGTAATGTGGTAGTTTATTGTTTTGAAAATGGCGGATTTGAGTATACGGGGAAGAAAAATGAATTGCAGATACTTGGTTTTTTTTAAGATGGTGAGTTTTGACTAAAATGTCTCTCCTTATGTTTTTTCATCTTTGACACATGTCCTCCTCTTATTGCTTCCTATCCTTCATACTAAAACTAAACTTCCTATTTGATATTTTCCTTTAAAAATTTATTAAATTAACAATTTAGATTCGAGGATAATATTTTATTAAAGTATGATAAGATTTAATATTAATTTATTATTTATTTAATTAATTAATATAACATAAATATAGATTTGAGGATACCTTCAATAAATGAGACGTGTCCAAAGTTGGTAGATTTGAGGATACCTTTAATAAATAACACGTGTCCAAAAGTTGGTTTCTTTTATTATAGTAAATAGATTTTTTTCTATAATTTAACAATTTAACTTTTGTTCGCTAGTATATGATGCTATTAATAATGAAAAATCAAAAATATCGACTTCTAGGAATATTCTGAGTTATAATATATTTGTAACTTCAAAATTCAATATTCGCCATTTTATATGTTTAAATTATATGTATTAACCCTTAAAAAATATCAACTATTTTCAGATAGAATTATCTTAGTCATTACACTTTAATCACAAGAAACACATTTAAACAAAAAAGATTATGTTCCAGGATAAGTATATATTTATTTATAAACAAATAGTATTAAGAGTATAAGATTTAATATAAATTTATTATTTATTTATTTAGTTCATATAAGATAAATATAGATTTGAGGATACCTTCAATGAATGACACGTGTCCAAAAGTTGGTTTCTTTTATTATAGTAGATAGATAAGTATCTGGTGTTTTACTGGTCTTTCTTAGATCTGTCTCGTTCAATTAATCGTTCTTGTGTCACAAAGATAACAGTTTGGCGTTTATGGCGTTCCCAAATTCAATAAAATTAATTAATAATTCTAACATCTTTGGCGTCCATGGTGTTACCAAAATCATTATATACATTTAATAATTCAAACTATACATTTTTGGCGTTTTTGTAGATTTTACCAGTTGAAATAATCTCATATGTCTGATAAATGTAATTTTTTATGTAACATGAAATTTTTAACATTTTTTTAAACAAAAAACTACTCGATGTTTTTTTTGTTTTTCTTTTATAAAAATGTTCAAATATATGTATATCACATTTCCTATTTTTTTAGAAAAAAAATAAAAATGTTACATCGTTTTTTTTACAAAGGTTTCTTGAGTTTACACAACTCAAGTGAGTTTTCTCTCTCTCTCTCTCTCTCTCTATATATATATATATATATATTAGGTTATAGACCCGTGTATTACATAGCTTGAATAAAAAATATTAACAATTAGTAAGATTTAGAAATTATAATATGATATTTTGCGTAAGATATAAGTGAAATTACGTATAAATTAGCTATAGATACGTGTGTTGTGAAACTATTTTCGAAAGCAAAATTGTTAATAAACTCTTCGTAATCCTTACTTTATAATAAGTGTTACTATTTGCTAAAGTGAGAGAACGGAAACTATTTACTTATAATTTATATTTATATAAATTATATTTATATTTATATATTATAAAGCATGCGTTGATTATCATTTTTTTTATTAATGGGTGTACTAGACAAACACGAGAAGGTTATCAAATTGTTTTTATAAAACTTTAAATCTTATTTAGAAGTTTTATAAATAATATTTAGTTTGTAATAAAAATATCTTCTAACAACAAAAAACCCAAAATAATAAAAAAATGTATATATAATACTCAATAAAAAGATAAATAAACAAATTAAAGAAAATAAGACAGACAAATAACGTTTACAATGACAAATTAGATATAGTTAATGGTTAGATATTAACTAAAGTAAATGGTTAATACAATAACAAATCTCTAGTGGTGGCAGAAATCAAGGACAACTCACTATTATAATGCTATTGTTTCTGACCACTGACTTCAAATATAAGTTCTGACATTTCTAGACTTGCTTTCCTTTTTAATTGATGTTTCCAGATCACTCTCGGTTTTCATGGAACTCTACGCAAAACTGTGAGTATACTCGATCTCATTTTCGCTTTAACACTTTGGGTGCAACATGTATTCTATATAAAATCACGCAACACTTGAAACTTGTATTTATCACACTCTATCCACATTTAAACATGAAATATCTCGATGCTTGTTAATCTCATATGCTACTTAAACTTTTCGTGTCTATATGCTCATTAACTTCGATCAAGCCTACCTTAACAATTATAGCGCTATAGGATTAACGCACCGCCCATTAGTCTTGGGGTATTGTTAAGTAAAACATGTTAACCTCCCATTAGTCTTGGGGAAGGCAAATTTGCGTTGTAAACTTTGGTTTGATCATATAGCTTACACCGTTTCAGCATATTAGTAACTTGTATTATGTTATTCATGTTGGATATGAGCACTTTTAAACATCTTATACTATTTATGTTATGTATTAAACTTATATACCCGCCAACACTATTGTTGATCATATTTTAATACATGTTGCAGGTTGATAGTCAAGATGATGAAGAAATCAAGTTAGGATGGACTTAGATACTCATTTTAATAATAAGCAACGTTTGTTGCAATTTGTCTTTATTTGGAACAATGTATTTGTTTTAGTCATTTATGAAATTTGATTTAAATTATATTGTAACATTAGTGTTAGGATGCTTTGAGCGATTTGTTCGTCTCATCCCGATGTTTCCGCCATCGGTTGGGGTGTGACACTGTCGCCACCCCCGATCCCTGATCCCCGAGAACGGGCGGACGCGAGCTCAGTGACGGTGGTATCAGTTTTCTTTTTAATTTGGCAGCGGAAATTTTTCATCAGGACCGTAGTTAGGAAATGTTTATCAGAGTAAAACCACCATATTTCATATTAATAATCACATGGGCAAAACCCAAGTTTCTTATTACAATACATTTATAGGGACAAACCCTATTTTATTGAATTTAAAACATCATCTTTTAGGTAACTTTTATAGCCACATTTTTCCCAAGCCTTCAGTGCTCTCCAGCTGGCTTTTTACTAATTGGCTGTCACATTTTGTTACCTGAAACATGTTATAAAAACATTTATCAGCGGGAAATACTGGTGAGTGAATCCCAGTTTAATCAAGAAACATTTTATCAATTAAAAAAGTATTGAGAGCGATCACATTGTTTATTTCTACACAAGTACTCATTTAGTACTGTCAATCCTGACTTGTGGGTCATATTACTCATTGGCTAACTCGTTGTCCAATGGTAACGTCCTGTCATCCCCGACTTACTACTCACAAGGTAGTAAATTTTGTATACAAAACCCCAACATACCGGCAGTAATTGAAGAACTACAAAGACTCAATCACCGCTTAATCATATTGTAAAACAATTAAGGTTTTGTAAAACATTACTAAAAAGGTTAACAAAAAGAGGATAAACTCACTTTGCTATCTTAGACTTCGCGTAAGGGTTTCGTGGATGTAATCTATAATTTATACAAATGTACATTGGTTAGTACCATAACCCTTTAAAAATATTAATGATACCCTCCCCGAGACGGCATTCCAACAACTACGTCGGGCAGAACCACGACAGTTGTTACGGAACCCTAAATCAATCGGGCAGCGTATCTACTATGAAACCGGGTTATAATACTTACAACGGAGCAGAACCTCGCTAATTAGGGGTATAATACCCGCGTATAATAACACTACTGCAGAATTTGAGATTGAGAATGAAATTGTGAGCGAGTTCGACTAAGATCCGATGCCATCTATTTATAGGTGCTGAATTCGACTTTCAGGCGGCCCGCGTAAGGTAAGGCGAAGCCTTACGCGGCCCACGTCAACACCTGGTCAACCTATAGCTTATCCGGCTCATCCTATAGACCCGCCACGATGTCGACACATGTCAGCTTAGGGTGTCTCCGCGTTTGATGATCTCTAGCGGCCCGCGTAAGGTTTAAGGTGAGCTTACGCGGCCCGCCTTAACTTATAATTTCACCGGAGTAAGTTTCAGCCTTGATACTGCCCGCGTGAGGTTGGGAAGGGGTCCTACGCGGCCCGCCTCAGCTTACTAATTAAATTTTATATTTTATTTTATATGTTATAACACATTTTGGGCTCGGTTTTCACATACGGGATGTATTATAAGACATAAGGGAATATTTTAAAATATACTAGGGTGTCGGAAATATTATGAGGGTGTCGGTTTTACCGAGGGTTGTTACATTCTCCCCACCTTGTTTTAGAGCTCGTCCGCGAGATCTATTGGAACAAGTGCAGATATTTCCTTTGCATTTCAGATTCAAGTTCCCATGTATACTCAGGTCCTCTTTTGGAGTCCCATTTCACTTTGACCAGAACTAATCTCTTATGCTTGAGATTCTTGATTTTCCTGTCTTCAATTTGTAGAGGTATTTCTACAAACTTGAGTTGTTCATTTACCTCTATATCCTTAAGAGGCACTATCAATGATTCATCAGCTAAACACTTTTTGAGGTTTGATACATGAAATACATCATGTATTCCTGCCATTTCATATGACAGTTGTAGCTGATAGGCTACAGGTCCTATTCTTTTAATAATCTCAAAAGGTCCAACATACCTGGGACTTAGTTTTCCCCGTTTGATGAATCTTACTACTCCTTTCCAAGGAGAGACCTTCAACAATACTTTATCTCCTACTTTAAACTCTAATGGTTTGCGTCGGTTATCAGCATAGCTCTTCTGTCGATCACGTGCTGCTTTCAGTCATTCCTTGACTTGAATAATCTTATCAGTTGTTTCTTGCACTATCTCAGGTCCAGATAATTGTTTCTCCCCAATTTCTGCCCAACAGACTGGGGTTCGACACTTTCGTCCATAAAGTGATTCGAATGGTGCAGCATTGATACTTGTGTGATAACTATTGTTATAGGAAAATTCTATTAAAGGTAAGTGTTCATCCCAATTACCTCTGAAATCGATTACACAAGCTCTAAGCATGTCCTCCATTGTTTGAATAGTTCTTTCGCTTTGTCCATTCGTTTGAGGATGATAAGCTGTACTTAATTTTAACTTGGTTCCCATTGCCTTTTGGAAACTTGACCAAAAATGAGAGGTAAATCGGCTATCTCTATCAGAAACAATTGCTAAAGGAATGCCATGTAAAGAAACAATTTCATTTACATATAATTTAGCTAATTGTTCCATACTAAAAGTTTCTTTCATTGGTAAGAAATGAGCTGACTTGGTTAGTCTATCTACAATCACCCAGATTGTATCATTTCCTTTCTTTGTTTTGGGTAATTTAGTAACAAAATCCATTGTTATTAATTCCCATTTCCACACTGGCATTTCTAATTGCTGTAACAAACCTAAGGGTTTCTGGTGTTCAACTTTAACTTGTGAACAGGTTAAACATTTAGAAACATATGCTGCTATGTCCTTTTTCATTCCTATCCACCAGAAAATTTTCCTTAAATCCTGGTACATTTTATCACTTCCTGGATGCATCGTATATTTAGACTTATGGGCCTCTTCTAGTATACGATTACGCAAGTTTCCTAATTTAGGTATCCACATTCTCTTTTTATGGAATCTCCAAATTCCATCTATTCCTTGTTCCAATTCTTTTAGCATACCTTTTAATTTTTCAGTATCATCCTTGATTACTGATTCTTGTGCTTCTCTTATCTGATCATTTAAATCTACTTGCAGATTTAATTTAAGAGAACGTACCCTTTTTGGCTTTTCATGATACTTTCGACTTAAAGCATCTGCTTCTACATTTGCTTTTCCTTCATGATACTGGATATCGCAATCATAATCACTAAGCATCTCCATCCAACGTCTTTGTCTCATATTCAAATCCTTTTGCTTAAAAATATACCTTAAACTCTTATGATCAGTGAATATGGTAAACTTACTACCATAAAGGTAATGTCTCCAAATTTTAAGAGCAAAAATTATAGCTCCTAGTTCTAGATCATGGGTTGAATAATTCTCTTCATGATTCTTAAGTTGTCTAGATGCATAAGCTATAACCTTTTGTCGTTGCATCAACACACATCCATAACCTAATTTAGAAGCGTCACAATAAACTACAAAATCTTCAGTTCCTTCTGGTAACGCTAATATGGGTGTATGGGTTAATCTTTGCTTAAGAATTCTAAATGCTTCTTCTTGTTTTAATCCCCATTCAAACTTAACAGATTTACAGGTTAACTTAGTTAAAGGAATGGCTATTCTAGAAAAATCTCGAATAAATCTTCTATAATAACCGGCCAATCCTAGGAAACTTCTAACCTCAGTTGGTGATTCAGGGGTTTTCCATTTGGTAATTGCTTCAATCTTTGTTGGATCTACATGAATTCCTTCATGATTAACTAAATGTCCAAGGAATTGTACATGTTCTAACCAAAATTCGCACTTAGAAAATTTAGCATAAAGCTTTTCCTTTCTTAATAAACTTAAAAGTGCGTGCAAATGCTTTGCATGATCTTCCTTATTCTTAGAGTAAATGAGAATATCATCTATGAAAACGATTATGAATTTATCCAAGTATGGCTTACATATTCGGTTCATCATGTCCATAAATGCAGCTGGGGCATTGGTTAAACCAAATGGCATGACAGTAAATTCATAATGTCCATACCTTGTTCTGAATGCGGTTTTAGGAATATCCCCTTCCTGTACCTTTAATTAATGATATCCTGACCTTAAATCGATTTTAGAGCAAAATCGAGCTCCTTGCAGTTGATCAAACAGATCATCGATTCTCGGTAATGGGTACCGATTCTTAATCGTGACCTTGTTCTCCGCAGTTGTAACATATCTTGTTATTAGCTTTCTTCCTGCAGTCTTCTTCCTTGTGTCCCGATATTTTGCAAAAGTTACAGTATATAGAGCATTTTCCTGAATGCTTTCTTTTGCAATGCCTACAGTAGGGTGCAGAGGTAGAACCTACATTTCTTCCACGGTTAGAATTTCCAGAATGAAATTCTTGAGTCAACTTCTGGGTTAGGTTCCTCCTTTGATCCTCTTCTCGGGTACGGACTAATTCATCAGTCAAGGTATTGGCTAGTTCTACAACTTCTTCTATAGTTTGAGGTCTAGCTGCTTTGACTACATGTCTTATCTCTCCAATTAATCCCCAGATATAACGGGAGATTAACACTGGTTCTGGTGAAGCAAGAGTTGGCACTATTCTAGCATATTCGAAGAATAACTTAGTGTACCCCTTACTATCCACACCAGTCATCCTAAGGTTTAGGAATTTGTTTGCTATCTGTTCCTTTTTCATTGGGTGGGCAGAATTTCCTTTCTACCTTGTTCTTGAATTCTTCCCATTCCATATTATAGGTTCTATCACTTCCTCTTGATTTAAGGATAGTGTTCCACCATTCTAGTGCTGCATTCTTAAACAAATTAGAAGCAAACAATATCTTATCTTCTTCAGCACACTTACTTATTCTTAAGACTGCCTCAGTCTTTTCTATCCAGCGTAGGGTTGCAATGGCCCCTTCGTTGCCCGAGAATTCCATTGGTTTACAAGACCATAATTCTTTATAAGAACAACCATAAGACATGGTTCTTCTTCTTTTAGGAATAGGCATTTGAAGTACAGGTCCATTGTTCACGCTGTTTTCAGGTTCGACGGGTCGCTTACTGCTATGCTTACTTTTATTATTCGCTTCTTGAATATTTTGAATAATAAATGGCATGGCATCTATGATTCCTTGTGCCACTATGTGTTGAACATCACTATTATCCATTTAATTTCCATTGTTATTGATACTTGGATTCTCATTAACCACGTTAATGTTACTCTGGTTATCGTTATTCAGATTTCCTTGATTCCCTTCGTCGGCCATCTGAATTTTAAACATTTACCCCGTTATTAATATCACAAGATAATAAGTAATATAGTTAATCACATGATACGCAATTTAACCAAAAGCGTCGATCATTGCGACTTATACTCTATTTCCATATACTATGCGTCTATTACACACCAGTACTGAAATAAAAATTACAATACTGACAGAAATAGAATCACACTAATAGTAATATGCATCCGTACACACATATTTTATTTTATTTTTATTTTATTATTTTTACTATTACCATCTCCTCCATCACATCACGGATATGGATTTATCCAAAAATCCATATTGCGTTCATCGTATTTCCATACGAGACGCTCTCCCACCTGTCTCATTCTCTCACTGCTTTCTAAAATTTCCTTCCCAAAAGTCCTAAGTTCTTGGACGTTTTCTGCACTCATTGGGGGTACAGGTTCTAGGACTGGGTTTGGAATCTGGGGTGCTGGTTCTTGATATGGGGGTGAAAGTTCCTGAAATTGGTAAGGATCCTCTAAGATCTCCCTAATATAATCATCTTGGTAATAGGGATCTAAAGGGTCCCTACCTGGGTAGGCTTCTATGTTCTGTATAGGTACGTCTTCATGGATTGGGTAACGTTGCACAAAGTCCCTATTATCGTCCCACCAGGGGTCGTAATTTGGGTCTAGTGGGTTTGGTGCAGGTACCCTAGGGATTTCTTCTGGGTTAAAGTCATGCATCTCCACTTGGTTCTCAGGATTTTCTATCTCCATGG
Source organism: Helianthus tuberosus (assembly GCA_030545235.1). Lineage (NCBI taxonomy): Eukaryota > Viridiplantae > Streptophyta > Magnoliopsida > Asterales > Asteraceae > Helianthus > Helianthus tuberosus. Next base: position 110,559,951 of record CM060412.1, on the reverse strand, counting down.
GTTGTTCTAGGATTTGGGGTATGGGGCTACTAATTGTTCCAGACTTGGGTCAGTAGCAGTTGTAGCTAAGATATGGAAATTGGCTAGGCTTCTATTAAGCATATCCTGAGGATGGGCATCTGTCTCTCGCTTAATAGCTGCTAAGGCTCTTTGCTGTTGCAACTTTCACATTCTTTTCCTACGAGCAAAGGCTTCCTTACTGAACCACCCTCGTTTCTTAGGAAGGAATGGCTATTCTGACTGAGCTTTAAAAGCAAACATTCCGTCTTCCTGATCAGCAGAATACCCAGAAAGGGCAGGCTGTGATGATGTACCTTCACTCCTAGGTGATTCAGACAATTGACGACTCATATCTGAGGGTCCTTTATCACTCATACTGTAAACTAACAAATAGTCAAATAACACATAACAAATAAATACAGTTATGCACATATTTCCATTATTTCCTAACACAAAATTTTAGAACTTAAGTGTCAGCAGAACACTTCTTTGGCTCAGACCAGTGGCTAGGCTCTGATACCACCTCCTGTCGCCACCCCCGATCCCTGATCCCTGGGAACGGGTGGACGCGAGCTCAGTGACGGTGGTATCAGTTTTCTTTTTAATTTGGCAGCGGAAATTTTTCATCAGGACCGTAGTTAGGGAATGTTTATCAGAGTAAAACCACCATATTTCATATTAATAATCACATGGGCAAAACCCAAGTTTCTTATTACAATACATTTATAGGGACAAACCCTATTTTATTGGATTTAAAACATCATTTTTAGGTAACTTTTATAGCCACATTTTTCCCAAGCCTTCAGTGCTCTCCAGCTGGCTTTTTACTAATTGGCTGTCACATTTTGTTACCTGAAACATGTTTTAAAAACATTTATCAGTGGGAAATACTGGTGAGTGAATCCCAGTTTAATCAAGAAACATTTTATCAATTAAAACAGTATTTAGAGCGATCACATTGTTTATTTCTACACAATTACTTATTCAGTATTGTCAATCCTGACTTGTGGGTCATATTACTCATTGGCTAACTCGTTGTCCAATTGTAACGTCCTGTCATCCCCGACTTACTACTCACGAGGTAGTAAATTTTGTATACAAAACCCCAACATACCGGCAGTAATTGAAGAACTACAAAGACTCAATCACCGCTTAATCATATTGTAAAACAATTAAGGTTTTGTAAAACATTACTAAAAAGGTTAACAAAAAGAGGATAAACTCACTTTGCTATCTTAGACTTTGCGTAAGGGTTTCCTGGATGTAATCTATAATTTATACAAATGTACATTGGTTAGTACCATAACCCTTTAAAAATATTAAAGATACCCTCCCCGAGACGGCATTCCAACAACTACGTCGGCCAGAACCACGACAGTTGTTACGGAACCCTAAATCAATCGGGTAGCGTATCTACTATGAAACCGGGTTATAATACTTACAACGGAGCAGAACCTCGCTAATTAGGGGTATAATACCCGCGTATAATAACACTACTGCAGAATTTGAGATTGAGAATGAAATTATGAGCGAGTTCGAGTGAGATCCAATGCCATCTATTTATAGGTGCTGAATTCGACTTTCAGGCGGCCCGCGTAAGGTAAGGCGAAGCCTTACGCGGCCCGTGTCAACACCTTGTTAACCTATAGCTTATCCGACTCATCCTATAGACCCGCCACGATGTCAACACGTGTCAGCTTAGGGTGTCTCCGCGTTTGATGATCTCTAGCGGCCCGCATAAGGTTTAAGGTGAGCTTACGCGGCCCGCCTTAACTTATATTTTCACCGGAGTAAGTTTCAACCTTGATACCGCCTGTGTGAGGTTGGGAAGGGGTCCTACGCGGCCCGCCTTAGCTTACTAATTAAATTTTATATTATATGTTATAACACATTTTGGGCTCGGTTTTCACATACGGGATGTATTATAAGACATAAGGGAATATTTTAAAATATACTAGGGTGTCGGAAATATTATGAGGGTGTCGGGTTTACCGAGGGTTGTTACAGACACTAACACCAAAATTAGTTAATTTTATCAATATAATGACTAAAATACCCTTCCTTTTTTTAATTTTATCAATGTAACACCTTTGGATACTAACACCTAATTTTTTTTTAAATAAGTTTTACAAAAAAAATTGAATTAAAATTATTTTTGTCTATAACAATTTTAAAATGTTTAGACTAGCTATATGTTTTGAAACGATGATTATTAAATAAACCCTACAAGCATTGATTACATGGTGGCCGGCGTAGTGTCACACCCCGATATTTCCACGTATTACCGGTGGGCCTTGTGGGGAGTATCGTGATGTAGTTGATATCATCATAGTCAATTAATCACAGTTCAATGCACAACGGAAGTCTAAAAGTAATAATATTACAAACTGATTCGAAAGTATAATAAATTATTATACAACGGATTTTAAAAGGATCCACAGGCGGATCTAAAATAAAAAGAAATATTGTTCAACAGATTTAAGCATCAAAAGCTTGAAAGACTTTTTATTTGATACTAGGAGTAGCCAGCCCATTACGCGTAGTACTTGCACTTAACCTTTTGAAAAAGACGTCAGTTTACACTGGTAAATACAATTAACTGACTCTTTTTGAAAAGTGTTTATAAAATTGATTTAGATGCACAAGGCAAAATCTTTTATAACTTGGGACAATTATTTAAAAATAATATTGTATACAGATTTATATGTTTGTCGTCCATTCAATAGCCCGGGTTAGAAGTACCGGGTTAAAGGTTAATAGACACACCACATAATATAAACCCACAGCAAGTTATCCTCAACAGGCGGGTATATCTTTTTACATACGCACTGTCAGGTGTATGCCTACACCCCGTGCTTAAGTCGTGGCCATTTCAATGAATGAGCCAAGGATATCCAGGACACAGTTATTAACCCCCCAAAGGTTTAGATCAAACAAAACAGATTAAAACGGGTTATCTCAATGATTTAACCACTAATCGATTAAAAATTCAATACCCGACCAAGCAGTATTATTAAATACCGTATTGATGTATGTAAAATGCAACATATAAATTACATCAAATGAGACATAAAACTAACCCTTTTTAAGTACTAGTATTGGAAAAAGAGTGTTTTTGTCTTCTTTTTGTATTTTCAGGATTAAATGAGCTCAAAAACACAAAAGAAGCAAAAAGACAGCTAAATCCAACATAAATACAAGGAAAGGAACATAAGTGGACTGCCCGACCCCTCAACGGCATCTTCCCAAGTAAAATAGAGAAGGCAGAAGACTGAACACGCCCCGTGCTCAGCCAGCACGGGGCCGTGCCCAAGAAGCAGCAGAAAAGACAAACCTATAGAAGCTTCTATTGCCCACCACGGGGCCGTGCCCAGTGAACACGGGGCGTGGCGAAAGTACAGCAGGCGCATTAATTGTAATTGCGAATTACAATTAATGAGGAGAGAGAGTGTCAGACAGGCACGGGGCCGTGCCCAGCGGACACGGGGCCGTGCCCAGCCCTCTGTTCAGCCTATAAATATGAGTGCTTGGATTCATTTCAACTCATCCCTTGGCACACCACCTCTCTCACACTTCATCCACCACCCACCACCATCACAACACCATCATCCACCACCATCATCCATTGTCCATCGTAGAGTGTGTGAGTCGTCTCGGGATCCAAGATTGATCGTAAGAGTTCTTGACAATCAAGGCCATGTTTGCCTAAGTCTCTTACATCACTTGGTGAAGACAAAGTGTCTAGTATAATACTTTTTATTTCTAATCTTTTGCACTTTTTATTTGGTTTTGTATTAATGACTTTAATAACTAGTTACTTATGTTGAAGGTGATCTTTCCTTATCGTTTGTCCGTGGTGTCTTGGCATTATTTTACTGTCTATATAAAATAAAGGATTTTCACCATTCATATCTCCACGGTCTATATGGAGGTATGTTGGCTACCTGGTCGGGGGTTAAGGGAACGGTTTGGTAAAGGTCTTGCCATTGTTCAGCGTTTAGAGGTCCTGCAATGGACCTGGGTTAAATTTAGTAGGACCTCCTTCAATGCTTCACGGTATTGGATGGCGGGGGTCCAAACTCTTTGATCCCCTCATAAGTTAACTACTATTAATACTATAACCCGGCTATTTAGGACTGTATCCCTGCTGACTCAGACTACTTAGCCGAGGGTAACGTCACCGCCAAAAGCGGGGCCTACCATAATATTGCATTAATAACTTAATTCATTATCTTCCAATAATCCACCCTTTTAGGATTGTATCCTTGCTGACTCAAACTACTGGGGTGAGGGTAACGTCACCTTCAAAAGAGGGCCCTACTACAATAACTAAGATAATCTCTTAATTATGTGCAAAAGTGCGGAAATAATCAAAGGTTATACTAGATACGAGTCGGAACCAAGTGATTCATCTTGTATATCTGTTTTTATTTTTATTTTTATTTTCAGCATTTTAGTTAGTTTTTATTTATTCTTAGTTTAAAACATTTTTCTAACCTTTTTATTTTGATTAGACGTTGAGGATAAACCGGTACTAAAAGCTCTTGTGTCCTTGGACGACCTCGGTATCTTACCAACGCTATACTACGCTCACGATGGGTGCACTTGCCCATATGTGTGTTTAGTGTTAGTAAAATATCGTGTTTTATAAATTTAAAACTTGGCTAAAAATAAGTGTTAAAAGGGCTTAAAATATACACCTAATATATACGACACTTCACACGCATCAAGTTTTTGGCGCCGTTGCCGGGGACACAAGGATTTTAAGAAAGTTAGGAATCAACGGCCTAATCATTTTTTTTACTTTTTCTTTTTTATTTTTTAGGATTTTCTTAGTTTTTCAGCTTCTGCAGAGCTCAGCACTGGCCGTGCCCGCTGAACACGCCCCCGTGCCCAAGATTCACTTACTGAAAACAGAACCGTTAGATCCCGGCGGTTGGTAATTTCTGACATAAACATGAGTGATAGTAATTGTTTTTACTTTCGGCACTCTTATGGTACGTGGTGTCAATTATGTGGTGGCAAACATGAAGAAGTAGAATGCTACTTTCTAAATTATAGGCCCCACTACATGGACCCACCGACTTCTTATAACCTTAAGAGGGGCGAAAGTAAAAATAAGCACTATTTCTCCCTCGAATGCGCCCAGCCAGATATTCTAGGGGAAATGCTCCTTGATGAGTTATTTCAACTAGAAAAGCTAATTCTGAATTGGTTAAAAGAGCTTAGGAAGGATTTTATTGATCCACCCCAAGACGATGACCATGACGAAATGCTGGAACCGCATTCCGACAACCTCGTTGCTCCCGAAAATACCTTCGTACCTAGCAAAGACTTGGATGACGAAATGCTGGAACCGCATGACGATGACCATGTCGATTGTGCCGTGAAGGACTCTCCATTGACTTCGTTCGGTGCATACATAGACCTGAGCGATTCGGCATACACCTTCTTTAACGAGAGCCCGGGAAAGGGTTGGACTTGTCCACCTAGAATGAAAATAGGAATTACCCTCACCGACAACCTCTTGCGTTCTCGCCTTAGTCTAGGACAATTAAGGTATCTTAGGCACTTTGGGGTTGTTCCAACCAATCAGGAGCCACCCGATACTAATGAGTTCCTTAAAAAACTAGACAACTTCATAAAACAGTCCCTCGACACGGGGCCGTGTCCAGCCAACACGCCCCCGTGTCCATCAAAAGATTCCATTCTGACCAGTACGTCAGAATACGGACAAACTGTGTCAGAACTCCACCTGCACACGGGGCCGTGTCCACTGGACACGGGCCGTGTCCAGGATGCTGTCGTTTTCTATAAATGCAGCCAAGAATTCTGCACATTTGGACCAACTTGGGACAGAGATTTGAAGGAATCTTCTCTCAACTATCCTAGGTAAGTCTAAAAGAAGGTTCCAACAACCCATCTTGTCCTTTCCTCTTTTAGCCATTTCCTTCTTCTCCATCTTTCTCCAAGAACTACCATTAAAAGTTTGGAATTCTTCCAACTTTGTGGTAAGGATTAATGAGTTTTGTTCAAGGAATCTTGGTAAAAACATGTTATGTAACATTGTTTTAAGTTATCAGTGACTAAAAAGACCCCACAAGTTCAGAAAATAACTTAAAAATCCAAGTTTCCTTGCTCCAAAATTCTGCAGAAAGATGAACACGGGGCCGTGCTCAGTGAGCACGGGGCCGTGTCCGGTCACTGTTTCATTAAATAAACTATTTTCAGTTTGTTTTTCGTAGGATGTCGAGTGAAAACAGCGAAACATCTTCTGTGCATTCGTCAAACAGCCGAAGAGGAAGGAGACCCTCCATTGAAGCTACACTTGTGCACTATGTGATAGCATTAAGGGAGGCTCTCGACGAAATGACATCAGGAGAGGAGGTCCTAATCGACCGTATTAACGATCTTACGATGGGACTTGAAAGCAGCTTCCAAGAAATTAACCTCTTGCACCAGAGGTTAAATATTCTTGTAGCACCCCCGATGGAACCAGTCCTCCCTCAACAGGATTGGAACCTGGCACTCGGAATTAACAACCCTACCGGGTGGGAAGACTTTCCGGCGGAACCTCTCGTGGAACACCAACAAGAGATCCCGGTGGAAATCGAAACTCCTCAAACTAATGCCAATGAGCCTTCTTTTCTCCTTCCAAGGGAGGTGGAAGAGTGGCTCGCCGACATATGAGGAAAACCACACCCGGAAGAAGGAGTTCAAAAAGGCCTTGTCTAACCAAGATTAGTTACTTATTGGAAATTTTGCTAATTAAAATAAAGTAGAGGCTAGAACTCCATGGTTTATTATTTCTTTGTTTTATCTAGTTTTATCTTAATTTAGGATTATGTAAGGTCTCTCTATGATTGCAATAAAATGATGGTTTTTAAAGTTTGGATGATTTTTAATGAATAAAACACACTCATGATGGTAAGGGATGAAAAGGGGAACGAGAAAAATGACCCCACGCACAAGAACAAGGCAACCCGACAATTCTCTCCATTTCAGAAGGTTCAACACGGGCCGTGCCCAACCAACACGGCCCCGTGCGGAACCACCTGCAGAAAAAACGCCCAGTTCAGGTAACTGGACACGGGCCGTGTTCACCCGATACGCCCCCGTGTCCAGACTTCTGCTTCTCTTGTTTTAATTTTGTTACTGGCACTTGAACACGGGGCCGTGCCCGGACAACACGGGGCCGTGTCCAGCGCCCAGTTACACAAAATTTTTGCTTTTTACACCATTTTACACATCTAATCAACCTAAAAATTTATTTTTGGGACACATTGAGGACAATGTGTAATTTAAGTGTGGGGGGGATGCTAAAACCTTGAAATTTTGCAAGTCCTAAATACAAGCCTTACACAAAACTCTATTGGAACCGCTAATCACCCCAAATTTTTTTTCAAAAATTTCATTTTTCTTACTTGTCTAGGTTTAACTCGGGAAATTCAAGTTCTCAAAAAGGTTATATTTTTACAAATTTACAACCGATAGCGTAGTGATAAAAAGAACCAACATAAGAAAATTATGAAAAGGCATGGCGAACTTAGTTAAAATTTGATTATATATACTTGATCACATAAAAACCCATTCCCACAAAAGTGAGTTTTGAGCCTTTATTGAGCATACAAATTTACATCTTTAGACTAAATGCTCATTTTTCGTTTCTTGTGTGAATAGCCGCTTGGTTCTTACAACTCTAGAACTTGCCATGACGATACATTCCCGGTCCTTATCAACTTAAACCCGAGTAAGTAAATGATGGAGGCATTAGGACTAACCCTTTTTATTTCTACACCATTATTTTTCTTTTTCTTTTACCACCTACCCAAAAATCCCCCTAGTTAGCCCCTTTGAGCCTAAACCTTTTCATTTCATCACCCAAACCAAAAAAACCCTTTTACCCACCAAAACCTTTTTATTTTTAACCCTTTGTTTTAGTAACAAGTTCGGTTTTTTTCGTATGATCGTTCAAAAAAAAAAATATGTTGATGATGAAGCAAAAAGAAAATAAACAAACAAGTTCATCAAAAATAACTTTGTTTGAATAAAAGCTTCATCAAAATAAAAAGTTACAAAAATAGAAAATCTTACGAAAACCGACGCTTGTTACGCTTTTCGCCCTTTTTCTACTAACCACTAACCACTATCCCAACCACCTACCTTTAACCCAAGCCTAACCCTTAACCCACAAAGTCCTCTTGATATTTACAAAGGTATAAAAGTTAAAAAGGAGGATGATTGATTGCTTGGCAAGCTTATGGTAGGAATAAGTTCCACGCCGCTCTCGAGTGATTCACTAAAAATACACCTTCGGCCGAGTGTGAGTGATTTCTCCCGTGAGGTATGTGAACTTGTATATAAATGGAATTTTAAAAAGGCATGTTATGCCCAAATAAGTAATTTCTCCTATGAAACGTTCTAAATAAATCATTACGAATAGGATTGTAAATAGATAAAAATAAAACCCAAAAAGATCTTGGATTCCCAACACTCTACGACAAGCCAAAAAACTTTCTCTTCTGCCCATTCCATTTGGGAGTGTAAGCCACATATTAAAGAGTTTTGCTTGAGGACAAACAAAAGTTCAAGTGTGGGGGTATTTGATGTATGTAAAATGCAACATATAAATTACATCAAATGAGGCATAAAACTAACCCTTTTTAAGTACTAATATTGGAAAAAGAGTGTTTTTGTCTTCCTTTTGTATTTTCAGGATTAAATGAGCTCAAAAACACAAAAGAAGCAAAAAGACAGCTAAATCCAACATAAATACAAGGAAAGGAACATAAGTGGACTGCCCGACCCCTCAACGGCATCTTCCCAAGCAAAATAGAGAAGGCAGAAGACTGAACACGCCCCGTGCTCAGCCAGCACGGGGCCGTGCCCAAGAAGCAGCAGAAAAGACAAACCTATAGAAGCTTCTATTGCCCACCACGGGGCCGTGCCCAGTGAACACGGGGCGTGGCGAAAGTACAGCAGGCGCATTAATTGTAATTGCGAATTACAATTAATGAGGAGAGAGAGTGTCAGACAGGCACGGGGCCGTGCCCAGCGGACACGGGGCCGTGCCCAGCCCTCTGTTCAGCCTATAAATAGGAGTGCTTGGATTCATTTCAACTCATCCCTTGGCACACCACCTCTCTCACACTTCATCCACCACCCACCACCATCACAACACCATCATCCACCACCATCATCCATTGTCCATCGTAGAGTGTGTGAGTCGTCTCGGGATCCAAGATTGATCGTAAGAGTTCTTGACAATCAAGGCCATGTTTGCCTAAGTCTCTTACATCACTTGGTGAAGACAAAGTGTCTAGTATAATACTTTTTATTTCTAATCTTTTGCACTTTTTATTTGGTTTTGTATTAATGACTTTAATAACTAGTTACTTATGTTGAAGGTGATCTTTCCTTATCGTTTGTCCGTGGTGTCTTGGCATTATTTTACTGTCTATATAAAATAAAGGATTTTCACCATGCATATCTCCACGGTCTATATGGAGGTATGTTGGCTACCTGGTCGGGGGTTAAGGGAACGGTTTGGTAAAGGTCTTGCCATTGTTCAGCGTTTAGAGGTCCTGCAATGGACCTGGGTCAAATTTAGTAGGACCTCCTTCAATGCTTCACGGTATTGGATGGCGGGGGTCCAAACTCTTTGATCCCCTCATAAGTTAACTACTATTAATACTATAACCCGGCTATTTAGGACTGTATCCCTGCTGACTCAGACTACTTAGCCGAGGGTAACGTCACCGCCAAAAGCGGGGCCTACCATAATATTGCATTAATAACTTAATTCATTATCTTCCAATAATCCACCCTTTTAGGATTGTATCCTTGCTGACTCAAACTACTGAGGTGAGGGTAACGTCACCTTCAAAAGAGGGGCCCTACTACAATAACTAAGATAATCTCTTAATTATGTGCAAAAGTGCGGAAATAAACAAAGGTTATACTAGATACGAGTCGGAACCAAGTGATTCATCTTGTCTATCTGTTTTTATTTTTATTTTTATTTTCAGCATTTTAGTTAGTTTTTATTTTTCTTAGTTTAAAACATTTTTCTAACCTTTTTATTTTGATTAGACGTTGAGGATAAACCGGTACTAAAAGCTCTTGTGTCCTTGGACGACCTCGGTATCTTACCAACGCTATACTACGCTCACGATGGGTGCACTTGCCCATATGTGTGTTTAGTGTTAGTAAAATATCGTGTTTTATAAATTTAAAACTTGGCTAAAAATAAGTGTTAAAAGGGCTTAAAATATACACCTAATATATACGACACTTCACACGCATCAGTATCCCAAGCCCGTATAACGAAAAATAAGTTAAAAGTATTTTCCTAAGCTAAAATATAAATTTAATCCCACCCGTATATCAAATCAGCAAGTACAAATAGCTTTTACTGGGCTCCTAATCTGGAACGAAGGTTTTAATAACCTATTAGATTCCTAACGGGTCTTATTTAAGTTATAACTTAGACCGGTTAGTTTTAAAGAAGGGTTTACGGCTCAAAACGCATGATTAAGAGAATACCGGATTAGAATGTGATTTAGACCCAACAAGAATGAAAACTTGTATAAAATGGGTAAACTTAATACATTCTGGATTTTGAAGTAAAAATGATAAGGTTTGATCAGTTTCGGTTAATTTATGCAAACTAGTTACATAAACCGTACCCGAAAATGCATTACGGGTAACCAAATGAATAATGTACAGGTTCCACAAGTTAATATGCTTTAAATATGTTGTGATATCAGTAGGATATCTTTCATTATGCCCAAAACAATTTTAAAATCAATTTAAGCCCCGTAGGGGTATTTTGGTCATTTTAAAGTTTATAAAAGAGGTTAAATTGTAATCTGAGGTTCTGGTCTAAAATAATCAGTAAAAATATTTATTTTAACAAGTTACATCAGTAAGATATTATACATATGTGAATTTTATCATTTATGGCCAAACTATGCACCGTAAGGGCATTTTGGTCATTTTACATATGCTATAAGGGTCAAATTCGGAAATCTGAGTTCAAAACTTATACTTACTGTTAAAGTATAAAAATTTACTTATAATATCAGTAGGTAGCAAGTCTTAGGTGCTAAATATGGGTTTAAACCATACTATGCGACTAAATCGCATAAAAGTCGGTATTTGACGATATTCGGGTTATTTAAGGAAATTTGAGATTTTTATCAGTCTTAACTATTCAAAATATTTTATTTAATATATAAAATCTGTAGAAAAAGGTTTGGTATCAAAATGATATGTAAAACTCATTTTATTAGCGAAAAGGGCATTATCATCAATTACCGAGTCTATGCAAGAACTCTATGTTATGATCAGTTTAAAATTTAACAAAAATTTCCAAAAATCCCTAAATATTATGTCTTAACAGTAGGTAGAAAGTTTGGTGCTAAAATTTGAGTTTAAATATGATTTATGCCAAAAATGCCATTAAATTAATAAAAAGGCTTTCATTTACGATATTGAGCATATCTTTCAATTTAGACCATGAACTGATGTCAAATTTTTAGGACATGTTTATAAATCAGAAATAAAGGTTTTTGTCCTCTCACATTTTCAAAAATCTCGTTTTTATATTAAAAGGGCATAATGGTCAACATTTAAGCATTTAACGGAAACATGCAAATGAATCGGATTATTAAGGAACCATGTAGCATAACCTCAGGGGGTTTTACTAACATATAATATGGTTCGAAAAGAACCCTAAGGCAATACTAAGCTAAGCTAAATCGGGTCAGAACTGAAAGTCAAAGCAAAAGTCTACTTTTGCGACTTTCGGCTGCGAACCGAGCCTAAACTCAGAATTGTCGGGTTGAACATGCCTAAACATGTTCTTATATTATTTACCAAGTTATTTTAGTGTTAAAAAATGTTCCATAACCTCTGCATTATTAGATATGGATTAATTTGTAAAAACTGATTCTGTTGACTTTTTATTAATAAGTTTGACCCGACATTTTACCAAGTAAAAGTGAAAATCAGTAGGTGCCCTTTTAAGGGTTTATTACCTACATAATTACCAACTCATAGCCACTTTCAATTCGAATAATGGCTGGACCGTTAGTGATTAATCACCAAGTCAAATCTTAATTACGATAACTTTGACTTTCGGTCATTAAGCTAATAAAACTTGAACTTAGGAAGCTAAGAACACTTACTATGGTCCTTAGCACGAAAATAGAACTTGAGAAAGCTTCCTTAAGCTCCAGGAGGCTTCAGATAGAGAGCTTGAGTGAAAAATTTGAGAATGTGCAAATGAACATAAAACTACAAGGCTCTTATATAGGAAAATGGAAGCTCCAAGATCTTTGCACCTGTCCCTATGTTGTCACCAGATGATCCCAGGTGTCCCTAGTGCATGAAAAACCATTTGCTCAGTCCCTGGAATAAAAAACAAGCATGCAAAGGCGGTGGAACTGGCTGAACCTGCAACTGTACAGGTTTTTGTTCACTGGCACTTCTCACGCGGGCCGCGTAAGACTCAAAGAGAGTCTACGCGGGCCGCGAGGCTCCCCCAAACCGGAAAACAACTTTCAAACTTGCAATTTTGGTCCCTGATCCATTTTAAGTTTATTTAACTTTCATTTATTTCACTTAGGACCCCATAGTTAACTATTAAGGGCCTTGGGTCATATTTTAACTCCGTTAAGTTCCCGGTTAGTTGTAAGATCACCCGAAAAGTCTTGTTTTCATCAAAACTCCATAGAATTACTATCCAATATTCTTGAGAGCAAAATATACAATTATTACAATGTTTTTGGGATCGTTAAAAGGTCACTCAGAGGTAACATTTAACATGTTGACACTTTTAACCCCTATGCTTCGTAGAATCCTTAATTTAAGCACAAACGACTTTCTATGTTCGACAAATTATTCATCAAAGAATACGAACATTGTGTGAGGTCAATCAGAGGCACAAGAATGGCATGTTGACACTTTGGATCCTTTTACTAACATCTTTACATTGTTTGACAATTTTAGTCCCTCGGAATCAATTCCTTACACGTTTAAAGTCCATGACACGTGTCTGTATTATATTGGACATGATTTTGCGAGGTGTTACATCCTCACCCCCTTAAAAGAAATCTCAACCTCGAGATTTACTGAAATAAATGGGGGTATTTCTGCTTCATTGCGGATTCAACCTCCCACGTGTATTCCGGGCCTCTACGGGCATCCCATTTTACCTTCACAATCGGCACATGCTTCCTTCGAAGCTTCTTTAACTATCGATCCTCGATCGACAAAGGTTTTTCAACGAACTTCAAACTCTTATCTATCTGCACGTCCTTATGTGACATGGCTAGCGATTCATCGGCTAGACATTTCTTCAAATTGTAGATGTGGAACACATTGTGGATTCCACTAAGCTCTTCTGGCAGATTTAGTTTGTAAGCTACAGTTCCGACACATTCGATGATCTCGAATGGTCCTATGTATCTTGGGCTTAGCTTGCCCTTTTTACCAAAGTGCATCACCCCTTTCTAGGGTGACACCTTGAGTAGTACTTTGTCACCTACCTCGAATTTCAGAGGTTTACGCCTCTTATCTGCGTAGCTTTTCTGCCTATCCCTGGCAGCTTTGAGACGATCACGGATCTGAACAATCTTGTCCGTTGTCTCCAGTACTATATCAGGTCCTGATAGTTGGACATCTCTAACTTGCGCCCAACAAGCTGGTGTTCTGCATTTCCTCCCGTACAAGGCCTCAAAAGGCGTGGCTTGGATGCTCGAATGATAGCTATTATTATATGAAAATTCAATCAATGGAAGATGGTCATCCCAACTTCCTCCTAAATCAATAACACAAGCTCGTAGCATATCCTCAAGCGTTTGTATTGTACGCTCGCTTTGACCATCCGTCTGAGGATGATATGCTGTGCTGAAGTTTAAATAAGTGCCTAAGGATTGCTGAAAGCTTTTCCAAAAGTGAGACGTGTATCTTGTATCCCTATCGGAGATAATAGATATTGGCACTCCATGGAAAGATACAATCTCATCCACGTACAACTGAGCTAGCTTGTTGGAGCTGTGAGTTTCTTTAATCGGCAAGAAGTGGACTGACTTAGTCAGCCTATCGACTATAACCCAAATAGTATCATTCCCATGCTTTGTCTTTGGTAACTTAGTGATAAAATCCATAGTTACCATTTCCCATTTCCAAGTGGGAAGTTCAGGCTGTTGAAGCAAACCTGACGGCTTTTGATGTTCGGCCTTAACTTGAGCACACGTCAGACATTTAGCCACATAAGTGGCTATAGATTTCTTCAAACCTATCCTCCAATTATTTGCCTTTAAATCCTGGTACATCTTATCACTGCCAGGATGAACTGAATATTTTGAACTATGAGCTTCTTGAAGAATCACATCTCGAAGTCCTCCATAAATTGGAACCCATATTCGACCATTCAATCTTAGGATTCCGTCTTTGCCGTATGATAATTGATCAGCAGTCACTCCTAACTTCTCATTTGGATAGTTAGCTTCTAATACGGCTTCCTTTTTGGCGGCTAGCAACTTTTCATTCAAGCTGTTCTTTAGTTCAATGCTTTTGGCATTAATGGGCTTAACCCTTTCCTTCCTACTCAAAGCATCAGCGACTACATTCGCTTTGCCTGGATGATATCGGATTTCACAGTCATAATCATTTAGCGTCTCCATCCATCAATGCTGTCTCATGTTAAGATCCTTCTGATTAAACAGATGCTGAAGGCTCTTATGATCAGAATAGATCACATACTTGGTTCCATATAAATAATGTCTCCATAGCTTTAGTGCAAATACAACGGCACCCAATTCCAAATCGTGGGTGGTGTAATTCTTCTCATGCACCTTTAATTGACGCGAAGCATATGCAATAACCTTGCCCTTCTGCATAAGCACACAACCCATTCCGGTGTGTGATGCGTCGCAATAAACCACAAATTCTTCAATTCCTTATGGCAATGTCAACACAGGTGCATTGCATTACTTTTGCTTAAGAATATCGAAGGATTCTTGCTGCTTGGGACCCCAATCAAACTTTATATTTTTGCGTGTCAACGAAGTTAGGGGCGCAGCAATCCTTGAAAAATTTTCTATGAAACGCCTGCAGTATCCTGCTAGACCCAAAAAGATGCGAATCTCTGTAGGTGTCTTCGGCTCTTGCCAATTCATAATCGCTTCAATCTTAGCGGGATCCACCTGGATACCACGCTCGCTCACCACATGTCCAAGAAATTGGACTTCACGAAGCCAAAATTCGCATTTAGAAAACTTGGCGTAGAGCTTCTCTTGCTGAAGAAGTTTAAGAATACATCGAAGATATTTTTCATGATCGGCCTGATTCTTTGAGTAAATAAGAATGTCATCAATAAAGACAATGACAAACTTGTCTAAGTAATGCTTACAAACGCAATTCATGAGATCCATGAACGCTGCAGGTGCATTAGTGAGCCTGAAAGGCATCACTAAGAACTCGTAGTGACCATAACGAGTCCTGAATGCGGTCTTGTGGACGTCTTCATCTCTGTCTTTCAATTGGTGATAACCTGACCTTAGATCGATCTTTGAAAAGTAACTTGCTCCTTGAAGCTGATCGAATAGATCATCGATCCTGGGTAACGGATACATGTTCTTGATTGTAGCCTTGTTCAGCTTGCGATAGTCAATGCATAAAAGCATTGATCCATCCTTTTTCTTCACAAGCAGAATCGGTGCTCCCCAAGGGGATGAACTAGGTCGAATAAAACCCTTTGCCAACAAATCATCCAACTGAGTCCTTAACTCTTTCATTTCAGTTGGTGCCAACCGATAAGGTGCTCTTGCAATTGGTGCTGCTCCAGGAATGATATCGATTCTAAATTCCACTTGCCTATCTGGAGGTAGTCCAGGTAGTTCTTCAGGAAAAACATCTGGATATTCAGAGATAACAGGGATGTCTTTAATCTTGGGCTTTGTTTTATCAATGGTTAACTGTGCCATATAAATGACACAACCTCTCTTCATACACTTCGATGCCTTAAGCATAGACACTTGCTTAGGCAATCCATACTAAGTATCTCCTTGAATCGTTAATGGTTCACCATAAGGAGTCTTGATAACTACTTGCTTCTTATCACATACAATTTGGGCTTGATTAAGAGATAACCAATCCATGCCTATCACTATATCGAATCCTGTTAATTTCAACGGAAGCAAGGATAGAGGAAAAGAGTGATTCCTAATGGATATAAAACATCCATCTAGAATGGTTGAAGTAGTCTCTATAGTACCATCGGCTAGTTCTACTTCATACTTTATGCTTAGAGTCTTAATATGCAGGTTTAACAATTTACAAAATTTATTGTCTACGAAAGACTTGTCTGCACCCGAATCAAACAATACTCTAGCATAAACATCATTGATAAGAAAGGTACCTGTTATCACGTTGTCGTTCTGAATGGCTTCCTGTGCATTCATTTGAAAGACCCGAGCATTGGTCTTTTTAGCCTCTTCAGGCTTCTTCGCATATTTTGGGCAGTTAGTCTTGATATGCCCTTTCTCGTTACAATTGTAACAAGTCGCATCTTTTAACTTCTTGCAATCCAAGGTCTTATGCTCATTTGATTTGCAGGTCCCACAAACTCTAGGCTGCGATTGAGACTGATTCTAACCTGCACTTCCCTAAATGGTGCTTATGGAAGGTTTTGCATTTGGGTTTCTCACCCTACTGTTGGTTGTCCTTTTTAAACCCGAAACCCTTCTTGTACTCAGAGTTCCCCTTATGTTTCTTATCAGAACGGCGTGAGTTCTCGTCCTCACGTTTCCTTTTCCCTTCTTCAGAATTTTTAAGCGATCTCTGCCTAACCGCATCGAGTGTAAGAGATAAGGATAGATCAGCCACTGACCTAAAGGTGGTAGGTCTTGAAGCTTTCACACTTGCCTTGATTTCCGGAGCTAAACCTCCAATAAAACGAGCTATGCATTTTGGTTATGGTGTGACCAAGTATGGAACCAATCTTGACATGGTGTTGAAACTTGTAAGATACGCCTGACAGTCTAAGTTCTTCATGACCAAGGTCAAGAAGTCAGTCTCAATTTTCTCAACTTCATGTTGAGGACATAAATTTTCTTTGATTAGAGCAACAAACTGATCCCAAGTCAGATTATACAATGGGATCTTTCATGTACCTTGGATTAGGGACCTCCACCAAGCTAAAGCTTCTCCTTTAAAGGATTTTGAAACAAACTTCACAATGTCCTGCTCTGCACAACCACTAATATCAACCACTGTATCCATCTCATCAAGCCATGTCATACAGTCAATGGCTCCTTTCTCCCCTGTGAAGTCTCTGGGCTTGCAGGAGATGAAATATTTGTAAGAGCAGGTCTTAACACGTGGCTCTTGATTGAGCACAATCTTCTTAGATGGGAAACTTTGCTGATTTGACGAGTGTCGAGCATCATCCTTCTTTGTCTCGTGCGTTTTAGAAGGGGGCTTACTTTGAGCCACAAATTGAGTCTTAGAGTGTGTACCACTTGATTCCTTGACTTGTCTGTCAAGTGCTCTAGTAACGGCATTGTCTATTAATGCTTGAAAATCTGCACCAACTACATTAATTCTGGTGGTATCATTATTCTATCTCAGGTGACTGTTGATATTCACTAATTTATACATAATTTAGTCCCCCATTTTATCCCCATTTTATGCATTTTCGGCCGTAAAACCGTCATTCGTATACTTAATCAAGTAGACTTTTGTTTACAGGCCTAAAATAGCATACCAGACAAGATGATAGTGAAAACGAGGATTTTCCGGGCGAAACGGCTGAACTGCGAACATTCTGTGGAAAATTCTGACCTGGGCAAGTCGCACCCCCGTGCGACTGGTGGCACCCCCGTGCGGATGCGACAACAAAGCTCAGCTCGGCGTTGCACACCCAGTGCGATCAGGAGTGCAACGAAATCCCAGGAACGCACCCCCGTGCGGATGCGACAACAAAGCTCAGCTCGGCGTTGCACACCCAGGGCGATCAGGAGTGCAACGAAATCTCGGGAACGCACCCCCGTGCGGATGCGATGACCAGCCCCAGCTCGGTGATGCACGCCCGTGCACCCCATGGCACGCCCGTTCGAGATCGAATCTGGTCAAGATCTGATGACGTCATGCGGTATGGTGCACAGTAACTTCAATAATGCAAAAAGTGAACGGTCGTGCAACAGGATGCACGACCGTGCGAGATCGAAATTATATAAAAACTTGCAGAAACATTCTGCTCAAAACTCTGGACATTTTGGAAGCGATTCTGGCGATTTTCAGGCTCCGGAGGCTTCTGCTTTCACCCGGATTCAAGCCACATTGTGCCGATTAGCTTCGTTATCTTCCAGATTCTTAATCTTATGCTTGTTTATGGTTTGGTTTTCTAATCTTTCCATTATTTTGTTAATCTTTCAAGCATTTAGATTAATGTTTATGTATTATTGTAGCCTTTGGGCAAAAACACAACAATCCCTTGCTTGATTATAACCATTAGTATGTTAATCTTTGTTTGTAATGACACTTGGAAGTATTTTCTATGTTAATCTTTGATGATTAGTTTGCAACCTTGTTATTGATATTGATTTCTTGATTATAAGTAATTGTGTTGGATGATTGGTATTTGGTTAGTTAAGATAGTTGAAAAATGAAGCTTAATTAATCTTGTATTAGTAAACTTTAAACTTGGTTAACTAGTTTAGCTTGGTTAAAATGTGTGCACCATGATACTAGAAATGGTTAGTGGTTTAATAAAATGTAATTATTGCTAATCAAGAAAGCTTGCCGTCACGTAAGGACCTTAACGGGTTAAATGGTGTCGTTATAAATTCTTGCCATGATTTGTTAGCTTAGTTAGTAGTTTAGGCCAAAATTGCTATCCTGGTGAATTTATGTGCAAGATTTGTAAAATGAACTCGGTTGTGATTTAATCTAGTTTATGCTTGTCTCGGTGGTTGCATTGTGTTTATTGGTGTCGCTTTCCTTGTTTAAGTGAGGTTAGAAAACTCTTAACGGATGACTAACTTATTTTTAAGAGATTTTCATAGACATTTATCAATTGCACGTTAAAGAACAATTTTAGGTGGTTAAAGTGTGTTTATCGTTTTAACTTTCCGAATGATTGTCATGTTAGGATTCCCGAAAGGGATACTAATTGTCTCAAAATTGGAGAATTGATTAAATGCTTCTAGTGCCAAAACCGACTTAGTTGACATGCTTTGGTTATGTATTAAGCAAGGCTATTTATCTATTTTCATATTTGAAATCTATTATGTTTTTATCAGTAGTTGTCTATGCTTACTTTAGTTTATTAAAAATCAAACAACTTATGTTTTTACCAGTAGTTCAGTGAAAAAGGTCTAGTATTATTCCTCCGCCCATTTCCTTGGATCGATACTTGGTTCTTACCTATACTTTACTACATATATGACGAGGTACACTTGCCTCTTTCGTGTGTGTTTTGATGTTAAAGTAATAATCACTTTTATAAATTTAAAACCGAATCGTGTGCAATTTTCATTATAAAAATATGTGTAGTCGCGCACACGTCAAGTTTTTGGCGTCGTTGCCGGGGAAATGGCGAGCTTTAGGAACGACCCGAGTCATTGTTTTATCGGTGTATATACTTGTTAATATTTGTGAATATTTTCTTGATTATTTATTTGTTTATTTATTTGTTAATATTTCTTGCTTTTAATTCATTTTATTATTTTCGAGATTATTTTGTACACTTGTAAATTTTTGTTCCATTTATTTGTTCGAATCCGGATTTATTTATTTATTTATTTATTTATTTATTCTTTGAGTTTTCGGCTTTGAAAAATCATTTCTACATTAGCCGATTCGATTATTTTTATTGTTGTAATTTTTTTAAAATTTCGGGTCCATTTTCGAATTTTTATAAAATTTTCAGCCCATTTAAAATAATATTCTGTTTCTTTTCAGCCAAAAAAAAGGGGCGTGGTAATGACCCGCACATGTAACAAGTGTGGGGACATGAGTCTTGCTATCGACTCGCCGACAAAAATTTAGCATGCGTCTTGCTATCGACTCGCCGACAAAAATTTAGCATGAGTCTACGCTACTGAATCGCGGATTAAAAATGTAGCAAGAGTGTCTTTGGTGTTTTAAGGGTAAATTCGTCTTTTGTTTGTGTTTTTGTAGTTTTAGCGTAATTTAGGTGTGTTTGTTAGTTTCCGTTAGTTTGTACAATTTATATACGTGCCGAGCGAAGGTTCTGTGTTGGGATATTGTTAAAACAGTTTGCGTGTTGAAAAAATGGCGAAAAACGGCCAAAACAGTTGCTGGAAATGGTTTCTGTAAAAAAAAACTGATCTGCAGCTGTTGCACGACCGTGCAATGGGACAGCACGTCCGTGCGGTTGCGAGCTGACCGACACCATGAGATGCACCCCAGTGCAGTTCCGAGATCGGTGTGCAGGGTTAAACGATGTCGGTGATGCACGACCGTGCGTGAGGCTAGGGGCATTTCTGTCATTTGGTAGTATAAATACCCCCATCTGCTGCCCCCATTCACAATTCGCGAACCCTAACCGTACACAGCCGTTCCAGAGCGATTTTGCCTCAAATCGCACGATATTTCGCATGGTTTCTCAGATCCTCTTGCACGGTATGTTTTCTCTCTTCGATTTTAAGTTTTAATCCTGTTCTAGGCCTATGCATTTCAGATTTCTTCAAGGATTTTAGGGTTCTCTTCATAAATACAAACGAAACACTAATCCTTGCAAGAATGATGCAAATTTTTTAGATCATGTTTTGTGTTGCAACTAGATTGCTTCGCCTGCTGTTTTGTTTTTTTTCTTTGCTTTGTGACATCCATACAGGTCTTTGAAGCATATCTTGGACCGAAAAGACACGGCAGAATCGGTTGTGAAGCCTCGTTTGGTCTTCAATTATCTTCAGGGGAGTGTTATTATCCTTTTTCTCTATATTTCAGGTTTCGCATTGGGGACAATGCGAAGTTCAAGTGTGGGGAGGGGTTTAACTTTGTTGATTTTGTTTGTCCAATGCAAAAAAAAAAAAAAAAATCAGAAAAATCATTCAAAAATATCAGTATTTTGTATATATTTTAGCAAATAAACCGGTTGGTTGTGTTTTAGAAAGCTTCGGACATGATAAAAACTCGACAAGCAAAATAAATTTTGAAAAAGAAAAACCGGAAAGCGTGACAAACAAAGAAAGACTTGCATGATAGTTTTCACACTTTTACCCATTCCTTCCGTTACGTGAGCATATTTGAGCCTTTAAATTGTTATATATTTGTTCATTTCGAAGTAGGAGTGAGCCGGATGTCATGTGTAATTTAGAACTTGTCACTAGTATGCTTGTTAAGACCATGAACTTGCGGAATCGTGTAGAAGTGATAGAGGCACTTAGATTACCCTTTTGTTGTTAGCCTTGTTCTTTGTGTTGTGTTTCCCGTATACCTTACATTACCTTTAGGATTAACCATGTCGAGCCTTCCCGTTTACCTTTGTTTACCCAACATAATCGCCCACTTAGCCAAATTTAGCCTTTTTATGTTTTAAACCTTTTAGTGTTGAAACTCGGTCAAAATAATCGTTTATCTAGCGCTTGTTATAGTTTATTATTCATTGTATAAATCCATTAGTTATTAGTTTGCAAATGAAAAAAAAACACAAAATAAAACACCCTAAAATAGGGTGAATTCGACAAAATTCGAGCAATTTTGAATGCTAAATTGATGAAACTTCGTTGATGCGCTCGATATCGCAAAAGTCGCCTTTTTAAGGCGTATGTATAGTTTTATTGTATTGCGCTTGTTAAACATATTACCGAGTTTTAACTGTTTCGCCACTTTAAATATCCCTTTCCATACCCTTCGCCCAAGCCTAACGTTACAACCCGTAAAGACCTCTTGATTTACACTTTTTCGCATGTTAGTTGGAGGAGACGAGATCTTATGACAAGCTTATGATATTACACATTTCATTGACGAGGCATTGAGTGTTTGCACACACACATTTTATGTATGTTTCATAAATAAAACCGAGTATGTGTGAACATTGTGAGTTGTGTGAAGATTAGCATGTTAAGTCAATTGAAAGTGAGTCACGGCTTTTTGGTTATCGCTATATATTTGCATATGCTTGTTTGGTTTGATTCATTTGATGTTGTCTTTCGAAAAACCGGCTAACCGTTTGTAGTTGTTTCAATAAATAGTTTGTAAATTATCGTTCTTGTCAGTTTCTATCTTTTATTGCATTTTTGTTTAGCTTGCTTGAGGACAAGCAAGGTTCAAGTGTGGGGAGATTTGATATTCACTAATTTATACATATTTTAGTCCCCCATTTTATCCCCATTTTATGCGTTTTCGGCCGTAAAACCGTCATTCGGATACTTAATCAAGTATACTTTTGTTTACAGGCCTAAAACAGCATACCAGACAAGATGATAGTGAAAACGAGGATTTTCCGGGCGAAACGGCTGAACTGCAAACATTCTGTGGAAAATTCTGACCTGGGCAAGTCGCACCCCCGTGCGACTGGTGGCACCCCCGTGCGGATGGGACAACAAAGCTCAGCTCGGCGTCGCACACCCAGTGCGATCAGGAGTGCAATGAAATCCCGGGAACGCACCCCCGTGCGGATGCGACAACAAAGCTCAGCTCGGCGTTGCACACCCAGTGCGATCAGGAGTGCAACGAAATCTCGGAAATGCACCCCCGTGCGACTGAACGCACCCTCGTGCGGATGCGATGACCAGCCCCAGCTCGGTGATGCACGCCCGTGCACCCCATGGCATGCCCGTGCGAGATCGAATCTGGTCAAGATCTGATGACGTCATGCGGTATGGTGCACAGTAACTTTAATAATGCAAAAAGTGAACGGTCGTGCAACAGGATGCACGACCGTGCGAGATCGAAATTATATAAAAACTTGCAGAAACATTCTGCTCAAAACTCTGGACATTTTGGAAGCGATTCTGGCGATTTTCAGGCTCCGGAGGCTTCTGCTTTCACCCGGATTCAAGCCACATTGTGCCGATTAGCTTCGTTATCTTCCAGATTCTTAATCTTATGCTTGTTTATGGTTTGGTTTTCTAATCTTTCCATTATTTTGTTAATCTTTCAAGCATTTAGATTAATGTTTATGTATTATTGTAGCCTTTGGGCAAAAACACAACAATCCCTTGCTTGATTATAACCATTAGTATGGTAATCTTTGTTTGTAATGACACTTGGAAGTATTTTCTATGTTAATCTTTGATGATTAGTTTGCAACCTTGTTATTGATATTGATTTCTTGATTATAAGTAATTGTGTTGGATGATTGGTATTTGGTTAGTTAAGATAGTGAAAAATGAAGCTTAATTAATCTTGTATTAGTAAACTTTAAACTTGGTTAACTAGTTTAGCTTGGTTAAAATGTGTGCACCATGATACTAGAAATGGTTAGTGGTTTAATAAAATGTAATTATTGTTAATCAAGAAAGCTTGCCGTCACGTAAGGACCTTAACGGGTTAAATGGTGTCGTTATAAATTCTTGCCATGATTTGTTAGCTTAGTTAGTAGTTTAGGCCAAAATTGCTATCTTGGTGAATTTATGTGCAAGATTTGTAAAATGAACTCGGTTGTGATTTAATCTAGTTTATGCTTGTCTCGGTGGTTGCATTGTGTTTATCGGTGTCGCTTTCCTTGTTTAAGTGAGGTTAGAAAACTCCTAACGGATGACTAACTTATTTTTAAGAGATTTTCATAGACATTTATCAATTGCACGTTAAAGAACAATTTTAGGTGGTTAAAGTGTGTTTATCGTTTTAACTTTCCGAATGATTGTCATGTTAGGATTCCCGAAAGGGATACTAATTGTCTCAAAATTGGAGAATTGATCAAACGCTTCTAGAGCCAAAACCGACTTAGTTGACATGCTTTGGTTGTGTATTAAGCAAGGCTATTTATCTATTTTCATATTTGAAATCTATTATGTTTTTATCAGTAGTTGTTTATGCTTACTTTAGTTTATTAAAAATCAAACAACTTATGTTTTTACCGGTAGTTCAGTGAAAAAGGTGTAGTATTATTCCTCCGCCCATTTCCTTGGATCGATACTTGGTTCTTACCTATACTTTACTACATATATGACGAGGTACACTTGCCTCTTTCGTGTGTGTTTTGATGTTAAAGTAATAATCACTTTTATAAATTTAAAACCGAATCGTGTGTAATTTTCATTATAAAAATATGTGTAGTCGCGCACACGTCAACTGTTTACCTCTTCAGATTCAGCCATGTAGCTTGATTGCTACAAAACAATTGACAATATTTTATTTAGAGGTTATTATGGAATCATCATTTTTGATGATTTATTAACCATGGTAATATAAACCATATTGGTTAATTTGTTAGTCAAATTTATTTAGGATTTTCATTATAATTTATCCTTAGTTATAAATCATTAAAGATATTAGAGTGGCACGAAAGGCCTAGTCACAAGGACAATTTTAAATTATAAGCCATGATCTTATAAATCGAGGCATTAAGGTTTGAACATAGTTCATTACCTTTTATTGACAGGGAGTCGTAGACTACAACTGTCTTTTGTCTCATAGGACAATAAGTGTGGCCCGTAGGCACTTCATCTCTAATGGATGTCTTATATTATGTAAGAATAAGGAATTGGAGAAATCCAATACCAGGATGACATGTGTGACTTTTACTGAATCACATTTGCTAGGAGTGCTAACACGTTTTCAGATGTAAGCAAGGATTTGAATCTTTTAAATAGGTTTTACCATTATGGCCATGTCTAAAATGACATATAGGCTAAGTCATACCTTTAAGATTCCATTTAATATTTAATGGCAGATCAATTACAAAAAAAGGAATGATATTTTGATTTATTTCATATATTATATTCATGCATATGATGACAAATGAAATTTAAATAAAACATTCCAATAAATTTAAAAGAAGTACATAATTGCCCTAAACGAGACTTTTAAAGAAATAACATTGTCCACACAGGGACTAAAATAAGAAATACTAGTCCTCGCAGGGATCTATTATATAAATAAAAATGTCCACGCAGGGACTTGATTGAAATTAAAAATTACAAAACAAATAAATAAGGAATTTCAATAATCCCTTTTCTTCTTCCCCTTGATTAGGTCTGCCAAACCCTTAAGTAGTCCCCGGCGGCTTCTACGCTCCTCCTGAACCTCTCGTTCCACCTGGTTCAACCTATGAAGGATTTCCTGCTGCTGCGGTGGTTGGATTTGTGGCGGCTACGGCGGCTGCTGATGCGGAGGTTGAGGTGGTGGCGGGTATTGATACCCATATGCTTGGTACCCAGTTTGGTACGAGGCTGCGTAGGGCCCTTCAGGGTGAAGAGCATTGTAGTTGGCCGCCTCGAGTTACGGGTCGACGGCAGGGGCTCTATAGTAGTTGTAGCCAGGGTAAGCTGGCTGCTCAAAAGGGTTATACGCCGCTGCACCGGCGTATGAAGGAATTGGGTTATCATAACTCATGTGTGGTGGAGGTGGTGGGACTGGTGCAGAGTTGACTTCAGAAACTGGGTTGGAAGGCCCACCTATTTGCGGGTCTTCATACAGTGGCGGGTAGTGGCTGCCACTGGAGTGTTGGGGGTGCTGAAGTGGAAATCCCCCCCTCGCACGGACATCCGTGCACCTGATCTTCTTTGCCTCGGTGGTTCTGGAGGCAGCAGCTGCTCTAACGGTGGCGTGACCGCCTCAAAATGTGGGTCCTCAGAGGGGACCTGTTGGTGTGGTGATGAGTGGTGGGAAGGTGTATACTCCTAGTGATAATTGCTCCACTATTGGGCAAATGAGTCGGGGCCTCTATATGACGAACCATGAAAATATGATCCGTCAGAAATCTCGATGGGATGCGTTGGCGTCCCAGTTGGTGGCTCGGCAGGCTTTGGATATGGATTCTCGCCCATATCCATATCCTGGGCTCCAGAAAAATGGTCTTCTGGTCCCAATGGGTTATGGCCCATTGGTTCTTCACTCACGTTCGCCGGGTTGAACCGGCTCTGAAAGTATAGGGTCTGGTCCTGGAAGGCCAGGTGTGAACTCGACCGCTGCAATGGTATGAAGGAGTGGTGAGAATCATTGGGCTCATTTTCTGATTGTGGCCCAAAGGAGTTGTGGTACGAGGGCGAAGAGCTAAGCGAGACAGAACGCCTCGCGGGTTCCAAATATGTTCTCCAGTCTTCTTGAGGACTGGAGCTAATGGTTGCGGAAGGAGTTCGCCGGTGAGATGGCCTGGCCTCGTGGTCATTTGGTGCAGTTATTGGTGCTTTGCCTCTTCCACCTCTTCCTCTGAAACGTGGCGACATTTTCTTTGATCCTGTCAAAACAAAAGAAAAACAACAAAGACAAAAACAATTAAGATTAGGATTAATCCTAAGTCTTTTGCCTAGACTCGGAAGTCAAGGAATGTGCAACTGTGTCATTGAGATTAAACAAAAAACGCTAGTGTTTAATTCACTCAATGTTGGCTCTGATACCAACCTGTCACACCCCGATATTTCCACGTATTACCGGTGGGCCCGGTGGGGAGTATCGTGACGTAGTTGATATCATCATAGTCAATTAATCACAGTTCAATGCACAGCGGAAGTCTAAAAGTAATAATATTACAAACCGATTCGAAAGTACAATAAATTATTATACAACGGATTTTAAAAGGATCCACAGGCGGATCTAAAATAAAAAGAAATATTGTTCAACAGATTTAAGCATCAAAAGCTTGCAAGACTTTTTATTTGATACTAGGAGTAGCCAGCCCATTACGCGTAGTACCTGCACTTAACCTTTTGAAAAATACGTCAGTTTACACTGGTAAATACAATTAACTGACTCTTTTTGAAAAGTGTTTATAAAATTGATTTAGATGCACAAGGTAAAATCTTTTATAACTTGGGACAATTATTTAAAAATAATATTGTATACAGATTTATATGTTTGTCGTCCATTCAATAGCCCGGGTTAGAAGTACCGGGTTAAAGGTTAATAGACACACCACATAATATAAACCCACAGCAAGTTATCCTCAATAGGCGGGTATGTCTTTTTACATACGCACTGTCAGGTGTATGCCTACACCCCGTGCTTAAGTCATGGCCATTTCAATGAATGAGCCAAGGATATCCAGGACACGGTCATTAACCCCCCAAAGGTTTAGATCAAACAAAACAGATTAAAACGGGTTATCTCAATGATTTAACCACTAATCGATTAAAGATTCAATACCCGACCAAGCGGTATTATTAAATACCGTATCCCAAGCTGGTATAACGGAAAATAAGTTAAAAGTATTTACCTGAGCTAAAATATAAATTTAATCCCAGCCGTATATCAAATCAGCAAGTACAAATAGCTTTTACTGGGCTCGTAATTTGGAACGAAGGTTTTAATAACCTATTAGATTCCTAACAGGTCTTATTTAAGTTATAACTTAGACCGGTTAGTTTTAAAGAAGGGTTTACGGCTCAAAATGCACGATTAAGCGAAGACCAGATTAAAATGTGATTTAGACCCAATAAGTATGAAAACTTGTATAAAATGGGTAAACTAAATACATTCTGGATTTTGAAGTAAAAATGATAAGGTTTGACCCGTTTCGGTTAATTTATGCAAACTAGTTACATAAACCGTACTTTACGCGAAAATGCATAACGGGTAACCAAATGAATCATGTACATGTTCCACAAGTTAATATGCTTTAAATGTGTTGTGATATCAGTAGGATATCTTCCATTATGCCCAAAACGAATTTAAAATCAATTTAAGCCCCGTAGGGGTATTTTGGTCATTTTAAAGTTTATAAAAGAGGTTAAATAGTAATCTGAGGTTCTGGTCTAAAATAATCAGTAAAAATATTTATTTTAACAAGTTACATCAGTAAGATATTATACATATGTGAATTTTATCATTTATGGCCAAACTATGCACCGTAGGGGCATTTTGGTCATTTCACATATGCTATAAGGGTCAAATTCGGAAATCTGAGTTCAAAACTTATACTTACTACTAAAGTATAAAAATTTACTTATAATATCAGTAGGTAGCAAGTCTTAGGTGCTAAATATGGTTTTAAACCATACTATGCGCCTAAATCGCATAAAAGTCGGTATTTGACGATATTCGGGTTATTTAAGGAAATCTGAGATTTTTATCAGTCTTAACTGTTCAAGATATTTTATTTAATATATAAAATCCGTAGAAAAAGGTTTGGTATCAAAATGATATGTAAAACTCATTTTATTAGCGAAAATGGCATTATCGTCAATTACCGAGTCTACGCAAGAACTCTATGTTATGATCAGTTTAAAATTTAACAAAAATTTCCAAAAATCCCTAAATATTATATCTTAACAGTAGGTAGAAAGTTTGGTGCTAAATTTTGAGTTTAAATATGATTTATGCCAAAAATGCCATTAAATTAATAAAAAGGCTTTCATTTACGATATTGCGCATATCTTTCAATTTAGACCATGAACTGATGTCAAATTTTTAGGACATGTTTATAAATCAGAAATAAAGGTTTTTGTCCTCTCACGTTTTTAAAAATCTCGTTTTTATATTTGTTGGTGCATATGTCTGTCGACTTCGTCTTGTATCAAGTCTTGTGTCTAGATTGGATAGAATGGAGCTCGGTAGACTAGTTTAGAGGGAATTGGGTATAATGGACCATTCCGCACGAAATGGAAGAGTCCATTTCACACAAAATGGAAGAGTCTATTTCACACGAAATGGACATTGTCCATTTTGCACGAAATGGCACTTAACCATTTCGTACGAAATGCCTTCCCTATAAATACCCGAGCTGCCAGTTCATTTGTAACGATTCTGATTCCGGTGCTGAGGTGCTGCCGACGTGTCTTTTGAACTGTATTCGTGTCAAATCAATAAACAAGACAATTAAAGAGTGAATCAAGCTGTAATCAAGTCTGTATCATTGAATTCCGCCTTTGATATGGATTAGAACTCTTCTGATAGACTCGTTTAGATCGATTCTCGATCCAACAAGTGGTATCAGAGCTCAGGAGGAAGAGTTCTTACCAAATCAGCTTGATTTCACCATAATTTCTGACTTCTACACCTTCTTTTTCAAAATCAACAAGATTTCACGGTTAAAAGGGATTGAATTTCACATATAACAAGCGAAACTGTGTTTTAAACAATCCTTGAAAGAATTGGACCTAAAATCAATCTAAAAGTTAATCAATTTGACAAAAATCTGTCTGAATGTATGACATCAGCAGCATTTCGTACGAAATAGCCCATTTCATGTGAAAGCACCTTCATTTCGCACGAATTGGACTTTCAGGTGTCCATTTCGCTTGATTCGGCCCATTTCGTTTGAAAGCACCTTCATTTCGCACGAATTGGACAGTATTGGTCCATTTCGTACGAAATAGATTTTCATTTCGCGTGAAGTGTGCCATTTCGCGTGAACTGTGTCATTTTGTTTGAAGGACTCCCATTTCGCACGAAGTGAATTTTGATATCTCCATTTCACACGGATTGAACACTGTTGATCCATTTCGCTTGAAAAGATCATTTCACACCAAAGTCAGTTCGTTTGAGAATCCCATTTCGTTTGAACTTTCATTTCGCGTGAGCTTTGAGATATTTTGAAACTTTTGACCGAATCATGGAAGAGGAATTTTACAACGCGTTTGCTACTACTCCAGCTGCCCCAGTCACAGCTGCAGAAAAAATAGAAATTGAAAATGAATCGGGAACGTCTCAAAAGCCTCCAAAGCTTATGTACATCGAGGATTTCAAAGGATGGCAAAATCGTTTTGAAAACTGGGTGCAAGCCTATAAATTTGATGCATGGTGTTCGTTAGATGTAGATTACATTAAACCAAAAAATGAACGTGGGATTGAAAAAGCTTTAAGTGACTATTCACTGTTGAGAAATTGAAATACACCAGTGAAAAAATGATGATTAGTCTTCTCCAACAATCCGTAAAAGAAGATATTTTCGTGTTACTTCAACATGAAGAAACTGCTAGATCAATTTGGTTGGCGTTGATTAACAAGTTTAAGGGAAGTGCTGATATGATAAAGAACAAACAAGCTTTACTAAAGAAATCATTTGATATGTTTGTAGCTTTTGAAGATGAGACGACTAAGAAGACTATTGATAGATATTGTCATCTTGTTCAGGAAATGAGAAGATTGGATATCAAGAAAGAAGACGATGAATTGGTTGATAAACTTGCTGATGCTCTACCACAGAATAAATGGGGAACATATTTGTTGATCTTGAAACATATGAGAAAATCTGAAAGTATGAATTTGAGTAAGTTCATTCAGAAGATCGAAGAACATGAATTGGATGTTCAGAAAACTGCTATCATGAATAATCCAAATGCTCAACAGGATGTTAGTCTATATTACAGAGGAAACAAATTTGAGACTACTCCGAGTCCGAAGATTAAGACTGCTTTCAGTGCTAATGGTTCTTCTGGAACAAATGTTAGCACTACAACTCAAAATGGTGGATATTCATCGTCGTATTCAAGTTTTGATCCGAATTTCACAACACCAAGTCCTCAACGACAAAATTCAACAAATCTGCAATGTAATGTTACATTGAATATTCAAAATGGTTAAAATCTTTCTCCAGAAGTGGCTAAGCAACACATGGCATCACTTATCACTATGTTAGAATCGTATGAAAGCTTAGTTGCTGGTAGAATTGGGAATCCGATGCTCACCAAAGAAGATTATGACCAAATTGATGCTGAAGAACTTGAGTTGATGGACATCAAGTGGTGTTTAGCCAGTGCTGTAAGAAGAGCAGAAAAATTTACACAAATCACCGGTAGAGATGATCTTCGTGACGTTGCTACATCTTCATTAGGGTTTGACAAATCAAATGTTACTTGTTTTCGTTGCAGAGAAAAGGGGCATTTTAAACGGGAATGTAAAAATAAAGAAGCAACTGGAAGACAAGATACGTTTGGAAACAATGATTATCATCGAAAATCAATTTATCATCAGCTTGCTCAACAACCGTCATCATCCCGTGCTATTGAAGATGGAAAGAAGAAAGCTTATCTTGTAAATCAAGATGATGAAAGATTGGCAGAGGGATTTAGCTGGGATAAATACATTCCTGATAATGAATTCTTAGAAAAATCAGCTTTTATTGCTCAAATCTTGGAAGAAGCAGCCAAATCTAAGCCAAAAAGAACGAAGATTTTTAGATCATCAGAAAGTGATGAAGACACTGATGATGAGGAAGAGTACATTAATAATGCTAGAAAAAGCTTAGACTCATTCAGTTTTAATTTTTTTTTGCAGATAAGATTGAGATGTTGAATGAAAAGAAGGCTGCTAGATTGAAGAGAGAGTTGGAAGCAAGAAGAATTGCTGAAGAAAAGGCAAAATTGGTAGCTGAGGAAGCAAAAACTATAGAAAGTTCAACAGAGAAGGTCGAAGTTGAAGAGTGCAAAGTAAAAGTAGAATTCGATGAAGAACCAATGATTGAGAAGGTGGTAGAGAAAATTGTTGAATTGGAGAAAATAGTCGAAAAAATTGTTGAAGTTGAAAAAATCATCGAAGTTGAAAAGATAGTCGAATTTGAAAAGATTATCGAAGTTGAAAAGATTGTTGAAGTCACGAAACCTTGTCTAAAATGTTTGGAATCTTGCAAAGATTGTGAGGAGAAAGACAAGAAGTATCGTGAACTAGAAGAGTTGAAAGAAAAATTATTGTTTGATGTGAAGTATGTAAAAGAATCATATGATGTGCTGAACAGAACGGTTGATAATTTGAACAAAACAAACCTAGAAATGGGAGCTGCTCAAACAATGATGAGTTCAACATTAATGACGAAGCAGAGGATCATCAATGAGTATATTGAAGATTGTGCAAAACTAAAGCAGGATTTGGAACTCGAAAAGATTGAAAATGAGAGAATCAAACGATTACTGATGAGTTATAAAGCTTGTGATTATTTGATTGATAGAGTTTATCCTACTGTTGCAGGTCTTGAAGCTTTTCAAGATAAAAAGACTGAAGAGGATACTGGTAAGAAACAAAGTGTCAAGTATAACAAGTGTCCGCCTCCGATCTGGGAAAGTTATTCTCCCAGAAAACCAAATGAGGAACGATTGAAAAAGGCTGTCAATATAAAGTTAAAGTCTGAAATCACTGATGAGTTACCAGACAACATTGACGTCATATTCACAGCGTCTGACACTGATCATGAGTCTGAGTTATTAAAGAAAGTGGTCGATCAGGTGTTGGATATGGATGAAGAGTCAAAGTCGGAGTCTAAATCTGAAAGTTCGAGTTCATCAGACAAGAGTCCGAGTTCACCGGTTAAAAGGGTTTACAATAAAGAATTTCTTTTATTAAAAAATAATGTGAATGATGAACCAATCAAAGTGGCATATACTTTGAATGATTCGGACGAATTATATTCTGATGAAGAATTTCCAATAAGAAGTGTCAAAACTGAAATGATCAAACAGGTTTTCAACTTAACAGAAATTAATATTTCTGAAATAAAAGATGTGAATCTTAATGAAAAACCTAAAAAGTACACTTCAAGAGTTCAACAGAGATTGAACAAGAAAAAAAGTTACAGTTCTGGTTCTGGTTCTGGTTTTCAAAAGAAACCAAACCATAACAGTAATTTCAAAAGGAAAGGTTTAGGTTTCATTCCCCCAGAAAATCATAAAAATGAGAAAACTTATAAACCAAAAACTAAATTTGTTTTAGGTACAAGCTCAGTAGAAGAAGAAAAGAGACAATTCTGGAGACAGACAAACAAAGAGTTTCTTGTTGAGAAGAAAAAGATTGTTGTGAAAGAAACTGAGAAAAGAGTTGAGAGAAGAACATGTTTCAAATGCCAAGAAGTTGGGCACATTGCATGGAACTGTCCAAAGCCCAACAACACAAAACAGGGAGTTTCCTCTAACTCAAAGATGAAAGAAAAATGGGTTAACAAAACAAAACAACCAACAGAAAAGGTCAAAATGTTCAAAGATTCGACTTTCGAAATTGGTGAAAGTTCGAAACGTTTTTACAAAAGA
This sequence comes from Helianthus tuberosus, assembly GCA_030545235.1. Classification (NCBI taxonomy): domain Eukaryota; kingdom Viridiplantae; phylum Streptophyta; class Magnoliopsida; order Asterales; family Asteraceae; genus Helianthus; species Helianthus tuberosus. Next base: position 110,526,853 of record CM060412.1, on the reverse strand, counting down.
AAAGTCGATTTGAACAAACAAAAATGGGTTGTTAAAAGTTCAGAGAGTAGTTCTGACAATGAATCTGACTCGTCAAAGTCAGAGGAGTCATTTGTTGAGAAAAAAGATGAAAATTTCGTTCCAGAAATGAACGAAGAAAACTTTCCTCCATTGTCAAAAGATAATTTGAAATTAAAAGTGGGAAAGATTGAGATTTCAGATCAATTCTTCTCTGGTAAAGAAGAATTTGATGCTGAAAAGGCTTTTAATGGAAAAGTCAAACATATCTTTGGGAAGATGGTTGATGGGAAGGTAAGGGATGTGAAAGATTTTTACAAATAAAAAAGATGGTGGGATAGAGTTGAATCAAAATCACCCAGGGCTGGTCAGGCTTGGGTGACAACATTTTCTACTTAAAACCCTGACTTGCCGGAGCTTCCAAGTTGGTAATCGTGGAGCATGAATCGGCATCATTCTTAAAAAAATGTTTTTGTGAAAAATTCTAAAAAAGTGAAAATTTATCAAGTGTGACTTGCCGGAGCTCACAAGTTGGTAATCGTGGAGCATGAATCGGCATCATTCTTAAAAAATTGTTTTTGTGAAAAATTCTAAAAATGTGAAAATTTATCAAGGGTGACTTGCCGGAGCTCCCAAGTTGGTAATCGTGGAGCATGAATCGGCATCATTCTTAAAAAAATGTTTTTGTGAAAAATTCTAAAAATGTGAAAATTTATCAAGTGTGACTTGCCGGAGCTTCCAAGTTGGTAATCGTGGAGCAGGAATCAGCATCATTCTTGAAAATGTTTGATTGGTAAACCTACAAGTGGTAATATTCTGAAAATTGTCATATTTCGATTTACATGTGATATGGTTGATAAGTTCACCTATAAGTGGTTGATTAAGGTCATTAAGGTGAACTTGATTTAACTTTCATACAAATGGTTGAGAAAACATAGTGATGAAAAACCCCAATCCTTCAAGTGGTAAAATCAACAAAACTTATTTTCCGGAAAAACCATTTGATTAAAACAAACTTAAGTGTTTTGAAATCATAATGGGAAAATAGTTTGTTGTCAAGGGGAGTTCTGATTGTTTATGCCAAGTGGATGGTGATTTGAAGCAATTTACAACAGTTGTCACTTTATTTGTACAGTTTGTTTTCAAATTTTACTTGAAAATCAAAAATTGAAACATATTTTTGATTTTAGGGGGAGTAAAAATTTAGAAATTTAGAAAATTTGAAAAATCCAAAAAAACATGATAAAATCTCAAAATCCAAAACATTGAGAAAATTCAAAATTGAGTTTTGTTGTGAAAAAGAGGAAATGATAGTACATCAGTGGACTATAACAGCACGCTAAAGAATTGGAAAGTCAAATGTGATAAACGGTCTCACTGATGATATGCCAGTAGGTTTTTACACGCTTAGTAGATTGTGTTCGAGATATAAACCTAAATTTCAAACTTGCTTATTTCGTGGGGAACATCTCTCGGATATACAGGTAACCCCTGAAATCTTGTTTGAAGGGCTTTCTATTTCTGACATACTAGGTCTTTGTGCGTGGTGATATCTGGGGTATTATACCTGGACTTCTGATTTTGCGGGAGCAATAGCCTAGTCCTCGTATAATACTTTGCATTGCTTTAATCATAAAGCCCACCCTCAGCATAAAAAATGATGAAACATTGAAAAATGCTAATCTTGTGCTGTTGAAGAAAAGATTCTCTAAAGGGAACCCACCTAAAGTCGAACCATCATCTCTCTGATTTTGCGGAAGCAATAGCCTGAGCTCTCATGGTCTCGCATTTACCCCTTTACAGATATCGCTAGTGTACATTCATCTGTAAGACTGAATATAGGAGTCTGGATACGGGAGTATATTCTGAGATGGGACACGCGAATAAGTTTAAGTGCTTAAAACACTAATCTCGTATCTCGGAACAGTTGAACTTTGTGTGAAAATTTAAGTGGATCAGTATACTGACAATCTAAGTGAATTGTTTAGAACTTAAAATGTTTAAAGCTTAACGGTGTTAGTGATTTGTCTTATAAACTGATATGATCCTCTTACACAAACTCGCAAAAATATTGTGTGTAAATATTTCTTTACTGCATTTCATTAAAATCAAAAATCCAAAAAGATTTTCGGAGTGTTTTAACATAAAATTTTGAAAAATACAAAAAGATTTTCGACAACTGATGTTGAAAAGCTGATTTTCGAAATTCCAAGTGCTAATCATGATGAACAACAGGTGAGGGGGGGTCTGTTTGAAATGATAAATGATTTTGAAATGATTAAATGGTTCATTAAATTGAAATCAAATTTAAATGTTGTTCCTACAAGTGATCATCAGAGATTATAAAATGTTAAATCATTTTGATCAATATCTGCAAGTGGACTATAAATTTGTCAAATTTTAAATTTGTGAAATTTATTATTAGGTAGAGATTTATGCAGGTTCCCATGGCTAAACCTGAGCAGAGTGTGAGCCAGGTCACGATCCTAGATCAAGAGCCAGCTACAGATCTTGGGATAACATTCAAAATAGAAGCTGCTTAGAGCCAGATTCGAATCCCAAAGATCACGCAGCTGAAGAACTTAAGGAATCAAGAGATCTGATCAAGAGAATTAGAAAGCTCAAGAGCCAGTTTTCAATTCTGAAATTGTGATGACAAAAGGAGACTGAAGATTGTTAGATCAACATTCAAGGGGGAGTTTGAATGATTGAAAGCCAGTTTGAGATTCTGGAAAAGAAAGAGATTGAATGATAATTACACTGTCAGATACACAGAGACAGATCAAGATCAAAGACGGGTCATGCCGAAGACTCGACACTGAAGACTTCGTCAACATCCAAGGGGGAGTATGTTGGTGCATATGTCTGTCGACTTCATCTTGTATCAAGTCTTGTGTCTAGATTGGATAGAATGGAGCTCGGTAGGCTAGTTTATAGGGAATTGGGTATAATGGACCATTCCGCACGAAATTCGGTAGGCTGTTGACTTTTTATTAATAAGTTTGACCCGACATTTTACCAAGTAAAAGTGAAAATCAGTAGGTTCCCTTTTAAGGGTTTATTACCTACATAATTATCAACTCATAGCCACTTTCAATTGGAATAATGGCTGGACCGTTAGTGATTAATCACCAAGTCAAAGCTTAATTACGATAACTTTGACTTTCGGTCATTAAGCTAATAAAACTTGAACTTAGGAAGCTAAGAACACTTACTATGGTCCTTAGCACGAAAATAGAACTTGAGAAAGTTTCCTTAAGCTCTAGGAGGCTTCAGATAGAGAGCTTGAGTGAAAATTTTGAGAATGTGCAAATTAACATAAAACTACAAGGCTCTTATATAGGAAAATGGAAGCTCCAAGAACTCTGCACCTGTCCATATGTTGTCACCAGATGATCCCAGGTGTCCCTAGTGCATGAAAAAACATTTGCTCAGTCCCTGTAATAAAAAACAAGCATGCAAAGGTGGTGGAACTGGCTGAACCTGCAACTGTGCAAGTTTTTGTTCGCTGGCACTTCTCACGCGGGCCGCGTAAGACTCAAAGAGAGTCTACGCAGGCCGCGAGGCTCCCCCTAAACCGGAAAACGACTTTTAAACTTTGCAATTTTGGTCCCTGGTCCATTTTAAGTTTATTTAACTTCCATTTATTGCACTTAGGACTCCCATAGTTAACTATTAAGGGCCTTGGGTCATATTTTAACTCCGTTAAGTTCCCGGTTAGTTGTAAGATCACTCGAAAAGTCTTGTTTTAATCTAAACTCCATAGAATTACTATCCAATATTCTTGAGAGCAAAATATACAATTATTACAATGTTTTTGGGATCGTTAAAAGGTCACTTAGAGGTAACATTTAACATGTTGACAGTTTTAACCCCTATGCTTCGTAGAATCCTTAATTTAAGCACAAAAGACTTTCTATGTTCGACAAATTATTCATCAAAGAATACGAACGTCGTGTGAGGTCAATCAGAGGCACAAGAATGGCATGTTGACACTTTGGATCCTTTTACTAACATCTTTACATTGTTTGACAATTTTAGTCCCTCGGAATTAATTCCTTACACGTTTAAAGTCCATGACACGTGTCTGTATTATATTGGACATGATTTTGCGAGGTGTTACACGTAGGTTGGAAGTGGTTCGACGGTGTAGGTTGGAAGTGGTGGCCGATGTACGTGGTGGCCGACGTAGGTTGGAAGTGGTTCGACGGGGATGATGGTTGTTAATGGACGGAGAAGAGCTGGTGGTTATGTGCAGCAACTGTGGGTATCAGAGATAGAAAGTGGTCATCAGAGGTGAGGATGAAGATGATGTGTTGAAGGTCTCTAAGTGGTGAACGGAGGTGTAGCGGTAGTGTTAGTTTAGCGAAATGTGATTGACAGAGGTCTTCGTAGCTGTGAAGGTGAACGGGGATGATGATGATGATGATTCATGGTGAATGGTGATGAGAGTACGTTGGTGACACGAAAGGTGCATGATGGTCGGAGTAGAGCTTATCTCGAAAACAGACTTAGCTTGTAAACTCAGAATTCGGAAACTTGAACCCGAAAACTCAACGTACTGAGGTTAACGATGGTGGAGCTGTGTGATGTATGATGATCAATAGATGATGGACAACGATGGTTAAGTGTTATGAACGTGACGGTGGTTATCATGGAGCTCTGTGTGACAGTGGAGGATGGTAGATTAAATGCAGAAGATGATGATGGAGAACAGAGGATTAACGGAAATGGTGGACGATGTGATGTCGATGAACGGGAAATGATGCGATGTCGAGGTTGAAATGGTGGTCGTTATAGTGGCGGAGATGATCAAGGTGACGGAGAGTGTCGGTGACGACGGGGAAGATGGTGGATAGTGAAGGTGGTGGTTCAACTCGAAAACTCTGTGTAGCAGGTGAGAACAATTTTAAAATTGTTATATACAAAAATAATTTTAATTCAAAATTCTTTGTAAAATTGATTTAAACTTAAATAAAATTAGGTGCTAGTACCCAAAGTTGTTACATTGATAAAATTAAAAAAAAATGAAAGGGTATTTTAGTCATTATATTGATAAAATTAACTAGTTTTGGTGTTAGTACCCAAAGGTGTTACAAAATTTAAACCATAAAACCTGGACATGTTAAAAAAAGTTAGTATCCAAAGACGAAACTAGCTGTAAACCACATGGTCCATCTGTGTAATTAACTCTAAAGTTTATGTAATATTATTTTAATTTTATGTAATTTTTTTAATGTAATGTAACTTTTAAATTTATATTGTTTATGCAATTTATATTAATGTTTTTTATTTAAATTTAATAGTTTTTTTAAATTAATATAAAATAATAACAAAAACTAGGTGGCACGTGTCAAATAACGCCAACCTTGGGACTTGTCTCAGTGGTTATGCAATGAAGGGATAAGGCTTGGGACCTTATGGTCTCAAGTTCGAATCCTGGAGCACACCCGAGTTTTCTATTACAGTGCATTTACTCCAGAGAGTCTTGATTCTTGTGGAGGATGCAACTGCCGGGGATGCCGGTGGGCTGGAAATTTTCTCGGGGAGCGCCAAGCCAAACTTTGATGCCAAGCGTGGGCCTGGTTAAGACAACATAGTCTTGTGCCTGAGTGGAGTGGATGCTGCTAAGCGGGTGCGATACCTATCGTCTGTTGTAGAATATCGTCATTCAAAAAAATGTGTCAAATAACGCCACTCTTCAACGCTCCTTCTCACACACTCCGTTTTTGCAACACACCCCCTTTCTGACGTGCGCCAACATGTCGTTCACGTGTCGTATGACGCCCCAAGTTCAAACCCTTCACACCGTTTGGTATATATGTGCGTCACCACCAATATTTGAAGGAATATTATGAGATTGGGAATTCAAATGAATATTTTTACGAATATTTCTTTTGAAAAAATAATTTGTATTACGTTAAAGATTATTTTTCTTAATTTATTTAATTACTGTGTATTGTATTGTAGAATTATAGATAAAAAAACTGACGGAGAAGTGAAAACAACCTGTAGCATAAAATATATAACAAAGTCTTCTAAATTGTTATATTATCTAACCATGTGACAACATGCAATTGTTTATATTCTCTTTATTTGAATTTAGGGCTGTAGACGAACCAACCGTTCGGCGAACAGTTCGTGAACCGTTCGGCGGGAAGTTCGTTTGTGTTCGTTCGTTTATTAAACAAACGTACACGAACAAGAAATTTCGTTCGTTTAGTTAAATGAACAAACATGAACAGAGGCCGCGTTCGTTCGTTTATGTTCGTGAACGTCCGGTAATGTGTTCGCTTGTGTTTGATAGTTCATTAGTGTTTTTAGCTTTTATATTTATTTAAATATATCAAAATTCTGACAAATTAAATATTTAATAAGTATCAGTGTATTATATATTCTGTTCATGAACGATTGTTTGTGTTTGTTTATTTCTATTTGTGTTCATGAACATTAGTTTGTGGTGCTCATTTGTGTTCGTCAACGTCCGTTGCCTAAAATTAACAAACAAACAAACACAAACACACACGAACAAGTTCTTTCCTTAACAAACGAACACAAACATAAAATCCCATTCGATAAGTGTTCGTGAACGGTTCGCGAACACATATTTTTTTTAACAAACGAACACGAACAAGGTATTGTTCGTGTTCATTCGGTTCGTTTACAACCCTATTTGAATTAATTTCATTTTTAAACATGGTTTCTTAATATACCTACCACACATGTATAGCTGGATTATATTTTTGATAAGAGTGAATTTTAAGGATTGTCCTTTATCTTTATACCCATTTTCAGGCGCTGTCATTTATGTTCAAAATTGACGAGTTTTGTCCTTTATGTATAAAGATAAAGGATAATCTTTGAAATTCACTCTTTCCATAATTTACAACATATCCGAAGAATCCAATTAATTAAAACTTAGGGGTGGTTTAGCAACTTCTGAATGATTAAATGCTGAACCAGTAAGAGCTCCGAACCACTGTGTGCTGAACCAGTAAGAGGTCTGAACCAATAATAACCAGTATAATGTTTAACCGTTCAGAGGCAAATGTCTGACCAATTCAGATCAGAGGTCTTAACCCTTGAGACTCAGTATAGTTCTTAACCATCCAAAGACAAATGTCTGAACCATTCAGACATCTGCTCGCGAAACAAACTGATGTGTGTAAAATGCAACATATAAATTACATTAAATGAGGCATAAAACTAACCCTTTTTAGTACTAATGTTGGAAAAATGTGCTTTTTGACTTCCTTTTGTATCTTCAGGGTTAAAAAAGCTTAAATGAACAAAAGAAGCAAAAATGCAGCCAAATCTAACATAAATACAAGAAAAGGAATAAACGTGGCATGCCCGACCCCTCGACAGCATCTTCCCAAGCAAAAACAATAGATTAGAAGGCTGAACACGCCCCGTGCCCAGCGGACACGGGGGCGTGCCCAAGTGTCTGCAGAAGAGACAAAGTTGTAGAAGCTTCTATTTCCCAACACGGGGGCGTGCCCAACTCCACACGGCCGTGGTCAACGCTAAGATTCGCATAATCCAAGCAAATCTTAATAGTACAGATACGCTTTTGCACACGGGGCCGTGCCCAGCGGACACGGGGGCATGGTCAACTAATGCAGACAAACTGCAATTAATGAAGAAAGAGAAAGTGGATGGACACGGGGCCGTGTCCGGGCTTCTGTGCAGGCTATAAATAGAGGTGCTTGGTTCACTTTAAAGGCATCCCTTGGCAAACCACCTCTCTCCCACTTCACCCACACTCCACCACCATCACAACCCACATGCACCACCATCATCCATCATCCATCATCCATCATAGAGTGTGTGTAGTAGTGTCGGGATCCAAGATTGATAGTAAGAGTTCTTGACATTCAAAGGCCATGTTTGCCTAAGTCTCTTACATCACTTGGTGAAGACAAGCATTTAGTGTAATACTTTTTATTTTTAATCTTTTCGCACTTTTTTATTTGGTTTTGTATTAATGACTTTAATAACTAGTTTCTTATGTTGAAGGTGAAACTTCCTTATCATTTGTCCGTGGTGTCTTGGCATTATTTTATTGTCTATATAAAATAAAAGATTTACACCATTCATATCTCTACGGTCTATATAGAGATATGTTGGCTACCTGGTCGGGGGTTTAGGGAATGGTTTGGTAAGGTTCTTGCCTTGTTCAGTGTATAGATCCTGCAAGGACCTGGGTCAAGCTTACTAGGACCTCCTTCAATACCCACTGGTATTGGATGGCGGGGGTGCGAATGTCTTGATCCCCTCATATGTAAACTACTATTAATACATTAACCCGGCTACTAGGGATTGTATCCCTGCTGACTCAAACCACTTAGCCGAGGGTAACGTCACCTTCAAAAGAGGGGCCTACCATATTACGCATTAATAACTTAATTAATTATCTTTCAATATTCCGACCCTTTAGTATTGTATCCTTGTTGACTCAAACTACTGGGTTGAGGGTAACGTCACCTTCAAAAGAGGGGCCTACTACTATAACTAAGATAATCTCTTAAAAAGTGCAAAAGTGCGGAAATCATCAAATGTTACACTAAAGGCGAGTCGGATCCAAGTGATTCATCTTGTCTATCTGTTTTTATTTTATTTTTATTTTCAGCATTTTTAGTTTTTATTTTCATGTATAAAACTTTTTCTAAAACTTTTTATTTGATTAGACGTTGAGGATAAACCGGTACTAAAAGCTCTTGTGTCCTTGGATGACCTCGGTATCTTACCAACGCTATACTACGCTCACGATGGGTGCACTTGCCCATATGTGTGTTTAGTGTTAGTAAAATATCGTGTTTTATAAATTTAAAACTTGACTAAAGTGTTAAAAAGGGCTTAAAATATAACTAAAAATCCTATCACACACTACGCACATCACAAACAGTCTGAACCATTAAGTGCTGAACTATTAAGTGTTGAACCAGTAAGAAGTCTGAACCATTAAGAGCCCCATTAAGATCTAAACAAACAACCTCTTAATATATAAAAGTGTGGATTAATGAAGTTTTATTTTCAAAAAAAAAATATATATATAAAAGTGTGGAATAAGTAAGATTTTATTACTAACTTGGTGATACTAACTACTAACCCGGTTAGCGACTTTATAACTGTACGCCGTCAAAAAAACCAAATTAATTAAGAGTGATGACTTATATTTAGATAGAAAGAATTTGATAGTTTAATTACTTGAATTTCTCAATCGAATAAAACTCTGGAAATAATTATGAAAAAAACAATGATACATGTAATAAATTTCGTGAGCTAGAGAAATTAGACCAAAGGCATGAATACATATTTAATTATCAGGGCCAATAATTTCTCTCTGTTGATCAGTTCTGTTTAAACATAAAGAAAAACATGAAAACATATCTGTTACCGCAGACAGTGCAGTGGAGAATCCAGTTAGGGAAGAAGCCATAGAGTTCGACATCTTTGTCAAGGTGATCTGGTTCCTCCTTAGGGTGCAAACTGATGATGGTGATGATGAAACCGAATAGGGAGTTCGGCTATGGAGAGGAGGTCGATTCTTGATGTTATGTTAATTAGGTTATGTGTCTAACCTTAGAACCTCTACATAAGTCTCCTTATATAAGCACCCAAGAGGAAACCTAATTAGTTAATAAGGGTAATATGGTCCATCAACAATTACCAACTAATTATTTAATAGGTTAATATATATTTTGATCTATATTATGTAAATGATTATAATGGCTACTAGATTAAATATTAAAACATAATATATTTATTCTTACATTCTCCCACTTAGCCGAGTAATCATTTACTATGAGTATGATAAGCCTGATTAGGAGTTAACACTCATTTTAGCCTTAAACAAGAACTATAGCAGAGAAATACAGCCGTTGAATCATTATGCGACTCAGGACCCCCATTAGTCATACTATAGCCTTAATTTAAAACCAAATCGTTATGATCAAAATACGCATAAGCCCTTTGTTTGATTTGTAACTTTATTTGTCTTTATGTCATTATACCGGTTGAACATATTCTAAGAGACATACAAAATCAAACTGAGGAAATTTCATTAATCATAAAACATAAGCTAGTACAATATGCTTAAATAAGGTCTTTACTAAATCCCATATTCCGAACATGTTCTTCGCAAACCTTAGGAGGGAGACCTTTAGTCATCGGATCTGCAAGCATATCTTTAGTACTAATATACTCGATACAAAGATTATTTTCCTCAACTCGTTCACGTACGAACATATATTTTGTATCGAGATATAAATCAGCTCCAGTCGAACTGTTACTGTTTGAGAAACTAACGACATCTGAGTTATCACAATAAAGCTTCAATGGTCTAGAAATGGAATTAACAACTTTGAGTCCAGTGATCAGATTTCTAAGCAACATTCCATGACAGGTTGCGTTATAAACAGCAATGTATTCTGCCATCATTTTGGAAGTTGTGGTTAACTATTGTTTATGACTCTTCCATGAGATGGGTCCGCCTGCTAACATAAAGATATAGCCCGAAGTGGATTTCTTGTCATCTTTGCATTTGGCAAAGACAGAATCAGAATAGGCTACCACTTCTAAATGATCACTTCTTCTATAAGTCAGTTTATAGTCTTTTGTCCCTTGTAGATATCGTAGTACCTTCTTAGCTGCCTTCCAGTGATCTAGGCCATGATTAGTCTGATAACGGCCTAGCATTCCAGCAATATAAGCGATATATGGGCGAGTACAGACTTGAGCATACATCAGGCTCCCGACTACTGACGCGTAAGGTATTTGGCTCATTTGCTCCTTCTCAACCTCTGTTGTCGGACACTGGAATGAACCGAAAACATCTCCTTTAACTACTGGAGCGACGGAGGGTTTGCACAATTGCATGTTGTAACGTGTAAGGACACGATCTATGTAAGCCTTTTGAGACAATCCTAAGATCCCTTTGTGTCTATCTCGGTGAATTTCGATGCCAATGACGTAAGAAGCATCTCCAAGATCCTTCATGTTGAAGTTATGCGAGAGTAACCGCTTCGACTCATGCAACATGTCTAAACTATTACTTGCCAATAGAATATCATCTACGTAAAGGAAAAGTATAGTAAAGTTGTTCCCACTCATCTTGAGGTAGGTGCATTGATCCACTTGATTCTTCATAAAACCTTGTTTCTTCATGACTTCATCAAACTTGAGGTACCACTGACGTGATGCTTGTTTTAACCCGTAAATGTATTTCTTTAACTTACAGACTAGATGCTCCTGACCTTCAGGTTTAAAGCCTTCAGATTTTTTCATGTAAACCTCTTCGTCTAAGTCTCCGTTAAGGAAAGCGGTTTTAACGTCCATCTGATGCAACTCTAAATCAAAATGAGCTACTAGGGCCATGACGATCCTTAATGAATCTTTACGAGAGACAGGTGAAAACGTCTCTTGATAATCAATTCCTTCTTTCTGAGTGTAGCCCTTTGCAACCAATCTCGCTTTGTAGCGTTCAACGTTCCCATTCGGATCCAGTGTTGTTTTGAACACCCATTTACAACCTACTGTTTTGACACCGTTGGGTAATTCTACCAAATCCCAAACGTCATTTTTCTTCATGGATTCAAGCGCATCAATCATTGTTTTGTTCCATTCAGAAGACTGATCACTGCTAATGGCTTCATTGTAAGAGATAGGATCATTGAGCTTTCCGGGATCCATTTCAGTTAGGTAGGTAACATAATCATCCCAATTAGTAGGCCTTCTTGGCCTAGATGACCTCCTGAGTTGATTATCGGGTTCAGCGTTGTCTTGGTTTTGAGCGTTTGATGTGCCTTCGTCATGAGGTATAATGGGTTCTGATTGTAGAGGTAAATTTGGAGTTGGTGCAGTAGCTTCAGGTACAGTAGTTGCATTGGGTACAAGAAGAGTAATCGGAGTAATAGTAAGCGACGAGTCTCTCCCCCCGCATCTTGTACTTCTTGCAATTCTTCGTAAGGGTTGGTACTGCTCCCACTGATCTTGAAATCCTCCAGGAATGCAACACGCTTGGTTTCAACAATACGGGTGACATGGGAAGGATAATAGAAATGATAACCCTTTGAATTATCAGGATACCCGATAAAGAAATAGGTAACTGTTTTAGGGTCAAGTTTCCTTAGGAAAGGATTGTAAAGTTTTGCTTCAGCAATGCAGCCCCATACTTTCATATATTTAAGACTCGGTTTCCTTCCTGTCCAAAGTTCATAAGGAGTTTTAGGGACAGACTTAGAAGGAACTCTATTGAGTATATGAACAGCTGCTTTTAACGCTTCAGTCCAGAGGAATAATGGTAAATTAGTGTTGGCTAACATACTGCGCACCATGTTCATAAGGGTACGGTTTCTTCGTTCAGCGACACCGTTCTGCTGAGGTGTACCAGACATGGTGTATTGGTTCACAATCCCCTGGCCCTTACAAAACTCATAAAATGGACCAGGAGCTTGAACCACATCAGTATGTCTTCCATAATATTCACCGCCTCTATCTGATCTCACAACTTTAATCTGACGATCTAATTGCTTTTCAACTTCAGCCTTACAATCTTTAAAAGTTGTAAGGGATTCAGATTTTTCCTTAATTAGATACAAGTACATGTAACGAGAATAATCATCAATGAACGTGATAAATGAAGTATGTCCTGTTATGCCAGCAATCTGGTAGGGACCACTAATGTCAGTGTGAATGAGTTCTAATAAATTAGAGCTCCTAGTGGCACCTTTCTTATTCGCTTATGTCATTTTACCCTTAAGACATTTGACACATGTTCCAAAATCAGAGAAATCGAGAGGAGGTAAGACTTCATCCTTTACGAGACGATTTAATCATTCTCTTGAGATGTGGCCTAAACGTTGATGCCACAACATGGACGAAGTCTCTAAGTCTCATTTCTCTTTCATCTTTGTGAGTGATTCATTAATGTTATATGACAACAAAGATTTGGAAAAATTATGATCTAGTTCTAATCTATAGAGACCACCATCCTGAATACCAGTACCATAAAGAATAGAATCATAGAGGATAGAGAGTTTGCGATGACCATGGGAAACAATAAAACCGTCCATGTCTAACTTTGGTCCCGATACAAGGTTCCGAGTTACCTCAGGAACATATAAGGTATCATAAAGTTTAATACATAAACCAGTTTTATAAATAATTGTAATGTTCCAATGGCCTTCACTTCTAATTCTCGATCATCCCCAACCTTAAGTGTTCTTTGGTTTCTTTCCAGCTTCCGGATTGTAAGGAATCCCTGAGTTGAATTGGTAACCTGAACCATAGAACCTAAATCAAACAATCGAGAATTAGCAGGAACATTTAAATTATAGGACTCAAGTATCATAAAATAATCGTTACCTTTCTTAGCCATCCACTCCTTAAAGTCAGGGCATTCATTTTGCATATGTCCTGTCTTTTTATAGAACTTGCAGTGGATTCTACCTAAGGACTTCTTAGAGCTGGAGGGTGTACTTGTATTGGGATTGGGACTTTGGACTTTGGAAGAATCCTTCCTCTGATGATTGTTCTTCCTTTTCTTAGAGTTGGAGGTGGTGAAGTTAGCAACATCAGTAGTGCGATCCATCCTCATACGCTCTTCCTCCTGTACGCACATAGCGACCAGCTCACTCATCGTCCATTTGTCCTTCTGAGTGTTATAATTGATCTTGAATGCTTCAAAGGATGAAGGAAGCGAAGTAATGATGAAATGAACGAGGAAACCATCACTGATTTACATTTCTAGCCCCTTCAGCTTATTGGCCATGTCATTCATCATCATGATGTGCTCGCGAATGCCGCTCCTCCCATCATACTTAGTTGTCACCAGCTTGAGAATAAGAGTACTAGCGTGTGCTTTTGATGTCCCCTTGAATTGCGCCTCCACAGAAGCCAGGTAGGTTTTAGCATCTCCAGAATCAGGAATGGCTCCTCTGATTGCATTGCTTATGGACTGCTTCATAAACATGAGAGATATGCGGTTACACCTAGTCCACTTTTTATGAGTCAACTGCTCAGCAGTAGTACTTTGAGGAGTAAGGTCCGCTGACTTATTCTCTCTTAGAGCATAATCAAAATCCAGTAGCCCAAGCGTAAGCATGAGAGCATCCTTCCATGCAGCAAAGTTATCACCAGTCAAAGGTGGAATCCCGCAGTTGGGTGCTGATAGTTGAAATAAGATGAGCAAGTTATGATACTAAGGAAGAATTCCTAATGTGATCTAAGGGCATATTATGTGACATCTGTGCTTGTAATCATTGTATAAACCTTGAATAGTTCAGTTATCAATAAAACAATGTGATTTGATCCCAATTTTTGTTTATTTATGTTTGACATTTTGCATGTTTTGATTTTTGTTCAATTTCAAACTCTATATCGCTTTCTAGAGAGTTATACGCAAACCGATGGGTAAATGTAACCAGTTTAATGCGACAAACACTCCAGAACATCAATATATGCTTAACATACCTTAAATAACCTTTACATAACTTAGAAATAAGTTTTAAAGGGTCTGGTATGACAAAATCAAGTTTATTCGCTTACAGGGACTAATTTCGACAAACTGCGAAAGTATGCCGATTCGTACTGTAACGAACATTCTGGAACATGATCATAAGTTAAACATACCTTAAATATCCTTTACATAGCTTAGAAATAGGCTTTGAGGGGTTCGGTGTGCTAAAATAAACTTTTTGGTCAATCAGGGACTAAAAGCGTCAAAAAGTGCATAAGTTTGCATTTTCGTGCATAACTTACGTTCTGAATATGTCCGGACATCCAAAAATATATGTAATCATTAAAATATTATATTTTAGTGATTGGAAAGCTAAAACTTCATTCGTTTCGCAATTTGGATCGTTTTCGCGTCCGTCACGATTTCCGTCGTAATTAACCGAACAACGCAACCGTACAGCCAAACGAACCGACATCCGTGACATTTCTAAGCACATTTCAAGTTCCCTATGTTTTAACATCCTTATGGAGCTTAAAAATGGGCTTGACGAGTGTTAGAAGTGCCAAAAGTCCAAAACGCATCAAAAATCAAGTTCGGAGTCACATAGGCCTGTTCTGCCAACTTATGAAACTTACTGCCAGCAAACAGCAGCCATACGGACTGTATGGAGGTGCTTACGGTTCGTAAGCCCTTCCCAGCACAGCAGAAACCATTTTTTTAAAACCCAACTGCCCCTTTGTTTTGCACATGGTTTCTTCCATTCTATGGACTGGTTTTGGATGCCCCTAGTATGTTAAAACAATGGGCACACATCGAGGGCTAAGATTGAAGCTCGGATTTCAAGAAACGATCCTAACGGTTTTGAGAAATCTGTAAATACCACCCATGTTTCATTTGCAATCTTCACACTTGATCTGATTCATATTCTAAGTTGAAGCCTTATGCTTCAAACCTGAGTATTTTAGATCAATATCTTCATTGCTTGGACCTCTTGTAAGCTTCTTTCGTACTTTTATGCATTTTAAGCACGAAAGTCAAACAGTGTTTGACTTTCTACTTTAACCAGTTAATGGTCAACACGAAGTTTGTTTGAACTTCGCAACGTGAGCGTAATCACGATGGTCATAGTCCTTTGTGACTATACCTACTGATTACCACGTTATTTAGAAGTAGTGACGAGTCATAGTTTCGGTCAAAATACGAGTTTATGCGTATTTTGCAACCAAACTATTCTTGGGTATCAAAACCCTTTGTTTTGATATCAAACTTGTTTTCTAACTTCGTTAAACATGTTTTAACATGTTTAACTCGTCACTTTTAGTTTAGTGCTTATAATAGGGTCATAAGATAAGCGGTCTAAACAACCGCTTAGACTTTCGAACCCGACCCGTTTGGTCGATCATTAGGATCCGACCAAACATATTTTGTGACCATAGTCATATAGGGAATAACCTTCCGAGGTTATACCTTATGGTCACTTCATTTAAATAGTTGTATGATAGGTAGTTTATATGCCTTAGGAAAATGACCAAAATGCCCTTTTTACGCATAAATTCATTTTAAGCATATGTAACCTAAATTTTTACATCTAAACTAATTAGGTAACATTATTAGACATATTAAGGCATATAATACTTGTCATAGGACTAGTTAGGCGGTCCGAACGCATTTTTTGCGAACGACGCGGTAAAGTAGCGTAAGCTACCTAAACGGGTCGTAATGGGTCGTAAGTACTTAGGTTAGGTTCCGTTTTAGAATGTAGGTTTTGTTAAACCATATCATATGAGTTCCAATACTCATTTGGTTTACGATTTAGGTCTGGTTTATTAACGTAGTTACCTATATTAGGTGCCGATTGATTCCGTGATCCCTCTAGCATTGCTTGGTTGTTATTCAAAGACTTCTAAGCATTCTCAAGTGAGTACATAGTTCCCCTCTTTTACTGTTTCAAATATTTTGGGGTGATTCACATGTACCTACTTGTTACTTTCATGCTTTTCATGCTTTCATAACATATACTTGCTATGTTCATTAGTACACGTATAGTACATGACTTTATCCATGTTTTGCTATGTATGTTTAATTAACATGCTAGTACATTAATTTCATAAACACATTTGTTTTCACATGTTCATTTTAGCATATGTACACATTGTTTTACATTTCTACTTTGTATGTTCATTTAGCATACTTAGTACATTGTTTTCACATAACATGCTTACATTTGATATGACATTTGGTTTGTTTAACGGGACAAAAATACGTTCATTAACATTGATCACGCCGTTCGTTAGTAGGTAGTGGTACCATAGGAATTGACAACTCCCATTCTTGAAATCCTAGGTTTGTTTGGGAGGAAGGAATGACCGAATTCGGTATACATAATTTAGATAAACCTTTAATTTGTTTAAGGGTTTATCGCCACAGTCGCAAGGCTTGAATGTATGCGTTTTAACATTTCCACATAAGTGTTTATATCAGTAAGGCATGCATTTATTTTACAAAACATAACTTTTGATTTAAACTTTGATTTATTCAAATACATTGTTTTGTACATTTTACATATGGTTAGAGTAGATATTTTTATTTACTTTTCCATACATAACATTGGATTATACATGAACACTTTTACATTGGTTTAAACAATACATTTTGGGTGGTTTGTTTAAGTGATTTAAATAACGAGGCGTGTGTAATATGATAAAAGCATGGTGGATACGCCGCTGGTACTTCCTATATATAAATGCTTTTAAGATATTACATATCGTAGCGTTATTTAAACCATTTCAATTTAGACATATTACATTTTACACAGATAACATATTTTCACATAAACATTGTTTTACAAACAACTTATTTTACACAAACTCATTTTTACTCGGTTACTTATTTAACTATATATATCTTTCTTTTATATATCATCTGATTTTCTCATCACTTTTATATGGTTTATAAAAGAAAACACTTAACAAGATTCATGGCTAACTTTTGTTAAACATTTCTTTAAACTTACAAGTCATGAATCCTATTTTAACAAAACCTATGTATCTCACAGGCATTTTTATGCTGACGTACCTATTTTCACATGTTTTTTCAGGAGCCGATGCATAGGTTTGATCAGGATACACTAGGGTGGACTCGGGCCTTAGTAACATAAAAGAAGCAAGATTAGTTTAAATAATGCTCTGTACTCTTGTTTCCTTGTTTGTTTTAAGACAATGTACCCAAAGTTTATAAATAAAATCAAACTTTAATTACCATGGTTGTTAAACAATAATTCTGTTGCTGGACTCCCTGACATTTCCGCCGCGGTTTGTTGTTTTACGTGGTCGGGGTGTCACAGAAGAGTTGGTATCAGAGCCAATGGTTATAGGGAATTAGGTTATTAGTAATGCTTTGACCTAGACTATAACTTTTCTAGGACCCCAACACAAGTTATCTTGTGTTTAGATCTTAAAACATACACGCCACCTATCCTTAGGTGATTACCAAAACAAGAACACAATTTTCCAAAACAATTTTTGAAAATCAATCATCTGTTTTTAAAATGATTTGTTATAAGGTTTTGAACCCTCCAATTTTCTAAATCGATTTTGAAAATTCAATCATCCATTCTTGAATGATTCTTTTCTGTCACACCCCGACCACGTGGAACATACAAAACGTGGCGGAAACATCGGGGAGTGTTGTAACAGAATTAATGTTTCAAATCCATGGCAATTGAAGTTTCGTTTTATTGATTAAAAGTGTTACAATGTATTAACAAACGAAGAAATACAACATAATTAACTAGTCTTGCATCTTTTATTGTCACTAAAGCCCATGTTCGCCTAAGTGTATCTTGATCATCTTATGCAACAGCTCCTGAAAAACACATGTGAAAATATGGTACGTCAGCATAAAGATGCCGGTGAGATACATAGGTTTTGTGAAAATAGGTTTCATGACTTATATTTGAGAAAATGTTTAGTCATGAACCTTGTTATTTGCTTTGTTTTGTAAATCATTTGAAAATCGATAAGATCAGATGATATGTATAAATAATGAAAAATGTATGGTTAACTGAATAACCATGTAACTGAGTTTGTATAAGATAAGTTGTTGTAAAACAATGTCTTGTGAAAAATATGTTATTTGTATAAAATGTCATATGTATCAAACTGAAATGATTCAAATAACGTTACGCTATGTAATATTATACAAACACTTATATATAGGAAGTACCAGCGGCGTATCCACCATGCTTGTATCATATTACACACGCATCGTTACTTAATCACTTAATCAAACCAAACCAATCAATGTAAGATGTCTATGTCAAATATCCATGTCAAATGTCTATGTCAAATATGTCATGTATGGCAAGCGAAATGTCTCAACTAAACCATATGCACAAAAACAAAGTATTGAAGTAAATCTTGGTTTAAATCAAAGTTATGTTTTGTGTAGTAAATGCATGATCAATGTAAATCATGTAATATGCGTCCAAACTGTAAGAATGTGATGAATAACAAATGTACTAAGTATGAAGAACAATGCAACGATTGAACATACATAGCATGTGAACTGTACTAAGTATGCAACAACATACATACGTAGCATGCGACCTGTACTAAGTATGCAACAATAGACATACGTAGCATGTGATGTAATGTAAAACAATGTACTAAGTAATGCACACAATGGCACACCTAGTATGAAATGTAATGAAATCATGTACTATAATGTACTAATGAACATAGAAGTATATGATGTGAAAACGGAAAGCATGAAAGTAACAAGTAGGCACATGTGTTCCACCCCAAAACAGTTTGGAAAACAGTAAAAGAGGGGTCTATGTACTCACTTGAGATTGCTCAG
The DNA here is from genome assembly GCA_030545235.1 of Helianthus tuberosus. Lineage (NCBI taxonomy): Eukaryota > Viridiplantae > Streptophyta > Magnoliopsida > Asterales > Asteraceae > Helianthus > Helianthus tuberosus. The sequence goes on along the minus strand of CM060412.1, from coordinate 110,507,535 downwards.
TAGTCCTTGAGTAACAACCAAACAATGCTAGAGATCACGGAAATCAAACGGCACCTAATATAGGTAACTATGTTAATTAACCGGACCTAAATCGGAAGATTGGGTAGCATTAGGGTTTGTAAACCAAATGAGTGTAGGAACTCATATGATATGGTTTAACAAAGCCTACATACTAAATGAAACTTAACCTAAGTGTCTACGACCCATCGCGACCCGTTTAGGAAGCTTATGCTACTTTAACGTGTCGTTCGCGTGAAACGCGTTCGGACCGCCTAACTAGTCCTATGACAAGTGTTATATGCCTAAACATGTTACATAATCAGTTATGTGACAAAAGTTTAGGTTACATATGCTTAATTACCAATTATACATGAAAAGGGTATTCTGGTAATTTACCTAAGGCATATAAACTACCTATCATACAACTACTTAAACGATGTGACCATAGGGTATAACCTCGGAAGGTTATGCCCTATACTAGGGTCACCTAATGTATTTGGTCGGATCCTAATGATCGACCAAACTGGGTCGAGTTCGAAGGTATAGGCGATTTATTAGATCGCCTACCCTACGACTCTGGACAACGTGGTAATCAGTGGGCATAGTCCCAAGGGACTACGACCAACGTGATTACACTCACGTTGCGAAGTTCAAACGAACTTCGCATTGACCATTACTGGTCAACGCTGAAAGTCAAACAAAGTTTGACTTTCTGACTCGAAAAGCAGTAAAATAAGGAAAAGAACGAAAGAATACTTACCCAGGGTCCCCGAATGCTAATCCCGATTCAAGAATCTCAGGTATGAAACAATGGTTTCAACTTAGAGTTTCTAAAATCAGAATTCTAGTGCATTTGAAGTAATGGGGGGTGGGGTATTTATAGTTTTCGGTCCACCGTTGAGATCGTTTCTTGGAAAAGGGGAAACGATCAAGGCCGTACACTTGTTGAAAGGTTATGGAGCCACATATGCCCCTAAACTTAGTGATTAAGCAAGTTGCAAACATGTGGTTGTGGTTAAACCTGCTGAAAACAGGCTGTTAAACATTGCACCTGGTCTGCAGACCCCATACGCATCGTATGGTATATATACCATACGCATCGTATGGGTAACTTTGGCAGAAATTACAGTTTTGGTCCCTGAACTGTATTTTGGCCATTTTTGACACGTTTAAGGCCCGTTAACCCCATTTCAAAGCTCTAAAATGAAGTTAAAGTATAGGGAACTTAAAATGTGTTCAAAAATATCTCAGATGTCGGTTCGTTTAGCCGTACGGACGCGATGTTTGCTTAATTACGACGGAATGCGCATAAGCGCGAAAAACGAACCAAATGACGCGACGAATGGATTTTTCTTAAGGCGAACACTAAAATATAATATAGTCATGCTCACATAAATTTTTGGATGTCCAGATGTATTCAGAACGTAAGTTACGCGTAAAAATGCAAACTTGTGCACTTTTTGACGCTTTTAGTCCCTGAATGACACAAAAGTTTATTTTAGCATACCGAACACCTCAAAGCCTATTTCTAAGCTATGTAAAGGATATTTATGGTATGTTTAACTTATGTTCATGTTCCGGAATGTCTGTTACAGTTCAAATTGGCATACTTTCGCAGTTTGTCAACTTTAGTCCCTGTAAGCGATTTAACTTTGATTTCACCACACCAAACCTTTCAAAACTTATATCTAAGTTATGTAAAGGTTATTTAAGGTATGTTAAGCCTATTTCACTATTCCGGAGTGTTCGTTGGATTAAACTGGTTATATCTACACATCAGAGCGCGTATAACCTTCCAGAAAGCGATTTAGAGCTTGAAATCGAACAAGAATTGATATGTGTAAATGATACACATATTTTTACAAATTCCAAGTATGAAATACAATATTTCATTGGTTTGGTATTTGTTTGATAGCCGAAATGACACAGGTGTTACAGTCTCCCCTACTTTAGGAAATTTCGTCCCGAAATTTAGTTTTAGAGGAAACTTGTGGAGACAGCTGTGACGGTTTTGCCTTCAGACAAATCCATTGAGCCCTTAAGTAAAACTCTAGGCCATGTTAGGATTCTTAGCAAAGATGTCAACCCTCAAAGTGAAGTCATTGTAGTAACAAAACATGGAGTTTTGAACTATAGACAGGAGAACAGTTCCCGTGAGGAATTATCAAAGGAAACTTGTGTGTGCTAGAAATCAGAATTGGGTAGTGTGAGAATAAATGACATTGGTCAAAGTCCAAGACTTCTCCCGTATCATTACTCTTGCCACTGTTGGTCTTAACACATGACAAAACTCCCTGTGGTTCCTATGCACTGAACTCCATAATTATGTAGGCCTCCATAATTACGTAGTTCCTTGCACAGTCCGCACAGTTTATTTCATAATGCGTATGGGGAAAAATTAAACGAATAATCTCTTGAACTAGACCTCACGAGGGTCTATCTAACTACATAAACACATGATACATTTAACTAGATTGTCGAACCAATCTATTTAACTTTACTACCTAAGAGAAACATTTAACTACACCGACGTAGGATGTATTTAACTTTAGATCGACGGAGGATCTATTTAACTTTACTACCTAAGAAAAACATTTAACTACACCGACGTAGGATGTATTTAACTTTAGATCGACGGAGGATCTATTTAACTTTACTACCTAAGAAAAACATTTAACTACACCGACGTAGGATGTATTTAACTTTAGATCGACGGAGGATCTATTTAACTTTACTACCTAAGAAAAACATTTAACTACACCGACGTAGGATGTATTTAACTTTAGATCGACGGAGGATCTATTTAACTTTACTACCTAAGAAAAACATTTAACTACACCGACGTAGGATGTATTTAACTTTAGATCGACGGAGGATCTATTTAACTTTACTACCTAAGAAAAACATTTAACTACACCGACGTAGGATGTATTTAACTTTAGATCGACGGAGGATCTATTTAACTTTATCAACACATGTTGCCCTTAAACTTTGGAATAGTACTTTATAATCCAAGGAACTTAACTACTAAGTAGAAGTCCAGTAAGGATTTAAATAGTACCCTTTTGAATATCCTACTACGAATCCTTCATATGAAGATAAGAAAGATTCTATGAGGATTTGGATAACGAATACCCAGAGTATACAAAAACACAGAATGCATAAACACAATGTCACACAACCACAAAATTGTTTATCTAGATCTTTAATTTGTAAGTTTTGTTTTGTTAATTACGTACATGCATTTAAAGCACACTAGGAATCCATTTCATGGATTTCATTCGGCACTTTAAACATTAACAAGAATCTAACTATGAAGATAGAAAGATATTCCAAAAATTCGATTTCGTTTTCAAGAAAACGCAATGTTCGAATTAAGGTACAATAATTTGAAGATACGGAAATACCCTTAGGTACCCTATTAAGAATTTATAGTGGTACTTTGGGTATTCATACAGGGTTGTAACTTGCGCCTTGTACTTCGTTTCTCTGCAAGAGACGGGTACTAAGGATTTCCGTGGAAAACGCAAGAGATAATAAAATGAAAGAAATTACGGGGTAGTCTGTTCTTCAAGGAATACGATTCCTTGATTGTCGGTATTGTAGGGAATACGTTGTTTATACATGCCATAATAATTGTACATTAAATGCAAAATAAAAGATTTATTTATAAACAACAACAACTGTTTCATGGACCTTGACAATAAAAGAAAATAATACATAAGGTTTGATTATTTCCAAATAACATTGTCTTCTAGTTGGTCCGATGCTCATCCCTGCGCTGGATTAGCATTAGCATTCTTTGGGCAATTTCTTCGGAAATGGCTCATCTCGCCACAGTTGAAGCAAGGACCTCGTGGAAGACGAGCTTGAGCAGGATTTACTTGAGGTTGGTTTGGACCAGCTTGGTTCGGGGTAAAACGACAAGCATTTGCCAGGTGACCGAGTCGCCCACATGATGCACACAAACGACACTGTAGGTGAGCTAAGTGGTGTGCATTACATTTGTCGCATATCGGTGCGGTACCGGCATAAGGTTTCCTTGCAGGAGGCTGAGCTGGTTGGTGGCGGATGTTTTGGTTGGGTTGAGCAGCAATCGCAAAATTCTGCGAAGCCTTACGCTTCTTCTCCTTGGACGCCTCAGCATGTTCTTCCTTTGGTTCTACTTGAGCAGTTTTGTCGGATGGTCTTGGGTCGCCTTTTCGAAAAAGCTTCTTCTTCCTGATGTGGGATTCTGTTAGGGTGGCAGACAGTTCAATGGCTTGTCTGACAGTAGCAGGGTTACTGCCAGTAACAATATCCTGAACTAGGTCAGGAAGACCATCAGTATATTTCTCGATCGCCTTATCCACAGGAGTAACCATAGCGGGACACAACAGGCTCAATTCTTCAAAACGGTCAGTATAGGCTCGATGTTCACCACTGTCTTGCTTCAAATCATCAAACTCCCTCTCCAAAGCTCGCAATTCATGACGAGGACAGAACTCCCTCATCATAAGAGCTCTAAGCTCGGCCCAAGTCTGTGCTAGTGCAACTTCAGCACCCCGGTCTCTCATAATCCCGTTCCACCACGTAAGAGCCCTCTTCTGAAACACACTCGAAGAAAACTCGACCTTGCGATTTTCAGGACACTGAACGTGACGGAATGTATTCTCAATGCTCTCGAACCACTGTAGAAGCCCAGTTGCTCCCTCGGAACCACTAAACTTGAGCGGTTTGGCCGAGTTGAAACTTTTGAAGTTGCATGGAGCATTGTTGTTGTTGATGGCTTGTATTACTTGAGCACAAAGATTTGGGAAGGCAGCAGCCATTTGCTGCGCGATGATTTCCGCCAGCTCGGCAGGCGCCATCTGATTTTCGCGTCGAGGAGGCATTCTAAAAGAGGAACATGAAAGGAAACGAGTGAGTGATTTAGACGAAAAGAATGAGATGAAACAAATCTGATGAAGGCAAGGATAGTGGTCATTTGTTCGCTTTACAAAGCAAACAATCTACACACAGTGACTAATCAAAGTAAATGGGTCAAAAAATAATGTATTGCGAAGACATGCTCGCCTATAAGTGAACACTCATCCCAAGAATTCCCAGGTAAGCACAACTGGTCTCGCGTCTGATGAGATGTATACGAAGTGCTTGCCTAGACAGAAAACCCAGAATACAGGCATTCACCCTTCCAGTTTGCACGTGTTCACATTATTTAAAACCCAAAACCTTGACGAGATTTTTGAAAACTTAAAGGGGTTCAAAACCATATAACAGAGGGTTCAAAACCTAGTAATCAATCATCCTAGAACAGATGATTAGTTTTCAAAGCGGTTTCGAAATTTTTGTTCTTGTTGTGGTCGTCGCCTAAGGATAGGTGACGGTATTGTTTTATGACTAAACGCAAGTAAACTCGCGTTAGGGTCCTAGAAAAGTTATAGACTAGGTCAAAGCATTACTAATAACCTAATTCCCTATAACCATTGGCTCTGATACCATCTTTTCTGTCACACCCCGACCACGTGGAACATACAAAACGTGGCGGAAACATCGGGGAGTGTTGTAACAGAATTAATGTTTCAAATCCATGGCAATTGAAGTTTCGTTTTATTGATTAAAAGTGTTACAATGTATTAACAAACGAAGAAATACAACATAATTAACTAGTCTTGCATCTTTTATTGTCACTAAAGCCCATGTTCGCCTAAGTGTATCTTGATCATCTTATGCAACAGCTCCTGAAAAACACATGTGAAAATATGGTACGTCAGCATAAAGATGCCGGTGAGATACATAGGTTTTGTGAAAATAGGTTTCATGACTTATATTTGAGAAAATGTTTAGTCATGAACCTTGTTATTTGCTTTGTTTTGTAAATCATTTGAAAATCGATAAGATCAGATGATATGTATAAATAATGAAAAATGTATGGTTAACTGAATAACCATGTAACTGAGTTTGTATAAGATAAGTTGTTGTAAAACAATGTCTTGTGAAAAATATGTTATTTGTATAAAATGTCATATGTATCAAACTGAAATGATTCAAATAACGTTACGCTATGTAATATTATACAAACACTTATATATAGGAAGTACCAGCGGCGTATCCACCATGCTTGTATCATATTACACACGCATCGTTACTTAATCACTTAATCAAACCAAACCAATCAATGTAAGATGTCTATGTCAAATATCCATGTCAAATGTCTATGTCAAATATGTCATGTATGGCAAGCGAAATGTCTCAACTAAACCATATGCACAAAAACAAAGTATTGAAGTAAATCTTGGTTTAAATCAAAGTTATGTTTTGTGTAGTAAATGCATGATCAATGTAAATCATGTAATATGCGTCCAAACTGTAAGAATGTGATGAATAACAAATGTACTAAGTATGAAGAACAATGCAACGATTGAACATACATAGCATGTGAACTGTACTAAGTATGCAACAACATACATACGTAGCATGCGACCTGTACTAAGTATGCAACAATAGACATACGTAGCATGTGATGTAATGTAAAACAATGTACTAAGTAATGCACACAATGGCACACCTAGTATGAAATGTAATGAAATCATGTACTATAATGTACTAATGAACATAGAAGTATATGATGTGAAAACGGAAAGCATGAAAGTAACAAGTAGGCACATGTGTTCCACCCCAAAACAGTTTGGAAAACAGTAAAAGAGGGGTCTATGTACTCACTTGAGATTGCTCAGTAGTCCTTGAGTAACAACCAAACAATGCTAGAGATCACGGAAATCAAACGGCACCTAATATAGGTAACTATGTTAATTAACCGGACCTAAATCGGAAGATTGGGTAGCATTAGGGTTTGTAAACCAAATGAGTGTAGGAACTCATATGATATGGTTTAACAAAGCCTACATACTAAATGAAACTTAACCTAAGTGTCTACGACCCATCGCGACCCGTTTAGGAAGCTTATGCTACTTTAACGTGTCGTTCGCGTGAAACGCGTTCGGACCGCCTAACTAGTCCTATGACAAGTGTTATATGCCTAAACATGTTACATAATCAGTTATGTGACAAAAGTTTAGGTTACATATGCTTAATTACCAATTATACATGAAAAGGGTATTCTGGTAATTTACCTAAGGCATATAAACTACCTATCATACAACTACTTAAACGATGTGACCATAGGGTATAACCTCGGAAGGTTATGCCCTATACTAGGGTCACCTAATGTATTTGGTCGGATCCTAATGATCGACCAAACTGGGTCGAGTTCGAAGGTATAGGCGATTTATTAGATCGCCTACCCTACGACTCTGGACAACGTGGTAATCAGTGGGCATAGTCCCAAGGGACTACGACCAACGTGATTACACTCACGTTGCGAAGTTCAAACGAACTTCGCATTGACCATTACTGGTCAACGCTGAAAGTCAAACAAAGTTTGACTTTCTGACTCGAAAAGCAGTAAAATAAGGAAAAGAACGAAAGAATACTTACCCAGGGTCCCCGAATGCTAATCCCGATTCAAGAATCTCAGGTATGAAACAATGGTTTCAACTTAGAGTTTCTAAAATCAGAATTCTAGTGCATTTGAAGTAATGGGGGGTGGGGTATTTATAGTTTTCGGTCCACCGTTGAGATCGTTTCTTGGAAAATGGGAAACGATCAAGGCCGTACACTTGTTGAAAGGTTATGGAGCCACATATGCCCCTAAACTTAGTGATTAAGCAAGTTGCAAACATGTGGTTGTGGTTAAACCTGCTGAAAACAGGCTGTTAAACATTGCACCTGGTCTGCAGACCCCATACGCATCGTATGGTATATATACCATACGCATCGTATGGGTAACTTTGGCAGAAATTACAGTTTTGGTCCCTGAACTGTATTTTGGCCATTTTTGACACGTTTAAGGCCCGTTAACCCCATTTCAAAGCTCTAAAATGAAGTTAAAGTATAGGGAACTTAAAATGTGTTCAAAAATATCTCAGATGTCGGTTCGTTTAGCCGTACGGACGCGATGTTTGCTTAATTACGACGGAATGCGCATAAGCGCGAAAAACGAACCAAATGACGCGACGAATGGATTTTTCTTAAGGCGAACACTAAAATATAATATAGTCATGCTCACATAAATTTTTGGATGTCCAGATGTATTCAGAACGTAAGTTACGCGTAAAAATGCAAACTTGTGCACTTTTTGACGCTTTTAGTCCCTGAATGACACAAAAGTTTATTTTAGCATACCGAACACCTCAAAGCCTATTTCTAAGCTATGTAAAGGATATTTATGGTATGTTTAACTTATGTTCATGTTCCGGAATGTCTGTTACAGTTCAAATTGGCATACTTTCGCAGTTTGTCAACTTTAGTCCCTGTAAGCGATTTAACTTTGATTTCACCACACCAAACCTTTCAAAACTTATATCTAAGTTATGTAAAGGTTATTTAAGGTATGTTAAGCCTATTTCACTATTCCAGAGTGTTCGTTGGATTAAACTGGTTATATCTACACATCAGAGCGCGTATAACCTTCCAGAAAGCGATTTAGAGCTTGAAATCGAACAAGAATTGATATGTGTAAATGATACACATATTTTTACAAATTCCAAGTATGAAATACAATATTTCATTGGTTTGGTATTTGTTTGATAGCCGAAATGACACAGGTGTTACACTTTTGGCCTTGTGCCTTCCAAGTTTTCAAAATCTCGCTAAAGTTTTGGGTCTAAATAATGTGAACACGTGCAATCTGGAAGGGTGGGTGCCTGTACCTCGAGTTTTTTGTCTAGGCTAGAGTGTTCGTACAAATCCACATAATCGGACTAGTCACTCTTACCTGGGAACTCTTGGGGTGAGTGTCCACTTATAGGCTAAAGCATGTCTACGCGATGCATTATTTTTGACCCATTTACTTTGGTTAGTCACTGTGTGTCGTTTGTTTGCTTTGTGGTACGAACGAATGACCACCATCTTTGCTTTTGTCGATTTGTATCATTTCATTTTCATCTTATCATCTCACTCGTTTTCTCTCATGTTTCCTCTTTTAGAATGCCTCATCGACGCGAAAATCAGTTACCTAATGCTGAACTGGCAGCAATCATTTCGCAGCAAATGGCTGCTGTACTTCCAAACATTGTTGCTCAAGTTAACCAAGCCAATAATAACCATAATGCTCCCTGCAACTTCAAGAGTTTCCATTCGGCTAAACCGCTCAAGTTCAGTGGTTCTAAGGGAGCAACTGGGCTCCTACAGTGGTTTGAGAGCATTGAGAGTACCTTTCGTCATGTTCAATGTCCTGATAATCGCAAAGTCGAGTTTGCTTCTAGCATGTTTCAAAATGTCACACCCTGGCTTTTGCGGAAGCGTGGGTTTATTTGGTGTGACTTCTTAGTACCATAGCAACAATCATAACAATGCTATATGATAAAACACAAGATGTTCATCCATAATATTGTTTACAAAACATCATAACATAATTGTCTTGGGTCATCAACCCGAAATAAGTTACAAACATGACTTGTTTAAAATGAGTTTCCAACGGACTCAACAAAAGACCATAAATAAAAAGAGGTTTGGGGACATGTGACCCGTCCAGGCAAGGGTTACACCTCCCAAACCCTACACCCCTGGATGTCATCTTTTATTTAAGTACGCAGCTTAATATGCATCGTCCACTAGATCCTATCAATTCCCTGAAATACATGTAGTTTGAAAAGTCAACAAAAGTTGAGCGAGTTCATGTGTAAGTGAGTATGTATAAGCCTTTAAAATGTTTGTATAAGTAAAAGTCCCTGGTATGTAGCAATTAAGGAAAAACTGATCACCAATGGGTTGCAAAGCCAATGGTATGTGTGAAAATGGTGCAGGAAGACTCAAACCTAGCAAATTCGTCTCCGGTATGAAGACACAGTCACCACTATGGGCCGCCCCGGCCTCACGGGTGTGGGCTCGCTACACCCAAATAGATCTATCACTCATGTCCCTTGGTCCTACAATGAGGATTAATGGCCTTAAATGTCATGCCCACCATTCACATGATCGCGTAGTAAAAACCCTCCTTAAGCTAACCATACCATGTAAATAATTGTCTGTAATAATTGTAACATGTATTTCACCCCTGAAGTATAAAACTGAAAACAGTTAAGATAAAAGGGGGACATGAACTCACTGTAGTGCGTCCTCAGAATCAGCAACTCAAGACTCTATCTGCAGTACGACCACCTACAACGTACTAACATCTATTAGACGAACGGGTCGTGCCTTAGTCTAGTATTAATATTCTTGAGTTATGTTCCTTGATATTATTCCAAGTTACAACTTATTGTTAAAATAATAGTAATTATTTTAACTTGCGTTTTATTTTAAGGTTTTGGAAAAATAGTTAGACAACTATTCCGTATTCGTACTTCTCAAGCATTTATGTGTGTATTCTCTTCCCAAGGATGGGAGTCTTTATACATGTATTTTGTATTTCTGAAAAATACATCTTAAGTCCCACTTAGAAAAACGTATAGTGATTTATTTATCAAAAACAATATGTCCCAAAAATATACATTTTTCCCAAAAATAATATATTTTCACACTTTGTAACCAAATAATATTTACCCCAAAATAAATAATATACTCACACAAGTGCTTTACTATCAAATATATATTTTGAATATATATATATATATATATATATATATTTATTCGCTTTTATTTTAGAAAAACCACCTCCGATACTTTGGAGTTTTGTAATAAATTTTATGGCGAAGTTAACTTCCGAAAAACAAATCAATATATTTTGTAAACACTTGTTAGAAAATAATTTTCTAAGTCTAGAGATTTTTGGAAAATTTCGCCAGAGTTTCCCCTAAAACGGGAGTGTCCATACTTACTAGCATATCGTTTTCTTTTCGAAATCAATCAACAATTTCAACAATCAACTTTTACATTACCAAGGGCAAAAAAATATACTTGTTACATAAAATTCATGAACTTGATATTTCCCGAAAATGTGTAGTAACTTAGTGAAGTTTTAGTAGGCTTATATACCTTCCAAAGCGTATTTGTTCCGTCAAAAACCATTCTTTTAAATGAGTTACTTGTTTACAACTTGTAAATAATATTTACAAAAATAACTTCTTGAACTCTTCTTGTAAATAAAAATTCTTACACTTATTTTGTTTAAAAAAAAGTAATGTAAGTGTATGTAAAGTCTCGGTTTTTTCCAAAAACCGATTCTTCTACTTGGTTTATTTAGAAAAGTTTCTTGTAAGACTTGAATCAACATGATCACAACTCTACTAGTTCATTTATATTTTAGAAAAATCTATTTTTATTCAAGTTCATGACTAAACTAGGAGGTGGTTATTTATGTATTACATAACCACTTCCCATCTTGTTAAATCATATCTCTAAATTTGTTTAACAAGACTTTCATGGTGATTAACATCACACATCCAAGATTCATCATAAAAATAACAACATACTCATAATAATATCAAACTAGCCATATTTCAACTTCAAGTAAACTTTTATGTTCATGATTCTTGTTTCATATCTTCTAGTATTTTTGTTCTTGTGGTTTAAACAATAAACATCATACTTCATATTTTAACTAAGAACAAGATGGAACAAGGTGTAGAGACTTACTACTAGCTTCTAGCTAGGGAAGAATCTAGTGAAGAAATGTTGATAAAAGATGGTGAAAAGACTAAAACAAAGCTTCCTTGAAAGCCCTTCAACTTGCAATCTCCATGGATCAACTTTGGAGCTTTGAATGGAACTTGTTAATGAAGAAGATGAAGATGTTGAGGGGTGGTGGTGGGTTCGGTTATGGGGGAGGCCGAAAGTGAGAGAGAGAGAGTAGTGAAGAGAGAGTGTGATCTTGAGGAATGATGAATATCTAAAGGGCCATGCTTCTTATAATCATCTTCACATAATATGGTTACTTACACAAGCAACAATCCATATAAAATAATGGATTAAATCAAGGAAGTAAGGTGTGTATATTTGGTGGGTCCACATGGGACCAAAAATCGGTTGGGGGGGGGGGGGGGTCTTGTTGCAATTTTTCCAACTAAAATGTAACCATAAGTTAGATTGTAAGTAACTTGAGGTTATTTGTTAGTTATAAGGTTTTTAGTGGGTGTTATGGCAAACGGGGATCATGACTAGCCAAAAATAGTAAAACAATGTTATTGACAAAAAATTAGTGTCCCGGGTAATGTCCGGTTATCCGGTTAGGTACCGTCCCGTTAAAGTGTTTAATTAGTCCGAAAAATGTCTTTTATATACATTTTTGTAACACAAATTATTCCCGGCACTTAGGAAAGTATACAGGACCATTCTGCCATGTTTTTGCACTTTACTAGTAATTTAAAATGCTGAATTTTATAAAAGAATGCAGAATTCTGCATTTAAAGTGTGTTTTTGGCACTGCCCGGCACTATAACTATCACCTAGTGACGCAGTTTTAAGGTCCTCCCTTCCCTACACTCCATACTAGTGTAGTGCCCTGTCCCTGGCTCATACTGGCCTTAATAACATTGTCTGTCTTAGTGCTGGCATTGTCAGCATGTTTCTGAATCAACCGCTCAGTGTGCTAACTGTGCTGTGTGCATCGAATATGTCACTAATGTTTGTGTGTAATAAATGGAGTGACTGTATAAAATATGATGCATGTGTATGTATGATGTAAAAATCATAAAGAAGTTTTAAATTGTCAGTTGTAATCAAGCACATTCATTAAGTACTTAATTAAAATTAATTAATTGTACAGTACCTGTAATTTTGAGGGTTGTCACATTCTCCCCCCGTTAAGAAAATTTCGTCTCGAAATTTTAGGTTCTGCTTCTAGTTGCAGGGGTCTTGGGGAATAAATGTGGGTACTTGGCCTTCATACGATCCTCACGTTCCCACGTGAATTCTGGCCCATGTCTTGCATTCCATCGAACTTTGACGAGTTTGACACTACTCCGGCGTGTCTTGTTAATCTTCCAATCAGTGACCTCAACGGGTTCTTCAACAAAGTGGAGTGTGTCGTCGATATGAACTTCGTCAGCAGGAATGACAACTGTGTCTTGAGTTGGACTCTTTTTCAGGTTCGATACATGGAATGTATCATGAACGTTATTAAGTTCAGCAGGTAAGTCTAGTTTGTATGCTGCAAGCCCAATCCTTTGCAGGATTCTGAAAGGGCCAATGTAACACGGATTCAACTTCCCGCACTTCCCAAAGCGTGCCACACCCTTCTAGGGTGAAACCTTTAACAAAACCATATCCCCAACTTAAAATTCCAAAGGTTTCCTCCTTTGATTTGCATAGGCTTTCTGTCTGTCGCGAGCCGCCTCAATGCGCTTTCGAATCCGTGCAATCTTTTCTGTCGTCTCTTGGACCAATTCCGGTCCAACCAGCTGTCTATCACCCGCATCAGCCCAGCATAGCGGTGATCGGCACTTGCGTCCATAAAGAGCTTCAAATGGCGCGGCTCCAATGCTAGTATGGTAGCTGTTGTTGTACGAAAATGTGACCAATGGTAAGTGATTGTCCCAGCTACCACCTAGGTCCATTACACATGCTCTCAGCATATCCTCCAATGTCTGAATAGTTCTCTCACTCTGGCCATCAGTTTGTGGATGAAATGCAGTGCTTAGATTCAACTGCGAGCCAAAAGCTTCTTGGAAGGATTGCCAAATCCTTGATACAAATCTCCCATCTCTATCTGAGATGATTGAGAGGGGCACTTCATGTCGTGCAACAATCTCTCTCATGTATATCTCAGCTAGTTTACTTGTGTTGTCTTTTTCCTTGATCGGCAAGAAGTGTGCAGACTTTGTTAGACGGTCTACTATTACCCAAATTGTATCATGGCCTTTGGGTGTCTTTGGAAATTTCGTTATGAAGTCCATGGAAATCTATTCCCATTTCCATTTGGGTATTTCAGGTTGCTGTAGAAGACCTGAAGGTTTTTGGTATTCGACCTTTACCTTGGCGCACATTAAGCATTTGCTCACATATACTGCAACATCACCTTTCATCCTTGGCCACCAATAGAAATCTTTAAGATCTTGGTACATCTTATCCGCTCCGGGATGAATTGAGTACCGTGACTTGTGAGCTTCGTAAAAAATAACCCTTCTCAAACCACCAAACAGAGGAACCCAAATTCTTTTCATGAAGCATAAAGTTCCTTCCTCGTTTGGTACCAACTGCTTCTCCATCCCACGGAGATACTCGCCCTCAATGTTCCTTTCTTTCAAAGCTTCTCTCTGCGCGGCACGAATGCGCAAAGAGAGGTCTGTTCGGACAATCATTTCCAAAGCCCTAACCCTTATGGGGCTTAATCCTTTCTTTTCGACTCAGGGCATCGGCGACCACATTTGCTTTCCCTGGGTGATATTTGATCTCGCAATCATATTCATTCAACAGTTCTACCCAGCGCCTTTGCCTCATGTTAAGCTCTTTCTGATTGAATATGTGCTGCAGGCTCTTGTGATCCGTGAAGATTGTACATCACGTACCATATAAATAATGTCGCCAGATCTTCAATGCAAACACCACCGCGCCCAATTCCAAATCATGGGTGGTGTAATTTTTCTCGTGAATCTTCAACTGGCGCGAAGCATAGGCTATAACTTTCTGGCGTTGCATCAACACGCAACCCAAACCTTGACGCGAGGCATGACAATATACCACAAAATCTTCCGTTCCTTCGGGTAGCGATAAGATGGGTGCGTCACAAAGTTTGTTTTTCAGCAATTGAAACGCTTCTTCTTGTTTGTCACCCCAATCGAACTTCTTGTCTTTCTGTGTGAGTGCAGTCAGGGGTTGAGCGATTTTTGAAAAATCCTCAATGAACCTTCGATAGTAACCAGCCAAACCTAAGAACTGTCGAATCTCGGTTGGCGTCTTTGGGGTCTCCCAATCCTTGATTGCCTCGATCTTTGTTGGATCCACATGGATTCCATTTCCATTAACCACATGTCCAAGAAATTGGACTTCGCGTAGCCAAAACTAACACTTCGAGAACTTAGCGTACAACTTCTCCTTTTTCAGTAGTTCCAGGATAGCTCTTAAATGCTGTTCGTGTTCATTCTTCGTCTTTGAATAGATTAAAATGTCATCGATGAACACAATCACGAACTTATCCAAGTACGGCTTGCAGACTCTGTTCATTAGATCCATGAAAACTGCCGGCGCGTTTGTCAACCCAAATGGCATAACCAGGAACTCGTAATGTCCATAACGAGTCCTAAAGGCCGTTTTCGGGATACTTTCCTCTTGTATCCTTAGTTGATGATATCCTGATCGAAGGTCGGTCTTTGAATAAAAGCTCGAACCTTGCAATTGATCGAACATGTCATCAATCCTGGGCAAAGGATATCTGTTCTTGATAGTCAATTTATTAAGCTCGCGGTAGTCTATACACATACGAAAACTGCCGTCCTTCTTCTTAACAAACAGTACTGTAGCTCCCCAAGGTGAGAAGCTTGGTCTGATAAACCCTTTATCCAACAGCTCCTGAAGTTGCGTCGACAACTCCTGCATTTCTGATGGCGCAAGTCTATGGGGTGCCTTGGTTACAGGCGCGGCACCTGGAACCAAGTCAATGTGGAACTCGACTTGTCGTTGCGGCGGCAATCCTGGCAAGTCTTCTGGAAAGACTTCAGGATATTCTCTTACGATCGGAATGTCTTCTATCTTTAGCTCCGCGGCTTCTTTATCCACGATGTGTGCCAAGAATGCAATACATCCCTTCTGTAAACACTTTCTAGCTTTCAGACAGCTAATAATTCTCAGTGGCGTATCACGCTTCTCTCCGTGCACTAGATCGTTTCTTCATCCGTCATAGGGATGCAGATGGTCTTCTCGTGGCAAACGATCTCGGCCTTGTTGCTCGATAACCAATCCATCCCCACTACCACGTCGAAGCTTCCCAATTCGACTAGCAGTAGGTCTAGCGTAAATTCGTGCCCTCCCAGTTCCATCGCGCATCCCCTGATGACTTCCCCCGTTTCAATTAGTTTCCCATTCGCTAATTCGATCGAGTACGGAACGTCTAACTTACTAGTGGCCAACCCAAGTATATTCTTAAACTCTAACGATACGAAACTATAATCAGCACTAGTATAAAAAAGAACAGATGCAAAGCGTTGGTTGATAGGGAACGTACCGGTGATAACGTTTGGATCCTGGCACGCTTCCCTCGCACCAATGTTAAAGACTCAGCCTTGCGCCTGATTTAGTTTTGGGCATTCCCTTTTAAAGTGCCCAACGTCTCCACAGTTGAAGCATCCTGGCCCTCGGCCATTCCCATTACCATTCCCACCTCGATTTCCGTTGGTTCCCCGGTTACCAGCTTGATTTGCGACATTCCCACGATTACCATTTCCCCCATTATTCCCTTGCGGCCGGTTTCCATTACCACGGTTGTTGTTATTGTAACCCCTTTGGCCACCCTGGCCTGATCTAACCCAACATGTCTCCTTTGAATGGCCCGTCTTCCTGCAAGATTCGCATTTTCTGAATCGGCACGGGCCGGGGTGATGGAACTGGCATGTACCACACTTGGGCAGAGTGCCCATGTAACCCTTCCCTTTGTTCTCGACACCGGTTGCGGCTCTGGCCGGTGTGCTTGACTCACCCTTCTTGCTCACATTGCTAGTACCTTGTTTGAAGTTGGTAAGTTTTTCGTTTATTTTCACCAGACGACTCCGCATGAGTCTCCTTCTTTTTGGTTCAGAGATTGAGAACTTGTTCAACCTAATGGCCTCCTCAGTAAGCGCCACACTAAGGTCGATTGCTTCTGTAATCGTTGCAGGCTTGGATTTGGTAACCATACTCATGATTTGTGGTGCCAATCCCCAGATGAATCTCTTAACACGTTTAAACTCGGGCGTGACCATATACGGTACTACATGAGACAAATCGTGAAACCTTTGAACGTATTCTGCAATCTTGGGACCATCCATTCTCAGATGCAAGAACTCAGTTTCTAACCTCTGTATTTCAGCACGCGAGCAGTCCTTCTTCCTCATTAGTTCTTTTAACTCAGCCCATGTTAACGCATAAGCTGCAGCTTCTCCTAAAGTTTGCACTTACAGATTCCACCACGATAGGGCACCATCCAGAAATAGCCCTGAAATGTAAGTGACTTGTTGATCGGGAGCACATTTGCTCATTCTTAGGACAGAATCTGTCTTCTCAGCCCACCTAACAAACGCAACAGCACCTCCAGTGCCGTCGAAATTCACGGGCTTGCAATCGAGGAATTGTTTGTAGGTGCACCCTGCACATACGTTAGAATTTACAGACGACATCAGCGGACATGCTAGGAATATCCAAATGTATAGTAATATGTCTCAAACAATCTTGACATTACCATGGGGTGGATTGTTGTTGTCGTTGTTGTTCGAGAAACTCCCGCTTGTTCCTCCCTGGGAGGCAACATACTGGGCTATAGCCGCGGCAATTATTCCTTGGAGTTCCGCCTCATTAGTGGGCATGCGTACATCGCGTCGTGGAGGCATATTCTAGAAGTTGTTCCACATTGGTCAGGTCATAGTAAGTATAATAAATATGCATATATAGTAACATTCATCAACCACATAACATCTCATGTTATAATCATAAAACAATTAATTTTAACAAAGCATGTAATGAGAATACTGCGATTGAGCTTTTATATAATCAAGACCACAATACAATGTTTACAAGTTTTCCAAATGTAACATACATCCAAAAGAGACTAAGGGTCATAATGCCCTTGTCTGAACTGTCTAACCATATACAACAACCAAATATCAAATATCAAAAGTCATCATGTCAAAATGTGGTCTTCAAAATGCCGCATAGTCTGGCTCAATCGTTGTCTTCTCATCAAAAGTAGTCACTACCTGCAATAGACCAAAAGTAGCTATGCTGATGGCGGCGGAAGAGGAGGAAAATGAGAGAAAAGTAAGCGACGCATATGTAACCAGTCCTCCTCTAAGACACGATAGGTGCGCAACAAATATTCTATCTGCTGCTCAGATGTCATGAAACGAACATCTGAATCTGGGGAAAGTGGACGAGGAGCGTGTGGTGCTGCAAATGGGGTCTGACAATGACAAGATGGACGTGGAGCTCTCTCTAGATCCTGAATACGACGCGTCAATGCATCATGCTGTATCATCAAGGAAGTGAGTGTGTCTTCCGTAGAGTACCCAACATGGTACGGGTGGTACGGATCAGACAATGGCATGATAGGGGGCGTAGTCCATAAAAATGGCTCGCTCGACGGCATGAAAGATGGTGCAGTAGGTGGTGCACCATGAGAAAACTGTGACATGATCGGATCAGACGTCGATACGTGTGGAACAAAAGTAGGATGAGGAATCTATGGTATAAACTGGCTATCTCCTGACATAAATGGTATGTGGCCAAAAGGCTGCCTCGACGATCCCTCCCCAGGTCGTGGCGGAGGAATGTCCTGAAGGAAAGTAATCGGAAGATCGGTACGCTGGACGTCGGTCGTGTGTGGGTGGGAGAGTGGAATATCAGTGTGTGCAGAAACAGGTGTGACAGGTAGCACGTACGGTGGATAGTCATCCTCCTCGATCCACCCGTTGACGTGGATCTATGTGAGCAGAAAAAGGTGCACGGTCGAACAGTACCGGCACGGGATCGGATAATGGTGCAATGACTGGTAACTCAGCAAAGACGGGGTCAGGCAGAGGTGCCATGACTGGAATCTCAACGACTGGTGGTGGTATGGCAGGAGCATCAATAACTGGTGGTACAAAAATGGGAGCATCTGCATGAACGGGGTCAAGAGCAAGAACGGGCTCTGGAACTGTATCGGGCTCTGGATCGACAGGAGCAGGCTGATGATCAGCAGGCATATCAAGAATCTGATCATCAGGGAGAACAGGAGCCTCATCAGGCTGCTCCTCGAGGACCAACTCGTCCTCCTGGTCTAAATCGTGATCAAACGGAAAAACAGGGTCAAACTCGTCCTCTATCTCTATATTCTTCATCATCATCAATACCAGGGATGAAACCGAATCCCAACGGTGGAGTAGAGGAAGCTACCGACTCAAAAGAATCTGGGACTGATGAATCAGAATGAACCTCCATATCAGGAATCTCAACCAACGGAAGAGCGACATCGTCCGCAATCTGGGCCCCGCCCTCATGGTGGTCCTCAGGGGGACCCTCGAATAGATCGACGTCGTCATCTGACACTACATCATGTGGCAAATCCTCTACAGGAAATGCAGCGAGTGGGACAGGAGCAGGGATCTCCGCAAGAGGTAGATCCCCGGCTGGAATACCATCAGCTAGCTGTATGTCGTCACCAAAATCTGGTAGCGCGAAGGGCTGAAATCCGTCATCGTCTGTACTGCCCGTGTCCGATGTGTAGACCTCCGGGTCTGAGTGCATCGGGTCGTCAGAATCCACTGGCACTGGGTCAGAGACCCCACTCGATGAAGACATAGCGTCTGTAACAACACAACCACAAAGTGTTCACATACATCAATAATAGTCAAGTAAGCATGTAAGTCACAATTAATATATGCAAGTAATCATCCTAGTCTTCCCCAGACTATCCCTACCCAGCCTCTCAGACTGAGCTCCCTAGCCTCTCAGACTACCCTGGTCTCTAAGACCAACCTCCCAGTCTCTAAGACTAATTCCCTGGTCTCGAAGACCAAACCTCCCAATCTCTAAGACTAAACCTCCCCAATCTCTAAGATTGAACCCCTTAGTCTCTAAGACTGAAACCTCCCTCAGTCTCTAAGATTGAACTCCGTCAGTCTCTAAGATTGAACTCACTCAGTCTCTAAGACTGAAATATAAATTTTGAAAAGTGTATTTGTGCCTTTTTGTTTGTAAAAATGTTTGTGCCCTGGATCTGGACGTTTAGTGTATGCAATGTAAAAATGTTTGAAAACATTTTCGTGAGAGCCCTAGTGATCATAGTCTAGACTCGAGAATGAATCCTAGTTCGCTATGATCGAGGCTATGATACCAAGCTGTCACACCCTGGCTTTTGTGGAAGCGTGGGTTTATTTGGTGTGACTTCTTAATACCATAGCAACAATCATAACAATGCTATATGATAAAACACAAGATGTTCATCCATAATATTGTTTAGAAAACATCATAACATAATTGTCTTGGGTCATCAACCCGAAATAAGTTACAAACATGACTTGTTTAAAATGAGTTTCCAACGGACTCAACAAAAGACCATAAATAAAAAGAGGTTTGGGGACATGTGACCCGTCCAGGAAAGGGTTACACCTCCCAAACCCTATACCCCTGGATGACATCTTTTATTTAAGTACGCAGCTTAATATGCATCGTCCACCAGATCCTATCAATTCCCTGAAATACATGTAGTTTGAAAAGTCAACAAAAGTTGAGCGAGTTCATGTGTAAGTGAGTATGTATAAGCCTTTAAAATGTATGTATAAGTAAAAGTCCCTGGTATGTAGCAATTAAGGAAAAACTGATCACCAATGGGTTGCAAAGCCAATGGTATGTGTGAAAATGGTGCAGGAAGACTCAAACCTAGCAAATTTGTCTCTGGTATGAAGACACAGTCACCACTATGGGCCGCCCCGGCCTCACGGGTGTGGGCTCGCTACACCCAAATAGATCTATCACTCATGTCCCTTGGTCCGACAATGAGGATTAATGGCCTTAAGTGTCATGCCCACCATTCACATGATCGCGTAGTAAAAACCCTCATTAAGCTAACCATACCATGTAAATAATTGTCTGTAATAATTGTAACATGTATTTCACCCCCGAAGTATAAAACTGAAAATAGTTAAGATAAAAGGGGGACATAAACTCACTGTAGTGCGTCCTCAGAATCAGCAACTCAAGACTCTATCTGCAGTACGACCACCTACAACGTACTAATATCTATTAGACGAACGGGTCGTGCCTTAGTCTAGTATTAATATTCTTGAGTTATGTTCCTTGATATTATTCCAAGTTACAACTTATTGTTAAAATAATAATAATTATTTTAACTTACGTTTTATTTTAAGGTTTTGGAAAAATAGTTAGACAACTATTCCGTATTCGTACTTCTCAAGCATTTATGTGTGTATTCTCTTCCCAAGGATGGGAGTCTTTATACATGTATTTTGTATTTCTGAAAAATACATCTTAAGTCCCACTTAGAAAAACGTATAGTGATTTATTTATCAAAAACAATATGTCCCAAAAATATACATTTTTCCCAAAAATATACATTTTTCCCAAAAATAATATATTTTCACACTTTGTAACCAAATAATATTTACCCCAAAATAAATAATATACTTACACAAGTGCTTTGCTATCAAATATATATTTTGAATATATATATTTATTCGCTTTTATTTTAGAAAAACCACCACCGATACTTCGGAGTTTTGTAATAAATTTTATGGCGAAGTTAACTTCCGAAAAACAAATCAATATATTTTGTAAACACATGTTAGAAAATAATTTTCTAAGTCTAGAGATTTTTAGAAAATTTCACCAGAGTTTCCCCTAAAACGGGAGTGTCCATACTTACTAGCAATCGTTTTCTTTTCGAAATCAATCAACAATTTCAACAATCAACTTTTACATTACCAAGGGCAAAAAAATATACTTGTTACATAAAATTCATGAACTTGATATTTCCCGAAAATGTGCAGTAACTTAGTGAAGCTTTTTGTAGGCTTATATACCTTCCAAAGCGTATTTGTTCCGTCAAAAACCATTCTTTTAAACGAGTTACTTGTTTACAACTTGTAAATAATATTTACAAAAATAACTTCTTGAACTCTTCTTGTAAATAAAAATTCTTACACTTATTTTGTTTAAAAAAATGTAATGTAAGTGTACGTAAAGTCTCGGTTTTTCCAAAAACCGATTCTTCTACTTGGTTTATTTAGAAAAGTTTCTTGTAAGACTTGAATCAACATGATCACAACTCTACTAGTTCATTTATATTTTAGAAAAATCTATTTTTATTCAAGTTCATGACTAAACTAGGAGGTGGTTATTTATGTATTACATAACCACTTCCCATCTTGTTAAATCATATCTCTAAATTTGTTTAACAAGACTTTCATGGTGATTAACATCACACATCCAAGATTCATCATAAAAATAACAACATACTCATAATAATACCAAACTAGCCATATTTCAACTTCAAGTAAACTTTTATGTTCATGATTCTTGTTTCAAATCTTCTAGTATTTTTGTTCTTGTGGTTTAAACAATAAACATCATACTTCATATTTTAACTAAGAACAAGATGGAACAAGGTGTAGAGACTTACTACTAGCTTCTAGCTAGGGAAGAATCTAGTGAAGAAATGTTGATAAAAGATGGTGAAAAGACTAAAACAAAGCTTCCTTGAAAGCCCTTCAACTTGCAATCTCCATGGATCAACTTTGGAGCTTTGAATGGAACTTGTTAATGAAGAAGATGAAGATGTTGAGGGGTGGTGGTGGGTTCGGTTATGGGGGAGGCCGAAAGTGAGAGAGAGAGTAGTGAAGAGAGAGTGTGATCTTGAGGAATGATGAATATCTAAAGGGCCATGCTTCTTATAATCATCTTCACATAATATGGTTACTAACACAAGCAACAATCCATGTAAAATAATGGATTAAATCAAGGAAGTAAGGTGTGTATATTTGGTGGGTCCACATGGGACCAAAAATCGATTGGGGGGGGGGTCTTGTTGCAATTTTTCCAACTAAAATGTAACCATAAGTTAGATTGTAAGTAACTTGAGGTTATTTGTTAGTTATAAGGTTTTTAGTGGGTGTTATGGCAAACGGGGATCATGACTAGCCAAAAATAGTAAAACAATGTTATTGACTAAAATTTAGTGTCCCGGGTAATGTCCGGTTATCCGGTTAGGTACCGTCCCATTAAAGTGTTTAATTAGTCCGAAAAATGTCTTTTATATACATTTTTGTTACACAAATTATTCCCGGAACTTAGGAAAGTATACATGACCATTCTGCCATGTTTTTGCACTTTACTAGTAATTTAAAATGCTGAATTTTATAAAAGAATGCAGAATTCTGCATTTAAAGTGTGTTTTTGGCACTTCACGGCACTATAACTATCACATAGTGACGCAGTTTTAAGGTCCTCCTTTCCCTACACTCCATACTAGTGTAGTGCCCTGTCCCTGGCTCATACTGGCCTTAATAACATTGTCTGTCTTAGTGTTGGCATTGTCAGCATGTTTCTGAATCAACCGCTCAGTGTGCTAACTGTGCTGTGTGCATCGAATATGTCACTAATGTTTGTGTGTAATAAATGGAGTGACTGTATAAAATATGATGCATGTGTATGTATGATGTAAAAATCATAAAGCAGTTTTAAATTGTTAGTTGTAATCAAGCACAGTCATTAAGCACATAATTAAAATTAATTAATTGTACAGTACCTGTAATTTTGAGGGTTGTCACACAAAAGAGGGCTCTGACTTGGTGGAATGGAGTCATGAGGGATCGTGGTGCTAATGTCGCTTTGGGTCAGACATGGGAATAGCTTAGGGCTCTTATGATGAGGGAATTCTGTCCCCGTCATGAACAGAGGGCATTGGAAAGGGAGTTCGATGACCTAAAACAGGATAGTGGTGAACACCGGGCTTGTACCGACAGGTATAAGGAGCTGAGATTACTTTGTCCCACAATGGTTACCCCACTCGAGAAAGCTATTGAAAGATATGTCGATGGTTTACCTGACCCCGTGCAAGACATCGTCACTTGTAGCAACCCTACCACAGTTTGTCAGGCAATCGAGTTAGCTGCGACTTTGACTGAGTCGCAGATCAGAAAGGGTAAACTACACAAGAAAGGAGATAAGGATAAGAAACAGTCGTCTGATAAGAGTGAGAGCAAGAAGGGTAAGAAAGCTGGGTCTTCGAAGAAGTCTAGGAAGCACAAGGCTTCCCAAAACTTCGCTGTTACTGCTCAACCAAACCAGGCAGATCCCAATCAGCCCGTACAACCACCAGCAAAGAAACGGTATGCTGGGAATGCACCGTTGTGCAACAGATGCAATAGTCACCATCAACCGCAAGTTCAATGTCGTTTTTGTGCTAACTGTGGAAAATCGGGTCATCTTGCCAATGTTTGTCGTTTTGCTCATAATCAAGCAGCTCAAAACCCAGCACATCAAGCTGCTCAACCACCTGCTCAACAACAAGCACAAGCTGCACGACCTCATTATCCGCCTGGATCTTGCTACAATTGTGGGGATCTGACTCACTACAGAAATCAGTGTTCGAGGTTAGAAAATGCGAATTAGGCCCAGGCTCATGGACGAGTCTTTAATATGAACGAAAATGAGGCGCGTGCAGACAACGAGGTGGTCAACGGTGCATTCTTTGTTAACAATCAGCCTGCATCTGTTCTTTTTAATTCAGGTGCCGATAAGAGTTTTGTGTCTTTGTATTTTGAACCTTTGCTTCACATAACTAGAACGAAACTAGGAAAACCTTTGACAATAGAAGTTGCTAGTGGTGAACCCATCGTACTCGATTCTTTTCTTCGAAACTGCCAGTTGAACCTTAATAACCATCTTTTCCCCATCGACCTCATACCGATGCAACTTGGAAGTTTCGACATTATAGTGGGAATGGATTGGTTAGCCAAGTATCACGCATAGGTAGTTTGTTTTGAGAAGATTGTCCATGTACTGCTTTCATCTGGTAAGATCTTAGAGGTTCGTGGTGAGAAACCTGCAAGTAGCCTCAAACTCATGTCTTGTACTCAGGCTCAGAAGTATTTGCGAAAGAACTATGTGGCCTTCTTGGCACATGTTAAAGGCAAAGGTAGGTCTATTCAAGATATCCCTGTTGTTCGGGATTATCCTGAAGTTTTTCCTGAAAAATTACCTGGTTTACCCCCAGCACGCCAAGTTGAGTTTCGTATTGATCTTGTACCTGGTGTTAACCCTATCGCTAGGTCTCCGTATCGTCTTGCACCTTCTGAGATGCAAGAGTTATCTAAATAGCTTCAGGAGCTTTCTGACAAAGGTTTTATCCGTCCTAGCTTTTCACCTTGGGGTGCTCCCGTTCTTTTTGTTAAGAAGAAAGATGGATCTTTCAGGATGTGCATCGATTATCGTGAGCTTAATAAGCTTACCATCAAGAATCGATATCCCCTACCTCGCATTGATGATCTCTTTGATCAGTTACAGTGTGCTACTTGTTTTTCAAAGATTGATCTACTGGGTATCATCAACTTCGTGTGCATGAAGAAGATGTTCCCAAGACTGCTTTCCACACTCGATATGGGCATTATGAGTTCACTGTTATGCCTTTCGGTTTGACTAATGCTCCTATTGTTTTCATGGACTTGATGAATAGGGTCTGCAAGCCTTATTTGGATAAGTTCATCATCGTTTTCATCGACGACATCTTGATTTATTCCAAGACACGAGCTGATCATGAACAACATCTCCGTCTTACTCTGGAACTCCTGATGAATGAACAACTTTTCGCCAAATTCTCCAAGTGCGAATTCTGGCTTAAGGAAGTTCAATTTTTGGGACATATCGTCAACGAACAAGGTATCCATGTAGATCCCTCCTAGATCAGTGCAATTAAGGATTGGGATACGCCTACTACACCCACCGAAGTTCGTTCTTTTCTTGGTCTCGCGGGTTATTACTGCCGCTTCATTGATAACTTCTCCAAGATTGCAGTTCCTCTAAATGCTTTAACTCAGAAGAATAAACCCTTTGATTGGGGATCCAAACAGGAAGAAGCTTTTCAGACCTTGAAACAGAAGCTTTGTGATGCTTCTATTCTATCTTTACCTGAGGGCAATGATGATTTCGTCATATACTGTGATGCATCCAAATTAGGTATTGGCTGTGTTCTCATGCAGAGGAACAAAGTCATAGCTTATGCATCGAGACAGTTGAAGGTTCACGAGAAGAACTACACGACTCATGATCTTGAGTTATGTGCAGTTGTATTCGCTCTCAAAATCTGGAGACACTATCTGTATGGTACAAAGTGTGTGGTTTTCACTGACCACAAGAGTCTTCAGCACAGTTTTGATCAGAAAGAACTCAATATGAGGCAACGGCGTTGGGTTGAACTCCTAAATGACTACGACTGCGAAATTCGCTACCATCCTGGCAAGGCGAATGTCGTAGCTGATGCATTGAGTCGTAAAGAGCACGTCAAGCTTCATTATGTTCGTGTTCGATCTAATATTCAAACCCGCATTTCTCAGGCTCAACATACTTGTGTTTCACACGATTTGATGGGTAAGGAACTACCATTTCATATTAAGCCTGATCTCGAGCTGAAAGACAATGGATTGTATTATTTCATGGACCGTTTGTGGGTCCCAAGTCAAGATAATCTCCACACCTTGCTTATGGATGAAGCTCATAAGTCTCGTTATTCTATTCATCCTGATGCAGATAAAATGTATAAGGACCTTCGTACCCAGTATTGGTGGCCTGGTATGAAGAAAGACATTGCCTTATACGTATCCAAATGCCTTACTTGCCTTAAGGTTAAGGCTGAACATCAACATCCCTCTGGATTATTGGAGCAACCAGAGATTCCAGTTTGGAAATGGGAAAACATTGCTATGTATCTTATTACCAAACTTCCGTGCACTAAAAGAGGTCATGACGCTATCTGGGTAGTTGTTGATCGTCTTACTAAATCAGCGCATTTCTTGCCAATCCGTGAGGATCTATCTGCTGACAAGCTTGCTAAAATTTATGTGGATGAGATTGTATCCCGTCATGGCGTTCCTTTGAACATTATTTCTGATAAAGATGCTAGATTCTCGTCTCGCTTTTGGAAAACTATGCAATCTGCAATGGGAACCCAACTTAATTTGAGCACAGCTTATCATCTGCAATCAGATGGTCAATCTGAAAGAACAATCCAGACTTTGGAGGATATGCTTAGAGCTTGTGTGATCGATTTTGGTGGTAGTTGGGATTCGTATCTTCCATTGATTGAATTCTCCTACAACAATAGTTATCACTCCAGCATCAACATGGCTCCTTTCGAGGCTTTATATGGTCGAAAATGTCGTTCACTAGTCTGCTGGAATGAGATCGGTGAGGCTCAGCTTACTAGACCTGACCTCATTCTAGAGATAAGAGATAAGGTTAAGAAAGTTCGAGATAACCTTCAGACAGCTAGAAGCCGTCAAAAGAGTTACGCGGATCGATGACGCAAGCCCTTGGAATTTCAAGTCGGTGATAGTGTTCTACCCAAGGTTTCACCTTGGAAAGGTGTGATCAGATTTGGAAAGACGGGAAAACTTGCACCTAGATATGTTGGACCATTCATGATCGTCGAAAGAATCGGAAAGGTAGCCTACAGACTTGAGTTACCTCCTGAACTTGGAAATGTTCATCCAACCTTTCACGTGTCCAATCTCAAGAAGAATTTAGCTGATGAGAACCTCCACATACCACTTGATGAGATTCGTGTTGATGACACAATGCATTTTGTTGAGAAACCTGTGGAAATCATGGAACGTGAAGTCAAATGGCTCAAACGCAAGCGCATTCCACTTGTCAAAATTCGCTGGGAATCTAAACGTGGACCATAATTTACTTGGGAACGTGAAGATCAAATGAAGGCGAAATATCCACATCTATTCTCACAAGTTTCCTCTAAATAAATTTCGGGACGAAATTTCCACAAGTAGGAGAGACTGTGACATCTGTGCTTGTAATCATTGTATAAACCTTGAATAGTTTAGTTATCAATAAAACAATGTGATTTAATCCCAGTGTTTGTTTATTTATGTTTGACATTTTGCATGTTTTGATTTTTGTTCAATTTCAAACTCTATATCGCTTTCTAGAGAGTTATACGCAAACCGATGCGTAAATGTAATCAGTTTAACGTGAAAAATACTCCGGAACATCAATATATGCTTAACATACCTTAAATAACCTTTACATAACTTAGAAATAAGTTTTAAAGGGTATGGTATGACAAAATCAAGTTTATTCGCTTACAGGGACTAATTTTGACAAACTGCGAAAGTATGCCGATTCGTACTGTAATGAACATTCCAGAACATGATCATAAGTTAAACATACCTTAAATATCCTTTACATATCTTAGAAATAGGCTTTGAGGGGTTCGGTGTGCTAAAATAAACTTTTTGGTCAATCAGGGACTAAAAGCGTCAAAAAGTGCATAAGTTTGCATTTTCGCGCATAACTTACGTTCTGAATATGTCCGGACATCCAAAAATTTATGCAATCATTAAAATATTATATTTTAGTGATTGGAATGCTAAAACTTCATTCGTTTCGCAATTTGGATCGTTTTCGCGTCCGTTACGATTTCCGTCGTAATTAACCGAACAACGCAACCGTTCAGCCAAACGAACCGACATCTGTGACATCTCTGAGCACATTTCAAGTTCCCAATGTTTTAAAATCCTTATGGAGCTTAAAAATGGGCTTGACGAGTGTTAGAAGTGCCAAAACGCATCAAAAATCAAGTTCGGAGTCACAGGGGCCTGTTCTGCCAACTTATGAAACTTATTGCCAGCAAACAATAGCCATACGGACCGTATGGAGGTGCTTATGGTCCATAAGCCCTTCCCATCATAGCAGAAACCATTTTTTTTAAAACCCAGCTGCTCCTTTGTTTTGCACATGGTTTCTTCCATTCTATGGACTGGTTTTGGATGCCCCTAGTATGTTAAAACAATGGGCACACATGGAGGGCTAAGATTGAAGCTCGGATTTCAAGAAACGATCCTAACGGTTTTGAGAAATCTATAAATACCCCCCATGTTTCATTTGCAATCTTCACACTTGATCTGATTCATACTCTAAGTTGAAGCCTTATGCTTCATACCTGAGTATTTTAGATCAATATCTTCATTGCTTGGACCTCTTGTAAGCTTCTTTCGTACTTTTATGCGTTTTTAAGCACGAAAGTCAAACAGTGTTTGACTTTCTTCTTTGACTAGTCAATGGTCAACACGAAGTTTGTTTGAACTTTGCAACGTGAGCGTAATCACGATGGTCATAGTCCTTTGTGACTATCTACTGATTACCATGTTATTTAGGCGTAGTGACGAGTCATAGTTTCGGTCAAAATACGAGTTTATGCGTATTTTGCAACCAAACTATTCTTGGGTATCAAAAACCTTTGTTTTGATATCAAACTTGTTTTCTAACTTCGTTAAACATGTTTTAACATGTTTAACTCGTCACTTTTAGTTTAGTGCTTATAATAGGGTCGTAAGATAAGCGGTCTAAACAACCGCTTAGACTTTCGAACCCGACCCGTTTGGTCGATCATTAGGATCCAACCAAACATATTTTGTGACGATAGTTGTATAGGGAATAACCTTCCGAGGTTATACTTTATGGTCACTTCGTTTAAGTAGTTGTATGATAGGTAGTTTATATGCCTTAGGAAAATGACCAAAATGCCCTTTTTACACATAAATTCATTTTAAGCATACGTAACCTAGATTTTTACATCTAAACTGATTAGGTAACATTATTAGACATGTTAAGGCATATAATACTTGTCATAGGACTAGTTAGGCGGTCCGAACGCGTTTTACGCGAACGACGCGTTAAAGTAGCGTAAGCTACCTAAACGGGTCGTAATGGGTCGTAAGCACTTAGGTTAGGTTACGTTTTAGAATGTAGGTTTTGTTAAACCATATCATATGACTTCCAATACTCATTTGGTTTACGAAACCTCATCCTATCCGATCCTCCGATTTAGGTCCAGTTTGTCACACCCCGACCACGTAAAAACAACAAAACGTGGCGGAATCGTCAGGGAGTGTTGTAACAGAATCATTGTTTCATAACACATGGAAAATTGAAATTTCGTTCTATTGATTAAGAGAGTTACAATGTTTAACAAACAAGAAATATAGCATAATTAACTAGTCTTGCATCTTTTATTGTTGCTAAGGTCCAAGTCCGCCTAAGTGTATCTTGATAAATCCTACGCATCATATCCTGAAACACATGTGAAAATAGGTACATCAGCATAAAAATGCCCGTGAGATACATAGGTTTTATTGATTTGGGATTCATGACATATAAGTTTGAGGAAAAATGTTTAGCAAAAGTAGTCATGAACCTTATAAAATGTTTTGTTTTGTAAATCAGATGAAAAGTGATGATAAAGTAGATGATATGAAAAAGAGTAATGCAGGGTTAAAAGAATAACCAAGTAAAATGAGTTTGTATAAAATAAGTTGTTTTGTAAAACAATGTCTTGTGAAAAATATGTCATTTGTGTAAAATATATGAGTCCAAATTGAAATGATTTAAATAACACTACGACATGTAATATAAAACAAGCACTTATATATAGGAAGTACCAGCGGCGTATCCACCGTGCTTGTATCATATTACACACGTCTCGTTACTTAAATCACTTACCAAACAAACCATCAATGTAAAATTTGTTTATGTATAGTCAAATGTCAAATGTTTATGTAAAAACCATCAATGTAAAATTTGTTTATGTATAGTCAAATGTCAAATGTTTATGTAAAAACCATCAATGTAAATCATGTAATGTATAATCAAAAGTTATGTATGGTAAGTAAAATGAGACTACTTAAACCACAAGTAAAAATGTACAAAACAAAGTATTTGAATAAATTAAAAATTATGCTTTGTAGAATAATGCATGCTTTACTGATACAACCATTTATGCGGTAATGTTAAACGCCTACATCCAAGCCTTGAGACAGACGGATAACCTTAGAGTGAAGTTTATCAAAGAAATGTTTTCGGATTCGGTCATTCCTTCCACCCAAACAAACCTAGGGATTTAGGAACGGGATTTGTCAAGTCCTATGGTACCACTACCTACTACCGAGCGGCATGATCGGTGTTAATGATTGTAATTTAGTCCCGTTAAACAAACCAAATGATATACCAAATGTAAACATGTTTTATGAAAATAATGTACCTAGTATGCTTAAGTGAACATACAAGGTAGAGATGTGAATAATGTGTCCATATGTTACGAGAACATATGCAACAGAGATGCAATGTAAAACAATATGCTAGCATGCCAAGTCATCATACATAGCAGAAAATGTAATGTAAAACATGTACTAATAGTGTACTAATGAACTTAGCAAGTATATGATGTAAAAACAATGGAAAGCATGAAAGTAACAAGTAGGCACATGTGTTTCACCCCAAAACAGTTTGAAAACAGTAAAAGAGGGGTCTATGTACTCACCTTTGGGTGCGTTTTTATACGTTAACACAATTCCTCAAATTGTTTATTCATCCTAAATTAAATAAGAATGATTAAATAATCAAAACTCATAAAAATACATGAGTTTCTCCGATACTTGGAATTTTCACATAACTTGAGATTTCTCGAAAAGTTATTATTTTTGATTATTTTGGTGTATTTGTATATATGTACTCGAGTGTAACACATCTAATCTTGTCAACACTAACACATGATCATACACATATTGTAAAACACATAGCACATTGTAACACATAAAATAACCCATGAACAACCCATTCTAGTGTATGTCGAAAAACACTTATTTTAGCGATTCGGTGACATTTTTGGGCGTCGGAGGTCACGTATGACTAACCAAACACCAAGTAAACTTAATATAAGTTAAAATACTCATTTTTATATCAAAAATACCAGTTTGGTTACTGATCTAAAACAGTTTTATAAAAGTCCTCCGAAAAGGCGATTTTCGACCGTTTTAACACATAGTTTTGCGTCAAACGTTACCCGAACTATCCCAAATCAAAACGACTTGAAATTTTGACATAACCCATGTTATTTACTGAATAAAATAATGGTTATGCTCATGATAGTGCAGGTCTTAAATAAAGCACATAAATCATGCAAATTTCACATAATTTACCACTTTTTAAGCTATATGTACAACATGCAAAGCTATCAAACCTATGTCAAATTTCAAGCCATTATAATACATCAAATAATGTTATTTTTAGTGTTTCTAACCTGATATAAAATAGTTTTGTCACACAACCCTTTTTTACCATTTCTTGAGCTTTACATCAACATGTATCTTCATGTACAAGTGCCTAAAGCATACTATCATAGCAACATCATTTTTTATGAGTTTAAAGAATCAAATATGTGATATATTCAGATTTATTTGCTGATGTAATTTATATTTAACATATCATACATAAATCACCAAATACTTGCATATTTACCACCATTCAAGAACATGTAACAACATAAACAAGTACTTAGCAAGATATCAAACTTCAAAACTCATATACACACATACATATGTACGGTTATACATATATATATACACCACCATTTTCTTATTTGTTTCAAGACCCATTTCATTTTAGATTTCAAGTTTAGTGAAAATCCCAAGATTCAAGAGAAACTTGAAATCATCAAGAACAACCAAGAATCAAAGTATGATTTAAACATAAGTGTTATACCTTCAAGATTCAAGTAGGTTGTAGGATGATATTTTGATGATAGGAAGCTTGTAAGCACTTGACAACACCTTGGAATCACCTTTGTATCTTCATACTAACTTGAAAGTTGCTAGAAATGAGGTTGAATGTGATGAACAAAGCTTGAAGGAGATGAAGATAGGGAGAGAAGAGAGGGGACGGTTGGGAGAGGAGAGAGAGAGGTTGAGTGGAGTGTTGTTGTAAGTATGGTGATCTTGGGAGATTATATAAGAGATTTGCAAGATATAGAAAGATGCATACACCAACACTTGGCCAATCAAGATCACATGGAATATTGTCATAATCTAGCAAAATATATGGTGGGGTCCAAACATATATGAAACCGTATATGTATATGGGGGAGGGGGTAGAGTGTAAATTTTTATATAATTATGCTATATGTAGGCTAAAACGGGTGTTTAACTGGATACCGGATATTTTATCTAGCGTTTAAACTCCGGTTTATGGCGTTCTAAATTATTTTTATTATACTATAAAAATAAACTCGCCAAAATATTACTGAAATAAATTTCAGTTGCCAAGACTGGCTGCGTTGTCCGTGTTTTGCAGTAGAAGCACTGTGTCACGCAGTAACACGCGGTACGTGCTTTAAACTTGAAAAATAACGTTTTTAGGTGTTTTAATTTATTTTTCAACAAGGACCTGATTAAAAATAAAATTTTAATCATACAGAATACTTTTGGGATTTAAATATTATCCGGGTGGTCACCAACGTTAGTTTCGCAGTTTTGTCGTAAATAGTTCTTTAGTTCAAATAAACATGTTTTTGCCATACCGAATCCTTCGAAACTTATTTCTAAGTTATGTAAAGGATATTTAGGGTATGTTTGGCTTACGTCACAGTTCCAGAGTGTACGTCGCGTTAAACTGCTTGCGTTTAAGCACCAGTTTGCATTTGACCTTCCAAAAAGTGATTTAGAGCCCGAAACCGAACAAGAATTGATATGTGCAAACGATACACATATTTATACAAATATCTAGTATGAAATACAATATTTCATTGATTTAGTATTTGTTTGATGGCCGTGGAGGCACAGGTGTCACAGTTTCCCCTACTTTAGAAATTTCGTCCCGAAATTTTATTTAGAGGAAACTTGTGAGAGCTTGAAAAATGAAGTTGAAAGATCGAACAACACTGGTTAGAGTTCTTGAACTTCTAGTAACTTTAAATAACATCACCCTTACAATGTAGGAGGGACACTTATATATAAGTCTATTAAGCGTTATTGGTGCGTCCACCGTACCCCCATTACATCGTTCACATTTTGTTATTGTTGTCACTATCGGTTCTTACAATCTTACTGGGTTTCTGTGCACTGAATTTCATAATTATGTATGCATCCATAATTACGTAATTCCTTGCATAGTCACGTAGTGCATCTTATAATCTGTAGGGGAAGAAAACAATGAACGAGCCTATGATGATTGTGACTAGACCACCATAGGGTCCTTTTAATTAAATCATTAAATGATTTAAATAGACTACCAAGGAGTCTGTTCAGCTATATCAGCACATGTCATTCTTAACCAGATTCTGAATTAATCTTTTTGACTAGACCTCTAAAAGGGTCTCTTATGAATCATGGAATGGTACTATATAATCCAAGGGTCTTAACTATCACGTAAAAGCCCAATAAGGATTTAAGGTAGTACCTTTTTGAATATCCTACTACGAATCCCTCATGTGAAGATATGAAAGATTCTATGAGGATTTGGATAATGAATATCCAGAGTATACAAAAACACAAAATGCATAAAAGAAAACACAAAATACATAAACACATAATCACATAATTGTTTAACTTGATTTTTGAATTTGTTATCATTTTGTTAATTTGTTCTGCTAACAGAGCACATGTATTCAAAGTACACCAGGTATCCAATCAGTGGATTTTGATTGGTGCTTTAAATATTTCCAAGAATCTAACTATAAAGATAGAAATATTTTAAAGAGAAAATTCGATTTCGATTATAAGGAACCGAAATGTTCGAATTAAGGCATACAAGGAATCCAATTAAGGACTCTGATTTAAATGATAATCATCCGCAAGGGTCTAATTGTGAAGATAAAAAGATCCCATATGGATTTTAGAAGTTGAAGATGTTTTGAAACCTTGCACTAGATGTGCTTAAATCAAAACATGAAGTAAAAATGCTTATGAAGTTGAGATGCTAGATATGTCAAGGCGACGTATGAAGTAGAATTTGAAGGTTAAGTTAATGTATGAGAAAAATGTTTTTGAAAACTAGGCATGGGGTTACTTTTAAAAACGTGTTTAATGTTTTTGAAATCTTATATAATACTTTTGAAATCATACGTAAGTGTATTAGGTAAAAATGTTTTAAAATCATGCTAGGTAAAATTTTTTGAAAATGTGAATAATGCTCTTTGAAGTCATGCACTTGATAAGAAAATATATTGTGTTAATATTGTTTTCAGGCTATATGAAACATTTTGAAATCATGAAGGTTGTTTTTGAAATCATGGAGGTTGTTTTTGAACACATAGACAATGCATTTGAAAATATGTTTTCAAACTATATGAAATCTTTTGAAATCATGAAGGTTGTTTTTGAAATACTTATACTATGTATATTGTTACGAAAACCAGAATGAAGTGATATGGGTACGAGATTGAATATACCCTCAGTCATCTAACCAAGGATTCAAAGGTTCAGATGTGCAAAAAGCACGATTACTCATAATTTCGCTATATTTCTTGTACTTCGTCTCCTAGAATGAAACGAGTAGAGGAAATCATGAGTGATCACTTGAAAGGGGGAATCACAAGAGTAGTTTGTAAAGAACATAGTTCCTTGATGTAGGTATCATAGGTAATGCCATACACATATGTAACTACAATTGTACATCAGAATTGTGAGCAACAATTTATTCATGAACAAAACAGATTGTTTCACATTACAAGAAAACAAAAGAAACAAAAGCATAAGACAGCAACATCTTCTAATCAGCCAACTGCTCATCCGAGGGTCAGATTTGCATTAGCAAGCTTTAGGCATTTGTTCATGAAATAACCCATCTTGCCACAGTTGTAGCATGATCCAGGTGGAAAGCGAGCTTGGACAAGGTTGGCTTGTGGTTGATTTGGACCACCTTGGTTCGGGTTAATTCGACAAACACTAGCCAGGTGACCAACTCGCCCACATGATACACATAGACGACACTGTAAGTGATCTTGGTGATGCCCCTTACATTTGTCGCATAACGGTGCTGTTCCCTTGTATTGCTTCTTAGCAGGCGGTGTTGCCACTTGGCTAGGTCCTGCTTGATTTGGTGCAACGACTGGAGAAGTCTTTGAAGCTTTACGTTTCTTCGGTTTTGGTGAAGGCTTGGCTTCTGTTTCCTGTGATGGTTCCTGCGTGGCTTCATTCTGGAGTTGATACATGGCAGTAGCTAATTCGACGGTCTTCAGGATCACTTCGCCTATTCACTGGGGAAATTTGGCAGTCTGCTCAGACATTTGACCGTTGCTGAGAGGAAGAGATATTCTAGAAGAGAATGAAAGACATAGGAAGAAACAAGTGAAAGGTTACCGGATAAACAAAACAGAATGGCAGCGCATAGAATTTGCGATCATTTGTTTGTTACCTAAGGCAAACAAATGAGACGGTGACAAATCAAAGTAAACGGGTCATATTAATGTATCACTGAAGACCTGCTTGCCTATAAGTGAACACTCACCCCAAGATTTCCCAGGTAAGAGTGACTGGTCCGATACTGCAGATTTGTACGAACACTCTAGCCTTAGACAGAAAACTCAGGGTACATGCATTCACCCTTCCAGTTTGCACGTGTTCACATTATAAGACCCAGACTTTGACGAGATTTTGAATACTTAGAGGGTTCAAAACCTGGTAATCAATCATCCTAGAACAGATGATTAGTTCTCAAGGCGGTTTTGAAATTTATGTTCTTGTTGTGGTCGTCGCCTAAGGATAGGTGACGGTATTGTTTTATGACTAAAAGCAAGTAAACTCGCGTTAGGGTCCTAGGAAGGTTATAGACTAGGTCAAAGCATTACTAATAACCTAATTCCCTATAACCATGAGCTCTGATACCAACTTTTCTGTCACACCCCGACCATGTAAAAACAACAAAACGTGGCGGAATCGTCGGGGAGTGTTGTAACAGAATCATTGTTTCATAACACATGGAAAATTGAAATTTCGTTCTATTGATTAAGAGAGTTACAATGTTTTACAAACAAGAAATATAGCATAATTAACTAGTCTTGCATCTTTTATTGTTGCTAAGGTCCAAATCCGCCTAAGTGTATCTTGATAAATCCTACGCATCATATCCTGAAACACATGTGAAAATAGGTACGTCAGCAAAAAATGCCTATGAGATACATAGGTTTTATTGATTTGGGATTCATGACATATAAGTTTGAAGAAAAATGTTTAGCAAAAGTAGTCATGAACCTTATAAAATGTTTTGTTTTGTAAATCAGATGAAAAGTGATGATAAAGTAGATGATATGTAAAAGAGTAATGCAGGGTTAAAAGAATAACCAAGTAAAATGAGTTTGTATAAAATAAGTTGTTTTGTAAAACAATGTATTGTGAAAAATATGTCATTTGTGTAAAATATATGAGTCCAAATTGAAATGATTTAAATAACACTACGACATGTAATATAATAGAAGCACTTATATATAGGAAGTACCAGCGCGTATCCACCGTGCTTGTATCATATTACACACGTCTCGTTACTTAAATCACTTACCAAACAAACCATCAATGTAAAATTTATTTATGTATAGTCAAATGTCAAATGTTTATGTAAAAACCATCAATGTAAAATTTGTTTATGTATAGTCAAATGTCAAATGTTTATGTAAAAACCATCAATGTAAATCATGTAATGTATAATCAAAAGTTATGTATGGTAAGTAAAATGAGACTACTTAAACCACAAGTAAAAATGTACAAAACAAAGTATTTGAATAAATCAAAAATTATGCTTTGTAGAATAATGCATGCTTTACTGATACAACCATTTATGCGGTAATCTTAAACGCCTACATCCAAGCCTTGAGACATACGGATAACCTTGGAGTGAAGGTTATCAAAGAAATGTTTTCGGATTCGGTCATTCCTTCCACCCAAACAAACCTAGGATTTTAGGAACGGGATTTGTCAAGTCCTATGGTCCACTACCTACTACCGAGCGGCATGATCGGTGTTAATGAATGTAATTTAGTCCCGTTAAACAAACCAAATGATATACCAAATGTAAACATGTTTTATGAAAATAATGTACCTAGTATGCTTAAGTGAACATACAAGGTAGAGATGTAAATAATGTGTCCATATGTTACGAGAACATATGCAACAGAGATGCAATGTAAAACAATATGCTAGCATGCCAAGTCATCATACATAGCAGAAAATGTAATGTAAAACATGTAATAATAGTGTACTAATGAACATAGCAAGTATATGATGTAAAAACAATGGAAAGCACGAAAGTAACAAGTAGGCACATGTGTTTCACCCCAAAACAGTTTGAAAACAGTAAAAGAGGGGTTTATGTACTCACCTTTGGGTGCGTTTTTATACGTTAACACAATTCCACAAATTGTTTATTCGTCCTAAATTAAATAAGAATGATTAAATAATCAAAACTCATAAAAATACATGAGTTTCTCCGATACTTGGAATTTTCACATAACTTGAGAATTCTCGAAAAGTTATTATTTTTTATTATTTTGGTGTATTTGTATATATGTACTCGAGTGTAACACGCCTAATCTTACCAACACTAACACATGATCATACACATATTGTAAAACACATAGCACATTGTAACACATAAAATAACCCATGAACAACCCATTCTAGTGTATGTCGAAAAACACTTATTTTAGCGATTCGGTGACATTTTTGGGCGTCGGAGGTCACGTATGACTAACCAAACACCAAGTAAACTTAATATAAGTTAAAATACTCATTTTTATATCAAAAATACCAGTTTGGTTACTGATCTAAAACAGTTTTATAAAAGTCCTCCGAAAAGGCGATTTTCGACCGTTTTAACACAAAGTTTTGCGTCAAACGTTACCCGAACCATCCCAAATCAAAACGACTTGAAATTTTGACATAACCCATGTTATTTACTGAATAAAATAATGGTTATGCTCATGATAGTGCAGGTCTTAAATAAAGCACATAAATCATGCAAATTTCACATAATTTACCACTTTTTAAGCTATATGTACAACATGCAAAGCTATCAAACCTATGTCAAATTTCATGCCATTATAATACATCAAATAATGTTATTTTTAGTGTTTGTAACCTGATCTAAAACAGTTTTGTCACACAACCCTTTTTTACCATTTCTTAAGCTTTACATCAACATGTATCTTCATGTACAAGTGCCTAAAGCATACTATCATAGCAACATCATTTTTTTTATGAGTTTAAAGCATCAAATATGTGATATATTCAGATTTATTTGCTGATGTAATTTATATTTAAAATATCATACATAAATCACCAAATACTTGCATCTTTACCACCATTCAAGAACATGTAACAACATAAACAAGTTATTAGCAAGATATCAAACTTCAAAACTCATATACACACATACATATGTATGGTTATACATATATATATACACCACCATTTTCTTATTTGTTTCAAGACCCATTTCATTTTAGATTTCAAGTTTAGTGAAAATACCAAGATTCAAGAGAAACTTCAAATCATCAAGAACAACCAAGAATCAAAGTATGATTTAAACATAAGTGTTATACCTTCAAGATTCAAGTAGGTTGTAGGATGATATTTTGATGATAGGAAGCTTGTAAGCACTTGACAACACCTTGGAATCACCTTTGTATCTTCATACTAACTTGAAAGTTGCTAGAAATGAGGTTGAATGTGATGAACAAAGCTTGAAGGAGATGAAGATAGGGAGAGAAGAGAGGGGACGGTTGGGAGAGGAGAGAGAGAGGTTGAGTGGAGTGTTGTTGTAAGTATGGTGATCTTGGGAGATTATATAATAGACTTGCAAGATATAGAAAGATGCATACACCAACACTTGGCCAATCAAGATCACATGGAATATTGTCATAATCTAGCAAAATATATGGTGGGGTCCAAACATATATGAAACCATATATGTATATGGGGGAGGGGGTAGAGTGTAAATTTTTATATAATTATGCTATATGTAGGCTAAAACGGGTGTTTAACTGGATACCGGGTATTTTATCTAGCGTTTAAACTCCGGTTTATGGCGTTCTAAATTATTTTTATTATACTATAAAAATAAATTTCAGTTGCTAAGATTGGCTGCGTTGTCCGTGTTTTGCAGTAGAAGCACTGTGTCACGCAGTAACACGCGGTACGTGCTTTAAACTTGAAAAATAACGTTTTTAGGTGTTTTAATTTATTTTTCAACACGGACCTGATTAAAAATAAAATTTTAATCATAGCAGAATACTTTTGGGATTTAAATATTATCCGGGTGGTCACCAACGTTAGTTTCGCAGTTTTGTCGTAAATAGTTCTTTAGTTCAAATAAACATGTTTTTGCCATACCGAATCCTTCGAAACTTATTTCTAAGTTATGTAAAGGATATTTAGGGTATGTTTGGCTTACGTCACAGTTCCGGAGTGTACGTCGCGTTAAACTGCTTGCGTTTAAGCACCACTTTGCGTATGACCTTCCAGAAAGTGATTTAGAGCCCGAAACCGAACAAGAATTGATATGTGCAAATGATACACATATTTATACAAATCCCAAGTATGAAATACTATATTTCATTGATTTAGTATTTGTTTGATGGCCGTGGAGGCACAAGTGTCACACGGTTTATTAACGTAGTTACCTATATTAGGTGCCGATTGATTCCGTGATCCCTCTAGCGTTGCTTGGTTGTTATTCAAAGACTTCTAAGCATTCTCAAGTGAGTACATAGTTCCCCTCTTTTACTGTTTCAAATATTTTGGGGTGATTCACATGTGCCTACTTGTTACTTTCGTGCTTTTCATGCTTTCTTAACATATACTTGCTATGTTCATTAGTACACGTATAGTACATGATTTTATCCATGTTTTGCTATGTATGTTTAATTAACATGCTAGTACATTAATTTCATAAACACATTTGTTTTCACATGTTCATTTTAGCATATGTATACATTGTTTTACATTTCTACTTTGTATGTTCATTTAGCATACTTAGTACATTGTTTTCACATAACATGCTTACATTTGATATGACATTTGGTTTGTTTAACGGGACAAAAATACGTTCATTAACATTGATCACGTCGTTCGTTAGTAGGTAGTGGTACCATAGGAATTGACAACTCCCATTCCTGAAATCCTAGGTTTGTTTGGGTGGAAGGAATGACCGAATTCGATATACATAATTTAGATAAACCTTTAATTTGTTTAAGGGTTTGTCGCCACAGTCGCAAGGCTTGAATGTATGCGTTTTAACATTTCCACATAAGTGTTTGTATCAGTAAGGCATGCATTTATTTTACAAAACATAACGTTTGATTTAAACTTTGATTTATTCAAATACTTTGTTTTGTACATTTTACATATGGTTAGAGTAGATATTTTTATTTACTTTGCCATACATAACATTGGATTATACATGAACACTTTTACATTGGTTTAAACAATACATTTTGGGTGGTTTGTTTAAGTGATTTAAATAACGAGGCGTGTGCAATATGATAAAAGCATGGTGGAGACGCCGCTGGTACTTCCTATATATAAGTGCTTTTAAGATATTACATATCGTAGCGTTATTTAAACCATTTCAATTTAGACATATTACATTTTACACAGATAACATATTTTCACATAAACATTGTTTTACAAACAACTTATTTTACACAAAATCATTTTTACTCGGTTACTTATTTAACTATATATATCTTTCTTTTATATATCATCTGATTTTCTCATCACTTTTATATGGTTTATAAAAGAAAACACTTAACAAGATTCATGGCTAACTTTTGTTAAACATTTCTTTAAACTTACAAGTCATGAATCCTATTTTAACAAAACCTATGTATCTCACAGGCATTTTTATGCTGACGTACCTATTTTCACATGTGTTTTTAGGAGCCGATGCATGGGTTTGATCAGGATACACTAGGGCGGACTCGGGCCTTAGTAACATAAAAGAAGCAAGATTAGTTTACATAATGCTCTGTACTCTTGTTTCCTTGTTTGTTTTAAGACAATGCACCCAAAGTTTATAAATAAAATCAAACTTTAATTACCATGGTTGTGAAACAATAATTCTATTGCTCGACTCCCCGACGTTTCCGCCGCAGTTTGTTATTTTACGGGGTTGGGGTGTGACATATTATACTAAGGCAGGCATAACTAATGACCATTTTAATTATGAAGCTGTGATATTGTCTATTACCAACATCAAAATAATAAACTTAGTTAAAATTCTACCTAAACAAAAACAAAACAGCTTTTGCCAGAAGTGTAATCATTTAAGCATGTGTGCAAAGTGGTTGTGACAAATCAGCTTTGGCCAGAAATGAAACAATCACTTTAGTTATGCACTTGTTAAGTATGCTATACATGAAAGAATTAAATCAGCTTTGGCCAGATATTAAGACATTCACGTTTGTAATGCACACTTAACATAGCTTTTGTAATACTTGAACGATAAGTAGATGTATCAAATCAGCTTTGGCCAGAAATGATACATCAGAAGCTCATTCAAGTTAAGCCATTTTGGTTTTGTAAAGCATTATCTGATTCTGATTAATTAACTAAGTATTTACAAAACCAATTATTTAATAGCAAACCACCTGTTAGCGCCAAATTTTAGTTCATATTAACTGCTTAATAAAGTAATGGGATTTCGAATAAGTCTTGGCACTTTATGAACACTCATGATTTCGGATGAATCATGTCTTGGATTCATCCGAGATGAATGATTTCGAATCAGCTCGGACTATCCGAGATGGATGAGTTAGAATGATCTCGGATGTGTCCAAGACGCGTAAGTCGAATGATCTCGGATGATCTCGGATGTGTCCAAGACGCATGATTTCGGATGAATTATGTCTTGGATTCATCCGAGATGGTGATGTTTAGTTTGAGATGATCCGAGACACTTAGTTCAAGATGGTCCGAGATGATCAAGCGGTTATTGATTCGTGATGGACGAACAGATGTTCATCCGAGATGATCAGTTCGTGATGATCTCGGATTCATCTGAGACGTGTTCCTCAAGCTGCAAAATCCTTAATTTAGGCAGTTAATAATTGATAAGATTGAAAATCCGAAATTTTAGGGATTATGGGATTAAGTTTCTTGTTTAAATATTAATTATATTTATCTGTTTATTTCGAAAATTATATCCATTTATAGAAAAACAGATTTTTGAAACTTTTAAGTAGATAAAATAGATCAAAACAGGAACAAACACCCAATAATCCAAATTCATTCCAAAACTAAGGTAATTTTCGAATTCTCTTATGAACATGTGATGAACCCTAAAATAATAAAACTTAACCCTATATCCGAAATCTGGAGATTATTACTCATTTAAACAAATTTCTGAACATGCTGATTTCGGAACAGTAATAAAGAATGAACATGTGATCCGAGACGGATCCGAGATTCACGATTCAGATCCGGGATGGAATCTCGGATGATAAAAACTGAATTTTATTAGGGTTTTCAAATTCTGTTTTCCAGTTTTTATTCCAGATTTATGGATACAAAACAGAACTGATTAATCAACATATGCTCTGATACCACATGTTGATCAGTTCTGTTTAAACAAAAAGGAAAACATGAAAACATACCTGTTACCGCAGACAGTGCAGTGGAGAATCCAGT
Organism: Helianthus tuberosus; assembly: GCA_030545235.1. Taxonomy (NCBI): domain Eukaryota; kingdom Viridiplantae; phylum Streptophyta; class Magnoliopsida; order Asterales; family Asteraceae; genus Helianthus; species Helianthus tuberosus. The sequence goes on along the minus strand of CM060412.1, from coordinate 110,464,192 downwards.
TAGGGAAGAAGCCATAGAGTTCGACATCTTTGTCAAGGTGATCTGGTTCCTCCTTAGGGTGCAAACTGATGATGGTGATGATGAAACCGAATAGGGAGTTCGACTATGGAGAGGAGGTCGATTCTTGATGTTATGTTAATTAGGTTATGCGTCTAACCTTAGAACCTCTACATAAGTCTCCTTATATAAGCACCCAAGAGGAAACCTAATTAGTTAATAAGGGTAATATGGTCCATCAACAATTACCAACTAATTATTTAATAGGTTAATATATTTTTTGATCTATATTATGTAAATGATTATAATGGCTAGTAGATTAAATATTAAAACATAATATATTTAATCTTACACTCTCAACCATTTAATTATTAGGGCCAATCACTTCTCTCAAGCAGTTATATTTTTTTTAATTCAAATTTGCTTCAAAATCGGAGCTAAATTCTATCATGAATTTTTTTGAACAACAAATTTTGAATCAATGAAGAACCGCTGGAGTATCATCGTGTCATCAGCGAAACCACCCGATCATATCCATCTCCATTAGACTATAATGCTATACACCAATTCAGGAGGAAACCTAAAAAATCTTGGAAAGCCACTTTTTGTGGGAATCAAACTCAGGAACTACTGGTCTCTAAGTCTTATCTCACCCCTATGATGCCACTAGCCTATAATGCAATGGGCAAAAAAATAGAGAAACGGGAATCAAACATGGGATGTTTTGGGAATCGGACTACATAATGTTAAAAACCAGCACATAATAAGCCATCCTAACAATACCGAAAGAGGATACATAATGGAAACCAGGAGAGACCAAGTGGTGGTCTCTCCCCCAAACCTAAAACCTTCAAAGCTTGCAAATGACCTAAGGGTGGTATTTATAGTCACACCACCTTCCCATGAAAATCCACCTTCATGTGGAAGCTCACTTGCAAACGCACACGGTCAAACGAATAACCCTTTTGTTTGGCCACTTCAAACGAACGGGTCTAGACACATTTGTTTGACCGTTTCACTAACTATTACATAATCAGCATAAATTGTAATCTAATATATTCGAACAACATCAGACACAAAAAATGTGCTAACAAATTCCCCTTTGTCTGGTGCGGTCAAATGTTGAAAATGCAACTGCAATCGATCTTCAGTCAAGTATCTGTTGATGTCAGCTTCTCTGTGTTAAAGGATTCCCCCTTGACCAATGATCCAGGTAAGCAGAATCTTGATTAGAGTCTTCACAGCAAAATCAAATCCATGAAGCTTCTGGTATCAAATTCCCCCCTTAAAATATGTATATTCGAGTTGAGTGTCGTGCAATGTCCTCGCAAGGAAACATTGACCAATCTTCTGTTGATCTTCCAATACTCCAGCTGCCATTTGATAAAGGTTCCATCTTCAACAGTCTTCAAGAAGTCTTGACCTTGTCGTAACAACTCTATTCCATTTCAAAAGCATACTGCATTGGTAAAGTTTTTCGGTGAGCTATCTTCTGTAAACCATCTTTGTTGAATCAACTAAGTAATGCACTTTGATCATCAGCATCAATACTTAAGAAGACAGCTAGACCAAGTATATCATTTGCAAGCTCAACCAATACACTAAGTTGAACTACATCCAGATCTCATTGTCTCGCCTTTGTGAAGTCGACCACGTAATGCACTAAGGATCTTCAACATCAGTACTCAGGATGTCAGTTGACCAAGTACATCGTTTGCAAACTCAACGAATTGAATTACACCCAGATCCCTGTAAAATCTCAATGAAAACATCAATCGAAAACCGAATCCTACAAATTCCCCCTAAACTGTAACTTTATTCGCGTTAAGTTTCAACAATCTCCCTCCGCAATGTTTCACTTCTTTGATCCTCTCAATCCAAAAACCTAACCGACATATGATAGAGTCGGAATCTACACTTGCCAGCCTTGAACTATCAGCTCTAATAAAGATTCCCCAGGTCTTCAGTGAACAGCGTTTTAAAACTACTTTCGACTTTAGATACCTATATGTTTCCGTGCAAAACCCTTCACATTGGTTGCAGAATTAATTAAAATCCTCAAATATATGTCTGTGCAAAACATCCCACGCAGACCTTTAAGTATCACTAGCAAATCAGGAACTTTACCAGCTATGATTGCGTTTAGAAATAAACATATGAATTTTTTATCCCACCATTTCTTTGGTGAAATCTCTAAACCTTAACAAATTCCCTCCTCGGAGCGGAATTGTCGTCAACTTCACTAAACAAATTCCCTCCACAAAGCAAAATTTTACAAATTTTCTTGGGTTTTTTGAAATATCGCGGAAGCTGCTTTCTTCTTTGGATATTCTAGTTGATAAAAGAAATCCACTGGCCCAGTAGGATCTGACTTGTATCCCCCCAAAGTTTTGCTTACTCCTAATCCGAAAACTTCCATCATAGGCATAACGCTTCGACTTTGTGAAGTCATTAGGACCGGTCTTGGCCCTCCAGGTTCCTTCAATCGTTACCAAATGCGAGAAGATGACCAGTGTTGTGAGAATCGCTAGGCTCTAGTCGGGCGGTGGGGTACCGACTAGCGATTAATCGGGATTAATCGGAATTAATCAGATCGAGAGTTTTATATGTAATTTTTAGTTATATATATACACATACACACATTTTTATATGTAGTTTTCTAAAGCAGATATTTTTTAACCACACATTGACAGATTTATTTAAGTAATTGGAAGGAATGTATATGGTTTGGTCAAAATTTGGCCGGCGTCTGGCCAAAATTTGGCCAGAATAGGACCGCCATTGACCGCCTAGTGATTAATCAGCCATTAATCGGTGAACCTCCGATAGTGATTAATCGACGACTAATCGGAGAATAGTCGGGATTTTTACAACCATGAATATGAAAACTAACAAAATGCTTTCGAGCATTTACGAACACCGGTAACAAAATAGATTTTCTCATGCAGAAATAAATATAAGGTATTTGGCTCATAATAGTCAAGTTACCAAATTTGACATTTAAACCGGCAACTGTGACTACCCCACATTCTTAAAAATATTTGTTTTCATCATCCTAAAGTGATCTGGCGTGCCCCCGAACTCGTACGAATTTGAAGTTAAAGCTCGGTTCAAATAAACTTTGCGAACACCCGACCCACTTTTTGAAAATCACTTGAAATTCTTGGCTCAAATATAATCTTGAACTTGCGGCCCAAAACTGATCCATAACAAGCCCAAACTGTAATGAAAGACCAGTCCAAGGTAAATCAACGAACCATCCTAGCAGCAAACTCATGTGATTCTCAGCCGTCACACAAATTTGGTTTCCAATTTAGTGGGGCCCCTAAATTACAAAAATACGCATATCAGTTAGTGAGACCCAATTCATCGTGTGTTAAAATAAACAATCACCCAATAGAAAGTGGGCCAAGGAAAATCATCAGGCCATGATTAATATAATCATTAAGCCCAAAAAACAATCCATGTGACCTACACACTTTTCGTAGAGTCATAAGTGGGCCCAACTAAAATAATTAGGTCATGCACGTTGTTACCCCTTTAACCCTAGCTGACAAACAAGTTATCAACCGACTCTATCCTAAACATCACACTACTCTCTCTGCGATAATACAACATCAACCCTAAACACAACCGCCATCTTAACTTCAGTCGTTATTAACAATTCATCGAGAACCACTATGCTCAAACATCAGACACCGATATCACCTTGTATCAACAACCATTCTCTACCGTGTAACACAATCACGCCAATATATCTTGATTTTATGTTTCTTATCTGTGATCAGGATACCGAACCAGGATATTGGTAACATCCTGCGGAAGTATCTTGCTCGTTACTAATGATTTACTTCTAGGCTTCAGCTGCAAGGGGTTAATGTTCACAGGGACCAAGTCGTCTTGAAAACTCATTCAAGTTGGTTGAAAGAGGGACGCTGATTCCGGAAGATGGGGTCTTTCGAGTTAAAGCTGTGAGGGATTGTGTATGCGATCGAGAAAAGCGGGCTTTGTGACGTTAAAAGTCGTACGTTGAAATCTTAGCGTAAGGTTGTTTGTGTTGTAGAATTTCCAGGGTAAGGCATAGGTGTCGTTCGGATTCCTACTGGTTCTTGGAGTAGATTCGGATATCGTCGAAGAAAACAAGTGACAAAACTATCAAGGTAGGTTAAATTCGAATGTCGTGACTGGGAACTTGTATTGGTCGTATTGAGTTCTAGGGACAGTGCTTGTGATATCTTCATATCTGTGGTATCTATGGCTCGTTACTCCTCGAGTAACGTTCGTAGAGAGTAACTTGTCCAAGCGAGGGTTTGCGCAAAATGTCGTTGGGATAAGAATCATAGAATTTGAGAAGTATATCGTGAATAGATGTGAAAACATGCAAAAAGGGCAGTCGCAATCGATGCGTAAACGTTTAAGGATCGGTAGTAAGGGTTTACCTGATGTCAAGGATATAGCTGGTCGTACGCAAGTTGTATGAGGTTAAAATAAAGAACGTCGTTTGCCGATAAGAGGTGTTACGTGGATATAGTTGGCATAACAAGAACTAACTAGAGAAGGAAGGTCGTCGTACGAGTTGAGGGGTTAAGGTTCACTGAAATGTTCAACAGGATGATTTGAGCAAGGTCGTGTACGAAAGGGAAGTAGTTCATCTTGATTCATGATCTCTAAATGAGTTTGTGATCCTCCAACTAGTAAGTAACCAATTTCGGATGAACTATCTAAGTCATGCGGATGAGTCTGAAGTAGTGCTTGTGTCATCAAGGAGTTTCAATGTGGGAATGCGAAAACATGTTTGAAAGGGTATGATCAAATCATCAAGTTACCAATGTCAGGGTTCAAGAGGTTTATCAACCGGGAGTTGAGCTTGCCGAATCCCCTAAACTAGAGAGAAATTTTATTAGGGTTTCTATATGAAGATGTAAGGACATCGTGGTATCACGATAAAGAAATGATAGACTTGCCTAAGTTAGTAATGGATATAAGGCATCGCCTTAAACAATAAACGTTGGTTCGTACAAAAGCTAGCGAAAAGATTTACATAACCAGAAAAGTTATCATGGGATAACATTTCTTTCAATAAAGTAAACGTTTAGATCATCGTGCTCGTCTGTGAGTTGACTGATCAGTGTCTTCGTCCTCATATATTCTCCAAACTCGTTGATTTATTAGAACGATATCACTTTGCTGAGTTGAGGTATGCAGAGGTATAAGGTTAGGTTCGACTAAGGATTAACCATGTAACAGGGAATTAGGAGAAACAACTTCGTGATCGATGGGAATGCGATGTGATTGTTAGCACTGCCATGAGAAGTATACATGGCGTATGCTTCTCGTATTCGAGGCATGCAAATAGGAATCTGAGGAGTGTAGACCTACTAGGAGACTTCCAGACAATTGTCAAGAATCCAGATCATCAGTCGGATGAGAGAACGAGCCTCACCACTCGAGCTGGGAAAAGAATTGCGTGAATAAAAGGGATGTGAATGACATCGTCGATCCTTCTAATTCTTGTTAATTGCTTCACGTCCTACTCTTGGTTTTGTGTGTGTCATAAACCACTTAGTATTTCGAGCACTAATGTCTATAAATGCTTCATATATGGGACTAAGTTGTCGTGCCTTAACAGTCGTTCCTCTAATAACACGTGATATAGGAATGGATCTCCTTCGTCGTTTCGCTCTCATGACTTCCCTCTAGGATCCGTAGCAGGGTCCTAAACGTTTGTCATGTCGGTTCGTCCTTGTCCTGTGATGAGATCGGAAAAGGTGTGGACGAGGGTTATGAACAACTGGTTTCTCATACTTTGCGTGTTGTGATGTCGAATTAAGGTTAGGAGAATTCGTGCTTTCATATAATATATCATGTTTGTAATCATTGTTTGCATATGAGTTACAGTGTTAGATACTAAATATACATATGTATACACATCGATACATATACCATACACAAGTAAATGTCAAATGGTACAATTACCATGTAAGCAGCTGAGTCTGACAAACCTTGCAAATCTGAAGTGTGATGTTGTGGTTTCTTCTTGACGAACGGTTATAGTCTAGGTTCCATATAAAAATATTTTATTTCTCAACCAAATATTTTATATTTTTAAACCTAGTTCACTATAACCAATGGCTCTTATACCAATCTGTCACACCCTGTCACACCCCGATATTTCCACATATTACCGGTGGGCCCGGTGGGGAGTATCGTGACGTAGTTGATATCATCATAGTCAAACAATCACAGTTCAACGCACAACGGAAGTCTAAAAGTAATAATTATACAAACCGATTCGAAAGTAACATAAATATTACAAACGGAATGTAAAAGGATCCACAGGCGGATCTAAGATAAAAGAAAAATATTGTTCAACAGATTTAAGCATAAAAAAGCTTGCAAGACTCTTTATTTGATACTAGGAGTAGCCAGCCCATTTCTCTTAGTACCTGCACTTAACCTTTTTGGAAAATACGTCAGTTTACACTTGTAAATACAATTAACCGACACTTTTGAAAAATGTTTATGAAAATTGATTTAAATGCACAAGGCACAAATATTCTTTTATAACTTGGGATAATTATTTAAAAATAATCTTGTAAAAGAATTATATGTTTGTTATACATTCAGTAGCCCGGGTTAGAAATACCGGGTTAAAGATTAATAGACACACCACATAATATAACCTACGGCGAGTTATTCTTGAACAAGCAGGTATATCATTTTACATACGCACCGGCAGGTGTATACCTACACCTCGTGCTTAAGTCGTGACCATTTCAAAGAATGAGCCGAGGATATCCAGGACATGGTCATTAACCCCCCAAAGGCTTAAAACAAACAAATCAGATTAAACGGGTTATCTCAATGATTTAACCTTCATAGGATTAAAGATTCAATACTCGACCAAGCGGTATTTTATATACCGTACCCCAAGCCTGTATAAGGGAAAAATAAGTTAAAAGTATTTACCTGAGCAAAACTAAAATTTAATCTCAGCCGTACAACAATCAGCAAGTGCAAATATCTTTTACGGGCTCCTAAATCTGGAATGAAGGTTTTAATAACCTATTAGATTCCTAACGGGTCTTACTTAAGTTTAAACTTAGACCGGTTAGTTTTAAAAAAAGGTCTACGGTTCAAAATGCAAGATTAAGCGAAGACCGGATTAGAATGTGATTTAGACCCGAAAAGTATGAGGACTTGTATAATATGGGTAAACTAAACACATTCTGGATTTTGAGGTAAAAAAGATAAGGTTTGATCCGTTTCGGTCAATTTATGCAAACTAGTCACATAAACCGCACCGAACACGAAAAATGCATAACGGGTAATCAAATGAGTCATGAACAGGTTTAACAAGTTAATATGCCTTAAATATATTGTGGTATCAGTAGGATACCTTCCATTATGCCCAAAACGGATTTAAATTCAATTTAAGCCCCGTAGGGGTATTTTGGTCATTTTAAAGTTTATAAAAGAGGTTAAATGACAATCTGAGGTTCTGGTCTAAAATGATGAGTAAAAATATTTATTTTTGCAGGTTATATCAGTAAGATATTAAAGATATGTGAAATCTATCATCTATGGCCAAACTATGCACCGTAGGGGCATTTTGGTCATTTCACATAAGCTTTAAGGGTCAAATTTGGAAATCTGATTTCAAAACTTTTACTTACTGTTAAAGTATAAAAATTTACTTATAATAACAGTAGGTAATAATTTTTAGGTGTCAAATATAATTTTAACCCAAACTATGCGTTTAAAAAGCGTAAAAGTCGGTATTTGATGATTTTCGGGTTATTTAAAGATATCTGAGTTTTTGATCAGTTTATAAAGCTCAAAATATTTTATTTAACATATGAAATAAGTAGCAAAAGGTTTGGCATCAAAATGTTATGTAAAAACTCATTTTATCCAAGAAAAGGGCAATTTCGTCAATACCGAATTTACTTTAAAACTCTATAATATAATCAGTTTAAAATTCAATAAAAATTTCCAAAAATCCCTAAATATTATATTACATCAGTGGGTAAAAGGTTTGGTGTCAAAATTTGGGTTTAAATAGGTTTTATGCCGAAAATGCCATTTAATTAATAAAAAGGCTTCAATTTACGATATTGAGCATAACTCCTAATTTAGACCACAAACTGATGTTAAATTTTTAGGACATGCTTATAATTCAGAAATAAAGGTTTTTGTCCTCTCACATTTTCAAAAATCTCATTTTAATATCAAAAGGGCATAATGGTCAACAATTAAGCATTTAACGGAAACATGCAAATGATTTGGATTACAAAGGAACCATATTGTATAATCTCAGAGGATTATACTAACATATAATATGGTCCTAATGGAACCCTAAGGCATATCTAAACTAAGCTAAATCGGGTCAGAACTGAAAGTCAAAGCAAAAGTCTACTTTTGCGACTTTCGGTTCCGAACCGAGCCTAAACTCAGAATTGTCAGGTTGAACATGCTTAGACATGTTCTAACATCATTTACCAAGTTATTTTAACGTTAAAACATGTTCCATAACTTCTATATTATCAGATATGAATTTGTTTGTAAAAATAGCTTCTGTTGACTTTTTAATATTAAGTTTGACCCGACAATTGACCAAGTTAGAGTGAAAATCAGTGGGTGCCCTTTTAAGGATTTATTACCCACATAATTACCAACTCATAGCCACTTTTAATTCGAATAATGGCTGGACCATTAGTGATTAATCACTAAGTCAAAGCTTAATTACGATGGATTTGACTTTTGGTCATTAAACTAATAAAACTTGAACTTAAGGAGCTAAGAACACTTATAATGGTCCTTAGCATGAATTTGGAACTTAAGAAAACTTGCTTGAACTCTAGAAAGCTCCAGAGAATGAGTTGTGAATAAATTTCAAGTGAATGCAAGAACAATGCAAACAAAGGCTTTTATATAGGACTTCTAGAGCTTCAAGATTGATCCACCTGCCCCTACAACTGATTTCTGATGATCCTAGGTGTCCCCTATGCATGAAAATCTGTTGGCACAGTCCCTTGTATCGAAAAATGGCATGCAAAGGCAGTGGAACTGGCTGGACATGCACCTGTCCGTTTTTTCTACATCTGGCAGTCCCACGCGGGCCGCGTAAGACTCCTAAGGGGTCTATACGGTCCGCGTAAGACTCCTAAGGGGTCTACGCAGTCTGTGATGCTCCCAAATGACCGGATAACAAGTTTCAGCAATTGCAGTTTTGGTCCCTGGTCCATATAAACTTTATTTAACTTTCATTTATTGCATTTTGGACCCCCATAGTTAACTTTTAAGGACCTTGGGTCATAAACTAACTCCGTTAAGCTCCCTGTTAGTTGTACGATCACCCGAAAAGTCTTGTACTCATCGAGGCTCCACAAAATTAACATCCGATAATCTTGAGGGCAAAATATATAATTGTTACAATGTTTTTAGGATCGTTAAAGGTCACTCAGAGGTTACTTTCAACATGTTGACACTTTTAATCCCTATGCTTAATAAGATCCTTATTTTAAGAATAAACAACTTTTTAAGTTCGATAAATTATTCGTTAAAGAATACGAACGTCGTGTGAGGTTAATCAGAGGCACAAGAATGGCATGTTGACACTTTGGATCCCTTTTACTTACATATTTACATTGTTTGACAATTTCAGTCCCTTGGAAATAAATCCTTACACGTTTAAGCCCATGACACGTGTCTTCATTATATTGGTCGTGATTTTACGAGGTGTTACATCCTCATCCCCTTAAAAGAAATCTCTACCTTGAGATTTACTGAAATAAACGAGGGTACTTTTGTTTCATTGTGGATTCAACCTCCCACGTGTATTCGGGACCTCTACGGGCATCCCACTTAACCTTCACAATCGGCACGTGCTTCCTTCGAAGCTTCTTAACCTGTCGATCCTCAATCAACAAAGGTTTTTCAATAAATTTTAAGCTCTCGTCTATATGCACATCCTTATGTGACATGGCTAGCAATTCATCAGCTAGACACTACTTTAAGTTGCAAATGTGGAACACATTGTGAATTCCACTGAGCTCTTCTGGCAGATTTAGCTTGTAAGCTACAGTTCCGACACATTCGATGATCTCGAATGATCCTATGTATCTTGGGCTCAGCTTGCCTTTATTGCCAAATCGCATCACCCCTTTCCACAGTGATACCTTTAGTGACACCTTGTCACCTACCTCGAATTTCAGAGGTTTACGCCTTTTATCTGCGTAGCTTTTCTGCCTATCCCTGGCAGCTTTGAGACGATCGCGTATCTGCACAATCTTATCTGTCGTCTCCAGGACTATATCGGGTCATGTTAGTTGGACATCTCCAACTTCCGCCCAACAAACTGGCGTCCTACACTTTCTTCCATACAAAGCTTTAAAAGGTGCAGCTTTGATACTCGAATGATAGCTATTATTATACGAAAATTCAATCAACGGAAGATGATCATCCCAACTTCCACCTAAATCAATAACACAAGCTCGTAGCATATCCTCGAGTGTTTGTATCGTACGTTCGCTCTGACCATCCGTCTGAGGATGATATGCAGTGCTGAAATTTAATCGAGTGCCTAAAGATTGCTGAAAGCTTTTCAAAAAATGCGATGTGTATCTTGTATCCCTATCAGAGATAATAGACACTGGCACTCCGTGGAGAGATACAATCTCATCCACGTACAGCTGAGCTAACTCGTCGGAGCTGTGAGTTTCTTTAATCGGTAAGAAGTGAGCTTACTTGGTTAGCCTGTCGACTATAACCCAAATTGTGTCATTTCCTCGCTTTGTTTTTGGTAACTTTGTGATAAAATCCATAGTTACCATTTCCCACTTCCAGGTGGGAAGTTCAGGCTGTTGCAGCAAACCTGACGGCTTCTGGTGTTCGGCTTTAACTTGCGCGCACGTCAAACATTTGGCCACATAAGTGGCTATAGATTTCTTCAAACCTATCCACCAATAATTTGCCTTTAAATCCTGGTACATCTTATCAGAGCCAGGATGAACAGAATATTTGGAGCTATGGGCTTCTTGAAGAATTACGTCCCTAAGTCCTCCATAAATTGGAACCCACATTCGTCCATTCAATCTTAGGATTCCATCCTTGCCATATGATAAATGTTCAGCAGTTACGCCCAGCTTTTCATTTGGGTAGTTAGCTTCTAATATAGCTTCCTTCTGAGCGGCTAACAATCTTTCATTCAGGCCGTTTTTCAACTCAATGCTATTGGCATTGATCCTAATGGGCTTAACCCTTTCCTTTCTGCTCAAGGCATCGGCGACTACATTTGCCTTGCCTGGATGATATCGGATTTCACAATCATAGTCGTTCAGCGTCTCCATCCATCGACGCTGTCTCATGTTCAGATCCTTCTGGTTAAACAGATGCTGAAGGCTCCTATAATCAGAATAGATCACACACTTGGTACCATCTAAATAATGCCTCCAAATTTTTAGTGTAAACACAACGGCACCCAATTCCAAGTCATGGGTGGTGTAATTCTTCTCGTGCACCTTTAATTGACGCAAGGAAGAGGCAATGACCTTGCCTATTTGCATGAGTACACAACCCATCCCAGTGTGTGATGCATCGCAGTATACCACAAACTCTTCAATTCCTTCAGGCAATGTCAAAACCAGAGCATTGCTCAACTTTTTCTTAAGAATGTCAAAGGATTCTTGTTGCTTAGGACCCTAATCAAACTTTATATTCTTTCGAGTTAATGAAGTCAGGGGTGCAACAATCCTTGAGAAGTTTTCAATAAAACATCGATAGTAACCTGCTAGACCCAAGAAGCTGCGTATCTCTGTGGGTGTCTTCGGTTCTTGCCAATCATGATGGCTTTAATCTTAGCGGGATCCACCTGGATACCACGCTCGCTAACCACATGTCCAAGAAATTGGACTTCACGAAGCCAAAACTCACACTTTGAAAACTTGGCGTAGAGCTTCTCTTGCTGAAGAAGTTTAAGGATACATCGAAGGTGCTTTTCATGATCGGCTTGATTCTTTGAATATATAAGTATGTCATCAATAAAAACAATGACAAACTTGTCTAAATAGGGTTTACAAACACAATTCATGAGGTCCATGAACGCTGCTGGTGCATTAGTGAGCCCGAAAGGCATCACCAAGAACTCGTAATGACCATAACGAGTTCTGAATGCAGTCTTATGCACATCTTCATCTCTAACCTTCAGCTGATGGTAACCTGACCTTAAATCAATCTTGGAGAAGTAACTTGCTCCTTGAAGCTGATCGAACAGATCGTCGATCCTGGGCAATGGATATTTGTTCTTGATTGTAACCTTGTTTAGCTCGCGATAATCGATGCATAGACGCATCGATCCATCCTTTTTCTTCACAAACAGAATCGGTACTCTCCAAGGAGATGAACTAGGTTGAATAAAACCTTTTGCCAATAAATCATCTAACTGGGTTCTCAACTCTTTCATCTCAGTTGGTGCCAACCGGTAAGGTGCTCTTGCAGCTGGTGCTGCTCCAGGAATAATGTCAATTTTAAACTCCACTTGCCTGTCTGGAGGTAAAGTTCTTCAGGGAATACATCTGGATATTCAGAAATGATAGGGATGACTTCGATCTTGGGCTTTGGTTCATCAATAGTCACTTGTGCCATGTAAATGGCACAACCCTTCTTCAAACACCTTGACGCCTTAAGCATAGACACTTGCTTAGGCAACCCATACTGGGTATCTCCCTAAATTGTCAACGGCTCACCATAAGGAGTTTTAATAACCATGTGCTTCTTGTCACAAACGATCTGAGCTTGGTTATGAGATAACCAGTCCATGCCTATTACTACGTCGAATCCAGCTAGTTTCAAAGGAAGCAAAGACAACGGAAAAGAGTGGTTCCTAATGGATATAAAACATCCATCTAGCACGGTTGAAGCAGTTTCTATGGTACCATCGGCCAATTCTACTTCATACTTTATGCTTAGAGTTTTAACAAGCAGATTTAATAACTTACAAAACTTATCATCCACAAAAGACTTGTCTGCACCCGAATCAAACAATACCCTTGCATAAATATCATTGATAAGAAAGGTACCTGTTATCACGTTGTCATTTTGAATGGCCTCCTGAGCATTCATTTGAAAGACCCGAGCATTGGTCTTTTTACCTTCTTCAGGTTTCTTTGCATACTTTGGGCAGTTGGACTTGATATGCCCCTTCTCGTTACAGTTGTAACAAGTCGCATCCTTTATCTTCTTGCAATCTAACGTTTTATGCTCACTTGATTTGCAGATCCCACAAGCTCAGGGCTGCGATTGAGATTTCGATTCGAACCTGCACTTCCCTAGATAACGCTTGTTGCAGGTTTTACACCTAGGTTTTTCACCCGACTGTTGGTTATCCTTCTTGAACCCTGAACTCTTCTTGTTCTCAGAGTTCCCCTTATGTTTCTTCTCAGAACGGCGTGATTTCTCATCCTCACGTTTCCTTTTCCCCTCATCAGAACTCCTAAGCGATCTCTGCCTAACCGCATCAAGAGTAAGGGATAACGACAAATCAGCCACTGACCTAAAGGTAGTAGGTCTTGATGCTTTCACACTTGCCTTAATCTCCGGGGCTAAACCTCCAATAAATCGAGCTATACGTTTCGGTTCCGGTGTGACCAAGTATGGAACCAATCGTGACATAGTGTTGAAGCTCGTGAGATACGCCTGACAGTCCAAGTTCTTCATGACCAGGGTCAAGAAGTCAGTCTCTATTTTCTCAACTTCATGTTGAGGGCATAAATTTTCTTTGATAAGAGCAACAAACTGATCCCAAGTCAGATTATATAACGGGATTTTTCCAGTAGCTTGGATTTGTGACCTCCACCAAGCTAGAGCTTCTCCTTTAAACGATTATGAGACGAACTTCATAATATCTTGCTCTGCACAACCACTAATATCAACCACAGTGTCCATCTCGTCGAGCCAAGTCATACAATCGATGGCTCCTTTCTCCCCTGTGAAGTCTCTGGGCTTGCAGGAGACGAAATACTTATATGAACAAGTTTTAGCATGTGACTCTTGATTGAGCATGATCTTCTTAGATGGAACACTCCTCTGATTCGATGAGTGATGAGAATCGGTCTTGTAAGTTGTATGAGTCTTGGAGGGTGGTTTTGAATGTGGTACAGACTGAGTTCTGACGCGAGTACCACTTGATTCATTAAACTGTCTGTCAAGAGCTCGAGTAACAGCATTATCTATTAATGCCTGCAGTTCCGCACCGGCTACATTAACTCTGGTAGTATCATTATTCTCCCTCGGGTGGCTGTTAACCTCATCTGATCCAGCCATGTAGCTTGATTGCTACATAAAATATTGACAATGATTCATTCAGAAGTTTATTATGGAGTTGTCATTTATGGCAATTCATTAACCATGGTAACTATAAACCATATTGGTTAATTTAATTTATTTAAATTTTCATTATATTTTATCCTAGTTATAATTTATTTAAGACAATAGGGTGGCATACAAAAGGCCAAGTCACAAGGACAATTTAATTCATGGGCCATGATCTTATAGGATCAAGGCATTAAGGCTTGAACGTAGCTCATTACCTTTTCTTGACAGGGAGTCGTAGACTAAAACTGTCTTTCGTCTCAAAGGACAATAAATATGGCCCGTAGGCACTACATTACTAATGGATGTTTTAAATAATAATGAAAGAAATTGGAAGAATCCAATATAAGGATGACTTATGTGATTTTATCGAATCACATTTGCTAGGAGTGTTAACATGTTTTCAGATGTTAACAAGGAATTGAATCTTAAAAAGGAACTACCATCATGGCCCTGTCTTAATATGACACATAGGCTAGGTTTTGCCTTTAAGATTTTCTTTAATATTTATTGGCAGATCAATATAAAATGAAATGTTTTATGTTGATTTATTTCATATAATATATTTATATATATAATGACAAAATGAAAATTTTGAATCAGAACATTCCACTAATTTAAAAAAGGTACATAGGTGCCCTAAAAGGGACTTTTACATAAATAACTTGCCCACGTAGGGGCTAAAATGAAAATACAAGTCCTCGTAGGGACTGAATACAGAAATAGATGTCCACACAGGCACTTAATTGAAAATTGAAAATTACAAAACAAATAATAAGGAACTTCAATAATCCCTTCTGTTCTTCCCCTTGATTAAATTAGCCAAACCCTTAAGGAGACCCCGACGGCTTCTACGCTCCACCTGAACATCACGTTCCACCTGGTTCAACCTATGGAGGATCTCCTGCTGCTGTGGTGGTTGGATCTGTGGCGGTTGCGGCTGCTGCGGCTGTAGAGGTTGAGGAGGTGGTGGGTACTGATACCCATAGGTCGGGTACCCAGTCTGGTAGGAGGCTCCGTAGGGCCCTTCAGGACGAAGAGCATTGTAGTTTGCCGCTACAAGATACGGGTCAACATCAGGGGCATTGTAGTAGTTGTAGCCAGTATGGGATGGCTTCTCATAAGGGTTATACGCCGCTGAACCGACGTAAGAAGCTATTGGGTTATCAAAACCCACATGTGGTGGTGGTGGTGCGACTGGCGCAGAGTCCACCGCATAAACTGGGTTTGAAGGCCCACCCATCTGTGGGTCTTCATACAGCGTCGGGTAGTGGCTGTTGCTGCTGTGCTGGGGAGTGCTGAAATGAAATCCCCCTCGCACGGACATCCGTGCACCTGATCTTCTCCACCTCGGTAGCTCCGGAGGCGGTTGCTGTTCTGGCGGCGGCAGTGGTGGTGGCGGTGGCGGTGGCGTAACCGCCTGGAAACGCGAATCCTCAGAGGGATTCTACTGCTGCTGTTGAGGTGGGTTGAAAGGGGGAGTGAACTCCCAGGGGTATGTGGCCCACCTTTCTGCAAAGCTGTCTGGGCCCCTGTACGGCGAACCGTGAAAAGACGATCCATCTGAAATCTCTATGGGATGAGTGGGTGTCCCAGTTGGTGGCTCGGCAGGCTCTGGATCTGGATCCTCTTCCATATCCATATCCTGGGCTCCAGGAAAGTGGTCTTCTGGTCCCTATAGCCCATTGGTTCTTCACTCACGTTTGTCGGGTTAAACCGGCTCTGAAAGAACGGGGTCGGGTCGTGAAAGGCACGATGGGAACCCGACCGCTGCAACGGCAAGTAGGAGTGGCATGAATGGTCGGACTCATTGCCTTGATGGAGCCCGAAAAAATCGTGGTATGAAGGTTAGGAGCTAAGCGAGACAGAACGCCTTGCAGGCTCTAAATAGGTCCTCCAGTCTTCTTGAGGACTAGTGCTCATGGTTACTGAAGGAGTTCGCCGGTGTGATGGTCCGGCCTCGTGGTCATGACTTGCGAAAACTGTGGCTTTTCCTCCTCTACCTCTTCCTCTGATACGCGGCGACATTTTCTTGTTCCTATCAAAACAAACAAAGGAAACAAAAAAGAAAAACAATAAAGGACAAAATAAAAGATTAGGATTAGTCCTAAATCCTTTGCCTAGACTCGGAAGTCAAGGAATGTGCAACTGTGTCATTGAGATTGAACATAAAAGGCTAGTGTTCAATTCACTCAATGTTGACTCTGATACCAACCTGTCACACCCCGATATTTTCACGTATTACCGGTGGGCCCGGTGGGGAGTATCGTGACGTAGTTGATATCATCATAGTCAAACAATCACAGTTCAATGCACAGCGAAAGTCTAAAAGTAATAATTATACAAACCGATTCGAAAGTAACATAAATATTATAAACGGAATGTAAAAGGATCCACAGGCGGATCTAAGATAAAAGAAAAATATTGTTCAACAGATTTAAGCATCAAAAAGCATGCAAGACTCTTTATTTGATACTAGGAGTAGCCAACCCATTTCGCTTAGTACCTACACTTAACCTTTTTGGAAAATACGTCAGTTTACACTGGTAAATACAATTAAACGACACTTTTGAAAAATGTTTATGAAAATTGATTTAAATGCACAAGGCACAATATTCTTTTATAACTTGGGATAATTATTTAAAAATAATCTTGTAAAAGAATTATATGTTTGTTATACGTTCAGTAGTCCGGGTTAGAAATACCGGGTTAAAGATTAATAGACACACCACATAATATAACCTACAACGAGTTATTCTCGAACAAGCAGGTATATCATTTACATACGCACCGACAGGTGTATGCCTACACCCCGTGCTTAAGTCGTGGCCATTTCAAAGAATGAGCCGAGGATATCCAGGACATGGTCATTAATCCCCTAAAGGCTTAAAACAAACAAAACAGATTAAACAGGTTATCTCAATGATTTAACCTTCATACGATTAAAGATTCAATACCCGACCAAGCGGTATTTTATATACCGTACCCCAAGCCCGTATAAGGGAAAAATAAGTTAAAAGTATTTACCTGAGCAAAAATAAAATTTAATCTCAGCCGTACAACAATCAGCAAGTGCAAATATCTTTTATGGGCTCCTAAATCTGGAATGAAGGTTTTAATAACCTATTAGATTCCTAACAGGTCTTACTTAAGTTTAAACTTAGACCGGTTAGTTTTAAAGAAAGGTTTACGGTTCAAAACGCAAGATTAAGCGAAGACCGGATTAGAATGTGATTTAGACCCGACAAGTATGAGGACTTGTATAATGTGGGTAAACTAAACACATTCTGGATTTTGAGGTAAAAAAGATAAGGTTTGACCCGTTTCGGTTAATTTATGCAAACTAGTCACATAAACCGCACCGAACGCGAAAAATGCATAACGGTAACCAAATGAGTCATGAACAGGTTTCACAAGTTAATATGCCTTAAATATGTTGTGGTATCAGTAGGATACCTTCCATTATGCCCAAAACGGATTTAAATTCAATTTAGCCCCGTAGGGGTATTTTGGTCATTTTAAAGTTTTAGGTTAAATGACAATCTGAGGTTCTGGTCTAAAATGATGAGTAAAAATATTTATTTTTGCAGGTTATATCAGTAAGATATTAAACATATGTGAAATTTATCATCTATGGGCAAACTATGCACCGTAGGGGCATTTTGGTCATTTCACATAAGCTTTAAGGGTCAAATTTGGAAATATGATTTCAAAACTTTTACTTACTGTTAAAGTATAAAAATTTACTTTTAATATCAGTAGGTAAGAAGTTTTAGGTGTCAAATATAATTTTAACCCAAACTATGCGTTTAAAAAGCGTAAAAGTCAGTATTTGACGATTTTCGGGTTATTTAAAGAAATCTGAGATTTTGATCAGTTTATAAAGCTCAAAATATTTTATTTAACATATGAAATCAGTAGCAAAAGGTTTGGCATCAAAATGTTATGTAAAAACTCATTTTATCCAAGAAAAGGGCAATTTCGTCAATACCGAATTTACTTTAAAACTCTATAATATAATCAGTTTAAAATTCAATAAAAATTTTCAAAAATCCCTAAATATTATATTACATCAGTGGGTAAAAGGTTTGGTATCAAAATTTGGGTTTAAATAGGTTTTATGCCGAAAATGCCGTTTAATTAATAAAAAGGCTTCAATTTACGATATTGAGCATAACTCCTAATTTAGACCACAAACTGATGTCAAATTTTTAGGACATGCTTATAATTCAGAAATAAAGGTTTTTGTCCTCCCACATTTTCAAAAATCTCGATTTAATATCAAAAGGGCATAATGGTCAATAATTAAGCATTTAACGGAAACATGCAAATGATTTGGATTACAAAGGAACCATATTGTATAATCTCAGAGGGTTATACTAAGATGTAATATGGTCCTAATGGAACCCTAAGGCATATCTAAACTAAGCTAAATCAGGTCAGAAGTGAAAGTCAAAGCAAAAGTCTACTTTTGCGACTTTCGTTTCCGAACCGAGCCAAAACTCAGAATTGTCGGGTTGAACATGCTTAGACATGTTCTTACATCATTTACCAAGTTATTTTAATGTTAAAACATGTTCCATAACTTCTACATTATCAGATATGGATTTATTTGTAAAAATAGCTTTTGTGACTTTTTAATATTAAGTTTGACCCGACAATTGACCAAGTTAGAGTGAAAATCAGTGGGTGCCCTTTTAAGGATTTATTACCCACATAATTACCAACTCATAGCCACTTTTAATTCGAATAATGGCTGGACCATTAGTGATTAATCACTAAGTCAAAGCTTAATTATGATGGCTTTGACTTTTGGTCATTAAACTAATAAAACTTGAACTTAAGGAGTTAAGAACACTTACAATGGTCCTTAGCACGAATTTGGAACTTAAGAAAACTTGCTTGAACTCCAGAAAGCTCCAGAGAATGAGTTGTGAATAAATTTCAAGTGAATGCAAGAACAATGCAAACAAAGGCCTTTATATAGGACTTCTAGAGCTTCAAGATTGATCCACCTGCCCCTACAACTGATTTCTGATGATCCCAGGTGTCCCCTATGCATGAAAATCTATTGGCACAGTCCCTGTTATCGAAAAATGGCATGAAAAGGCGGTGGAACTGGCTGGACATGCACCTGTCCCTTTTTCTGCATCTGGCAGTCCCACGCGGGCGGCGTAAGACTCCTAAGGGGTCTACGCGGGCCGCAACGCTCCCCAATGACCGGATAACAAGTTTCAGCAATTGCAGTTTTGGTCCCTGGTCCATATATACTTTATTTAACTTTCATTTACTGCATTTTGGACCCCCATAGTTAACTTTTAAGGACCTTGGGTCATAAACTAACTCCGTTAAACTCCCGGTTAGTTGTACGATCACCCGAAAAGTCTTGTACTCATCGAGGCTCCACAAAATTTACATCCGATAATCTTGAGGGCAAAATATATAATTGTTACAATGTTTTTGGGATCGTTAAAAGGTCACTCAGAGGTTACTTTCAACATGTTGACACTTTTAACCCCTATGCTTTATAAGATCCTTATTTTATGCACAAACGAATTTTTAAGTTCGATAAATTATTCGTTAAAGAATACGAACGTTGTGTGAGGTCAATCAGAGGCACAAGAATGGCATGTTGACACTTTGGATCCCTTTTACTTACATATTTACATTGTTTGACAATTTCAGTCCCTCGGAAATAAACCCTTACACGTTTAAGCCCATGACACGTGTCTTCATTATATTGGTCGTGATTTTACGAAGTGTTACACACCTTCAAAATTCCACATGCGGAGTATTACCATGAGGCATGCGACTGCCCAGGATCCAGCCACTAATTATTTTGAACCATTTATGAAATGTGTAAATTATTCCAAATGGTACAATTGGTGATTTAGTTTAAAAGTTTAGAAATGTACTTTATGTTTGCAGCGGAAATGTAAAATAAACTTATCACTGTTAGAAACCACAATTCAACAAATGTACAAAACGTACCACTTTCGAAACCACACACACTCCGTTCGTTTGCAACATCCGTCCATGTCACACCCCGACCGCGTAAAACAACAAGTCGCGGCGGAAACATCGAGGCGTGTTGCAACAGAATTAATGTTTCACAACCATGGAAATTTAAGTTTCGTTGTATTGATTAAAAGTGTTACAATGTCTTAACAAACAAGGAAATACAACATAATTAACTAGTCTGCATCTTTTATTGTCACTAAGGCCCATGTCCGCCTAAGTGTATCTTGATCAATCCTATGCTTCATTTCCTGAAAAACACATGTGAAAATATGGTACGTCAGCATAAAAATGCCGGTGAGATACATAGGTTTTGTGAAAATAGGTTTCATGACTTATGTTTGAGAAAATGTTTAGTCATGAACCTTGTTATTTGCTTTGTTTTGTAAATCATTTGAAAATCGATAAGATCAGATGATATGTATAAATAAGAAAATAATGCATGGTTAAATGAGTAACCATGTAAAATGAGTTTGTATAAGTTAAGTTGTTTGTAAAACAATGAATTGTGAAAAGTATGTTATTTGTATAAAATGTTATATGTATCAAACTGAAATGATTCAAATAACGCTACGATATGTAATACCATACAAACACTTATATATAGGAAGTACCAGCGGCGTATCCACCATGCTTGTATTATATTACACACGCATCGTTACTTAATCACTTAATCAAACCAAACCAAACAATGTAAGATGTCTATGTTTAAACCAATAGTCAAAAGTCCTTGTATAAACCATGTCAAATGTTGATAGTCCAAAAGTAGTCAAGTAATGTATAACCAAAATGATATGTATGGTAAGTAAAATTTAGACTACTTAAACCATAAGTAAAAATGTACAAAACAAAGTATTGAAGTAAAACTTGGTTTAAATCAAAGTTATGTTTTGTAGAATAATGCATGCTTTACTGATACAAACACTTATGCAGTATGTTAAACGCAAACATTAAAGCCTTGAGACAGTCGGATAACCCTTTTAGTCAAGGTTATCAAAAGAATTGTATTCGGATTCAGTCATTCCTTACATCCAAACAAACCCGGGATGTCAGGAATGGGATTTGTCAAGTCCTATGGTACCACTACTTACTACCGAGCGGCGTAGCAAATGTTAATGAATGTTATATAGACCCGTTAAACAAACCAAATGTCATACCAAAATGTAAGCATGAGATGAAGATAATGTACCTAGTATGCTAGAGTAAACATACAAGGTAGAGCTGTAAAACAATGTGTCCATATGTTACTGGAACATATGCAACAGAAAAGTCATGTAAATCAATGTGCTTAGCATGTTATCAGTCAACATACATAGCAGAAAAGTCATGTAAATCAATGTGCTTAGCATGTTATCAGTCAACATACATAGCAGAAAAGTCATGTAAATCAATGTGCTTAGCATGTTATCAGTCAACATACATAGCAGAAAAGTAATGAAATCATGTACTATAATGTACTAACAAACATAGCAGGTATATGATGTGAAAACAGGAAAGCATGAAAGTAACAAGTAGGCACATGTGTTCCACCCCAAAACGTTTGGAAAACAGTAAAAGAGGGGTCTATGTACTCACTTGAGAATGCTCAGTTGTCTAAAGATAACCACCAAGCAGTGCTAGAGATCTCGGAAATCAAACGGCACCTAATATAGGTAACTATGTTAAATAACCGGACCTAAATCGGAAGACTGGGTAGTATTAGGGTTTGTAAACCAAACGAGTGTGGAGACTCGTGTGATATGGTTTAACAAAGCCTACATACTAAATGAAACTTAACATAACTGCCTACGACCCATTACGACCCGTTTAGGTAGCTTATGCTACTTTAACGCGTCGTTCGCGTGAAACGCGTTCGGACCGCCTAACTAGTCCTATGACAAGTATTATATGCCTAAACATGTTTAATAATCAGTTATATGACAAAGGTTTAGGTTACATATGCTTAATTACCAATTATACATGAAAAGGGTATTATGGTAATTTACCTAAGGCATATAAACTACCTATCATACAACTACTTAAACGATGTGACCATAGGGTATAACCTCGGAAGGTTATTCCCTACCTACTATGGTCACCTAATGTGTTTGGTCGGATCCTAATGATCGACCAAATGGGTCGGGTTCGAAGGTATAGGCGATTTATTAGATCGCCTACCCTACGACCCTAGACAACGTGGTAATCAGTGGGCATAGTCCCAAGGGACTATAACCAACGTGATTACACTCACGTTGCGAAGTTCAAACGAACTTCGCATTGACCATTACTGGTCAACGCTGAAAGTCAAACAAAGTTTGACTTTCTGACTCGAAAAGCAGTAAAATAAGGAAAAGAACGAAAGAATACTTACGAAGGGTCCCTGAATGCTAATCCCGATTCCAAGAACTCAGGTATGAAACAATGGTTTCAACTTAGAGCTCTCAAAATCAGAATTCTAGTGAGAAATGCAATGGGGGTGGATGGGTATATATAGTTTTCGGGTAACCGTTAAGATCGTTTCATGTAAACCGTGCTTTAATCGCAACCGTACATGTGTCGGGACCTTATGGTGGCTAGAAATGATCCTTATCTTCATGACTAAGCATCTTAGAACATGTGGTGGAGGATCAAGCATGTGCAAACAGGCTGTTAGAAACTCTGCATCTGGTCTGGACTTGGCTAGCGCACCGCTACACTAAAAGTGTAGCGCACCGCTAGGCCAAAGTTTGGCAGAATTACACTTTTGGTCCCTGTCTTGAAAACAGCCCATTTTCGACACGTTTAAGGCCCGTTAACCCCATTTCAAAGCTCTAAAATGAAGTTAAAGTATAGGGAACTTAAAATGTGCTCAAAAATATCTCGGATGTCGGTTCGTTTGGCCGTACGAACGCGATGTTCGCTTAATTACGACGGAATGCGCATAAGCGCGAAAAACGAACCAAATGACGCGACGAATGGATTTTTCTTATGGCGAACACTAAAATATAATGTAGTCATGCTTACATAAATTTTTGGGTGTCCGGATGTATTCAGAACGTAAGTTACGCGCAAAAATGCAAACTTGTGCACTTTTTGACACTTTTAGTCCCTGAATGATCCAAAAGTTTATTTTAGCACACCGAACCCTTCAAAGCCTATTTCTAAGCTATATAAAGGATATTTATGGTGTGTTTAACTTATGGTCATGTTCCAGAATGTCTGTTACAGTTCAAATTGGCATACTTTCGCAGTTTGTCAACTTTAGTCCCTGTAAGCGATTTAACTTTGATTTTGCCATACCGAAGCCTTCAAAACTTATTTCTAAGTTATGTAAAGGTTATTTAAGGTATGTTAAGCCTATGTCACTATTCTGGAGTGTTTGTTGCATTAAACTGGTTATATTTACGCATCGGTGCGCGTATAACCTTCCAGAAAGCGATTTAGAGTTTGAAATAGAACAAAAATTGATATGTGCAAATGATACACATATTTTTTTTTACAAATACCAAGTATGAAATACAATATTTCATTGCTACAGTATTTGTGTGATGGCCGTGGAGGCACAGGTGTTACAGTCTCCCCTACTTTAGGAAATTTCGTCCCGAAATTTATTTAGAGGAAACTTGTGAGAGCTTGAAAACATGAAGTTGAAAAGATCGAACAACATTGGTTAAGGTTCTGAACTTCTAGTAACTTAAATAACATTATGCTTGCAATGTAAGAGGGATACTTATATACAAGTATATGAAGCGTCATTGGTGCGTCCACCGTACCTCCATTACATCGTTCGCATTTCGTTAATGTTGTCACTATCGGTTCTTACACATAATAAACCTTACTGGGTTTCTGTGCACTAAATCTCATAATTATGTACGCGTCCATAATCAGACAATTCCTTGCACAGTTCACACAGTCTATTTTATAATGTGTAGAGAAAAACCAACTGAACAATCCTGTGATGAGTGTGACTAGACCGCCATAGAGTCCCTTAGACTAAATCAATAAATGATCTAAATAGACTATCAAGGAGTCTGTCCAGCTACATCACTAGATGTCATTCTTTAACCAGATTGTGAATCAATCTTTTGACTAGACCACTAAAAAGGGTCTGGAGTGGTACTATATAATCCAAGGGTCTTAACTATTACATAGAAGCCCATTAAGGATTTAAGGTAGCACCTTTTGAATATCCTGCTACGAATCCCTCATATGAAGATATGAAAGATCCTGCGAGGATTTGGATAACGAATATCCAGAGTATTAAAAACACAAAAAAATGCATGAAAGAAAACATAAGATGAATAAACACATAGTCACATAACCACAAAATTGTTTAACTAGAAGTTTGTTCTGCTAACAGAGTACATGTATTTAAAGCACACTAGGAATCCATCTCGTGGATTTCATTTGGCACTTTAAACATTATCGAGAATCTAACTATAAAGATAGGAAGATTCAAAAAGAAAATTCGATTTCGATTACTAGAACTCGAAATGTTCGAATTAAGGTACATAAAGAATCCAATTAAGGACTCTGATTTGAATGATGATCATCCACAAGGATCTAAATGTGAAGATAAAAAGATCCCATATGGATTTTTAGAAGTTGAAGATGTTTTGAAATCTTGCACTGGATGTGCTTAAGTCAAAACATAAGTAAAATGCTTATGAGGTTGAGATGCTAGATATGTCAAGGCGACATATGAAGCAGAATTTGAAGGTTAAGTAAGTGTGTGAGGAAAATATATTTGGAAAACTATGCATGGGAAAAAAAATGTTTTTGAAACCTTATATATAATATTTTGAAATCATAAAGTAGGTGTATTAGATAGATATATTTATAAAAATGTTTTAAAATCATGAGAGATGAATTTTGAAATTATGTATAAGGTTTTTAAAAGACATGAATGATGCTTTTCGAAATCATGCACTTGATAAGAAAATGTATTGTGTTAATATTGTCTTCAGACTATATGAAATATTTTGAAATTTGAAAGGTTGGTTTTGATAACATGGCCAATGTTTTTGAAATAACATAGACAATGTTTCTAGAAAAATTATTTTCAAACTATATGAAATGTTTTGAGATCATGAAGATTGTTTTGAAATACTGGTACTGTGTATGTTGAAAAATTAAAACGTAATGGGTATGAGATTTGAAAACACCCTTAGCTATCTAACCAAGGATTCAAAGGCACTGATGTGCAGAAGCATGATCACTCATAATGTCACTTTATCTTCTGTACTTTGTTTCTTAGAATGAAACGAGTACTTAAAATGTTCGAGGGAATCACGAGCGATCATTTGAAAGAGAGAATCACAAGAGTAGTTTGTAAGGAACATAGTTCCTTGATGTAGGTATCATAGGAAAATCCTACACATATGTAACTACAATTGTACATCAGAATCTGTGAACAACTACTTTTATTTATGAACGAGACAGATTGTTTCACAATCAAGAAAACGAAAGAAACAAAAGCATAAGATAGCAACATCTTCTACTCGGCCAACTGCTCATCCGTGGGTCAGATTTGCCTTAGCAAGCTTTGAGCAATCCCTTAGGAAATGGCCCATCTTGCCACAGTTATAGCAAAGCCCTCGTGAGAAACGAGCTTGAGCAGGAGTGTCGCCAGCTTGATTTGGTACAGCTGTAGTTGGGCAAACCCTTGCTGTATGACCTATAAGTCCACAAATCTGACATTTGCGGCACTTCACACAAGGGTGATGATGAAGGTTACATTGGTTGCACAAGAGTGCAGTTCCATTGTATGACTTCCTAGCAGGGGGTTGAGCTGGTTGGTTGGGGAAGGCTTGACCATTGTGAGCGACAATGGCGAAGTTCTGAGAAGCCTTTCGCTTCTTTGACTTCTTAGGGGGTTGTTCATCCATGGTCTTTGATTCCTCGATTGGTTTATTGGCTGATGGTGTTGTCACCTGACTAGGTCCTGCCTGTCTTGGTGACTCTTGTGTGGCTTCATCCAGGAGACGATACATGGCAGTAGCTAATTCAACAGTCTTCAGGACTACTTTGCCTATTTGCTGAGCGAATTTGGCCGCTTGCTCAGATATCTGGGCTTCATCGTGATGAAGAGACATTCTTGAAGAAAAAGAAAGGCATAGGGAGAAACAGGTGAAAGATTATTGGACAATCAAAACAGAATGATAACGCATGAAGATTGCGATCATTTGTTTGTTACCTAAGGCAAACAAATGAGACGGTGACTAATCAAAGTAAATGGGTCAAAAATAATGTATCGCGAAGACATGCTCGCCTATAAGTGAACACTCATCCCAAGAATTCCCAGGTAAGCACAACTGGTCTCGCGTCTGATGAGATGTATACGAAGTGCTTGCCTAGCCAGAAAACCCAGAATACAGGCATTCACCCTTCCAGTTTGCACGTGTTCACATTATTAAAAACCCAAAACCTTGACGATATTTTGAAAACTCAAAGGGTTCAAAACCATATAATAGAGAGTTCAAAACCTTACAATAGAGGGTTCAAAACCTAGTAATCAATCATCCTAGAACAGATGATTAGTTTTCAAAGCGGTTTTGAAATTTATGTTCTTGTTGTGGTCGTCGCCTAAGGATAGGTGACGGTATTGTTTTATGACTAAACGCAAGTAAACTCGCGTTAGGGTCCTAAGAAGGTTATAGACTAGGTCAAAGCATTACTAATTACTAATAACCTAATTCCCTATAACCATTGGCTCTGATACCATCTTTTCTGTCACACCCCGACCGCGTAAAACAACAAGTCGCGGCGGAAACATCGAGGCGTGTTGCAACAGAATTAATGTTTCACAACCATGGAAATTTAAGTTTCGTTGTATTGATTAAAAGTGTTACAATGTCTTAACAAACAAGGAAATACAACATAATTAACTAGTCTGCATCTTTTATTGTCACTAAGGCCCATGTCCGCCTAAGTGTATCTTGATCAATCCTATGCTTCATTTCCTGAAAAACACATGTGAAAATATGGTACGTCAGCATAAAAATGCCGGTGAGATACATAGGTTTTGTGAAAATAGGTTTCATGACTTATGTTTGAGAAAATGTTTAGTCATGAACCTTGTTATTTGCTTTGTTTTGTAAATCATTTGAAAATCGATAAGATCAGATGATATGTATAAATAAGAAAATAATGCATGGTTAAATGAGTAACCATGTAAAATGAGTTTGTATAAGTTAAGTTGTTTGTAAAACAATGAATTGTGAAAAGTATGTTATTTGTATAAAATGTTATATGTATCAAACTGAAATGATTCAAATAACGCTACGATATGTAATACCATACAAACACTTATATATAGGAAGTACCAGCGGCGTATCCACCATGCTTGTATTATATTACACACGCATCGTTACTTAATCACTTAATCAAACCAAACCAAACAATGTAAGATGTCTATGTTTAAACCAATAGTCAAAAGTCCTTGTATAAACCATGTCAAATGTTGATAGTCCAAAAGTAGTCAAGTAATGTATAACCAAAATGATATGTATGGTAAGTAAAATTTAGACTACTTAAACCATAAGTAAAAATGTACAAAACAAAGTATTGAAGTAAAACTTGGTTTAAATCAAAGTTATGTTTTGTAGAATAATGCATGCTTTACTGATACAAACACTTATGCAGTATGTTAAACGCAAACATTAAAGCCTTGAGACAGTCGGATAACCCTTTTAGTCAAGGTTATCAAAAGAATTGTATTCGGATTCAGTCATTCCTTACATCCAAACAAACCCGGGATGTCAGGAATGGGATTTGTCAAGTCCTATGGTACCACTACTTACTACCGAGCGGCGTAGCAAATGTTAATGAATGTTATATAGACCCGTTAAACAAACCAAATGTCATACCAAAATGTAAGCATGAGATGAAGATAATGTACCTAGTATGCTAGAGTAAACATACAAGGTAGAGCTGTAAAACAATGTGTCCATATGTTACTGGAACATATGCAACAGAAAAGTCATGTAAATCAATGTGCTTAGCATGTTATCAGTCAACATACATAGCAGAAAAGTCATGTAAATCAATGTGCTTAGCATGTTATCAGTCAACATACATAGCAGAAAAGTCATGTAAATCAATGTGCTTAGCATGTTATCAGTCAACATACATAGCAGAAAAGTAATGAAATCATGTACTATAATGTACTAACAAACATAGCAGGTATATGATGTGAAAACAGGAAAGCATGAAAGTAACAAGTAGGCACATGTGTTCCACCCCAAAACGTTTGGAAAACAGTAAAAGAGGGGTCTATGTACTCACTTGAGAATGCTCAGTTGTCTAAAGATAACCACCAAGCAGTGCTAGAGATCTCGGAAATCAAACGGCACCTAATATAGGTAACTATGTTAAATAACCGGACCTAAATCGGAAGACTGGGTAGTATTAGGGTTTGTAAACCAAACGAGTGTGGAGACTCGTGTGATATGGTTTAACAAAGCCTACATACTAAATGAAACTTAACATAACTGCCTACGACCCATTACGACCCGTTTAGGTAGCTTATGCTACTTTAACGCGTCGTTCGCGTGAAACGCGTTCGGACCGCCTAACTAGTCCTATGACAAGTATTATATGCCTAAACATGTTTAATAATCAGTTATATGACAAAGGTTTAGGTTACATATGCTTAATTACCAATTATACATGAAAAGGGTATTATGGTAATTTACCTAAGGCATATAAACTACCTATCATACAACTACTTAAACGATGTGACCATAGGGTATAACCTCGGAAGGTTATTCCCTACCTACTATGGTCACCTAATGTGTTTGGTCGGATCCTAATGATCGACCAAATGGGTCGGGTTCGAAGGTATAGGCGATTTATTAGATCGCCTACCCTACGACCCTAGACAACGTGGTAATCAGTGGGCATAGTCCCAAGGGACTATAACCAACGTGATTACACTCACGTTGCGAAGTTCAAACGAACTTCGCATTGACCATTACTGGTCAACGCTGAAAGTCAAACAAAGTTTGACTTTCTGACTCGAAAAGCAGTAAAATAAGGAAAAGAACGAAAGAATACTTACGAAGGGTCCCCGAATGCTAATCCCGATTCCAAGAACTCAGGTATGAAACAATGGTTTCAACTTAGAGCTCTCAAAATCAGAATTCTAGTGAGAAATGCAATGGGGGTGGATGGGTATATATAGTTTTCGGGTAACCGTTAAGATCGTTTCATGTAAACCGTGCTTTAATCGCAACCGTACATGTGTCGGGACCTTATGGTGGCTAGAAATGATCCTTATCTTCATGACTAAGCATCTTAGAACATGTGGTGGAGGATCAAGCATGTGCAAACAGGCTGTTAGAAACTCTGCATCTGGTCTGGACTTGGCTAGCGCACCGCTACACTAAAAGTGTAGCGCACCGCTAGGCCAAAGTTTGGCAGAATTACACTTTTGGTCCCTGTCTTGAAAACAGCCCATTTTCGACACGTTTAAGGCCCGTTAACCCCATTTCAAAGCTCTAAAATGAAGTTAAAGTATAGGGAACTTAAAATGTGCTCAAAAATATCTCGGATGTCGGTTCGTTTGGCCGTACGAACGCGATGTTCGCTTAATTACGACGGAATGCGCATAAGCGCGAAAAACGAACCAAATGACGCGACGAATGGATTTTTCTTATGGCGAACACTAAAATATAATGTAGTCATGCTTACATAAATTTTTGGGTGTCCGGATGTATTCAGAACGTAAGTTACGCGCAAAAATGCAAACTTGTGCACTTTTTGACACTTTTAGTCCCTGAATGATCCAAAAGTTTATTTTAGCACACCGAACCCCTCAAAGCCTATTTCTAAGCTATATAAAGGATATTTATGGTGTGTTTAACTTATGGTCATGTTCCAGAATGTCTGTTACAGTTCAAATTGGCATACTTTCGCAGTTTGTCAACTTTAGTCCCTGTAAGCGATTTAACTTTGATTTTGCCATACCGAAGCCTTCAAAACTTATTTCTAAGTTATGTAAAGGTTATTTAAGGTATGTTAAGCCTATGTCACTATTCCGGAGTGTTTGTTGCATTAAACTGGTTATATTTACGCATCGGTGCGCGTATAACCTTCCAGAAAGCTATTTAGAGTTTGAAATAGAACAAAAATTGATATGTGCAAATGATACACATATTTTTTTTTACAAATACCAAGTATGAAATACAATATTTCATTGCTACAGTATTTGTGTGATGGCCGTGGAGGCACAGGTGTTACAGTCCACAGCTGTACCTGTAGATCTGCAAGCATGCAGTAGTGTGTTAACATAAAGTTGGCGAGTTCATAGTTTATCAGTGTTGTTCCAAAAATGTAAGTTGTTAACTTACTCTGTTTTTATAAAACATGTCATGGGGAGCTACCGTACCTTTTTAAGCTACTAAACCCGTGCCATACCGAAACTAACTGTGGTTATGTTTAATGCCCCGCGTCAATATCTATCATCATTGACTAGTGCCCAGGCATACTAGTTCACGCCTGTCCTCTGTGGCACGGTGTGAGGTTTATTAAACCTAATTGCGTTATTCAACTAATATCCCGTTCGCCATTGGCCCAACGATTAATCGGTATAAAATGTGTAGGGACTTTCAGATAGAGTTCCGTCTAGTTCGCTTAAGACATGTAGTATAAATAGTAAATTAACAGGTTGTCCCACACAAGGAGACAAGGTTTCCCGTATCCCACACAAGGAGATAGTTGTTGTTTATTCCGTTCCTAATCCACCGTGAATAAATGCTTTTATAAAAAGTGTGAACTCACCTTAGCTTAGCTCGGTAGATTATATTACTTGAGCTAGTATGGTCAACCACGTCCTATTATGGTTACCATTTAAGAGTTAGTGTGTGTGCTCACGAGGAAACATGAATCCTACACGTATCTAGAACGTAGCATATTTTATCATACAATACTAATTATCGTGCATGCATCTATCACGACATCGCTTAGCGACAACACAAGTGTCACCAAAGATTTAAAATACCCTTCAACAAAAATTCAGCAATATAGTGCATTTTCGGACAGTTTTCGGAGTGTTTTCCGGAGTAGTTCATGAACAGCAAAATTCCCAAAACATTACAGGACGTGTTAATCAGAGCATCGACTATTGTATAAAAATTTGGTGACCAAACTCCTTACGGATTTTCCGTGACAAATCTTGCGCCAAACAGTGATCAGATTCGTCGTAATCTGAGTCTGTTTGCCGAATTATTTATTTAAAAATCTACGTTTATCCGATTGACACAAAACCAATGACAAAATCACTTAATCAAGCAAGGGCATCTACAGTAAAGTTTTCACGTCTAAAAAGTAAACACACACCAAGTTATGACATGAAACGTGAGCTGTATTTTTTGCAGAAAAACGCTGCTTTAATTGCTGAAACGAAATAATTTGTTTAAAATAGCAAACGATGTCGAAAAATCATGATTCCAGCTCCATTAGAAGCATATTTCGAAATAGCACGTTATAGACTCAAGAAAATCTAGTTTTCGTTAAATTATGACCCGGTTACAGCCAACTGAAGTTGGCTGAATTCGTTGGCCAGATTTCCTATTTCAGCTCTTGGTGACATTAAACGAGTTTTCGAGTTTACTTGACATGTTTTAGCGATTATAGGAACATAATCAAACATTCACAGCAGTTTAATAGTTAGTTATATCAGATTCTTCATACTAAACATCAAGATCATCGAGAATATCAAACCCGAATCCATACTAATGTCTTTACACGCATAATCAATATCACTAAGCATCAAACTTGACTATTATGAATCCTATACCACAAGCTATCATCCTACCATCAAGGATCCAGAAGTTACACCCAAAACGCAGCCAAAATGTATAATAAAAATCATGCACAAACATCTCTAATCATCACAAAACACCAGATCTAACCCGTAAACAAAACCCTAGCGGCACAACCAACCCATTTTCAAGTATAACATCGACAACCATGCTCTCTTGCAACCCTATCATACACATATTATTAAAAAACAGAAAGCACTCAACATAGATTATAAAACGCAACTACTAATCGAGGGTTTTACAACCTAAAACTTATATAAACCGAAGGAACTATTATCAAAACTTAATGTACACATACCTAGCGATTAAGAGGAGAGTACAAAAGAGTTTTGAAACCGAATTATGGAGGAGCACTTGGGTCTAACTTTACGTCGGCAGAAGAGAGGGAAAAAGAGGCAGTGGTGTTCGATCCCAAAATAATGTAGGTGATGTGTGCTAAACAGAATATTAAAATTAACTACTTTAGACTCTCTAAGCTAGACACTAAAAAGCTTTAAAATCTAGACTCGACCTAAACCACACAATTGGCAGGTGTACCGATCACTATAGTATGACCTAAGGAAGTCTGGATATCGAACCACGAGACTCTACTAATCACGCTAACTAGACTCTAACAGACTCTGACAGACATGACTCAAACTGTTTAATAGTTTTTTTTTTTTTGGGGGGGGGGGGGGGTTACTGAAATTTTAAGGAAATCTATTAAACTAATTATTAAACTAGGACTATGCTAATACGAATTAATATAAAGACTTTTCTTATATGATGATGAAGACCACCTAGACAAGAATCCTGGATTGATTTTAAGAATTTACCAATTAAGTTAACTGCATGTTTTATGGAACCGGGATCTTGTGATACTAAACCTATTAAGACACCAACTAAGCCCCTCAACCCCTCTCGAGGTGAAACTTATGGTACTACCTAGGCCGTTAATCCTACCCGTTATTAGACTTACTTCCGGTTATCTAATTATTGTGTAAGTACCCTAATATTGACCTACTCTTTTCCAATTATAGGTCTAGGGTAGTTTGAATTTATTAACTTGACTTGATAGACTAATAAACTGACGGGGCAACTAAGGCACGACTTTTTCCAAAGACTGTCTAAAGCAATTCGTCGGGTAAGATCTACCAATAGCCCCTCACCTTCCAGCTATTAGGACTAGTAGAATACTGAAATCTAGAAAATTATTAACTATTACTTCTAAGGTTTAATGGCCAATTCACCCTAAAGGTCAAAGACACAAGGTCAAAGATCTAGCATGAACCTATTCCGTAGGAGACAACCACCTAGATTCACACGAAGCAGTTGATAATAATTAACCAAATTAAAGTACGCATACACACCAAATTAATAAACCAAACTTCTTACTAAACACAATTAATCCATAAAAACATGTAATTAACGAAAAAGGTTCAAACTTTATTCAAATCCATTCATCATAGTCTAGGCGGTTTAAACGTTTAGCCAAGCATGTTAATCAATGAAAACAAAACAAAGTTGTTCAAATAGGAATTCATGGTTACAAGTTTTGAAAGAGAGAAATCAAACAAGCAAGGAACTAAAGAACCCGTGCAAGTCTTCAATCTTCAAACCGAACTGGAACCAATGATTCCCGTGATCCAAGCTCTTCAAACGCAACACTTTGATCTCCAAAATAAGCTTCTAGACTTCACAAATTCATAACTAGGGTTTTTTTTGAAGTTTTATAATGATTATATATATTTTTCCACACCAACCCTTGAACTATTTCGAAGAAAACTGCCAGCTACGTCCTCTGGCGGGGCGCGACCCATACAGGGAATGGGTCGCGGGGCGCCACCTTGTTCCCTTAATCGCTTAATTCCTTCAGTCTCTCTCCGGCCACGAGAGACTTGTCACGGGGTGCCAGAGACTCTTTTTTTCAGCTACCGATCTTTCCAACGCGTCCCGAGACTTAACGTTTCAATATTTTGGCTCGTTTTACTCAGTTTCCAGCAAATTTAAGCATCAAGACCTGCGAAACATGAGTGGATCAATAGTATGCACATTCTAACGAAAACAAAACTAAAAATAATGAAAACTATACAAACTTTACACAAATAAAAGATGTATTTTGCAATACATCAAATATCTCCACACTTACTCTTTTTTCGTCCTCAAAAAAGAATTATGCAACGGAATCAAAGATGAATAAATACTTGGATAAGAAACTATTTAAATTTTGTTAAAATCAAAGCTTGTGTTAGCCGCGATTGCAAATATACTTGTCCCTTTAAACCCAAATCCGGTCTTAAACCCCTTATCATACGAATTTAGTTTAAGTGTGGTCAATCTACCTAGGGTCTCACGCTAGAAGCTACGGTCCACCTAATCCCGCCTCAAGCTTATAGAACAAAAGGAACGATCACTGGACCAATTCCTAACTGTTTTATATAAAAAACAAAAGAATTCAAAATCAAATTTTTTTCATTTTTCTTTTTTTTTCATGACTAAAAATTCTAACGGTTTTGACTTATAACGGCATTCTTTATACTCTTATTGGCGGTTTCAATTTTCCATTTTCCCAGATGAAAACCCACTAGTAGACCGACAATTAAGGTAATATTAACTCAAAGGGACCTAAAACCAAACCCGGGCCTATTCACATATCCCTAACTAGACACAAGCTCGATTTATTTTAATCTCATATTATTATTATTTGAACCCGAGCAAAAACTCATCTTTTCTATCATTTTCCGTATTAATTTTGCAAATTTCTTTATTCGAAAGACATTTTCTAATTTTTCAATTTTTTTTTGAATTTTTAAAAATTTCATAATAATTTGTTTTTTTATATTTTATTTTTCATATTTATGACTCGACTATTACTACTATTTACATGTATCCCATCCCCACACTTAAAGATTGCATTGTCCCTAATGCAAGAACGGAAATACGACTCAACTAACTACCTAAATTACCACTAAACTAAGAAAACTAAAAACCAAATAAAATAAAAATGCAAAATATACAAGTGGAAAAATGACTTAGCTGATCTGAATATGTGAGACTATCAAAGTGCCAGTCAATTCCACATATGCCCTCCAATCCGTACGCGCTCAACAAACAATTCCTAACTCGGACACGCTAACAGAAGCGGCAACCAATACCAACCTAATCAAGCAAACACCAAACACTAGCAAAAGATAATATATATAATACTAAGTGTTAGTGCAAACATCCACAAACCCAAACGTCAACCATCCCCAGAAACCCAACCAACCTGTTTAACGTATTTAAGTACAGACCAACAAACGAGGATCAAAACAACATAAAGATAAAAATAAACAAAAGATATGAACTATCAGCATCGCTGCATCCTCGCCCTACTCCTCGTCAGACTCCTCATCACTCGCCTGCATCCCACTGGGCCCTGCCTCAGATTGCTGCCAAGAAGGCGATGGTTGCAACTGAAAATTCTGCATCAGAACCAACATACCATCGTCTAGCCTCCTCTGCCCTGCCACCATCTCCTGCCTAAACCCACTAATCTGATCATCAACATACATACGCAAGTCACCGAAACCCGCCTGCATAGAATCATATAACGAATCCAAGGTAAGTGGATCGGGTCGTGGCTGCGCTAATGGGTACTGCCTAGCAGGAATATCCTGACGAATACGGGGAATACAGGGCCTCTGATAACGCGTAGCAACCGCACCCTGCATAGCCTCCGCAACACCTGAACCAGGCGGAGGCTGAACCTGTGGACCCTCTCGTATCGGCTCCCAAGTAATCGGGTCAGTGTGTGCTATAATCCCAGCAGACTTCAAATCCCTAACACTCATAAATCAAGGACCTGGTCCCTCCTTCATCCTATCTTTCGGGTACCTCTCAAACACACCTAAGCTCTCGGCTAACCATGTCACCAACGACCCACAGTAAATACGGGCACCATCACCACCTCTTCATAACCTCTTCATAGATAATGCAAACACATTCGCCAAGTTGGCTGGCCTCTGCTCCACCATACACATCAAACAGAATAAACTCACCTGATTAACCTTGTTGTCCCCATGTCCTCTACCAACCAGAGTCACTGCTAGAATTTTGTGGATATAACGAAGAACTGGGTCGGTAATACACTAGCAACTGCCCCTGTAGAGTATGGCACCCTCGATATGGTGCTCCAAAATCTCGCTAAATCACTCGACTGAACACAGAACCCACGCTGCTTCTTAAACACTCCCTGCAGACTAGTGATAAGAAGAATATTGCGTGTAAAACTGATTTGCCACTGCAAACTCAGGCACTGTCATCTCATAAGACCTCCTACCCAAGGCAAAGAATATTGCACCTTTTTCATTAAAACTCCTTTGCTTATAATCGAATGTAGAGTGAAACTCCAACGTGATTTCCTTGTACTGTCGCACGTCACAGTCCAACACTCTCCTACATTTTGGCCCTAACAACTGTTCCACCCGGGCCCTTGCCCCTAAACGATCCAACACCTCCCAATCAATCCTCCTATACGGCAGCAGCTCTACCGTATACAAAGT
Source organism: Helianthus tuberosus (assembly GCA_030545235.1). Taxonomy (NCBI): domain Eukaryota; kingdom Viridiplantae; phylum Streptophyta; class Magnoliopsida; order Asterales; family Asteraceae; genus Helianthus; species Helianthus tuberosus. Next base: position 110,427,501 of record CM060412.1, on the reverse strand, counting down.
AGCTAACCTCTGGGACTCCCCCGAATTAATCTCAAACTGTAAAAGAGGGCTATCTAAAATGCTTTGACGTGGACCATGAGGGAGTCCCGGTCCCATATACTCAACAACCCTGCTGTATTCTGGCCGTTGTTGCACTGGTTCCGGTTGAACTTGCTGAACCGGTTCGGGCTCCCTAATCACTGGGCCCCCTCTCGAGCGAGTATCTGGGCCTCGTTTCCTACTGGGCCGACTGGATGATCCTGCGCCTGACATTCTGCAAAACAATTCAAGAATGGCAAGACAAAGCAAACAGGATATTAGTAACAAACTATTTTTGGTATTTTTGAATTTTTTCATTTTTTGTATTTTTGAAAATTTTTTTCTAAAAATTAGAATAGCCGTATAGCATTTCATTTGCGACTTAATTCTAAAAATAAAGTTGAATTAAAAACAAACGGGCTACCTTTTACAATTGCTAATTAGTAACTAAACTTGCCCAAATTTTAATTTAGTACGGGCGAGCCTAGTTAACTTGTACGTGCAAGTAAACCCAAAAAATGACTAAGCTAGATTCGAAGTAGACTAAAAATGACTAAAAACGACTAAAACTAGGACTCAATGTACACTACCCTCTCCCGGCACTTTAATTGTCCTCAATTAAACGCTAGTGCCTACCAAACCGACATTGACGTCCAAACTTGCTTAAAATCAGCCATGTATTAGTTTAAAACAAATTTTAGCGTCGAAAAATGCAGCCTAGTTAAAGAAGGTTTTTATCTATGCAAAAATTTCGGTTCAATAATGCAAGTTTGGCACTTTAGGCGTCAATGTATTCCAAACCAAACAGAATTCAGCAAATCAAGTTCCCAAGTCCAACCCGACAATCATCTACACCCCGAAACCAAACCACAAACCAAACCAACATTGAGTGTAAACCGAACTAAAGTTGAGAACTTTAGTAACGCATTAGTGAAACGGGTCAAAACAGTGAGTAAGTCTGATGTTTAGCTCAAAAATTACCCAACCGAATCCCCACACTCAATTTTGGCTAACCCTGGACTAGGATGAAGTAAACATTGGCATCAAGTCCCAACCCGAACCATCCGCAACCTATTTACTGCTGAAATGCCCAAACCATACCCAACCCGCAACCTCATTCTACCAAAACATGAACTAGACACTAAACTAAATAAGAAAACTAACCCTAAAAATTTATCACTAATCTAATTAAAAACTAAAATACTGACTCAAAATACATAATTTACAGGAGACATACCTTGGATTCGTGAGAAACAAGAAGAAAAAGAAAGATTTTTGGTTGAACTTTAACTCCAAAGCAAGAACCCGATTTAATGGTGAAAGATGGTGGAATATTGGTAGAATCGGTGGTTATAAAGGTTATAGATGTAATGGTGAGGTGATATTAGGTGATAATGGAGGTTTAGCGGTGAGGAATGGTGGAAGATTGGGGGTTATCGGCGCTTTGGAGAAGAAAGGTTAGGTTGAAACTTTAACTTTTGGGGTTTAAAGTTGAGTCGGCTGTAGATACGGCATCTGGCGGGCCGCGACAAACTCAAGGCTTGAGTTGCGCCCCGCCACCGATTGAAAAAACGATGAAAATCATTATGTTCTGGCAGCCCGCGACTTGAGCAGCTCAGTGGGTCACCACCCGCCAGTGGGCATTTTTCACAGAAAGGATTGTAAAATTTTGGTTTCCATGCCTTAGAATTTTTTTTTTGACTTTTTCCCAAACCACCAAAATCCATCCTTAAATTTTTTCTAAGTTTGAAACTTACCTGGAACCTCATTTTTTCTCGCAATTTCCTTCAAATCCTCGGTAGTGCGTTCCTGCAAATAACTCAAAACACAAACAAAGACCCGAAAAACTACCAAAAATACTGTTAGAAAACAAAAGGGACACAAATAACGAATCTTATACAAACAATACAAAATGTACACTTGGGTTTTCACCCAAAACACTAAGTGGTGGCTTTTGGTGGGATTTCGAAGGAGTTTCCTCCATCTCGTTATTATCTATCGCTCCTCCAATATAGTGCTTCAAACGGTGGCCATTTACCTTCCAACTTCGGCCATCAGACTCATCCATAATCTCAACCGCTCCATACGGAAACACGTAATGAACCATATACGGTCCCGACCACTTCGACTTCAAATTTCCCGTAAACAACTTCAATCTCGAATTGTAGAGAAGCACTCTATCACCCTTGCTAAATTCTTTGATCTTCCTTAACTTGCGATCATGTAAAGTTTTCGTTTTCTCCTTAATGCCCAAAGATCGAGCATAGGCCGCATCCCTAAGCTCCTCTAGCTCATGGATTTGAAAGAAACGTTCCCTAGCGGCTTCCGTCATATCAAGATTAACGGTTTTTAACGCCCAAAGTGCTCGGTGTTCTAGCTCCACGAGAAGATGAAAAGCTTTTTCGTAGACGATCCTAAATGGTGTGGTTCCTAAGGGTGTTTTGTAAGCGGTTCGAAACGCCCACAGTGCATCATCAAGCTTGTTGGACCAATCCTTTCTATTCTTTCCAACGGTTTTCTCTAAAATACGTTTTATACCGTGATTCGCGTTCTCCACTTTACCACTCGTCTGTGGATGGTACACGGTGGACAAACGATGAGTGACTACGTAGCGTGCAAGCAACTTTTCTATCAATGCATTGCAAAAGTGAGTACCACGGTCACTGATTAAAGCTTTAGGTGTACCAAAGTAGGAAAAAAGTTTCTTGAGGAAACTCAATACTACTCGGGCTTCATTCGTAGGAAGAGCTTGAGCCTCAACCCACTTAGACACGTAGTTGATTGCCACAAGTATATAACGATTCCCTTTTGAGACGGGAAAGGGTCCCATGAAATCTATGCCCCAAACATCAAAAACCTCCAACACTTGGATTGGGTTTTGAAGCATCTCATCTTTGGCTGAAATGTTACCGGTTTGTTGACAAGAATCACAAGTTTTCACGAACTCCACGGCATCACGAAGTACGTTAGGCCAATAGAAGCCACAATCAAACACCTTTTGTGCGGTGGCGTATGCACCATGGTGGCCTCCCGTTAGACCTTCATGCACATGTTTAAGGATATTCAACCCCTCCTCTCGCGACACACAGCGCCTAAGTATCCGATCTCCTCCAATTCTAAAGAGAAACGGATCATCCCACACATACTTCCTCGACTCACTAAGGAACTTCCTTCTTTGTTGCGTAGTCAATCCCTTTACAATGTTACCACTCGAAAGATAATTCTCTAGATCACAAAACCATGGCAATCGCTCCTTCTCGGCTTCTACAAACTCAATCAACTTGTGAGGAAATGTATCTCCTATCTCCTCCTCACGAATCTCCTCTCTCCTAGGGTCTTCTAAATGTGAAAGATGATCGGCTGCTATGTTTTTGGCCCCTCTCTTATCTCTAATCTCGATGTCGAACTCGGAGAGCAATAGAATCCACCAAATAAGTCGGGGTTTAGCGTCTTTCTTTTGGAAAAGAAAATGTAACGCGGAATGGTCAGTGAAGATATAGTCTTGGATAGCACAAGGTACGAGCGAAATTTGTCGAACGCGAAGACTACGGCTAAAAGTTCTTTCTCTGTGGTGGTGTAGTTCTCTTGAGCATCATTTAACGTTTTGCTCGTGTAGTAAATAGGGTGGAAGTGCTTGTCCTTTCTTTGTCATAATACCGCTTCAACGGCATAGTCACTCGCATCACACATGAGCTCAAACGGCAAGCTCCAATCGGGCGAGATAAGAATAGGTGCACTCACAAGCTGTTCCTTCAAAAAGTTGAAGGCCTTAAGACACTCCTAGTCAAAGACAAATGGAACATCTTTCTCTAGAAGATGGGTCATGGGGTGAGTGATTTTAGAGAAATCTCTAATGAAGCGTCTATAGAAGCCCGCATGACCGAGAAAACTTCGAATCGACTTTACGCTAGTGGGCGGAGGCAACCTGCTAATGATATCTATTTTCACACGATCCACCTCTACTCCATCCCTCGAGATCTTATGTCCTAAAACAATACCTTCAGTCACCATGAAGTGACACTTTTCCCAATTCAGCATTAGCTTCGTCTCAACACACCTCTTTAACATCCTCTCAAGATTCCTCAAACACTCATCGAGCGAGTTACCATAGACCGAAAAATCGTCCATGAAAACTGTCACGACCCCCGGTCCAGTTTCCCGGTCCGGAAGCCGCGGGACAGAAAACCTGTGGTATTAGTATTTAATTTGGCAACGGAAATATTAGCAGGATCGTTAAACTGAAAATGCCCAATTATTTTATTTCACATTTTGGGACACCCCGTAGTTTACAATAAAGGAATTTCACTAGGAAACCCCTTGGTTACAAAAACATGTTTATTTATTTTACAGAGCCACTTCCTTCAAGCTGTAGTGCTACGCAGCACTTTTTCTGGTTCACGTTAAATCACCTGAAACATGTTTAAAAAGATTTTATCAGCGGGGAAATACTGGCGAGTCATTCAATTTGTACAAAAAGACACATTGTTATAATTTACAGTATTAAGAGCGATTACAATGTTTATATATCAACCAATAACCCCAAATCGGTATTTGTCACTCGACCCGATTCTGTGACTATGGTCATATCACCCATTGGCTAACCCGTTGTCCAATGGTGAAGATTATCAAGTAATGTATACAAAACCCCACATACCGGCAGTAATTGAAGATTACAAAGACTTAATCCCTGTAATTATAACTTTTAAAACAAATAGGGTTTTGGAAATAACTTGGTAAAAAGAGAATGACTCATATTGCAAGTTTAGTTGGACATAATTTTGCCTACTGATTAAGCCTGGTAACCTAGTTAAATAACGCAAATGAAACTAGGTTAGTAACTTAATACAACATTTACGATATGCTCACGAAATCAAAACCCTCACAACGAATGACAAAGTATAGCCCGAATTTGGGCAGCACTTAAACATCCATCGGATCAGTTTCAATCGATCGGACATTGTATCATAGCAGTGATCGAGTTATTACCCTATAATCGTAGCAGCGTTTCGATACTTAAATCTATGAAATTGAGCAGAATATTTTGTTTTTGAAGAAGTTTTACGAGCACAGATGAAAGCCCCAGGCACGTCCTATTTATAGCTGAAAATTGAGTCTCTAGCGGCCTGCGTAAACCTGAAGAGAATCTTACGCGGCCCGCGAGGGCCACCCTAGCTACGGCTAGAGTTGCCGTATCACACCCTAGGTCTGCCACATGTCTGACACGTGGCCTAAAACTTATCCGTCGCATTTCCCAACTGTCGCGCCCTGCGTAAACTTTCCTTAAGTCTTACGCGGCCCGCGACAGAACAAAAAAAATTGAATTTCTTGATTTTTCACAAGGATTAGGGTTTTAGGGGTCCGGGTTTCTACTTACGAAGTGTTGTGGGACGTTTTTGCGGGTCCTTACAAAAACCTCCATGGAACTCTCAATCATATCCTGGAATATGGCAACCATGCACCGCTGAAAGGTAGCTGGATCGTTACACAGCCTAAATGACATGCGTCGGTAAGCATATGTGCCATAGGGGCATGTGAAGGTGGTCTTATCCTGATCCTCTGGGGCGATGAGGATCTGGAAGTACCCAGAAAAACCGTCGAGAAAACAATAGAATTGTTGACCCGCGAGACACTCCAACATCTGATCGATAAAGGGCAATGGGAAGTGGTCCTTTCTGGTGGCATCATTCAACTTTCGGTAGTAGATGCACACTCGCCAACCCGTGACCGTACGAGAAGGGATAAGCTCATTCTTGGAATTCATGACAACGGTCATCCCTCCCTTCTTAGGGACAACCTGAGTGGGACTAACCCATGGCGAATCTGAGATGGGATATATCATCCCGACATCTAGGAGTTTTAGAACCTCCTTCTTTACAACATCTTGCATGTTGGGGTTGAGGCGTCTTTGAGGTTGCACCACCGGTTTGAAATCATCCTCCATGAGTATCCGGTGAGTACAATAAGAAGGGCTTATTCCCTTAATGTTGGACAACCTCCATGCAATGGCCTCCTTGTTGGCCTTCAACACCTCCAACAACCTCAACTTCTCTCCATCCTCCAACTTTGATGAGATGATAACGGGTAGCTCGGACCCCTCCCCTAAAAAGGCATATTCTAAATGAGATGGAAGGACTTTAAGCTCTAAGGGTAGGGGTTGGGTGGTGTCATCACTAATGGCTAACGCTTCAGGAATCAAAGCGATCCCCTCATCTTCAACTTCATCCAATCTCAATGACTCCTCCTCTACTTTCTCTCCTCCTAGTAAGTCGCCCCACTAATGTACTCTAGACAATGGTGAACACATGAGATGAATGAGTTCAAGAAATAGACGGACTGGCAAGGACCCCTATAATCATCGGAACCACTCGGGTGGTTCATGGAACGATCTATCTTAAAGGTGACTCATGTGTAATCTTACCATCGAATACGTCTATGAGGGCTTTAGCGGTACGCAAAAACAGACGACCAAGTATGATAGGAACATGTCCTTACATCCTCCCCACCTTATTTAAATCTCTTCCTCGAGATTTATTGAAACAGGTAAGGGTACTTTCGCTTCATTTCCGATTCCAGCTCCCATGTATACTCAGGTCCTCTTTTCGAATTCCACTTTACTTTGACCAATACCAGTCTTTTATGTTTAAGGAATTTGACCTTTCTGTCTTTTATTTGAAGAGGTTTCTCTACGAATTTCAACTTTTCATTTAACTCTACGCCTTAAAGAGGTACTACCAGGGATTCATCAGAAAAACACTTCTTGAGATTAGATACATGAAACACGTCATGTACCCAGGCTAATTCTTCTGGTAGTTGTAGGCGATAGGCAACTGGTCCTATCCGTTGGATCACTGGGAATGGTCCTATATACCTTGGACTTAGCTTTCCCTTCTTATCGAACCGAACTACCCCTTTCCAAGGAGAAACTTTCAAGAGTACCTTGTCTCCAATTTGAAATTCTAATGGCTTGCGTCGATTGTCTGCATAACTCTTCTGGCGATCTCGAGCCGTCTTCACTCTTTCCTTGATTTGAGTTATCTTGTCGGTGGTTTCTTGCACAATTTCGGGACCTGATAACTGACTTTCTCCTATTTCTGCCCAGCATACTGGAGTTCTGCACTTTCGTCCATACAGTGCCTCAAATGGGGCAGCATTGATGCTTGTGTGATAACTATTGTTATAGGAGAATTCTATTAGGGGTAAATGATCATCCCAATTTCCACCGAAATCTATTACACATGCCCTAAGCATGTCTTCCAGGGTTTGGTTCGTCCTTTCACTATGTCCATCTGTTTGGGGATGGTATGCAGTACTTAAATTCAGCCGGGTCCCCATTGCTTCTTGGAAACTTGTCCAGAAATGCAAAGTGAACCGACTATCCCTATCTGACACAATGGAGAGTGGGACTCCGTGTAGTGATACTACCTCATCTACGTATAACTTAGCCAATTTTTCCATGCTAAAGGTTTCCTTCATTGGCAGGAAATGAGTTGATTTGGTTAATCGATCTACAATTACCCAGATTGCATCGTTACCTTTCCTGGTTGTGGGCAACTTAGTAACAAAATCCATTGTTATTAATTCACATTTCCATACAGCCATTTCTAATTGTTGAAGTAACCCTGAAGGTTTCTGGTGTTCTGCCTTAACTTGTGAACAAGTTAGACACTTAGAAACGTATCTAGCTATGTCCTTTTTCATTCCTATCCACCAGAAGTTATTTCTTAAATCTTGGTACATCTTATTATTACCAGAGTGCATGGTATACCTAGATTTATGGGCTTCCTCTAAAATCTTATCTCTTAAATTTCCTTGCCTAGGTACCCAAATTCTTTTCTTATGAAATCTCCAACTTCCATCAATCCCTTGCTCTAATTCCTTTATCCGTCCTTTCATTCCTTCAGCATCATCCTTGGTTGTTGTTTCCTGAACGTTATTCAGTTGTTCCATTAAATCTAATTGGAGATTTAATCTAAGAGCAGGAACTCGTCTTTGTTTCTCATGGTACTTACGACTTAGGGCATCTGCTACTACATTTGCCTTTCCTTTGTGATATAGAATATCACAGTCGTAATCACTTAAAATTTCCATCCATCTCCTTTGCCTCATGTTTAACTCTTTTTGCCCAAATATGTACCTTAAACTCTTATGATCTGTATAGATTGTAAACTTACTTCCGTACAAATAATGTCTCCAAATCTTAAGGGAAAAAATTATTGCTCCTAATTCTAAGTCGTGGCTCGTATAATTTTCCTCGTGCTTTTTCAACTGTCTTGATGCATACGCAATTACCTTTTTGCGTTGCATTAGTACACATCCTAATCCCAACTTAGAAGCATCACAATAAACTTCAAAATCTTCTGTCCCTTCTGGTAAAGCAAGAATTGGGGCATTTGTTAATCTTTGTTTCAAGATTCTAAAGGCTTCTTCTTGCTTAGGTCCACATTCAAACTTAACTGTTTTACAGGTTAGCTTAGTTAATGGAACAGCTATCTTAGAAAAGTCTTTAATAAAGTGCCTATAATACCCAGCTAATCCTAGAAAACTTCTAACTTCGGTAGCTGATTGTGGGACCTTCCACTTTGTGATTGATTCTATCTTGGAGGGATCTACGTGAATACCTTCGTGATTTACCATGTGTCCTAAAAATTGCACCTCCTGTAGCCAAAATTCACACTTCGAGAATTTGGCGTAAAGCTTTTCCTTCCTTAACAAAGTTAAGAGTGCATGTAGGTGCTCACAATGCTCGTCCTGGCTTTTGGAATAAATAAGTATATCATCGATGAAGACAATTATGAATTTATCCAAATACGGTTTACATATCCTATTCATCATGTCCATGAATACTGCAGGGGCATTTGTTAGTCCAAATGGCATGACTGTAATCTCGTAGTGACCATACCTAGTCCTAAAAGCAGTTTTAAGTATGTCTTCTTTTTGTACCTTCAATTGATGACATCTAGAGCGCAAATCTATCTTAGAGAAATATCTAGCTCCCTGAAGTTGATCAAAGAGATCATCAATCCTAGGTAATGGGTATCGATTCTTAATTGTAACCTTATTCAATTCCCTATAATCGATACACATTCGCATCGAACCATCCTTCTTTTTCACAAACAACACCGGTGCTCCCCACGGGGATGAACTAGGTTGTATGAATCCTTTGCTTAGTAATTCATCTAACTGCTTGTTCAATTCTAACATTTCGGTGGGTGCTAACCGATAAGGTGCCTTAGCTATCGGTATAGTTCCAGGAATTAGATGAATTCTAAATTCTACTTCCCTATCTGGCGGTAATCCAGGTAATTCTTCGGGAAATACATCCGGGTATTCTGATACTACTGGAATTTTCTTAAGTTCCTTATTTTTAGTGTTAATGATTACTGAAATCATATACACTATTCCTTGTTTTCATTCATAACTAGAAACTTTCATTATTGAAATGAACTTCATTGGCTTACGTGGTTTATCTCCTGTAACCATAATTACTTCCCCTGCGGGTGTATGAATTTCTATGGAATTCTTATCACAAAGGATTCGAGCATGGTTGGCTACTAACCAATCCATTCCTAATACGACATCGAATCCAACTAAATTCATAGGTAGCAGGTTTGCAGAAAATTTATGTCCTGAAAGTTCTATCTTCCCTTCTTGGAGAACCTTATCTATTTTGTCAGAATTACCATCTGCCGTTTCTATCGTAAAAACTTGTCTAAGTTTGGTTATAGGTAGGTTAAGAGCTTGACATAACGAAGTATTTATGAAACTTTGGTTTGCACCAGAGTCAAATAATACTTTTGAGTAGATATCATTTACAAGAAATGTACCAGCTATCACATCGGGAATCAGTTCTACTTCTTGCGTGGTTAGCTGGAAGGCTCTTGCATTTTTCTTATTAGTAGCTCCATCAGTCGTTTTTGCCTTGTTGTCAGCTGGCTTGACCAATTTAGGACATTCTGGTCTAAAATGTTCAGCTTCTCCGCAATTGTAGCAGATCTTGGTTTTCTTTCTGCATTCCTCCTCTCGGTGCCCTGGTGATTTGCAAAAATTGCAACTTTCATTACATTTTCCAAAATGTTTCCTTTTATAATTTCTGCAGAATGGCGGGGTGGAAGATTGCCAGTTCCCTTTTTCTTGAAAATATTACCCCCTCGGAAACCTTGGGTAATCTTTTGGGCCAATTCCTTTTTCCTGTTTTCTTCTCTTGTGTGCACCAGCCCGTCGGTCAAGGTGTTGGCCAATTCAACCGTGACGACTATTGTACGGGGTCTCGCGGCTTTGACTATGTCGCGAATCTCGCTGATTAGTCCCCAAATATAGCGAGAAATAAGCACCGGTTCTGGCGAAGCCAGGGTTGGTACAATTCTGGCATATCCGAAGAATTTTGAAGTATACCCTCGACAATCAACATCCACCATTCAGTGGTTCAGGAACTTATTCTTCATTTGTTCCTTTTCATAGTCGGAACACAATTTTCTTTCCACCAATTCCTTAAATTCTTCCCAACGTATGGCATAAACCATGTCACTTCCTTTGGCTTGCAGCATCGTGTTCCACCATTCTAGCGCCTCTTCCTTGAAAAGGTGGGATGCATACATAACCTTGTCTTCCTCTGCGCATTTACTTATTTTAATCACTGCTTCGGTCTTTTCCAACCATCGCAGTGTGGCAGTCACCCCTTCATTGCCTGCAAATTCGACTGGCTTACAGGCAAGAAATTCTTTATAAGTGCAACCAGATGTTGAAATTTTCATTTTCTTAAGAAATGGGGCTTGAACCATATTATCGTTATTATTGCCGCCACCATTCACACTGTTGCTGAAATTATCATCGTGATTGCGTTTACTAGGGTTGGCTTGTGAAGGTTCAACAGGGTTTTTAACAGCGGCGACGATTGCAGGGATAGCGTTGGCTATTCCCTGAGCAACGATATTTTCTATATCTTGCCTATTAAGAAATTGGTCTTCATTATTTTGTTCAGATTGGTTAACTTCGTGTGCCGATTGGTTTTCTGCGTTTTCCATCTGAATCATTAACCATATATACAAATTATTATCGCACAATGGATAGCAACTAAACATAATAAGGCAATCACAACACAATTAAGTTAACACACATATAGCCAAAATCGTCGATTTTACGACATTTATATATATATATATATATTTATATAATATTATACATCACTACAAACCCTTTATTTTACAAAAGTTTTATTTTTAGTTATTATTATACAATATTATTATTATTATTATTATATTGTTTTTATATTATTTTTAAACAAAACATTCCACCACCGTCAGCCGGCACTTTCAGAAACGACGCTCCCTCTCGTCGTACTTCCACGTGATGTTTTCCCCCACTTCTCGAATCCGGTTTACTACGTCCACCAGTTCCTCGCCATAACGACGTAATTCGGCCACGTTTTCTGCGCTCATAGGTGGGTATGGAGCAGGTTCAGGATCAAACTGGGGAAAATAAACATTGGGGTTATTAATGAAGTTCTGAAATTGCCAGTCGCTCATCCACCATTCTTCCAGCTGCCCTGTAACAAGTTGGGGTTTGACAATGGGGTCTGGAATAGCAGGTTCCAAATTAATTGGAATTTCAGATTGGGCTGGGAAATTGAAAAGGGTTTCATCGGCTGGTCCGATGAGGTCACAGTTTGCAAGTTTGCGATCAAGCTCCTCCCAATGTGGCATCTCCTAGGTCTGACTAGAGCTTTCCCCTATCTCCTTACCCTTTCCTTTGTCTTTTGGGTCCTCCGTCTTTTTCACCTTTTAGGCAGGTGGCTTCTTCCTTCGTTCGCGTTTCCAGTCCAAGATTCTTCTCTTCTTTTTAGGCTTGGGTTTCTCCTAGGGTTGGGCCTGAAATACTGGTGATTCTTCAGTATCTGCTTGATAGCCGGATTGGGTTCCTGTGGTATCCATATCAGTGGTATGGATAGTAAAATTTTAGAGTGCTTCCGACAGTTCATTCATGCTGTTAGCACACATGAAGAAACACACAAAATTCAAGTTAAAAATTTATTTATTAAATTAAATTTTCACAGAATCACAGAATGGCAATATGGAGAAATTAAGTATTTCTAAATACTTAATTAGCTTAAATCAGTGGCTCTGATACCACCTTTTTTCTGTCACGACCCCCGGTCCAGTTTCCCGGTCTGGAAGCCGCGGGACAGAAAACCCGTGGTATTAGTATTTAATTTGGCAGCGGAAATATTAGCAGGATCGTTTAACTAAAAATGCCCAATTATTTTATTTCACATTTTGGGACACCCCGTAGTTTACAATAAAGGAATTTCACTGGGAAACCCCTTGGTTACAAAAAACATGTTTATTTATTTTACTGAGCCACTTCCTTCAAGCTGTAGTGCTACGCGGCACTTTTTCTGGTTCACAGTAAATCACCTGAAACATGTTTAAAAAGATTTTATCAGCGGGGAAATACTGGCGTGTCATTCAATTTGTACAAAAGACACATTGTTATAATTTACATTTTTAAGAGCGATTACAATGTTTATATATCAACCAATTACCCCAAATCGGTATTTGTCACTCGACCCGGTTCTGTGACTATGGTCATATCACCCATTGGCTAACCCGTTGTCCAATGGTGAAGATTATCAAGTAATGTATACAAAACCCCACATACCGGCAGTAATTGAAGATTACAAAAACTTAATCCCTGTAATTATAACTTTGAAAACAAATAGGGTTTTGGAAATAACTTGGTAAAAAGAGAATGAATCACATTGCAAGTTTAGTTGGACATAATTTTGCCTACTGATTAAGCCTGGTAACCTAGTTAAATAACGCAAACGAAACTAGGTTAGTAACTTAATACAACATTTACGATATTCTCACGAAATCAAAACCCTCACGATGAATGACAAAGTATAGCCCGAATTTGGGCAACACTTAAACATCCATCGGATCGGTTTCAATCGATCGGACATTGTATCGTAGCAGTGATCGAGTTATTACCCTGTAATCGTAGCAGCGTTTCGATACTTAAATCTACGCAATTGAGCAGAATATTTTTTTAAAGAATTTTTACGAGCACAGATGAAAGCCCCATGCACGTCCTATTTATAGCTGAAAATTGAGTCTCTCGTGGTCCGCGTAAACCTGAAGAGAATCTTACGCGGCCCGCTAGGGCCACCTTAGCTACGGCTAGGTCTGCCACGTGTCTGACACGTGGCCTAAAACTTATCCGGCGCATTTCCCAGCTGTTGCGCCCCGCATAAGCTTTCCTTAAGTCTTACGCGGCCCGCGACAGAACAAAAAAATTGAATTTCTTGATTTTTCACAAGGATTAGGGTTTTAGGGGTCCGGGTTTCTACTTACGAAGTGTTGTGGGATGTTTTTGCAGGTCCTTACAAAAACCTCCATGGAACTCTCAATCATATCCTGGAATATGGCAACCATGTACCGCTGAAAGGTAGCTGGAGCGTAACACAACCCAACTGGCATGCGTCGATACGCATATGTGCCATAGGGGCATGTGAAGGTGGTCTTATCCTGATCCTCTGTGGCGATGGGATCTGGAAGTACCCAGAAAAACCGTCGAGAAAACAATAGATATGTTGACTCGCGAGACGCTCCAACATCTGATCGATAAAGGGCAATGGAAGTGGTCCTTTCGGGTGGCATCATTCAACTTTCGGTAGTCGATGCACACTCACCAACCCGTGACCGTATGAGAAGGGATAAGCTCATTCTTGGAATTCATGACAACGATCATCCCTCCCTTCTTAGGGACAACTTGAGTGGGACTAACCCATGGCGAATCTGAGATGGGATATATCATCCCGGCATCTAGGAGTTTTAGAACCTCCTTCTTTACAACATATTGCATGTTGGGGTTGAGGCGCCTTTGAGGTTGCACCACCGGTTTGAAATCATCGTCCATGTGTATCCGGTGAGTGCAATAAGAAGGGCTTATGCCCTTAATGTCGGACAACCTCCATGCAATGTCCTCCTTGTTGGCCTTCAACACCTCCAACAACCTCAATTTCTCTCCATCCTCCAACTTTGATGAGATGATAACAGGTAGCTCGGAACCCTCCCCTAAAAAGGTATATTCTAAATGAGATGGAAGGACTTTAAGCTCTAAGGGTGGGGGTTGGGTGGTGTCATCACTAACGGCTAACGCTTCGGGAATCAAAGGGATCCCCTCATCTTCAACTTCATCCAATCTCAACGACTCCTCCTCTACTTTCTCTCCTCCTAGTAAGCCGCTCCACTAATGTACTCTAGACAATGGTCAACACATGAGATGAATGAGTTCAAGAAATAGACGGAATGGCAAGGACCCCTATAATCATCGGAACCACTCGGGTGGTTCATGGAACGATCTATCTTAAAGGTGACTCATGTGTAATCTTACCATCGAATACGTCTATGAGGGCTTTAGCGGTACGCAAAAACAGACGACCAAGTATGATAGGAACATGTCCTTACATCCCCCCCACCTTATTTAAATCTCTTCCTCGAGATTTATTGAAACAGGTAAGGGTACTTTCGCTTCATTTCCGATTCCAGCTCCCATGTATACTCAGGTCCTCTTTTCGAATTCCACTTTACTTTGACCAATACCAGTCTTTTATGTTTAAGGAATTTGACCTTTCTGTCTTTTATTTGAAGAGGTTTCTCTACGAATTTCAACTTTTCATTTAACTCTACGCCTTAAAGAGGTACTACCAGGGATTCATCAGAAAAACACTTCTTGAGATTAGATACATGAAACACGTCATGTACCCAGGCTAATTCTTCTGGTAGTTGTAGGCGATAGGCAACTGGTCCTATCCGTTGGATCACTGGGAATGGTCCTATATACCTTGGACTTAGCTTTCCCTTCTTATCGAACCGAACTACCCCTTTCCAAGGAGAAACTTTCAAGAGTACCTTGTCTCCAATTTGAAATTCTAATGGCTTGCGTCGATTGTCTGCATAACTCTTCTGGCGATCTCGAGCCGTCTTCACTCTTTCCTTGATTTGAGTTATCTTGTCGGTGGTTTCTTGCACAATTTCGGGACCTGATAACTGACTTTCTCCTATTTCTGCCCAGCATACTGGAGTTCTGCACTTTTCTCCTCACCGACCCTAAGTGTAATCTTACCATCGAATACGTCTATGAGGGCTTTAGCGGTATGCAAAAACGGACGACCAAGTATGATAGGAACTCTCTCATCCGCTTCCATATCAAGAATGACGAAATCGGTGGGAAAAACAAACTTGTCGACCTTAACAAGCAAATTCTCGACAATATCCCTCGGGTATTTCACGGACCGATCGGCTAAAGATAATGTCATACGGGTAGGTGAAAGTTCGCCTAAGTCTAGCTTCTCGTAGAGAGAAAATGGCATCAAATTGATGCTAGCACCTAGGTCGGCTAAGGCTCGAGTATTGGTGTTACTACCAAATAGACATGGAATAGTAAAAATGCCGGGATCAGTGAGCTTCTCCGGAAGCTTATTTAGAACGACTATGAAGCACCCTCCATTCAGTGGAACATTCGACAACTCCCCCAACTTCTCCTTGTTTCTAAGAAGGTCCTTTAAGAATTTCGCATACTTGGGCATAGATTGGAGTGCCTCAATGAAAGGTAGATTAATCTTCAATTGCTTGAAGATATCTAGGAATTGCCCATATTCCTTGGAGTACTTTTGGTTCCTAAGACGTGTAGGAAACGGGACACGTGAATGATCTACGAGTGGAGAAGGTCTAATGTCTACGGGTGGTTTCTCTACTTTCTTCTCTCCTTGAGGTTCACCGGGCTGTGCGGTACTTGCTGGGACTAGCCTCGGTTGCACTTTTGTCGCAACCCCCGCCCCTATCTGCCCGGGAACGGGCGGCCGCGAGACCAGTTTTGGTGGTATCATTTGTTTAACAATTTGGCAGCGGAAATTTCATCAGGACCGTAGTTAGGAAATGTTTTATCAGAGTAAAACCACCATCTTTTATATTAATAATCACATGGGTAAAACCCAAGTTTCTTATTACAACATGTTTATAGGGATAAACCCTATTTTATTGAATTTAAAACATCGTCTTTTAGGTAACTTTTATAGCCACATTTTTCCAAGCCGTCAGTGCTCTCCAGCTGGCTTTCTTCTAATTGGCTTTTACATTTTGTTACCTGAAACGTGTTTTAATTTGTCAGTGGGAAATACTGGTGAGTGAATCCTAGTTTAATCAAGAAGAGTTTTATCAATTAACACAGTATGGAGAGCGATTACAATGTTTACATCTACACAATTACTCATTCAGTACTATTAGTCCTGACTGGTGGGTCATATTACCCATTAGCTAACTCTTTGTCCAATGGCAACGTGTTCCACATTTTGTATACAAAACCCCAACATACCGGCAGCAATTGAAGAATTACAAAGACTCAATCACTGCTTAATCACATTGTAAAATATTTAAGGTTTTGTAAAAACAGTTTACAAAAAGGAGATTACTCACATTGCTGTCTTAGGTTTCCTTTAAGGGTTCCCTGGTGATTATCTATAATTTACACAAATGCACACGTGTTTGTATAATAGCCCATTATTTATATTAATGATACCCTCCCCGAGACGGCATTCCAACGACTATGTCGGGCAGAACCACGACAGCCGTTACGGAACCCTGGATCAATCGGGCAGCGTATCTAATACGTAATCGGGTTATAATACTTACAACGTAGCAGAACTTCATTATCTAGGGGGATATTATACCCTATTATAGTGCCTACTATCATAAAATTCGAGAGAGAAAAAGATTTTGAGCGATTTGAGACTGAAGCCCGAGCTCCCAATTTATAGGGCCTGAAATCGAGTTTTATGCGGCCCACATAAAGTGAGACATCGGGCTACGTGGCCCGCGAGACTCTCTAGGGTAGGCCCTAGCTTGTCTGACTCAGCCTAGCTTCGACACATTGCATGACACGTGGCAGCACCGTGTGCGGCCCTAACTCCTTGCTGTCGCGGCCCGCGTAAGGTCAAGGGGGTGGCTTACGCGGCCCGCCAGAGACCCCTAAAATTTGTTTTTATTTAATTTTTATAAAAATAAAGGTATTCGGGGTCCGTTTTCGCATACGGGGTGTATTTAGGAGCATTTAGGGTCACTTTAAAGGTTCCGGGAGAGCTGCTTTACCTGTGGAGGTAATGAAATACATGACTTTAAATTTTATGCTAGATTTGTTGTCATATCTAGTTGCCTATCTATGTTTAGTTATCTTTAAATATATACACATATAAGTGTATTTTTTTTTTGGGAAATGGGGAGTCCCCGGTAAACTTTTATTAATGAGAAAAACCAAAATTACAAACAAGTGCATTTGTTAAACTAAGGCGACTTGCCTAAGCAACAAACCACCAAAACAAAGAAGACAAACATATCAAAAAAAGAAAACAACAAAGACAACTAAGACTTGACTCCCGACTTCATAAAGCGTGCCATTTCATCGGTCTCGGACGCCACCTCGTCATCTTCATTCATTTTAGTCAACCCATCATAATATTTTCTCATGTTTTCGGACCATGAACTATATTCTTCAATCTTCGGGCGGGTGCTAGTTTCCACAAACTTTTTAACCTTTTCAATCTCATGCTCCCACAACCCAATATCCGTGTCAAAACATTCTTCATCCCGTAGCGTACCAAAACTATTAGTAGTTTTGCATGATGGGCCAGATTGTGATCCAAACTCATTTTTTGAAACGTCATAAAAGCCACTACCATACGTTTTTTGGGCCTTAATTATCGAGTCCACAATCGGCTGCAAAACCGGCTCAAAAATTGGCTTACTTGATAGGCCAGCACTTTGTGGGCCAGCCACACCACCTTGACAGCCCATATCCTGTCCAGTAGCTTTTAACAGTGGAAAATCATTAAGTTTACCAACAAATGGGCCATGTTCAGCACTATTTTGAAGCCCAGCAGCCTTATCGCTGGGCTTCCCTTGACCGGTACCATTACTTGAGCCCAAAACAGGATCCGAAAAACCAGAGTTATGCAGCCCACCCTGTCGAGACGTACCAGGCTCCGAGATAACAGGCCCAGTACTTGTTTTTTTGGGCTGCCAAACCGGCATCTTATCTTTATTTTGGGCCTTCACTTTTTTAATAACCTCCACAAAATCATTTCGGTCTATATTCACTTCACTGCCAGCATTCTTTTTATTTTTATCCATTTCTTTCATTTGAATATTAACCGGCTTTAGACTACATTTGTCACTCGAATGACCAAACACTTCACAACACATACAACATGGCGGTTTCCACTTATACGACAAGTCTAAAAAATAGGACTTACCCGGTATTCCTTCACATGTAGGAAGATTGATTTTGACTTTATCCGGGAGCCCATTTCTTGCATTTGCATCCACCAATACACGTGCAAAGTTTAACGGCCCTTCCTTCGATTCACATCTTTTAAACGTAGCTTGATCAAGCATCAACGGCTTCCCAACACAACTTACAACTTGACCAATGTTCCCACCATTCCATAATCCAAGAGGAAGGTTTTTTATAGCAACCCAAACCGGGACCGTCTTTGGGCTTGGTTTACTTAGAACAACATTCGGATCCCAAACTTGGAGAACAAGAGGAACATTATCAATCAACCACGGATTCCTTTCCAAAACTTTTAACATTCCATCCTCATGATCGAACTTAAAGAAAAAATATCCACCCTTATTAACATTGATAGATTTAAGCCCATATTTGTGCCACATTTTTATCACATTTTCTTTAACAATACGAAACGGCATATTGGCACCAATAAAATAGCCATAGAGTTGAAAAACATTAGAGGCATAAGTGTATTTTTAAGGATACTCTAACTGGATTAGGGGTGTCAGAAATATTTTGGAGGGTTGTTATATCCTCCCCACCTTATTTTAGAACTCGTCCTCCAGGTCTACTAGAATAAGTGTGGATATTTCTTTTGCATTTCTGATTTAAGCTCCCATGTGTATTCTGGTCCTCTTTTAGAGTTCCACTTCACTTTGACCATAACTAATCTCTTGTGCTTGAGGTTCTTAATTTTCCTGTATTCAATCTGTAGAGGTCTTTCTACAAATTTTAACTGTTCATTTACCTCTATATCCTTAAGAGGTACTATTAGTAATTCATCAGCTAAGCATTTCTTGAGATTAGATACATGAAATACATCATGTATTCCTGCCATTTCCTCTGGCAGTTGTAGCTGATAGGCTACAGGTCTTATTCTTCTAATAATCTCAAAAGGTCCAACATACCTGGGGCTTAACTTTCCTCTTTTGATGAATCTTATCACTCCTTTCCAAGGAGAGACTTTTAATAGCACTTTATCACCTACTTGAAATTCTAACGGCTTTCGCCTGTTATCAGCATAACTCTTTTGTCAATCACGTGTTGTTTTCAGTCGTTCCTTGACTTGAATGATCTTGTCTGTTGTTTCTTGTACTATTTCTGGTCCAGATAGTTGCTTTTCCCCAATTTCTGCCCAACAGACTGGGGTTCGGCACTTTCGTCCATAAAGTGCTTCGAATGGTGCAATATTGATACTTGTGTGATAGCTGTTATTATAAGAAAATTCTATCAATGGTAAGTGATCATCCCAATTACCTCCGAAATCAATTACACAAGCTCTAAGCATGTCCTCCATGGTCTGAATTGTTCTTTCACTTTATCCGTCCGTTTGAGGATGATAAGCTGTGCTTAGATTCAATTTGGTTCCCATGGCTTTCTGGAAACTTGTCCAAAAATGAGAGGTAAAACGGCTATCCCTATCAGATACAATTGATAAAGGAATCCCATGTAATGAAACTATTTCATTTACATATAATTTAGCTGATTGTTCCATGCTGAAAGTTTCCTTTATTGGTAGGAAATGAGCTGACTTAGTTAGTCTGTCTACAATCACCCAGATTGTATCATTACCTTTCCTGGTTTTGGGTAATTTAGTAACAAAATCCATTGTTATCAATTCCCATTTCCATACTGGCATTTCTAACTGTTGCAATAAACCTGAAGGTTTCTGATGTTCAGCTTTGACTTGTGAACAAGTTAGACACTTGGCAACATATGCTGCTGTATCCTTTTTCATTCCTATCCACCAAAAATTCTTTCTTAAGTCCTGATACATTTTATCACTTCCAGGATGCATTGTATACTTAGACTTATGGGCTTCTTCTAATATATGATGACGTAGGTTTCCTAATTTAGGTATCCATTTTCTTTTCTTATGGAATCTCCAAATTCCATCCGTTCCTTGTTCTAATTCCTTAATCATTCCTTTTAATTTCTCAGTATCGTCCTTGATTACTGATTCTTGTACTTTTCTAATCTGTTCATTTAAATCTACTTGTAGATTTAATTTAAGAGAACGTACTCTTTTTGGCTTTTCCTGATACTTTCGACTTAAAGCATCAACAACTACATTTGCTTTTGCTGCATGATACTGGATATTATAATCATAATCACTAAGTAGTTCCATCCAGCGTCTTTGTCTCATATTCAATTCCTTTTGCCTGAAAACATACCTTAAACTCTTATGGTCTGTGAAAATAGTAAACTTACTACCGTATAGGTAATGTCTCCACATCTTAAGGGTGAAAATTATGGCTCCTAATTCTAAATCATGGGTTGAATAATTCTCTTCATGATTCTTAAGTTGTCTAGATGCATATGCTATAACCTTTTGGCGTTGCATCAACACACATCCATAACCTAACTTAGAAGCGTCACAATAGACTACAAAATCTTCAGTTCCTTCTGGTAATGCTAGTATGGGTGTGTGGGTTAATCTTTGCTTAAGAATTCTAAAGGCTTCTTCTTGTTTTAATCCCCATTCAAACTTAACGGATTTACAGGTTAACTTAGTTAAGGGAATGGCTATTCTAGAAAAATATCGAATAAATCTTCTATAATAACCGGCTAATCCTAAGAAACTTCTAACCTCGGTTGGTGACTCAGGGGTTTTCCATTTGGTAATTGCCTCCATCTTAGTGGGATCCACATGAATTCCTTCATGGTTGACTAGATGTCCAAGAAATTGTACCTGTTCTAACCAAAACTCGCACTTTGAAAACTTAGCATAAAGCTTTTCCTTTCTTAATAAACTTAAAAGTGCGTGCAAATGCTTTGCATGTTCTTCTTTACTCTTAGAGTAAATTAGAATATAATCTATAAAGACAATTATAAATTTATCCAAATACGGCTTACATATTCGGTCCATCATGTCCATAAATACAGCTGGGGCTTTAGTTAAACCAAATGGCATGATAGTAAATTCATAATGGCCATACCTTGTTCTGAAAGCGGTCTTAGGAATGTCCTCTTCCTGTACCTTTAATTGATGATATCCTGACCTTAAATCGATTTTTGAAAAAAATCAAGCTCCTTGTAACTGATCGAACAGATCATCGATTCTTGGTAATGGATACCGATTCTTAATCATGACCTTGTTCAATTCACGGTAATCAATGCACATACGCATAGATCCGTCTTTCTTTTTTACGAACAAAATTGGTGCTCCCCAGGGTGATGAACTTGGCTGTATGAATCCTTTCTCTAACAATTCGTCTAATTGTTTCTTTAGTTCCTGCATTTCTGCGGGTGCCAAACGGTAAGGTGCTTTGGCAATTGGTGTTGTTCCTGGTAGTAGGTGGATTCTGAATTCAACTTCTCTGTCTGGAGGTTGTCCTGGTAATTCTTCTGGAAATACATCTGAAAACTGAGATACTACTGGAATATCTTTTAGTTCTTTTCCTTTAGTGTTAGTGATTATAGAAATCAAATACACTAATGATCATTTTCTTATATAACTTGCTGTTTTCATCAAATAGATGAATTTTGTGGATCTAGATGGTTTATTTCCTTTAATTGTGATCTTTTCACCCCTTGGTGAATTTACTTGAATTGACTTTTGATCACATAAAATACTGGCTTTATTGGCTATTAACCAATCCATTCCTAATACGATATCAAATCCTGCCAGATTCATTGGGTAGAGGTTTGCAACAAATTTCTGATTTAAAATTTCTATTCTTGCTCCCAGCAAGATTTCAGAAATCTTAATGGTTTCCCCATTTGCTGTCTCTACTAAGCATTCTTGTGGGAGTTTAGTTAATGGTTGATTGAGAATTTTGCAAAACGAAGTATTAATAAAACTTTGGTTCGCACCAGAGTCAAATAATACTTTAGTAAAAACATCATTAACTAAAAACATATCGGTGATCACATCCGGGATCATCTTTGCTTCATCTGCAGTCAGAACAAATGCTCTAGCATTTTTGGTATTCTTGTTATTTGCAGCTGGAGCTAGCTTTGGACAGTTTGGCTTGATATGACCTTGTTCTCCACAGTTGTAGCATATCCTGTTGTTAAATTTCTTCCTGCAATCTTCTTCCTTATGTCCAGATATTTTGCAGAAGTTACAGTATATGGAGCATCTTCCAGAATGCTTCCTTTTGCAATACTTGCAATAGGGTGCAGAGGTAGAACCTACATTTTTCCAACGATTAGAATTTCCAGATCGAAACTCTTGGGTAAGCCTTTGAGCTAGGTTCTTTCTTTGATCCTCTTCCCGTGTACGCACTAATTCATATGTCAAGCTATTGGCTAGTTCTACAGCTTCTTCTATGGTTTGTGGTCTAGCTGCCTTGACTACATGCCTTATCTCCCCGATTAATCCCCAGATGTAACGGGAGATTAATACTGGTTCAGGTGATGCAAAGGTTGGCACTATTCTAGCATATTCAAAGAATAACTTAGTGTACCCCTTACTATCCACTCCATTCATCCTAAGGTTTAGGAACTTATTTGCTATCTGTTCTTTTTCATTGGGAGGGTAGAATTTCCTTTCTACCATGTTTTTAAATTAATCCCATTCTATATTGTAAACCCTATCACTTCCCCTAGTTTGGAGGATAGTGTTCCACCATTCCAAGGCTGCATTCTTAAACAGATTAGAAGCAAACATTATCTTATCTTCTTCTGCGCACTTGCTTATTCTTAAGACTGCCTCAGTATTCTCTATCCAGCATAGAACTGCAACGGCCCCTTCATTGCCCGAGAATTCCATTGGTTTACAAGACTAGAATTCTTTATAAGAACAACCATAAGGCATGGTTCTTCTTTTTTTGGGAATCGGCGCTTGAAGTACGGGTCCATTGTTTACGCTGTGTTCAGGTTCAGTTGGTCGCTTACTGCTATATTTACTTTTATTATCCGCCTCCTTAACAGTTTGAATAATAAATGGCATTGCATCTATAATTCCATGTGCCACTATGTGTTGGATGGCACTGTTATCCACTTAATTTCCATTGTTATCATTGTTCGGGTTATCGTTATTTAGATTATTGTCATTCTGGTTTTCCGGGTTATTATCCGGATTTTCTTGATTCACTTGGTAGGCCATCTGAATTTTAAACAATTATCACGTATTAATATCACAAGATAATATGTAATATAACCAATCACATAATACTCATTTTGGTCAAAAGCGTTGATCATTGCGACTTACTCTATTTATATATATATATATATATATATATATATATATAGTATGCATCTACTATAAACCAGAACGGGAAATTAAAATTACAATACAACTGAAATAAAATTACACTACTAGTAGGCGTCTATAGTTATGATTTTTTTTCAACAAACACACATATTATATATTATTATATTATTATTATTATTATTATTACCATCTCTACCATCACCTTCACGGATATGGATTCATCCAGAAATCCATATGACGCTCGTCGTACTTCCAGACGAATCGTTCTCCTACTTGCCTCATCCTCTCGCTACTCTCTAAAATCTCTTCTCCGAAAGTTCGGAGCTCTTGCACATTTTCTACACTCATTGGGGGTGCGGGTACTGGATCTGGGTACTGTGGCATGGGTTCTTCCTGAGGATACGGATTCTCTAAGATCTCCCTAATGTATTCATCATTATCATAATAGGGATCTAGAGGGTCCAGACCTGGGTAAGCTACTAGATTTGGCATGGGTAGGTCTGTCAGCTGGTAGCGTTGCACATAGTCCCTATGATCATCAAACCACGGATCGTAGTCTGGGTCTAAGGGATTGGGTGCTGGTACCCTAGGTATCTCCTCAGGATTAAAATCATGCATTTCTACTTGATTTTCTGGGTTGTTTTCTATCTCCATTGGTTGTAATGGTTGGGGTGCTATCAGTTGTTCCAGATTTGGGTCGGCAGCTGTGGTTGCTAAAATATGGAAGTTTGCTAAACTCCTATTAAGCATATCTTGAGTATGGGCATCTGTCTCTCTTTTAGCAGCAGCTAACACTAGTTGTTCTTGCAACTTCTTCATTCTCTTCCTACGCTCATGTGCTCCCTTACTGAACCATCCTCTCTTTTTCTGAGGGAATGGCTCTTCAGACTGAGCCTTAAACACGAATATTCCTTCTTCATCATCAGCAGAATACCCTAAGAGGGCAGGCTGTGAAGAGGCACCTTCGCTTCTAGGCGAACCAGACAACTGACGATACGCGCCGGATGGTCCTTGGTCGCTCATACTGTAAACTAACAAATAGTCAAATAACACATAACAATAAAATACAGATATGCACGTATTTCCGTAATTTATTTCCTAACACTTTAAATAATATCTTGATGTCAGCAGAACACTTCTGTGGCTGAATCAGTGGCTTAGCTCTGTTACCACCTTCTGTCGCAACCCCCGCGCCCTATCTGTCCTGGGAACGGGCGGCCGCGAGACCAGTTTTGGTGGTATCATTTGCTTATCAATTTGGCAGCGGAAATTTCATTAGGACCGTAGTTAGAAAATGTTTTATCAGAGTAAAACCTCCATCTTTTATATTAATAATCACATGGGTAAAACCCAACTTTCTTATTACAACATGTTTATAGGGATAAACCCTATTTTATTGAATATAAAACATAGTCTTTTAGGTAACTTTTATAGCCACATTTTTCCAAGCTGTCAGTGCTCTACAGCTGGCTTTCTTCTAATTGGCTTTTACATTTTGTTACCTGAAACGCGTTTTAAAAACATTTGTCAGTGGGAAATACTGGTGAGTGAATCCCAGTTTAATCAAGTAGAGTTTTATCAATTAACACAGTATTGAGAGCGATTACAATGTTTACATCTACACAATTACTCATTCAGTACTGTCAATCCTGACTGGTGGGTCATATTACCCATTGGCTAACTATTTGTCCAATGGTAACGTGTTCCACATTTTGTATACAAAACCCCAACATACCGACAGTAATTGAAGAATTACAAAGACTCAATCACTGCTTAATCACATTGTAAAATATTTAAAGTTTTGTAAAAACAGTTTACAAAAAGGAGATTAGTCACATTGCTGTTTTAGGTTTCCTTTAAGGGTTCCCTGGTGATTATCTATAATTTACATAAATGCACACGTGTTAGTATAATAACCCATTATTTATATTAATGATACCCTTCCCGAGACGGCATTCCAATGACTACGTCGGACAGAACCACGACTGCCGTTACGGAACCCTGGATCAATCGGGCAGCGTATCTAATACGTAATCGGGGTTATAATACTTATAACGGAGCAGAACTTCGTTATTTAGGGGGATATTATACCCGATTATAGTGCCTACTATCAGAAAATTCGAGAGAGAAAAAGATTTTGAGCGATTTGAGATTGAAGCCCGAGCTCCCAATTTATAGGGCCTGAAATCGAGTTTTACGCAGCCCGCGTAAAGTGAGACCTCGGGCTACGCGGCCCGCGAGACTCCCTAGTGTATGCCCTAGCTTGTCCGACTCAGCCCTAGCTTCGACACGCTACACGACACGTGGCAGCACCAGGTGCGGCCCTGACTCCTTGCTGTCACGGCCCGCGTAAGGTCAAGGGGGTGGCTTACGCGGCCCGCCAGAGACCCCTAAATGTTGTTTTATTTAATTTTTATAAAAATAAAGGTATTCGGGGTCCGTTTTCGCATACGTGGTGTATTTAGGAGCGTTTAGGGTCACTTTAAAGGTTCCAGGAGAGCTGCTTTATCTGTGGAGGTAATGAAATACATGACTTTAAATTTTATGTTAGATTTGTTGTCATATCTAGTTGCCTACCTATGTTTAGTTATCTTTAAACATGTACACACATAAGTGTATTTTTAAGGATACTCTAACTAGATTAGGGGTGTCAAAAATATTTTGGAGGGTTGTTATAACTTTGCCAGGAGCCTCCATCTCGATTTCTTCATCTACAATCTCCTCATCTTCCTCTACTACTCTTTCCTCAACTCTCGGGTTCCCTACGGTTTTGCCACTACGAGTGGTAATGGCTTTGGCATGGGCGTTAGGGTTCGGTTGGGTGTTACCCGCAAATTGACCGGGTAATCTCTCCTCAAGTTTCCTAGACATGTCACCTATGACCCTTTGAAGGTCTTGGAAAGAGGCTTGGTGGTTCTTAAGCATAAGGTCGTGTTCGGTAAGGATCTTTTGGGTGGTTTGGTCCTTAACGACTAACTGGCTCATCATTGCCTCCATCCTCTCAAGGCTACCCCCTAAATCATAATTTGAACCTTGAACTGGTTGAACCTGACTATTTGAACCCCCATCCTTGACCTGCCCATTGAACCCTTTATTGAACTGCCCATTTGAACCCCCACCAAAGAATGAACCCTTTCCCCTATTTGGATTTTGAGCTAATTGGAAACCAGGGGGGTTACCATTGGAACGAAAATTATTATTATTACGCCAACCAGAATTAAAATTACTACCAAATCCAATAGGTTGACCTCTACCTAGACCTCCTCCCACAAAATCGACCTGCTCCTCACCAACTAACAATGGACACGCATTCGTATCGTGACCCCCTCGGCAAAATTCACACTTATCAACCTTTGCCTTAATCTCCTTGAGCTCTCTAGTGACATTTTCTAATACAGGGGCTATACTAGGTTCCATAGTGATAAGGTTCACCCCACGAGTGGGTGCACTAGTAGTGGTATTTAAATTGCCACTTTGATACCGCTGATCAGATCGCGACTGAGATTGAGATTGGTCAAATGCTTCTAAACGCTCTAAACACTCGGCAACAGTAAGAATACCCATCATATGACCTCCCGCATTAGTGTCAAAACGATCACGAGTCTCTTGGGTGAGACTGTTATAGAATTTTTCACAAAGGGCCCAATCAGAAAGACCATGCTGAGCCGCCCGGCGAAGAAGCCTTTCGGGGCTTCCCTCGCCTGGCTACACCTTCCCTTTCTCCCCTGAAGGCATAAAAACAAAATAAAAAAAAGGCAACGCTCTATACCTTCAGGGGAGGAGAACGGAGTGAGTGCAGGCCCTCGCTCAACGAGAGCATGGTTTTGTGGTCCGGGTTCGGTATTGAATTATGATGTAACTCCTTTCTTATTGATGATTTACGGCCTTTTAAAGCAGTTGTTCACTGGTCTCAAATGGTACCCTATATTGATCTTGAAAGAAATCATTCTGTCTTGAGTCAAGATGGTCATAGAATCCTTTTGTTCCCTCAACAAGCAACTAATCACAAGGAAAGAAAACACAAAAGACAAAGAAAAGCGGTTTTCAAACATGAAAACTAAACTGCACTATAATTGCTTTCTAAACTAAAACCCTCTCAAAAGATGAGCATCGAGCGACAGGGTTTTGAAATCGCTCCCAAGAAAGGTAATAGGGCTCGTAGGGCTCCATACGGAATGAGTGAATTTGATCGCGAAGACGTGAGGCTTTAGCGGGCGGAAAATATTTGTTCAAAAAGGCTTGACGGAGGCCCGCCCAAGTGATAAAAGTACCGGTTGGCTGAGAATCCAACCAAGTAGCCGCACGGCCAGCTAGTGAAAAGGGGAAAAGATGTAAGTAGGTAGCATCGTTTGGGGCTCCGTTGAAGGCTAAAAGTAGCAAGCATACGAGAGAAATGGTTCACGTGGGCGGGGGCGTCCTCGTCGTCGTGGCCGTGGAACTGGATGTTATTAGTGATGGCTTGCATGGCATACGACGGAATCTGCCATGAGTTTTCGTTAACTATAGGTGGAACAATGATGGGTGAAGCAAGACCGGTGAAGCCTTGGGTGGCTTGTTGATGGACGGTCTGTCTTGGATTGGCCATTTATTCTAAGTTTATGTTATCTGGGGTGCTAGAGGTGCGAGAAGCGGGACTATCGGGTGGTGAAACTTTAGGTGATGTTTTAGGTGAATGGGGTGGTGAGGGAAAAGGGGTGGTATCGAAATGTGGTAAATGAGAGGTGGATGAAGTACTAACATGTGGGCCTTGGCCCAATCGAAATGATGACTCTGTGACTGGTGGCTTCGGCGGCGGTCCGTGCGAGCGCATATGTGGCATCCACTACAAGCAAAAACCTAAATATGAGAAAAAACACACTAGTCACTAAGACTTAAAATAAAAATAAAAATTAAAGACTCAAAACAAAACAAAACAAAACAAAACACGTAGCACGTATATGTCAATTAAGTCTATCAAAGCTAATAGCGCAATTTCCAAGAGTCCCCGGCAACGGCGCCAAAAACTTGATGTGTGCTAAACAGACTATTAAAATTAACTACTTTAGACTCTCTAAGCGACACTAAAAAGCTTTAAAATCTAGACTCGACCTAAACCACACAATCGGCAAGTGTACCGATCACTGTAGTATAACCTAAGGAAGTCCGGATATCGAACCACGAGACTCTACTAATCACGCTAACTAGACTCTAACAGACTCTGACAGACATGACTCAAACTGTTTAATTGTTTTGGGGGGGGGGGGGTTACTGAAATTTTAAAGAAATATATTAAACTAATTATTAAACTCGGACTATGCTAATACGAATTAATATAAAGACTTTTCTTATATGATGATGAAGACCACCTAGACTAGAATCCTGGATTGATTTTAAGAATTTACCAATTAAGTTAACTGCATGTTTTATGGAACCGGGATCTTGTGATACTAAACCTATTAAGACACCAACTAAGCCCCTCAACCCTTCTCGAGGTGAAACTTATGGTACTACCTAGGCCATTAATCCTACCGGTTATTAGACTTCCTTCCGGTTATCTAATTATTGTGTAAGTACCCTAATATTGACCTACTCTTTTCCAATTATAGATCTAGGGTAGTTTGAATTTCTTAACTTGACTTGATAGACTAATAAACCGACGGGGCAACTAAGACACGACTTTTTCCAAAGACTGTCTAAAGCAATTCGTCGGGTAAGACCTACCAATAGCCCCTCACCTTCCAGCTATTAGGACTAGTAGAATACTGAAATCTAGCAAATTATTAACTATTACTTCTAAGGTTTAATGGCCAATTCACCATAAAGGTCAAAGACACAAGGTCAGAGATCTAGCATGAACCTATTCCGTAGCAGACAACCACCTAGATTCACACGAAGCAGTTAATAATAATTAATCAAATTAAAGTACGCATACACACCAAATTAATAAACCAAACTTCTTACAAAACAAAATTAATCCATAAAAACATGTAATTAACGAAAAAGGTTCAAACTTTATTCAAATCCATTCATCATAGTCTAGGCGGTTTAGACGTTTAGCCAAGCATGTTAATCAATGAAAACAAAACAAAGTTGTTCAAATAGGAATTCATGGTTACAAGTTTTGAAAGAGAGAAATCAAACAAACAAGGAACTAAAGAACCCATGCAAGTCTTCAATCTTCAAACCGAACTTGAACTAATGATTCCCGTGATCCAAGCTCTTCAAACACAACACTTCGATCTCCAAAATAAGCTTCTAGACTTCACAAATTCGTAACTAGGGTTTTTTTGAAGTTTTATAATGAATATATATATTTTTCCACACCAACCCAAGAACTATTTCGAAGAAAACTGCCAGCTACGTCCTCTGGCGGGGCGTGACCCATACAGGGAATGGGTCGCGGGGCGCCACCTTGTTCCCTAAATCGCTTAATTCCTCCGGTCTCTCGCCGGCTGCGAGAGACTTGTCACGGGGTGCCAGAGACTTTTTTTTCAGCTTTTTAACTTCTTTTCAGCTACCGATCTTTCCAACGCGTTCCAAGACTTGACATTTCAATATTTTGGCTCGTTTTACTCAGTTTCCAGCAAATTTAAGCATCAAGACCTGCGAAACACGATTGGATCAATAGTATGCACATTCTAACGAAAACAAAACTAAAAATACCGGAAACTATACAAACTTTAC
The DNA here is from genome assembly GCA_030545235.1 of Helianthus tuberosus. Lineage (NCBI taxonomy): Eukaryota > Viridiplantae > Streptophyta > Magnoliopsida > Asterales > Asteraceae > Helianthus > Helianthus tuberosus. The sequence goes on along the minus strand of CM060412.1, from coordinate 110,397,317 downwards.
ACGAATAAAAGATGTATTATGCAATACATCAGTAGGCTAGGGTTTTCTTTTAGGAGTTATGGGAAACACATGCATGTACGTAATTAAAGAATGAAGGGGTGTGGGCGGTTGTGTTTGGGATGCCAAACATCTTGGGCTACAACAAAGCAAAGTGAGGGGATAAACAAAGGTGGGCTGCAGGTTGGGCTAAAGGTGTTTGGCTGAAACCGCTAAGGGGCAAGGGGGTTCACATGGTTTCGGATTTATTGAGGGAAGTTATGAACATAAAGCATGCATACGTACATTATGTATTATTAGGGTAGTTTGTGATGGTTGCAAATTTAGTTTAGATACTATATTTTTTATAATTAATTAATAAAAAAATAATGATCAAGTTATGGTTTGGGCCTCATACATTTCGAGTTACACGAGTTATGCCATGGTTCAAACGGTTCGGGTCGGTTCGCCACGATATGGATTAGGTTCGAATACACGTTTATATATATATATATATATATATAGTGGTTATTGTTAATTAATTAACCTTAAGGGTAATTACCAACACTGTAACTAATTTTAACTGGGTTTAAATCTTGGTAAGTGTCGTCGTCAACGGTAATTAATCATGTCGTTAAGACCCAATAGTGAAATTATCGAATCTGGAAGTGATAATCATAACGTTAATGATAATTAACGACGTAGTTAAGGCTTAACTGTTTTTGTTTGTCTTCGTTAACATCGTCATTAGCGTTAACTTAACAGAGTTAAGTGTAATTAGCGTTTCTAAAGGATACTTAGACATATACTACCATTCTTAATGATGGCCTCGCAAGGGGCTTTTGTCCTTAGTCTGTAATTAGTCAAGTTAATGGTAATTAACTTGGTCCTTAGTGTAACAACCCGTACTTTGGTTGTTCCTACTGTGATCGTAATTCTTTCGTAAACGCTTGTACTCTTGGGATTCGATTAACGCCATGGGTTAAATGTTGGTGCATTTGTCTGTTAACTTCGTCTTATATCGAGTCTTGGATTCATTGCAATTCTAAACAAGAATGATGTCATCATCTTTGATGATGACATCATAAAGATGACATCACATCTTATGTCATGAGATAAGATGCACATGGATTAGTCACAATTGAAACATGAAACAGTACACGGAAACGGATCTTTATATTATTTTAATATGTTTTTGCTTGAAAATATATGATGTGAGTCCGCTTGAACGGTCAATTGTGTCTTTCAAGCGGAACCTAGTAGCCTATATATAGGTGTTAGTTGCTTCTCATTTGTAACAGTCTCATTGTTCTTGTACCGAACTGCTGTTGGTTTATCAAGTCATATATGAATGAGAAGTGTAGTTTAACGTGATATCTTCTGTTTTCTACTCCATTCTATCTGATTCTAAGCTGTTTGAGTGTTTCCGCCACTCAAATAGTGTATTGATTCAAATTGACTCATTTGATCGTCATATCGATCCTACAATTGGTATCAGAGCCAGTTATGAGCCAATACACTTGAATCAGTAGCTTTTTCTACACAAAATTTGATTTCTGGACATTTGAACGGACAAAATGGACTGAGTTTTGGACAGTGTGTGTAAAACTGAGTTTTAACAAACCCTTGAGAATATCAGCTTAAAATTCAAAGTAAAAATGATAAAAATGGCCTAAAACCTGTTCTCGCTTGAACTGACAATTACGTTTCGCTTGAAAATTGTGGGATTTTGAAGCGAAAGAGGCCCTTTCGCTTGAAAAATCTGAGTCCGCTTGAAAAGGTTGTGGTAGTTTCAAGCGAACTAGGTGAGTTCGCTTGAAAACATCTGTGTCCGCTTGAATTGTGAAACGGTGAATTTTGAAAATTGTGAAACATTTTACGAGGTTGTCAGTAATTGGGAAAAGAGAACATGTGAATTGTGTCAGATTGCATCGGTTTGATCATTTAGACAATTTTATTAGAAACATTAAGTGAATATGCTTTATTCAGTTTGAAATTGTCTGACACAAGTCATCGGTTCACTCATAGAGATTGAATACATTGAGATTTGATAAAGTCTTATCAGACACATGTGAAGTTTTTAGGTGTGCATGTGATTTTATGAGTTTCGATAAACATTGAATATTATTGTCTGCTAGTACAATTTTGTTGGTCCAATCAAAATATAAGTAACAAAATTAACCGCCCACGTGAACAAATTTAGTGCACCGGCCCACTAGTTTAACGGCCCAATCAAAATTAGGTAAAAAAAATTAAAGTTGTGGGCCTATGAAGTGATAAAGATTGTATGTGATCGAGGTCTTCGAAAAGACAAATTTATTAAAATTCATCGATATTGTTTGCATGTGATGTGATCATATAAAGCGGTCCAATCAGCAGTGGATTTGTGTTGTCGACTTAGTGGAATTTAAGTCCCAATACAAAGTAAATTTTTGTTAAAGGTTTTCGGCCCAATCACTTTATTCACAATTAATTGAAGGGCCAATCAGTGATCCAAACATTAAATTCATTAATATCACTATTGTGGAGGTTCATTAATTCAAGTTTTTTAGATCTGATATTGTGGTTTTAATGACTTAGGGTTGATTCAGATTGTTTAAGATTTGTGTAATCAGTTCATACGAGGTGTAGTTTGTTAGATTGTGTGAATTTCCGTATCATTTGAAAATCTGTCTTTGTAATTCTTTCAATACCGAAACATGGGTTCTGAGTTTTATATTGCAGAGAATAAGTTTGCTAGGTTTACAGGTATCAAGGGAGAATCTACTAAAGAATTGATCGAAAGGTATGTCAAGTTACATTTAGAGATGAGAAGTTTGAACATTAACAAAATGGATGAGGAGTGGGTTGACAAGTAATGCTTTACCGCTTGATATGTGGGAAACGTATTTGTTAGCTTGGAAGAAATACGGTGCTTATGGTTTAATTTGAGCAAGTTTATTGAGAAGATTGAAGCTCAAGAACTTGAGTTTCAAAAGATTAGAAGATTGAAGTCTGATTCAGAAGAAAAGAATCAGAAAGCAGCAAATGCTGAAGTAAAATTCGAATCTGAGGAAAATGTTCAAGTGGTAGAAAAGCAAGTTGACGAAATTTCAGCTATCAAGATTGAGAAGGAAGCTGATGTGGAAATGATGTCCGAGAAGTGCTTAACCTGTGAAAAATCTGAATCAGACAATGCCAAACTCTTGAAGAATGTAGAGAGTTTGACATTGGAAATCAAGAATTTGAATGATGAGAAGATATCAGATGATAAACAGATTCTTGAACTGCAGGAAAATCATGAGAAATTGAAATCTGAAAATGTCAAACTGTTAATTGATTTGGACAGTTTGACATTGGAAAACAAATTTTTGAAAGAAAAGGAAAAAGATTTTGAAAATGAAAAATTAAAATTGGAAAAAAAATTTCAAAGTCAAATGAAGATTTTAGAAGATGAAAAATCTGTTATTTTTAAAAATAATCTTGAAAAACAAATTGAAATCAAGTCTCATCTTGAGAAAATTTCTCAGCTTGAAAATGAAGCTAAGAGTGCAAGAATTAAAATAGATGAGCTTGAAAAGAAATTGAAAGGTTTTGTGACCTCATCAGAATTTCTGAATCATCTTTGTCCAAAACCGATCAATTCAGTTCCAACAAGTGACAATGTCACAAATTTTGACAAAGTCAAAATTGAAGATTGTGATGAGAAAACTGATGATGAAAATGAGAAAAGTGAAAAACAGAAAATGTTTTTGAAATTAAAAAAAAAAGTTTCAAGAAACTGTTCCGCAATCGACTGATAAGGGTGAATGCTCTACGCAAAAACCTTTGAAAAAGAAAGTGGAACAGAAACAAAAAAGTTAAAAATTCAGAAAATGTTCAAAACAAAAACTCATCAGTTCAATCATCCAATCATTATAAAAAACCACAAAAAGCTGAAAATTTAAACTCACAAAAAGCTGGTAATCAGTGGTGCAGGTTGGACCACAGTGCTTCAAAGCCAAATTCAGTTTTCAGGAGGAGTGATGATTACCACAAAGCCAGAAAATGCTATGATTTGAGCGTTTGGTGTGAAAGTGGTGAATGGTACGATAACAGAGTGTGTTACACTTGTGGTGTTCAAGGACACATTGCTGTTAACTGCCAGAATCAGTGGTTTGAGACGAGGAGATGCTATAACTGCCAAATTAGATGACAGATTGCCAGAGATTGCCCAATGAGATCAATGGAAAGATCGAGGGCTGAATCTCAGAAAAGGGTGATGAAATCAGTCAAAGTCGAAGAAAAGCCCAAAGCACAGAAAGTGGAAGAAAAGAAAGTAAAGCTTTCTCATGGGCAGAAAGACAGGCTGAGAAAGAAAAGGAAGAAAGCACGAGAGTATCTCGAAAGGATTTTGTTCTCGGGTAAAACGGTTAATTCAGACAAAAGTTCTGATGAATCGGTTTGCTCAACAAAAAATCAGTCAAGTAAAACGAATTCATCAGATACAAATCTGAGGACAAAAGGTAGTGTAAAGGTAAAATTTGTTGATCAAACAGTTCCAATAAAGGTCGGCGATGAATCTGTTGTGTTGAAAACAAAGGAGCCACCTTCTGGTAAGGAAGTTGTTTCTTTGGACGCAAAGAGGTCACGTTCTGGCGATGAATCTGATTCGTCAAAGTCAGAAGAGCCACAAGTTGAGATAAAAATTGAAACGTCAGTTCCGCCAATGGATAAAGTCAATTTTCCACCATTGCGGATTGAAAATTTTAAACAAAAAGATGGGAAAGTGAAAATTTCGAATCAGTTATATTTTGAAAAGAAAGAATTTGATGTCGAAAAGGCTTTCAATGCCAAAGTAAAAAATATTTTTGGAAAGATGGTTGAGGGTAAGGTAAAAGGAGTTAAAGAATTTTATGAATCAAAAAGGTATGTTCAAAACACCCAAGGACTGTCAGGCTTGGGTGAATCTCTTTAACTGAAAAAACCTGACTTGCCGGAACTCCCAGGTTGGTAATTGGGGAGTAGGAATCGTCATCTTTCTTGAGAAATTCACAGGTGGGTAATTGTAATATTTCAACTTACAAGTGGTTAATCAAGGACATTAAGTTGTACTTGATTTAACTATCTTACAAGTGGTATGATTGTTGGAAATTGTTTTTGTGATAAACTTACAAGTGGTTGAAAACAGTGTGATGAATTAAACCCCATGTTTGTGAAATGGCAAACAAATCTAATTTTCCGGAAAAACCATTTTGATTAAAACAAACTTAAGTGTTTTGAAATCATAATGGGAAAATAGTTTGTTGTCAGGGGGAGTTCTGATTGTTTATGTCAAGTGGATGGTGAATTGAAGCGATTCGATATCATGTTGTCACTTTATCTGTATAGTTTGTTTTCAAATTTTCTCAGAAAATCAAAATTGAAACATATTTTGATTTTAGGGGGAGAAAAATTTTAAAAAAAAAATTTGAAAATTTGAAAATGCCAAAAACATTGAAAAATTCAAAATGAGTTTTGTTGTGAAAAAGAGGAAATGATAGTAAATCAGTGGACTATCACAGCATGCTAAAGAAATGAAATGTCAAAAGTGATAAACGGTCTCACTAAAGATGTGACGATAGGCTCAGCTAGACTAGTAGATTTGCGAGAACGATACAAACTTAAATGAAAAAGCCTAGTTCTAGTGGGAAACATGGTCAAAAGCATAGTACTTAGTTTTGTCCTTCTTGATTGTGTGCCTACTCAGTAATCGCTGATTGTCGAAAGACATAAAACTGGTTAAGTCTGTGAACTTTCACAACTTTGCTAAAAAGTCGCTGTGATTGTGCATTTCTTTTTGCAAAGATTTAAACTTGTTTTATTTCTTTATTTTGTTTAAGCATTGGACATCCTCTGCGTATACGTGAGTATCGACCTGGATGTTATTGCCTAAACGTTCTGCTTTATTTTCTTTGGTGTTTTGTTTAAGCTTTGGATCACCTCTGCGTATACGGGAGTATCGACCTGGTGGTTAAAGCCTAAACAACTTCAACTTGTTTTTATTTTCTTATTTTGTTTAAACATTGGACTTTCTCTGCGTAAACGGAAGTATCGACCTGATTGTTAATGTTTAAACATTCTGCGTTGTTTTCGCACATATCACAGTTGATGAAAGTTTAAAGGCATTACTTGAGTTAGTGTATTGAATGATGAGGGGATATGCTGAGATCGTGGGGTCCATAAGAATTTAGTGCAAAACTAATATATCTTAATGTATCGGTAAGCATTTCGAAAGTTTTTAGATTGAGTTTAAGAGGACAACTATATCGTCAATCTATGTGAATTGTTTAGAACTTAAAATGATTAAAGCTTAACGGTGCTAGTGATTTGTCTCATAAACTGATATGATCCTCTTACACAAACTCACAAAAAGATGTTTGTATATAGTTTATTTCCTTAAATCCAAAAAGAGTTTAGTGTGTTTTAGCATAAAATTTTGAAAAATCCAAAAAGATTTTCGACAACTGATGTTGGAGAGCTGATATTCAAAATTCCGAGTGCTAAACATGATGAACAAATGGTTTGGGAGAGTTTGTTTAACTGAAAAATGTTTTGAAGATGATTAAATGATTAGCTAATCAAGGTCATTAATTTGAACTTGATATAGCTATTAATGTTTGGTGTATGAATGTTCTCTATCAATAAGTTTTTCAAAGTGATATAAATAAAAACTTATGTTTCGGGTAGAGAATGTGCAGGAAACGTTGAAAAAGCTAGGTTTCAATTCCTGTGGATTAATGCCAGGTTTTCGATCATATGCTACAAATTCCAGACTGCGATCCCGGAACAACTTAAGGGGGAGTCTGTTGGCAAAGGGGAGTTTGAAGAAGTGAAACAGCTAGATTCAAATTCCGGAAGAATCCTTTGACCTTCCTGTCAACCATTTTGCCAAAAATGTTATGGACTTTGGAGTTAAATGCTTTTTCAACATCAAAAGCCTTTTTGTCATCATAAAATTGATTTGATATCTCAACTTTACCAATTTTCTTTTTATAATTTTCAGTCCGAAGTGATGGAAAATTTTCATCATTCACAGTCAGAACTGATTTTTCTCCTTTTGAAACAACCTGTGGCTCATCTGATTTTGTGGAATCAGATTCATCGCCAGAAGATAGCTCTTATGATTTCGACCTATCAGAATCATCGCTAGATTCAACATCAGATTTCTTAACAACCCATTTTTGGTTGTCATATTTTGCCCTTTTATTGTAAAATCTGTTTGAACTTTCACCAATCTCAAAAGTTGAATTTTTTAATAGTTTAGTTCTGTCAATTGGTGGTTCAAACACAATCTCTTTATCTTTCGGTTTACGAGAAACTCCCTGTTTTGATTGTGTTGCCTTTGAACACTCCCTGGCAATATGTCCAACTTTGTTGCATTGGAAACAGGTTCTCGTATCTTTCTTCTGCTCAGCCATCTTCTTCATGTCATCTTGCTTCTTTGCATGGAACTCACTGTTTGACTGCCTCCAGAATTCTTTCTTTTCTTCCTCTTCTGAGTTAGTTCCTGAAACAAATGTCATTTTTGCTTTAAAATCACGAACATATTTTTCATTTTTCTGTTTTTCTGTTGGAGTAAAACCAAGACCTTTCTTTTTGAAATTATGGTTAGGGTTTGATTTTTTGTGAAAACCAGAACCAGAACTGTATCCTTTTTTCTTGTTTAATCTTTGTTGTACTCTTGAGGTGTATTTTTTAGGTTTATCAGTAAGATTTAAATCTTTTATTTCAGAAATGTTAATTTCTGTAAGTTTGAAAACCTTTTTTATCATCTCAGTTTTTACACCTCTTATTGGAAATTCCTCATCAGAATATAATTTGTCAGAATCATTCAAAGTATATGCAACTTTAAACGTTTCGTCATCCAAATTAGATTTTGATAATAGGAATTCTTTGTTGTAAACTATTTTGCCCTGTTTGTCGGATTGACTCGGATTGCTGGACTCAGACTTTGACTCCGACATTGACTCCGACTTTGACTCCGACTTTGACTCCTCGGATTCATCTTTATCCAACACCTGATCGACCACTTTCTTTATTAATTCGGACTCATGATCAGTTTCGGATGATGTAAACGTAACATCAATATTTTCTGGCAAATTATCCGACAACCCTGACTCCCATTGTAAGTTAATTGCCTTTTTGACTCTTTCAGAATTTGGATTTCGAGACAAATATCCATTTTTGACCGGGGGCGGACATCTATTGTAGACAACACTTGGTTTCTTACCAGAAATTTCTACTTCATCCTCTTCTCTTGTCTCGGACTTCTTTTCTTCTGAAGTCTTTTCTTCCTCAAACGTCTTCAATTTTTCCACAATCGGATAAATCCTGTCAACAACAAAAGTAGAACATGAGTAACTTTTCAATAAATTGTTGACTCTTTCAGTTTCAATCCTTAGTGTTGCCAATTTCAATTCCAGCTCAGCACACTTCTCTGTGTAGAAGTTGACATCATCAAGCTGTCTCATGTAAGCTCCTTTGAGTGTATTCAATGCAACGACTTGTTCACTGTTCGAATCAGTGTACTTGTTAATCTCTCTGTTCAAAGTATCATAAGATTCTTTCAATCTTTTTATGTTGTGTAGCAGCTCGTTGTTTTGCATGATCAAAGAATCACAATTCAAACACTTTTTAGGAACTTTGACTGCTTCAGTATCAACTTTGATTTCAAATTCTGGAACATCATTGACTGTTCTTTTTGCTTGGAAAAACTCAGTTCTTTTCTTTTTCTCGGCTTCAGCTTCAGCTTTTAACCTTTCTTCTTCCTCTTCTTCAATTTTTCTCCATTTTTCCTCTTCAGCTTCCCTGACTTTTCTGTATTTTGCAGCCCAATACTCATCATAGGCATTAGCAATAGTCATCTCTGATACCAATTGTAGGATCGAATCGCGACATGAATGAGTCGTTCGGAAGAGCTCAAATCCGTTTCAGAGGCGGAAACAGAGAAACAGAAGATACTACGAACAGTAAGTCTCTGGACTTGCCGGAGCTCCCAGGTTGGTAAGAGCGGAGCAGGAATCGGCATCTATCTTTCTTGATTGATAATTTTAAGAGTGGTACAAATGGTAAAGTGCAGGTGATATCATTTAAATTGTTAGTTTTCTACAAATGGTATGATTGGTAGGAAAACCTACAAGTAGTTGAAAGAGGTTTTCAACGACAAGTGGTAAATCAAGGACATTAAGTTGTACTTGTTTTTACTACAATTGATTGAAAAACAAATATATGGGGTTCATTACATTGAGAAGAGGAACTTATACCCTAACTTTACAAGTGGTAAAATCAAACTTATTTTTCGGAAAAACCATTTGATTAAAACAAACTTAAGTGTTTTGAAATCACAATGGGAAAATAGTTTGTTGTGAGGGGGAGTTCTGATTGTTTTATATTGGTTGTCACTTTATTGTACAGTTGTTTTTACTAAGTGGGTTAAGAGCTCATTTGTTTTCAAATCTTCCTGAAATGTGTTTGCATTTTAGGGGGAGTAAGAAATTTCTGAAAATCCAAAAACATTTGAAAATTTGAAAAAGCCAAAAACATGATAAAATTCAAAAATGAGTTTATGTGTCAAAGAAGAGGAAATGATAGTACATCAGTGGACGATCATCACAACATGCTAAAGAAATGGAAAGTAAAAATGTGATAAACGGTCTCACTAATGATGTGCCAGTAGATTTTTGCACATTTAGTAGATTGTGACGAGATATAAACCTAAATTCAAACTTGCTTATATCGTGGGGAAACATCTCTCGGATGGGTAACCCCCGAAATCTTGTTTGAAAGGTCCCTCTTTCTGAAATACTAGGTCTTTATACTCAGTGATATCTGGGGTATTATCCTGGGACTTCTGATTTTGCGGAAGCAATGGCCTAGTCCCCGGAGAATACTTTCTGCTTGCTTGAAATATAGCGCCACCCTCAGCAAATTGATGAAACAATAAAATTGATACTCGTTGCTGTTGTAAAAAAGATCCTCTAAAGGGGACACACCTAAAGCTGAACCGGGATCTCTCTGCTGAACGGTAGTTCTGACCTAAGCTCTCACGGTTTCATAATGTATTCCCCTTACAGATATCATCTGTGGTATACTCACCTGTAAGACTGAATATTGGGATCTGGATACGGGAGTATATTCTGAGGTGGGACACGCGATTAAGTCCAAGTGCTTAAGACATTAATCTCCTATCTCGAAACAATTGAACTTTGTGTGAAAATTTAAGTGGACCAGTATACTGACAATCTAAGTGAATCGTTTAGAACTTAAAATGTTTAAAGCTTAACGGTGTTGGTGATTTGTCTCAAAAACTGATATGATCCTCTTACGCAAACTCACAAAAATAGTGTCTGTATATATTTCTTTACTGCATTTCATTTCATTTAAAATTCCAAAAAGATTTTCAGTGTGTTTTAGCATAAATTTTGTAAAATACAAAAAGATTTTCGACATCTGGTGTTGGAAAGCTAATTTTCAAAATTCCGAGTGCTAGACATGATGAACAGATGGTTTGGGAGAGTGTATTGTTTTGAAAATAAAAATGATAAATCTTCAAGTGGTTCATTAATGATTAACATTGTAAAATAATTCTTTGATTGTATAATTCATGCAAGTGATTCATTAGATGGTGAGATTGTGTTTACAAGTTATCATCAGAAAAGTTATTGTGAGGTAGAGGATGTGCAGGTTTCTAAGAGATAGAGAGCCAGGTTCCGATACCTGAAGACTTTGTGATTTCAACATGCCAGACTGCAATCCCAGCATATCGAAAGGGGGAGTCTGAAGACATCCGAGTAAAGATTATTCGTGAGGAGTCTATTGATGCAGAAGAGGAGAAGGAGATAAAGATTGAGGATGCTTACATTGTGAGATATTTCAGAGAGCATTCAGACTGATAAAGACTGAAGATTGTAAAGACTCGACACTTAAGACTCGTCAACATCTGAGGGGGAGTCTGTTAGTGCACACATCTGTCGACTTCGTCTTATATCGAGTCTGGGTTGCATTGCGGATTTAATCAAGAATGATGTCATCTGATACAATGATGACACCATAATATGACATCATCATTGCATCACTACACAAGAAGACAAAACATATTTGTTGGTTTCGCTTGAAAACAGAATATGAAAGTTGTGTGTGTTTCGCTTGAAAGATTGTTTAGAGGTTTCGCTTGAGTGGTGATGTATAGTTTCAAGCGAAAGTCTAAGGCTATATATAGGCTTGTGTGGATTTCATTTGTAACATTTTTCAGAGATTGATACCGAGGTGCTGCCGGTTTGCCTACTGATTGTAAACATTGTAAAATCAATATACAAGGCTTTTAAAGTGTGAATCAAGCTGTTTTCACATCCGTTTCTCTGTTTCCGCCTCTGAAACGGATTTGAGCTCTTCCGAACGACTCATTCAGGTCGCGATTCAATCCTAAATGCTTCAGCATCAAATATTTTGGAAAGCGTGAAGACTGATTAAGACTGAAGTTTTGACATACTAACGTCTCGTACTGAAGACTCCGTCAACATCCAAGGGGGAGACTGTTGGTGCATTTGTCTGTTGACTTCGTCTTATATCGAGTCTTGGATTCGTTGCAATTCTAAACAAGAATGATGTCATCATCTTTGATGATGTCATCATAAAGATGACATCACATCTTATGTCATGAGATAAGATGCACATGGATTAGTCACAATTGAAACATGAAACAGTACACGGAAACATATCTTTATATTATTTTAATATGTTTTTGCTTGAAAATATATGATGTGAGTCCGCTTGAACGGTCAATTGTGTCTTTCAAGCGGAACCTAGTAGCCTATATATAGGTGTTAGTTGCTTCTCATTTGTAACAGTCCCATTGTTCTTGTACCGAACTGCTGCTGGTTTATCAAGTCATATATGAATGAGAAGTGTAGTTTAACGTGATATCTTCTGTTTTCTACTCCATTCTATCTGATTCTAAGCTGTTTGAGTGTTTTCGCCACTCAAATAGTGTGTATTAACTCAAATACCTCGGTATCAATCTCTGAAAAATGTTACAAATGACATGAACAAAACCCTATTTATAGACTTCCCATTTCGCTTGAATATGACAGAACTAGTTCAAGCGAAACCTCATATTCACATGTTTCAAGCGAAACCCTCATATATACATAACTCAAGCGAAACTTATCAACTAACAATTTTTCTTCAAGCGAAACACATGTCTTCCAAGCAAACTCAACATTCTGATTATATGATGTGATGATGTCATTGTTGTGATGTCATCCTTGATGTCACATATGTGATGTCATCATTCTTGATCAAATCCGTACCAAATCCAAGACTCGATATAAGACGAAGACAACAGATATATTTTCAACGCATTTTAAACGTATATTACGGCGCTTATTTAATCACAATTATCACATTTAAAGACTGTTTATAACGCTTGATTACTTAAAATGCCATCACAAAGCAGACTCAACGCAAACTCGAAACGCGGATTTAATTCTATTATGTGTGTTAATTGTGTGATTACTTGTTTAGAATGTTATGTGGTTATCAACGCAACGCTTATACACTCAAACGCTCACTCGCAACTCGATTAAATGCAACGCAACGCTTAACAAACGAACCAAAGTTGGAAAAATAACAAACGCAAACCCGACTGTCCGAATGGCCATCCGCCCAGATGCCCATCCGACCGGATAACCATTCGTCCGGATGGAGCCATCTGAACACCGCCACTCGAAATGCCTTTACACCTCGCCCTGCCCTATAAATACCCGCTATACACCCTCATTCTAACACTTTGACACCCCCATCCGCTCCCCAAGTCTCAGATGTGATTCAAGGCCATTTTGTAAGCTTTTTCTCCCAAATATTCTTTAATCTTCATCTCTAATCGCTTCTACTGCATCTTCTTCATCAAAATCATGCACACACTTAAACTTTTTCTCGAAATCACTGATTTTAGACCTCTCGAAGGTGGTTTCCACTCATTTTGCTTAGGCAAACTGTTGTGGAGCACCATTCAATCGAGGTTGGTTCAAGATCTACAAGATTTCACACTTTTCAACTTAGTTATGAAAGATTTCAACACTTTTTCAACTTGTTTTGAACTTGTCTTCTGTTTTTACACAATATTGATGGAATCTGGACTCAATCAGGCTCACGACTCTCTCCTTAGTTGAAAGCCGGCTTGAAAATTGATTTCCACCAAAGAGACGGACCGATTAACGGGTCAAAGATGAATCTTCATCAAGAACAACACGTTTGTCCGAATGGGCTAGGCCCATCTGGCCGAATGAACTGGATTTGGTATTTTTTTCGTTGTTTGACATGTCGTCACGCCATCTCCATTAATTTAAAAACTTTGTACTTAGAAAATTTTACAAAAACTTCAAATACAGATCACTCGCCCGAATGGCCATCCGTCCGGATGACCATCCGTCCGGATGACCATCCGTCCGGATGACCTGACCCTTATAGTATTTGTTGTTTAAACCCTTTTAACTAAACTTCATTTCTTAACGTTTATAAACACCCACACACGATCCGAATGGCCATCCGTCCGGATGACCATCCGTCCAGATGAGACCCATCCGTTCGGATGAACTGTTGAACTCTTAACCCGTTTGACATTCTATTTACAACCATTCAGCCATGAGGAAGACTTATGCTTCTGTTCCCGTGTACAGGCTGACCCAACGCAATCCCTTCAATCTAATCCAACTTGTGTTTACATGATAAACACACACTGTGAGTATACTCGAACCCATTTTTGTTTAACGCACTTTTGGGTGTTACATGCATTCTATATCAAAACACGACACACCACCCAAACACTTTATAAACGCTAACCGCTCCCGCATGTTATACGTGATTTGTTGAATGCCTGTTACAATGCTTAGACAGTGTTACACTAGACGACCTCTAGCTACGATAGTACTATAGTTTGGACTCAGCACCTGTTGTGACAGGGGTTGCTAGGGATCACATTACTTTACTTCACGTGTTCATTTCGGTGAATATGTGTCGCGCATACTCTACAAAACAATCTCGTGGTTAGGTTGTATTATTGTTGATAGTTACATGCTTCGCCCGTTACGTGTTACATGCTGGTTATGCGTAAACGCTTTTTATACTATATTTATGAAAACTTGTGTACTCACCTTTACTTTATGTATTGACTTTTATTTTAACGTATGTGACAAGTTGATTGGATGTTATGCTGCAAATCAAGTTAGGAAGTCTAGAAACCCACCAAATAAAATCTGAGTTGTCGGAATGGAACTTGTTTTTGAGACTGAATATTTGTAATGACTGTTATGCTTTATTTGTTAATATTATGGGATATTGAACCTTCAAAATATTGTCATTAATAGTTGTTATGGATTCTCATGAACAATCTGTTTCGCTCAGTGCCACGCCCCGATGATTCCGCCATCAGTTGGGGTGTGACTGATTGGTATCAGAGCCATAACTATAAGGAATTAGGTCGAGTCATGTAGAGTTGACCTAGTCTATAGTCTAAGTACCAACAGACCAGCTTCGTGCAAACCCAGTACGGGTTTTGTACGAGCCCACTTCTGATACTCTCGTTCGAACTCGCGAAAACTACATCTTCGTGCGAACCCGCATACTACGGCTTCGTACGAGACAACCTTTCCTAAGGTTGAAAACTATTTTTGCCTTTCCTAAGGCTAACACAAAACACACGTTTTCGAAAATGCTCGCATAACACAAACGAGTGATTGTGTCGGGAATAGGTGTGAAAACCAAGAACTCCTGATAAGATCACTCACTCTATGCGCATTTTTACTCTCAGCACGAGAATCTTCGTTGAGGAGTGACATATATACCTCAATGAGAATGTCTCTCTATCTAGTGGTTTTTCTAACCACACTCAGGAACGAAGTTGTTAAGTTAGGGGTGAAACCCGCATCTTAATAACCAGTTCCACTCCTTTGATTTTACAAATCTCACCAAAGTCTCGATTGTCCCAATCATTTGAGTCACGTAGTAACTGGAAGGATGAGTAACGTTCGCCGTGTTTTGGCGAGAGCATAGTCTATTAGGCCAAAACGTGTACTCGAACTCGTTGGGAATAATCGAATCACTTTGGTTAGTCGATGTCTAACACCCAAGGCACTCCCTCTGATTTCTAGCATGCAATCGCCGATTTTATGCATTATCGATTTTATGTGTTATATGTCTCAATTTTTGAGAATTTACGTTTTCCGCTCTTCGCTCCGCAAAACGCGCACAACTCGCACAAGCATTCGCAATCTAACACGCTAACAAATCGCAAACCAAACTAAGAACTCTTTTGTCATAGCCCCCGACCCCTCCCCGGGAGCGGGAGCCGTGAGACTCAAAGCAGATGGTATCGGTGTTTATTAATTTGGTAGCGGAAAGTTTCATCAGGACCGTAGTTAGGAAATATTTTTATCAGAGTTAAACACCAAAATATTAAACTAGATAAATGGGAAAAAACCCAATTTTTCATTTATAGAGATAAACTCTAATTATTGAAAACAGTTCTTTTTTTATTTCGGTAACTTTTATAGCCACTTTTCTAAGCCTTTAGTGCTCTCTGGCTGGCTTTTCTTGGCTTCATACTAAGTTACCTGTAACATGTGTTTAAAACAATTTATCAGTAAGAAATACTGGTGAGTGAATCCCAGTTTAATCAAAATAGTTTAACACTTTAACAGAATTGAGGGCAACCCGCAATTACTTTTGCTTGATCTTAATCAATTACCCAAAGTACTGTCAACCCGACTTGTGGGTCATATTACTCATTGGCTAACTCTTTGTCCAATGGTAACGTCTCACAAATTGTGTATACAAAACCCCGACATACCGATAGTAATTGTAGACGTACAAATACTCAATTACTGTTAACACATTTGAGGTTTTAGTAAACATTTTGACTCATAAAAATTTATAAAATGAGAATGTACTCACAAAAAGGGTTTATAAAAAGGGGATTACTCACATTACTACTTTAGGTATTTCCTTGTGACTTCCTAGTTATAATCTAGTTGAATAAACAATGCACATGTGTTAGTAAAATAACCCAAATTGTATTAACCGTACAGCTCGAGACAGAACTCCAATGACTGAGTCGGGTAAGGCCCTGACATGCATTACGGAGTCCAAAATCAATCGGGTGTACACACGAGACAGAATTCCAATGACTGAGTCGGGTAGAGCCGACATGCATTACAGAATCCTAGATCAATCGTGTAGGGTAATAACAGGGTTATAGTGCTTACAACGAGCCAGAGCTTTGCTTCTTAGTGGGGGTATTAGGCTTGAGTTTTAGCCTATAGATGTTGAGAGAAAAGTACGAAATTTGAACAAATGAAATGGCTGAGTTCGGCACTATTTATAGCTGTTCGTCAAGTCTGTCGCTCCCCACGACAGCTTCATCTTCAGCCGTCGCGCCCCGCGAGGGCATTAAAGGCGGCGGTAGTTGTTGCTGAGTCATCATTGGTGTCGACGCGTGTCCTGCCACGTGGCGTTCAGAGCGCCCGCCAAGCAAGAGGCTGTCGCGCCCCGCGACAGCTTTTTCTTCATCTGTCGCGACCCGCGAGTGACACTTGAATCTTGTTTTTCTTGATTTTTGCAAGTACGAAGGTATCTCGTGTCTGTTTTTCATGCACGGGGTGCGTAAGGAATGTTTTAGGGTCACGTTGAGGGTTCTAGGAGAACTGTTACATCTATGGTGATAACTGAAGGAAGTACGTGGCTTTAATTTTGTTAGATTTGTTGTCATCCCTATTTGCCTACCTATGTTTAGCTATCTTCGGACATATATATATATATATATATATGAGTATCCTAAGAATTTTTAGGAGAGTTCTTATATCCTCCCCACCTTGTTTTAAATCTCGTCCTCGAGATTTGAGCTACGATATCTCCTTGGAGTTATGTCAATTCTTGTAGTAAGTAAAAGTAGTGTCAAAGTGTCTTTGGAAGCTTTTAATGGACGGAAGTTTCGAGCTCTTGTCTGTTGGGAAGAAATTTGGAGAAAGCAACTTATCTGAACTCGGAATAGTGCAAGAAACAACATACAAGATAATTTAAAGCAATATGAGGTTATCAGACAAGTTACGTAGATAACAGATAAAAACCTTTTCAAGTGGTAGATAAGGTTAAAAGTTTCTCTATTGGAAAGGAGTAGTTAGATTCGTTAAAGAGGGAAGTCAAGTTCCAGGTATGTTGGATCATTTATTAAACGAGTCGAACCCGTAGCTTATCAGCTACAACTGACAAAAATGATGTATGTATGAAATCTTACAAAAACGCTTAGCAGATGAATCCTTAGTGAGATTTTTCTAAGGACATAGAAGAAATTTAGAACATGAAATGTTTTGATTAGTTCCAGGAATCATTAACTGAACGGGATACAATTAAGTTTCACCAAATCAATAGAGACATGTGATTTGAATGTAAACGATCTTTAGGGACAATAGGATTAAATGTCAAAAGAGAACTTACTTTGTTTGTTTAAAAAGAACTCTGAATCAATAATCTTAAGTGGAGATAGAAGTATGAAAAATGATTTGTCAATAATCAAACCAGAAATCAGTGACGTTTATTTAAATGGCAAGGATACACCAGACAATTCAATGGATTGTAGTGTATCATGGTCTTAATACATAATTGCATCAAGACTACTTGAATGATGAGTCAAATGAATAACGTATGATTAGCACAGGCTACAAATTTATACAGATGCCACAAGGTGTTGTAATGATTGAAAGAATTCAATGATTACGGTGACCGAATGAATTCACCGTTTTCGAAATTTAGCTGAAAGTCTCAAATGAATTGAATCTGGATACTAAAAGATAGGATGTTCAAAATGAAGAAAGAAATGAATATTGTAGGATCAATTCAAAGATGAAAGAGATGTTGGAGGTACGTTGGAATAAGAATTTAGGTACCTTTATCTTAACACAAAATTGTATTAAGACTGGTTTAGGATAACGAATAAATAAATAGATAAATTCGTACCTCATGTGTGAAAATGAAAAGAGTCCAAGTTCCAAAGGGAAACGCCACCGTAAGGTGTCGAAATTGAAGATTTTAAATAAGTTTACTATGATTCAAACAATGAGATTACCTTGAATATGATGATCTCAATTCATCATATGGGGTTTTAAATTGAAGGTACATTGTGAACAAGTTCAAACAATTGAGCTTGGTTTGGACATATTCCAACAATGGATATACGTTTTTGACAAGAAATGAAATCCGGTAAGTAACTTTGAAAAGAAAAGGAGTTTTCCAAGAAATCTGTTGACTTGATATCAAAAGTCAGCATTTTCACAATAAGGGGGTTTTATCAAAATGAGTATAACGAAAATATTTATCCAAAAATGATCTTTTAAAGTGAATTCACATATATGACAAACAATGCACGTATGTCATAGGAATTTGTCAAAAGATGAGACAAATGAGAGTTGGCTCTACAAAAGAAAAATAAAGACCTTTTATTAATGAAGTTTTGATTGAAATCAAAAGTCAACTAGCTTAAGTATAGTCGAAACATAAGGGTGCTTATTTTAAAAGTTGTCGTTGCCTCCGGTGTTGTAAATATCTATGCGTTCTCCTTAGCTGTATCGGGGTTTCGAGCCTCGTTGTCGGGTGCCTTAGATAGTTTCGGGCAGTAGGGATGGATGTGGCTTGGGTCTCCGCATTCGTAACATATGTTAGTTTTTCTTCTACATTCTTCCTCTACATGTCCAGTCTTCTTGCAGAAGTTACAGCAAAGTGTCTTCTTAGAATGGCGTTTTTTCTTGCATGCTTCTTGTTATGGTCGTTGCAGGTAGGCTGCGTGATTGCCGGTTTTATCTCTTTGTTCTTACATGATTTGTCGGAGCGGAATTCCTTATAAGAATAGCTATAGGTTGTGGTTTTCTTTCGTTTGGAAGATGGAGTTTTGATACGAATATCATGACCTCCATTGATACTAGGGTTAGGTTTGAAGTGATGAGTATGCCTACAGTGGATAGTAGGATTCTCGTTTATAGGCACATAAATCTTAATAGCTTCAATAATCGAAGGTATTGCATTCGATATTCCTTGAGCTATTATACTTTCTATAGTGTTTTTATCCAATGAATTTTCATTACTAGCCTGGATTTCCTGACTATATGCTATTTCCTTTGACATCTGAATTACAAACATGTTCAGATATAATAATCACAAAACTAAGCAATTATACAAGCACATTTTGTTTAGCATAATTATAGTCATAGCTTATCAATATTATGTGTTGATAGATATTATATTTCAAATTATAAGAATCCAAATGTTTAACTATCTTATTCTGTTTATTCTTTATAATTATTCTGTCTATTCTTATAACTTTTTTTATTCCTTTATATTAACAAAATAGATCTACTAAACATAATAAAAGGGGAATTCATCAAAGGAATAATATAAATTTTCTGGATTCCTTTGAGAATAATTTAATCTTTAACTGACAGGTTATCTCATTTTGGTTATAACATTTTTAGAACTTGATTCAAATTCTTAATTTATTATATCCATTTATTAAGGAATCAAAATAGATAATACAATGTCTAGTGTTTTTGATTCTTAAGTAATGAAGTATCATTCTCATATCAAGATATATATATATAACTTAAATATAGTTTAAGAAATGAATCAAATGCTAAAAATTGTTCCTTTTTGAGATATATATATATATATATACATATATCTTAGACCATATAGCTATATTGGACTAAATTTTTTTGTACAGATTTTTATCTTATGGACGAAATATTTGTAATATTGATGCAATATATATGTACGTCTGACTTACATATAATTTAAGAAATAGGTTTAAGTTATTTCTGGTTGATATATAGGTATTATGTATTAAAATTATATGCAGTACTAAGTTATATTCATATTTCATAAATACAGTTTTGTAAAATATTTTATATTTTCCATAGTATAAAATTTTAGAATCATCAACAATAAACTGTAATAATTCTGGTTTATTATTTGTAGGAATTTAATTAAGAATTATATTTTATAAAATTCTTATTAACATAACTTTATTCAAGAGCCAAATATTTTATTCTTTCAAAATATTATGATTAGTATTACTATTATTTTAAAACGGGATTGTATTATATTAATAATGATGATAAATAATAACAATATATATTAAAGACTTTTCTTTAGAGAGCGTGTGTGAAAAAATTTCTGTAACATTAAAATCAATATTGACTATATGTATAATTTCCGAATTTTACATAACTTATAAAATTTTGATGAGAAATCTTCATATTTAATATTTAGTAATATGATAAAAAAATATAAAGTGATTTATGAAGTATTTTAAATTATGATCTCTAAACAATACTGAAACATTATATTTCAACAAAATTATAAAATTTTTGACAAATACATATCTTTGAATCGAATAAAACTTTTGGATTATATCATAAATCATAAAATATATTGCTTTTATTAAATAAACGTTTATATTAGAATATTTTCAAAGTATCATATCTGAATTGCATTTATCGTATATTAATATTAAAATATTAATATTATATTATAGTTATAAAATTTATATTGCATTATGTTCCCACAATTATATATGGATATGTTAGATATTATAAAATGATGTTATTAATATATATATATATATATATATATATATATATATATATATTATCTAATGGTAAGATACAGATATGGGTGACACATATAAGGAATTCAAAATTCGTTGAATGATACAAAAAATCATGATAAATATTTAAAAATTTTAGGTTTACATAATAACACGTATTAATTTCCTAACACAAATAGTTAAGGGTTTAGGTATTGGAAGAATACCTAAAGATTAAATTGTCCATACTAAGGATGGTACTATTCTAGCATATTTTTAAAGTATCATACCATCTTCCTTAACTGTCTTGATAATATAAGACATGGCATCTATAATTCCTTGTATCACTATATGTTGAATGGTACTGTTATCTATTTGGTTTCTGTTATTCTCATTATTCTGGTTTTCCTGATTTACTTCGTTGTCCAGTTGAATTATGAACATTTATCCGGTATTAATTATTACGGACTAATATTTAGTACAAACACTTATTTACAATAATATAAACGGATTAATCAGAAAAGCCGAACATTGCGACTTTTACTCTTTTCATATATATATATATATATGTATGTATGTATGTATGTATGTATGTATGTATGTATGTATGTATGTATGTATGTATGTATGTATGTGTGTGTGTGTGTGTGTGTGTGTGTATGTATGTATGTATGTATGTATGTATGTATGTATGTATGTATGTATGTATGTATGTATGTATGTATGTATGTATGTATGTATGTATGTATGTATGTATGTATGTATGTATGTGTATGTATGTATGTATATATATATGCATCTATTACAAACTACAACTCGCAAATATACTAGTAGTTAGGCATTTGTATCTCATTTTAGTCTAATTAGGTATATCACGTTCAACATACTTCCACGTATGATTTTCTCCTATTATTCGAATTCTATCTCCTACCTTTACTATTTTGTCACTTAATGGACGAAGTTCTTCTAAATTTCCTGGCTCATAGGTGGCATGGGTGCTGGTACTGGGTCAGGGTGTTGAGGGATAGGTTGTCCGTAAGGGTATGAGTTTTCTTGGTGGAGATCTAATTCCATTGGTTGGTCCTGGTTTGGCTCTATCGTTTGTTGATCTGGGAATAGTGACGGTTCAGCTATTTGATTTAAGTTAGCATCTACTGCAGTAGTGGCTAACATATGGAGATTTGCCCATTGCGTATCTAATTTCTCTTCATATGGTGGTCTATTGCCTGTTCCCTGAGTTTGTGCATTTATTCCCTTATTAGCTCTGACTATCGCTCTCTTTTGTGATTTCTTCATTTTCTTTATTCTCTCTTGAACTCCTCCACTAAACCAATCTATTTTCTTAATAGTAAAGGGTTCCTTAGACTGGGCCTTAAATATAAATATTTCTTTCTAAGTATCGGCTGAGTATCCTGATGGATCTGGCTGAGATAATGTTCCCTTATCTTTTGGCGAATTATCTAAGTGGTGATAAGTGCTAGAAGTTCTTTGCGTACTCATACTATAAACTAACAAATAGTCAAATAGCACATCACACATAATCACATAATTTATTTCCTAACACAAAATTTTGAAATTTCAGTGTCAGTAGAGCACTTCCTTGACTTAAATTAGTGGTTGTAGCTTTGATACCACCTTTTGTCATAGCCCCCGACCCCTCCCCGGGAGCGGGAGCCGTGAGACTCAGAGCAGATGGTATCGGTGTTTATTAATTTGGAAGCAGAAAGTTTCATCAGGGACCGTAGTTAGGAAATATTTTTATCAGAGTTAAACACCAAAATGTTAAAATAGATAAATGGGACAAAACCCAATTTTTCATTTATAGATATAAACTCTAATTATTGAAAACAGTTCTTCTTTTTATTTCGGTAACTTTTATAGCCACTTTTCTAAGCCTTTAGTGCTCTCCAGCTGGCTTTTCTTGGCTTCATACTAAGTTACCTGTAGTTAGTGAATCCTAGTTTAATCAAAATAGTTTAACACTTTAACAGAATTGAGGGCAACCCGCAATTACATTTGCTTGATCTTAATCAATTACCCAAAGTATTGTCAACCCGACTTGTGGGTCATATTACTCATTGGCTAACTCTTTGTCCAATGGTAACGCCTCACAAATTTTATATACAAAACCCCAACATACCGATAGTAATTATAGACATACAAAGACTCAATTACTGTTAACACATTTGAGGTTTTGGTAAACATTTTGACACGTAAAAATTTATAAATAGAGAATGTACTGACAAAAAAGGTTTATAAAAATGGGATTACTCACATTGCTACTTTAGGTATTTCCTTGTGACTTCCTGGTTATAATCTAGTTGAATAAACAATGCACATGTGTTAGTAAAATAACCCAAATTGTATTAACCGTACAGCTCGAGACAGAACTCCAATGACTGAGTCAAGTAAGGCCCTGACATGCATTACGGAGTCCTAAATCAATCGGGTGTACACACGAGACAGAATTCCGATGACTGAGTCGGGCAGAGCTGACATGCATTACGGAATCCTACATCAATCGTGTAGGGTAATAACAGGGTTATAGAACTTACAACGAGGCAGAGCTTCGCTTCTTAGGGGGGGCATTAGGCTAGAGTTTTAGCCTATATATGTTGAGAGAGAAATAGGAAATTTGAACAAACGAAATGGCAGAGTTCGGCACTATTTATAGCTGTTCGTCAAGTCCGTCGCTCCCCGCGACAGCTTCATCTTCAGCCATCGCGCCCCGCGAGGGCCTTAAAGGCGGCGGTAGTTGGTGTTGAGTCATCACTGGTGTCGACGCGTGTCCTGCCATGTGGCGTTCGGAGTGCCCGCCAAGCAAGAGGCTGTCGCACCCCGCGACAGCTTTGTCTTCATCCGTCGCGGCCCGCGAGCGACACTTGAATCTTGTTTTTTCTTGATTTTTGCAAGTACGAAGGTATCTCCGGTCCGTTTTTCATGCACAGGGTACGTAAGGAATGTTTTAGGGTCACGTTGAGGGTTCTAGGAGAACTGTTACATCTGGGGTGATAACTGAAGGAAGTACGTGGCTTTAATTTTGTTAGATTTGTTATCATCTCTATTTGCCTACCTATGTTTAGCTATCTTTGGACACACACACACACGTATATATATATATATATGAGTGTCTTACGAATTTTTAGGAGAGTTGTTATATCTTACGCCATACTCCTCGCTTACGCCACTCGCTATCGCTCGCAACTCCAGAACGCGCTACGCGACCTTGAAGGATAGGTGAATATGTGCAAAATATGTGAATTATGTGCTCATGCGTGCTTATGTGCCTATTTGTATACGTGCCTATCTGGTTTATGTGACTACGTGACTATGTGCCTACGTGCTTGACGTGTTACTGAACTTTACATGATAATAATAATAAAGGATTGTTAGGGATAGAATTTTATTGATTATGGATCACGAATCCTTAGTATAGCCTAGATCGAGGATCCTTAGGAAATGGTGCAGGAAGGCTAAGGATCCAGGATCCTCTTTGATATTCTAAACTAACAATTGTTTCCATCATCCTATAGCTTGTTTTGTAGATGTATTTCGAAGGAGACTTGTTCTAACCGAGATTCCAGGGGAATATGCTCCTTATTGTGGCACGTGCAAGAGGCTCATGACCGTTATGGTGATCGTGGATGACGAGCACATATTTCGGATAGTTAGTTACCTAGATAATTTTCTATTTTTTAAGGGGATAACAAGCTATTATTAGAAATATATTGACACACATTACCACATTCGAACTCTCTCTGCAATCAGTTGGCGAATACACACACAAACACTCTAGAAATCCTTGTATCAAGCTTCTTATCATCCAAAGTTGTAACTTTTATTGTTCAATATAGTTGATAGTGATTGTTTTCACTATCCGAGGTTTTTTATGCCGGAGATCATTCAATGATCAAGGGCTTTTTCCTCGTATAAATCCTTGTGTTCATCACCATTTTCATTCATTTCTTATTTGTACATTTGTTCATCTAACCTCACAAAAATCATATTTGGTTACATTATCCTTGTGTGATTTTTGACCAAAATAGTTTGGCGCACACCGTGGGGCAATCGGTGCTTCATTCTTGAAAATTCTGTTCATTTTATTCATTTATGTTCATTACTGTTGGGATTGAACCCTATCAGAGGAACAGATAATAAGAGCCAAAACCGGATCACAACAGTGGATTCATAATAAGCAGCTGTTTGCATTAAACTTTCCCCTTGAAAGTGGTTGTATACAACAGCTGATGTCCTTCAAACTGCTGATGAAGCCCTGAAGACTGTTAAGAAGTAAACACTGCTGGTTTCAATCTACTGATGCTAAAGGACTGCCCACTCAAGGACTGATCAACCTTGAGGAAAGCACTGATGAAAGGAGAAAGCAGTAGTTTAGTGTGTCACTTGTTATGTATAAAGTCAGTGGTTAAGATTAGCAGTGTTTGTATAGGAACAGTGGTTACAGGTTGTTAGGTTGTTAGATGTCGCTTTCATGGTGACGTCAGCTGAGATGCTTCAGTGGTTTGGTTTGCCTATAAATGGAGCAATACCCAGTACTGTTACATTGATGGACTGAGTGAGTTCTTCTCCTCTGATCCAATCCTTTCATCTTGTGCAATCAACCATGGAGTATCAGGCTGAGGGGGAGCTTAGTTTGTAAGCATGCTTTGTAATCTTTTGATTTGTATTGTAATCATTCGACTCAATGAAAAGCATGCATTTATCAAAACTATTTTTCTCTTTGATTGTGTTTGCAAAGTTTGTTGTTCATTTTCGCTGCACTTAAACTCTGTTTATTTCTATTGATTTGTTCAAATTATACAAACAAACACGATCATGAGGAGCCTCCGATCCTAACAATTGGTATCAGAGCTTGGACAGTCAAATTCGATCTAACAGTCAATTTGACATAACAGTTCAGCTCAAAAATCATTGATACTAAGGTTGATTGTATTTAGTTGAAAAATAGAGTAACGAGAAATCATGTTCAAAGTGACAACTCAAAAGCTCTATAAAACAACCAAGATGTCATAGGATACACAAACTTAACATAACAAGTGATGTCATACATAAACCACCTACAGTTTTCAGATCTGAGAATATGTCTGATAACTATGGTAAAATTATTTACAAAAATTGATTTCAATTGTTGTTATGAAGTTTTTGATGTGTTCATCATGTTTGCTGCTAAGGTGTGAACCTCAGGTCAACAAAAACCTATGTTCATAAAAACATTAGTGTTTTTGTTTACATAAAAAGAGGGAAATTAAAACTTTAGTCATTTAGATCTTATGTATTGAAAAACAGGTTGAGAATCCTTCAAAAGGACCAAAATCAATTATGTTAAGAATACACTAAGAAATTCAGCAAGTCAAAAAATGTCCTGATCATGGGTAATGTGAAATTTGGCATGAGCATGTGCAGAAATGACCAAATCTCTCAAAACATTGCTGCAAAACGATTCTGGAATAAGTATTCCTTCAATAAATACCTCCCAGTAAGTATTTAAGTACTTATGATTGGGAAGGGTAAAAAGGGAAGAAGAAAATTACAAAAACTCAAAAGTGTGTTTATCTCAAAACTTTTGAAGTAAACAATATAAATATAAAATACTTAAGGGTACAAAAATAGGGTGGACAATGGACATCAAGCAACTGTGTGCATTCATTGGTACAGGGAAGTTCAGGTAAAAATAGTATCACCAGTGATTAAACTTAAAAGAGGACTAGACAAGTTTTGCAGAATCATCACATGGTAACAAAGGTATGTGAACATGTCTCCTTATTTTTGCAAACAATTAAACAAGAAAATGGTCTTAAACAGTGGTTATTACAATGTATTTCGAACCACTGACCATTTTCATAAAACTTGAGTATGATGTGATTATGTGATTATTTGAAAATGTACCAGATTCTTTTTGATGCTGTTCTCAGAAAAACCTTTAATTTTTTTTTGAAAAGGTTTATCTCAAATAAGACAGGATATATTTTTTTGGATGATATATTTTGTACTTTTACTTGTTTTTGATAGTAAAAGTATAAATCTCCTGTCAGGATATAGAACCTTTATTTTTGTTGGTGATGTTATCCTTAAAGACAGATCAAAAAGAAATGGTACAAGTGTCAAGGTTATGTCAAACTCAAGTTTGTTTTAAAACAGATCAAAGATTGATTGCTAAAAGACCTTAAAATACTTGGATACTCATGTCACAATTAAAAATTATGACTCAAAATGAGTAGCCATTGTAAAAGAGTTTTCATCATTTGGGATACTAAACCACTGTCAAGAATTTATAAAAGCTTCAAAACTTGTAA
The DNA here is from genome assembly GCA_030545235.1 of Helianthus tuberosus. Taxonomy (NCBI): domain Eukaryota; kingdom Viridiplantae; phylum Streptophyta; class Magnoliopsida; order Asterales; family Asteraceae; genus Helianthus; species Helianthus tuberosus. Next base: position 110,370,404 of record CM060412.1, on the reverse strand, counting down.
TAGACATGTGGCAACACTTTGAATTCATTTTCCTGTAAAAATTGCTGACATACAAATCTAGACAATTTGCATCTAAAAGTATTTTGTTGAGGATAGCATTCTTGCAGATACTTCCTAAATCACCATCAAACAGATGTTGGACATGATAGTGTGATTACACAAAACAAAATCATTCCCCTCATCTGAACAAGCAGATGCTCAAATTTTTTGTCAAAAGCTTAATCACTGTTGCACTAACAGTTGCTGTTGTAATAGCCTTCCAAAACCTCACCATTTCCCTACCACTGTTGTGCTCAAACATCTGCTTCCTAAACACTGTCCACTGCTAAAAGTCAACCCCTGATCTTTCATTTTCTTGGCAAGCACTGATGCTCAAAATCAGTGTCTTATCCACTGATATGCTATCCACTGATAGTAAAAATCACCCACTGCTCTCATATTATTACTGTTGTAACCACTGATACTTGCTTTATTCGTGGTTCTCCAAAACAACTGTCCTCCATTATTCATCTTCTCATCAGAGGTTGGCACGTGGTCAGTTCTTAGCCATCGGATCTTTGTAACCGCTGACACATCAGTATTCACTTTTTCCCTAAATAAAACCCTGATTAAAACCCCCAAACAGGGTTTTACACTGTCGAATTGAATTCCAAAATTCTCTTCTCAAAGCAATTTTCAAACTTTCATCCCAAATCATTCTTCGCTCCTCTTCATCAAAATGACGAAATCAAAATCAAAATCAAAAACTAAATCATCCTCATCTTCCAAAGAAGACACTCAAATGGCCGTTGAACCCATTGAAATCCCATACAAATCTCCTCACAATTACTTGGGTCTACTCACAAAACCCACTACCATCAACACTTTCGATTCCATCATCGACATCATGTCTGCATCAAAGTACAAAACTTTGCTAATAGCAGATGCTCCAATCTATCAACAAACCCAGAGAGAGTTTTGGAAAAATGCTACCCTTGACAAACAAGGCGAGAAAATCATAGCCATCAACTCTTCCATACAGGGTAAAATGATTCAAATTACTCCGCAATCCATCTCAGAAGTCTTTAAACTCAATGATCAGCAAGGTAAAACTTCTTTTCTTAAAAGCGAGTTGAAAACTGATTTTCTGAAAAGGTGGTATGAAGAACAAACAAAAAGAGATACCTTACAAAAAGGTCTCTTCCCTTCTGCACCTAGGTTTTTATTCCATACACTTTTGATGTGTGTTTCAAACAAAACAACTGCTTTTAACGAAATACCATTGAAGATCCAATGTCTGGGTTATGATATTTTACATAATGAAAATTATAACTATTCCCAGGAGATCTTTGATGACTTGGTAAAAAATGTTGATAGCAAATCATTTTTACTTTTTCCAAGGTTTCTAAGCTACTATTTTAAACAAAAAATTGGAAAGGAAAATGAAAATCTGCTCAAACAAGGTGCTTATTTTCAAATAAAAGGTTTAACACCTGAAACATTCACTAGAATGTTAACATCTTCAAAAACAAAAGCAGAGGTGCCTGAGCAGAATTTAGCAGCTACCACTGCTCCTCAGGTATCAGCTGCTGAGCCCACTACTCCAGGTGATCATAGCAGCACAACCACTGCTTTGAAACCCACACCTGCCATTACCAAAAAGACCAAAAAGAAAACATCCAGAAAGCCCCCCAAACCCAAAACAAAGGCAACTCTGGAAGATGAGATCCCAGAGCCACTGCCAGTGACAACACAAATGTCACCTACAACCACTGCTGCTACTTCCTCACAGCAGATGGAAGAAAGATCTCCACCTTTGCCTCAAACTCCTCCTGCATCCTCACAAAAGGATCAGGTTGTAATCACAGGGACCCCACATTATGAAGCTCTGGATTCAATTGGATCCATCTTCCTCAGTCCTAATCCCAAGGACATGTCTCTTTCAACACCCATATCTTCACCCCTCACATTACCACAATCTATAATACCCTTGTTGCATGCAGTTGATATAGCTCAGACACAAACCAGTTCCTCTCAATCACCTATCACTGAGAGCACACTCCCACAAGTGACTGGGTTTGATGCTTATACCTCTGTTGTCCCAGCAACATTTGAGGAGGTTACACTGCAGTAGTTACAAGTAATTCCTGACAGTAGTTCAAGTGGAGCAGCAACTACAAGTGTTGGATCAACAGATCTACACTTGGCCAGTTGTTTCATAAATCAGACTCCCTTGAAGGCAATTTCTTCTATAGCACCTCTGTTAACCACTAGTGAGTTAGTTTTGACCACTGGTACCTTCAAAAGGTTATCAAGTGTTGAAGAAAGAAGTCCCTAGAACCAAGAACAAGGGGCATCAATGGGTGAATTTTGGGACTCAGTTCCTAAGTCACACATTGATACAATCACTGATGGTGGGGAATAAGATGATCCCATTAAATTGGGTGATGATTTACAATATCAGGAATTGACGGGGAGAATTGACAACCTTGAAACATATGTTGCTGAAATAAAGTATATAGTGCAACAGCTGTTAAAAGCTCAAAATGAACAACCCACTGTCGTTCCAGCTCAAGCACCTACACAACCTGCACCTGCTACAAATGAGTTATGGAATTTATTTCAACCCTTGCTCGAAAAACAAAGACAGATGGCAGATCAGCAACACGCAATATATGTGCAAGAACTGAGAAATATGATCGAATCAAGGTTTAGAAACACCCAAGCAGATATCAAGGCTATCAAGGCCCATCTCTTGAACACCACTGGCACTGCTCCTCCCAATGTTCTTTTCATTGATCAAATTCCCTCAGATAATGCCAAAAAGGGGGAGAAAGTTAAGGAATTAAAGAAAAAGGGAATAGATGATGGCCTTTATGTTGAACCAGAAAAAGAAAAGCAGGCTTCTAAACCATCTACCCAAACAACTGATGTAACTTCTGCTGTCTCAACAACTGTTGGCACTTCAGTAGTTTCAGCAGCTGTCAAAACCATCACTCCAACACACACTACAACCACTGCCCTACCTTCACCTAAAATCACCTCATCACCAAAAGCTGTCACTTCAACTACATCACCACCCATCAAACCACGACCTGCTCAAAAGCAGAAGACATCTACTAACACATCAGTAGTTGTAATGACAACAGAGGTTGAAACACCAGTTGTTTCGACAGCTGTTTGCCAGCCATCCACCACTGCTCTCACAAATGTCACATCACAACCAAAACCTCCTTCACCCAAAAAGCTTTACACAAGAAAAAGGAAATTTAAAAAGAATAATGATGATATACCAGCACCCACTCCAATATCCTCAACTAGAATTGAATCTGTTGCTGAAAAATATCCACTAGAATTGGAAGTTGTAAAGGATGAGATGAAAAAATTCTATACGATAGATGATCCTTGGGAAAGAAGATTCCATTCTCTCATTAGCTTCAGGAATCCATTAAACATGAGTGAGTATCTAAAACTCAAAGCCAGGCAAGCAGATATAAGAGCTAGAATTGAATGCAAAGATCAAGGTGATAAAGCCATTTCTGAGAGAATGGAGTTTTTACTCACTAAGGTCAAACAAATGGAAGATTATGTAAAAGACCTGAGAAAAGACATGTCAAATATGCCACCTGATGCTGCCCTACAAAAGATAATAAGAAAGGAGTATCTTAAATTCATCATGAAAGAAAAGTTTTATCCAGCCAAAGAAGAACAATTCAGTGGATGGCCACTCATTGCACTAAAGCATGAGGTGAACAGAATCAAGAGAATCCAAAATGATCCAAGTAAGAAAAAGACAGCTCCAAATTGGAGTAAATACAAACAGGCCATTGATAAACTCACTTCAGAATACAAGAAAAAGAAACAGGAGTTGGTGGATGCAAATGTGGGAACTGCAAAAGCCATAGCAAAATGGACAAATCAGTATATAGATGAGGCTTATGAAAGGCTGAAAAGAAGGAGAATGACAGATCCTAATTTACCAAAGAAGCCTGATCACAAAGAGCCAAAACAGATAAATGATCCTAAATCACTGTTCACTTCAGCAGATACCTCCATCATTGTGATAAACCAAGAAAAGAGGAAACTGCTGACTAATGAAGAAGAAAAGGAAAAGGAAGCTGAGTACTTTACAGAAGCCATCAAGAAAATGGCTTTAAATGAAGATAACTCATCAAAACTTCAAAACCTTGTCAAAAAGGTAATACACAAATCAGCATCAACAAACACTTCAGCAGATATGACAGCCATTGAGCTAGATCAAAAGAAAAGGCAAGAGCAAATTGAACAAGAAACTGCAGAAGACATAGCTGCAGCAAATGAAATCATAAAAAGGGCCTTCACACATATGTCAGCTGAAAACTCTGAAGAAGCAAAAGGTCACAGTACTAATCAAGCTGAAAACTCTGAACTATCAAAAGCTCAGAGTACTGATCAGGCTGAAAACTCTGAACCAGCAAGTGCAAAGAGTACTGATCAACAGTTTCTCACAAGGCCAAAATCTCCAAACTCATCAGTAAATAAACCTCTCCCAAGAAACCCATTGGGTTCAAAATACTAAAATGGATGTCTGATCAAAAGACCCATGTATTGACCCTGTTCAGATCCAATGGAGAAGTAAAGCACATATCAAGGGAACAAGCACTGGGCCTGAGTGTTGAAGATCTACAAGATCTCCTTGAGCTTATACTGTGTAGGGATGAGGAAGATACAAGTTCCATGGATTTTGAGTTGCAGTTTAAAGGACAAGTTAGGGAACTTATGATGAGACAATAAAGATCCAGAATAATGAAGGGTTTTGGCATTATCTGTTCCAGGGGGAGATTGTTGGGATTGAACCCTATCAGAGGAACAGATAATAAGAGCCAAAACCGGATCACAACAGTGGATTCATAATAAGCAGCTGTTTGCAGTAAACTTTCCCCTTGAAAGTGGTTATAACATCTGATGTCCTCTATCCACTGTCTGTATACAACAGCTGCTGTCCTTCAAACTGCTAATGAAGCCCTGAAGACTGTTAAGAAGTAAACACTGCTGGTTTCAATCTACTGATGCTAAAGGACTGCCCACTCAAGGACTGATCAACCTTGAGGAAAGCACTGATGAAAGGAGAAAGCAGTAGTTTAGTGTGTCACTTGTTATGTATAAAGTTAGTGGTTAAGATTAGCAGTGTTTGTATAGGAACAGTGGTTACAGGTTGTTAGGTTGTTAGATGTCGCTTTCATGGTGACGTCAGCTGAGATGCTTCAGTGGTTTGGTTTGCCTATAAATGGAGCAGTACCCTGTACTGTTACATTGATGGACTGAGTGAGTTCTTCTCCTCTGATCCAATCCTTTCATCTTGTGCAATCAACCATGGAGTATCAGGCTGAGGGGGAACTTAGTTTGTAAGCATGCTTTGTAATCTTTTGATTTGTATTGTAATCATTCGACTCAATGAAAAGCATGCATTTATCAAAACTATTTTTCTCTTTGATTGTGTTTACAAAGTTTGTTCATTTTCGCTGCACTTAAACTCTGTTCATTTCTATTGATTTGTTCAAATTATATAAACAAACACGATCATGAGGAGCCTCCGATCCTAACAATTACCTTCAACCACATGGCTTCTCAAGGGAAAAAAACTTCGAGCTCCATGTCAACGATCACCTCATCACAGGGCATTCCACCTTTGCCTCCTGTTCCTTCTGGGTCCCAGAAGAATGCTGAGAATGCTGCAAAGAAGCCAACCACCTTTTTCAAAAAAGCAACTACTGCTGTTTCTTTTGCTCCTACTAACAATGATCTTTATTCTTTGATTTTGCAGATGAAGAATTACATGCAACAGCAGGATGAAACTAATGGCAGGATCCTTCGTGAGATTGATGAAATCAAGAAATTGAAGAAGACAACAGAGGATCATTCTCCATTGGTGCCCAGATCATTGGATTTCACTACTCCATCAACAACTGTTCAGCATTCTATGGCATCAGGTATCCAGTACCATGGAGGATCATCAAATATGCACTGTGGATCATCGGCTATGACACAGGCTCAAGGATCCTACTTCCAGCCTTCAGGATCCTCCCTTTAGCCTCAAGGGTCCTCCTTCTAGCATCAAGGATCCTTCTCTAGTTCGGGAGGATACATGGGGATGCTGTCAGTTCAAGGATCCTACCCTCAGCATCAAGGATCCTCATCGTAGGTTCAAGGATCCTCATCGCAAGTCCAAGGATTCATGGAGTATCCTCCAAGACCTTCAGCTTCGATGTATACTGGATCCAATATCTTTCAGGATCAAGGATCCTTAGGGAGTCAACAACCCAGAAGTTCAGAGATTCATGTGGGAGATTTCATTCCCATGCAGACTATTGATTCATCTAGTCCCACAATATACCGGAATCACATCGGTTTGGATTCACATTTGGAATCCCAGCCTCGAATCAATCAGGAGGTAACAATTTCAATACATCTTACAATACTAACCATGGCTTTGTGTAGGAACCAGGGATCAACCAAGCTATGGCAAGGGAGTTGCAAAAACTCAAGGATATGATATCCAGTGTCCCAAGAGTGGTTAAACCCATTCCTGAGATTCCGAATGGGAGTCACAATGTGTCTCACTTTGCACCACCTATGTGTAATGCGGAGATACCAAAGAGGTTTCAAGCACCAAATATGAAGCTCTATGATGGTACAAATGATCCAGAAGAGCATGTAGCTCAATACAGGGAGAGAATGGAGATCAACCCCATTCCAGAAAGGTTAAAGAAAGCATGTCTTTGCAAGGGTTTCGGATCCACATTAATAGGATCAGCTCTTAAATGGCTGCTAAGTCTTCCCCCTTACTCTATTACATCATTCTCTAACCTGGTTAACTTGTTCAATAGTCAATTTTCATGTAGTAGGAGATTTGAACGATTAACTAGTGATTTATATAGGGTAACCCAAGGTCATAATGAATCATTAAGGGATTACATAACTAAATTCAGTAGAGACTCCTTAGAAATTCCTAACTTAGATATTGCTACAGCTGTTGAAGCTTTTAAAATGGGTTTACTTAAGGATTCACAATTCTATGATGATCTTGTTATGACACCTTGCAGGAACCTTGATGAGGTAAGGAACAGGGCCCTTAGGTTCATCCGTTTAGAGGATGACAAAAGGATCCAGGAGAGACTGTCAGGATCCTCAAAGCAAGACAAACAAGGATCCTACTTCAGGAATAACAAATCCAAATTATACAATAAGTCTGACAATCAGAACGTTCATGCTGTGGAACAAGAGGAAGATGATGAAGATTATCCTCCTATTTCTGAGTATTGTTTTGTTGTTGATAATAGTGAACTAATCCTTGCTATGCAAAATTTAGGTGATAAAGCCAGATGGCCAAGGAAGACTGACAAACCAGCTGCTACCAAAGACAAATCGAAGTGGTGTGCTTATCATGAAGACTTTGGTCATCTCACGGATGAATGCATAGCACTAAGGAAAGAGATTGGTTACCTTTTGAGCAAAGGATACTTGAAGGAGCTATTCGGAAGAAGAAATCAAGGATCCAGCATCCTGAGAAAGTTCCTGAAAAGGGTCCTACTCTACCAGTCGACGCTCAAATTATTCATTTCATCTCCAGTGGATCAGACATCTATGGCACTTCATTTTTGGTAGCTAAGAGGCATGCGAAGGAAACAAAAATGGAGAATGGGGATAGACCTATTCGGACTTTCATCCTTACATAGGAAAAAGTCATATCCTTTGATGAAGATGACCATGTGGATGTTCAGGATCCTCATCACGATGGTCTTGTTATTACATTATTCATTTCTAACCATTTTGTTCGCAGGATTCTCATTGATGGGGGAAACTCAGTGAACATCATTCAATTAGATGTACTAAAGAGAATGAACATCCCTGAATCCGATATTATCCCAAGATCATCTGTCCTTGTGGGATTCAGTGGAGAGACCAAGAACACATTAGGGGACCTCAAACTTCCTATTTATATAGAGGGAGTAAATTCTATTCAAAAATTTTGTGTCATTGATTGCTAATATTGATGTAATGTTAACCTTGGCAGGCCATGGATACACGATATGAAAGCAGTCCCCTCAACCTATCATCAATGTGTGAAGCTCCCTACTCCATAGGGTGTGGTAAAGATTGAAAGTGATCAGCAAGAAGCCAAGAATTGCTACACATCATCAATGAAGCCAGCCTCAAAGCCGAGGGAGGCATAGCAATTAAAGTGCCCTCCAAGAGATGTCCTGGAGGTAAGAGAACAAGATGTCAAGGATATTATGTTGAATCCGGAGGATCCTGAATCCCAGATTTTTATAGGATCTGGGATCCTTGACAGTATTGAACAGGATTTAATATCCTTCTTGAAAAGAAGAAAAACTACCTTTGCTTGGAAACATGAAGACATGACAGGTATTTCTAAGGATGTAATCACTCATAAACTTGGTATTGATAGGTCCTTCAAGCCAATACATCAGAAAAGGAGGAAGTTTGCACCTGAAAGAAATGCCATTATCCAAGAGGAGGTAGACGAATTGCTCAAGGCAGCTATGATTAGAGAAGTAAAGTATCCAAGATGGTTAGCCAATGTGGTTGTTGTTCAGAAAAAGAATGGAAAGTGGAGGGTATGCGTTGACTATACTGATTTAAACAAAGCATGTCCCAAGGATCCTTTCCCTTTGCCCCACATTGACTCCATGGTGGATGCTACAGCGGGTCATGAGTTGTTAACTTTTATAGATGCTTCATCTGGATTCCAACAAATTCAAATGGAACCATCTGATCAAGAGGGTACAACTTTTATGACCCCTACTGGTATCTATTGTTATATTGCTATGCCCTTTGGACTAAGAAATGCAGGTGCTACATGTTTTGGTCAAAAATTACCGAAGTAATTAAGTGAACAAATTAGTTAAGTGAGGTAGTGTGCTAAGAAAATGTGTTAGAAATATGCAAATTAAGTTGTTTGCAAAAACAGTTTTCAGGAACAAATTAGTTACCGAAGCATTGTATCTACGATCAAACAATGAGCAAAAATGTAAAGGGTGACACGAGATGTACGAGGAAAGCCCTTGATCAATCTAGATCGCCGGCACAAAACCTCGGGAGCTGACAATCGCAGCTGCCTTGTTCTTCTTATGTCTTCAAATGTCAGGATACAGTGTAGGATATGATGCGGATCGACTAAGTGTTACAATGTGAATTCGATACAAGTGTAAGTGTATTATGAGTGTTTGCAGCTAGAGAGAAAGAGTGTACGAAAGATTGTGTGCCCTAATCTGATCCGATCAATCCTTTTTATATTAAAAGAAACCAACTAACTATCCTATTATTCCGGGATTCAGCGAATATTCCATATGTGAACGTTGTAGTCCACGTCTTCCGGCTTCAACGTCCATAATCTAAGTGATTTGCCCGAGTCTTGAGGAGAAGAAGTCCACTTGAACGTTAGAGACTTGCACCTTTTAATATGCATGTGGGTTAATTAGTTACTACCAGGATATCGTATCAGGATGTTACCAATATCCTGATCCAGCATCCTGGTCACAATAAAACAAACAAAGTCAGCATATCAGTCGGGATATATGAGCAGAAAATCACCCATAACAATTTTCCCCAAAATATATCTGTTGGTATACCAATTCCAACGGATATATTTTAAAACTTATCCCTTAAATCGAGGTTATTAAACTGAAACGACGATTGATGTGACTTTGTGCAACTTCCAACGCGATATTTACTCTTTGCCCCCTATATCCAGCCTCTATTTAGCTGATTTATTCAGCATTATGATCATCACATTTCAAGCCATTCCTCAGGTATTTTCTTTCTCTCTTTTTCTCTGTTTTTTCTTTACTCGAATTCTTCATTTCTCGGTTGAAACCTCTCATGGCCTCACGAACAAGATCACGTTCAAACGAACCAGCCCCAACCCTCGTAAGTCAAAACCTTATTCGAGAACCGGAAAAGGAGATTTGCTCCTTCAACAATGCCGACATTGCCGCCTTGAAGGATTTCGTTGCCCTTCCTGCCGGAGCGATCATTCGCCTTTTCGATCGGGAGGTCCGATCAGACGCAGTATCAAACGAGTAGGTGTGCTTCTTCGCCTATCCTTTTTCATTGGGACTCCGGTATCCTTTTCCACCCTTCGTCTCCCATTTCTTCGAGCTTACCGACCTTAGTTATGCTCAGACTATGCCAATGGTGTGGCGAGTTTTAATGGTGTTAAACCAAATTAAATCTTGTCATTTCCCTGACCTATGCGTCGAGGACCTTCCCATAGCATATCGACTGAGATCCCATGGTAACAGCCGCTTTCTTCTGTTCTCCACCTCCAAGAACCCCCTAATTCTCAAGGCCACTAAGAATGAAGATCAGTGGCAACGAAAGTTCTTTTTCGTTAAAGGGAGTCCATTGACAAGGGTTTTCACCTGCCAGTTAGATGGTTAACTTCGGGTAGGATTTAGGGTTTTAGGAATATCCCCAAATATATCTTAAAACTATATCCTTGACTGATATCCGAATTTCTTGTGCAGCAAATTTCAGAGATCTAGCACATCCAAGCGCAGAATCGGAGCCCAGGATCAAAGAGATCTACCGACTTCCTGCCAGTGAAAGAAATGTCTGGTAAGTATATGATTAGACTAATTATAAAGTATAAGTGTTAAGAATTAAACATTTCTCCCTTTTTATAGTGCCGGTCATCAACCTCGAAGGCTTCCATCTTGACGAGTTGGACAGTTATTCTAGCCTGCACCTGTTAAGCAAGAGACCAATCCAAAGCCAGCTGTTACACCCAAACCTACCAGTTCAAAAACTTCTACCGCACCCAAGGCTCCCCCGGTATCCAGAACTCGAGCCTCCAGCTCCCGGAAGAGGAAGGAAGCAGAATCTCCCGCTACACCCCATGTATTCCCATTCGAGAACTACGGGTTTACAGAGTCCAGCAAGTTCATGACCGGCTTCCTCAACCAGGTTCGTATCCTTGATCTATATCCTGCACCATATACTAGTCATAAATGTCAATAAAGGCTAATACCTGTTTCCTTATTCCGCAGGGTCTTGAACGCCTAGTGTTCCTCTATGAAGACGCATGTGGCTCGAACATCATGCTAGAGAGTAGGCTGAAAAAGGCCGAAGCCACCATCACGGACCAAGCAGCAATTGCCACCGCCAGATCAGAGCATTATGAAGCCAAATACAAGGCAATGACCCAAGAGCACCAGTCTGCCATCCAGAAGATCACCCACGAGGCCCAAGCCAAGTCCGACGCTGCCCAAGTTCAACACGAGCAGGATATGGCTTCATACCGGGAAAGCCTCAAGAATTCGGTTGTCATCTCCCTCCTCCAGGCCATACTGAAAATGGCCTATGAGGCTATGGCTCTGGGCTTTGAATGCCCTTCATGGAACATCAAGGCTTGGGAGGTGAAGCTGAAAGATCTTGGTGGTAATGATGTGGAGCCCCCAGTGAAGTCCGCTGCGGAGGAGCCAGCTAAGGTGGCCGAGAAGGTGGATAATGCTGGTGCTTCGAGGGATGCTGGTGGCGATGCTGGGGACGAATGCTGGAGAGGATGCCGGAAGGGATGCTGGAGAAGATGCCGCCGATGAAGTCATGATGGAAGAGGGTGCTGCCCCTTAAAAGCAGCGAAGTGGGTGATGATGGATGTATGTGCCTAGGCCGGAGCCCACTTTTTTAAGTCTGATGGTTGTGGTCTGTTAAACAATTTACTTTTCCTGTCTTTGAACAATTTACATTTCCTGCACTAAAACAACATGATGGCCAAAGGTGGATGGGTCCTGGGTTTCAGGATGAAGCCCTTGGTCATCAATTAGTATAATCTGTTTTGAACAATATAACAGTTGGAGGTGGATGGATCTCGGTTTGAGATGAAGCCTTCAACTGTTAAGTAAATATGGTAAGGAACTAATCGTGCTTTTGGTGGAGGGATCTCGGTTTGAGATGAAACCAAAAGCACAACTTTTGACATGTTAATAATATAACCTCCTTTTGACTTATTCGTTGTTGTTTTTTGCATTGCTTAGTTTAGATTTCAACGTTCCAAAATTAGTGCAATTATTTCCAATGTCTTATCCAAATATTATGAAAATATCTTGATCAGTATATTCGGTAATATCCTATATAGACTTTCATCTAATAGTGGTTTTTTTTTAATTCAAACAATAAAGTTTTTAAAGAAAAAAGGACAGTTTATTTTTATTTTACAATGTTTGTTTTGACAACACTTGTTTGACTAGAATACAATTTTAGTTTTTAACCCAAGTATTATATTCCAAATACCCTGAAACATATTTCGAAAATACATTCCGAGAAGATATCCTGAGAATATATCCTAACCAGGATATTTAAGTTTTTTCCAAACTTAGTTTAAAAAACTCAAATGATTTAAATAGGGTTCATAAAGGAAAGATCATACCTGAAATAGAGTGTAACCCTATTCTTCAAACTTCAATCCTTTTGCAATTTTTTCAACGATGATGTCCCCAGTCTGGGACACTTAGTGTACTAGGTCCAAGCTTGATCCTTTGAGCTTTACACAATTTCCTCAGTAGGAATGTCCCCTGGGCATAATGTCTTGGAACACTTAGAAATTTTCTGAACACCAGTTCCAACTGTTTGAACGGTTCTTGTGTTACAGGGGGTAAACCCTAAAATGTACTGGAGATAAATCCTTTGTGTCCTGGGGATAAACCCATAAGTATTCTGGGTATAATCCCAAATTTTCACGCGCTACAGGCGGGAGTGTATAAACTCCAAGACTTAGAAAGGTGATAACCTTTAAACCTTAGAGAGTATGAAAATAACCATCCGTGAGAGAGGGTGATCAATCCTCATATACCTTTAGGATCCAGGATATAGCCAACAATAACGAAATTGTCAGCCACTTTTACATGGACTGGTCCCGCTATTTTGAACTATCCCTGGATAACTTGCGCTCCAGGCAGGGTGTTTAAACCCAATTCGAGAGAAAGGTGAATGCCTTTAAACCTGTGAAGGGATCAGGATCCCTTAAACGTGAGAGAGGGGGCCAATCCTCTAATCTTTTGAAGTATCCTGAGTGCGTATCATGGAGCTATATCCCGAAGCATATACTGCAATACAATCGCAAACTAAGGTGGGTGTTAGCCTGGCTAACACCCCTCCGATGCTTAAGTCAGTATTGGGTTCAAAAGAATAAACAATATCAAACATATTAAAAGAGATAGAATTCATACCATCCTGAGTTAGAAATTAAATTCTAAACTCACTTGAAATAGAGCTTTAGGTGTATAGCATTCCAGGATCTTGGTAGCATATCCCCCTCCATATTCTTAAGTCGGTATGCTCCTTTTCCTTATTCTGATTCAATCTCATAGGGTCCTTCCCACTTTGGAGCCAACTTTCCATCAGCAGGATTAGTAGTATTCTGAAAAGCCTTTCTTAATACCCAATCTCCAACCTAAAACCTTCTAGTCCTTATATTCTTGTTGTATGCTCTGGATATCCTCTGTTGATATGCTGCCATTCTTAGCTTTGCTGCATCTCTTGTCTCGTCAATAGTATCCAATTCCTGGAAAAGGGCCTCGGGATTCTGCTCAGGATCCCAGAGGTTGGATCTTGCCGTAGGTATCACCATTTATGTTGGGATCACCGCTTCTGCTCCAAATACTAAGGAAAATGGGGTTTGGCCAGTTGCACTTTTCACCGTCGTTCTATCAGCCCATAAAACAAAGGGTAATTCTGCTGCCCATCATCCCTTCTTAGCTACAAGTCTTTTCTTCAAATTGTTGACAATTATCTTATTTGAGGATTCTGCTTATCCATTTGCTTGAGGTTGTACCGGTGTAGATGTGATCATTTTAATTCCCCAACTCTTGCAAAAGTCAGTAGTCCTCTTACTTATAAACTGAGAACCATTGTCACAAATTATCTCAGCTAGTACTCCAAACCTAGTCAGGATATTCCTTTTTATGAAAGATACTACTTCTTGGTCTCTAACTTGAATAAATGCTTCAGCTTCGACCCACTTAGAGAAATAATCAGTCATTGCCAGCATGAAGACTTTTCCTCCTGGAGCCTTTGGCAATTTTCCTACTATATCCATTCCCCGCTTCATGAATGGCCAAGGGGAAGCGATAGGATAAAGTGGCTCAGCAGGTTGATGTAATATATTACTGTGTCTTTGACATGCATCACATCTTCGAGCATATTCTACAGCATCTCTTCTCATCGTCGGCCAATAGTATCATGTTCTTAATACCTTTGAGAATAACGACCTGCCCCCAGTATGGTTACCACAATCCCCTTTGTGTATATCCTGAAGCACTTCTTTGGTTTCGGGATACTCCAAGCACCTCAGATATGGTCCTACAAGAGATTTCTTATACAAAACATTATTTATAATAGTGAATAATGATACCTTCATTCTAAAGGCCTTAGGATTTTCATCCTTTGGGATGTGTCCTTCCTTGAGATATCTCATGATTGGAGCCGTCCAGGACTTAGGATCCTCCTCGGGATACTCATCATCAGGATCCTGAATACTCACTACTTCCTTATCCTGAGATTTAAGAGGATCCGTCGCAGGATACAGGATATGTAATATTGGTATTTGGGTTCCCTCCGGTATCCTGACTGATGATCCTAGATTTGCCAAGGCATCAGCTTCAGCATTATCCTCTCTTGGTACCTGTTCAAGTGTAAAAATATCGAAATATCCTGCTAGTTTTTTGAGAATTTCAAGATACTCGATCAACTTTTCACCTTTAACTGCATAGGTCCCATTAAAATGATTAGTAATTAACAAGTAATCAACAAATACTTATAAACCCTTGATATTCATGCTCTTAGCCAATTCTAATCCCCCAATTAAAGCTTCATATTCTGCCTCATTATTAGTGGCAGGAAACTCACACCTAATAGCCTGGGGTAATATGTCCCCCTGTGGCGATTTTAGTAGTATACCCAAACCTACACCTCTTACATTAGATGCACCATCAGTATATAGTGTCCAAGATTCTATATTTTCTCCTAGTTGTTGCACTTCTAGGTCTTCTTCATTTTGAATATGACTACTGAAATCAGCCACAAAGTCAGCTAGGGCCTGAGACTTTATGGCATTTCTAGGTTCATATATTAAATCATAGGCACTTAATTTTACTGACCACTTAGCCATCCTGCCTGACATCTCGGGTTTCCTAAGCACATTTTTAACAGGATAGTTGGTTTTAACATGAATCCTATGTGTTTCAAAATAATGTCTAAGTTTTATTGACGCCATAACTAGGGCTAATAGAAATTTTTCTAAATGAGAATATCTAGTTTCAGCATCTAATAAACTTTTACTAACATAATAGACAGGATACTACTGACCTTTATGATCCTTTATAAGGACAGCACTTACTGCATTCCCTGATACTGCAAGATACAGAGATAATGGTTCACCATCCTCAGGCTTCATCAATAGAGGTGCGGTTGAAAGATACTGCTTCAAATCCTGCAAGGCTGCTTCATGCTTCTCTCCCCATTCGAATTTTTTATTCTTCTTCAGGATATCATAAAATTCCTTGCATTTTTCCGAGGATCTTAAGATAAATCTGTTTAATGCTGCTACTCGCCCTGTCAATCTTTGAACATCTTTCATATTTGAAGGTGACTTGATATCCAATATAGCTTTAATCTGCTCCGGGCTTGCTTCTATCCCCCTTTTTGTCACCATGTATCCTAGAAACTTTCCTGCTCCCACTCCAAAATGGCATTTGGCAGGATTTAGTTTCATGTTATATTGGTCCAGGATATCGAATGCTCCCTTAATATCCTGGAGGTGATCCTCAGCCTTTTTAGATTTAACTACCATGTCATCGATGTACACCTCCATGGTGTCCCCTAGCTTGTCTTTAAACATCATGTTCACCAATCTTTGGTATGTTGCACCTGCATTTTTTAAACCAAAAGGCATAGCAGTATAACAATAAATACCTGTTGGTGTCATGAAAGCAGTATCCTCCTGATCCGAGGGTTCCATTTGGATTTGTTGAAATCCTGAGGAGGCATCCATGAAGGTTAACATCTCGTGGCTAGCAGTAGCATCCACCATTGAATCAATATGAGGTAGAGGAAACGGGTCTTTTGGACAAACTTTGTTCAAGTCCGTGTAGTCTACACAGACTCTCCATTTCCCGTTTTTCTTTTGCACCACAACTACATTTTCCATCCATTTAGGAAATTTCACTTCCCTAATCATCTTGCTCTTTAATAACCTTTCAACTTCCTCCTGAATGATTGTGTTCCGCTTCGGAGCAAATTTCCTTCGTTTTTGTTGGACAGGCTTGAAGGACCTATCGATTCTGAGCTTGTGAGTTATAATATCCTTGGAAATACCTGTCATATCCTCGTGTTTCCATGCGAATGTTGACATTCTGCATTTCAAAAAGTTAATCAATTGGTTTTCAATATCCTGAGGGATACTGGTTCCTACGAGCACCGAGATATCCGGATTATCCTGATTTAGGATAACTTTCTTTACATCCTGTTCTGAAGCCTCTATGATATCCTGGCCTCACATCTTTAATTGATATGCTTCACTACGCCTTGTTGAGGATTTCATCGAGGAAGAATAACACTCCTTTGCTTCCTGCTGATCACTTTCCACCTTGACTACTCCGCAAGGGGTAGGGATCTTGATACATTGATGATAGGTTGACAGCACAGCTTTCATATCATGGATCCAAGGCCTACCTAATATAATATTATAGCAGGATAGGGAGTCCATGACACAAAAGCGCTGCATTGAGTTGACCCTTCAACATACACGGGCAACTTTATCTCCCCTACGGTATTCCTGGCTTCTCCACTGAAACCAACAAGCACAGTGGACTTCGAAGTAATATCCATCAGGGATACGTTCATCCTCTTCAACGTTTCCAGCTGAATTATGTTGACGGAGCTGCCATTATCCACCAGTATCCTGCGCACAAAATGGTTAGCAACATATAACGTTATTACCAAAGCATCATGATGAGGATCCTGGACAGTATCCCTGTCATCGTTATCGAATATGATCACTTTATCAGTTATGAGGGTTGACATCCTAGTTGGCTTGTCTCCCCTCTCTGCCTTGGCTTCCTTCGCGTGCCTTTTCGCCACAGAATATGATGTCCTGCAAATGTCGGATCCTCCTGAAATGAAATTAATTATCTTGGCATCCGCAAGAGGTGATGCTGCTCGTTCAGGATACTTCTCAATATCCTGACCCTTATTCTTCTTTCTTCCCAGGAGATCCATCAGATATCCCTTGCTCAAGAGATAGCTTATTTCTTTCCTTAGAGCAATGCAATCCTCAGTAACATGCCTGAAATCCTCGTGGAAGGCACACCATTTGGACTTATCCTTCCAATCAGCTTTTTGTTGATTCTTCCGGGGGCATCTTGCTTTGTCTCCTAAACCCTACATAGCATACATCAGTTCAGGTATATTAACAGAAAAACAATATTCAGACAACTCAGGATACTCCTCAGGATCCCCGTCTTCAACATCATTCACTTTTTTGCTGTCATTTCTGCCATATGGCTTAGAGCGATATGGTTTATACGAGGATTCCGATTTCATGTTGGTCGACTCATAGGTCGTGGATGAATTCATCCTCTCTTGCATCTTTTTGTCATCCTCCAAGCCGAATATATCTTAAAGCCCTGTTTCGAGCTTCATCCAGATTCCTGCAGGGATTCATTACGAGATCCTGGTAAAATTGAGAATCTTTCTGCAACCCCATCTTGAAAGCCTGCACAACTATTGTAACATCAAGATGTGGGATATCTAAGGATTCCTAACTAAACTTGTTCACATAATCCCTCAAGGATTCCTGAGGTCCTTGGGTTATCCTGTAAAGATCACTGGTTAGTTTCTCAAAACTTCGACTGCAAGAAAATTGACTATTAAACAAATTCACTAAATGAGCAAATGATGTAATTGAGTGAGGAGGAACGGTTAAGAGCCATTTTAAGGCTGATCCTGTTAAGGTAGAACCAAAACCCTTGCATAGGCATGCTTCCTTGAGATCCGGAGGGATAGGGTTGATTTCCATCCTTTCCCTGTACTGGGCAATATGTTCCTCAGGATCCGTAGTTCCGTCATAGAGCTTCATGTTGGGGGTCTGAAATCTTTTTAGGATTTCAGCATCACAAATAGGATAGGCAAACTGGGATATCCTGTGGCTGTCTTGGGATACTTCTTGAATTGGCAGGACCACTCCAGGTACACTAGATATCATGTCTTTTAATTTCCGAAGCTCCCTAGAAAATGCTGATGTCATACCTGCATACTGCAAAGATCCAACACCATTAGTAGCAAGAGTATTATTATTATTAGATACGTTACCAGTCTGAGGGTTCTGGCCATATCCGGAAGCATATCCTGAGCTTCTCACAGTTGACACCCTAACCGAAGAGGGTATCTCAGGAGTATGATTCTGAGAATGGCTAGGCACAATATTCCCCCTGTTATCCTCAGTATATACTGCAGAACTGAAGTTTAGAGCTCTGGGTTGCAAGGGAGTGACAGTATCCTTAGTGGGCCTGCTTGAGCTGGATTTCAAGAGTTGTATCTCTCTCATCAACATCTGGTTGGTCTCCTGCTGCTGCCTCATCTGTTCCTGTACACTACCAAACAAATTCAGAATTTCTTCATTAGAGGCCAAAACAGGACCAGATCCCTGAATATTGCTAGCGGGGATAACATTCCGAGCCACGTGAATTTCAGTTCCTTGTGAAGAGGCTTGCGTTCTCGGAGGAGGTGGTGGAAGCACCGAACCAATTGTTGCAGAGGTGGTAGCAGACATGGTGGAAGAGCTCATGTTTGATCTCGAGGCCATTGAAAATAGTGTAGCAAAAAGTTTTGAAAATAGAAAACCAAGTAATGATTTTGCAAAAGCTTTTAGTAGAAATAGCACCACTTGCCCCACGGTGGGCGCCAAATTGTTTTGGTCAAAAATTACCGAAGCAATTAAGTGATCAAATTAGTTAAGTGAGGTAGTGTGCTAAGAAAATGTGTTGGAAATATGCTAATTAAGTTGTTTGCAAAAACATTTTTCAGGATACGGCTCAGGATATTGAGCTGTATCTATGATCAAACAATGAGCAAAAATGTAAAGGGTGACACGGGATGTACGAGGAAAGCCCTTGATCAATCTAGATCGCTGGCACAAAACCTCGGGAGCTGACAATCGCAGCTGCCTTGTTCTTCTTATCGCTTCAAATGTCAGGATACAGTGCAGGATATGATGCGGATCGACTAAGTGTTACAATGTGAATTCGATACAAGTGTAAGTGTATTGTGAGTGTTTGCAGCTAGAGAGAAAGAGTGTATGAAAGATTGTGTGCCCTAATCTGATCCGATCAATCCTTTTTATAGTAAAAGAAACCAACTAACTATCCTATTATTCTGGGATTCAGCGAATATTCCATATGTGAACGTTGTAGTCCACGTCTTCTGGCTTCAACGTCCGTAATCTAACTGATTTGCCCAAGTCTTGAGGAGAAGAAGTCCACTTGAACGTTAGAGACTTGCACCTTTTAATCTGCACGTGGGTTAATTAGTTACTACCAGGATATCGTATCAGGATATTACCAATATCCTGATCCAGCATCCTGGTCACAATAAAACAAACAAAGTCATCATATCCGTCGGGATATATGAGCAGAAAATCACCCATAACACTACATACCAAAGGCTAGTGAATATGATGTTCAAAGAACAGACTGGACACACAATGGAAGTCTATATAGATGACATGGTAGTTAAGTCTAAAAAAGCTGAGGATCACCTTAAGGATTTGGAAGAAGCATTTGATAACCTTGATAGATACAACATGAAATTGAATCCTTCCAAATGCCATTTTGGAGTAAAAGCTGGTAAATTCTTAGGTTACATGGTGACAAAAAGGGGAATAGAGGCAAGTCCAGAACAAATCAAGGCCATTGTGAACATCAAATCTCCTACCAATGCTAAGGATGTGCAAAGGTTGACAGGAAGAATCGCAGCCTTAAACAGATTCATCTCAAAGTCATCAGAGAAATGCAAAGAATTCTATGACATCCTGATAAAGAATAAGAAGTTTGAATGGACTGAAAAGCATGAGAATGCCCTCAAGGCCCTCAAGGATTACTTATCCTCAGCCCCAGCTCTAATGAAACTAGAAAATGGAGAAATATTATCCTTATACCTAGCTGTTTCTACTAAGGCAGTAAGTGCGGTCCTTGTTAAGGATCATGAAGGTTCTCAACATCTGGTATACTATGTAAGTAAAAGTCTACTTGATGCTGAGTCCAGGTATTTTCATTTAGAGAAACTTATTCTTGCTTTAATCATGGCATCTACTAAATTACGTCATTATTTTGAAACTCATCCTATTATTGTTAAGACTAACTTTACTATCAAGAATGTTCTCAGGAAACCTGAAATGTTAGGGAGGATGGCAAAATGGGCAGTCAAGCTTAGTGCATTTGACATTAAGTATGAACCAAGAACTGCCATCAAATCCCAGGCCTTAGCTGACTTTGTGGCTGATTTCAATAGTGATCTACAAAGGGAAGCTGAATTGGAAGTTCAACAACTTGAAGAGACTAAGGATCATTGGATACTCTTCACAGATGGGGCTTCAAATGTCAAGGTAACTGGACTAGGCATACTACTAAAATCGCCACAGGGGGACATTATCCCCCAATCAATTGCTTGTGAGTTTCAAACCACTAATAATGAGGCTAAATATGAGGCCTTAATAGCAGGTTTGCAATTAGCCAAGCATATGAGGATCAGGTATCTTGAGGTAGATGTAGACTCTTTATTAATTACTAACCACTATAATGGTTCTTATGCTGTCAAAGGTGAAAGGCTAATCAAATATCTAGAGATAGTCAAGAAATTGGCAGACTCTTTTGCTTCTTTTAGTTTAACACAGGTACCCATGGAAGAAAATGCAGAAGCTGATGCTCTAGCTAACCTTGGATCATCATTAAAGATTCCAGAGGATGTTAAGATACCCATCATCCACATCTTAACCCCTGCTATTGAGGATAACATAGCCATGGAGATAGTGGAGGATTATGTAATTGTACCTAGTGATGGTTTACAATCGAATTCAGGATCCTGGATCCTTCCAATCCTGAGATATATACAACATGGAGAGATTCCTGCTGGAGAAAATCCTAGAGAATTCAAAATCAAGGTATCTCAATTTACATCATTAAATAACATCTTATATAAACAGTCTCTTGCATGTCTATATCTAAGGTGCATAGAGGATCCAGAAATCCAAGAAGTTTTGAAGGATTTTCATGAAGGAGATTGTGGGAACCACACTTGTGGCAGAGCACTATTCTCAAGGATCCTTAGAACAGGATATTATTGGCCTACAATGAAGAAGGATGTTGTGGAATATGCAAAGAAATGTGATGCTTGTCAGAGACATAGCAATATCCTTCATCGGCCAGCAGAGCTCCTGCATCCTATATCCTCTTCCTGGCCATTCATGAGATGGGGAATGGACATAGTTGGCAAACTTCCCAAGGCACCAGGAGGAAAAGTATTTATGCTTGCTATGACTGATTACTTTTCCAAGTGGATAGAAGCTGAAGCCTTTGCGCAAGTCAGAGAGAAAGAAGTTATATCCTTTATCAAAAGAAACATCATTACTAGATTTGGCATACCTTCTGAAATTGTTTGTGGTAATGGATCCCAATTCATTGGGAGCCGAACTACTAACTTTTGTGATAGCTGGGGGATTAAGATGATAATATCAACACCAGTCCACCCACAAGCTAATGGTCAAGCAGAATCATCCAACAAGATCATTATCAACAACTTGAAGAAGAAACTTGGATCCAAGAAAGGGAAATGGGCAGAAGAGCTACCATATGTATTATGGGCTGATAGAACAACTCCTAAGAATGCTACTGGTCAAACCCCCATTCTCTTTGGTCTTTTGAGTTGAATCTGTGATCCCTACAAAGATGGTAGTTCCCACTGCAAGAACAAGCATCCGTGGTCCTGAAGGAAATGCTGAAAACTTGGTTCAAGATCTGGATACCATAGAGGAACTCAGGGATATAGCAAAGATAAGGTTGGCTAGCTATCAACAAAGAATGGCTGGAGCCTATAACAAGAATGTAAGAATCAGGAAGTTTCAAGTTGGTGACATGGTGTTGAGGAAGGCATTCCAAAATACCACAAATCCGGCTGATGGCAAGTTAGCACCAAAGTAGGAAGTTCCCTACCTAATTGAAGCTGAGGCAGGAAACGGGGCATATCGTTTACTAACAATGGAAGGTGATCTCTTACCAAGGGCTTGGAATGTTGTTCATCTGAAAAAGTACTTCATGTAGGAAGGATCCATGATCCTTAGATCTCCTGGTACTCAGTTCATGTTAAGGATCCTCAGAGGATATATGATCCTCATTCTGGTAATGATTTGATTATTATTTCACAAGTTCTTTAATTCATATGATTATAAGGAAAGGGTACTAGAATCCTTTATCCTTTTTCATCAACTTCCGAGTTTTGCAGAATTAGGTGCATTTTTTACAAAGAATCAAGTGATTGGCCATATCTCCAAAGGTTTTGGGTTTATCCCCAGTTTATAGGCTTGTCCCCAGTCTAAGGTATCTATTACCTTCTACGAATCAGGTTCCAACACCTTCGCCAGTTGCGCACGATTATCCTAGTATAGTTCAAGGCAATGGGACCAGTACCCGCTTTGGGTGCTGACAATTTCATTGTTATTTGCTGTATTTAGGATCCTAAGTATAATGGTAGGCATACCATACATCCGTTCCTAATGTTTCTAACATTTTCACGTTAGCTAAGGTTTTGGCATCTTCATGTTACTAAGTTTGGATAGTCGCCAGTTTGGGCCATACTCCAGTTTACACAAGTATATTTGGGCTTGTCCCCAGTTTTTGGGCTTGTCCCTAGTTTTGGGCTTGTCCCCAGCTTATTGGGCTTGTCCCCAGATTGTTGGGCTTGTCCCCAGTTACTAATGGCTCTTTTCTATGATGGTTGGCTTACTCCCCAGTTATGTGTTATTACAGGTTTCCAAAGTAAAACTGTTAAGGATCCAGGATCCTAACTTTCCATTGGATTTTATCTTTTGGTGGCACAATTGTAAGTGTTAAGGATATAGAATCCTAATTTGGATTCTCTGGTATGATCTTTATTTACCTTTGTTTTATTCCTTATTACTACCCTTATCCTTTGACAACAGGATATATGATCCTTGATCATAGTTTATAATCTGTTGACATAAATTGATTTTAACATACGTTTGGTACCTTTTCTAACAATTTACAAATTCTAAAGTTATAGAATAAATTAACAAATGGATGTATGTGAAACAACATTCAAAGACAAAATCAACAACACAAAAGATAGCCAAAAGTTAAAGTTTTATTTATTTATCAATTAACCCTTTTAAAGGTTGTCAAAATTGCCAACCCAAGCTTCTACCAGCAAAACGTGGCCCGTCCACTTGGGTTGGCAAATGGTGTCCATATTAACGAGGTTCTAAGTAATACAGGAAAATAAAAGGCGAGGGGCACCAAAGGCTTCATCCTCCACAAACAGAAGGACCCATCCACCTTTGCTACCCCCTATTGTCCAAAGGATCAGTGATCCTTAACCCTAAGACTATTGTTCAACATACAAACCATAATTGTTCAAAACATCACAACCAAAAAACTGACAAATCATAAAAATGGGCTCCGACCACGTCTAGAAATTCCATCATCGCCCATTTGTGCAGCTCATGCCTTAGTTGCTTCATCCACCTTCTCCTCGCCACCTTCACCGCTGCCACCATCCGCTGTCGTGTCCTCAGGATCCTTAACTCCACTCCCACCAGCTTCAAGGGTCAGCACCTCCTCAGGCTTCTCATCGTCTCCAAGCTCTGCCAACCTCTTTGTCAAATCCTCCACGACCCACTCCGACCTGTCAAAGGAAGGATCAGCAGCTTCCTTTGCCATTTGAAGCTTGATCTTCATCATCACAATGGCAGCAGACTGTTTGACTCCATCGATAACCTCCATCCTCTCCTTATTAGCAGTGATCTCAGCAAGGAGCAGTTCCTTCTGCATGGTATTGTTATCCTTTTCGAGTGAGGAGATCTTCTTGTCCTTGGCAAGTGCTATCTTTTGGAGGTCGAGGATTTTCTCTTCAGCTTCAGCCACGTGTTGGTCTAGGAAGATCTAGAACTCAGCAAATTTCTGCAAAAAAAGATTCAATTTTCAGGATCCTTTATCCTTGGAAAGAGTACAAGTTTAAGGATAGACGATTCTTACCTCAGAGACGTAATCATGGAATTGACGTTCCATCTGAGGAAGACCTTTGGAGGATTCAGTGGGCTTCTTTCTTTTGATCTTTTTGCCCCTGGTGCTCATGCCCTTAGTCTCTGGCTTGTAGCCAGCTCCTTTTTGAGAGATCTCGGGGAGGCAATATCCTGGATATCACCCATGCTGAATCTGGAGGCAGACTTCGATGATTTTGCAGCACCTACAAGTACAACACACAGATAAGTATTCATATCCCATTTTTTATTAAACATTTACATACATATGTGGATACTTACTTGACATGGTGTAGGAACTAGAGGAAATCTCTTGAGAATCCTTTGCTCTTGGTTGATAAGTTCTGACAGCATGATCAAGCTTCCATAAGGCAGTGATTCTCCCTTCAGTAACAGGAGAACCTTGAATATGTGATAGGGGAATAGCTACATAGATAACAAAAAAAAGGATCAGTTTTCCTCAACAGAAAAGAAAGGTCTTACCATGGTCCTAGCCTAAGGATCCTATATCCTACCCTGGGTGTTCCACTTCCTAGGAAGATGATACTCGTTTGGGATGGAATCTCTTCTCACGAAGAAGAACTGGTTTCTCCAGTTACCATCATTTTTGGTGACCTTTAGCAAGGGATGGGGATTTTGTGGCTTATGTTTGAAGAGGAAGCGGTGAGAACCATGGCTGACTAGATTATACAAGCGGCTCAACTCAGGTAGACCTATATCTATTCCCTCATGTTCAATGATGTGCTCAAGTGTATACAGAACTCTCCACACCATCGGCATGGCCAGAATGTAGCATAGACCAGTTAGTGTGAAGAAACCGTGTGTGAGAGTAGGGAATGGATATGTGAAGTCTATTTGGAATGGGGCTGCAGGAAAGGTGATCCAGGTTTCGGATAAGCAGTCACTCTTCATCGAAGAGTTAAAGGGCCGGAAGATGGTGTCGTCCAGAAAACAATGACGTAAATGATCAACTTCAGGATCAGTGAAGCGACAGAGTTCCATGGAGGGATTTTTAGTAAGGCCCTGACTCTTTGGATGGCTGTCTTGTTTAGAATCCTCGGCAGGAGAGGATCGGGTGTTCATCTTGGCCATGGATTCTTGAAGAACAGAGGATCAGAAGAAAGAAAATTATAGAGAAGAAGGAATGAGATACCTGTAGAGATCTTCATATGAGGATTTAAAGGGGAAGTATCTCAAATTTAAATGCAAATATCACCCCCATCCTTATCCTATTTATAACAATTGTTTGTTGCAGGCATGACTATCGCTAACGTAAGCCTGTCACGGCTCTATCTGTTTCTAACGGCTAGTCCGCATTTAGCTGAAACATGACTATCTGATTAAATTTCAACTAGTCATGTTTGGGGTCAATTGTTAGGGATAGAATTTTATTGATTATGGATCACGGATCCTTAGAAAATACCACTTGATTGTTGTGAGAGATGATGATTTTCGTTTTGTGCTTTGTTTTTATAATACCTTAAGTGTGTGAATATACCACTTGATTTTTGACGTGATGTCGTGGTCACAGTCAAATTTAATCCAATTACTACTAAATAGTTAGTGGCAAGTGGGTATCGAACACAGGGAGTTTGTGGAATATGTGTTATTTGAAGTGCTTCTCTAAATTAACTAAAATTAAACTAAATGCAATTAAAGTAATTTTCAAGAGTTGGGTTGATTAAATTGATTTTAAAACTAAGATTACTAATGTAATTGCAAAAATGGAAATTTGGTTTGTAAACAATTTAGTGAAAAATGACTATCTTAAGTTTCCGGTTTGCTTCGACATTCATGCTAACATTCAACTAGAAAGAATCACATAGACATGATTCATGTATGACTACTTGTTGTGATGAAAGGGAACTAAGTACTCGGATTCCTAGAACGCGAGGTTGTTACCCGATGATCAATTAACCAATACCCAATCCTAATTCTACCTATGATATCTCGATTGCCAACGGCACCAAGAACGTATAGTTTCGAACAAGATTAGCATACAAATTAACAATTTACAAACAAGCAATCACACACCATAACAAACAAATCATAAAGACGAGTTCATTATTCTAGAAATATGAAATCAAAGCACAAAGTCTTACACAAACCTTCAACCCAAGATAGTCATCAAAAGTTTAGCCACACATGGCTTTGACAATCATCTTCACAATTAGTTCAATGTTCATATGGATTCAAAACACTAAAACCAAAAAATGATTAGAATTGTTTCAAGCTCTCAAGAACTCTCTAAGTGCAGCCAAAATCGTGTCCCAAGTGTAGTGTAACCGAATTACATGATTGGAACCCATAAGATCACATAAAAATCTCATTAAATGCGGTTGTTACAAAGTTGGGAACACACGGCGCCGTAAGTTACGGTGCCCGCCGTAGCTTACGGCGGTCAGCAGGTCAACGAGTCAACAAAGGGCGCCATAGGTTACGGTGCCAAGTGATTTCTTACGGGCCTCCTATTCTAAGTTACGGCAAGGAAGTTTGCACAAGTGGAGGCCGTAACCTACGGTGGGAGCCGTAGGTTACGGTGCTGAATAGGATCTTTTCCTTGCTTTCTTTGTGATATCTTCCAAACTCCATTTGTTTTTATTTCACAACTTCCCACATCCTATTCAAGCTTTATAAAATCAACATCTTGAGCACTTTAACACCTGTAAATCCAAACAACTCACCAAGTTCCCATAAATAACCGAGTAAAGCATGAGATGTGCATGTAGTTAGCTCATTTAAGGGTTATCCTACGGACCACCCGTCACATCCCCACACTTAACCATTGCTTGCCCCAAGCAACCCATTCAAACCATTTTCAAAACATACGCGAGCAACATAAACCAAGCATAAACATGTTGTCCTTTTACTAACCCTTTCTAAACACCCAAATCAACACACCCCTTGCTATATCTTTCCTTTCGGCAACAAGTAAGCTCTAGCATTTGTAAGCTAGACACACAAAAGGCAAACGGGTAATTGCACAACTATAGGCGTGTACCTAAATCGGCCCTTCTCCTAACAAGTGTCAAACATGAATGCAAATCAAAGGGGCTTTAAGGTTGTAACGTGGCTAGGCGTACGGTAGGAAATGGAATATATATGTAGTAGCGAAGGACTTAACCCGGTCTTTTATTACACAATGAAACAAACACAACCCAAACTTAAACTTCTATATACAAGACAGCTCAACATCACTTTTTTTTTCATTGCTTTTTTTCCTTTTTTTTTCTTTTTTTTAACATAACTAGCAAACATTCAACATAACATCATAACATATCTACACACTACTAAAACAACTACTAACACTATAAGACCGGGTCAAGTCGGGTAATTTTTTGGGAAACTAGCTAAGGGGTAACAAATGATAGGCTTTAGGCACAAAATTGGGCAACTAATTGTCCAAACCCCCGCCCCTCTGACTACCAAGCTCTTATATATAATTAATGAGGTCCAACCCCCCAAATCCCACACTCGCACACACTATGACGAGGCTACATAAATGCCCTTATCCTTTTTACATTCATATTCAACTAAGGCCTCGAACCGTATTCAAGCACAAGTTCTAATGCACCCCCACCCATTGCCACTCTCATCACAGACAAGCATTATTTATATACAAGTGTGGCTTCAACTCTCACCAAGAACAAAAGGTATTAAGGGTTGCCGGTGTGCCACTCGGGGTATAGTCCAAGGTGTTCAAATTCTCACAATATTTTGCTTGATTTAAAAATTTAAAAATTCTCAAAAATTTCCCCCCATCCCCACACTTGGGATACATTGTCCCAATGTATGGCTTTGAGGGAAATATCGCTTTTAACCAAAAATATTAGCTTTCGCTAATACTCTGAAATACCAAATTTCTTTTTGTATTTTTTTTATAAAAATTGAAAGCACACCACCACTAGCACATCCCATAAATCACATCAACACCTAAACACCACCCGACCTCCCAACCAAAAACATAAAGACATGAAAATATACACAAATATACAAAGGAGCGAGATACGACCTGGTTAGTAGTACTTTGGCTGTGGAGGCCCGAAAATGGAGGTCATCATGTCATTCCACTCTCCAAACCCAAATGCTCCGCTACTGCTGCTGCTTCCTTGATCACCTCCTTGACTCGCCTGCTGATGACCCATAGTGTGTGGATCCACCCATTGAGAATGGTGCAATGGTGGGGTGGGATACGACACACTACCATTATATGGCGGCAATGTAGTATAATCCACAACTTGCGGGTCCGCTTCGAGTGGTTGACCCGCATGCCACTGATCATGCAAGCGTCTCTGGTGGTAGTCTAGGTAGCGATTATTTGTCTCTTCTTGGCGGGCATACATATGAGCTCGATTCCATTGCACATTTCTGTCATAGCTCTGTTTAAGAGCTCTCTCCATACTAGCCCCCATAAAAGTGTGTTGATCGAAGAGCATTTGATTGGGTTCAGTCCAATCACCAAAAGTGGGTGGTCGCCTATGCTCAATAATCTGGCCCATATTCCCCGTGTGGGCCGAATAAGGATCATAGGGTTCTTGTGCATAATGAAATGCACTACTCACATACCCCGACTGTACTCCTGCTCCATAAACACCACCACTCGGGCCAGCGCCCCCCATCGGAACATCAACCGTGAATGTATCCTCACGGTAGTCGTCATCTCCACTAACCTCTTCATTAGTCGTTTCGGGCTCATCGGCCTCGCCCGGTCTAAATGGCCTCGCATCCACTTTCAAAACTCTCCATCGTCTCCCATCGGTCTTCAACTTGTGGTACCTTTCTGATTCCTTGTATTCCCATCCTAGTCCCAAATTCTTTATATCGAACGGCTTAAACCTCTTATATGAGCCTTTTCCCTTGGCTTCAATCGCCCCATATTTCTTTAACAATGCCGTGATCAATCGGCAATGGGGTACAATTTTTCTTTCTCCACTATTTCGACTTAGCCAAATGTTGTTCAACACTAAGAATCGGAAGGGAACCATGGGTGAACCGTGCATTAACATGTATAAGATCGGCACCTCTTGAAAATGGAGGTCATCATGTCATTCCACTCTCCAAACCCAAATGCTCCGCTACTGCTGCTGCTTCCTTGATCACCTCCTTGACTCGCCTGCTGATGACCCATAGTGTGTGGATCCACCCATTGAGAATGGTGCAATGGTGGGGTGGGATACGACACACTACCATTATATGGCGGCAATGTAGTATAATCCACAACTTGCGGGTCCGCTTCGAGTGGTTGACCCGCATGCCACTGATCATGCAAGCGTCTCTGGTGGTAGTCTAGGTAGAGATTATTTGTCTCTTCTTGGCGGGCATACATATGAGCTCGATTCCATTGCACATTTCTGTCATAGCTCTGTTTAAGAGCTCTCTCCATACTAGCCCCCATAAAAGTGTGTTGATCGAAGAGCATTTGATTGGGTTCAGTCCAATCACCAAAAGTGGGTGGTCGCCTATGCTCAATAATCTGGCCCATATTCCCCGTGTGGGCCGAATAAGGATCATAGGGTTCTTGTGCATAATGAAATGCACTACTCACATACCCCGACTGTACTCCTGCTCCATAAACACCACCACTCGGGCCAGCGCCCCCCATCGGAACATCAACCGTGAATGTATCCTCACGGTAGTCGTCATCTCCACTAACCTCTTCATTAGTCTTTTCGGGCTCATCGGCCTCGCCCGGTCTAAATGGCCTCGCATCCACTTTCAAAACTCTCCATCGTCTCCAATCGGTCTTCAACTTGTGGTACCTTTCTGATTCCTTGTATTCCCATCCTAGTCCCAAATTCTTTATATCGAACGGCTTAAACCTCTTATATGAGCCTTTTCCCTTGGCTTCAATCTCCCCATATTTCTTTAACAATGCCGTGATCAATCGGCAATGGGGTACAATTTTTCTTTCTCCACTATTTCGACTTAGCCAAATGTTGTTCAACACTAAGAATCGGAAGGGAACCATGGGTGAACCGTGCATTAACATGTATAAGATCGGCACCTCTTGAAATCTAACCTCCATCTTATCACCCCGCCGCGGGATGACATTGTGTGTACACAAAACCAACAACAACTTCACTTCCATTCTCAAGTTTCTTCTAAAC
The DNA here is from genome assembly GCA_030545235.1 of Helianthus tuberosus. Classification (NCBI taxonomy): domain Eukaryota; kingdom Viridiplantae; phylum Streptophyta; class Magnoliopsida; order Asterales; family Asteraceae; genus Helianthus; species Helianthus tuberosus. Next base: position 110,339,993 of record CM060412.1, on the reverse strand, counting down.
AGTTTCCCGTGTGTAGTACCTGGAAGGAAAAGGTAATCAAGCATTTGTTGCCATTGGGGATGTTTGTCGGGCTCGTGGTAGAGATCTTTAAGGCTTGGGTAAATGTACTCATTTGAAGATTTACTGTTAAACTTTGCAATGCGGCGCAGGGAGTCGTATGACATCTCAACCTTCACCCCGTTACACCATCCAATGAGCTTCATCTTGTTTGGGGCCTTAAACGGGGGAAATTCAAGTGTGGCCATCCACTCTTGAATTCGAGCATCATACATCTTCTTCACTTCATTATCATAACACTTTAAAGCCGCCTCCCAACCCAATGCCTTAAACTTAGCCGTTATCCCGAACGGCCCAAAATCGACTTCCTGGATCTCCTTCTCACAAATAAACACCGCACTCCTTTGCTTCAACTTATTCATTTGCTTGTGAAACAAGTCCTCTCGCCATTCCTCGGGTTGATCTAGTAGTGAACCGGATGTCCAATCCGGTTTTGGACCCCTTGGAGGCGCATCCTCCTCCGAGTCCGGGTCACCAACCCGTACCAATCTCCTCTTTTTTGGTTGAGCTTCCCCTTGAGGTTGACTTGATGAACTTGCTCCTGCTTTATCCTTTGTTCTCACCATACCTACACACATTCACAAATCACACACAAAAACCAAATAAGTTCCAACTTCACAATCTTCCCCACACTTGCTTCATGTTATGGGTATAAATGTACAAAAACCAAAGATTCTCCTTTCAAACAAAAATTCGGCATGATGTCTCTACAAATCAGAATTTTTCCAAAAATTTTCACTAAACATCAAATACATTTATACCCAAACATTCCATGGTTCAACAAAATCCTATCATCTATCATCTACAAGCAAGTGTGTAAGCAAAAACAAGCATGGAAACTTACAAACCGCCATGTACTTCAAAGAATGAAAGGAAATTGCATACCTTGACCTTGTAGAGGATGAAAATAACAAACACCTCACTTTTAAGCAAGAACCCCAAATTTTCGGTCGTAGGGTTTGAATTTTCGACCAAGAAAACGTGGTTTTCTTCCAAATCTTTACCCACAATCAGAATGTTCGTGAAATTTTAGTCAAAATCGACCCAAAATCACTTGATTTGGTCTAAAATTGAAGAAGATATGGAGGTTTGAAGTTGTGGGTATTAGGGTTCTTAGAGAAGGAGAGGTGAAGAAGAAGAAATTATGTGGATGGGGGAATGATCGATTGTGTGGATGAAAAGGAGTTATGACTTTTTTTTATTTATTTAATGTATTATTATTATTAATATTGATTTTCGGTTTTTTTTTATATATAAACCGCCAACAAGCAAGTCCAAAGGCCACCGCCCCAAAGATCCACTCGGTGCCGTAGCCTACGGCATTTGCCGTAGGTTACGACGACATCTGGGTAAAAGTGCCACACCGTAAGACAGATTGTTGGTGGCGTAAGACACAAAATTGTTCACTGGCCGCCGTAAGCTACGCCAATGGCCATAGCTTACGGCAATCACTGGGCTACTTCGCTTCGGCCATTTTGTTACTTGCCAACTTTTATGTTTTTGTTTTGTTTTTTTTTCTTATAAAATTTTTTTAATTTTTATTGTTTTTATAATTTTTGAAAAACATGAAAATTATACCTACCCCCCCCCCCCCCCCGTTAAAAACCCGTTTTGTCCTCAACACTATGTTTGGGAAATTCATACGGATTTCCCCACACTTGTTTCGAACACAAGTTTTAAACGGGACTTTATTCAAAACAAAATAAACTAAACTAAATATTTACACAACCAAACCTGGGTCTCTTTCAAGTTTCCTCGTCATCCAGTGGGCGTAGAATGTAACCCACTTTGTCAAGCTCAAGATTTTTGATGTCGTTGCCTTCCAAATACTGTTTGAGCCGATGCCCGTTCACCGTTTGTTGCTTATTGGTTTGCTCATCTTGAATATCGACATCTCCAAATCTTCCCACTCTTCGAATGACGTAAGGACCCATCCATTTGCTCTTGAGTTTGCCCGCAAACATTTTCAACCTCGAGTTATACAACCACACCTTTTGACCCGCTTCGAAGTTCTTCTATCTTAACTTTGCATCATGAACTTTCTTTAGTTTGTCTTTGTATGCGGATGCACATTCGTTGGCTTCATCTCTAGTCTCCTCAATTTCTCTCAATTGCAACTTCCTTACTCGATCCGCTTCATCATAATCCGCATTAACAGTTTTGATGGCCCAATGCGCTCGATGTGCTAACTCCATTGGTAGATGGCAGCCCTTCCCATACACCATCCGATAAGGGGTGGTACCAATTGGAGTTTTGTAGGCCATCTGATATGCCCACAACGCATCGTCAAGTTTACTTGACCAATCTTTTCTATCCGTTCGCACCGTCTTCATGAGGATCTCTTTAATTTGACGGTTGGACACCTCAACTTATCCACTTGTTTGCGGATGGTATGGCGTAGCAAATCGGTGGTTCACGTTGTATCTTTTTAGCAATTCCCCAAAATTAAAATTCTTAAAATGTGAACCACCATCACTTATTATCACCCTTGGTACACCGAATCGAGCGAAAATGTTGGATTGCACAAACTTACATACAACGGAATTATCGTTGGTTCTTGTAGCGATAGCTTCTATCCACTTCGTAACATAATCTACCGCAACCAATATATACAAAAACACATTCGAATTTGGAAAAGGACCCATGAAGTCTATTCCCCAAACATCAAACACCTCAACCACCAAAATTGGTTGTAAAGGCATTTCATCCCGCTTTGATATGCTTCCAACTTTTTGACAATTTATGCAATTCCGGGCAAACTCACAAGAATCCTAGAAAATCGTGGGCCAATAAAACCCACATAACAACACCCGATAACCCGTTTTGTTCCCGCTAAAATGCCCTCCACATGCCGACGAATGAGCATGGGTCAAAATCTCTAGTACTTCGGTTTCGGGAACACACCTTCTTATCACTTGATCGGGTCCAATTTTAAACAAATCCGGTTCCTCCCAAATGTATTGTTTTACTTGACTTAGAAATTGTTGTCTCCTCTTCTTCGTCCAATGATTTGGAATTGCACCCTTGGCCAAATAGTTCACGTAATGGGCATACCAAGGTGCAACGAAAGTGGAAACGGCCAACAATTGCTCATCGGGAAACCGTTCATTAATCTCGCTCGGGTCATCGACACCTTCCAATGGGATTCGGGACAAGTGATCCGCAACAACATTTTCACAACCCTTTTTGTCCCGAATCTCTAGATCGAACTCTTGCAACAAAAGCACCCAACAAATCAACCGGGGCTTTGCGTCCTTCTTTTCCATCAAATATCGGACCGCGCTATGATCCGAATACACGATCACCTTGCTCCCCCAAATGTAGGATCTAAACTTGTCCAAGGCATACACCACCGCTAGTAATTCTTTCTCGGTTGTGGTGTAATTCAGTTGTGCCTCGGACAAAGTTTTACTTGCATAATAGATCACCACCGGCTTCTTATCAACTCTTTGACCCAAAACCGCTCCAATGGTCGTATCGCTAGCATCACACATAATTTCAAACGGCTTCGACCAATCCGGTGGTTGCAAGATAGGAGCCTTCACCAACTGTTCCTTCAACACATGAAACGCTTGCAAACATCCGTCAGTAAAATCAAAAGGGACATCTTTTAATAATAAGTTACATTAAGGTTTTGTAATTACACTAAACCCTTTAATAAACCTTCTATAGAACCCCGCGTGTCCCAAAAATGATCTCACCCCCTTAACATTCTTTGGTGGGGGTAGAGATGAAATTACCTGAATTTTTGCTTTGTCTACCTCCATTCCCCGGTCCGATATCACATGTCCCAACACAATACCCTCTTGAACCATAAGGTGACTTTTTTCCCAACTTAGCACCAAGTTTGTCTCGACACACCTTTTTAAAACTTTTTCCAATTCATCAAGACAAGACTCAAAACTTGGTCCAAAAATGGAAAAATCATCCATAAACACTTCAAGAGACTCCCCGAACATGTCTGAAAATATACTCATCATACATCTTTGGAAGGTGGCCGGGGCGTTACATAGTCCAAATGGCATTCGCCGAAAAGCAAATGTACCATATGGACATGTAAACGTGGTTTTGTGTTGGTCGTCCGGGTGAATAGCAATTTGGTTATAACCCGAGTACCCATCCAAAAAACAATAGTATTTTTGACCCGAAAGTTTTTCAATTATTTGGTCAATGAAGGGTAACGGGAAATGGTCCTTGGAGGTAGCGGCGTTTAGTTTTCTATAATCAATGCAAACTCGCCACCTGGTAACCGGTCGGGTGTCAATTTGCTCGCCTTGTTCATCCTTAATTACCTGAATACCGGCCTTTTTAGGCACTACCTGAGTCGGACTTACCCATGCACTATCCAAAATGGGATAAATGATCCCCGCATCCAACCACTTGATCACTTCTTTCTTAACCACTTCTCTCAAGTTCGGGTTCAACCTTCTTTGTGTTTCACGGGTTGGCTTTGCATCTTCACTTGTGATAATCTTATGCATGACAATGGATGGACTAATACCTTTCAAGTCGGCTATCGTCCATCCAATTGCCGCCTTATTAGCCTTCAAAACCCGCAACAATTCCTCCTCTTGAGCTACCGCCAAATTGGAAGCAATGATCACTGGTAAGGTGTCATTCTCCCCTAGAAATGCATATTTTAAGTGTTTCGGTAGCTCTTTCAATTCCACATTTGGTGGACATTCCAATGAAGGTTTTGTACCCGAATCAATTCCCACGGGTAAAGTCTCCGTTTGGTGGGTCCATGGCGGTCTTACTTCTTTCACCGCCAGAGCCACTTGCTCCCTCTCTTCCATTTCCAACACACATCCATGAACCTGCAAAGAAACATCACAAACACACGAACCAAAATCTCTTCTTCATACTCCTTCGGGTTGTATCCATCTATGAAGTCTGCTAGAAAACACTCATCACCATTAAAAGAATTAGCACCGTTAGTAAAAACATTTAATCTCATCTTTCTATTACCGAATGTCATGTCGACCGTACCATATCGACAATCAATTACAGCATGTGCGGTGTTCAAAAATGGCCGACCCAAAATAACATTTTGTTGTTGAATTGGGTCTGCGGATGAGTAATCTAACACAAGAAAATCAACGGGATAATAAAATTCATCAACTTTAACTATCACATCCCGCACAATACCCCGAGGAAGTTTATGAGACAAATAGGCTAATACCACCGTTGTCTCAACCCGTTTCAATGGACCAAAGTCGTATTGGTCATATAACCCCCCCCCCTCCGGTAAGATACTTACTCCGGCCCCAAGATCTAGTAACGCCCTTGCAGTTTGAAAATTTCCAACTTGGATATTGATAAGAGGCGTTCCCGGATCTTGTAGCTTAGGAGGAAGATCTCCTTTCAAAACCGCTCCCGCTCCGTCAAGTCAACCAACTTAGGCACTTTTTGTTGCCTTTTTTGAGTGCATAATTCTTTTAAAAACTTGGCGTAAGCGGGTACCTGTTTTATTGCTTCAAGTAAAGGAAGATTAATTTTTACCTGTTTGAAAACCTCCCACATTTCTTCCTTTTGAGGACCCCGTTTTGAAATAAAGTTTTTCCTACCCGGATCTAATAAAGCCGAGGGAAATGGTACTTGACTAGATCCCCCATCCTCATTTGTATTTTCTACTTCTTTATTATTTTCGGTTTTTTCAAAATTGGGTTTTTTAGAAGAATTGTTAGGTGTTTCATTTTCTTCCTCACTCTCTTGACCCGTTATGTCCTCAACCACCCCATCAACCAAATCCGGTGAAAGATTGGTTTTGTACTCTTTCCCACTTCTCAACACACTTACATGATGAATACTAACATTATTACCTCTAGAAGAATTATGAGACGGGTTTACTTTAGTGTCGCTTGGTAATTGACCTTTACTTTTTTTCAAATCCGCCACTTCGGTTGCGAGTTGACCCATTTGGGTGGTCAAAGTTTGAATTGCTTTGTCACGGGCCTCATCCTTTTGCATGCGTGCGTCATCCAATTGATTCCTCTTTTGCATCTCTGCTTGCATGTTCTTTAACATCTCCATCATCTCATTTCCACCCGAAGACCCCCCTTGTTCTTGACCTGTTTGATATTATCTTTGGTACCCTTGATTGTTCCCACCTCGGTATCCACTTTGATTATTGTAAGGTTGGCGCGAACCAAAGTTACCTTGACTTCCTTGAAAATCCGGGTTAGCTTGATTTGAAGGGTTCCCGTACCGAAAATTTGGGTGGTTTCTCAACCCGGGGTGGTAAGTGTTAGAATTCATATTGTAATTTCTACCACCCCCTCCTTGCCCTTGCAAAGCATTAACCTCTTCATATTGCCCTTCACCTCCTTGGCAATTTTTAGCCGCATGCCCTATCTCATTACAAATAGCACAAATATCATAAATTTGGTTAGAAGTTTGAACATTACCATCGTCTACCGCATGCACTTGAGTTCGGGTAATGGCCGGTCGTGCTCTCCTAGATGCTTGAGCTTTTCTTTTTGATGTGATTGTCGTTTGCTCCAAAAATTCCCAATCGTCATGCTCATAGTTTGTACCAAAAGTACCATTTGTGATGGACATTAAATCGCGAGCATCTTCGGCACTTAACCCCTCATGGAAAGCATTCATCAATTCCCAAAGCTCTATCCCATGATGAGGACAATTCTTTATCATCATGTTAAAACGTTCAAAGGCCTCATGGAACATTTCACCTTGTTTTTGTTGAAAACTTCTCAACCGTTTCCTAGCATCATTTGTCTTTTCAACGGTGTAAAATTCATCTAAGAAAATTTGTTGCATCTCCGTCCATGTGTAGATAGATGCTGAAGGTAATGTGTAGAACCACTTTTTCGCCTTGTCTTCCAAAGAAAATTGGAATAGTACCAATTTGACATCATCGGCTGAAAATCCTTGACTCCCAAGAGTGTTTCAAATCGAGTCGTAAGCCTCCAAATGAAAATAAGGCTCCTCCATTGCTAGATCCTTATATTTTGGCAAGCTTTGTAACGAATTGGTTCTCACTTCAAATGTTCTCCCTTGATCATTGTGAGGAATGACTACCGATAAAGGATTATGAGTGATTACCGGTCTAAAATGTGCTTCAATGCCTCTTGCATGTTCTCTAAGATGTCTTCTTGGTACACCCAACCGAACCCTTGGTCGAATAGGACCCATTGGCCTTTGCATAGGCCCTTGAGGTACATGTGGTTGAAATTGATGTTGTGGCATCGGTGGGTGTTGAATTGGCCTTTGGAATTGTGGTTGTGCATTTTGTGGACGAACTTATTGAAATGGTGTAGGACGTTGCAATTGTGGCCCTTGTGGCCTTGGCCGAATATGTTGTGGTATAATTTGTTGTTGAGGAATCCCACCAACACTTGGCATTCTTTGAGTTTGCCCTTGCACATAAGTAAGCTCCCCTTGATCTCCATCACCCCCATACACGTATCCTTCTTCCTCATAACCCTCAAAATCTTCATACCCTTCTTCATATCCATCTCCTCCTATACCCGATGATTGCCCAAATGGAAAAGATGAATATTGGGAACCCGATTGGTTCGGTGGTCTAAATGATGAAGTAGCATGAACAATGGTTGAATTTGGTGGTATTGAATAAGTTGAAGATGATTGACCCGAACCTGGGAAGAAATGGGAGAATGGTGGAATAATGGTTAAAAGTAAGTGTAGGTTCATCTTGGGTGGTAATAGGTTGTGTAGTGTTGGTTGGTGTAATATCATGAGGTGGAATAGGGTCGGTAGTGGTGTTAGGCATGGTGGTATTTGGTGAAGGTTGAGTTTATGTTGGTATGAAAGGTGGTATAAGTTCACCCGTAGTGGGTGGTGGTGGATCCATGTATCTAATCGGTGTAATCGGTGTAGTTGGTGTTGTTGGTGAACCACTGATTATGTTCTCTCTTAGCACAATTATGTTTCCTCTCAAAGTCCGTTCAATTTCTAGATCAAATGCCAATGGTGATAGCTTGTGAGAGCTTCTAGTACTCAAGCACCTGTAAATACCTGCACACTAACACACCCAGCGTAAACAAAAAAAATAACAAACTTAAAAGGATAAAAAATAACACACGTTGCGCACTACCCCCGGCAACGGCGCCAAAATTTGACGTGATGTCGTGGTCACAGTCAAATTTAATCCAATTACTACTAAATAGTTAGTGGCAAGTGTGTATCGAACACAGGGAGTTTGTGGAATATGTGTTATTTGAAGTGCTTCTCTAAATTAACTAAAATTAAACTAAATGCAATTAAAGTAAATTTCAAGAGTTGGATTGATTAAATTGATTTTAAAACTAAGATTACTAATGTAATTGCAAAAATGGAAATTTGGTTTGTAAACAATTTAGTGACAAATGACAATCTTAAGTTTCCAGTTTGCTTCGACATTCATGCTAACATTCAACTAGAAAGAATCACATAGACATGATTCATGTATGACTACTTGTTGTGATGAAAGGGAACTAAGTACTCGGATTCCTAGAACGCGAGGTTGTTACCCGATGATCAATTAACCAATAACCAATCCTAATTCTACCTATGATATCTCGATTGCCAACGGCACCAAGAACGTATAGTTTCGAACAAGATTAGCATACAAATTAACAATTTACAAACAAGCAATCACACACCATAACAAACAAATCATAAAGACGAGTTCATTATTCTAGAAATATGAAATCAAAGCACAAAGTCTTACACAAACCTTCAACCCAAGATAGTCATCAAAAGTTTAGCCACGCATGGCTTTGACAATCATCTTCACAATTAGTTCAATGTTCATATGGATTCAAAACACTAAAACCAAAAAATGATTAGAATTGTTTCAAGCTCTCAAGAACTCTCCAAGTGCAGCCAAAATCGTGTCCCAAGTGTTGTGTAACCGAATTACATGATTGGAACCCATAAGATCACATAAAAATCTCATTAAATGCGGCTGTTACAAAGTTGGGAACACACGGCGCCGTAAGCTACGGTGCCCGCCGTAGCTTACGGCGGTCAGCAGGTCAACGAGTCAACAAAGGGCGCTGTAGCCTACGGCCGGCACCATAGGTTACGGTGCCAAGTGATTTCTTACGGCCCTCCTATTCTGAGTTACGGCAAGGAAGTTTGCACAAGTGGAGGTCGTAACCTACGGTGGGAGCCGTAGGTTACGGTGCTGAATGGGCTCTTTTCCTTGCTTTCTTTGTGATATCTTCCAAACTCCATTTGTTTTTGTTTCACAACTTCCCACATCCTATCCAAGCTTTATAAAATCAACATCTTGAGCACTTTAACACCTGTAAATCCAAACAACTCGTAGTCACCAAGTTCCCACAAATAACCGAGTAAAGCATGAGATGTGCACGTAGTTAACTCATTTAAGGGTTGTCCTATGGACCACCCGTCAATTTTTATAATAACTTGTAAGTTTAAATTGTTTATTGCAGATATGAATCTTTCCAATCAAACACCATCCTTTTTACAATTCCTTAATGAAGATGATTTTATATTTTTAGTATGTTTTTTTAACTTTCTTGCTACTATTAGGATTCTATGTTAATTTTTTATGTAAGATGTTTGTTAACTACTGTTGTAGAATATACCACTTGATTTTCAGACTCTGTTGTGGGGCAAGGAGGTCCCGTATGGGCGAATTGTAGAGTTACTTGATGGTGACAAATCATGGTTAGTACGAGTAAGGAAGAGAGATGATCATTGTATATTTACGGTAGCTGACTGCAGGTGTAGAAAACTTATCCGTTTCCTTGATGGCTAGAAAGTGTGCTGGTTACATAAGACAATCAATGATCATCCAGGTGATATTGTTTCCGTTTCGAGTTGTAAGTAGACTAGCGACCAAAACCATGGCAGTCTGTTTTCGCTTTCCATATAGGTGTTTCTGGTTGCTCACACTTCGCCTTGACTTTCCCACAAGTCAAACATCATTCCCATACCTAGCTAGGTGGGCCTTCATGTCCGATTACCAGTACAAGGTTTATAAATCCTAATGCCTCTCATCAAAACCCAGACGGCTAGAATATCGAAGCCGGTGTGGTTTGCTCAACACGAGTTCCCTGCAGTTGTCATATAATGAGACCACATTCGTTCAATGAGGTAACGAGTATCGTCCGACCAGTCGAAGGTTGCTTCTCCATGCCCCGCATGGGTTCAACTTGAAAGTCTTCTTCTTTCAGTTCTCCAGTTTGAACAGAGTGAGTCTGATCAGGTAAGTTACAGTCGAAAGTGAGCTGCAAAGCTCGTGCATGTTCAAGTTTCATAGCTATAATCATCCTAAAGTTCCCTCCAACGATGCCATTAACTGATTTAGCTCTATCGAAGCCAAGGTACACGGGAGGCCCTTATGATCGGTCTAAATAACGCATCTGGTACCGTCCAAGTGATGCCTCCATCTAAAATCCCAAGACCATGGTTTTCACCTCCAGTTGTGTGCCGTGCAGCTCCTCTTTGTAACTCCATCACGTAAGTCATCACTCTCTCGTGTTCCGTCGGTGTGTAACTGAGACTCTGATTCGGACCATCATGGTATACCACTAAATCACCCGCACCCTCGGGTAAAGACGATGCTTAGTGCATTGCAGTGTTGGAATTCGAAAGCTAAAAAGACGTCCCCCTTCCACGAACACAGCACCTTGCTGTGCTAAAGAGATTGCAGCAGCGCAACTTTCGAAAATCCCTCGATGAATCTTCGATAGTATTTAGCGAGACCAAGGAATTGTTATGTCCCCGCAGAAATCTTTGGTGTCGATCGGTTTAACCAAAATGGGTCTTAGCGAGATCCATGCGTATTCCCACTTCGTTGATTATATGTCCAAAAGTACCTCTCGAACCCCGAAGTTACATTTAACAAGACTTTCTGTGGAGTGGCTCCTCCCCCAGAGGTTCTAAAATAAGATACAAATGCCACCCATGGCGCTCTTTTTTTCCCTGGTCATGATTCAGAACGTTGTCAACAAATACGGTCGATTCCTGTGATCCCTAAAGCTGCTGGTGTGTTGATCAACTCAATGATCATGGTGTATAAAGTCGAAATGGCTGCATTGCGTTCGACATGCTGCTCTAAGAGCATTCTCCCCTTGGACTTCCATCTGATTATAGTTCGTTCGCTAGCCAACTCTCGAATGGAAAACTTGTTCCTCGCAACTGGTCGACAGGCGGCCAATACATGGTCGAGACAAGCGGTTCCTAACTGTCACCTTGTTACGTTCTCAATAATCAGTACACATACGAAAAGGCTTACCTTCCCTGGTATTACTGGGCTCCCCAAAGCGAAAAACTAGATCCGATAAAACTCATGTCCAATAATTCCTGATGTTGATTAGGCAGTTCCGGCAACCTTCCTGGTGTAAGACAATAAGGAATACTAGTAACAAGGGTTGCTTCTGACATGATACCGGTCTGATATTCCATCTGACGATGTGGAGGTAAACCTGATAGTTCCTCTGGTAGCACTTAGGGAGAAATCACGAACAATTGGTGGATCTTCGATCCTCTTTTCCTTAGCCTTGACATCAGTGACGAGTGCTATCATGGTGGGGTAATCCTTCCGTGGACACTTCTGGCCTTCTCTGCTGAATTGATGCTAACCTCTGCACCACTCGGATACTTTATGACAGATGACAACTTTCCCTTCACATGGTATAACTACGCGATATCGGGTTAACCAACCCAAGCTGACTACTGCATTAACACCATCGTGGGTAGTAGAAGGAAGATTGACGTCGAAAACGTGTCCCACACGATTGATTTTGCATCCCTACAAACATATGATGCTTCAACTGACTTGCCATCAGCCTTTCGAGAAGCATCAGGGTTAAACAGGACAGAGACGAAGCAAACAGCTACCCATACAAGCTACCATGTTGCTGCTATGCCTGGCGTCGCCTACGCCAATCCTAAATGTCCTTCCACAAGCATCATTCCCAGTGTTGTTGTTACGGTTGCGAGGGTTCCCATTACTATCATTATTCCCTTGGTTGTTGACGTCTTGACTTAGCAACAGTCAATCCCTGTCAATGTCACCTTCGTTTCCATGATGTAGACTACGATTACGAGTACCTTGATGTTGCCGCGACTGTTGCCTCCAATGCCGTTTCTTGAAACGAAGCCCTACAATCTTTCTCCATCAAAGTCCATCTTTTAACATTCTATGCCACGCGCTACTCACTGTGCCGGTAGCCACAAATTTCACACTATAATCTGTTGTCATCGCTTATGTCCCGATTGATTCGTAAGAGTTGACTCCCACGAGTCGCTGACTAGAGTTAAAAATTCGATTGAAGTCAATTTGTTGGTGTTTGTTGCTGGTAATTAGGGTTGTCCAAATACTGAGGTCGGTAAAATACTACGCTCACCCTTTTGTCCATCGATCTAGCAAGTCGATTGAGTAATACGCGGTATGCTGCGAGAGTGTTGTAGAAGTGATCACACTTCGGAGTCTAAGACGTCAATACATAGAGTTCCAGCAAACAAATAGAAGCGTGAAAGGTATAGACCAGCTCAAGGATGTTCCTGCAAGCACCTAACATTCTACACGGTTCGCTGGGTGTTCAGGTAATACTCGATAGCATCGAGATTCGAAAGGATCCAGAGATGAATGAAAAGTTCACGTTTGAGTAGGGGACAATCACTGCTATGACCCTTATAGATTAGTTATGTTTCACATCGGTCAAATAACGGAACGAAACCCCTTTTCCACTTGTTAAGGCTCACTGGGACTCGCATGCACCCCACATTATTATTATGTGTGCACCCACAATAATATTGTGATTTGCATGTTCATCTCAGTTCCCCCTAACTCATGTCAAATGGTTCCTCAAACTCAGATGTCAAACGGAGGTCGTCAAAGATCACAAAAATCCAAGGACTATGGTATACTATCAACGCATCATAAGGTAAGCAAGCAATCCATGCCATCATGCTATAGTGACGAGTGTGTGTTCGTATGTTTTGTCATAAACAAATGTGTACTAGTTACGTAATGTATACAACAAGTAAGAAGGACGAACCTTGCAATCTGGAGCTGAGTGTCATGGTCGTATTCACGTTTTCAGAATTGTTCGGTTATAGTCTGGTTTTATAAAAACGTTTTTTTCCCTTCTTAAAACCAAGTTCACTATAACCAATGGCTCTGATACCAATCTGTCACACCCCCAAAATACCACATGCAGAATTACCGCGGGGCGTGTGACGTACCAGGATCCAAGCCACCAATCACATTGAACTTCGCATAATATAATTAAATAAAACTTTCACTTATTGACATTAAGTGTTACAACGTTACAAACAATTCACAGTGTACAGCGAAAGCATAATTCATTCGTTAAGTGTTTATAAACCATTAGTCTTGTGTTGCGATTCCATGTATCTCGACCCATGACCTCTCCAGCCTCCCAGACAGCAGGTTCCAACAATATGCACCTAAAGGCCTGCAAGGCATGTAACAACGAATCAACAACAAAGTTGAGCGAGTTCACAGTTGTTTGTCCATTTTAAAGTTGTTCCAAAAACCATGATTTCTTTCAAAACCATGAGTTAACCAATCATTTATTTCCCAAACCATAACCAGTGGGGGCTACCCCATGTTGTAAACAACTAGACTAGTTATATATATTGGCGTCCTTCCCAATCCGAGGACGGAGGTACGTATTCTACCCAACCGAGAATACGCAGGTTGAATGAAGGCGTCCTTCCCAATCCAAGGACGGAGGTACGTATTCTTCCCAATCCGAGAATACGCAGGTTAAATGTAGGCGTCCTTCCCAATCCGAGAACGGAGGTACGTATTCTTCCCAATTCGAGAATACGCAGGGTTAGCGTAGGCATCCTACCCAATCCGAGGACGGAGGTATGTAGTCTATTAGTGGTGAATATACAGGTTTCATCTTAGCTACTTAATCCCATTCCCAACCCACCGGGAATCCCATGCCTTAAGAGTGTGAACTCACCTTGGTTTGCTCGGATTGTTAATTTACTTTACCAGTTTCCAGTTGGTCAACCACACCCTACCGTGATTACCAAAGACAGTCAGTTTAATATTCACGTTCGTCACGTATTTTACGTACACGTCATGTAAGTAACATACAAGTGCAACACTTATACTTATACTGTCACACCCCTAAATTCCACCATGCGGAGTATCACCGCTTGGAGGCGTGACATGACTAGGATCGAGCCACCAATCATATTTGAACAACGTGTTTAAGTAAACTAACCACAATACGATTGGTGACCAAAAGGAAGTTAACCAAGTTCAATTTAAACAGCGGAAACCAAAACATAAGTTCGTAGTTCATAAGTTTAAAGACCCAAAACATAAGTTCATAAAGTTTATTTATTGAGTACGGGACATAACAGTTCGCATCCCACAACGACCACCTCCTTGTGCAAGCTCCATAGCATCTAACGACCTGCAAAGTATGTAATAACGAGTCAACAACAAAGTTGAGTGAGTTCACGGTTGGTTGTCCATTTTAGAGTTGTTTCCAAAAACGTAGTTTAATCTTAATCAGCTATCCTGTGACAACCGGTAATTTACGCCCTTAATTACGTGATTAACAGGCAATTTACGCGACATTAAATAGTGTTTACGACGCTAATTAACTTAACCAGGCCCTTGGAGTGCCCAGGAACGTTTGTTCAGCTATACAGTACGCGTATGAAGATTCGCGTGGAATCTGCGAAACATCAAATGGCAACGGACTGAAACCGTACGAAATACTGACGACACCGACAAATATGGATGTTACGCGAATATTTTATACTCATGGAGTTTGGGTTGCGATATCGGGCCTCGTAGGAATTACGGGCCACTTACACATGAGATGGGCTTGTGGGCCCTGGCCCCAAGCCCAAAACCCACAAGCCTGAACCTACACATAATATATATATATATATAAGATCTTTACAAGATCTACTAAATCTTGATCAAATCTTCAAACTTATTATTAAAGCAAAGTTTTCTGCTCTTTAAACTACAAATGTTTTGCCTATATTTTCATAAGATTTCCATAGATCTATACACACAGATCAAAAGGAAACCTCAATGGTCAATACACACATAAATGAAGATAAAAACCCCTCGTCTCTTTCATTTTTCCTGCCATCCATCTCTAAACACACTCAAAGTCACACACATAAACACAGGTTTTAGAAGCCCTAAGAGTTCTGTCTCTCTCTCTCGGTTATGTTTTCAAACAACATCCACAGCCAAATAACCCCCTTTTCCCCTCTCGGTGTCATCCAACACACACACACACCTGTGATACCCCCCCCCCCCTTCGGCTACCGGAGCAAACACAACCACCACCATCTTTGATGGCAGCAGAGAGCAACAGAAACGACCACCACCACCACCGTCCGGTGGTGGTGCGGCGACGAAGACAGAAACGGGAGAGAGGGAGAGACGAGGCGGGGAGAGACGAGGCGGAGAGAGAGAGGCTGAGAAGAGAGAGAACTGACAGTCGGAATCTCAGACCGGCGGTCGGATCGTTTACCCGGCGGTCTGCGTCAAGGACCATCGGTTCTTGCCATTATCCGACAAAACTCCGGTAAGGTGTGTTCCACTCTCCGCCATCTCCATTTTTTTTTTCGTTTCTTTTCAAGATCGGTAAGATCGACAATGTTCCAGCAGATTCAGTGATGATGATGACGACAGGTGACAGTGGTGGCCGCCGGCAAGACGCAACGGTGGGGGTGGGTGCGGTCAGTTCAGTTCCAGTCGAAGATTGGTTCGAGTCAGCTTAGTTCAGTTTGGATTTCAGTTGGAAATTGGTTCCAAGTTGGATTTTGTTTCGGGTTTCGCGGTACAAACAGGTCCTGGTCAACATAAACGGGTCCTGGTCAACATAAACAGGTCCTGGTCAACTCATTTCATGTTCGGGTCAAACCCAGTTGACTCGATCAAACCCGAGTCAACTCGGGTCAACACAGCTAAAGCGGGTTAACTCAGTCAACTTTTCGCGCTTTGACATGAAGAATTGGTAAATATTTTACGGCGGTTTATTTCGTTATTTTCTAGTTTTATATATGTTTCGTGACAAACGAGCTCGAACCGAACAAAATAACGAAAGTGATAGCTAGAGAGTACTTTGATTTAATTATTTCGTTTATATAAAGTGATTATGCAAAAACATTATTGAATCTTGTTGAATTTTTGAAAATGTGACGACAACTTGTGTTGTCAGGGGCGTCCAAATAAAGAGGAAACTCTGCCCGTTTTTCGAGAAAAATCCGTAAACACGACACGTATTATAGTTTCAAAAACGACACTTAATGAAATTCGAGTTTATACTATTTCAAACCTGGATATTTCCAAACGCTTTTACAAATAAATATAATGATATATTTATTTCGAACGTCGTTAACTCGTATCCTTTTACAAAATAAATATAGCTTATATATTTATTTCGAATATCAAACAACACGACTTTGTTGTATAAAATAAATATAGTTATATATTTATTTCAACATCGAACGACTCGATGATACTTCTATAAAATAAATATAACTTTTTATATTTATTTCGAACGCCTAAACGACATATACACATATTTTGATAATTTTCAAACAAGACGCGATATATAATACAAGTTTATTATATATTACTTTCATACGAATATTCCTTTATATAAAGTGATTATGCAAAAACATTATTGAATCTTGTTGAATTTTTGAAAATGTGACGACAACTTGTGTTGTCAGGGGCGTCCAAATAAAGAGGAAACTCTGCCCGTTTTTCGAGAAAAATCCGTAAACACGACACGTATTATAGTTTCAAAAACGACACTTAATGAAATTCGAGTTTATACTATTTCAAACCTGGATATTTCCAAACGCTTTTACAAATAAATATAATGATATATTTATTTCGAACGTCGTTAACTCGTATCCTTTTACAAAATAAATATAGCTTATATATTTATTTCGAATATCAAACAACACGACTTTGTTGTATAAAATAAATATAGTTATATATTTATTTCAACATCGAACGACTCGATGATACTTCTATAAAATAAATATAACTTTTTATATTTATTTCGAACGCCTAAACGACATATACACATATTTTGATAATTTTCAAACAAGACGCGATATATAATACAAGTTTATTATATATTACTTTCATACGAATATTCCTTTATATCAACATACGACTTCTTAAAACGAGCTAACAAATATAACTTCTTCGCTTCTTTTAAGTTGACAATTTACCGTCAAATCGTTCGAATAACGATTCGGTAGAGCTCGATTACACATAGTTAGTTACTGCGTTATTTAGAAACTTATTAGATATTCCGTGTTAGGAATATTGTAGAATGCACGATAGCGAGTCACGTCTTGGAAACGACATCGCGAAGTCGTAATTAGCTAGCTTTGCACAGGAATATTCAGGTGAGTTCATAACCCCACCTTTTATGGTTTTACATTTATGTAAATGTTTTCGGGGTGGAAAGACATGCACTTTTTGCAAAGCATAAAAGAATTACATATTTCTAAACCATTTTACAAGCAAGTTTAAATGACACAAATGGTTTACGAAAAACTTATGTTTTATACCGGTTTTTCAAACAAGCGTATTTTTCGAAATATGCATACACAAGAGATTCTAGTTTTATAAACTACGGGAAAATACAAATACAAGAGTTTACAAAATACAAATGTTAAAATGTATACAAATGGTATGATATAAATACAAGAAGCACACTTGGTGAGGACGAGAACCAAGTGTGACGAGATATAAGAATACGAGAAACGCACTTGGTGAGGACGAGAACCAAGTATGAGGCGTTATGAGAAATGATGCGAGAAATCGTGTCACGAATAGGGTACATAAGCACCATTAATAAACAATATACCTAGACCGCAGAACAAAAGGTTAGATCTAACGGGTGCCGGGCAGCCACACTCTCGGTGAGGGCGAGAATCGAGTAGTGCTTTTGTGTCTCAGAATATGCCAACTAAATGCCTAAGGTTTGGTGACTTCCTATGTCGTGTCACATGTTAATGGCCTTGCAACCCATTAACAATCCTGATACTTACAGGAATACTTTAATTACATAAAATTCATACCATACTAAAACTTGATTTATACTTGAGTACGTGGGGTGCTTAAGAAAACTTGAATTATACTTGAGTACGTGGGGTACTCAAGAAAACGGAAATTATACTTGAAGTACGTGGGGTACTCAAGAAAACTTGATTTATACTTGAAGTACGTGGGGTACTCAAGAAAACTAGAATTATACATAAGTACTTGGTGTACACATGAATACTTGAATTATATATGAAAACTTGATTTTTACATGACACAAACTATGTTTTCATACAGAGTTTCAAGTAACTCGACAAGAAAATGATTCTAAATTCGTTTTCTCAATAATATTTCAAAAACCGGTTATTCAAAAAGATTTATTTCAAATCTTTTACAAACAAACTATGAACTCGCTCAACTTTATGTTGACTTTTTCGCATGTTTCTTTCTCAGGTTGCATTTCTAAGACAAGGCACGGTTGGAATAGGAGAACCATGAAGAGTCGAGTACTTAGTGGCGTTCATTTTCTAAAAGACTTAGCTTATTTTGCTTCCGCTGTGCAATGAAGATACCAGTCCAGTCACGCCAATGCTCTGATATTTCGGGGTGTGACATATCCCGCCGTGGGGGGTCACCCCATAGTTCGAAAACGTTTATTAGTTAACCATCCCATGTTCACCTTCCCTGGCTATCCAGCCCAGCACTCCGGCCGTGGGAGCTACCCCATTATTTAAACTACCAGACTCGTTTATCATATCGACTACTAACGAAAATTTCTTGTGCCCTAGCGTCGGTGTCTATCATCACCGACGTGCCATAGTCCATTAGTATACACCCGTCCGATTGGCCCGGTGTGAGGTTTGTTAAACCTAATAGCGCTATTAACTAATGACCCGCTCGCCATAGCCTCGGCGATTAAGTTGATATAAAAAGGGAGGGACTTCGCTGACAGAGTTCTAGTCCGGTAAGTCTAATTCCGTCCCAACAGGACGAGGAATTCTCATTCCTGAACACGTCCCAAGGACGAGGAATCCCCATTCCCAGCGGGAATTTCCATGCTTTGTAGAAAAGTGTGAACTCACCTCGGTTGCTCGGTTTGACTCTAAAAAGTAGCTAACAGTCAAGGTCGGTCAATCACGTCCTAATATGATTACCAGTTAGTCATTTAGTGGTTTTCAAATAGAGCACAAAGTTCCTACACGTATCTATCACATAACATGCATCACTTTAACGGTTTATGCCCATATAAACTTCCCATCTATTCCCGTTTATAAGCAAACATACGACATTGCACATAACACTTTTATTGACATATAACATGTTAGATTATTCTCAGATAACCTACCCGACATCTAGACACGCAAATCACTACTTATGTCATTTTAGCTTTATTCTTCAAAACTGGGCTGTTTCCGGGGATTTTAATAAAATAGTTAACTTATTCCAAAAATTCCCAACTTTTTACAGAGGGTCTTAAACGGTCCAAATATTATTGTGTAAAAATCTCGGGATCCAATTCATCATCAATATTTTATAAAAATCCGTTTATCGGACTGCAATCAGATTCATTACTTTCTGACTGCAGTCCACGGAATAATTCATTAAAAATTCATCGTAAGTCCGATTGATGAAATTCCAGTGGGAGAATTACGCTGACATCATCAGTGGTCATCCACTGTACAAATTTCATGAGCTGATTCAACAAAGATTTCAAGTTATGACTAAAAATATAACACCCATTTATTGCAGTAAAAACTCAGCTTTAGTTGCTGGTACAAAACGGGTCTTTAAAAATAGTAAACGAAGTCCAAAAATTGTGATTCCAGTGCCATTAGAACCGTATTTCATAATACATAAATCTAGACTTTAGAAAATGCATTTTTCGTTTTATTAGGGTCCGGTTACAGCCAACTGAAGTTGGCTGTAATCACTAAACAGCTTTCTGTTTTTAGTTCCCTACTTTCTAACGCATGTTCGATTGATTCCGTTAACATGTTTAGTGGTCAACAACAACCTTTAACATCAATATTAGCAAGTAAATCATCAAGTAATCAACAATACGTTCACTACAACATCCTACTAGTAACTTTTTACTTTCATCTTCAAGAAATCTTTTATGTAGAACTTCATGTAAAGTTTCATGTTCATCTTTCTAATGTTCTTGTTTCTTTAGTGATTTGAACATACTACAACTTGTAACCAAGAAACAAGATGAACAAGGGTGTACAAGTAACTTACTACTAGCACAAGGCTAGGGTAGAATCTAGTGAAGAAGTTGATGAGAAAAGTTGATGAAAAAAAAAAGCAAGAACAAGACCCTAATGAAGCTCCACAAGTTGCAAGCTTCCTTGTATCAACCTTTAAGCTTGAATGGAACTTGAAGATGGATGTTTATGGTGGACTTGGGGTGGTGATGGTGGCGGTTTGGAGAGGGCTGAGAGAGGGAGAGAGAGAGATGAGAGTGAGAGAGTGAAGATTGTGAAGTGATGTTTGGAAGATATGCCATACTTATACTCTTACATACTAATATTTTGTTCATATTCTTAAGCAAGACATCAAATAATATCTAAACAAAATATTTGAAGAGATCTAATATGATCATGGTGATCTTGGTGGGGTCCCTTGGGGACGGTTGCACATGGGGGGGGTTAGATGTAAAAGTTTTATGGTAGATGGTAACTACTAGTAAATTTTCAAGTATATACTTACATATGTTAGTTAGTTGATATCTAGGGGGTGTTATGGTGTACGGGGATCATAATTAGCCAAGAAATATTAAAACAATGTGGTTGGAAAATATTTGGTGTCCCGGGTAATGTCCTGTTGTTCGGTCGGATACTGTTCCGTTAAAGTGTTTAATTATTCCGTAAAGTGTCTATTATATATATTTTTGTAACGCAATTTATTCCTAACACATAGGAAAACATTCAGGACGATTTAGTCAAAAAAAATTTCTGCACGAGGCTAGTATGTTAACAAGCACATGTAAGTATGGCACAGTAATCAGGAAACAGTTAAGTAATTCAACACAGTTACCAAGCACTTTAATTAACATTTAATTAATCGTACGGATACATGAAATTTTGAGAGTTGTCACATTCTCCCCCTGTTAAGAAAATTTCATCCCGAAATTTAGCTCGTGGTTACTGAGGAAGCTAGTTAAGTTGCGGTGTTTACTGGCTTTTCCTGGGGTGTCACATCATCCCCCCGTTGATTTGGAATTTCGTCCCGAAATTCTGCAGTAGCTTTAGCCTCAGTAATGGTTGCACTTTTCTTAAACAGCTGGGGATACTTGAGTTTCATTTGGTCTTCTCGTTTCCAGGTATACTCTGGGCCACGACGGGAATCCCAACGAACTCGAACAAGAGGTATCCTGGTACGTTTGAGAATCTTAACATCTCGATCAGTAATCTCCACTGGTTCCTCGATGAATCGCAGCTGGTCGTCGATAGCGAGCTCCTTGAGAGGAACTATGAGGGTCTCATCTGACAGACACTTCTTCAGATTCGACACATGGAAAACATTGTGAACTCCGCTGAGTTCTTCAGGTAGATTCAACTTGTAAGCGACTTTCCCAATTTTCTCAATGATTTCAAATGGTCCGACATAACGCGGAATGAGTTTGCCTCGTTTGCCAAAACGAACCACACCTTTCCAAGGTGAGACTTTAAGTAGCACTCGATCCCCAACTTGGAACTCGAGTGGTTTCCTCCGCTTATCAGCATAGCTTTTCTGACGATCACGAGCTGCCGCCATTCGCTGTCGTATCTGAGCAATTCTCTCGGTTGTATCTACTACAAGTTCTGGGCCTGTGATTTGGCTGTCGCCAACCTCTGCCCAACAAAGAGGTGATCGGTATTTACGTCCGTACAATGCCTCAAACGGAGCGGCCTGGATGCTGGTGTGGTAGCTGTTGTTATACGAAAACTCCACTAGCGGGAGGTGCTTTTCCCAGCCATTACCAAAATCGATTACACATGCCCTAAGCATGTCTTCAAGGGTTTGGATGGTGCGTTCAGATTGCCCATCCGTCTGTGGATGATATGCCGTGCTCATGTCTAATCGAGAACCAAAGGATTTATGCATAGCTTGCCATAACTCGGATGTAAAACGTGGGTCACGATCAGAGATGATGGAGGTTGGCACTCCGTGCCTCGATACTACTTCCTTTAGGTAGACGTCTGCTAGAGTAGAAAACTTGTCGGTTTCCTTGATAGCCAAGAAGTGTGCAGACTTAGTCAATCGATCCACTATCACCCAAATAGTGTCATTTCCGCGTTGAGATCTAGGCAGGCCAGTAACGAAATCCATGGAAATTTGCTCCCATTTCCATGTCGGGATCTCTGGTTGTTGAAGTAGGCCTGATGGTTTCTGATATTCGGTCTTGACTCTCACACAAGTCAAGCATTTGCTGACGTAGGTTGCTATGTGGGCTTTCATGCTAGGCCACCAGTATGTAGTCTTTAGGTCGTGGTACATCTTATCTGAACCAGGATGTACTGAATAACGAGACTTATGTGCTTCATCCATCATAAGCTCGCGTAGGTCTCCATAAAGTGGAACCCAGATGCATCCGTTAACATAGTAGGCGCCGTTTTCCTTTTGTTCTAGCCGCTGCCTCGATCCTCGTAAGGACTCAGCCCTGATGTTCTCTGCTTTCAATGCTTCAACCTGAGCATCACGAATCTGAGCAGGAAGGTTAGATTGGATGGTAAGTTGTAACGCGCGTACACGCTTAGGTATGGTATCCTTTCGACTGAGGGCGTCGTCCACAACATTGGCCTTGCCCGGATGATACTTGATCGCGCATTCGTAATCGTTCAAGAGCTCGACCCATCGGCGTTGTCACATGTTTAACTCCTTCTGTTTGAAGATATGCTCGAGACTCCTGTGATCGGTGTAAATGGTGCACTTGGTACCGTACAGGTAATGTCTCCATTCTAAGTCATGCGTAGTGTAGTTCCTTTCGTGAACTTTAAGTTGGCGTGATGCGTAGGCAATGAACTTGTCACGTTGCATCAACACGCAACCAAGTCCTTGGATGGAAGCGTCGCAATAAACCACAAAAACATCTGTGCCTTCAGGCAATGAGAGGATAGGCGCGCTACAAAGTCTGTCTTTTGAGTGCTGAAATGCGGACTCCTGTGCATCACCCCAATGATAGGTAACACCCTTCTGAGTCAGTGAAGTGAGAGGTTGCGCAATCTTTGAGAAATCCTTGATGAATCTTCTGTAGTATCCTGCCAAGCCCAAGAATTGGCAGATTTCTGTTGGTGTACGGGGTGCAGGCCAGTTCTTGATCGAGTTAATCTTGGATAGATCTACATGAATCCCATCCTTGTTTACCACATGGCCTAGAAAGTGGACTTCGCGAAGCCAGAAGTCACATTTCGAAAATTTGGCATACAGTTGCTCTGCTCGAAGAAGTTCTAGCATAAGTCGTAGATGCTGCTCGTGTTCCTCCTGACTCTTAGAATAGATCAGGATGTCGTTGATGAACACAATGACGAACTTATCCAGGTAAGGTTTGCACACTCGATTCATGAGGTCCATGAAGACTGCAGGTGCATTTGTCAACCCGAAAGGCATGACCAGAAACTCGTAATGGCCGTAACGAGTTCTGAATGTTGTTTTGGAGATGTCCTCATCTCGGACTCTCAGCTGATGGTATCCCGATCTCAAATCAATCTTAGAGTAATAGCTCGACCCTTGCAACTGGTCGAACAAATCATCAATGCGTGGAAGAGGATAACGATTCTTCACGGTCACCTTGTTGAGTTCGGGTAGTCAATACATATTCTGAAGGTACCGTCTTTCTTCTTTACGAATAACACTGGAGCTCCCCATGGCGAAGAGCTAGGACGTATGAAACCCTTTTCCAGGAGTTCTTGTAGTTGCGTAGACAGTTCTTCGAGTTCTGATGGAGCTAGACGATATGGTGCTCGAGCTACTGGTACTGCTCCAGGAGCTAGCTCGATTTGAAACTCAACTTGGCGACGAGGCGGAAGACCAGGTAATTCCTCAGGAAATACCTCAGGAAAATCGCGTACAATAGGTATGTCTTCTATCGTCCTTTCTTCCGCAGATGAATTAGAAACGAGGGCTAGAATAGCGGTGTGGCCCTTTCGCAAAAACTTCTGGGCCTTAAGGAAAGAGATGATGCCTACAACAGCACCACTCTTATCGCCACGAATCACGAGGGGTTCTTTACCAGAACGAAGGATACGGACGATTTTCTCCTTGCAAATAATCTCCGCTTGGTGTTGAGATAACCAATCCATCCCAATGACAACGTCAAAACTACCCAGAAAAATAGGAATGAGGTCGATAGAAAAGGTCTGACCAGCTAAGACGAGGTTACAACCTTTAACTATGTGTGTGGCTCCAAGACTTTTACCGTTTGCTAGTTCTACCGTGTGTTTGGTGTTCAAAAGTGTTGGAGTACGCTTAAGCATCTGACTAACTTTTAAGGATACGCAGCTAGTATCGGCACCCGAATCAAATAAAACAGTAACAAAGAAATCATCCAGAAGAAACTTACCCATCACAACGTTGGGATCGTTCCTTGCATCGCCCTGACCAATCACGAACACACGACCCCTTGCCCCATTACCATTGTTGTTTCCCCCATTGCCGTTTCCATTCCCCTGATTGTTGTTGTTCTGGTTCTGATTTAGCTGGGGGCAGTCTTTTTTGAAATGGCCCTCAGCACCACATTGAAAGCACCCTTTGTTGTTACCTTGCTGTTGCTGCTGCTGGTTCTGTGGAGCTTGTTGTTGTTGTTGGCGATTTTGATTTGCTGGCCGTGCGCTCCTGCAATCCTTTGCTTCATGACCAAACTTGTTACACCTCAGACAGCGACCCTTGTGGCACTGCCCGCTATGATGCTTGTTGCACCGGTTGCACTTGGGGTGGTTCCCTCTGTATCCACCCTGTCCTTGACTACCAGAAGATTGCTGACCAGGACTCTGGTAGCCACCAGTCTTTTGCTGCTGAGATTGAACTGAAGTAGAACCTTTGCCCGAATTTACATCCCACTTGCGCTTGTTATCACTGGGAGTATCAGTAGTAGTTGCGCTAATACGCTTGGGCAGCTTGTTCTGCTCCACTGCCTGATCCGTGAGACGATGAGCCAACTTGATGACTTGCTGAATGGTGCCAAGATTAGCTGAGGTTACGTGACTTTGAATTTCTGGCACCAAGCCCTTAAGGTACAGCTCAATACGTTTGATGGGAGGGTCCACCATTGTAGGACACAAGATGGCCAGCTCGTTTGACCTCTTCGTGTATGCCTCGATCTCAGACCCCGTCATCTTCAAATTGAAAAATTCCACTTCCAGCTTGTGGATGTCGTCACGACTGCAGTACTCTTCCTTGATCAGTTCCTTGAAGTCGTTCCATGGGGTGGCATTAGCAACCGCCAACCCAAGCAGTTGAACCTGTGCTTTCCACCAGGTTAACGCAGCTCCTTCGAGTGTTCCAGTAACAAATTTCACCCTACGATCCTTAGGGCATTCACACATCTCAAAAACAGACTCAAGCTTCTCGAACCAGTGGAGAAGACCAGCAGCTCCTTCTGTGCCGCTGAAAGTACTAGGTCGGCAATCCATGAACGTACATACAGGAGGTTGAGCATGCTGACCTCCTGCTGGAACTGCTGCGAGTGCCTCAGCAACTCGTTCGTTGATTAGAGCCGTCAGCTGGGCTTGAGTTAGGTTCAGTCGTCCACTCATGATCTTCATAACGAGGTAACGTAAGTGAGAAAAGTGTCGCGAAAGTGCGTAAGTGTGGGACGACAGAAGAGAGTAAACACACAGGGTTTCAATTATCAGTTGTTATATTAACTAAGCATGCAATGTATTATGTAAACTAATAGACAGGCAATGTAAGCATGAACCATTTCACCTATGGTGTTGAGTCTTGCACGTGGAGCGAAGCGTCGTTGTGGATCGTTGAGCACTGTACAGGTTATAGTCTGGTTTTATCAAAAAGCATTTCCCCTTTTTAAAACCAAGTTCGCTATAACCAATGGCTCTGATACCAATCTGTCACACCCCCAAATTCCACCATGCGGAGTATCACCGCTTGGAGGCGTGATATGACCAGGATCGAGCCACCAATCATATTTGAACAACGTGTTTAAGTAAACTAACCACAATACGATTGGTGACCAAAAGGAAGTTAACCAAGTTCAATTTAAACAGCGGAAGCATAAGACGTTAAACCAAAACATAAGTTCGTAGTTCATAAGTTTAAAGACCCAAAACATAAGTTCATAAAGTTTATTTATTGAGTACGGGACATAACAGTTCGCATCCCACAACGACCACCTCCTTGTGCAAGCTCCATAGCATCTAACGACCTGCAAAGCATGTAATAACGAGTCAACAACAAAGTTGAGTGAGTTCACAGTTGGTTGTCCATTTTAGAGTTGTTTCCAAAAACGTAGTTTAATCTTAATCAGCTATCCCGCCGTGGGGGGGTCACCCCATAGTTCGAAAACGTTTATTAGTTAACCATCCCATGTTCACCTTCCCTGGCTATCCAGCCCGGCACTCCGGCCGTGGGAGCTACCCCATTATTTAAACTACCAGACTCGTTTATCATATCGACTACAAACGAAAATTTCTTGTACCCTAGCGTCGGTGTCTATCATCACCGACGTGCCATAGTCCATTAGTACACACCCGTCCGATTGGCACGGTGTGAGGTTTGTTAAACCTAATAGCGCTATTAACTAATGACCCGCTCGCCATAGCCTCGGCGATTAAGTTGATATAAAAAGGGAGGGACTTCGCTGATAGAGTTCTAGTCCGGTAAGTCTAATTCCGTCCCAACAGAACGAGGAATTCTCATTCCTGAACACGTCCCAAGGACGAAGAATCCCCATTCCTGAACCCATTCCCATTCCCAGCGGGAATTTCCATCCTTTGTAGAAAAGTGTGAACTCACCTCGGTTGCTCGGTTTGACTCTCAAAAGTAGCTAACAGTCAAGTTCAGTCAATTACGTCCTAATATGATTACCAGTTAGTCATTTAGTGATTTTCAAATAGAGCACAAAGTTCCTACACGTATCTATCACATAACATCCATCACTTTAACGGTTTATGCCATATAAACTTCCCATCTATTCTCGTTTATAAGCAAACATACGACATTGCACATAACACTTTTATTGACATATAACATGTTAGATTATTCTCAGATAACCTACCCAACATCTAGACACGCAAATCACTACTTATGTCGTTTTAGCTTTATTCTTCAAAACTGGGCTGTTTTCGGGGATTTTAATAAAATAGTTAACTTATTCCAAAAATTCACAACTTTTTACAGAGGGTCTTAAACGATCCAAATATTATTGTGTAAAAATCTCGGGATCCAATTCATCATCAATATTTTATAAAAATTCGTTTATCGGACTGTAATCAGATTCATCACTTTCTGACTGCAGTCCATGGAATAATTCATTAAAAATTCATCGTAAGTCCAATTGATGAAATTCCATTGGGAGAATTACACTGACATCAGTGGTCATCCACTGTACAAATTTCATGAGCTGATTCAACATAGATTTCAAGTTATGACTAAAAATATAACACCCATTGCTGATTCAACATAGATTTCAAGTTATGACTAAAAATATAACACCCATTTATTGCAGTAAAAACTCAGCTTTAGTTGCTGTTACAAAACGGGTCTTTAAAAATAGTAAACGAAGTCCAAAAATTGTGATTCCAGTGCCATTAGAACCGTATTTCATAATACATAAATCTAGACTTCAGAAAATGCATTTTTCGTTTTATTAGGGTCCGGTTACAGCCAACTGAAGTTGGCTGTAATCACTAAACAGCTTTCTGTTTTTAGTTCCCTACTTTCTAACGCATGTTCGATTGATTCCGTTAACATGTTTAGTGATCAACAACAACCTTTAACATCATTATTAGCAAGTAAATCATCAAGTAATCAACAATACGTTCACTACAACATCCTACTAGTAACTTTTTACTTTCATCTTCAAGAAATCTTTTATGTAGAACTTCATGTAAAGTTTCATGTTCATCTTTCTAATGTTCTTGTTTCTTTAGTGATTTGAACATACTAAACATACTACAACTTGTAACCAAGAAACAAGATGAACAAGGGTGTACAAGTAACTTACTACTAGCACAAGGCTAGGGTAGAATCTAGTGAAGAAGTTGATGAGAAAAGTTGATGAAAAAAAAAAGCAAGAACAAGACCCTTTTGAAGCTCCACAAGTTGCAAGCTTCCTTGTATCAACCTTTAAGCTTGAATGGAACTTGAAGATGGATGTTTATGGTGGACTTGGGGTGGTGATGGTGGCGGTTTGGGGAGGGCCGAGAGAGGGAGAGAGAGATAAGAGTGAGAGAGTGAAGATTGTGAAGTGATGTTTGGAAGATATGCCATACTTATACTCTTACATACTAATATTTTGTTCATATTCTTAAACAACACATCAAATAATATCTAAACAAAATATTTGAAGAGATCTAATATGATCATGGTGATCTTGGTGGGGTCCCTTGGGGACGGTTGCACATGGGGGGGGTTAGATGTAAAAGTTTTATGGTAGATGGTAACTACTAGTAAATTTTCAAGTATATACTTACATATGTTAGTTAGTTGATATCTAGGGGGTGTTATGGTGTACGGGGATCATAATTAGCCAAGAAATATTAAAACAATGTGGTTGGAAAATATTTGGTGTCCCGGGTAATGTCCTGTTGTTCGGTCGGATACTGTTCCGTTAAAGTGTTTAATTATTCCGTAAAGTGTCTATTATATATATTTTTGTAACGCAATTTATTCCTAACACATAGGAAAACATTCAGGACGATTTAGTCAAAAAAAATTTCTGCACGAGGCTAGTATGTTAACAAGCACATGTAAGTATGGCACAGTAATCAGGAAACAGTTAAGTAATTCAACACAGTTACCAAGCACTTTAATTAACATTTAATTAATCGTACGGATACATGAAATTTTGAGAGTTGTCACATATACAATATGTAATCGTAAATCATGCGACACACTGGTTCATAACATTTATCGTAAAGTCTCATAGCAAGTGTTTGGTTTCGTATCACGTAACAGTTATCCAATAATGCAAACATGCGTAACAACAAATCGTTCATGTCCGATTACCAGTACAAGGTTTCGTTACGAGTTGTAAGTAGACTAGCGACCAAAACCATGGCAGTCTGTTTTCGCTTTCCATATAGGTGTTTCTAGTTGCTCACACTTCGCCTTGACTTTCCCACAAGTCAAACGTCATTCCCAAACCTAGCTAGGTGGGCCTTCATGCCCGATTACCAGTACAAGGTTTATAAATCCTAATGCCTCTCATCAAAACCCAGACGGCTAGAATATCGAAGCCGGTGTGCTTTGCTCAACACGAGTTCCCTGCAGTTGTCATATAATGAGACCCACATTCGTTCAATGAGGTAACGAGTATCGTCCGACCTGTCGAAGGTTGCTTCTCCATGCCCCGCATGGGTTCAACTTGAAAGTCTTCTTCTTTCAGTTCTCCAGTTTGAACAGAGTGAATCTGATCAGGTAAGTTAGAGTCGAAAGTGAGCTGCAAAGCTCGTGCACGTTCAAGTTTCATAGCTATAATCATCCTAAAGTTCCCTCCAACGATGCCATTAACTGATTTAGCTCTGTCGAAGCCAAGGTACACGGGAGGCCCTTGTGATCGGTCTAAATAACGCATCTGGTACCGTCCAAGTGATGCCTCCATCTAAAATCCCAAGACCATGGTTTTCACCGCCAGTTGTGTGTCGTGCAGCTCCTCTTTGTAACTCCATCACGTAAGTCATCATTCTCTCGTGTTGCGTCGGTGTGTAACTGGGACTCTGATTCGGACCATCATGGTATACCACTAAATCACCCGCACCCTCGGGTAAAGACGATGCTTAGTGCATTGCAGTGTTGGAATTCGAAAGCTAAAAAGACGTCCCCCTTCCACGAACACAGCACATTGCTGTGCTAAAGAGATTGCAGCAGCGCAACTTTCAAAAATCCCTCGATGAATCTTCGATAGTATTTAGCAAGACCAAGGAATTGTTGTGTCCCCGCAGAAATCTTTGGTGTCGATCGGTTTAACCAAAAATGGGTCTTAGCGAGATCCATGCGTATTCCCACTTCGTTGATTATATGTCCAAAAGTACCTCTCGAACCCCGAAGTTACATTTAACAAGACTTTGCACGGAGTGGCTCCTCCCCCAGAGGTTCTAAAATAAGATACAAATGCCACCCATGGCACTCTTTTTTTTTCCTGGTCATGATTCAGAACGTTGTCAACAAATGCGGTCGATACCTGTGATCCCTAAAGCTGCTGGTGTGTTGATCAACTCAATGATCATGGTGTATAAAGTCAAAATGGCTGCATTGCGTTCGACATGCTGCTCTAAGAGCATTCTCCCCTTGGACTTCCATCTGATGATAGTTCGTTTGCTAGCAAACTCTCGAACGGAAAACTTGTTCCTCGCAACTGGTCGACAGGCGGCCAATACATGGTCGAGACAAGCGGTTCCTAACTGCACCTTGTTACGTTCTCAATAATCAGTACACATACGAAAAGGCTTACCTTCCCTGGTATTACTGGGCTCCCCAAAGCGAAAAACTAGATCCGATAAAACTCATGTCCAATAATTCCTGATGTTGATTAGGCAGTTCCGGCAACCTTCCTGGTGTAAGACAATAAGGAATACTAGTAACAAGGGTTGCTTCTGACATGATACCGGTCTGATATTCCATCTGACGATGTGGAGGTAAACCTGATAGTTCCTCTGGTAGCACTTAGGGAGAAATCACGAACAATTGGTGGATCTTCGATCCTCTTTTCCTTAGCCTTGACATCAGTGACGAGTTCTATCATGGTGGGGTAATCCTTCCGTGGACACTTCTGGCCTTCTCTGCTGAATTGATGCTAACCTCTGCACCACTCGGATACTTTATGACAGATGACAACTTTCCCTTCACATGGTATAACTACGCGATATCGGGTTAACCAACCCAAGCTGACTACTGCATTAACACCATCGTGGGTAGTAGAAGGAAGATTGACGTCGAAAACGTGTCCCACACGATTGATTTTGCATCCCTACACACATATGATGCTTCAACTGACTTGCCATCAGCCTTTCGAGAAGCATCAGGGTTAAACAGGACATAGACGAAGCGTACAGCTACCCATACAAGCTACCATGTTGCTGTTATGCCTGGCGTCGCCTACGCCAATCCTAAATGTCCTTCCACGAGCATCATTCCCAGTGTTGTTGTTACGGTTGCGAGGTTCCCATTACTATCATTATTCCCTTGGTTGTTGACGTCTTGACTTAGCAACAGTCAATCCCGGTCAATGTCACCTTCGTTTCCATGATGTAGACTACGATTACGAGTACCTTGATGTTGCCGCGACTGTTGCCTCCAATGTCGTTGCTTGAAATGAAGCCCTACAATCTTTCACCATCAAAGTCCATCTTTTCACATTCTGTGCCACGCGCTACTCACTGTGCCGGTAGCCACAAATTTCACACTATAATCTGTTGTCATCGCTTATGTCCCGATTGATTCGTAAGAGTTGACTCCCTTGAGTCACTGACTAGAGTTAAGAATTCATAAGAGTTGACTCCCTTGAGTCGCTGACTAGTGTTTGTTGCCGGTAATCAGGGTTGTCCAAATACTGAGGTTGGTAAAATACTACGCTCATCCTTTTGTCCATCGATCTAGTAAGTCGATTGAGTAATACGCGGTATGCTGCGAGAGTGTTGCAGAAGTGATCACACTTCGGAGTCTAAGACATCAATACATAGAGTTCCAGCAAACGAAGAGAAGCGTGAAAGGTATAGACCAGCTCAAGGACGTTCGTGCAAGCACCTAACATTCTACACGGTTCGCTGGGTGTTCAGATGGGTATTCAAGTAATACTCGATAGCATCGAGATTCGAAAGGATCCAGAGATGAATGAAAAGTTCACGTTCGAGTAGGGGACAATCACTGCTATGACCCTTATAGATTTGTTATGTTTCACATTGGTCAAATAACGGAACGGAACCCCTTTTCCACTTGTTAAGGCTCACTGGGACTCGCATGCACCCCACATTATTATTATGTGTGCACCCACAATAATATTGTGATTTGCATGTTCATCTCAGTTCCCCCTAACTCATGTCAAATGGTTCCTCAAACTCAGATGTCAAACGGAGGTCGTCAAAGATCACAAAAATCCAAGGACTATGGCATACTATCAACGCATCATAAGGTAAGCAAGCAATCCATTCCATCATGCTATAGTGACGAGTGTGTGTTCGTATGTTTTGTCATAAACAAATGTGTACTAGTTACGTAATGTATACAACAAGTAAGAAGGACGAACCTTGCAATCTGGAGCTGAGTGTCATGGTCGTATTCACGTTTCAGAACTGTTTGGTTATAGTCTGGTTTTATAAAAACGGTTTTTTTCCCTTTTTAAAACCAAGTTCACTATAACCAATGGCTCTGATACCAATCTGTCACACCCCCAAAATACCACATGCGGAATTACCGCGGGGCGTGTGACGTACCAGGATCCAAGCCACCAATCACATTGAACTTCGCATAATATAATTAAATAAAACTTTCACTAAGTGTTACAACGTTACAAACAATTCACATTATACAGCGGAAGCATAATTCATTCGTTAAGTGTTTATAAACCATTAGTCTTGTGTTGCGATTCCATGTATCTCGACCCATGACCTCTCCAGCCTCCCAGACAGCAGGTTCCAACAATATGCACCTAAAGGCCTGCAAGGCATGTAACAACGAATCAACAACAAAGTTGAGTGAGTTCACAGTTGGTTGTCCATTTTAAAGTTGTTCCAAAAACCACGATTTCTTTCAAAACCATGAGTTAACCAATCATTTGTTTC
Organism: Helianthus tuberosus; assembly: GCA_030545235.1. NCBI lineage: Eukaryota > Viridiplantae > Streptophyta > Magnoliopsida > Asterales > Asteraceae > Helianthus > Helianthus tuberosus. The sequence goes on along the minus strand of CM060412.1, from coordinate 110,306,972 downwards.
CCAAACCATAACCAGTGGGGGCTACCCCATGTTGTAAACAACTAGACTAGTTATATATATTGGCGTCCTTCCCAATTCGAGGACGGAGGTACGTATTCTACCCAACCGAGAATACGCAGGTTGAATGTAGGCGTCCTTCCCAATCCGAGGACGGAGGTACGTATTCTTCCCAATCCGAGAATACGCAGGTTAAATGTAGGCGTCCTTCCCAATCCGAGGACGGAGGTACGTATTCTTCCCAATCTGAGAATACGCAGGTTTAGCGTAGGCATCCTACCCAATCCGAGGACGGAGGTATGTAGTCTATTAGTGGTGAATATACAGGTTTCATCTTAGCTACTTAATCCCATTCCCAACCCACCGGGAATCCCATGCCTTAAGAGTGTGAACTCACCTTGGTTTGCTCGGATTGTTAATTTACTTTACCAGTTTCCAGTTGGTCAACCACACCCTACCATGATTACCAAAGACAGTCAGTTTAATATTCACGTTCGTCACGTATTTTACGTACACGTCATGTAAGTAACATACAAGTGCAACACTTATACTTATACAATTTGTAATCATAAATCATGCGACACACTGGTTCATAGCATTTATCGTAAAGTCTCATAGCAATTGTTTGGTTTCGTATCACGTAACAGTTATCCAATAATGCAAACATGCGTAACAGCAAATCGTTCATTAGCCAGCAATGCTTGATTGTAAACAAACGACCCGATGAATTTCTACAAACAATCCATCAGTTTATCGAATAATATTAGCCTATCACTAATAAGTCTGATTGAAATCCTAATCACCACCATTTACATGTACACGTTTCAAATACCATAAGCACACAATCGGTTCTTCAAACCTATGCACACATTCACACACAATACATGCTAATCATCAAGAACCACTATTCAATTATATGGCCGACAATACTCTAAATGATATCACTGACTTTCTATTTGTTCTATTAGACTTTTGATACAATCACATGCAATCTGGATAAAACCCTTCTAACAAACACTAAATGTGCCGACAACCCAAAATGATCACATGTGATGACACAATTTACTTTATTGAACCGAGATGAGTTTATCAAATGAGCTTTATGACAGTTACACACAATTCAAAGATCACGGACTTAAATCATACAGCCTAATAACTACTATCATCATCATCTGCATTACAAATACACCTTATACTCTTGGTCCAATCATGACAGTTACACCATCATTAGAACACCCACTTGGTTTTTGATTAGATTAAGGCTCACATGGGTTCACCTTTTTATAAATGTTCAATTCATTTGTTTGACTGCAAGCATTTAATGTGAACTGACACTACAACATGCAACATTAATTGATTCATCATGTTATTTCCCAACCCACACTTGTTCCTCATGTTATTCACATATTAATAACCCATCATACAGCAAAATGATTTGGCAACCCATTATGTAATAATAATACTTAACAAATCATTATACCATGACAAATCTTAGAAATCATTATACAACAACAACAATTCCTAACAACTCATCATATAATCATCGAGTCTTAGAAGTCATTATACAGCAACAATTCCTAACAAATCGTCATGAACCTTAACTTAATGAACGACTTGCATGAAGAAGCACAACACATGTAACATTCAAGAACCATACTAACTGGGATTAAGAGTGTACGGGTAAGAGACTTCGACGAAGGAGGGGGGTCTGCTACTGTCGTCACGGTCCAAAGAAAGTAGGGTTTCTTTGTTTGAGTTTTTGTGTTAAACCATATATAATACGTACATTAATGAACAATGTTTTGGGGCGGTTGAGACTCTAGCCGAACTGGGCTCAAGCCCACCTAATTGGCTGTCACAATTATAGGTAGATTGTTGTCACATTGGGCTGACTTTAAACACTAACTTTAAACTAATTAGTTTCTATTGAGCTACGAGGGTTTAGGATGCGGCTCACTCGAACAAATAACACTAAAATGTGGCCGAATACAATTGCGGCCAAAAGAATACAAAATACGGTACCAAAATCATACGAGCACGGAACGTGTAACACTTTGAAGAGAAATAACGAAGAGCTAAGATCACGAGATTAAACGTTACTAACCTTGAAAGTTAGGGTTGTCACATGCTAACATCTATTTGCCCTTTTAACGTCTGTTTCCTTATAATCTTAACATATGTTGACTAACCTTTTTAACTTCTGTTGACTAAGTCTTTTAACCTCGGTTGACTAACATCTGATATTTAAGATCTGTCCACGTTGCAACCTCTGCTGGACATAATGGATGAAAGTTGTTACGAAACCTCTGTTGGATAGCAACAGAGGTATGTAATAGTTGATAGCCAAACAGTGGTTAGGTTGTGTGTAAATACTGTAACTACTGTTGACTAACCCTATTGAGTAATTCTCATTTTAACTTTTGTTGACTAATCCGTTGTAACTTTTGTTGCTCATTAGTTCATATCAAATTTGTAAGTCTGCGCTAAATATTCCTTTGCTTCTTCTATAGCTAATTGCTGACAAATTTTGGAAACAATTCTATGGTAAAAATTACGAGTATGGGATGGCAACTATCTATGTTGGTGAAAGGTTTTGGAATGTGATGATGAAAGGATGGACTGATGGATGTGGATTTACTGATGGATGGTCAAAGTTGATTGAAGAAGTTCCCATACCAGTTGAATCTTGGTTGGTTTTCACCATGATTGCATCTAAAACGTTTGAGCTTTCCATTTTCCATTCCGAGACTGGAACTGAGGTTCCTTCAAGAAAGCTGATGTAGTTGTTTTGGATGATTTAGTTTATAGAGATGATGGGTTTGATTTATTGGCTGCGGTATAAAATTTTGATGATATAATACATTGTTTGATAACATGACGGTGATAAGTAACTTTTATTATATTATGCTAATAACTTTTGAAATCTCATCTTGTAGGCTAAACACAAACAGCTTCTGGATTCCGGGGAAGTTGCTTTGGATGATGAGGATGCTGGAGCTTCGGTTGGTAATTCTAAGCAGCTTACGAGTTTTGAGGATATTTTTAATGTATATATACACATGTAATATTTATATATTATTATGATTTAAAATATGGTTTCTTATATATAATCCTTCTTATAAATATAGTTTGCTGATAATGGGCTATTTGATTCATTGATTGTGTGTTTGGTTGATGAGTCAGATGTTAAAAATGCTGTAAATTTATAATTTTCTACGCATATATTTTATTGTATTATAAGTATAAGAAGGTTTTTTTAAATTTTGTTGTAGCCTGAAGATCATTCTGTAAAAATAGCTGATGATGTTAACGATCGTCAACTTCAGTCTAAAGATTTTCCTGTTCGTGACATTTCTGCCTCTTCAAGTGTTGTATCTAATGTAAGTGTTTATTATTTTTATACTGTCTATTTTATTATTGTCTCAATATATTGATATTCTTCTGTATGATTGAGTCTTAAACTTCAAAGCTAGTTGAGAAGATAGATTGTGTTGATAAAGAAAGTTATAAAATTTCAAGAATTTAGAGTTGTTATATTCTAAATTAATTTACTTAGGTGGAAAAGATGCGCAAACTTCGTGGCAAGACAATTGTAGAGGATAATAAAGCTGTTGATAGACCATGTAAAGTTTGAAAGGTTCGTTTAGTATCATCCACTTTAGAATCAGTCTTACACTTCACCACACATGCTGAAGACAGACTTGTAAGCTTTTGCAGTCGTTGCTTTGTTTCGTTATTTCAACAATTTCAGTTATATATCAATATTTTATAAAATTCATTATTCAATTTTCTGTTTTTTAGCAACTACCATCAGATGTATCTTCTGCGTTGGATCTGCATACTGATAATCCTAAGCTTATCAAGATCCAGAATCTCAAATGTGAAGTCCAGGAACTGTTTACAACATCTCAAAAAACCAATACTGGATTCAACTATGTTGTTGTTGGATGGTCTTATTATCTGAGATCTTGTAATATTGCTTTTGGTGATGAACTTTCGTTAGAGTTTCACAAGTCTACTCAATTGTTGAAGTTAAAAAAAGTTGTGCATATCGTGACAAAGATAAAGTCCTCTTAGTTTCATGTCATGATTGTTTGTGGTTGTACATTTGGTTTGTTGCTGGTACTAATTTTACTTCTTAGACATGTTCTATATGTAGTTATGTCTACAAACAAGTTTCATTGTCAATGGGTGGGTGCTACTTTTTTTTGGATAACACAATGGAAATACTCATATGTATCTTATATATTAACTGATGATGCATGTCTATAGTTGTCTTTTAGCTATAATAGATAACACGTTTTGGTACAATATCTATACACGTATGTATATGTTCTATCAATATGTGTTATGCATGTTTTTCTAATACATGTTGTTAATAACATTATTCTCTTAATATCTGTTTACTAACCTTTGTAGTTTCTGTTGACTGACCTTTTTAACATGGGTTGACTATCATCTGATAGTTACTATCTATCCATCTGGCAAGCTCTATTGGAGATAATGGATGACAGTTCTTATTAAAGTCTGTTGGAAAGCAACATAAATTTTTAACAGTTAATAGACAACAGTTGTTTGCTATCAACATAATGGAATTGCTGTTGAATAAACCTATTGATCATTAATTTATATCAATTTTGTAAGTCTGCACTAATTATTTTTTTACTCTCTCTCAATATGTGTTATGCATGGTTTTCTAAGAAACGACCCGTGTTTGCACACGGGTCTTACCGCTAGTACTATATAATAAAAGAAACCAATGAGAGGACACATGTCATTCATTGGATCCATCTATTTTTTTAGTTTTCTTATCTCTATCTCCTACTTAATTATAATTAATATTAATTAAAATATAATTATAAAATAAAATTTAATATAAATTTAAACAATTCGTATTGGAGATAATGTAGTATTTTGAAATATTTATTAGATTTCAAACTTATTTATCTTGAAATTAACAAAAACGTACACTAAATATAAATTAATATAATATAAAGCGTTAAAAGTCGTTTTAGTCCCTGTGGTCTAGGTCATTTTGTCAGTTTAATCCAAAAGTTTTATAATACATAAGGTTTATAAAGATATAACAAGATATAACTTTTTATTGATTGGTATATAAAATTACATGTGCTCAACCCATACAATGTGACATGAGGTTCTTAAAATGTAACTCTTTCATTATTTATATATAAAATTAAATTTACTCAACTCATACAATACACGGGGTTCATAAAGATATAACTTTTTTATTATTTACTATATAAAATTACATTTATTCAACACATGTAATAAACGAGATTTTTAAAAATATTGTTTTATTATTTGATATATAAAATTACATTTATTCAATCAGTGAATAAACGAGGTTTTTAAAGATATTTTTTATTATTTGCTATATAAAATTACATTTATTCAACCCGTGTATTACACGGGGTTCTAACCTAGTATAACTTATAGCAAAGGGATTAACTTCATCAAAGGGATTGAGATCAGCACCAATTGCTGTAAAAAATCAAATCCAATTGGGGTGTGAATTTTTTGTGACTTTGTGACGCCCCTGGTGAAAGAAAGGGACTCAGATATAAACGTAAACGATGGTTGTGATGATGTAATCTTTTAAACCATCTCAAACCCCTTATGAATTATTAGAGGCGTAATTTAATGACATGCTGGTTTGGTGAAAAAAGGAAGGAAACAAAAAGCAGCAAACGATGTGAACAGGAGTCGAATCAACGTCTCATGCTTGTTGAACATACACGACGACCACGCCAACCGAATGAATCTTACGACATGTAATTTTTTTTAATTATTATATGTAGAACGCGCGCATCTCAAGTTGCTATATTTTCTGCCTTATTTAAGATCAAATGAAGGGTTTGCACAGAGGATTATATTTCTGGGTTATATAGTATATCAAAGATTTAGTATCCGATTTCTAGTAAAACAATTAAACTCATGTTCTTACAATTAAACATAGAAAACATGTGTTGTTCTTGCAATCAAACACAGAAAACCTCTGTATTTACACTTGCAAATAACAATCATGCAAATAACAAATTATTCAATGTGTTAATAAAATAAAATGATAAAAATTATGGGTTATATTAATGGGCATGGAGGATGGAAGAGTTATATAACTCAAATGAGACAGTTTATCCAATGGTAACTTACGGGTTTGTTTTGGATTAATGAATGGAATTTGAAAGATGATAGATGAAGAAAGGGATTTGGAGATCTGGAAAAGGGGTGATTCAGAATTTGTTCATAACATACAATTTTACTAACAGAAAATGAAAGGGTAAAAATGAGAAATGAAACATTTGGAAGGGAAATCAAACCAGCGTCAAACGTGATGTGAACATGCACAATTACCAGCCAACGATTTGATTTTTGTGATATACAATCATTTCAGTTATTATATATACTAGCGGTAAGACCCGTGTGCAAACACGGGTCGTTTCTTAGAAAACCATGCATAACACATATTGATAGAACATATAGATACATGTATAGATATTGTACGAAAATGTGTTATCTATTATAGCTAAAAGACAACTATAAGTAAATATAAAAGATATTTAACAAACTTAATAAAAGATGTCTAACAAACTTAATAAAATTAATCAGTTACATATGATTATTTCCATTCTCTTATTCAAAAAAGAGAGTACCCACCCATTGACAATGTAAATTGTTATAAACATAAGTACATATAAAAGATGTCTAACAAACTTAATAAAATTCGAATACAACTTAACTTTAACAAACATTAACTAAGAACATACGATCACCTGCCTAAACAACACACATCAAACCTCACTCAAGAATTTGTTACACAGCAACATGTCCTTTGCTACATGTTGTGATCTGGTTAAATATGCTACTGCAAACAATGTAACAGCTGCTAATCCAACAATCTCCCTATACAACAGATGATATGAAAACCCTTCTTTATTACTGATTTTTATTTCTCATCAACATCTCCCTGATTTGTCCTTTGAATTGTAATTCAAATTCCAGGGAGAACATGTCTTCTTCATCATCCCTCTTAAGTTGAAGGTCCAACAAATCTTGGAGATCGTATGCATTCAGATTATATGCACTATCCATTTTAATCTCTTCAACACTACCATCTGATCTGATCAAAGTCAATACTTGGGTTTTTGAGCATGACTTCCACTTTACTATTTTTGGATCAGTTGGTTTTCTTGGGCAAAGAATTATTGAAGATGAGTTTGGTAATTGTGGTCTGCTAACTAAATTTGCAATTGATTCAGACAAATTAGATGATGAGAGAAGGTTTTTCGGAGTACCGATTTTTAGAGACAGAGCAACAGTTGTAGGATAGACTGGGTTTTGAAGAACATTTGAATGTTCAGCTCTAACTTCTTCCAGCTTTTTGTAGGTCTCAACTATCTTCAGTTTAGACCATCTGGCAATGGATCTAACTGGACCATAACCAGAAGCCACAAGCTCTGCTCTCATTCTTTTAAACTTCAATACCTCATCTGAATCCACTGTTTTGACTTTCTTCCAATTGGGTGGAGTTGGCTTTACCAGAGGATCATTGTTCATTTTTGTGATTCTATCGATATGAGTTTTTCTCTTACGTGTGGAGATGATTTCTGGTGAAGGAGAATGTTTTGGTAGTGAAGATGAATGTATGGGAAATCTTTGTGACGTTAGAGATGGTTGGATTGTGGTTGGTGTAGTGAAAATGATCATGGCAGATGTTTGACAAACTTCTGCTGAAACAACTGGTGTCTCAGCAGCTGTTTGGTAAACATCTGCTGATACTTTTGTGTTCCCAGCATCTATTGACAAAATGGGTGATGATGGTGTGGAAGGTATTTCTCCTTCTTTTGGGGTGGTTTTTTTAGAGAAGGTTGGGATTTAGATTGAGCAGGGGATACAATTTCTGTAGGATTAGCTTTTGAATCCGGTGGCAACTTTCTCAGTGAATATTTCTCCCCCTTTTTGGCATCATTATTATCATCATCATCATCTTTCTCAAAGATTGATGTAGAGGTGGAGCCAGTAAGTTTCAACAGATATTCCTTAATGTTCATAATGTCTGCTTGTGTGTCTTTATACCTGGCATCAACCAAATTTCTAATAAATTCCAAACTGAAATTGCGGTTACTTTCAGCCAAATTCCTCTGAGCTTGAAGGATGGGTTGCATAGAATTCTAAAGCTCATTGGCAATTTCCTGTCTGGTAGGTTGACTTTTAAAAAGCTCTATCATCTGCTTAATCAATTCTTCCATTTCAGCAACATCTGTTTCAATGGTAGACACTCTAACCGTCAAATTCTTATAAGTTAATTCATCACCTACTTTAATAGGATCATCTGAATTCCCACCTGTAGTGGTTGTATTTGTTTTAATAATAGGAGAAGTCTCCATATCATCAGAAACATATGCCCCTTTTTCTTCGTTCTGGGGACTTCCCACTGAAGCAGAGATTACAGTTGTAACCTCATCAGTGGTTGCCTTCAAGGGAGTCTTAATGATGTAACCACTGTCCAACTGATCACCAATGGGTTCAACAGTTGTAGTGGCTGCTCCACTTGAACTACCACCAAGAGTTTCGTAATACTCAACGGGGATAACCTCCTTAACTGTTTGTAGGATAGGAGATTGAATTGGTTCAGACACAGTCATTTGTTGCGATCTACTCTCAGTAATGTGTGCATTAAAGGAACTGTTTTCTTTCTGAAATTCAATTGCTTCAAACAGAAGTAATATTGTTGATGGAACTTGTGTCGAGGGTTGTGGTGTAGAAAGCGTGATTGCCCTGGGAGAGGGACTTTTAAACATACTTTCATATGAAAGGTCTACTTCATGTTTTGGTGTCCCTGTGCTTACAACATGATCCTTTTGTGAGGATACATGAGGAGTTTGGATGGGTTGAGATCTTTCCAAAAATTGTGAGGAAGTAGCAGCAGTGGTTTCAAGTGACATTTGTGTTGTCACTGCATTAACCTCTGGGATCTCATCTTCCAGAAGAACCTTTTTATTTTGTTTGGTTTTGGTGGGCTTTTTGGATGTGACAGCTTTCTTTTTGCGTTTTCCTGGTGTGTGTTTCACAACACCAGTTGTGGTGTCATGATCACCAGGAGTAGTTCGCTCAACAACAGAAGTTTGAGCAACTGATGCGGACGCATCTAAAACAGACTCATCCCCCTTTGTTTCCGTTGTTGAAACTTTTGACTCTTTATCCATAAGTTTAGTAAAAGTTTTACTTGGAAGACTATTTATTTGAAAAGCTACACCTTTTTCAAAATTTGTTTGTGACACTTGTTTTCGTATGTATTACCTTAGAAGTCTTGGATACAACAGAAAAGCATTACTACGAACACCTTTTTTCAATTTTTTCACATTTTTCACATTATTCAACAAATCAGAAAACAATGCTTGTGATAAATTGTAATCAGATTTTGTTAAAATAGCATAACCCAAATACTGAATGTTCAAAGGTATCTCATTAAATGCGGTGGTCTTGGCTGAGAGACAAGTTAAAAGAGTATGAAAAAAAAAATTCATTGGCGGAGGGAAGTTTGGTTTGTAGATAGTAACTTCCTTTAGTTGTGCATCATACCCTCTTTCAATGAACTCTGTATGAAGTTCAAGTTTTTCAAAGTTGGTCTTACCTCCCAAGTCGTCCAATGCAAATGTAGTGGAAATTGTAAAGGGAGAAATTCGTACCACACTTTCCCCGACCTTAGATGTGATGGCAACTGGATTATTATCTTCAGACTCTATTTCAGCATTAAACCAAAATTGTCAGAGTGTTTCTGTATGAACCAGAGCATCAGCAGTAAGAATTGATTTGTATTTTGATGACGTTAAAAGGTCAATTATTGAGTGATAGCTGTTATTTTTGCTGGTTTTCTCGAAGATGGGGAGGTAGTTGTGAGGGTTTTTTATGTTCAGAGACATGATCGGAGAAGAAGGTGATTTGAGATGAAACAGGGTTTAAGTTGGAGGGTTTTTAATATGTTGGAAACTGTTTTTGAGAATTTTGAATTCGAGACGGTAGTAGTAGAACCTCGATTTAGGGATGAAACAGCTTTTATATAGAGAGAAGAAGTGAATGCTGACGTGGCAGTAGTTACAAATATTTGATGGCTAAGATATGTCCACGTCAGAACCTCTCTTGCGACAACCGATGACAGTTGTTTGGAAGCCTCTGTTGGTCGTTGGGAACAGTGTGAGTCAAACAGTCGTTAGATAAACAGAAGTTATGAGAACAGATGATAACTTTCAGCAGTTGTTTTATTTTTAGCTAACATCTGTCCACGTCAGAACCTCTGTTGTCATAATGGATGACAGTCAATAGTATAGTAAATCAACAGTCATTAGGATAAACAGAAATCATGACAACAGACGGTACCTTTTAGCAGTGGATGTATTTTTAGGCAAGCAGAAGTTTCAAAAACAGTTGTTTTCAATCGGTGTAACTCAACAGTCGTAAGTCTAACATCTACTATTAGCCCAACCACTGTTAGTATCAAATCCTCTGTTAAACATTTTAAGATTGAATATCATCTATTGTTCGCTAACATCTGTTGACCCATAGCAGACCTTTGCATCTTCAGACATTTATTCATCAGCAGATGCTCTCTTTTGTCAAACTTTAGCTACAACACACCTTTTATAATAGCAAAATATACCGTAAATTCTTCCAAAAAACTGTTATTGATAAACAAAATTATATAATAATACTTATAGCAGACCTTATATAATAATACTTATTCATCATTAGCCCAACCACTGTTAGTATCAAATCCTCTGTTAAGCATTTTAAGATTGAATATCATCTGTTGTTCGTTAACATCTGTTGACCCATAGCAGACCTTTGCATCTTTAGACATTTATTCATCAGCAGTTGCTCTCTTTTGTCAGACTTTAGCTACAGCACACCTTTTATAACACCAAAATATACGGTAAATTCTTTTAAAAAACTGTTATTGATAAACAAAATTATATAATAATACTTAGGAATGACTGAAATAATTAAAATGAAGATGCGACAACAAAGATTAATACTATTAAAATTTATTCATTTAGTCAACAGTGGTAAATCAACAGTCGTTAGCATACACAGTTGTTTCATCATCAGCAGATGTTCTCTTTTACCAAACTTTAACTACAACAGACCTTTTAGAACTCCAAATATTGACTCTCTGTAATTTGCAGGAGCACAGATTCTTCAAAAACTACTATCAATGATCAAATTCTGAACATTTGTTTTATCTTTGCACTCATCTGTTCACCATCAAACCAACCCTTGATACTATTAAACCTCTGTTGACTTACCAAACATATGTTCAGACACAATTCAACATCAACATAATCTGTTCACCATCAAACCAACCCTTGATACTATTAAACCTCTGTTGACTTACCAAACAGATGTTCAGACACAATTCAACATCAACATTATCTGTTCACCATCAAACCAACCCTTGATACTATTAAACTTCTGTTGACTTACCAAACAGATGTTCAGACACAATTCAACGTCAACATAATCTAAATCAAACTCAAACACTAAATAAGTAAAACTAAAACGCAACATAGATTCATAAGATTAAAATTTATTCATTTATTCATGACATTAAAACTCCAATAATTACATAACATACTGAACAACATTAAAGTTCAAATCTAACAATAACAGCAAGAATTAAGAAACTTTAGCTTCAACTCCATCGATTGTTGAACCTCTCGATGTATGTCCTTCAGCATCGCCATGAACTCTACGTCTCTATCACCGCACTCTATATTACTGACAACATAAAGCTCACGAACGAAAGTTGAAGGCATCCGCATAAGATTTCTGGAAACCTGCTCTCTCGTGAACAGGCCAACTTGCAATCCATCAAAACATCTCTTTAGCTCTTGAAGAGTAGCCCTATCTTCATACACCTGTTCCTCGATTTGCCTAACAAAACGCTGCTTTAAATCATTTGATTTTACAAAAGTGAATGACGCCATTTGAATAAACTATATCACCCGACTTTCCTAAAAGTATGATATCTTCGTAGGAAAACGTGATGAAAAACAGGTGAAGTGACTATAAGTTTATATACTGAAATATCTAACAATGAAAACGTGTAGATTTAATATAAACATATTAATGTATAAATCAAAACAACAGTCTTTTAATGCAAAAACCTTTTCAAACCCCAACTTTTATGGGAAAACTGTAAAATTAAATACCAAGAAACCCAAGGGACAAAATTTCGAAGTTCAAAGAACAAAAGCAGATTATCATAGTTACAATTAACCTCTTCATTTACCATATAGATGTGTTTTTAAACTCTATAAAAGACCGATGATTACTTTTGATTCAAAACATCAACAAATTGTCCTACAAATCACTTTCTGTCAAAAATTGTTCCAAATCAGAAAAACCAACAAAAAATCTACATGGCAAACTTCAGCTTCTACCACTGGTCAGACACCAGCGATGTTGAAACACAATTCTCGATGTGGTCACTCAAAGAACAAAGAACAAACGAAGAACTAAACAGGAAAGTCGACATAATCAATGACACTAATTACCACAAAACCTGGAACAACATAGCATTGCTCGATGAAGTCCTCCACTCTCCTCTATCGGAGTTCCAGAAGAATGCAGAAGAGTTTCTGACACAACTTTTAAAACAGGATCAGAAAATCTGCAACATGCTAACTGACCTGAAATTCAAAAGAGAGAATGAACTCACATGGAGAAAGGCCAGAGTCTACGAAATCCTAGCAAGTGTTAACTCTAGCGTGTAATACTTTATAAATATTTCATTAAATTTCTATTTTTCTATGTAGTAGTTCATTTTAATAATATCAACATGCATCTTAACATATTCTAAAATGTCATTGTCAATAAAAACTCTCAACATCATCAACAGTTAATCAAAATAAGAAACAAACCTAAAATGCAAAGGTCTCCTCTCAACTGTTGTAGCACATCTGACTTTTCACGATATTGCACGAATCTATACTTTCTATAAAAGGAGAAAATCTTACTGACGTAAGAAAACCTGACTTTCGATTTAACGAAAATCGAACAATGCAACTCTCCCATCAAAGAAGGTAGCACATGCAACTTTCCACGATGTTGCAACAATGATACTGCAACATCGATATTGAAAGGTTGATGTGTGATGGGAAGCTTCATTGAAATGACGATGTTGGAACAATGATACTGGAACGATAACATGTAAACAGAATCAAAAAACATTCGAACAAAGAAGTGTAATCGGAGATTAGCGGTTGAATCACGAGAAAGATGCATTTGAGAGAGAGAGATATGCTCGCATATATGAGCTAGAGAGATTTGAATGTGGAGCCAGATAATTATATCTTATTTATAGGATTAGAATATATGGTTTGAATTTTGAATGTGGAGCCAGAATTTTGAATCTGGACAGATGTTTATTGGGAACAGATTTTTTATTATAAAAATGTTGAGGGCAGATGTTTAGACAAAATTTTAAATGATATTTTATATTAGGCTTTATGATGTAATAATGACATAAGAAAAGCATCGTTGGACAGCCTCTCCTGCTGACACATCAGCTTTTCTTATATCATTGGAATTTCTCCTTTTATAGAAAGTATAGATAGACATATTAGTGAAAAGGTGGCAAATGACATGCGAGAAGACGCGTCGATTAAAGTTTGAGTGGTGGCCATTATATAACGCTTTGAACCAACGTGCCCTTCACAACTTAAACTCATAAAACCTTTTAACAAAAGGATACAACGTTTCAAAGAAATGGGTGTTTTATATGGGATTAAATTAAAATCACACCCTTTCATTTTAAGAAGGCAACCATCATTAAATACTATAACAATTTACTAAACGGGTGTGTATATTAGGACATGTTGGTTTGAGTTGGTACGTAGTTTGCACAACATGTGTTTAATATATGGAATGTGTTTATTAATGCAAAAGTATTATTTAAGGGTGTAATGTGAAGAGACACAACTATTAAGTTAGCCTAAGGTACCGCAAGTTACTTTTTGTAGGGTTATATAATTAGGTTATGATTGTTGTTTCCATGTTTTGTGTTAGGGTTCAAACCCTATATAAAGGGATGTTTTGTATTCATATTATTTATTCAGTAAATACAATTCATGACCACTTTTATGGTATCAGAGCCTTAGGTTCTGAATACCCTCTTCCTGTTTACCCTTTTTTCTGATTTTCTTCTGTTTCGACAGCCTCTTTCCCTTGTTTCGTAAACCCTAGAACATCTATCCTATGGTAGCCAATGACAAAAAAAAAAAGATGAGCCTGAGTCCTCCTCTTCCGATAAACCCACCGAAAATCTGCACCCGGCCTACTCGGTAACAAACGTGCAGTCCAAGATACGTACCCTCGATGGAGTTAAGGCTACGTATATGTCCTGGGTTAAACTTTTCCGGCTCCATGTTGTGGTATATCATGTTTTCGATCACATCAAAGGATCCGAACCCCCACCAAAAACCGTAACCGAATACCAATCTTGGAAAGAACTGGATGCTCTTGTTCTCCAATGGATTTACAACACTGTGTCCGATGACCTCCTACCCTGGGTTCTTGAAAGCAGCCCTACGGCTCGCCATGCGTGGGTGAAGCTCGAAAAAATATACCTGAGCAACAAGAAAGCTCGGGTCGGGGTGCTTGAAACCAAGTTTGCATCTTCACCTTGTCCGCCTGCTCGTCTTTGGACGACTACTGTCAGGGCCTCAAAGATCTCGCAAACCAGCTCGAGTACGTGGACCATCCGGTTACTGAAGAACGTATGGTGCTTCAACTTGTTCGGGGGCTGCCTGCAGAGTATGACATGACTGCCTCTCTTATTAACACCAATAATGTAGATTGGGATCTAGCTAGGAGCATGTTGGAGGATGAAGTTATTCGACAAGAAGCCCGCCAAAAGACCACCCAGTCCGTCCATGTTGCAGCCTCTCAAAACCAAACTTCCCATAACCAACAAGAACCACACCCTCCTACCGGTTCTAATAACTACAACAACCACCTATCCCAGCAACCCTATTATAACCGATCTGGATGTGGCCGAGGACGTGGCCAGGGGTGTGGTAATCGCGGCCGCGGTTATGGACACGAAAACAACCCTTCACCACAAACTTGGGCCCCAAGCAACCTCTCCTACCCCCCAATGGGCTTGGTGGAACACTCCACCTTGCCCCTATCCGACCCAACCCGCCTTCCAGCCCACTACTCCCTATTCCCAACCCACGGCCAAAACCAGTCGGCCCACTATACTGCAGCCCTTTCGCCAAGCCTGAACCCACCCGCCTATGGCCCGACCACATACCCCTCCGCACCTTGCACACCGCAGGCCCACTTCAGTTTCAATCAACCTACGGGTTACAATCCTAAGTGTCCATTAGATCTTAATGCTGCCTTCTCCTCGATACAGCTCAATTATGACCCGAACTCAGTTATGGACATGGGAGCAATAGCACACGCCACAGATGAACAAGGTGTGATCAAAACTCCTGACTCTTTTCCTATTAACAGTAACATATTAGTCGGCAATGGCTCATCCTTGCCCGTTCACGGGTCTGGAACAGGCTATTTAACCTTACCCAACCGAACTTACATACTACCTAGAATCCTTCTAGCCCACAAATCATTAAAAAGTTAATTTTTGTTAGAAGATTTACTCGTGATCATAGTGTTTCCATTGAGTTTGACCCCTTTGGTTTTTCTTTGAAGGACCTTCGAACTGGGCATCTTCTTTCTCGCCACAATAGCACCAGGGATCTCTATCTAGCCACACCACCAGAACAACCACCTCAAGCAGCCTTCATCACCTCAACATCTCTTCCATGGCATGATCGTTTGGGGCACCCGGCGCTCAAGTCTTGGATGTTCTTAGTCGTCATTTTAATTTTAATTTCTATTGTAATAAGAACAAATCATCTAGTATTTGTCACTCTTGTCAACTTTCCAATAGCAAACGTTTACCTTTTTATGCATCTAATTCTTTTACTTTGCACCATTTGATATCATTCATTGTGACCTTTGGACTTCCCCTGTATTAAGTAAATCTGGGTACAAATATTATATGGTTTTGATTGACAACTTTTCACACTTCATTTGGGTATACCCTTTAAAATACAAATCTGAAACTTTTCCAACTTTTGTTAAGTTTCACTGCCTAATTGCCACCCAATTCAACAGAAAAATTAAAACCTTCCAATGTGACCTCGGTGGTGAGATTGACAACAATGCCTTTAAAACCTTTGCCACCCAGCATGGCTTGTTATTTCGTTTTTCCTGTCCCCAAACTTCTTCACAAAACGGTCGTGCCGAGCGCATGATCTGTCGTCTAAACGACATCATTCGCGCTCTCCTTATCCACTCACACCTTCCACCTAGTTTCTGGGTCGAAGCACTTCACAACGCCCGCTTACCTCCACAATATTCTTCCTACAAAAAGACTTAATTTTTTTACTCCTACATTTGCCCTCTACCTTCGTCACCCTACATACGACCATCTTCGGGTGTTCGGATGGGCCTGCTATCCGAACACCTCAGCAACTCAACCCCACAAACTTCACACGAGGTCCATTAGGTGCATATTTCTTGGTTACCCACCTGATTTTCGTGGGTACCAGTGCTTTGACCCCACGACCAGGAAAGTCTCTATTTCTTGGAACGTTTCGTTTGATGAAACTGTCTTCCCTTACACCATACCCACACCTACCCCATCATACCAGTTTCTAGACGACATCACCCCACCCAGATTTACCTTTTCTCCACCCATGACCTCCAACAACCCGCCACCACCACCCACGACTCCCCCTCGACCTACCACTACTTCACCTTTCCCCTGCACCTATACTCGCCGCCAACGAACATCACAAAACCAACCAACACCCCAATCGGCCCAAACACACCCGACCCCTATACATCCCACTACCCAACCGCATCTTACAACCCCACACCCACAGCCACCCACAGTTGTCCCACAGCCACATACGGCTGTCCAACAGTCCATGGCCATAGAACAGCCCACGGCTGTACAACAGCCACCCCCAACACCAATCTTCTCACCTGATGGCCACCCGATCCAAAACCGGAAGCCTAAAGCCTCCCCTATATTCCCTTAACACTACTACCCTCTCTCCCGTCCCTAAAACCTATCACCAGGCCTTTACCGACCTGAACTGGCTGCTCGCCATGCAGGCTGAATTTACTGCTTTACAGGAAAATGAGACGTGGGATTTGGTCCCTCGACCGGTTGATCGACCGGTGATCAGATGCATGTGGCTCTTTAGCCACAAGTTTAAATCGGATGGTACGTTAGAGAGGTATAAGGCACAATTGGTTGTTAATGGGAAATCACAAACTTTGGGCATTAAATGTGAGGACACTTTTAGCCCTGTTGTGAAACCCGCCATGATTAGAACAGTATTATCTCTTGCAGTTTCCAAATCATGGCCTATTCATCAGTTGGATGTCAAGAACGCTTTCTTACATGGCCACCTTAACGAGACAGTCTTTATGCACCAACCGCCAGGGTTCATTGATAAACGATTTCCGGGTTTTGTATGCAGGTTAAAGAAATCTTTATACAGGCTTAAACAGGCACCACGCGCTTGGTGCACACGCTTCGCAAATTATATCTTATCCCACGGGTTTAAGAGTAGCGAGTGTGACAATTCTTTGTTTATCTACAGTACCGGCCATGATATAGCATATCTTTTGTTATATGTTGATGATATTGTCCTCACAGCATCCTCTGATAAATTGCTGCATGACATCATTCAGACACTCTCACGAAAGTTCGCCATGTCTGACCTTGGTACATTACATAATTTGTTGGGGATCAAGGTCACACACACGGCTAATGGGTTGTTTTTGGACCAAACACAGTATGCCAAAGACATTATTACTCGGGCCAATATGACATCTTGTAAGCCTTGTGCCACTCCTGTTGATATGTCTTCCAAATTAAGTGCCATGGATGGTCCTTTGTTTCATGATCCAACCCTATACCGAAACCTTGTGGGAGCCTTACAGTACCTCACTTTCACCCGGCCGGATATATCTTATGCAGTGCAGCAGGTCTGCTTTTTTATGCATGAGCCTCATGATCCCTATTATGCTTTCATGAAGCGCATTATTCGATACATTCAGGGGACTTTGGACTATGGTATTTGAATGGTAAAATCCGATACACATTCTTTGGTTGCATACTCAGATGGTGACTGCGGCAGGTGTCCCGATTCCCGTCGATCTACAAGTGGATATTGTGTTTTTCTTGGGAATAATTTACTATCTTGGTCGTTTAAGCGTCAACCTACTGTTTTTCGTTCTAGTGTGGAGGCTGAGTACTGCGGGGTCGCCAATGCTGTGGCTAGGGTCACTTGGATTCGTAATCTTCTGCTCGAGCTGCGTGTCCCCTTTCTCCAGACTTTGGTCATATTTTGTGATAATGTTTCCTTGGTATATTTGTCTCATAACCCCGTGCAGCATCAACGTACAAAACATATCAAAATCGATATACATTTTGTCAGAGAAAAGGTGTGCCTAGGATATGTTCGGGCCTTACATGTTCCTGCCCCGTATCAATATGCGGATATATTTACAAAGGGTTTGTCTCGGCAACTTTTCCAGTCCTTTAGATCTAGTTTGACCGTCTGTCCGACCGCTCAAACTGCGAGGGAGTATTAGCCGAGAATTATGCATGTGATTGTGTTTCCATATATTCGTGATTGTATTATAATTAGGTTATAATTATTGTTTCCATGTTTAGTGCTAGGGTTTAATCCCTATATAAAGGGATCTTTTGTATTCATATCATTCATTCAGTAAATACAATTGATAACCACTTTTAGTTTTATGTTGTAGGTCAATGACCTTCCAAGTTCCATGTGAAATCATATATCAAACCAAACAGTTTCTTTTCCACATGGATTCTGTTTTCACTTGGTGTTTTACTTTTCTTGGAATGGAAGGAAGGTGACTCAAAAAAAAATTTATAACAGAAACATATCCTATACTTTATACAACTATAAGAACTGAACAATTTAGAAGTTATTTTGGGCTTCGTCTCTAGTAACTTTTAATTATATAAAGGAACATTTCAATAAAGTGACAAAGACATGGTTATATTGCATTCTAATCCCTCCTAGCAAATATATGGTGCATCTCTCTGCTTTTCTTCTGACCCCTAGTGTAATATTTGTGCCCCCTTTGCTTTTCTATATATTTCATGAGTAATGTAATATTTAGGTGCATCTATACTTTTATGTTAACACGTAATATTGTTGGGGAAAAGCTTGGATCACTTGAGACTTCGGTTGAATGATATAGAGTTGGCCACAGATAAATTTTCCGAAACATGCTACATTGGATCAGGTGGATATGATATGGTGTACAAAGCAGAACTGGACCATTTTGGTGGCATGAATTCTCCAAAAATTGAAGAGAAGCATAAAGGTGAATTTCGTAAGAAACATAGCTGTGTAGCTATTAAGCGCCTTCATAATAGAGTAGACACACAAGGAGAAGAAGGGTTTATTTCAGAAATTGAAACACTTAGTAATTGTAAGCATCCGAATATTGTCTCTCTTCTAGGATTTTGTGACGAAGGACGTGAGCTGATTCTCGTTTATGAGTATGTTGCTAAGGGAAGTCTTGATGATTATTTGGGAAACATGGATGGCATGACTAATCATGTTTGGGCCCAGTGTTTACAAATATGTCTTGATATAGCACATGGATTAAATTATCTTCACACCCATATAGAGGGCAAACCAATGATAATACATCGAGATATTAAGAGTGCAAACATCTTATTGGATGATAATTGGGTGGCAAAGATTGCTAACTTTGGGCTCTCCAAATTACAACGTGCAGATCAACAAGGTACCACCCTTATTACCAACAATATTGCTACAGAAGTGTACCTAGATCCAGAATACAAGAATACTGGTAAACTGAAAAAGGAATCAGATATCTACTCTTTCGGAGTAGTTCTATTTGAAGTTTTGTGTGGAAGGTTGGCATATGATGAAATATATAGTGGGAGAGGGCTTCCATCAGTAGCTCAACAACGCTTCAATGAGGGAACATTGAAGGGAATGGTAGATCCAAAATTAATGGAAGCTGATGATATCATTTCTATGCTAAAATGGGGTGTCAACCAAGATTCTCTAGAAACATTCTCTAAAATTGCACATCAATGTTTGGCAGAAACTCAATCCAGGCGTCCAACTATGGAAGTCATCATCAAAGAACTTGAAATAGCATTGAATTTTCAACTAAGTAATCTATTTCAAAATGTAACTTCCGTGTTTGTTAAATAGTTAAAGTATGATCTACCTTCACATTTGTTTTTAAGGTATAAAACACAAACTCAAAAACGTTATGTTACAAACCTTATATAAAATATAATACACCATTAATTCATAACTCATACCTTAATTTTATTGTGAGTTCTTGTATTTGCTTAACTTTAGACATAGAACTAGAAACTTGATGATATGAGTTCAATCTAAATACATAAAAGAACATATTATACAACATATACAATCACAATGGCGGGGAATAGTGCCATCCCCTATTGCCCCGTACAAATTACGATTTTACCCCTAGTTTAAAATTACGCATTTGCCCCATGTTCAAAATCATGATTTTGCCCCCGGTTTAAAATTACGATTTTGCCATCGTTTTAGCTTTTGACAAATTACAATTTTACCCTCAGTTCAAAATTACAGTCTTACCATCGTTTTATTTATTTATTTATTTATTTTGCAAAACTATTGAAGTGTTTTTTTTAATTGGTTGACTTGATATAATTTTTATTCATGTCAGGTTAGCACTCTCTCATTAGTCCTGAAAATTACAATTTTACCCTCAGTTCAAAATTATAATCTTGCCATCGTTTTAGCTTTTTTATAGCAAAACTATTTTGATGTTTTTTTTAATTGCTATAAATGGTTTGAAATCTTAGCAAATATTTGTATTTCGTGTTCGTGTTCGTGTTCGTGTGTTCCTTGTATGTAAAGTGTTAAAAAGATTATGGAAAAAATATTAAAAGGAAGGGAAAGATAATGGGGAATTTAAATATAATTTAGAAAATAATAAAAATGAGGGAGAGAGTGGAGTAGGATGTGTTATAGGTTTTATCATTTCTTTTTAAATTATTAAACCAATGTCCCTACACACATACATATTTTTTCTTTTTAATTTTTTTTAATGTAGCATCAGTGCTTTACTTACCAGCAAGTAAATTTTGTAATACAGTTAAACAAGGACACACAAAACTGCAATTGTACGCAAATTTTGTAAATTACAAAGTTGATTTTTTAAGTGCCATGATTCATAGAAAAACAAGGACAACCTACATATATCACTTAAAGCCATAAAACTGGGCACACAAAACTTCAGTGATTGCAATTGCACTGGAGAAGGAAGATTTTGGAAGCTTTATGACGGAGAAGTTGATCATGCTTATGCATGTACCCGTGTTGTTGTAAAGCGGTGGGATGAAAAGTATCATCAAGGACATATTCAATTTTTGACGGAGTTATAAACTCTTCTCAAATATAATCATGAGAATATCATTAGTCTTGTAGGCTACTGTAACGAATTGAATGAAAAAATCATCGTTTACGAGCATGCCAGTAATGGAAGTCTCAATAAACATTTGGACAATCCTAGTGTTACGTGGATGAAACGCCTCAAGATATGCATTGATGCTGCAACTGGCTTGAAATTTCTTCATAAAGGTGTTGTTGTAATGCATAGGGACATTAGAAGTGGTAGCATTCTACTTGATGCTGATTGGAATGCTAAAATTTCTAATTTAGAGTTCTCCAACAATGCAAGGGTTGGTGCCAGAGCTAAACATTTGGATGATAATGCTTGCACCTCGTTGGGTTACATTAACCCTTCCTACAAAACAGATGGTTTCTTAACACAACTCTCAGATATATACTCGTTAGGTGTGATTTTATTTGAGATGTTGTGCGGGAGATTGGCATGGGCAGAGGGATGCGAGGATCACTCTCAATCGTTAGGTCCCTCAGCTGTGAGATACTACAATGAAGAAGGAAACCTTGACAATATGATATTTGAGGCTATAAAGGAACAAATTACACCACAATCATTGACTACATTTCAAATGATTGCCATTCAATGCCTACAGGTTGCCTGTTTTAAGCGGCCAGCTACAGACCAAATAATAATACAGCTTCAAAAGGCATTGGAATTTCAGGTAAGTTTTCATACATCTATTTTAGTTGGCTTCCTGCTTCAAGTACATTTGTAAGAAAGCTATTTTAAAGAACTGTATAAGCACATCAAGAAATAAAAGCAAGAAAAATATTAGCGGTTAAGAACTAATATTTCTTAAAAAGTGAACGTGCTATTTTGTACCTGAAATCAACTTTTGTTGTGTAAAAAAATGTATCACGTATCAGAATGAAAAGCAATAACATATTAAGGGTCAAGTTATTCTACAAAGGCTTCTTATTGTAAGAAGTGTAAGAAGGATTTATAGAGTGACAAGTGTCCAATAACCTAAAACTAAACCCACTACATCACCACCAAAAACCTAAACACCCACCCCCCCCCCCACCCAAAAACCTAAACCCCCCCCCCCCCCCCCTACCCACCCAAAAACCTAAACCCCCCACCCCACCCCACCCCCCCCACCCCACCCCCCCGCAAAAAAAACAAAAAAAAAACTATACCTCACCAAAAAAACCCTCAAAAAACCTAACCCCCCCCCCCCCCCCCACACCCCCCACCCTCCAAAAACCTAAAAAAACCTAACCCCCCCCATCCCCCCACCCCCCAAAAACCTAAAAAAAATATATAAAAAAAACTAAACACCCACCCCCACCCCCACCACCACCCAAAAACCTAAACCCCCACCCCCCACCCCCTCGGCAAAAAAAAAAAAAAAAAAAAAAAAAAAATTTTTTTTTTTTTTTTTTTTTTTTTTGGGGGTGGGTGATGTGGGGGTAGGGGGGGGGTGGGGGGGGGTGGTGGTTGATGTTTAAGTTTTTTTTTTTTTTTTTTTTTTTTTTTTTTTAGTGGGTTTTTTTGTGTAATGGGTTTTTTTAGGTTATTGGACACTTGTCACTCTATAAATCCTTCTTACACTTCTTACAATTAGGATCCTTTGTATTTGATCCTAATCCAACATATTAAATGAACTTTCTTTGATTGTTTAATTATTAAATGTATAGGATGATTATGAAATATGGGAGCCCAAGCTGCCTATAGACTACAAAGAAATAATCCAGCTGTCGAAAACCCCACAAATCTATAAGCACAAATCGAAAAAGGATCTCTACAATATGTTCTCCAAAGGAATCCTCCTACAAGATGGCAAAGTGGTAACCCACTCCTCGTATTTCATTTCACTTAACCATCTTATGTGAATGGTTTATGAATTTCAAATACTTCATGATTTAGTAACTCGTGCAAGGGGTTTTGAGTTCTTTTTCTTATTTTTTTGTGTAACAGTTGTTTTCACTTGGAAGTAAGAAAGAAAGAAATGAAATGATTTCAGCAAAAAGATTTTCATATAACTATTTGTTACCTAAATGGCGATCTCTTCCAGAATCAAGGTTCCTCTCTCACTCACTTGTGCATTTTGTATGATAATCTATTTTCAGTTTGATAAATGACAAACATCTTGAAACCATTCTTTTATTTAACAAAAATGATTAACATAACTAACCCATTCAATGCTTGAAGCAGGTTTCCGAAAGAAGCAAAGATGTTTTATATTTCGAATCTGAATATTCAGATCAAGATAAGAACACAATATTTATCTCCAAGTGTCAATTATAAAGTTCATCTCAGCTTTAGATTTAGTGGTCCAAGAAAATCTCAAGCAAAGCGGATGTATGTGAACCTAAAGTACAAAATGGGGAACGAAAGCTTGAATGCATATTTCGCAACATGGAGAGAAGATGGGTGGATGATGATTGAATTATTTCAATTCTTGAATTACAAAAAATATATTGATTTTGAGGTTCTACTAGAAAGCTTTTCACGATGCTATTGTGGAAGCGATTCAATCTACATTGAAGGCATTCTGTTTCAAGCAATTGACAATGCAAGTTTCAAATTACCCTCTGGCTCCCATTATATATTGTTCTATCAATTAAACGTTTTCAATATTGTCTTAATTTTTTTATGCAGGTAAAACACGAAGAAATTGAAAAGTTAAAGGAAGACCATCAAGCCTTGAAATCAAATCGGAGGCGAATAAGGTGTGATAATTTCCACCTAATTATGAAGAAACTTTTTTCTAAGAAGAGCTTGTATTGTAGAATAAAATTATTCGTTCTTGTTTTTTTTATATTATAAACTAAGGGGCTGTTTGGCTAAGCTTTTCAAAACTACTTATTTGCTTATTTGCTTTTCAGAAAGCAAATAAGCAAATAAGCAAATAAGTAGTTTTGAAAAGCTCCATTTTAAAGCTTTTCAAAATTACTTATTTGCTTATTTGCTTTTCAGAAAAAGCAAATAAGCAAATAAGTAGTTTTGAAAAGCTTAGCCAAACAAGCCCTAAGTCTTAATCTTTGATCAAACAGTTGTGGTTCTTGCCAAATCCGATGAAGGAAAAGAAAGATCACACGATTTGGTTCTTGTTATGTCAAATAAAGAAAAAGAAAGATCACACGATTTGGTTCTTGTTATGTCAAATAAAGAAAAATGACAATATGCTATCAATCCAATCCGGGTTTGTTCTCTAATTTCTTCATATTTGTTTCTGATAATCATTTAGTTTTATTGTATAAGTTTATAAAAAAGCTAACAGGTTCAAATTTTTTTAAGAATTTATTAAAGAATAAAATGTTTAATGTTTATATAACTAAAATGGTCAAAAGTGTTATAGAAGTTTTAAAAACTGACATGGTTAAAGTTTTATTAAATTTAATAAGAACTAATTAGTCAAAGTCCTAAAAAGTTTATAAAAGCAGTAATTTGGTTAAATTTTTACAACTCTAATTATAAACAAAAAGTAACTGATTTTAATAGGTGTTATAAATTTTGAGTAAAATTATCATTATTTAAATGTCTAAAATTTTAAAGAAAAAAAAGGATTTTTGTTATAATAATAAACCAAAACACAGCAGGGGCCCACCAATTTTTTTTTAATATAATGCATTTGATGGTGGTCACTTGAGTGATGATAACTAGCTTCTTAGAATGGTATGTATCAGTATCACACAAACGATGAGTTGTAATTGGGCCTACTATTAGTCTAGATGCTAAGTAAGGCTTTTAATGTGAATGCATAGATCTAATGTAATGCCCAATAGGCCCACTATTAGATAATAAGACTGTAAGTGCAAATAGTCCAACGAAGGTCCAATGGGCCCTAAGGTTTAATTACTTTTGATAATATATGAATAAGATTCTTGTTAATCTTTGATTACACCCACCACCAAATTTACGAGGCCATGTAAGCCTGCTCCATCTGCTGTAAGTTTATGTCAGATTATATATTTTATATGTTTGAGTGCATCTTCAAGAAGTATACAATTATATGATATGTTGTCACACCCCAACCGATGGCGGAAACATCGGGGTGCGAGCACTAAGCGTTCAGATTGCTCATGAGATTCCATAACACACTAAATAGTTTCATTATAATTTAGATTGATTCAAACATTGTCTAAAACCAAACAACCATCATAACGTATCATAGTACATCAAGTCTCAAATATTGTTCAAAACTTATTTATCTAGATGAGTTTCTAAGCATCATCCTAGCTTGATTCCAAGGTTTCTAGCATCTTGTCAGCCTGCAACATGTATTAAAATAGGGTCAGTACAAAAATGTACCGGCGAGTATACAAGTTTGAATGATAGCATAATTGATTAAAAGCCTCATATCCATATCCATATGTAAATGTAACGTAATAGTTTCAGCCATTCTAGTGTTCGCAGTCCAACAAGTGATAGCCCAAGTATCCCGGTGCTTTTTTGTTTTCCCAAGTCTCAAGAAAAACTAGAATCCTCCTAACAATACCCTCGAGAATAATGGGGAGGTGCATCAGCGCTACTATTGTTAAGGCGGAACTACACACCCTAGATTAAACGTCCACATGGCACAAATAGAATACAAGAATCACAAGTATCACATACACATAGGATAGAGTTTAGTTTCCAAAAGTTTCAAGAATCGTGGTTTAATAGAATACATGTTGCATCCCAAAGATTAAAGCAAAAAGGGATCGAGTATACTCACAGTGATTGCTTAACAGTTTAACTATTATTGGATCAAAGGGAGCTCTTTAGAATTAGCCTGATTAGATTACAACAGATAAGAGTCGGGCAGAATAACGAGATTCAACCAAGTGTCGGATCAGTCATCTTGATCGGATGGTTGTTCGATCGGATGGCTATCCGATCGGATTGCCATCCGATTGGGATGACTATAGTGTGAAAAGGGACGGATTGCCATCCGATCGGATGGTCATCCGTACGGATGGCCATTCGATCAAATGGTTACTCGATCCATGTGCCAAGTTTCAAGATGTTCAAGTTTCTGAAAAGTTTCTAAGTGTTAAGGATTTCAAGACTCAAAGTCACATTGATCGGATGGCAGTTCGATCGGATTGCCATTCGACAATCAGGACTTCAAGTGGCAAAATGTTTAAGGTTAGGAGACAATGTCACCTGATCGGATGGTAGTTCGACCGGATGGCTATCCGATCAGATTGCCATTCGATGATCAAAGGTTCACAGTATCCAAGTGTTAGGATTAATGAGGCAAGTGTCACTTGATCGGGTGGCGGTTCGATCGGATGGCTATCCGATCGGATTGCCACTCGATCGGGTTGTCCTTGTCCCGTTCCTAAACTTGTAAAGTTTCTAAGTTTCTATTTAAGCAATGACGACGGGGTACGCTTTGAGACAACGGTGAACCCATCAATGTACAGCCGACCTGATCGGGTGGGAATCACCCTAGTCCGTTCAGTCACTCGTTCGTGACGGTGTTCATGTCAGAATTCATACTCCAGCATCTTTTCTGGCAACAATCTTTCTCTAAACCAACTCCAGACTAATCTTTAAGTCTACAGTCCGTTTAAATCCATATCTCACCATTTTTGGTAAAAGTCTTAAGAAAAGATGAAGATAAAGATAAGTTTTAGTTGAAAGTCTAGATTTAGTAAAGATCTAGTGTAAAACACATCAAATTTCCTTTGATCCAAGCTAGATCTTGGCAGAAATGACATCACACCATAGTTTGTATAAACCACCATGATGATGTCACCTTTAAGAGCTCAAATCTTAGAGATTCCATGGTGAAAAGTGAGATTTCAAAGGAGAATCATGTAGAGAATAGCGTGTAGATCAAAGATGTACAAGAATCTAGTGTAAAACGTACCGAAATTGCCGAGAAATGGAAGAAAAGAGGAGTTCGTGCGTCTTAGTCGAGTGAGGTTGTCACATCAGTGAGAATGGTGATGTGACAGGCCTATTTATAGTGTGAGAGTGAGTGAAGGCAGTGTGCAGCGGATCGGATGGCAACTCGGTCGAATGGCCATCCGATCGGTTGATCATCCGATCGGATGGTCATCCGATCGGATTGCCATTTGGCCAATCCCATCCTCTCTGCGTTCCCATCTTTGATTTGTTTCGCGAGTTAGATTAAGCGTTGCGTTGCGTATTATTGGGTAATAGAATCACATAACTAGATTACATCATTGACACTAAAGTTTCCATAGTTTCCGCTAGTGACAAAACTCTAGTCTCTCGTTCAACCAAGTCTCAAGTTTCACGAGCCTCAAGAGTCAAGCACCAAAGTATTAAGTCTCATAGAATCATAGTATCATAGAATCATAGTCTCATAGCATCATAGAATCATAGTCTCATAGTATCTTAGAATCATAGCCTCATAGTATCTTAGAATCATAGTCTCATAGTATCTTAGAATCAAAAATCATAGCATAAGTTTCACCAAGTATCAAAAGTATCACATATCTCATAGTATAGGGGCTAAAAGTGACAATTAGATAATAGTCTAGGGACGCAGGCGTTACATATGTCATACATGCAGATGTACTGACACAATTGAGTGTTCACGACATCACATATTGCAAATCAAGTGCAAGATTAAAAGTCAAATGTTGTCAGCAAACTAGGGTTGGCAATTCTGACACGAACACGAACCTACACGAAGTTATCATGTTTCGTGTTTGACCTTAACAAGTTTTATGTCTAAAACAGGTCGACACGATAAGACCTTAACAGGTTTCGTGTCTAAACAGGTTAAAACCCGTTAACCTGTTAAGACCCGTTAAGTACATATTAATAACTAAAAATTAAAAAAATATTATATGTGGGTGTAGACACGGGGTCATTAGTCGTGGGACCTTGGATGAATTATACACAAACACACGCGGTTCTTTTTCCACAATCCAAACCCTAATTTTCAAATCTCTCTCATAAACACCACCATTCGCAATTTGGTTCACACTTTCCCCAACACGGTGTTCGTGTCTTAAACAGGTCGTGTTCGTGTCTTAAACAGGTCGTGTTCGTGTCTTAAACAGGTCGTGTTCGTGTCTTAACAGGTCGTGTTCGTGTCTTAAACCGTGTCATAACATGTTGTGTTCGTGTCTTAGACAGGTCGTATGATACGTTGGTAATTTTTTCATGTCTTAACAGGTCGTTTCGTGAAACCTGTTTATTAACAGGTTCGTGTTCGTGTTTCGCAAATCTGACACGATAAGATTTCGTGTCGTGTTCGTGTTTACGTGTTTCGGGTTCGTGTCTTATCGTGTTCGTGTCTTAACAGATCGGGTTGACCCGTTATGCCAGCCCTACAGCAAACACCCAATATACGTGCTACCTGGTGTTCAAGCTTTCAGAAAAGTGTCGTGGGTTGCATGGTCCGGTGATAGTACGCGATCTGTTCCACTGGAGAAGCAAAGAGACGGGAATTCTTTATTTTAGATATCCAAACCACTGGAATGTACGCGATACTGACTCGGTTCCGAGACAGAGAAAAGATGGATGGATGGAGGTTATTGTGTGGAAATTCAACTCAAATTATAAGCTTAAAAATGATCATCTTTTTGTTAATTTAAAACTCATAACTTATGAAGGGACTATGTCTGGCCTTATCGTACGTGGCATCAAGTTTCGTCTGATCTAAGCATTTCGGTAGGCAGATCCTTTTAAAGAACATAATCATATGCTTGGTGCTGATGTGGCAGTCTCAGTGTGAGCGAATCACCCGTGAAGAATGGTACCGCTGAAGGATTGTCCAGGCTCAATGTTGATTTAGTAAATTATTTCGATAACAAATTGTTGGTTCAAGGTTAATGGTAAAATAGGTGCTTTGACAAGAAGTATGGTTGAAGCATTGATGATAAACGGGACAGTTGTAATCTATTGACAAGAAGTATGAATGAAGTTTCATGTTTCTCTAGTTAATAGCCTTGATTGCAAAATTGAACAAAACAGAAATTCAGCAGCGATTGATCAAATAACCTGATCGACTCTTTTCACTGATTAGAAGTAAAATTACAATTACAACTGAATGAAACTATTGAGTTGAATAGCCCTATGAATCTGAGATCATGATCCACAATTAAAAGTCCACCACTTTACTAAACAAACCATAAAATAAACATGTTAAAAACACCCAACTACTGGCTCAGTTGACCCGTTAAGTTCCTGACCTAGTTGACTCATTAAGCTCTGCTAAACAACCTAATAAACCCAACACTTAAAATGTTTGTCTTACAGGTTGATGCTTATCATCAAGGTCTGTAACAAACTACATTAGCTTTAGCCTTTGATTATAATGGAAAATTTCCTTTGCAGCATGACATGCACAAGTTTTTTATGGTGCCAAACTGTCTCCACTTATGGCATCTTATTGTTTCTATAGCAGGATTAGTGACATATTTATACACATAAACCGCTTATTTTAAAGAGTAAATTACAAAAATCGTCCTTTATGTATGTCACTTATTGCAAACTGTGTCCTTTCTCTTCAATAATTATAGAAAACATACTCGATGTTTGCAAACCCTTGCAAGTAATGTCCTTTAGCCCTAACTCAGTTAATTTTTGTGGTTAAATCTGACCAAATGAACCCCACATGAGGGTATTTTTATGGTTAAATCTGACCAAATGGACCCCACATGAGAGTAAAATGAGCAAAATACCCTCATGTGGGATCCATTTAGTCAGATTTAACCACAAAAAATTAACTGAGTTAGGGCTAAAGGACATAACTTGCAAGGGTTTGCAAACATCGAGTACGTATTCTGTAATTATTGAAGATAAAGGGCACAATTTGCAATAAGTGACATACATAAAGGACGATTTTTGTAATTTACTCTATTTTAAAACAATGGGGATCGACACAATGAAAGAATCATCATGGTTCAATTCTATCTAGAAACCTTCACGCAAACCCGCAACTTTAAACATAAAAAAAACTGATCCAGAATTAGTCCAACAGAATTGATGATGAGATCACAGATTGTGGAAATTAGTAGGGTAGTCATGATACTGATGCAAAATGTTTATCATCTGGAGTATCTGACTATTTATGGGCCGTAACGTAAAATCCGCATAGATGAAAAATTGACATTCGGGGCAGAGAGTGTTATATTCTCAATATAGTCAAGTTTTTTAGAGATGAGAGAAGACTGAATTTCTCAGTTTGAAGGGGAATTCAGTGGTATGACGTCAGAATTTGCAAAAATGAGGGGGAATCATTTAAAACTGTCATATTTAAATTATGACATTTTTTAAATTCATGATGATGCAACAGTATTCGGGTAGTTCCGACTTCAGAATTGTCTGGGAATGTGAATCTGATCGTGGACAAACGATTCGGAGATCAGTATACGTTACCAGATGGTTTGATCCGATGAAGATTTGCTGATTGTGGAGTTACCGTTTATACGGATCCATCATTCTTGAAGGTTCTTAAAGTTGATCACGGAAAACAGGATTTCAAATTTTCATGGGTAATCATAGATTTGACATTAACCAGTGGGGTATTTGAAGTTTCTATCAATTGCCGGTTGAGTTTTTGTACAATAAACAGATCAAGCAGGCGGAATGCAAGATCGATGGTGCTGAAATGGTATATCAAAAATTGAACGTGGATGTGGTTGAAGCCGAAACAAAGAAGATGCATTGATTAGTTTCAAGTTGGTGAATATTCGTGAAGATTGCAGTTTGGTAAATCAGAGGAGAAGTCGTGAACTGTGCAAACAAAGACCTGAAGATTTATTTCAGGGGGTTATGT
The DNA here is from genome assembly GCA_030545235.1 of Helianthus tuberosus. NCBI lineage: Eukaryota > Viridiplantae > Streptophyta > Magnoliopsida > Asterales > Asteraceae > Helianthus > Helianthus tuberosus. The sequence continues at coordinate 110,275,684 of CM060412.1, read as the reverse complement.
ATAGTATTGTCAAAGCAAACCCGGATCATCAATCAAGGGGGAATCGATTGGAGATTTCAAGATGCCTGATTGAAGTTGCAGAATATTCATAACACGGCTCTAGGTTTTCAAAGAGACGATTCGATAGTAACGGCCAAGGGGGAATCTGTTGGTGCATATGGTGTATGTCCGCCACTGTACGAATAGGCTAGATAGAGCATGTGTTGAATATTGTATAGATTAGTATGCAATCCATTACGAACTGAAGGTTTTGTGATGTAAAAGTACCTTCGTACGAAAGGAGTCCCTTCGTACGAACGGACTCATTAGCCGGTTCGTACGAATGCACAAAAATCACACCCGGTTCGTACGAAGGCACTATGGTGGGTTCGTACGAATGCAGTTTGCCTATATATATGGGTGTTGGGGTCTTGTGTTGGATAAGCTTTGGTTCCCTGAGGGGAGATACTGTCCAACTAGTTTCACGGGTATGTAGCTTTAAACATTGAATAGAAACCAGATTAAATTGATTTGTTCGGTGTTGATTCTACTTCTACTCCTTTCTTATCAATAATAATCAACCGAACCGGTTATCTCGGGACCAAAACTCTATCAAACCTGCCGGATCCTAGAATCTCAAAAACAGAGTTTATTAAAAAAACTATAGTGAGATTGATACTTTAACTCAGTATTTTGATTCAAGAAAAAATTACACCATTGGTCCTTGTGGTTTCTGTCAAATTTCAATGTCGAGTACTAATAGTTTTTTGTTGCAAAATCAGGTATTAATGTTTTAATTTGTTACAATGTTGAGTACTAGGGTCAAATCATGTCACAATGTTGAGTACTAAGAGCAAACCTTGTTAACTTTTTTTGTTAAGTCTTACTAAAATGACTAAAATTCTCTTTAATATCTAGAGAGTCTATTTTTTAATTAATTATATTTGAATAAAATAATTTAAAGTTTTATTTATATTTATATTTTTATATTTTCTGTTTTATTTATATTTTTTATAAAATTAAATGGATTTGAAGTTCATTATTTATAAACTTTGAGTTTATATATAATTATATGCTAGTAAAATAAACTTTTTAACTTAATCTAAATAATATTATATATAAACTCAAAGTTTATAAATAATAAACTTCAAATCCATATAATTTTATAAAAAAATATAAATAAAACAAAAAATATAAAACATATAAATATAAATAAAACTTTAAATTATTTTAGTTAAATATAATTAATTAAAAAAATATACTCTCTAGTTATTAAAGGACATTTTAGTCATTTTAGTAAGTCTTAACAAAAAAAAGTTAACAAGGTTTGGCCTTAATACTCAACATTGTGAGAAATTAGAAAGTTAATACCTGATTTTGCAACAAAAAACTATTAGTACCCTACATTGAAATTTGGCAGAAACCACAAGGACCAACGGTGTAATTTTTTCTTCGATTCAATGAACATATTGGTTATCAATTATGTGAGCTAATCCTTTGTATTTAATTGATTGTTAAATCAAATATAATGGATTCTAGCCGAACCCTAGGGGGTGGTGGCGGTGTTGCCACATGGCTTTGAACTCTGAATAGGTTTGCCGCATGGCGCTCCGTCCCACGTTCTCGCTATAATATTATGGAATATAGCATGCTGCATGTCAGATAGTGAGTCACATATTGATGAAGTTAAAAAAAAATGCTATAAATGAGAGAATTTTATCAAGAAGGTAAATCGACTAATCTATAAATGTAAACTTTACCTAGTATTCAGTTTAACTAAATGTATCAAAACCTAAATCATATTAACGAACTAATAATCTAGTTGCATAATTGACAAAATCATGTGATATGAATACAAGACGTGTGCAAAATGCTTTGATATTACGATAAAACAGACAAGAGTTGCTTAACGAGCAAGCTGAGCCAATGTAGCTTTTGGGCTCGTACTCCAAGTTAATCAACTTGTTTATTTTTAAAAGGCTGAAATATGAGCTCATCTGAGCCAACTTGTTTGTTTTTAAAATTTAACTAGTTATAAAAACCGTCACCTTGTTGCGGCGAACTTGTTTTGTTATTTAGTCTGTGTTTATATATGTTTGAAATCACTACGAGCGCGTTGCACACGGAATCGCTGAAAAGAATAAAAAGAAAATGTAGAAAAAAACACTAAAAAATAGCCGAAAGAAAATCAACTAAAAAAGTTATATGGTAATGATGTTGTTCGGTAGAAACCCGTAGTCAGAGATGAGCAAATAGTAATGGGTACTGGTACCGAATTTCCTGAACCGAAAGATCCTAAGTACCAGTTCGGTACTGACGTTTGGCGTTCCTGGTACCGGTTTTACCTTCATATACCGATACCGTAACCGGTATTTGTGACACCTATGTCACCGCGACCATCAAACAAATACCAAGCCAATGAAATATTGTATTTCATACTTGGGATATTTATAAATATGTGTATCATTTGCACATATCAATTCTTGTTCGATTTCGGGCTTTAAATCACTTTCTGGAAGGTTATACGCGATCTGATGCGTAAATATAACCAGTTTAATGCAACGAACACTCCGTAACAGTGATATAGGCTTAACATACCTTAAATAACCTTTACATAACTTAGAAATAAGTTTTTAAGGCTTTGGTAAGGCAAAATCAAGTTAATTCGATCACAGGGACTAAATTTGACAAACTGCGAAAGTATGCCAATTTGAACTGTAACGAACATTCCGGAACATGACCATAAGTTAAACAAACCCTAAATATCCTTTTACATAGCTTAGAAATAGGCTTTGAGGGGTTCGGTGTGCTGAAATAAACTTTTGGGTCATTCAGGGACTAAAAACGTTAAAAAGTGCACAAGTTTGCACTTTCGCGCATAACTTACGTTCTGAATACATCCGGACATCCAAAAATTTATGTAAGCACTAAAATACTTTACTTTAGTGTTTGGCATGAGAAAAATCCATTCGTCACGCAATTTGGATCGTTTTTCGCGCTTATGCGCATTCCGTCGTAATTAGCCGAACATCGCGATCGTACGACCAAACGAACCGACATCCGAGGTTTTTTTGAGCACATTTTAAGTTCCCTATACTTTAAATTCATTTTAGATCTTTGAAATGGGGTTAACGGGCCTTAAACATGTCGAAATGTGCTTAAAACAACAACAGGGACCAAAACCGTAATTCTGCCAAACTTGATGGCTTACGGACCGTAAGCCATCACCCTTACGGTCCGTAAGCAGGGGCCAGGCGCAGAAACTCGTTTTTTTCTGCTGTTAACAGCTTTTAAACACTCCAAAGGCCAATGCCACATGTTAAACTGATGATGGGGGGCCAAATTGATATACCATAACATTTCAACAAGTGTATGGACAAGATCAAAGCACGATATTCGAGAAACGATCCTAACGGTTGTCCATTTACTATAAATACCCAACCCATCACAACTCAAAACCCATAAGAATCTGATCTAAAAGCTCTAAGTTGAAGCCATTGCTTCATACCTGAGCTATTTGATCAAGATTAGCTTTCGGGGACCCTTTGTAAGTGTTCCTTCGTTCTTTTATTCGTTTTCGCGTTAAAGTCAAACTTTGTTTGACTTTTTGCGTTGACCAGTTTATGGTCAATGCGAAGTTCGTTTGAACTTCATAACGTGAGCGTAATCACGATGGTTATAGTCTTTAGTGACTATACCTACTGATTACCACGTTATCTAGGCTCAGTGACGAGTCTTAGTTTCGGCCAAAATACGTGTTATTATGTATTTTGTAACCAAACTACTCTTGGTTATCAAAACCGTTTGTTTTGATATCAAACCTGTTTTCTAAACCTAGTTAAGCATGTTTTAACATGCTTTGCTCGTCACTTTTAGTTTAGTGCTTATATAGGGTCGTAAGGTAAGCGATCAAAACAATCGATTATACTTTCGAACCCGACCCGTTTGGTCGATCATTAGGATCCGACCAAACACATTAGGTGACCATAGTTGTATAGGGAATAACCTTCCGAGGTTATACCTTATGGTCACATCGTTTGAGTAGTTGTATGATAGGTAGTATATATGCCTTAGGTAAATTACCAAAATGCCCTTTGAACGCCAAAATTCATTTTAAGCATATGTAACATAACTTTTGGTATCTAAACTGATTTGGTAACAATATTAGACATGTTAAGGCATATTTTACTTATCATAGGACTAGTTAGGCATTCCGAACACGTTTTACGCGAACGACGCGTTAAAGTAGCATAAGCTACCCAAAACGGGTCGTAATGGGTCGTAAGCACTTAGGCTAGGTTTCATTGTAGTATGTAGGCTTTGTTAAACCATATTACATGAGTTCCCATACTCATTTGGTTTACGAGCCCTCATTCTATCCGATCCTCCGATTTAGGTCCGGTTTATTAATGTAGTTACCTATATTAAGGTACCGTTTGATTCCGTGATCTTCTAGCATTGCTTGGTGGTTATCCTAGGACTATTGAGCAATCTCAAGTGAGTACATAGACCCCTCTTTTACTGTTTTCCAAACGTTTTGGGGTGAAACACATGTGCCTACTTGTTACTTTCATGCTTTTCCATGTTTTCATATCATATGCTTACTATGTTCATTAGTACACTATTAGTACATCGTTTTACATTACATTTCATGCAATGTATATCCATTGTGTGCATACTTAGTACATCGTTTTACATTACATTTCATGCTATGTATGTCCATTGTGTGCATACTTAGTACATTGTTTTACATTACATTTTATGCTATGTATGTCCATTGTGTGCATACTTAGTACATTGTTTTACATTACATTTTGTTGCATATGCTCATCCAGCATATGAACACATTATATTACATCATGTGAACCATTTGACTATGAGAACCGTCGTAACCATTTGATTATATGAACTGTTTGTAACTGTTGAACCGTGTGAACCTTTTGTATCTGTTGACATGATTTACATTTGACAATAGACATTGGACTATACATAAACATTTCTACAATTGTTAAACCTTACATCTTGGTGGTTTGGTTTGAGTAAGTGACTTAAGTAACGAGGCGTGTGTAATATGATACAAGCATGGTGGATACGCCGCTGGTACTTCCTATATATAAGTGCTTGTATGGTATTACATATCGTAGCGTTATTTGAATCATTTCAATTTAAGGCATATAACATTTTATACAAATAACATACTTTTCACAAGACATTGTTTTACAAACAAACTCATTTTACATGGTTATTCATTTAACCATACATTATTCTCTTATTTATACATATCATCTGAACATATTGCTTTTCAAATGATTTACAAAACAAATCAATTTACAAGGTTCATGACTGAACTTTATCAAACAACTCTTTCTAAACTTACAAGTCATGAAACCTATTTTCACAAAACCTATGTATCTCACAGACATTTTTATGCTGACGTACCTATTTTGCACATGTGTTTTTCAGGAGCTGTTGCATAAGATGATCAAGATACACATAGGCAGACTTGGACTTTAGTGACATTAAAAGATGCAAGACTAGTTAATTATGTTGTACTTCTTTGTTTGTTAAGACATTGTAACACTTTTAATCAATAAAACAATATTTAAATTTCCATGTGTTATGAAACAATGATTCTGTTACAACACTCCCCGACGTTTCCGCCACGTTTTGTTGTTTTACGTGGTCGGGGTGTGACAGAAAAGTTGGTATCAGAGCCCATGGTTATAGGGAATTAGGTTATTAGTAATGCTTTGACCTAGTCTATAACCTTCCTAGGACCCTAACGCGAGTTTACTTGCGTTTAGTCATAAAACAATACCGTCACCTATCCTTAGGCGACGACCACAACAAGAACATAAATTTCAAAACCGCTTTGAAAATTAATCATCTGTTTTTGGATGTTTGATTACTAGGTTTTGAACCCTCTGTTGTAAGGTTTTGAACCCCTTTGAGTTTTCAAAATCTCGTCAAAGTTTTGGGTCCTAAATAGTGTGAACACGTGCAAACTGGAAGAGTGAATGCCTGTACCCTGAGTTTTCTGTCTAAGGCTAGAGTGTTCGTACAAATCCACATAATCGGACCAGTCACTCTTACCTGGGAACTCTTGGGGTGAGTGTCCACTTATAGGCGAGCATGTCTTCGCGATACATTATGAGGATCTAATTGCTTTGATTCAGCCTTTGTGTGTTGTTTGTTTGCTTCGTGGTTCAAACAAATGACCATCACCCATGATTTTGGACAGTAATTGTAGCATCCTATTCTTACCCAATGCCATTTCATTTGTTTTCCCTCTTGTTTCCCCTTTTTAGAATGCCTCCACGACGCGAAAATCCGGTATCTATTTAAGAGCTTGCAGCTGTCATTACACAACAAATAACTGCTGCAATCCCAAACATCGTTGCCCAATGTAACCAAGCTCTCAACAGCAATAATGCCCCCTGCAACTTCAAGACGTTCAACTCAGCAAAGCCATCAAAGTTTTCTGGGTCTCAAGGAGCGACTGCACTTCTGCAATGGTTCGAGAGTCTAGAGAGCACCTTCCGACTTGTTCAATGTCCAAACGAGCGAAAGGTAGATTTCGCATCTAGTGTCTTTGAGAAACGAGCTTTGACGTGGTGGAACGGTGTGGTGAGAGATAGGGGTGCCGATGTGGCACTGGCTCAAACGTGGGAAGAGCTTCAAGCTCTGATGATGAAGGAATTCTGTCCTCGTCACGAGATCAGGGCCTTGGAAAGGGAATTTGACGATCTTAAGCAAGAGAGCGGTGAGCATCGAGCCTACACGGACCGTTATGAGGAGTTAAGTCTGTTGTGCCCAAGCATGGTCACGCCTTTGGATAAGGCAATCGAAAAATACATTGATGGTCTCCCTGACTCAGTTCAGGACATTGTTACTGGTAGTAACCCCACTACAGTTAGACAGGCCATTGAGCTATCTGCAACCTTGACTGAATCTCAAATCAGGAAAGGGAAAACTTTTTCAAAAAAGTGACAAGAAACCAATCGAAGAATCAAAGACCATGGATGAGCAGAATGGATCCCCTAAGAAGTCAAAGAAGCGAAAGGCTTCTCAGAACTTCGTCGTGGTCGCTCACAATGATCAAGCCGTCCCTAACCAACCAGCTCAACCCCCTGCTAGGAAGCCATACAATGGAACTGCACCCTTGTGCAACCAATGTAGCCTCCATCATTATGCCAATGTAAAGTGCCGCAAATGCCAAACTTGTGGACTTATAGGCCATACAACAAGAGTCTACCCAACTGCAGCTGCACCAAACCAAGCTGGCAACAATCCTGCTCAAGGTCGTTTTCTACCAGGTTCTTGCTTCAACTGTGGCGAGATGGGCCATTTCCAAAGAAACTGCCCAAAGCTTGCTAATGCGAATCCAGCGCAGGGATGAGCATCTGACCGAATAGAAGACAACGCTGTTTAGAAATAATCAAGCCGTATGCATTATTTTCTTTTGTTGTCAAGGTCCATGAAACAGTTGTTATCATTGTTAATAAATAAATCTTTTTATTTACATTGCAATGTATTTATGTGGTTGTATGTATAAACAACTTATCCCCTACAATACCGACAATCAAGGAATCGTATTCCTTGAAAAGCAAACTACCCCCCCCCCCCAAAAAAATTTTCTATTTTATGATCTCTTGCGTTTTCCACGAAATTCCTAAGTACCCGTTTCTCCCTAGGAAACGAAGTACAAGGCGCAAGTTACAACACTGGACGAATACCCAAAGTACCACTATAAATCCTTAATAGGGTACCTAAGGATATTTTCGTAAGTCCTAAAATTTTTGTGTTCCTTAATTCGAATATTACGTTTCTTTGAAAACAAAATCGAATTTTTGGGTGATCATCCTATCTTTTCAGATAGACCCCAGAGGACATTGAAGCCCATCTACTGGTTTCCTGGTGTACCTTGAATATCCATATTCAATCGATAACAAATTAATAACCAAGTTAAACAACTATGTGATTATATGCTTATGTGTTTTTTTTTTGTTTTTTTGTTTGTTTGATCCAAATTTTTGTTATCCAAATCCTTGTAAAATCTTCCATATCTTCGTATAAGGGATTCATAGTAGGATATCCAAAGGTACTATCTTAAATCCTCAATGGACTTCTACGTTATAGTTAAGTCCCTTGGATTATAAAGTATTACTCCATAATTAGACCCCTTGAGTGGTCTAGTTAAACAGATTGATCCAAAAATCTGGTTAGGAATATCATGTGATGATATAGCTGGAAAGACTCCTTGGTGGTCTAATTAAAGAGATCATCTGTCGATCTAATTAAAAGACCCTATGGTAGTCTAGTCACCCTCATCACAGGTTTGATTTTCTTCCCCTAAACATTACAAGACAAACTGTGCGGACTGTGCAAGGAATTACGTAATTATGGATGCATACATAATTATGGAATTTAGTGCACAGAAACCACAGCAAGTTTTGTCATGTGCATAGAGTTAACTCTATTCATTTCCGTTTCTGAGGAAGCACCCGTTAAAAATGACTCCGTTTGTTCATTTTCGTTTCTGAAGATTGTCCGTTGAGGAAATGAATATCCGTTTGATTATCCTTTTCATTTCCATTTCTGAAGAAGCACCCGTTGAAAATGACTCCGTTTGTTCATTTTCGTTTTTGAAGATTGTCCGTTGAGGAAATGAATATCCGTTTGATTATCCTTTTCATTTCCATTTCTGAAGACGCACCCGTTAAAAATGACTCCGTTTGTTCATTTTTGTTTCTGAAGATTGTCCGTTGAGGAAATGAATATCCGTTTGATTATCCTTTTCATTTCCATTTCTGAAGAAGCACCCGTTGAAAATGACCCTGTTTGTTCATTTTCGTTTATGAAGATTGTCCGTTGAGGAAATGAATATCCGTTTGATTATCCTTTTCATTTCCATTTCTGAGGAAGCACCCGTTGAAAATGACTTCGTTTGTTCATTTTCGTTTCTGAAGATTGTCCGTTGAGGAAATGAATATCTGTTTGATTATCCTTTTCATTTCCATTTCTGATGAAGCACCCGTTGAAAATGACTCCGTTAGTTCATTTTCGTTTCTGAAGATTGTCCGTTGAAGAAATGAATCCCCGCTGGTTTAATTATCCTTTTCATTTTCCATTACTGGAATATATCTGTTGAAAATGACTCCGTCAGTTCATTTTGTTTCTGAAGAATGTCCATTCAAGGAAACGATAGGATTATACCTTGCTTATCCTTGATGGTTGTTTAAACACAAAGTCACAGACAGACTCTTACGAATTAATTTCGGGACGAAATTTCCTAAAGTAGGGGAGACTGTGACACCTGTGTCACCGCGACCATCAAACAAATACCAAGCCAATGAAATATTGAATTTCATACTTGGGATATGTATAAATATGTGTATCATTTGCACATATCAATTCTTGTTCGATTTCGGGCTTTAAATCGCCTTCTGGAAGGTTATACGCGATCTGATGCGTAAATATAACCAGTTTAATGCAAAAAACACTCCGGAACAGTGATATAGGCTTAACATACCTTAAATAACCTTTACATAACTTAGAAATAAGTTTTGAAGGCTTTGGTATGGCAAAATCAAGTTAATTCAATCACGGGGACTAAATTTGACAAACTGCGAAAGTATGCCAATTTGAACTGTAACGAACATTCCGGAACATGACCATAAGTTAAACATACCCTAAATATCCTTTACATAGCTTAGAAATAGGCTTTGAGGGGTTCGGTGTGCTGAAATAAACTTTTGGGTCATTCAGGGACTAAAAGCGTCAAAAAGTGCACAAGTTTGCACTTTCGCGCATAACTTACGTTCTGAATACATCCGGCCGTCCAAAAATTTATGTAAGCACTAAAATACTTTATTTTAGTGTTTGGCATGAGAAAAATCCATTCGTCACGCAATTTGGATCGTTTTTCGCGCTTATGCGCATTCCGTCGTAATTAGCCGAACATCGCGATCGTACGACCAAACGAACCGACATCCGAGATATTTTTGAGCACATTTTAAGTTCCCTATACTTTAACTTCATTTTAGAGCTTTGAAATGGGGTTAACGGGCCTTAAACATGTCGAAATGTGCTTAAAACAACAACAGGGACCAAAACTGTAATTCTGCCAAACTTGATGGCTTACGGACCGTAAGCCATCACCCTTACGGTCCGTAAGCAGGGGCCAGATGCAGAAACTCATTTTTTTCTGCTGTTAACAGCTTTTAAACACTCCAAAGGCCAATGCCACATGTTAAACTGATGATGGGGGCCAAATTGACATACCATAACATTTATGGATAAGATCAAAGCACGATATTCGAGAAACGATCCTAACGGTTGTCCATTTACTATAAATACCCAACCCACCACAACTCAAAACCCACAAGAATCTGATCTAAAAGCTCTAAGTTGAAGCCATTGCTTCATACCTGAGCTATTTGATCAAGATTAGCTTTCGGGGACCCTTTGTAAGTGTTCCTTTGTTCTTTTATTCGTTTTCTAGTTAAAGTCAAACTTTGTTTGACATTCTGCGTTGACCAGTTTATGGTCAATGCGAAGTTCATTTGAACTTCATAACGTGAGCGTAATCACGATGGTTATAGTCCGTAGTGACTATACCTACTGATTACCACGTTATCTAGGCTCAGTGACGAGTCGTAGTTTCGGCCAAAATGCGTGTTATTACGTATTTTGTAACCAAACTACTCTTGTGTATCAAAACCGTTTGTTTTGATATCAAACCTGTTTTCTAAACCTAGTTAAGCATGTTTTAACATGCTTAGCTCGTCACTTTTAGTTTAGTGCTTATATAGGGTCGTAAGGTAAGCGATCAAAACAATCGATTATACTTTCGAACCCGACCCGTTTGGTCGATCATTAGGATCCGACCAAACACATTAGGTGACCATAGTTGTATAGGGAATAACCTTCCGAGGTTATACCTTATGGTCACATCGTTTGAGTAGTTGTATGATAGGTAGTATATATGCCTTAGGTAAATTACCAAAATGCCCTTTG